>CM050415.1:29369448-31769448 GCA_027564155.1 Gymnocypris eckloni scoliostomus | reverse complement strand
CCCGGGGCAAATAGGATCAAGCTCTTCCCGGACAGAGATAAATTCACTTCTTGAGTGCAAGCATTTCTTGAGGGATGCAATTCGAGTGTTAACATGATGTAACACAATATTGTGTGTTAAAAATAACACAAGGTGTTAATAAGTGAATTGTGAAATGTAGTTTCGAAACAAGTGGAGAGACCGACTGAAATAGGTAGAATTATTTGGTGAACATGTTTAGGAAAACACACACACACACACAATGCTCTGACATGCATAGTCTTAAAGCTGGCTTGCAGTAATTACCCAGCTGCTGAACTACTAGGGTGGCAGGAATGAAAATGAGTACCAATTATTAAATGCACCACAGAGAAGATAGAACACTACAGGAGGTCCACAATGGGACTCATGTTGCTTTGCCATAGCTCCATAAATGCTAAACGACTCAGAAAAGCATTAATATTCCAACTGTTCCATCACTGATTCCAATTTAAAAAAGCGAGCACCTGATATCATTCCAGTCAATGAGACGCTTCTAAAAACTATTCCGTTAGCTGCCTGATGCATTCCAATGAAAGTTTCACACCTGTATGGAATGCATTGGCCTTCCTCTCAGAGTGTGAGACAACAGGAAATAGCCACACACTGCATCTTACCACCAATAAATGTGAACCACTAAACAAAGTGTGTAGATTAAAACAAAAGAACTGAGGGAAAGAGATCCAGCAACACTTGCGGTAAAAAACTTAATTATCATCTTAAACATAACCACAAGCCTTCATCAGGATAAAGATAACGTACAAATTAAAATAATTTACACAACAAATACAACTTTATGAACACTTTATACATTTTTGTGTAAATTTGAAATTTGTTGTTTCACATCTTTAATACCTTATGGTCAAAATCATATGAATGTCTCATATTACAAACATTTGTGACCTTAAAACAAGATACTGTATATTCTTGATACATTAAATATATTTATTGAGAGAGTAAATTTACAAATCTTAGTAGGATAATATAAGACAACTGGGTTGGAAAATATATTTATAGATAGAATATTTCTAGATAAAACACACAATTAATTATTGTTGTTGTTGCTGTTGATATTAAAAAATAACAGACAGTAATAATATTTTGTGTTATTAATAGACAAAATATACAAATATTACAGTAGTTCTGAACTACAGTAATAATATGTTTAGAATTAGTCTTAGACTGAAAAAAAAAGTGTAAACAATTCACTTACTAGTTCATTTCACAATGAATTACAAAGCAAGGTAACACATTGAATTAAAGACTGAAAAAGTCAAATGTACTCAGTAATCTTTGTTTTATTTACAACTTTAATTTGTATTACTCTTATAATTTGCCCGTATTCCAAGGCTAAACATCAATACATTCTGTTAGCTTTATGTTTAAACAAACACAAAAAGTGGTCAATATGGCCAAAAAAAATTGTCTAGTGTCTAAAAAAAAACTATTGACCACAGGTATTGCTCAATATGTTTCCCCCAATAAATGTGACCCATTCATTGTCTTTTTTTCTTTCAAGCTACTCCTCTTGCCGTTCACAACGACTCCCTTAACGTTCACACTGTATTATCCTGGGACTTATTAGGTAGCTATATCGTGCCAGCACTCATACTCAGATAACCCTTACCCGGTCTTATCACCAGCACACAAAAGCATGGGATCAAATAGGCCTCCATGTAATCCATCTTTGTCAGCGGCATTACGGAAATTACCTGTCACAACCATCATGGTCGAGATTGTGTGATTAAACACAAACTTTAGAAATAAATGCCCAAGGGCAGCAGAACATGGGTCTCAGTAAAGTATATTTCAATTGAGACCCCCCTTCCCCTCCACCATCCCTCATTAATTGCTCAATTCTACACGGAGGAATTACGAACGACACAATGTTCTCTGGAAGTAAAAAAAGAAAAAAGAGGGCCGCCAGAATGTGGGAGATCATCACAGACTATTGCTTGTAGCCGCAGAATGATCTTTCATTATCTTTAATTCAGATAGGCAGTGTTTTCTGTCATTCCACTGGGCTTGTGACAGAGCTGGAATTGCTGTTTCTAAAATAGAGCTGAGAAGTTAAATGGATTTAAACCTTTGTTCACCGCAGTCTTGTGTGCCGGCCGTACTTAATGGAAATGAGTGTCTGTGTCTGACAAGATCGGAGGTGCACAAGCTGACCTGTATCTTAAAAGAGAACTGCTGTAATTCATAGTACAATTAAAAGACGTTGTCACGTCAAGATCTCACTCCCTTTCATTTGGTCTGCACCTACCGTCTCAATTCCACAGAGAAGCTGAAGCTAATTACATTAATGTTAAGACAAACGTCACATTCCAACACATAAACAGACTTTTTATGCTTACATATTCATGCTCTTATCTTAATTGCGTCCGCACACCTGCACTCATTTACAGAAACGTATATGAGTAAAGTGTTTTATAATGGCATTTATTTAATTATGAGCATATGCATCAAACAATGTGTAGCTAGCTAATGTGTTTGTACAATGTTTAGATCCTGACAAAATATATACAAAATCATCTAAACTGTTCAAAGGTAAATGCATAAAAGTTATTGTGGCTCTATAGGTGACTGTCATGGTCACCAAGTGGCTTTATCAGACTTTACTGCTTTCCAAATGCACTATTTACTGCTGACAGAAATCACTTTTGAGCATTCAAAACTGTGTGGCTTATATTTTGTTGAGTTACTTATTTTTCAACTTCTGTTTACAAGGTTAGCTTAAAGGTTCACTCAATTTGGATGAAAGACCTTGCAGAATTGCAAAATGACCTTGTTCTGCGGCGTTCTCAGGCAGCTACAGAGAGAAATAGGAATAGAAATATTCAAAATTTAATCCCAAGGATTCACTCTGACTCCAAAGGATTTTTTTTGTCCTTTGAGAAATAATTCATGCAATATGTGTGGCAATGAAAATGATATAAGGTTAGGCATTAGACATTGATATAATAACTTATTTAGTGTTATTCGTATAATGGACTCGATTATGTCCAATTTAACATTTCTTTAATAAATTATGAGAGGAGTGAGAGTAAAAATGTCACCTCATCTTTATGGATCAAAGTTATATTCTATGCCTATCAACTGTTCCCATAATTCTGATTAATACCCCTGTCCGCTTCTTAGGGAAAATATATTCATAGTCACACTGTCTTCTTTTGCCGCATCTTTTTTCATAGTGGACAAATCTACCTTTAAAAATTCAGAGGTCTCAACACTTGCTGTACGGAAGAGCCCATTACTTTCCCGGTTTCACTGTGAACTCTGCGCACTGGTTTATTCCTGAGTGATCAAAGAGTGCCAAACTGTCAAAACCCAACAGTCCCGAAGTCATCGAATACACAAACAGGCCTGCACAATAGAGAACTTTTTATTCTTCCAATCCCTTTAATGTCTAGGTCTTCGCTGAAGCGCTACTTTATAAGTTCTGGGGTCAGTAAATAAGAGTATTATTAAACATGGCTGTCAGCAAACCGAACAAGCCGAAGCGGTGGACAGCTTCCTACTAAATTATTTACAGCAAGACATGCAGCATGAATTTGTTATTCTGTTTCTTTAGGTCCCACTATAACAATGCAGAGCTGCGGCATATCTCTGCGCATTCCCCACCTGTTCTTCTGCTCTGCACATCACACCCATATGCCACCTGCTAGCAGCGGGTGGACGCAACCAAAGATCATTAGCTTCAGACACGGCAGGAAACGCTCAAAACTAAGAATATGCCAATCAATGAGACGGACTACTGGTTTGTTTTGGATCCAAATCGAATTTTGACAATCATAAGACTTACTTGCTACTGTAATGTACAATTATGACCGCAAATGTATGGGCCTGCATGGAATCTATACATTTAACAGCTGCCTACAGATCCCAGACCACTGCGTGTGTGTGTGTTTGTGTGTGTGTGTTTGTTTATTAATTATTTGGCTAAACAATGCTAAAATCTATTTTAAAAAATTCTGCACAAACAGCAAAGAATAAATAAATAAATATATACACACTAGTCAACATTTGAAATGGAAAGCTGTCCCAAAGCCTAAAACCAAAATGTGTTCTTGTCTCAGGACAGCTTTGCTGAAATATTCTGATCCACTTCAAATATTGACTTATTCACAAACCTGCAATAATTCAATATGTTAAACAATACAAATGTATCTAATCTCATTTTATTAACCAATGTGTTTGCTGCTGACCTTTGATGATCCAGTTCAACCATACTAATAAGCAAAATGACTTTACATTAACAATTGTGCTTCATTGTTTTATTATTGCTGAAGAGTGTTCTACTGTACAGACGTGATTTACTCTTCCTTCAGCCTGAGGTTTATTCATTACACTTTTTGGTGTGAACGGGCTTTTATATTTGCTATAAATAGAACTTCTTGTATTAAAAACAAACAATCAAGCTCTGCTCATATTTAAAAAGTAACGCGAAAGTAACGCAAAAGTAATGTAACGCATTACTTTCCATAAAAAAGTAACGTAATTTCTTACTTTATGCAATATTGTAATGCATTACTTTTAAAAGTAACTTTCCCCAACACTGTTTACACGTACATTTTTTTCTACACCCCACATATTTATACATAAGCCTCAATAGATTTAGTTACATTTATACTTTTAAAATAAATACATTTATACTACCAAAATAAATAATAATAATAATAAAATAATTAAAGAAAAAACACAGGCCAAGAGAAGAAACAAGAAATTGGAAAAATGCGTGCATGGCTCCTTGGGTCTCATTTATCAATCTAATGTAGAAACGAGTGCAGATCCGAGCGCACAAATCAACTTACGGCAGAGTTCACATGTGATTAATGAAACATTCGTATACAGTCAATCCCATTGTATGAAAGATCGTATGTTGATAAATGTGGTGGCTGAAAACAATGGTCATTTCAATATCACACCCCTAAAAACACCCCGGTTTCGAAGCCTCACCCCTAGATTTTACGAGAATCGAAACCCGGCCAAAAAGAGCTCATGAAAGAGAAAGCTCATGAAAGAGAAATTGATATTACTCTAAAAACACCCTTTAACCTTTTAATTGTAAACAATGCCATTCATTTATATGTATAATAAATACCAGTAAATATAACGAAACATTTATAAACATTATAAACAATATATAGATTATTTATTTATCCTTAATCCACAACAAACCCTTGAAATTTAACGGTATTACAGAACAAGAATGAAAAAAGATTAGATGGTGAAAATTGTATATTAACTATGCAAATCCATCAGGCAGTCATATGAATAACGTTTTGTTAAGATAAATGGACTGGTAATGTAACGTCAAGCTCCTAGAATAGAGGCCTGTATTTGCTGATGAAACAAGCTATTCTCTGTTGTTCCCCAGTGCCATCCCTTTCTCTGACATCAATAGACTGAGAGGTGGAGCAACACTACCTTGTAAATTGAGCAGTGTAACTTTTATGTTTGGTTGAATGGATTTTAGTTTGATTAATGGCTGAAATGTTAAGTTAGTTACGCTGAAATGTTGTGTGGCGTGTGAGGCACCTGCGTGATCACTGATCAGTTTACTTTTTAAAACTAAAGATATAAAGAAAACAAATACAATTAATTAAGAGTGTCACAAAAACGAAAGTGGCCTAAACTTGTCGCACTGTTTTTCTTTTCTTCTGTTAATCTGTTAATTAAGAGAAATATATTTTGTGTAGACTTATTTATTTTATTCCTCTTCTAATTTCAGTTTTTCTCCATTCACAGAAGCACTGCAGGTGCGTAATACGACGATGTGTGATTCCTCATGGTCTGTTGTTTATGCTGCTATTTGTGTATATAAAGCTAAAGCCCTGAAAGAAAAGAAAAAAGCTTTGTTTGTTGGTTTAGGAAAATGATCTAAATGAACAAAATGTCATTATACAATTCTCAGAAATTCTCTATGCTGCACGCAAGTTCAGGCTAACTCAAAACTTGCGTACACGAGCTCAGACCTGATGTGAGATTTGATCGTAGCCACCGATCACGTCCATTTTGATCAATTCCAAGTTTTGCGTAGAAATGACCGTACGCCCAATTTTCGGTTGTACGTTCGTTTCGTAAATGAGGCTCCTTACCACTAAATAATAAGGCTACTAACAAATGTTTGCGATGTTTGATTTATGTTTTGTCATGCATTGATGGTGCAATTAGTGGCGGGAAAACATAGTTAAAAAGATTAGATGGTGAAAATTCAGTCTTGCAAATCCATCAGGCGGAGTCATATGAATAACGTTTTGTTAAGATAAATGGACTGGTACTGTAACGGGCTCCTAGAAGAGGCCTGAGATACAAGCTATTCTCTGTTGTTCCCCAGTGCCATCCCTTTTCTCTGCACGTCAATAGACTGAGAGGTGGAGCAACACTCCCCGTGGGCATCGCCTTTTCCATTTGGACTATTTGACACAACACCCTTTCTCCTTGCCTATTCAATCTGTGCCGGGCTTTCCAGTGAGCTAATGATGTTCCCTTTTGTTTCAAAGGTTTCCTAGCAAATGGCATGTGTGTATATCTCTGTGTGTGTGTGTGTTTGTGAGAGGCGTTAAGCATGTGGGATGCTGAGGAGAGAGAGCTAACGCCCTCTGTGCTGAGATTGTGTGTGTGCCACAGCCGGAGCGTCTGGAAACTTTAAGCCTCCCTCACAGCTTGCATCCTGTCAGCAAAATTTAGCTAATATTGAAGCAAATTTGCAGCAATGGAGCAGAGCAGAAGTCATCACTATAAGCTCGGCTCTTTTCCTCCAATTGAGGTTGTTTTGTTTGTCTTTGTTTTCTGCTTACTGTCATCGCATTGTATTAATAACTAAACTGCACAATTAACCTGTGAGCGCTAGTGAATTTCTTAAAATACCTTTTCTTCATTAAGATTCCTATACTAACTGAACTAGCAATGATTTATTAATTGTGTATGATTAGTGTATCTGAAAAGGCTAATGTGGCCACAGTTTACTTTCAAACTCACCCAGTCCCTGAGAAACAAGCTTTCATAAATCAGCGTTTCTACACGGCTCAGTGGTTGTCGTGAAATGCTCTATTACGATGGAACGAAACTAGACTGTAATCCATACTATAATCCACGACGCACCTGCCTCATTATTATCTCACTAAAAACCTCCTGACTATTACCTGATTGACTACTAACTAAATTTTTCTCAAGGGGACAATGAGGGTTATCAATCCGTGGATAAAACAGCGATGATTCTTAAAAGAACAGATCATAGCAAAACTTCTGCCATTATTTGTTTACCCTCTCGACACTTCCTCTTGAGTTCCTTCCTTCTATGAAACTTTGAAGAATATACTGCAAAAGCACCATAAAAGCAATTTATACGATTCATTTGCTATGTGGTCAACTTTGGGAAAGAAAGGGACTGAAGTCTAAATAGATTTTCACAAAACAAATCTTGACATGTGCCCTTCATGTCCTTCATGAGCGTAGCAACAGTGTCTGATTCATGGACCAAACCTCTTTCAAACCAGATCTTTTCAACGAATCAGTTCAGAAAACCTTTTTTAAAGATCCGTTCACCAACAAGACACTGCTATACTCATATTTATGAACACAGCAAGGAGAGCTAGGGCAGATGTCAAACTCTTCAGGGAATAATGACTTTAGTGTTCATCTTTAGCATTCATGAAAGAAAGAAAGTCCGGTGTGTAATGATATCAGGTGAAATCGCACAACAAAATGGGAACCCTGATTTTGACATACAGCTACAGACTTAAAATGGCAATATTTGTTTATTCAAATGCATGGTTAAATTAGGATGGAGTAGATCACTGAACTTCTCATAATATAACCAAAAATGTTCCCACTGCTAAGTTCAAATGCTCATTCATGTATTTCACTGACCTACAAAGTCCCAGGACCAATAGTGGCAAGATATCAAATTATATATCACAAGTTCATTTGAGCACTTGAATTAGTCAGCAAGTTTCCTAAAATCACATTTCTTTAATAAAATCACTGAGTAAATTATGTTATGTTAAAATAGCTCAAAGTATTGTATTGTGTTTTTGACTGACAGGCGATCTGACCAATCATAACACCGAATCTACCATTTTGTCCGACAAGCAAACAAGACAGGAGAGTATATTAATCTCGGTAGACTTGAACTTAAAAATTGTTGTGTATTGATGTCTTTGCACGGTTGAATCAAGATACCTTCTGGTGTTCATTCATGTTTATTTCGTGCTATAATTAGTACAAAGGAAGAGATGAAAGAAAATTATCTTTTTTTTTTTGCTCTACGCACCTGAAGCAAATATATTTTTATATATTTGAAGCGCACATTTTTTTTCTAGTTTAAATATCAAAAGTTACTAATTAATATTCATGAGACGAGCTAAGACATCACAATCTGAAAATACTTTTTAGATCCCTACCCCTATATAGCAGGCAAAACAAACAAACAAAAAACACTATATGAAATAAAGTATTGTTCAAGTTAAAAGTATTCATAAAACAGAAAATATCTGAATGACCTACTATTAAACAACATGACACATACATTTGGATTCCATGACAAAACATACTTTTTTAATGGTCATGAACTAATTACTCATTCAAAAGAAGTACCTACTCAAAGAGTTTAGGATTCGGATGCAGCTACTGTAAAACCCATGTTTCCAGAGGATTTCTATCAACTGGAACAGTAACTCCCATCATCGTCTAAACGGTCACCTGTAGACTCTTAATCATTGAAGGCTCGTCTAAAACTACATCTCGCTGACAAACCGTGCAGGACTGGCCAACAGTTGCGTGAACAGCGCTAGTAGACATTGTGAATTGCAAATGATGTCTGGTTGACAGGGAGGGGGGGATGAGGCAGAGCAAAACAGTGTCTCTTGAACCTCGAACAAAAACACTAAGATGAGTCAATTCATATAATTAAGGCATCATTCACAGATATTGTGCTGTCAGATAGGCCATCGTGGGCCAGGATTTGGCTCTCATTATGAAGCATTTGGATGTGATGTTTCCCTGACACACAAGCGGCTCACCTGCTTTCCCCCCTCTGCTGTGCATAATGTCCAGCTCATTATAGGCCTGGAGACTGGTCAGCTTGAGGAGAGAGAGAGGCCTAATGAGGACTGCGAGCACCCCCCTTGCCCCTCCCAGCCTACACTGACTCCAATTTGGACCCACATGAAAGGCGAGCCAATCTGAGCCACCTAGAAACTTCTTTTTTTGTCGCAGCCCTTTTAGGATATCCCTGGTTTCATGTTATTCTGTTACAGCTGGACAAATCCTTGCTCTGCAACATGGAATTAGATAACATAAATAATGAAGATAAATGGTAGCTTGGATTTACAAAAAGGTTTGTTATTAGTGTCCAGTCTGAAGGAAAATATGGGTTATATCAGTTTAGGGCTAAAACTTTACATTTTCAAAGCAATAACAGAAGGTGTTAAATTGGAATTCAAATATTTGAAGTTTTGAGGTAAAAAAACAAACATGAAAAAATTCAATTAGGTTTGATTCGATTCAACTGCAATACATACTGTTCCAAGCAGCTTTACAAAGTCCAAGAAGGCCACGTGAGTTAGTTGAGCAAAACACAGTGACATATTGCAGGATGGACAACGCTAAACAAATGCATGTTATGTTCACACTACAACTGAAAAAGGGCATAAAGATTGAATTTGGAATTAATCTTGGGATCGTTCATTGGATTAAATAAATATTTTAATTTGGGGAGGTGGACATGTACAGTATCTAACAGGGGTGTGCACAAATAGACGAACATTCGATTCGAATGCAATATTTTTGAAAAATGCCCATCCCTCGTATTTGAAACAGTTAATGGTGCTGTTTAATCTCTCACCATTGCAACACAATACAGAAAATCAACAGAACAGCCATAATAAACATTATACATGAATGGAAATCCACCTAACATCTTCTCACTTATGTGAAGAAAAACTGTATATAAGGCCCATCACTCAGTCCCAATTTTTCTGAGGTCAATATTTTATTACAGTATAAATGTTAAAAAGTTTCATAGCACCTGTTGTATTAACCACTAGCGGATTTGATGAAGCACTCGCTTGATAAGGAAATATGATTGGCTGCAAGGGTTACCTCTGACAATGATTGGTTATATTTACCATTTAGGACTGAAGCAAACAATGTTGCATATTCCATTCTGATAGATTAGTAATAAAAGGCACCTTTATCCACATTTTTCTTCAATGCAGAAGTAAGCCTATGGGCAAGACTTCTGGTTCATTAGCCGCTATGAGGAAATAAGATATATAATGCCTCATTCATTTATTAATTAATTCATTCATAAGGAGAATAACAACGTGCAGTAATTGGTAAAACTGTTTGCACTACAAATCAGTGTGTTCATAACTAAGATAATACATTCCAATAATATGGTAAGCCACATCCATTTTCAATATCAAGCAGCAAAATGCTTACTCTTACTTTTATTTTCAAGTAAGAGTGTACAATTCCAATTACTTTGATTATGTAATTAATATAATGATGATTAATAGTAGTAGCTTCATTATTGTTCATTATTCTTAAGTTATTGAATCTTAAGATATGGACGTGCAGCTTTTAGATGTAATTGACAAAATTGATAGTTGATTATGATTGGTTGCGATGTATTCAAAGCCATTGTAAATTACTTTGGAAACAGTCACCTGTGACCACCTCATTACATCAGTATTACTTCACCACTGCGTCTCTGTGTTGCAATCCCTACCAGTTTAACTGCACCAAAGAAATTGCTTCAAAACATCAGATATCGCAGTGAATTTTGTCTTCATGGGAAGGCTAAGCTGGCCGCCACTGGCTTTTCAATGGCAAACACTAATTAACTGAATCTACACATGGTGATCAGGCTTTGCTTTAATAGTGTGCAGCAATTGCATAATTAAAACAATTCCTGTGTAAATACACCCATTGGTCAATGTGGCTGCAAACAACTGCTAATTCACTATATTTGAAATGTTCACAGTATTTCAGACATACCTAGAATGCATCTGTCTGCGCAGGCATACCTGCATACAATACCCCACTGATAGTGAACCATGAATATAGTGTCAGCTTGAAAAAGCTGCATTTCTATTATCAAGTCGATGCGATAGTAAGCACCTTGAAGGGAAGGGCTGATATCGACTGCCCCGCTATCTGGATAGATCCTAGCATGTGCAGGACACAGCAGAAATCTCAGAGTGTGAAATCAGTCACCTATCTCCAAAATACAAACTCTCCGTCTTCGCTTGCCTCTTCATTCACCGGGGCCTTCTGTCAACGGGGTCCACAAAAGGTTCTGCTTAACGGCTCGCACAAGTCCATCTGCAGTATTTATTACCTCAATGCTCAAGTCTTTTTCCCCGCAGTATATACCTTTCTGCTGCAACAGTCTGGTCTGATTAAATCAATATCCGTTTCTTCACAGACATTAAAAATCAGACAGGGGAGAGACTGCTGATCCTGCTCTGCCTTATCAACACAAACACCCCTGAGAAAGAAAGGAGAAGCCATCATTTTTACAACACTTACGCCAATGCTTATGCTCGGTTTTTCTATTTATCCTCAAATCCACAGATTTGTTGTTTTGCAAAGATGCCTGTGAAAATACACCTCCTGGCCATCGATTATGACAGAACGTCGAAGGTGCGTTTAAAGAGACAGGGGTGCATTAGATCCATAAGCATGGCCAACTGATATGCCCCCTCCATCATTGAGGATGTGGGCAGGCCGCTGAGCGTGCACCGCAATTACGTATAGCTAATTGAAAATGTTAATCTTGTCACATTCAGGGGCAGACAGGGTTAAATTGGTAAAACTGCAATTCACTTAAGGCCATATCTCTCGTCGAAATGAACTGGATGATTAATCCTTTATATTCTTCAGGGATTCAGGGAATATCAGCAATTAAATTAACGACTACAAAGTGTACGCTCCAAGACGGGGGAAAAATCATGAAAGACACACACTCATTTTACCAAGTTGTTGCGTTAATTGTCTCTTTACTATCCGTGTTGCTCCCTATCGTTACAGAAGCACCCCCATTACAAAACAAATCCACGAGATACATTAGCATTGAGCCACGTTGAAATATATAATGATTGCTGTGGTTAAAATGTATTTATTAAATTAAAATATTTCCATCTAGCTAACACTTATCAATCATTTACTCACATTTGTATGTCATACCAAATCTATAAGACCTTGGTAACATTTTACAATAACATTAGTTGACACAGACTAACAACAATTAGTAAACATCAATCAATTTCGATCTTTCTCTTTTCAGTATAATGAATGTAAATGAGTGCTGTGACTGTCAAGCTCTAAAAAGGCAAAATTAGCACAAAAAAGTATCATAAAATTTGTTTTAAGTTATTTACTGCTAATTTTACATTTTAAACAGCTAACTTCAATTTTTGTCTGTTTCTCGCACAAAGCAATCATTTTACTTTTGCAGATTTAGAAAAAAATGTTTTTAAACTATTTTGGAGCTTGACAACCCCAGTCCTCCTTCACTTTAATCATACAGAACAGAGCAGCTAGGGAGCAACATAAGGGTGAATAAAATATTTCATTTTTGACTGAACTAACCCTTCAACATCAAGTGGACTGAACCATGTCCCCATTTGTTCAAACACATAACATCATTAGCCCAATCATGTTTTGCTCCCTTCATCCTCTCATTCTCTCTCTCCTGCTTTTTTCCCTCCTAGTCATGAGAAAACATTCAATATCAACTAGGTCAACTGAACTAGTGTGGGCACCAGAGGCGAGAACACTGCAATTGGTCTGGCCAGAGCTGATATTTGTAGATAAATACCACATCCCCAGAGGTTCTCCTACAGTGAATTATTAGCAAAGCTTCATTGATCTCTCTCAGAATGGCAATAATCTCCAGTTTCATCCGGGCCTTTACTAAGGCTTCAAAGTGCATTAGGCTGCCTGGCTGCAATTGTTATCACAAAGGTGTTTTCCTGGCCTGACCGTTTTATCCAAGAGCGCAAAAAAGTGTAAGGCGCTAAAGTGATTTTCTTCCTCTCTGTGGTATGTGCTGCTGGTGTATTGTATTTTATAGCCACCAATAAAAATCTCCACTACTGCAAAGTTCTAGGCCCATATGTGTATGAGCCCGATGCTTTTATGGTGATGAATATACTTATGTAATAAAGGATGTTTATGAAAGAGCTTGTAGTGCTTCAAGGTTTTTGTTTTCTCTGGCAGGAAATTTCATTAGAAGGGTAATGATTTCAGTATATCTATAACAAAGCAGACAATCTCTCAAAATGTCACTAATCTGGGCAAAGTCATCTTTAAATTTCCTCTTATTCTTTCTTTGCATTTATGGTTTCATCCCGGTGAGGTTTTCATATACACATATATTCCATTTCATAAATCAGATTAAAACTGTCACGGCCACATCACAACCAGGAGAGAAAAAAACAGACACGGTGGAATCAGATGAAAGGTTTCGATGTCCAATAGGGAATAAAAAAGTTTTGGATTTTGAGCAGTGTAACATTAGAGCATCCGATTCCTGGTTTGATATCTGTCATAGGCTGCTCTGTCATTACAATGATGCCACTTTGATATGTTGCCATCTGTAAAGAACAGCCACCTGTCTCCATCAATCATCATAACAGACCGATGAAAAAGCCACAAACTGTCATTTCATGACAGCAGATAATGACCAACACAACTGTGCTTTCAGTATTCGTGAATAAACAGGTAATGACATGGCAGGTCATTTAAATCTGTCCTCGTGCGTTTGTAATCTAAAACCAAACAATGGCGAGTAAACCTCAGAGGCAATATCCTGGTGCGCAGGATGAGTTTCGGAAGGGACTGAGTTCGGGATTGACAACCGTGTTTACTAACAGGTATGACTCTCCAATTGTCCTGTTCATACAACAGCTTGCAGTAGTGGCTTCAGTATGAGCGAATAACGGAAGAGAGGCTTCTTTTCTATTCTGTGTAACCATAGTGACAAGTGCGGTTCAGTTCACACTACACAAGTAATCCAAACTCCCTTTCAATATTCAAGTGTGGTTAAACTGTACTGGTAATTTTTTAGGGACACGGTTCTGTTATATAATGTGGTGTCACTCTTTTATTGAATTTGAATGATTTTGAATTGAGGTAAAAAACAAGATGCAGAATAGCAATTGGTATGTCTAATGCTATTTCATGCATTCTTACTTATTTACAATGCTAAAGAGTTGGATTCTCATGATAAACATGTCCAAAGTAAAAAAAAAAATGAGTTGGACGTAGGACAGAGTATTTCTGTGCCATATACACTCCTTCGGGGTTTGTATACATTTCGGGAATGTATGATGTCATAAATGGCATAATTCCTTTTATGAGCACTTCTCCGGAAGAGCACGCGCGCACATCAACCAGGGGTGCATTTCCCATGCAACAATGTAAGTTGCTGATTAACCCCCATATTACAATGCATTGTTGTGGAAACACTAGCTAGTCACGACTGTTTTGCGGACAGGGTTGCATCTCCGTCATTTCAACCACATTAGTTCACCAATATAGGGTCATTGTTAATGACATCACACGCATGAAGTGGAGTAATAACTTCTGCTATTTAACTGATTAGAGATCTCTAAGATGCTGCTGTATTGAACATGGCACCTGCTGACTAATTTATAATTGTTTTTGTTTCCTGTCAAAGCCATTTTGTTTTATTTTATGTTACTATGGGGTTCCCTTCAAAAACAGCACTTATTGACGACGTGCTAAAATACATAGAATAAACACATTTATATTTAAATAGAATAGAATATATAGATTGTACTGCATGTTAGCTTGCTTATTGTGTGTGCTTGTGACTCTTTAGCTCCGCCTACGGCACGTCTCCAGAAGCTCAACTGCTTCAATGGAGAAGCTGTATCTTTCTTTTATAAATCTGATAAAACTAAAGACTCTCCGAGGATATGAATGATTAAATTCTACTCTATAGGTACTCAAGATTAACATGAGATTGGCAGAAACTGTGTGCGTTATGTCCACTTTAGTTAGAACTAGAGGTTTGCCGATTAATCGGCGCCGATTGTTGATTGCCGGAACTATCGGTTGAATGTTTAAAAAGTGTAAAAAGTCAGATAGATAACAACACATTCTAGAACCAAACTTAGTCCCTTAAATGTATAGTACTAGATAGACAGACAGTGGTGCATGCTGGGTTAGCAGTCAGGAATCGCCTGGCCCTCACTCACACGACTGGGGCTAGTGAGTATAACTCAGTAGAATATAATGAAACATAACACCACTTCTTGTCACAGGTCAGCAACCAAGCCTGCTCGGGGACTGGCATTCCAAATGCCAAAGACATTCATTATGAAAATGCTATGCATTGATTTGTCATACATTGTAAAACTTTATCAGAAGGGCAATTTTTTAATCTTTGCAGCAATGCTTCTACAGCTGTGGCATTAACATTAACGCTATTCAATCGCTTTTGGTTTTTAGAGCAACTTGCCCAAGCCCTCTGAAACCAGAGACATGTTAAGCACTTCAGCACAGTCAATGAAATAAAATAAGACAGGATTGAGTATATTAGATAAGAATGATGATATATAAGCTGCGCTCTACTGCAAGACAGCTAATTAAATAAGCACATGTTTGATAGCAACTGACAGTGCAGCGTTCTTTCCCAGGTCCCATCATTACTGTCAGAGAGAAAGAGGGAATTAGAAGGTGTATAAATACCATATGGTGTGTGCTGAATTGTCTTGCATTAATGTCAATTATATCCAATGCGAATACATCAAATGTTCTTAATCCTCATTTTTATCTGTTACCCAGCTACATACATATTCATCTAACGACACATGTAATGCATCAACTCTATATACATACATACACACTATTTTTTTATAAAGACGCCCCACAAAAAAAAAAAAACAAGCAGACAAACACAGTGATGTTTATACAAATCTCTCCAACTGGCATACAAAACAAAGACATTATGGACAGAACAATTACAATATTGAAATATTTAGATTCAACATCATTCTTTAAAAATGTATCTTAATGGCCAATTTCTCACTCTCTCATCTCTCTACACACACGCACACATACGCATACGCACAGCCTTTGACTTGCTTAGTTGGTGTTCAAAACACTTAATATTTAGTAATGTTATCAATTTGATGGCACTGACACTATCAGATGAGAACAGAACTAAACAATGACATGATCATCTTCTGTAGATTTGCTTTATAGTTGAATAAAATTTATTTATAATTGATTCATTTTGCAACATCGACACTGATTAAAAAAAAGATTTTGTGGTGAAGTAAATACTACAGAAAATAAATGTAATTTCTGCATTAAATAGTTTAATTCAGCCACGAATGTAAAAAGAGAAAATTCAGTACTCAATTTAAGCTTACAGAAATTAAAGTTTGAACTTACAAGTATATTGTACTTGGAAATTTTTGTTATGTTTATACGGATTCTTTAAGTAAATATCAAGGTTATGAAGCTGTTGCTCCCATCATTCACTGAGGAATGAATATTTAATAAAGTACAATTTGTCACTGTTTTTGAGTTGTATTCAGACTATTATATAATTGCTTTTGCTGTTAGGTTTAGTAACTTGCTGTTTTGGGATATTTGGAGATCATTTTCCACTCAAAACGACCCATTAATACTTAAAAACTATCCACTGATTGTTACCTTCATTGTGTACCAAGTATTGAATGTCTGTGTACATTCGGTAATAACAATATTGAGTAGATTTATTATCTTAAAAAGGAAAACAAGCTGTCTACTTGCTTACATAAATGTGTAAGTGAACCACGCTTTAATAACATGTTTTTTTTTTAGTGCTACATTCATTGTTTGAGTAAACGAACCGTGACTGTGTGAAATGTACTTGAGTATTGCAGAGTAAACTTTTAATAAATACATAGAAATTACTCATCAAACTCTAACTGGCCATGTTAAATTAACTTATTCTCATTGCTAATTTTACATAGATTTTTAAAGTAGATTTTACTTAATTCCATACTTAAATTTTACTTTTAAAATATGTGTGCGAAAACATGCGACACACGTTTCAAAACATGAAACATTTTACTTCAAATATCAACTCTATTGTCTTCACTTGAGCTGCTTATAGCTCAATCAAACTTGTTTTATAATTGGTGAATTTTACCCAGTTATTGAACTGAACTGAATCAACAGATTTGAATAATGACAATGCGGTCTTCTTACAGCAGAATTTGGATTTGTCTTGCACTTGATGAATTCTGCATCATTGATACTGCTACTTTCCTATTTATCATTGTACAACTGCATTGAAACAATCTCTATTGTATAAAGCACTATACAAATATTACCTTACTTTGGTCACTCTGAACTGTTGTTTTATGGAAAAGAGCTTCAAAAATACTCCTATTGAATTATATCCGAAAAAATATATATAAATTTGCAATGACATTATAGGATGAATATCCTA
Organism: Gymnocypris eckloni scoliostomus; assembly: GCA_027564155.1. Lineage (NCBI taxonomy): Eukaryota > Metazoa > Chordata > Actinopteri > Cypriniformes > Cyprinidae > Gymnocypris > Gymnocypris eckloni. The sequence continues at coordinate 31,751,942 of CM050415.1, read as the reverse complement.
ATGTTAAAGTGCCACACCATAATTATTTCTTATGACTGTATCATAAGGGGCATTTTATTCATTATCCATTATATAATGGCTATATAATGAATGGTTAAAGTGTGGCACTTCAAAAAAGAACAGACCATAAGATGTTAAGATTCTTGCTTTGCAAGTTTTGAGTTTTCCTCTATTGGTGTCACAAAGTTAAGTCGCAATATGTGCTTCCTACACACGGCATGGCCCTGTGGCTCCTCTATCGGTTATCATGGAGGGCAGCCTTTATCAATCAATTGAATAAACTGCTTTCATAGCATCTATTGAAAGACAACTCTGACAAGGGGCTAGAAGTGCCTCCGCAGCAGTCTTTCCAGCAGCAGGGGGAGTAAATAGTAAGAAAGCCAATAACATCAGCCTGGACAGCAGCGCAGCTCTGACACTGCTGTTTGCTTCAGTCTTTTCTCTACCTCAGTGATTCATTCCTCATCCTGATGGGCTCCAATTGACAGCAGCACATAAAAGTGGATTGTTGCTTCTTTTAACTTATTTTTTATTTGTATTTCATTCATTTGTTTACAGACACAACATTGTTAGAAAACATGGGACCTATTTTGCAATTAAGACTTTATCGCCGCATCTTAAATATTTGGATGTGGCACATTGTGCCGATGCTGTGTTAAATTGTGTTAAGATGAAAACCCATGGCTGAAAAAGTAGCCCACACAATTAATTCCAGTTTACAGCCATATGATCAATGACAAAAGTAATACTGAAGGGTTGATACAGAGCCTGAACTGGATAGTCAAATGGCCACCGGAGGCCTCTTAAAAAGAACAACATGTCATATTCATAGCTTTAGCCCAAAATGCACTCTATTATTATTATACCCGTTTCTGAAGTATTAGGCCTCTGGTCATCATTCTGTCTTTATTATGTAAATTAATTTAGGGCTGTTCTGAAAGTAATAATGTAGGTATGCATATATGTATGGATTAAATTATTTTTTATTTTTATAAATGATTTAATTTTATTTAGTGAAATACAGAATGGGTTATCTCCCATCGGTACGGTTCAAATGAACCAGCAAAAAAGTCAATTTCTTGTCATAATCCACCTTAAACTATGCAAATTAAATATTTAGCAAGAACTGTATACTTTTATACAGCACAGTCATTTTCTGCATCTCCTGGGAAATTTCATCCTTGAATCTTTTCTACGACACATATTCCTTCCAGACCACCCATGTTCCAATTAAACATTCAATATTCATTTTCTTAATATAGAATTTGAGTTTGCTGTAGCTGCATGACTAAGTACCTGGAGATTGTCTTGTGTGTTTATCAAGTCTTTTGATTCTGAGCTCTTCTGACTACTGATAGATATTAAAAGCATGTTTTCACTTTAATTATTAACATTAAAAGAATACGTCTGTACTTAAAAAAAAATAACAATATTAATTCAGCTTACATAACCATTTTCAGTAGGAAAATGCATATTTATTATTAGTAGTAGCAGTAGTAGTATTATAAGAAAATGTATTGTTATTTTTTATATAATAATAATAACAGAAATACATTTTTATAATTATTAATTGCATATTGTTAAAAAATTATAATCATCATCATAACGATAATTTAATTACATAATAATATATAATATTTATAAAATAATACATTTATTATTTATTATTATATTGTCTCTGATATTTTATGGATCAAAATGCCCTTTTCATGGCTAGTGAAAATACAAAATCAACAAAAAATCATAAAAAAAGAAAGACAGAAAAATCCTCCTGCTGCCACATTATGTAAAGTATAACCGTGTTCCTTATTTCTGTTTTCACTTGAACTGCCCATCAGATTAAGATTTGTTAAAATGAGATTAATTTCCTGATAAACCCTCACGGTGAAGAAGTCATCAGGGTGCTTTAAATTTATTCCATGGGCAATTAAGTGCAGCGAAATTTCCTCAGCAAGGACTGATTTTGAGTGATAATGGCAGGTGAAGAGACAGATAATGAGCAGGCCAAGACACGCGCTTACAGCTCTCTAAAATGACTTCCTGTGCTTTAACCCTGCAGTTATGAATCAACATGTCACGCACCGCTTCTCTGACACGCTCTTCTCCAAAGAAAGAGTAGTCTCGCCAAGGACGAGATGAGAGAGGGATGAAACTTTCAAATGACTGATTGCTAACCGGTATTCAAACACAACACAAAAGAGCGTTTCGTATGTGGAGAGGATCAAATGTGTTTGGACTGGTTTCTGTAATGCAACAAACAAGCTATCAAACGAGAAAACACATAACGTCAATACCGACACATGCACATACACACACACACAGCAGTCTGCAAACACCAACGAACGTGGCACAATCGGTTACCTACCCACAAATACATCATCATCTTGAGCGAGGAGTCAGGGGCTCTCCGGCAGTGAGGAAACGCTTCCTTACTTAGCTTCTTTTAACTTCTCGGCTACGGAAACCCGACTGAATCCTTCTTGTTTCCACTCTCTCGGGCTCACAGTTCTTTTGTATAATTTATTATATCACTATGATACAGCTTATTAAAACTGACACTTGGAGGAAGAAGAAGCTACTTCACAAGGTTTGAGATGCTTCTAGCAGTCTTGTTCTTGCTCTTGCCTTTCCCCACTTGGTCCTCCTCACCCTTTCACTGACAACCCCTGCGTAGACGCCAGTTCCTGACGTATCTATTTAATGAGAAGATCCGTGCACCAAGGAAGTCCAGTACAACTGTGCACTCAAAGTGCCAGAGAAAGAGAGAGAGAGAGTGTAGGTTTCTCTAGTACAGGCTCCACAAGAAAGGTGCGTGTACGTTAACGCACAGCTGATAGGATGATCCGAAACAGACCCCCCCCACACACACAAAAAGGACTTTTCCCTCTAACAAAATGCTGCTCAGATCCTCAGACGCTGTCGTCCGGAAGCTGATGCGCAGGGAAAGACATCAGTGGGAAATCAAAAGACTCATCTTCTGTCCTGAGGGAAGGTAAGAAGACAACTGACCGAAAAAAATAAGCTTGCAGCTTCCTCCAAAAAAATACTGCAATCTCAGCTCTGAGAGATTCAAGTTAATAAAAAAAAATACACAGGTAAACTGAGATCAAAAATGATACAACGGGATTAAAAGGAGACAGAAAGCACCACCCTCTCCTAAATGTGGAGCTTGCACCTGACTCGCAGCCTGGTTGGGTTTTCTTCTTCTCCTCCTCCTCGTCCGGAGTGAATGTTGCTGGAGATAAAAGCAGCGTGTACTGGGGCCAAGGCCTTCCCGCTCGGGTTGCTCTGGCTCTGACGCATTGGCTGCCTCTTTACAGCACTTTTCTACAGCCATCTGCTGACTCGACCACGCTACTGCTACTGAGAGACCAGACACGCCAGCTAAAGCGCAGCCGGAGCTATCTAGCAAAGCGCATACGAGGCTGAAACTCATTACTGTTGTTTAGAAGAGGGACGGGTTTTTAATCAAACACAGGTATTAGAGAAACTCGAGAGTAACAGAAAACAAAAAATAAGCTTTTTGTAAGTGGATTTCACACCGAGAGGGGACAAAATGGAAATCTGAGCAAGGTCCATTTTTTTGTTTTATGTGTGTGAGACACAAACGCAATGAGATTTGCCAGTGTATTTACGAGGGAAATTAAATTCTGAAGGAAATTTGAATATTAAATTCTCCTCAGGAAGCAATTTGACTCCCCTTTAAAAGGAAAACAATAAAAAAGAAAGTACAACCGTCACAACAAGAGAGTGTGAGGACAAACGACAAACGATTAAGCTAAAGGCTCAGACTAAGGCCCACATACAGCAAATGTGTATCATATTAAAGCAATATGACTGCATTAAAGTGATTTGCTACAGGTAAGGGATTTTCTAAGGCATAATGCAAAGCAAAAATGCTCAAAACATAAATTACATTTCACAATGATAAGAAATGGGATAGGGTCATTGCTGTTATGGAGTGTCTTTTGAGCTTTCACCCATTAAAAGCTTATTCAAGTGAACAATTTCAAGTATTTTATACATTTTTTAATGTATTTATTTTCAGCTTATTTATTTATAAGGGTATCTGTATTCAAAAATGCTAAAACAAAAAATAGTTGTCTATGACTAGTTTGTTCTGATGTCATTATGGAACTGGCTTATATTAGTTAAAGGGATGTTGCAAAAGACTAACAGGATGGAAAATTATATTGAGGGCACAGGGGAAAAAAACTATATTTTCTATTTAAAGAATAGGGAAAATAACGAAACCGAGTATTTCTTAATAAATAAAAATTTTTAAATCTAAGTGTTAAATATTTTATTCAATATATTAATAGACATGGCAGGAATGACTGACTTTGGCTGTAGCTCATTTCATAACATTTTAGCATCAGAACTATCCGACTATATAGAAAAAATATACAACATTTGCTGAAGATGAAATGTTTTTCTTCCGAATGAAACGGTTAGTACAGAGAGATCCAGTCAATACTCCGAACAACATTCTGAAAACAATAAATGATTGCTGACATAATAAACAAAGATAAATGGCAGGTACAATGTGTTTGTGCACTCGAGCAAAACGAACATACTTCAGCATACAATTTCGTTAAACCATTTTACTTCGGGGTAAGAAAGGTCTTATGGTCATGGAAACGGAGTGCCGCTTATACTGACATGTCCATTTACATGGAGCAGACTGATCCAGCTGCCGTCTCCTCGGTCTGAGTGTACCCTTTAACCCAATTAAAAAGATACCAGTCTATAATAGTAGCTAAACAGTCTTAAAGCAGTAGTGCATCTCATTTGTTTAGATTATGACAAAAACATAACCTACAAAAAAGAGAAAAAAGTAAAAAGGCAGTATTGCTAAGCACATTATACTCAATCCTTCTCAAATAATCTAAATTAAACGCAAGCTACCAAAAAGCACTGTACTCAGACTCATGAATGAGTCACTAACAAGAGGAAATGAGATGACAAAGAAATAAGAAAGTGCTTTTCATGTTTCCAAGAGTCAAATCAGCAATGGCCTCTGTATACAACAACAACAATCATCATCATCATCATCATCATTTTAATTTTAAATAGATAAATATATATAAGAAATATAAAATATATACATACAATGTATAACTAATATTAGAATATATACTTTAAATATATGATAATTTTTCAATATTTCATATTTCCAAGAGCCAAATTATTATTATTATTATTATGTTGTTGTTGAATTTGCAGAGGCCAATGCATATTTAACAATGCATACTGTATACTCATTTTTGGTTTAGTCCATATTTACTGCTCTAATTAAAAAAAATGAAAAATATATGCATCATTAAAAACAAATAAAGAAAGTAGTTGCTAGGAAAATGAGAGTGATGTGTGTGTATGAATAGGAAGGTCTGTGCATTAATCATATCAGTCCTATCAGACTTAAAACCCTTCAACAAACCATGATAAATGACAGCACTGAGAGGGGACTGCAGCACATCCGCTCCTGCATGGTGTACACATCCCTCCCATGATTCCGCAGGGCTGCATATACACACTGTGTGCTCTGTGAGCTCAAGGCAGAGCCAGCAGGACACATGGTCATCCCTCCACACAGATGTGGTGTTTTTAAAGAAGATGAAGATCTTTGGGAGGGTCTTCATCATGAGTGAAGCTGACACCTTTGCTACCCTGGCTTTTCAGGCCAGTGAGTGAGCAGAAGGGTTTGAAAGCCACTATTAAAGTTTAATGAGAAGGCAAGGTAAGCTTTGTTGTATTTTTAATATGGACACAGCAGAGTATGAGGGAATAACAGGTTTCTGTATGAGAGTAAAATTGAAGTTTTTTTTTTCCCTATTGATTTAATATCATCATCTTCTCAGCTGGAGATGCTGAAACGAACACGAAGGATACACAAAAATTCATTCTAAAGTCATTGTGATGAAATAATTTGTCTTTATACATGAATAAAGTTTTATGATCGCCATGGATTGATTAATTAAAAGGTCAATACCAACAACATCCAGAAGCACAACAGCAACACAAAAAGCACACAAAACACAGACACACACAAAGCAGCACTGAAGCATCACTTACCCTTAGCTGGTCCGTATCACAACTCATTGGTTGTCCTGGAATCTGTCAACAGAGACATACAAATTAGAGTAACACATTACACACCAAATACAGCACCTCCCTTCAGTAATTACAAGTCAATCATCGAGAGCAGGCTGAGGGGAGAGAAAATGAGATCTGTCAAAACTGAGGTTGCAACATGGAACCATGCAAAAGGTGGTGAGTGCAGGGAATAAGACAGGCAAGACATCGTTCCCATGCCAGAAATGATACACATAACAATATTTTCCTCTTCTTTTTTTTCTCAAATATTGGGAATGGTATAGTGCAAGTGGTTCTCAGCTGGTTTTGCTTCAAGACACAAATTTTAGATTTGCATTCAAGTGGCAACCCAATACAGTACTAGGGTTGTACCAAAATATATCCATACTGAAATCACTTGAAATCAAATTACCAGTGAATTTATATGATGATTTAGGCTGGTCATACACAAAAACCTATTCAAGTTTAAAGGGATAGTTCACCCAAAAACAAGCACTTTTCTGTCATCATCCACTCGCCTTCAAGTTGTTCCAAACCTGTATGAGTTTCTTTCATCTATTGGGAAAAAAATAAGATATTTTGAAGAAAAACAGTGGTAGCCATTAACTTACTGTATGTATTTCATTTTTAGGTATCCCTTTGAGTATTATGAGTTAAAACAACTGTTTGTAAAGATTAAAATTTGTAGTAAATCTACAATTTTGGTTTAAATCTGCAATAGTTGACAAAGAGTTTTTCCACTGTAACATCAATATTTAAATTATGTGTATGTGTGAATGTATTAAAATATATAAATAAACTGCACATCACCAACAATATGCAGCTGAACTGAACTTCAAAACAGAAATCCTCTTGAATTTTGATGGTTTAATGTATTCCTTTAAATTAGTTTCGTTCATGGATTTTGAGTATGAGGAGATGTCAAGCAACCTGCTCATGCCAGAAACTACTAGTTACAGAAAAGAAAGATGTGTTTTCATCTGAACATCATAGAGTTTGACTGGATATCCAGCCTTTGGTGCCGATAACAAAAGTTTACGTACGCATTTTCTCCTAACTTTACTATACAAACTACATTTGATTATACAGTTGAACAATGCAAACTAATACAATAAGAAGAAATCTGCGACACATTTTTGGGTTACAACCAACCAGTTGAGAACCACCGCTATAAAGAATCAAGTTGAATTCAATTGAGCAGAGTATTTCAACATGCCTCGATGCACAGTTCCTCAAACTTTAATCATATACTCAACCCTCAAAGAGGAGGGGGGAAGAAAACATTTCTAATTTTGTTAATGCTTGTTGAGTGTTTGAAAGCGAACTACACAATTAAGAGATTAGGGTCTGGTTACGCTGAGAGGGTTTCTGGATATACCACTAATCTTTCCCTCATGCAGGCCGTCAATACATCCATAATGCACTGGCCAATCTTCATTTAAGAAATAGAATCTGTGTTACAGACGCTCTCTTCAAATGTAATGATATTAACAGTTCCACTTTCCTCTCAGCCTAAAACACTTAGCTGTTATTCAAAGTGTGCTCATTTCCCATTAGCCAGGCCACTGAGTGAAGCCGAATACGATTTTCATCATTTAGTAACTGGACATAGGTGCAGAAAGACCCTAAAGAGGATTATGACCCACAGATAGAGGGAATAAAGGCAAGGGGAAATTGCTTTGATTTGATATGATATGAGGAAAAAATGGATGCATTAACCTTGTCACCTCAAAATATCTGCGTATCAAATTAGTAGTAAGACTTCCGCTGACGGTTACTCATTGCTTTTGGCAAACCCCTCTCAATGGTAAAATGTTATGCCTTTTATGGGGAAGTTTATGTCAAGTGCAACATTTTCAATTAATTGTGAAATCAATTTAAAATGCAGGAAAGAGATCAGCAATTTTTGATTGCACAGTTAAAAATGGCTATGAACATGTTATACAAATAAATGTTGTTTCTCTGATAAAAAGGAAAAGGAAAATAAATAGGCCACCACTAGGTTTTCTTGTAGGTAGGAATTGTATTATTTAATGCGGCTGACCTTAATGATGGCTCACTTGTTTTGGTAGCACTTCTCTTTCAGCCAACGGCCCCTAGTAGGTCGTTAGGAGAAGCTTCTCAATAGCTCTGGGGCACACAGCATGCTTCTGGATTCAGACCGCTAGCATACATTTTTATATATAGTCCTGTGCTGAAATCTGAAATTCAAACTATTTTTTCCTCTGTTATTTTTAACAAGGACTGACAACTGCTGACAACATTCATGGTTTGTGTTTTTATGTTATTATGTCATTGTATCATCATTACCGCTGTCAATCAGTTAAAAAAGTAATTAATTTTGATACAATTAATGACATGATATGCTGATTGTTTTACACCAGTTATGGTATTTTTAGTTATCAGTATTTGCTCCCAAATGCAGATTAAGGCAAACACTATGTCAGAAGACTCAATCAGTAAATAGACATAAAAAGTAAAAAAAAAATATATTGTTTGTTTTTGGGATACACCAGTACCAAAATTCTGGACGATAACAAGAAGCTGATAACTATTGTGAATTTAGCACTGACAACTAATCAGTGGCCCGTGTTATAAATATAAGTAGCATTATATTAATACTATAACAGGTAGTATTATTATAAAATTATGGCTCATTATGGTTGTCAATCAAATAAAATATATATTTTTTAAGTAATTCCTCAATCTTCAAGCAATAATTTACTATTGCTATAATAGTACTGTAACACTAATATATATATATATATATATATATACAACCATTAAAAAAAGTTTCAAACAGTCACGTGCATTAAGAGCCGGGGGGTGAAAAATTTTGAGTAGAATGAAGATGTGTAAATGTTTCTTATTTTGCCAAAATATCTCTTTTTTTTTTAGTACTGCCCTTTAGAAACTAAAGAAGATACTTACATGTTTCACAGAAGACAAAATAAGTTACATTTACTCTGATCTTTAAATTCAAAATGTTTTCACCTCCAGGCTCTCAATGCATGGTTTTTCTTCTGGAGCATCAGTGAGCGTTTGAACCTTCTGTAATAGTTGCATATGAGTCCCTCAGTTGTCCTCAGTGTGAAAAGATGGATCTCAAAATCATACAGTCATTGTTGGAAAGGGTTCAAATACACAAAATATGCTGGAAAATCAAAGAATTTGTGGTAGCTGAAGAATTTTTCAGTGGATCATCCAGGTAACAACACCGTATTAAGAATAAAGCACATGCAAACTTTTGAATGGGGTCATATTTATAAATTAAATTAGTATTTTATATGAACTATCTATATTTATGAACTATAACTATAAATCTTATTCAGGTCAGTACAAAATACATTTTAAAATAACAAGCATTTTGTATGATCCCTTTTATTTAGGTAAAATAATGCAAATTTTGCAGAGACTGCAAAGTGTATGTAACATTTTGACCACAACTGTATATATACATTATGTGTGTGTGTGTGTGTGTGTGTGTGTGTGTGTGTGTGTGTGTGTGTGTGTGTGTGTGTGTGTGTGTACTCATTCTACATATTTTTCATTTAGTTTGTTTTGTAGAAAAATTAAGAACAGAAAATTATTAAATGACATTTTTCATTAATTGACAGCCATGTCATAAAATAGTAATTAAAATAGTAATCCTTCTTATGTCGATATTCTGATATTGTAATTATTTCATTATTATAAAAATGTATATATATATATAATGTATATTATATAACTGAATAATTCAGTTATCAATTAGAATTCACATGGAAAATTGCTATAAACACACATACATATGTGTGTGTGTTCCATGTGAACAATATTCTAAGTGATTTGCATCTTCTGTGTGGACTGATATGTATATTCAACATCCAATGTCTGATACAGGTAAATTAAGAGGTTACAAAAAAATTATACTTACACATAATGGCAAGGGGACATGACTAAATCTAAATGTATTTACAAATATGTATGTATTATTCAAAGAATGTTTTATACTTTATACTTCAATAACAAATGTAACGTGTTAAATTGACATTAATAATCATTACATGAACTACATCTTATGAGTTGAATGGAGTCTGATGGCTCACAGGGCGTAGATTGTTTCAAGTTCCCTTTTCAAAGCTTCTCAGGCACACATGATTCCACAAAAGCCACGGCACACTGCGTGGAGATGGCCTCAAATCGCTCCGAAGAGGCTCTTGTTCGGTAATGATACTTTCCAGATGAAATCAAGGGGAAACCAACAATAGTAGCACAAACAGCTCTCCTTCTGTATGAAAGGACAAAAGGACTCTCGAAGGGCTTGCTTATCCTTTACCTCTAATGATCTACTTCCCTCCTTTTCACTCAGAATACACACTCTCGTCCTCTCGCTGAACGTACGTAGAGTACTTGAGAGAGACAGACAGAGATGGAGGGTAATACTGAGCTGTTGTGGCACAGGATTGCAGGATGGAGAGGTAAACAAAGAGGAGTGAGAGAGAGCAGGCCTAACTCAGTGCCTCAATGAGCTCTATAGGACTTACACATGCAGTGAAAAAAAAACTGAATGAAAAATGTCAATAAGTAGCACTCTGCTGAGTACAAGCGGCAGAACACGGCCAAGCAGAATGACTTTATTAAGCTGACACAGAAGACTGCGCTCAGCCGGACCGATGGATGGAGGGGGAAGAGCAGAAGACAGAGCAGAAGAAAGCCTAACAGAAAACAGAAACTAAACAAAGGAGGTCTGCATTGTGCTACGATTGAAAATCAATTCTCTGATAAATCGGTGAAAACTTCACCTGAGCCTCGGAGATTAAATTAAAACAGGTCTGTTGGCACAGGTGGTACACTTTCCTACGCATATAATGTAATATTTGATCTAACAATGCTCACCAATAAAATAATCAAAAATAGCACTGTATATACATAATGCATCAAAGTTTGTCCCTGCATGTATTATAATAAAAATGACAATTTACATGATAAACTGTTTCTTGTAAATTGACATCAGGAATATTTCGGTTCATTGCCAAAGCAGGATATGATGCTATTTTAGAATAACTACATAGATTTTAAATTGACTTTGATTATAATTAAACATTTCTGCAGAGTCTGTATTTATAAAACACATCATAAATGTTTTCTGAATACTTAAAATAAACATTATACTTTAAAATTGTTTCTTGTAAATGAACATATTACATTGAACTTTGTAAATGATATCAGGAAATATAAATAAATAAATACACCACCTTTCATATTTTAGATATTCCCATAAAAATGATAAGTTAAATTTGTCTTTATTTAAAAATTATCCAGAAAATCTAATATTTACCATATTTTTTATTTTTAATAGTTTTAGTTTTTTATTATATGTCTATATATGTTTTTTATAAAATTATTTCAGTTTATTTTTGTGAATATTAAAATAATATAGAGTAAAAAATGATCTTTTAATGCAGCCAGTGTTTATTTTATTTCAAACAATTATGTTTTTTTTTTAAATAGAATTGTAATAGCGCATACACATATAGGTTTCATTGAAAGTGTTACTGCATATACCGACAGCAGATGCACTTGCAGTATCATTTAAGACTTGGCAAGAAGTACTTGAGTCATGACATCCTCCAGGGGATAAAACATCCATAATAACATATAGCGATCCACTGATGTTAGAATAAAGAGAAGTCCAAATTTGATGCCTGCAGTTCTCTACACAGTTAAAATACAGCAATTTATTTCAATTAAAGCTATTGATGTTAGATCAAAGGTAATGCTAATAAAATGCTAACGGCATCTGTATTAGAAAAGCCATCTCGGTCCCTCCAAGCATTGATGAATACATTTCTAAAATGTTTGGCTGAGAGAGTGCTATAGGTACTGCTAATTTATTCGCTGCTCTGAGGAATAATGAGAAAGGAGGGTGGGTGAAGAAAGTGCGAGCTGAGCCAGCAGAAATGCCCAATGCTGCAGTAGCTCTACTGAATCCTGCACTTTCACAACACTAAGCTTATCAGAGAGAGTGGAGGGGAAGAGGCAGCCAGATCTAAGCCTTTTAAGACTCTTCATCAATATTAGAATATCTGGACTGGCGATCCATACCTATAGGTGCATGGTACAGGCTTCACTTTGAGGACATCAGAGAGAAGTCTAGGGTCTGCAGCTGATGTGGCCAAAGCTGTTGAGAGAAAACACACCTATAGGTGCCTACAGTTCCTCTGCACTGGAGGAATGCAACTAAAGATGCCTAATACAAGGCAGTTACCTCCACAGTCATACAAGGGAAAACGCCTAACCCTATATTGTTATAGGGTTTTCAGTAAACAATTTTTGCCTACATAATTGTTTTTAAGTGAAAAAGAATAAGGTATGCATGAAGCTATGCATCAATGGACATTTTGTGAGACAACCCTTTACAACATTTAAAATTGCTACTACACTCCCATATACACTATATGATACATACATACATATATATATATATATATATATATATATATATATATACATATACATACATATATATATATATATATATATATAACCTATATATATATATATATAATAAGTAGTGATGCACTAAAATAATTAAACTAAACTAAAATAACACTGCGATTCAAATTACATGGAATTCCATACATCTGAAATGTATATATATATATAATTAGTGCTGTCAATCGATTAAAAAACAACAACTAATGAATCGCACACATTTTTCTAAAATTAATCGCGATTAATCCCACCTAACATTAAAGTTTTTAAATATTCTTTTATATTGCAATAATTTCACATTCAATCTTCAAATGTACAATGTACAAACAACATAAAGACAGTATAATTTTTTTATGATTGAAGGCCAGCATCACTGATATCAATATGTCTCTATAAAATTGTTTTTCCCCTTAATATTTAACCATTGAGTGTAGCCATTCAGCATTACAGTATAATTGAGAGCTATTAATTTTAACATTTATTAGACTTAACTTCTAATTTAAGTGAACTTAAAACAATCTTCACATGAACCCATAATAAATGACATATTTAGCTACCTGTGCCCTTCAGCAGAAAATATACAGAAAATGAATAGTAACCAAAAAATAAACTCTAAATTAAATAAAGATGAACCCCTTAAAGGTATAACAGTTATTGATTTCCTCTTTTGTCCTTGGATCACTAGACATCACAGCAGCTGGTTATTAGCTTATTTGCCTGCTATTGCTTCAAAAGCTGCTGCTGCTGAAAGAGACGCGGATCTGACACTCATCTTATTTTCTCACAACTCTCTTTACCTTTTCTGACCCACTTCAGGACTTAAAGTCTCTACTAATGAGAGGACGAGTTAAATCGAGAGTGTAAGATGAGGGAGACAGTGCTGGGGTGCCTCAAGACAGTTTTTAAAACCATTTCAGAGACATGTTTTTAAATGTGACGCATATATAACATATTGCATGCATGCACACAGGTTTAAGGCAGCTTTAATCGCCTTTTTGGTAACTTCATGCCTTAACTGACGGCATAACTAGGACATTGCATGCACATAGTTTCTTTCGCTGTTTGATATTAAATGATACACAGGCTACAGCACGTGCCGGCACCTGTATTTGAAGAGTGTGCGCTACGAGAATAGTATCTTTTACGCGCTCGTTTGACTCGCGGCTGGCGTGGAGGCGACAGGTCTGAAACAACTCCCGTTTGATGTGGTCATAAAGACGTTCTGCATCTAAATAAACACAATCTTTAAAACAAAAACATATTTGTAATGCATTAATCTGAAAAAATGAATCTCCTGCATTAACGTGCTAATTTTCACATAACTAATATATATATATATAAACACACACACAGTGGTGTGAAAAATATTTTTTTTTCCTGTTTTGTTTTTTTTGCATATTTGTCACACTTCAATGATTCAGATCATCAAACTAATTTTAATATTACACAAAGATAACCTGAGTAAATACGAAATGCAGTTTTGAAATAATGATTTCATTTATTAAGGGAAAAAAGCTGTCCAAACCTGCCTGGCACTAGATGAAAAAGTAATTGCCCCCTAAATCTAATAACTGGTTTTGCCACCCTTTTAAAGATGCCACAGCATCTCAATCGGATTTAAGTCCGGACTTTGACTTGGCCAATCCAAAACCTTAATTTTGTTTTTCTTCAGCCATTCAGAGGTGGACTTGGGAGTTGGACTTAAGTTTGGGATCATTGTCCTGCTGTTTAACCCAAGTGCACTGGAACTTGAGGCCAGACATTCTCCTTCAGGATTTTCTGATAGAGCGCAGAATACATGGTTCCATCAATTATGGCAAGTCTTCCAGGTCCTGAAGCTGCAAAGCAGCCCCAGACCATTACACTACCACCACCATGTTTGATAGTTGGTATGATGTTCTTTTTATGAAATGCTGTGTTGGTTTTACGCCAGATGTAACGGGACACACACTTTCCAAAAAGTTCAACATTTGTCTCATCAGTCCACAGAAAACTGACTTTGTGCAAAAGTCTTGGGGATAATCAAGATATCTTTTGGCAAATATGAGACGAGCCTTCTTCTGGTCAGCAGGGGCTTTCTTCTCATGGATGGCGTTTTTACCCAGTCTCTTTCGTATTGTCGAATCATGAACACTGAATTGAAGCAAATGAGACCTGCAGTTCTTTAGATGTTGTTCTGGGTTCTTTTATAACCTCCTGGATGAGTCGTCGTTGTGCTCTTGGATACATTTTGGTAGGCCGGCTACTCCTGGGAAGGTTCACCACCGTGTTGAGTCATTGTGTAATTTATTTTGAAATTACTTTCAAAAAGTAATTAATTACAGTTACTAAATACTTCATCAATATTGTATTTAAATTACTAATTACTCTGTCTGAAAAGTAACTTAGTTACTCAGTAACTTAATTATTCAAATAGCTAATTAGGCTACATCTTAAAATCAATCTTTCAATTTGAGTCAAACATAGAATAGTTTAGCTTAGCTTTAAAACAACTGTAATACTTAAACTTTTTTTAATAAAAAAATTAACCTTCTTTGGTTAACATACTCTGCAAAATATCTGAATAACAAAAAAGCTTAAAAGTTAAACAATATTTCAGTTTGCCAAGATGTTCTGGAAAAGGCCAACTAGTAAAATCCATACAGGTTTATGTAAAACTAACACGTTAACTTAAGTAGGTAAGAATACATGACAGAAAAGAGCTTCTTTGTTGAATAAAGCCATGTTAGAACGCGCTGTTCTTATGAGGTAAATTCCACATAGTAGGTCTTCTTTAAAAAAATTATGAAAATTAGATTAATCTTGAATATATTTTTAAATATATATATATTTTTTGTATCTAGGTGAGGGCGATTGCGCGCAGATGACTGCATATAATGAGCTCAGATATGGGAAAGACTGATCCTAATCAGGATTACATAATCAGATAGCATTTGTTTTCGATTTGAATTCATTCATTTAAAAGTAGACACTTCAGGCTTTCAGATTCAGGAAACACTGTAGCCTACCTCCGGATTGTCCACACTGCCATTTGGCCGACCGACCAGAGCCTGTCTCCTGTGGTGGGGGTGCGGCTCTTCCCTGGGCCGTAGGGGCTCAATTAACTGCAGAACAATGGTCGCACTTCTGCCTCCCGCAGCAAAGCTGCCAGAGCACGAATGTGGGCTCTTTAATCTCTCTACCCTGGGCAGACATTTCAGCTGCTGCAGCCTCTAGGACCCACGCATGCACCTCCAGATACCACACAATGCACGCTATTACACATTCAAATCCATGTGGGTTGCACTGAGGGAATTCTTGTAAAACATGCCAGCTGTCTATGCACAAACCGGAGGCTTGGATGGGCTATTTAAAATTAGAGATGAATATTGATTCTATTGATCATGTTGTAGGATCTTAAACATAAATACAACGGGGATACATCACAGAACAGTGCGAGAGTGCCGTGGAGACAAATCATCTATATGGGCTTCACTTTTTTCGTGTCATAATATGCATGACAAAAGGGATTGTGGTTAATTACAGTAATATCTGCTGATGCTGTGTATTTTCTGAGAAGGCTCGGTTTCTGCTACATTTGCGCTGGCAGATGATGTCATAAAGAACATGTGTGGTGCTGCAGGTGATGTCATAAAGAGCCTGTGTGGTGGGTTGAAGTGGGTGTCAGCTTTTCTGCAGGTAGGAGTCTTAGAAAGGGCTTTCTGACAAGACTGCAAGTCTGTTTCTGGACACAAACACAAACGCTTGGATCTGGAAGGTGGAAAAACTCGCTTCGTGCATGGCATTGCTATTGAGTTTAATATTTTATATTTAATTTATATTTAATAGCTCACAAAATCCTCCCCGCATCCACGGTTCTGGAAGTCAGGAGTCACTTTCAGTCGCATCAGCGATGATGTTCACACCTGAGATGTACAATGCAGCCAGGGTGAAGGGTTAGTATATCACACAGTATGCTGTCTTCAGATTTTGCACGCTTTCTCCAACATCAAATTATCCTGCTTTGTACGCCAAGAAATAAATACCATGGGAAGAGCCAGTTGTTGTTCAGCCAGTCGCTGCAGCCAGCGTTCAATCACCTATAAAGAACATCTCCATAAAATACAAAATAAAAATCAACCTCGCCACATCCATCCTCATCTCTGTAATGACAATTTCATCTCCACACCTTGCTTTCTTTAATGTTTCCCATCATAAAACCCCTTCAGCATGTGAGAACTCCTGAAGCGGCATAAAGCTAGCATGATGGTGGGCCGCATGTGCGTGTGACCCTAATTTAAGTAATCGAAAATTACCACCCCATTCCTGCTTGTGCATGTCCAATAATCCCGAACTTAATATTCCATAAAAAGAGCTCCACACGACTTCCCGTCACCCCTGCACCCTCACGATATATGTCATCCTGCTTTTTATTTAAGAAGTCAATATACCATTGTACGACAGTAGACATTTCTGACACAAATTATGTTCACCGCTGGATGAGCCTCTCTTTTTCAATTCTTTATTGATTGTACCAGCTCATAAAAAAGATACTAAGGGGTGCAGGCGGTAGGAATTGGAAAAGGGTGGACTGCTGACTGGGACTATTTTCTTTGTATGGATAATAAAAATGCTACTTCAGGACTTAGAAGGTTAAGTTCTAATGAGTATTTTGGATTGTGTGCGCCCGTTTAATGGCCTCATAAAGCAATGCTTTGCTTGGCTAATAGAGGCAAGCTCACAGGTAAAAATTCCCCGCCTCTTTTTGTTAAGAGCTGCAAAGGTGCACCATGTGGGACGGATAAACAATTCGAAGAGCAGGAATATGCCAATCATAAAACTCATTTGCTTGGCTGGACCATGCGTTATAGCGTATTATCTTGTTAATGATGATCAGCAGATGATGTTTCAGTAGGTTTCTAAAGAAGTTTATGTGCAAAATAACCTAACGGTTGGTCCTGAATCATACCGGTCAAAAAACAGATGACTTGTAAGATTCCCTTTTAAAGGATTTGGATGAGTTTCTAAAGTGGGAAGAGCTCATTATCAGACAAGAACTGCATAGAATCGCTCCTACTCATGCTTGCGCTATAGGGTTTGTCAGTGAGATTCAACAAGAGTGTTGTGGGCAGGACAGCTCTATAACTGTATAGAGCATATGCAGAAACTTAGGTTTGAGCTGATACACCATTAAAGTTTAAATCAGGAGCCTGTGACATGCAATCAATCCCCCAGCCAAGCCACCCTCCACCTCCATCTGCCACAATCTTGCAATTAACTTGTCAAAATATTTAGCGTAAAAATGAAGCATAAGAACCTATGCGTCGTGACATTCTGCTCTGCAGACCTGGTACATTAATAACCGTGAGAAAGTTTTGGTTTGCCGCAAGGAATACTTTACACAGTACTTCCTTTCCGGTTCAAATGACTCATCATGAAGGGGATTTACCCTCAAGCAGCATTAGATTTGGAGAGGGACATAGCAGATGTATTGAGGTGGAAGGCATTGTGTCTTGATAAACTAGGATTACGCCATGGCTTACCACACTGGAGGGGAAAAAAGACCCTTCACTTGTATTTGCCTGAAGGAATAGATGCAGAAATCAGTAAATCAATAGGTCTGGATGACGTTAATGAAAATAAAAAACAAAACAAGCTTTCTTGATATGCATTTGAAGAATTGCAGTAATAAAATATCATCCCTGCCCCGCACAGGCAAACAAGCAAGATATATAGCCTATGTTTCAATTATCTGCAAGATGTACTTAAAATCAATCGGATATTTATGATGATGACTTTTAAACTAGATTTACATTTCCTGAAGGAAATACCAGCACTTGCAAGGCCGCAAAAGATAAGTGTTGAAGTTTTAAGTAGTTTATGTTTTGGATTTTGGTAATGCGTAGTGAAATGTCCCATTTCCTTTGTCATGACACCAATCATGCATTGTTTTAAAGAGACTACGCACAAATATTCCATAATGGCACCTACAAATGATTAAACATATGCAAGGAAGACTGGATCAATTACAGCTCTGTAATTACTGCTAACAATACAATTTTGAATGCTAAATAATCTATCAAATCATCTGAATATTTTCAACTTTAAATGTCAACACCTGTGGCTGTAAATTGTAAAATAAATCCACAAATCATTATGCAATAATGCAAAATATTCTGTTAATGTAAACAGTAATGTAATGTTAATGTAATATAGTACAAATATAAAGTTTTAAAGTGCATTTCTAAGAGAATGGATTGTGTATGGGTAATTTATGTATTGTATCAAATTGTATCAGATATAAATATTTGGATGCCTTGCAAGCACTGTAATAAATGGTAAGGATATTGTAACAATTATAAAATGCTCAAGAAGTAAGCCATTTATAAGTAACTGACCATATTCATCTCTGAAAGTGAAAAAAGAGGTAACCATTGACTCATATGAATTAAAGTCAGAATCAAAAACACACTTCTTCAGGGTTTTAGGCTTGTTCTAGCACCTTCCACCAGCCAGTTCAACCCCCAGAAGCTCCCTGTCACTGAAATATGTCGATGCAGGTATGAAGAATTCAGGGTAAGATTTGTGAGAGGTGTCTGCTGAGATAGCACATTCTCTTAGAACGCCAGCAGATAGAAGATCAATATTCCCACACAACTTTCTTGTGATTAATTTTTAATGGCCAGAGGAACGTCTCCCTTATAAAATGTAAATGGCTTTAATGTTAAATGCAAAGGGAATGACACCTTGATCAGTTACCCTTTCCACTTGCTTTTCAGGAGAGGGTGACCAGCAGAGTTGCTTGATGACATCTCTCTCTCCCTTCTCCCTCCAGAGACCCTCAAAGCGCTTTGCACAACCTTCACCTCCTCCTTCACCACTCAAAAGAGGCTATTCCCTCTCTCAACCACATCACACGCAGCTGTACAGCGATGCTACAGGTAATAGCGAGTTTGGCTGAAGTGGGTGGATATGTCTGAAGAAAAGAGATGTATCTTCTCTAGCTCCAAATGTAATCTGTGGAGGCTGCTTGGAATCCAACGTTTCAAACTACAGCGGCTGTTCAATGAAACCGCAACAGATAATGTTCCTTTTCTAAATTCCCATATGACTTAATCTATTCATTTCAAGTAAATGTATTTGTTGGATTTTTTTTAACGCTTAACAAAATATGCAAAGTTTTTTTCATAGGTGGTAAAACAGCAATCCATTCTTAGGCAATTCCCCTATTAGATTCTCAACCTTAACTGCAAGGACAAATCACGACTTTTATATTGATACTGCTGTCAGGTTGACAGTTGAATATGTACGAATCATGGAGTATAACAAAAGATTCCAGAGTATAACCACATTTCTGTGCTTGTACATCTGCGTTCATAGTAGCACACAAAGATCCCAAATGATATATCCCTGTCAACAAAAATAACAACTTGTGTGAGGTTGGCATTTAAGCTTTTTTACAGTACCCAAAACGGTTGTTAAATCTGACCTATAGTGAGTTACCACTAGTAAGGTGCAGAATCCAAAATGTATTGATTTTACGTCCATTCCTTCGGAAAGGGGCCACATGAGAATATTCCCACTCTTACAGCCAAAAAATAAATAAAGTCCTAATGATTTCACAGTAAAATCAGAGGAAAAGGCAGTAACATACGAGAGATTTGCTCAACAACAAGGTTTAATTTCAACTGAGGGCTCAATAATAAAGATGGTCAGTGTGAAAGATTCAGCCAGTCAGAGGTGGAAAGTAACGAATTACATTTACTCGCGTTACTGTAATTGAGTAGCTTTTTTGTGTACTTGTACTTTTTTAAGTAATTTTTTTAATCTGTAATTTTACTTTTACTTAAGTATATTTTGTGGGAAGTATTGTACTTCGCTACATTTTAAAACACATTCGTTACTGAGTAAAAAAAAATCGCTCCGTGGAAACAACTGCAGCAAATAATGGGCAGAAGAAGAAACTGGCGCTAAAATCACAAGAAAGATGCAGACGGACAAGACAGGCGTTAATGATGCAGACCCAGCTGAAAACCAGACCCCGTCGTATTCTGCTGAAGTTGAACTCAAAGGAATAAAGTGAACCCCTGGCCATATTCATGCTCTATTATGCAGTGTAAGCTGTGTTTGCCTCGGGAGACCGAACTAGCAGCTTATAACATCTCGACATCGCCCTTCGCAAGCATGTAGAAATAAGGTAAATACTTACATCATTGCACTGGTGGTTAAAATGAAGTTTTAACAGTTTAACAAAAGGTTTTGCACAAATGAGCCAAAAAGACAGTGGTGCAGGGTGTGCCATATCATCTGCGATAATATAATAATTGTTGTTTTAACGATGTGCGATTTGACATTATCAGTATTTTGCCAAAAAACTAATAAAACACTCTAAACAGTGTGCCGTGAAATCTAGTAACGTTAGAGTAGACTAATCCACGTACATCTGGAGTGCTTTCTTTCACTGCGTGATTCAGTCTGTTAAAATGCGTTTAGAATGAAGCAGAAAATGTATATATTTATATAATTTAATATAGTAAGTCAACATCACATGAAGAATGCCGTTTTTCTCAAAAAATCACCATGATTACATAGGCCTGTAGTTTTTATTTTTACACAGTTCAAATAACAATAAGATAATTAAGAGACGTTTTAGACACCATATTGCCTGTTTTTGCTCTATTTCGACAACAAAAATAATACCAAACACAGCCACCATAGCACAGTTTTGCCTCTGACTCTGAGCAATGGCGTGTTTTGTTCCTGAATGAATTAACCGTTTAAATGATTCTGTTCAATCGCAATGACTCACTTATCAGTGATGTGCTGACACCTACTGGTGGTTCTAATTTAACATTTAAAGTATCTTTTTATTTTTGTATTTCAAATGACTATTTAACATTTGTGACCCTGGCCTGGAGCACAAAACCAGTCTTAAGTCGCTGGAGTATATTTGTAGCAATATCCAACAATACATTGTATGGGTCAAAATTATACATTTTTCTTTTATGCCAAAAATCATTAGCATATTAAGTAAAGATCATGTTCCATTAATATATTTTGTAAATTTCCTACTGTAAATATATCAAAACTAAGAGCTTAATTTGAACAACTTTAAATGAGATTTTCTCAATATTTGGATTTTTTGCTCCTCAGATTCCAGATTTTCAAATATTCAGGGTTCAGGGTCACATTTTATGTCTTATTTATATCTAAACATTATTTCTGCATTTGTAACTGCAGGCTAAATGCATTCATGTCAGTGTGTAATACATCTACGCCTCTTCAGATGAAGCTTCTGCGTTTCCTCTGCATTGCAAAGATGAATTTTGTTGATACTGATTTAATTTCCCTGGTAACAGCCTAAATGTGTTATTATTCTAAATAACTGATTCCTTTAATTAAAAACACCTAGTTTGAGATTTATAGGCCCACATCCCAGGTGTGTCAAACTCTGGAGGGTGTTACTGGAGGGCCACAGCCCTAAAGAGTTTAGTTCCAACCCTGCTCCAACACACACACCATGTAGTTTTCAAATAAGCCTAAATGATTAGTGTAGCTGGATCAGATGTGTTTAATTAGGGTAATATCTACACTGTGTAGGGCTGTGGCCCTCCAGGAACTGAGTTTGACACCTTTGGTCTATCCCATTTTTTCCTCCCTCCCATTGTTAAAATGTAACTAAGTACTTTTTACTCTGAGTACATTTTAAATGAGCTACTTTTTACTTTTACTTGAGTATATTTTTAGACTGGTACTTTTACTTGTACTTAAGTAAAATTTCAGTAATGTAATGGTACTTTTACTTGAGTAGAATATTTTTGTACTCTTTCCACCTCTGCAGCCAGTTAATCGAACTCTCAATTTTATAAAGCCTTGTGTTTGTTAATCGCTTGCAATTGCTTAATGGCTTGTAAAAATAAACATTTGGTGATGTAGCAAATTCTACAAAAACTAAACAAATCAGTTTTTAATATGTATTAGTGAATGTCATACTTTTCTAAATATACTTTAAATAAAAATTGCAAACGTTTTCATGGTGAAAATAACAGTAAATTACTATAATAAAACCTCTCAAAACACCAACATACTTTTAAATGACTATTGAAGAAACCAGTACAATATGTTAAACTGAAGTAAATATTTCTCAGGTTAGTTTTGGCTTTGTAAGTTATGTTGTGCAACGCTACCTTAATATCTAGTCTACAATATGCTAAAACAGATTGAGGTGAAATGAAATAGCTTTTACAGCCAGTAAATACATATAGCAGGTGATGCTGTCACAAACGGGATAGTTCACCACAAAATAACCCACAATAAACGGCCTATTATAGGCTTTTCAGCTAAATGTAAAAGGTGGAATAATCATAAAAAAATTAAATACTTCATAAAACAAGTTACATGAAAAACTGGCCAACAAATACAGCAATCAATAAACTACAAAACATTTCAAATACTTGCCCACTGACACTTACAAAAATAACTCAAATTGCACATTTGTAAAAGTGAACTAAATCCCAATGTGAAAATTAGTCCCAGTCTCCTCTATGAAGTACCGTACCACCAGCCAGTACAAACCACAAACATTTACACCAAATTCCAGCATTCATCACCCTCACAGGTGACTCACCAAACCGTTTGGTACCCGTTCCCCAGCATCCGGGGAACATGATGAATCTGCTGTCTCCGTTCAGTTAATGAAAAAGAGAGGCCTGTCCCTTAGTACGCATGCTGGTGGGCATAATTGGATTGCAACTCGCCTGCAGTTTAGCCTCCTGCTTAAAGCCCCACTCCATGACAGAATGCAGAAATAAGTGTGCGCTTTACGCTCTCTATTAGTTCGATTTATTCTGGGAGTTTTGTCTTATTGGGAAAAAGACACTTCAAAGACACGGTCCTATGGAGGAGTCGTGCTACATAGGAAAAGCAGGTTATTCCACAAAGCTGACAGAGAATGTGTTAATTAATATAAACCTAAATAAAGGTAGAAAGGAGGATAATCTAATGGGTTTCAGAGGGATATTATGTTTATTCTAAGCGCAGAGGATGCAAACCCCCAGAGACGAACAGGTACGCATGGTTATAGACAGAGACAGATGGATCACAGAGGCGCTCAGAAATGAGAACGGGGCCGGAGACAGAGGCCCGCTGCAGTTCTGGAGCTCTAAACGTGGAGATGGCACGAGAAAGCCCACAAGCTCGCATGCTGCCTGTGCTGCCTTTAAAAGAACACGTGAGGGATTACTGTACGCTGCATCCTGTTCTGTACATTCATCAATTCACGCAGGGGAAAGCTAAGAAATGACAGACAAATATATTATGATGTCAAACATCAAAGATTCTCCGCATAATTCCACCGGAATTCAGCTTAAGTACAGGATGAATTATTACAGCCTGAATTATATGATTCCTCAGCATGTTACCCACAAGAGGTGAACATGATATGTATCCAAAAGTAGAATATTGTGCTTTTGTAGCCTATTCATGGAAAGAGATGGAACTATAAATATATTTCTGTCTCTTTCCATGCATAGGCTACAAAATAGGTCCTGAATCTGTTAAGTATCGAAAGGAAAAGGGGTTGCTTGATTCTCAGAAAATAGTGACTTTTTGTAATATTGTAACTTAAACCTGAAATAAACACTAAAGTTGAATTAGTTTATCAAAATAAAATAATAAAATATAATAAGTAACAGGATTACAGCTGTCATGCAGGGTTAGCTTGTTATTCAGTATATCTAACACACACACACACACACACACACACACACACACACACACACACACACATATATATATATATATATATATATAACCTTGTATTTATTAGAAAATTCAGAACAGGGATGCACACCAAATCTGGAACATATATTACATATATTATGCAATACTATAATACAACATATCTACTAATTCTCATAACATAAAAACAGATGATTTGTACCTCGTGCAAAACAAATGGTTATATATAGAAAGTGTTTTTGTGACATGGATAATAAGTCCTCTTTTTCAATGTCATCATATTTTGCGCATATGTTTTTTTTCATGGTGATCGAGAAGCAGTTAAATCAAAACCGCTGTGCTTTGTGTTGTTTTTCATCAACACAGGCATAAGGACAAGATTGCAGTTCTTTAATGTCATAGCAAGACACCAGTTCACTCTGCGCAATAAGATATAATCAAATTACCAGATTTCAATATCTGTCTCTAAATGATTAAAAACATGTAAAAGAAGATTAACCGCAAGAAACCGTGAAAATTAACATTCCAAGAAAGATGCAAATTCCATTTGGATACATCATTCATCATTTGGGCAAACTCAGAAATATGTGTGTGGTGTGCACTTCTTGCTACTACAATCTGATTATGCCCAATAAATTCAGAAAATACTGAGGCAATATTAATCTCGTGGAACAATACTGTTTCAAATGGAGATTCTTGTAGATATTTCCTTTCGGCTGGTGGGTATCATGCAGTATTAATGAGACTATATGCAAGCGTCGCTGTATAACTGCACGCTATACAGAAATTACAAGAATACATTTGTATAAATAGAACAACTGCTTTTAATCTAATCCGTGGCTGCAGAACTACAACACTAAAGAAAAGTTTGTCTTTTAAAGTATAAAGAAACAGTCAGTTCTAACTCATGCATCCCTGCCATATGTATACATATTGTAGCACTGAAGACATGCTGTGCAGTTTTTTTATGGCATGCATTTAAAACACAGTGACTGAGATATTCACTGTATGATACACAAGCATGTGTGACTCATACGTGTACAGTATATTATGTACACACTCTGAATCTGAGCAAATACCCAAACACTGTACTACCTGGAAATATAGTGATATCATGATTCACGTGATACTTTTTTAATGTAGCCATTCATTTATCATTACAGTTTTTGTTTGGTTTATTGTGCTAGGCTTTTCAAACTATACCTCGCCCTAGGGTTAAGACACTGGGAAAAGACAAATTAAAGGTTCACACAAAAATTATGTTTTTATCTGAGCTCTCTTTTCAATATGAATTGAAGGATCACAAATGTTATTCTATGTTTGATTTGAATTCACGTCCTGACTAAGAGGTGTCGGGCAAGGCAAAGGTGCTTGAGATCGTTTCCTGACCATTTGGGCTTGGGACAGCTGTGCCTTTTGTCAATGAGTCAGACTACTGGGAGATTCAACCTTTGATCTGCAAATAGGTTTTGTCCTGGCCAGACGTGGATTCGATAGGTTTATTGGACCACGGGAAGTTTCCGCAACCAACTAACGCTGCCCTCAGATGTTTGCTTTCTTTGATGTTTTTGTCTCAACCTCCAAAAGTCCCTCCTCCAATTCTGTCTATAAGATACCCTGTAAAAATTACTTAAGAGGAGATTTCGATGACTGCAGCCTACCATCACACTGGGGTCATAGAATAAAGAAATCTGCTGACGATCGAATCCGAAGTCTCCTGGTCTTCTCTTCTGAGTTTCTACACTTTAGAAGAACAGAGTTTTCAACAGATGCTGCCGAGACCCGGATAGAGTTCCAGCTTCCTCACCTGGAAAACTTCAAGCTCAAACAAAGATCTGCATCTTTTGGAATCCAGCGAAACTTCAAGCTGAACCTTTTCCCAGACTGAATTTTTCTCTCTGGTGAGTGGCTGTCTCTAATCCAAAAGAACCTAAGACCAGTGTATCCTCTGTGCCGTCAGAGAAGAGTTAACATACATCTGTAGGGTTTGTTTAACTAAAGTTTATCCTCTAAAGTTTTTATTTTAGAGAAGAAAGTATCCTCTGTTCTTGTAGGCAGGGAAGTTTATCCTCTGTTACAGGCAGGAAGGTTAGCATTACGTGCTAATTTTTGGTTATCCTCTAAAGTTTTTATTTTAGAGATGAAAGTATCCTCTGTTCTTTCAGGCAGGGAAGATTTTGGGCATTACGTGCTAAAAATTAGTTACCCTCTGTTTCAGGCAGGGAAGGTTAAGTGTGAAGTGTTGGTAATTTGGAAAGTTAACAATAGTTAAGTTTTTTTATTATTTAACAAGTGTACCCTCTGTTGATCAGAGAAGTTTTTTGTTTTGTTTTTGTTTTTGTTTGTTTTGTTTGTGTGGTAGAAGAAACTTACAAAATGGTTAGAATGAATGCTAGGCTGATTCCAACCACAGAAAAGATGGTCTTGCGACTCCTTTGTGGTCAGATAGTGAATTCAAAACACTGTTAGGGGAACAAATGGACCTAATAGTCACTGAAAAAGTTAGACAAGAACTAACGCAGAAATATGAGATTCATCCAGACAAGACTTGGTCGGTAGATGAGTGTAAAAAGGTACTAGGAGCAAGTATTCGTAAGAACAATGTGAAAGACATTATCTGTTGTCACAGGGAATTCAGTGTAACGCTAGCGACACAACAGTCTCAGCGTAACGCAGAGCTAGAGAAACAGAACAATGAACTCCGTGCGAGAGTATCCACTTTGACTAAGAAATTGAACCTCAAGAAAATTGAAGCAAAAACTGATTTGGAAGTAAGTCAGCCTGATAACATTTACCCTGATTTACAAGCGTTCTTTGAAACAGATGTAGCTCTCAATCAGTAACTGATGTGCCTGTAAATTCCGTCCATGTGTGTGGGGCTAGGAGAAGATCTCAGGGGATTGAGGAAACTGATAGTGTTCCTCTCAATTCTTCTGTTGTGCAAATACAAACTGCCAAAGCTTTATGTCCTAAAGATATAGAGAGACTATCTCAGAGTTTACCGTCAGCACGCACACATTTTTCTGAATTTAGAAGAACATTGATCAGTAAAATGCGTCTTTATGACATGTCGTTGGCAGAAGTCACGCAGCTGATGTCACAAATACTAACTGAATCTGAATTCAACAGTTTTGAATCTGCTGTTACTTCTGAACTGCGAAATGCCAGTAAGGGTGATTTAAGAGAAGGTATTTTGAAAATCCTAAAGAATATCTTAGGACCCAAAATAGATTGGTCTAGAATTACTACCTGTGTGCAAAGGAAAGAAGAAACTGTGAGTGAATATACTGAGAGATTTTGTCAGTCAGCTGTAATCTACAGTGGAATTGTTGATGACTCTGAAAGGTGTTGCTGGATGACAAGGGACCCTTGGTTCGTATCTGGTCAGATGGCCTTGTAGCCGAATACAGAAAAGCTTTACCATTCTTAGATCTAACTTGGTCTAACAGAACTCTCAGAAGTAACCTAGACAGGTTAACTACATGGGAAAGAGATGCTGATGTCAAGGCAAAAGTAAGAGTAGCAGCAGCTACGTTTAACACAACGAAACAAGACAATAGATGGTCTAAAGAGAAAGCAAATGCAAATACTGTAAAAATTAGGACATTGGGAGAAAGAGTGTAGGAAGAAGTTGCAAGATAGTAAAAGAAATGCTATGCATAATTCTGCTCCTTCTCAGCCTGCACACAACCCTGAAGTAGTTCCGCCAGTGACCACTGAAATTATAGGACAGTTAGTTCAGGCTCTTCTAAGAGCACAACAAGACCAGGAAAAAAACTAATTATTGGGGCTGTGAGTAGCTACCTTTCCCCTGTAATCCAACACAATGACCAAAGAATTTTTGTGAAAGGTAGCATAAAAGAAAGAGATTGATTTTTGCTTGATACAGGTGCAGAAATTACAGTAATTCCTACAAAATTGGCACAAGGTTTAAACATCCCATACAAGAAAACCAAACTTTGTTTAACTGGTGTAATAGGTGAAGATTCTGTTTTGTATGAAACTCCGCCCATAGAGGTACAATTTGGCCCAAAACTCTGACTACAAAATTACTATGCGCTCCATTAAATACAGGTGCAATTTTAGGCATGGATCTTCTGAGACAAATAAATCTAACTTTAGACATGTCCTCAGAATCTACTAGCATAAAATTTCCTCAGCACAGATTTCTACCAATAATGCAACCCCTCCGAGTATGCTTTCTTACAGAATCATCCAATTTGGGCTAAAGACAAGGATGATTGTGGGTTGTTGACAGGTGTAGAACCAGTTAAATTGACAGGAACTCCACCTCCGGTCACCAAACAATATCCGATTAATAAGGAAGCTATACAGGGAATCAAACTTATTGTAGAAAATTTGCTGGCAAGGAGTGCTAGTTAAAACCAACAGTCCATGTAATTCACCCATATGGCCCATCAAGAAATCTAATGGGACATGGAGACTTACAATAGACTACAGAGTAGCCAATAAACATATTGAAAAATCACCCCTAGTGGCAGATCCATCTACAATTTGTAATGGCTTACCATTAGATTGTAAGATTTTTCAGTAATTGATATGTCTAATGGATTCTTTTCTGTACCGTTGCACTCTGACAGCCAGCCATGGTTAGCTTTCACAGTTGACTATGAACAATACCAGTGGACACGATTGCCACAGGGATTTCAAAACTCCCCAACCATATATCATCAGGCTGTCAGGCGTGATTTGTGTGACCCAGAATGTCCGGTAAAACAGTCCACTATGATCCAATATGTCGATGATATTTTGATTGCCTCAACAGATCATGAGGTACATCAAACTGAATTGGCATCATTGTTGGACTATTTGCATAAAAAAGGACACAAATGCAGCTTTCACAAAGCTCAAGTTGCTAAAAAGCAAGTCACATTTCTGGGTCAAACAATTGGTGCAGGAAATAGATCCATTACACAGGATCGGCGGCTTCAGTCAAAGCCATACCTCCGCCTAATACCATTAAAACACTCCGCTCATTTTTAGGAACAACAGGTTATTGTAGACCTTGGATTGAAGACTATGCCTCGATTGCTCAGCCTCTCTATGATTTGTTGAAAGGCCATGGTAAAGATTCAGATACTGTTTGTATGGAAGAACTTCATCTCAAAGCTTTTAATGATTTGAAGAGAGCACTATGTCAAGCACCAGCATTAGGAGTTGCCCAATCTGATAGACCCTTTGTGCTTTATGTCCATGAACACTTAGGCTTTATGACTGCATGTCTAATGCAAGATCATGGGGCAGCTTACGCCCAATTCATTACTATTCCGGTAAACTTGACATAGTCGCTCAAGGTATGGGCCCATGCCTCAGAGCAGTACAGGCAGTTCATCTAGCGCTTCAGGCTTCATCAGGAATGGTGTTAGGTCAGACTGTAAACGTAAAATGCCCTCACACAGTGTCCGCACTAATGAATCAAGCAAAAGTCACTTCTGTCACCTCCTCCCGTTGGGGAAATTGGTTAGCAACTCTCACAGCCCCGAATATTGTTATACAGCGTGCACCAGTCACGAACCCATCCTCATGTATGATGTCTGCAATGACTGAATTTGTGTTAGAGGATGAAGGCGAAATGACTCATGATTGTGTTACGCTTACATATGCAGCGACAAGTGAAATAGCAGAAACTCCCATAGAGAACGAATTGGAGTTGTTTGTTGATGGTTCAGCTCAAGTTATTGAAGGTAACAGACGAGCAGGATATGCAGTAACTTCCACCACTGAAGTAGTTGCTTCAGGTCGTCTTCCAGATCATTTTTCAGCTCAAGCTGCAGAACTAGTAGCCTTAACTAGAGCATGCACGCTAGCTTCAGGATCGGTTGCAAATATCTACACAGATTCCAGGTATGCTTTTGGGGTAATTCATGATTTTGGTGTCATTTGGCAAACCAGAAAATTTCTAACTTCTGCTGGATCCCCATTAAGCATGCTGGATTAGTGAAAGATTTAATGTTTGCCATGAAACTCCCAAAGAAATTAGCGGTGATCAAAGTGAAAGCACATCTCACAACTAATACTACGGAAGCTAAAGGTAATGCTCTTGCTGATGTAGCGGCTAAACAGGCTTGTTTCTATGCAACTGTACAAGTGTGTTCAGGTAGTACAGCACAGAAGATAATTCTACCTCCTGAATCAATCGTTGATCTGTATGACGTTCCTCTATATGAAGCATGGACATGGTTAGACAAAGGAGCCACTGTGGATTCATCCGGCTGCTGGACCAAAGGGGAAAGTATGTTGCTCCCGAATCACTGTTGCCATATTTGGCTCAACAAATACACAGTTTGGGTCATAGTGGTCCAGCAACGATGAATCACAGGTTCTCAAATCAATGGTGGAATCCAAAATTCAGAAACGCAGCCACTGAAACAGTCAAGAGATGTGTTACATGTCAGAAAAATAATGATGTACCAGCAGCCACTACACCAGCAGCACATACCCCAGCTCCACCAGGGCCATTTCGTCACCTGCAAGTTGATTACATATCGTTGCCCCTTGTAAAGGAAAAACTGACGTTTTGGTAGTAATAGACAAGTTCTCAAGATGGGTAGAAGCTTATCCAACAGGGCGCTACAGCTGCACATACTGCTAAATGTCTTGTCACTGATTTCATTCCCAGATGGGGATTACCAGATTGCATTGACTCAGATCAAGGTACCCACTTCACAGGACAGGTAGTCAAGGAAGTGTCTAGAATGTTGAAGATTATGTGGAACCTTCACTGTCCCTATAGGCCACAAGCATCAGGACAGGTTGAACGATCAAACAGAACAATCAAAACCAGGCTAAGCAAAATGCATCAGGAAGGAGTACCATGGGTTGAAGCACTGCCCGCAGTACTGTGTAGTATGAGAGCATCACCTAACAGATCAGTAGGACTGAGCCCTCATGAGATTATTACTGGACGCCCAATGCAGATGCCAGGTGTGATTGATCTTAGAAATGCTGATGTGCACATTGCTTCAGATGCCCTGATCGCTTACTGTGAAAACCTCACAAAGGCAGTGCAGAGTGCCAAAGAGAGTTGAGTCGTGTTGGCAGACTCCACCAGAAGGTGGACACACAATCGTCCCAGGTCAATGGGTCATGATAAAGGCATTCAAAAACAAGCCATTAGAGCCTAAGTGGTACGGACCACATCAAGTGATGTTGATTACAGCAGCTGCAGTATTGTGTCAGGGAAGGAAAACTTGGACTCATGTGTCACATTGTAAGGTTGTTCCTCCCCCTGCAGGGATAGGATAGGGCAGACACAAGAACCAGTGAGGAGCCCAGGGAAGAACCGAAAGCAACAGGCTTGGGGCCAACCCTGAGGTGAAGATTTCCTCATAGGCCTTTCCTCCATTAGTCCATCCTTTCCTCACTGTTCTTTAGGTGTCAGGAATTAAGAAATAGGGAAAGAAGGAACAACCATAGCAGACTATATTTTGAACAGAGGATACAACCCTAATGTATGCAGACTCTGCAAATACTGCTCTGTGCCGTTGTTTCTCTCTTGTTTGTGTTTCTTTCTTCCTCTGTGCAGATACCATTTGATGGCTGTCCTGAGATCCATATGCACCACCCTTCTCACCTGCGGATGAAGCCACAACCTCTAGAAAATAACTAGACCCATTACCGAGCCAACTATCACACAAGAAAGAAAAGAAAAGAAGAAGAAAAGAATAAAAATACACAACGCAGAGACTATTACCGTAAAATCTTCACGGACCCTAATTGCATGTTTTGTTTCTGTGTCAGCATGCAATTACATATAAACAACACAGAACATGTACAATGTGCCTGTAACGATTACAAGTTACAAGAATGAACTTTTAAGTGTCTAAATTTGTATTTTGTGAGAGTTATTAGAACTCTCAAAGGGGAATTGAAGGATCACAAATGTTATTCTATGTTTGATTTGAATTCACGTCCTGACTAAGAGGTGTCGGGCAAGGCAAAGGTGCTTGAGATCGTTTCCTGACCATTTGGGCTTGGGACAGCTGTGCCTTTGTCAATGAGTCAGACTACTGGGAGATTCAACCTTTGATCTGCAAATAGGTTTTGTCCTGGCCAGACGTGGATTCGATAGGTTTATTGGACCACGGGAAGTTTCGCAACCAACTAACGCTGCCCTCAGATGTTTGCTTTCTTTGATGTTTTTGTCTCAACCTCCAAAAGTCCCTCCTCCAATTCTGTCTATAAGATACCCTGTAAAAATTACTTAAGAGGAGATTTCGATGACTGCAGCCTACCATCACACTGGGTTTTTTTTCAATAAAGAATCCTACGATCGAATCCGAAGTCTCCTGGTCTTCTCTTCTGAGTTTCTACACTTTAGAAGAACAGAGTTTTCAACAGAATGAATGCACACTGTTCAAATAAGCATCTCAATGTATTAGAAATATGATTAATTTGACCCTTCAAAAGATTATTTCTGTAAAACAGTAACCCCTAGAACAAGATAACATAGAATTGTAGTATGTTTACCTATGGTTAATAATTCAATCTTTAAAGTCCAAAAAAGTTTCATTAGAAAATCATGCCTCTACATCTCCAAAAACATATCTATTCATACAATTATCTTCAGTTTCCAGCTAAAATAAACACTAGTGGTAAAAAACCCACTTTGTATTTCTTGTCACATAAATTATGATTACAGGGGCAGATGTAGAACCGATCCTCCCTATACGCAGAATACACAAGCTGCATAGGGCCCCTGAAACACCAGGGAGACCCCTTGCTCTCAAATATGTTTGAATTTTGGTTTCATTTTTGAGTTTGAGTTGAGTCACCCTCTCTATGTAAAAAACTGTCAAAATTAACGTGAATTTCATACATTATCTTGCCTTGAGACTAAAAAATTAGTTGAAAGCATACCGAGCCGCGGAAGAGATGCTGTTTTTTGTTCGCTTTCCGCGAGTGTGATTCGAGACAGAGTGAAACACGGACAAAAGCGTTACATCCATCCTTTCATTCTTTACACACCACCCCCAGAAGTCTAGGATAGGCACTGGGCAGATGTAATATTAAAGAGTAATAACAACACAGTTCCTTGAAAAACACTTTTACCATAGTGCATGATTTGCAGACTAATATACTTTTTGTTGATGTTTTCATAACATAACTAGCTCTATATGTATGGCTTTTCTAACTTAGTAAACTTGCTCAGTAGCCCCCCTGATACAGCTTTGCACTTAGTTAATGTGGCTATTTTGTATGCAATAGAGCATTTTAACACCACTGCCACAATATGTACAACAAGCAATGTAACAAAGTGCTGTCTGATTCACGTACATCTGTTTTGTATTAAATTGAATGGGCTTTAAGCACCACTCCACTCACTGGACATTTCACTTTGAAAGTGTCAAGAAACTGGCAAGAAGCAATAGACTCATATATAATTTGACTGAAATGTTCCAGAGTCTGAGTTGGGGAAGTCTTTAAGGAGGAATGTACTCTATATTTCCGTAACAAGGGAAAAATAAGCTACATTTTAATTTAATTTATAATTGATTAAATCGACATAAAAAGAACAAACTGAAAGAAACCTTAAACATCAATCCTTTCAACCTCCTTTGAATGTTTTTTGCTCTTCCTTTCCATCATCTTCTTCCTCTACATTAGTGCTTCCCCTAGCATTTTAATGGCGGTGTTATTTCAAAAACCCAACCTATAAAAGGAAACATAATTAGACTAGGATTTCTAATTAGCTTGCCCTTCTTAGAATTGGATTCGGCTGCCTCTCCACACCCATTACCATGCGTAAGCTGAAAAAATGTCATCTCAATTTAAGAGGTAACGTCATCAACTTGCACTTCATAGAGGCTGAAGAGCATTTTGAAACCTCTCCCTTTGTTCTCTGACAGGTTTATTGGCAGGACTTTGACATGTTTAATCCTATCAGGAGATGGGCACGTTGGGGATTGAGTCTGTTTTATCTGCGAGGCGAGGAATCTCCACTCCGTTAAGAGTTGGAGCCTGATCATCGCGGGGCTTCGGAGCTGTCATACTCGCAAGTTGCATCCTCATGCACAGGAAATAAATAAATAAATAAACATTTCATGATCCATCTTGGTCAGGATCAAGGTAATCTCATATCAATCTTTCTCTCCCTGGATGTAAACTGAGAGAACAATGGGAAATCAAAGTGAGCTGAAGTTGATTCACCTTGTGTCTTTCAGAGAAGTGAAAACTAGGCCTATATTTGTTATCCTTGTTTAACCTTTATACATAAAACTTTCTTTTTTTAAGATCCCGTGAGCAGGCATGTTTGTCAACATTTGGAGATTTGACCCTAACTTAACTCTAATCTTGCAGTCTTTAAACTGTTGGTTGCCTGCTATATAACATTAGTGGTTGAAGTGGTCAAACTCTTGCCAGCCATGTGTCAAAAACAGCAACCTGAACAGCTGGATCACTCTCTGGTGTGGGAGCCGCTCGAACTCTGCAACGGGTGGTGAAAGCAGCAATGCAATCAAGTAAGACTGACGATATCAGGTAAAAATCCCACTCACTCGTCCCATAGTGTACTCACAGCCATACCATCTGGAAGAAGGTTGAGGACTATTACAGCCAAAACAACCAGACTAAAAAGCTGTTTCATTCCACAAGCTGTCAGACTGCTCAATAACTCCATCTGACAACCCTCAAATGGACTGTCCATCCTCAACTCAAGCACTAACGCTACATAAACCCTAGACTTTTTATTACTTTACTTCACTGCAATACATAATGCTCTAACTTTTTCTATCTTTCACTGCATTCATTGTCAGCACTATATCACAGTGAGTATTTCTCGTTACGCCATTTTATATAATGACATATGGGTAGTTGGCATGAAATAGTTTTGAGTGTCCTGTGGTGTGACATGCTATATTTCATCTAAAGCCATTTAGAGGAACTGCATTTATCAAATTCTTTTATAATTATTATGCATGCAGCTTTTATGACCTCATACTAACTGAGAAACTACATGCAATATTTGTACTTAAAAAAATAATTTTCCACACAGCAAGATCATTTAAAATGAACTAGTGAAAGCAAAAAGTGTTTAAAAACCCTATATTATATGTTGTATCATGGTTTTATATGCATATATATATATATATATATATATATATATATAGCATATACATGAATCTCTGTTTGTTTTTACACTTTTTTTTTTTTTTACACCTGTCCTTGTGAGGTCTAAGAAAAGATGCAACAGATGCTGTGTAAAATGCTATAGCCATGTCTAAAATAAATAAAGATTAGCTGCATAAATGAAAATGAAATTGAACTTTGATACAAAATAATAATAATAATAATAATAATAAATAGTTATGGGTTGCCTGAACAACTAATCAGTCTCAAGGAAGTCCTACTATGGTCAAAAATGGCATAGTTCATTATTAACTATTTACATTTGATTTTATTTAAATATAATATTTTCAAAATGCATTGATTCAAATTGGATAGAATCAGCATAAAAATGTTAAATGTCAAAATTACATTTACTCAGTTATGTATGAAGGTATTTAGTATGGAGACAGATCAAATATGGCTAACTGTGGAACAAACAATATTAAATTAGCAAAAATGTACAAGACTAAATGAATTGATTATAAACATATAAACCAGATTTATTTATATAGAACACATTTATTACTACATTAGTCTTACCTAGTTTTTAATGGTTTCATTTATGTATCCCTGACAAACACGCATTACATACAATGTACTGTATTAGTTTGTTGATGTTAAAACGGTGTAATCTAAATAGACAGAAATTTAATATGCAATTCAAATACATAAATCTCAACAGTTTCACTGTTTTAAGGTTGTTTATATTTTAACAGAAAAAAGGCAAAAATACTTGAATATTATTATTATTATCATTTTTTTTACTTGCCATTCTTAATGCTCAACAATTGATGTCGAACAAGACACAGAGATATCCATCTGAAAGTGTATGTCTGTACTTTTACCATCGCTGATAGGAATCTAATCTTGACTATTTCGGGGACTATGAATTGACTGATAAAGCACGCGGTCAAAGGTCGCACATTCACGGCACTATATCTCCATATCGGCAGGTTCAGTACAGTCGTATGATTGATATAAGAGCCTCTACTGAGCAATGACTCCTGACAACCACTCAAAACTGTTGTCAAAGCTATTTCATTATTAAACGTCCTATCTAAAATCATCAAGTCTAATTTGCGCCTTTTACCAGAGCCGAACCTCTCTCTTTGACCTGTCCTTGCTGAAGTTACAGAATAACTGTTCTCATATCGCTTTATAAAAGGCATAGCAGGCCGTGTTCCTGATGATTGCAATGAATAATGCCCATGGGTATTTGCTAAATCTATGCAAACCTTCCGACACCGTGTATTCATCAAGATGTCAGACGTTGAAGGACAGATGTGGGGAACAACACCTTAAGAGTCGTCTGATAGGTGCGTGTAGAAATCAGCGCATACAGTCTGAACACCTTGATCAGAAGTGTGGGGAGGCAGCCAGAGCCCATTCATATCCCACACCTTCAAACACAGAGCACCTGTCTCTTCACTTTACTAGAAGAAACGTACCCTGACATCTGAGGTGACTTTCAAAGACTTGAAAGGTAAAACGGAGTCTCTGAGCATGGCTCAACTGCTAAGTGGCTCCCACAGACAGAGAGGAACATCTGATACACAGCAAGAAAAAACCTTGACTCTGCACTGGAGATGAACATCTTCCACATTTTGAAGACACATGCTCAGCAAAGACTGCATTGTGGATTGTTCATGTACGAGAGAGAAAATGAGGTATATAAACAAAATAGAATTAAAGAGCAAAATATTTACTTATACAGTTCATTCCGATCGTCAACTCTGATTGGCCAAGAGGCATTCCAAGAACAACAGTGCAACATCACTTGGACTTTTCATAGTTTTTATCATCTCGCTTGCCTATTTTTGCAAGATTAAGGATTTGACTCCTTTCAGAACTCTTTTAGTTGGTTGAGAAAGAAAAAAAACCTCACAAGATGTTTTGATATACATGTACATGATATAATTATAATTTACCAAATACAGTATAGCTGATTACTAGACTGGACGATTAGTAAATACAAATTTGCCGTATGTAAAATAAAACAAACATATATGACATTTTACCATTATTACATTTTCAGTACTATTTATAAGTAAAATGTTTAATGTTTAAACAAAGTATTTTATGCTCAAACAAGGCATAATTTATTTGAGTAAAATTACAGTAATACTGTAAAATGTTAAAATACCTGTTTTCTGTTTTTAAATATTTTAAAATGTCATTTCTGCAATGGTAAATCTGAATTTTCAGCATCATTACTCCAGTCTTCAGTGTCACATGATCCTCAGAAAACATGCTGCTGATTTGCTGCTCAAGAAACATGACTTATTATTATCAATGTTGAAAGAGTAGAGCTGCTTAATATTTTCATATATAAATATGATATAATATACATAAATGTTTTTTCAGGATTCTATGCAAAATAGGTTCAAGAGAACATGATCGCATTTATATGAAATTTTTGTAACAATGTAAACGTCTTTACTATCACTTTCGATTTAATGTGTCCTTGCTGAATAAAAGTATTTAGGCTATTTCTTTAAAAAAATGATACATACAATTTTATATACATAAAGTAGAGAAAAATGTTAAAACAAATTCTTAAAACTATGAGACATTAAATCACATTGTAATATATAAAGTCACAACGCTATAAAGTCACAGCTTTCTACTTTGATCCTGTTCTACACTGAAATGGGCTTCCATATATAATATCACCAGACACATTTTATTTAAGTCCCTTTAATGGAAAGGACGGTCAAAGATGAAACAGGAGACGATAGAGAGAAATGGAGAGATGGGATCTGAAAATGACCTGAGCTGTATTCAAACTCGGGTCGCCTACAGAAATGCTCTAGCGTAACAAATAAAGGAGCAAACGCACTAGCCTCCCAGCCGCATCTCCTACTGAGAGACACTTCTGAGTTCACCTCAGAAAGTAACCACAACCAAACACAAAACTTTTTGAGGAATTTTAAGGCACACAGACTGACAGTCTGTCAAAAACAGCTCTCAGGCAATACATGTGGCAATGCTGTATATACAATAATGGCCGCCGGGTTAGACTTTGGCTTGGCTCATTTTGGAATATCTCTGGCTCTTCAGACCGAAGAAATTGAAACTAGCAGTACAGGTGGCCAACATCTATTATGTAGAGAGATGCAGATGGAGACGGTGAGCTGCCTGAGAGAGTGCCTTGTAGGGGTTTAGACAGAGACTTGTCTATCCACTGGGAGAAAATCCTGCCTGCTCTGACAATGACAGAGTGACAACATGAGATTCCATGGCAGGCTTGACAGTTCAGCTGACTGCTGTGCACTCTAACGTAATGTAAATTCTGCCAAGGAAATGACTAAATAACTGCAGCCGAGTGTGTGGAATTGAAGGAAGCTTAATGCACGTGTTTCTCCCCATCCCTTGTTCTTTTTCCATAATGGCAGTGATGATGGTTATATGGGATGGATAATAGACATTATAATAACATGCTGCTGGATAATCCGGGCATGCAAAAAAAAAAAAAAAAACTTTTGTACCAAGACAGGCAGAATTTATATGAAAATATTCACTTTTTCTAGCGTAAATTACAATGGCAGAGACATGGGCCAGCTTTGCAAAGGTCACCGGGCTGTCCTCAAGCTCATGTTGAGTGTTTGTCACGCTTAGATGATAACAGAATACATCAAAAGCAGCTGGTTTTGACAGTCCAAGGCAGGATGCCATTACTAGGCAAACCGGTCAAACGGAACTGTGAAAAAAATACTCGATTCATTATGCCAGAATGTAGCTTACAAGTGAAGCAGTCTCCGTGGCTTGTGGATAAATTCTGGATGCAGGGAATGGATGTGTGTTTTCCAGGGTTGGGGAGGCCGAATGGAGAATGGGCATGGTAATGTACCCATTACCCTAACCCTATCCCTATAGAGCAATGGTTCTCAACTGGATTTTACTGTAGGACCCAAGTGGCTACCTAAAACAGTATCACAACTTGTTTAAAATGTAAAAATTACATTACAATTATTTATGAAATGTATTAATACTACTATGGACAGTATAGGCCCAACAATACATAAAAATATAACGGTTTTTCTCAATTGCTTTGGCTCAATTCTCGAATGAATTTATTATTTTTTTCTCTCGAAACAACAAGTTCAGATCTCTGAACAATTAGCTTCTTGTTCACATCAGATTGGAATTTCTTATTGATTTGAGCAAATTGCAAATGCTTTGGCACATGTGTGCAAACAGTAAGTACAATTGTCTGCAGTTTGCACAACAACTAATTGCATATGACTTGCTGTTGAGTCGATTCTCACTTAAACTGTCAAACTCTTCACAACTTCTCAATAATTTTTCATCGTGTAAGCCATCACATTCAAAACGATCCATTTAATTATCAAAACATTGGTGTACACGCATGTATATTCTATAAATATCTGACATTGACATTACATTTACATTTATGCATTTAGCAGACGCTTTTATCCAAAGCGACTTACAGTGCATTCAGGTTATACATTTTTGTCAGTGCGTGTGTTCCCTGGGAATCGAACCCACAACCTTTGCGCTGCTAACACAATGCTCTAACCACTGAGTGTTCCTGACATTGTTTGTATTGTCTGCTAAATTGGCAATTGACCTCAAATTACAATAATTAAAATCTGATTTGAATCAAACATTCAAACATTTACTGTAACCAATGAAGTTTGTGCCTTCTAAAGTTAATGTGCCTACTAAAAATCTAAATAATTAAGACTGTACTATTTATAAGTTTTAAATTGATATAATAATGTATGTTTAACTTATCCCTTTTCATACAAATGGTTTAAAAGCTAAATAAACACCATTTTAAGATTTTTGTTTTTGTGAAAACCCATATGTGAACTGTAAATAATGTCATTTTATGGCTTAATATGATACCATAGCCATTGTCCAACCCCCCACTCATACGGTGTTGATTTGACATGTGCACCTCTTAAAAAGGGTCATAAATTACCTTAAATTGATTTTTAACAATTCTGCAGATACCCTGTAAACAATGAAATAAGATAAATTCCTTCCTTGATTTTTGTTGATATTTGTTGTTTTTTAGATTGACATTTAGACACATATCTGATTCTCTATTTAAAAAAAATAATTGGGCGGTGGGGGGATAGTTAAGTTCATTTTCAGGCAACCAAAATCTGAAGAGTACCTGCCTGAAGGGCTACCAGGGATTTAGACATTTTGCAAACCCTGGTAAATAAACGACAATTTTATTTCATAATCCCCCATTTTTTATATTAGTGAAATTGACAAATGTCATCCATGAAAAACAAATTAAAACAAAAGTTACGTTTTCTTTTACCTCTCTTTGACCACTGGGCTAAAAAAAATGAAAAGTATAAATATACAAAAATATCAAATTCATAGAATTTTCATTCATTGAATTCACACACCAACACCACCAACAACAACAAGAACTTCACAATCTGAAGGGAGTTGAGAACGAGGAGGCGAGGAGTTATCAAACACAATATCTATTGTATTGCACACAGGAAAACATGGAGCACAGGAGTAAGACAAACATGATGTTTAAGACTGGACACAGAAGCAGGGAATCACAGGTCCTATGAACACTGGGGAAAAGTAGATAATTAAGGAAACACGGCTGGTGACAAATAAACTCATAATGAACAGACAGCCGGAGACTAATAAACTAATAAGGAAGACAGGAACCGGAAGGACCAAATAAGGGCATGGAAACACTGGGAGCACTAAAAAACACAAGACATGGGGACACAAGACTGACAAATATTAGACTTTATTTTCCTTTTTACTGTCCCAACTATAACTTTAACATTTAGCCATATGTTTCCCTGTTGCAACCCTCTGGTAGAGAACCATTAGATATAAAATATTTATAAATATAAAAATAATAATAGATATAATATATAATAATTAACATCCCTGTTTCAGTTTCAGAGTAGTAAATAAGAAAATAAAAAGGTAATTGTTAGACAATTTAAAACAATTAACTGCAACTGTAACAACAATAGTTACATTGTGAATTACAAAATTTACATTATTAAAACTGCATCTCATACGTTCACAAATACTAGATATAAGGTCACACTGTAGGATATACTAAGGTCACAACTTTTTA
The DNA here is from genome assembly GCA_027564155.1 of Gymnocypris eckloni scoliostomus. NCBI lineage: Eukaryota > Metazoa > Chordata > Actinopteri > Cypriniformes > Cyprinidae > Gymnocypris > Gymnocypris eckloni. The sequence continues at coordinate 31,710,427 of CM050415.1, read as the reverse complement.
CTCTGAGGCAGAGACAGGCTTTCATTTGTACATTTAACCAATTTTTCCAGTCCACAAGGCTGTTATACCTGACCTGCCGGATTTCGCGGGACTTTTCTCCGATTTTTGCGGCCTAAAATGACTGATTTTGCTGCGGCTTTTCTCAAAATTTGCAGTGATATTGGGGGCATTTCTTATTGTTTTGCAGTGAAAATATACCATGGACAACATTCTTCTAACATTGTTATAACTTTTCTGACTTTGAGAACCATCATAGTGCTCCAGACTATCATTTGATGACACCAGTACCATTAAGTTCTACAGAAGGTGGCACCAGCACCTGACAGTAAAGCACTCAACCGAATCGCACATGCACATCTCAGAGATGTCTATTTGATGTCTGCATTTACATATGCAAGACATATTTTTTAGGGTGTTTGCTCATCTGCAATACGTTTCCTGTCAGATGTCAAATGGACATTAATTAGAATGCATGTAAAACTGCTTCTGAGACGTTTATCAGATTACAAGGCAGATGTTTCCCAGATCTTTAGCAGACGTCTTACAGATGTACTTGTGCTGTCTGGGTAGTTAAGATGCAGATACAATTAACTTTTATTATTGTCATTCATTCATAATATCTAAATATAATTTCATAAATAAACAAATAAAATATATATGGTATATATGGAGTGGAAATGGCTAATAGGCCTACAAGCTAATATGACTATAAGTCTCTGCAGCCATTTAGTGGTAATTTAATGACCTTTTTATTTTGAAATAACTATTTGATTTCCTACATTATGAAACTTTTAGTTTTATAAATGGAAGCAACCTATGAAGAATGAACAAATAATGTCATCACAGTAAAGTGTAGTGCGGATTCGTTCTGCTTTCGGTTCGTTTGTGCAATGTAGCTCTTGTAAATCTGGCATGATGAGAACGCAAGGCTGTTCATCCCATTTTTCAAACTGAGAAACAACCTTTCTTTGACTGAATGCGCGTTGCGATGACGTCACGGGAAATGTCTAAGCCCGAAATCTGTGGAAATTACAAAAAATTGCGAGTTTGCTTGATTTTGCGTTAAATTCAGAGATCGCAGAATCGCAAAATCCTGGAGGGACTGAGAAGCACTGATGTAGACCTCAAGAAAAACGGCTGAGAATTCTTGGTTAGTCTAATCAAGCTTAATACAAAGCCGCAGCACTGGCAAGACACCAGAGCCCCAGCGAATGAGATGGCTGGCCAGTGACAGTGTGATTCACCTTTGATCTTTACTCAAATGCCACAGTGTCCATCAGTAGCTCCATTACTATCCACTGGACACAGTGACACGGCAGACAGCTGCCAATTACGGCGCAGCCCGAGGCTAAGAGTGCAGGCCACTAACCATGTGGCATGGACGCTACAGGATCAGAACTGCACGGGACGCTGCTGAGGTTTGGCTGGATAACTGGGCTGAGGCATGTTTGGACTGTGCAGAGACAGGGCTGGTACAGAAACATCACATCTGATTTGAACCATGAGCCATCACCATTTGTCCTACACCTGGCTCGGGTTCAGAGGTGCTTCTCCTCCCTCAGATTCGGACATTGCATTTCACGCTTGTTAGCTTGACCTTTCGGATCCGCTTATGGCTAAAGAGCTAGCAGTCATGGAAATCGAGCAAGCCATCAAGAGAAATACCATAAAGCCTTTAATACTTGTGTCAAAAACTGAAGTTATGTTTCTCTGACCTTCCACTTCCCAGATGTATGTTGCTCAAAGGCATAAAAATCGGCATCCGTGTCTATGTATTCATATTAAAAAAAAAACGGTATTAGTTGTTACTGTATAAAAACGATGTCAGTGTTTTACTGCACAAAAGACGAAAGGCAGTTTCAGTTCAGCTAACCCTTTGTACACAAACAGGTTTGTGCAGCGACTGCACAATATCAAGACACCTCTGGGTAAACGCTATAAAAGTAGGTTCAAAACAACAGTTTAACACTGAAAATATGCGCCAATAACAAGACACCAATAACATTTGACTGATTCACAGAAGGCATAAATAGTTGATGAATCCCTTAGCATCAATGTCAGAGGTAAAATGTGAACATAAAGTGTTGAGTTTTAATGGGAGCGATCTCAGGGTGTTAAACTTGTTGACACCAACTATGTAATGGATTTTTCCAGAGAATAAAATGGAAAATGAGAAATATGCAAGAGGTCATACTACATGCATGCAGTATGTGAACGGAGGTGAAGGTGTAACACTGGAGGTTTTGTTTGTCCCAAAGGAATGAGCTCTGACACCAAAATAATGGTACCAAGATGAAAAGCATTGAGACCACTGGCATGTGTTTTACAACAACAGCAGCAAATAAATCAATAAAATAAAAACATACAGGCCTAGCAATATGAGCTTAACTAAATTGCATTGGTATTAATTGAGAGATTGTGAAGTGACCACAAATACGTGGAAGTAGTGGATATGTTTGCATGGATAAGTCAAATACACAGCTTAGCAATCATTATGCCTATACGGAAATATTTTACCTTAATGCCATGTCTGATTTAAGTAGATTTTTTGGGGGAAAATTGCATAATATAAGTAAGATAAGGGCATATACTACATAAAATTACCATTCAAGACTTTGGGGGAAGTTTTTTTTTAAATGTTTTCGAAATAAGTCTCTAATGCTCACCAAGGCTGCATTTCTTTGATCAGCAATAGAGTAAAAGACTTATACTGTGAAATCTTATTACAATTTACAAAACTATTTTCTATTTTAAAATGCAATGTATTCTTTTGATGGCAAAACTACATTTTCAGTACCATTTATCCAGCCTTTAGTGTCACATGATCCTTCAGAAAACATTCTAATATATTGATTTGGTGCTCAAGAAGCATTTCTTATTATTCTTCAATGTAGAAAACGGTTGTGCTGCTTAACATTTGTATTTATTTATTTATTTTGTAAACCGTAATACACATTTTTCGAGATTCTTAAATGAGTAAAAAGATCTATTCTAAAGGTCAGAATTTATTAACAGAAATCTTTTGTAACGTTATGAATTTATTTTCTGTCAATTTTAAATCATTTATTACTGAAACTTTCAATACAGCAAAATACAGAAGTTTTTTTTTTCTTTCTGAATTCACTAAACATCATAGCTGTTATAGAGGAGGCTCCTCCACACCACCTGAGGGATCTGTCTCCCGAATATTAGTCTTTCCCTGTTGAACTCAAATTCCCATCATGCCTCTTACCTGGGACTGATTGCACGCCACACCTGCACTTCATTTACACACACAGATAAAATCCACTCACACACACCACTTCTCTGCGAAGTCTTGATTTGCCCCGGCTGTCGTTTCTGAGCATTGTTACCCGTGTTTGCTTTATTACCTTGTTTGATTCTAGACTGTTATCCCATCTCTGATTGTTCTCTGCCTGCCCCGACTCGGATTGTGGACTCTGATTCTAGCTGCTGTTTCAGCCCTGTCTCCGTTGCCCTGTTTACTGGTATTTACTCTGCCTGTTTGACTATTCTTAATAAAAGCTGCAAACGGATCCAACTCAGTCTGATGCTTCACAACAATATCCTTTAAGGTCAAGTTCACAAAAGTACTAACAGTGACAATGGTACTTTAGTGCTTACAGAAAACCGTGCTCAAGGTGAGACCAAAGTTCTGGAAAACAGTGATTCAAAGAAAGTTCAAGGCTGACTTTGTGTACAATGAAACCTTTTCAGACAATAAGATGTGCTCTGAATTTCTTAAAGAACATCTGGAGGTAAACTATATTGATCCAAAGTTTCAAAGTCTTTCTTTAAGCCTGAATAGAACACATTAAATATTTTTTATTGTTTGTTTATTTAAGTTTATTATTAGTTTATTTAGTATAAATAATCATCCTCTTTTAATTCTATGGAAGAAAGCAGCGCTCACATCAGCATTGTTTTAAGGAAAAGGGGAAATAACAGGCACGGAAAAATATGAGGACTCCGATTCTGCAACTTACAGATGGAAAAATTGCATTATTAGTAAGAAATTGTAGCATTTAAAAAATAAAAATGACAATTAACTGATAAACAGTAAAACAGATGTCTACTCCACTGCAAAGGAGCTATTCTCTGACTCACAGCCTTTACAATCTATTTGAACGTTATCTTAATGTCAGGATGAAATGCAACACATTTGTACAAAAATAACTGAAACATTGCAGCTGTTCGTGGCTTCAATCCTAGGTTCTTCTGCATAGGCTGGACATGTTTGGAAAACAAAAACAGAATCAATGTATTTCAAGTGGTTTTGGGTTTCACGGTGACAGGCTTGGCATGAACTGCGATCCAAACTCTGAAACCAATGCATTTTAAAAGGCTGTTGAGGAGGAGCCGAAATGAAAGAAAATGCCCAACTTTTACACAACTAATGAGATGAAGCTAATGGCCTAATGGCAACCGCTGAGGCTGTGTGGTTGTTTTAAAATGAAAAATAAATGAGAAGCCCTGCATATACAGAATCGCGGAAACATAATGAGTCTCTGATATGCTTTTTGAGGCATAGCTTCTCTATAATTTGCACCTCATGCAGTAGCATTAAAATCATTCATCAACTTTTTCTTTTTTTCTCCCTTCTTTCTTTCTTTTTTTCTGCCGTAACAACTTAAAGAGCAAAACACAAAGCACTGATATTTAAGCTTTGCATGAATGTGTTTGCCTGAGGGGAGGCTGCGTGCCTTAAATTCTCCATATTCATGAGAACAGTTTGTTTGCATGTCAAAAACTATTATACTTATCACAGATATCTTTTTCTTATCCACTGAATAAAGATTTTGAACTTGTATTTATACATTTCGGGTAAAATCATCATTACTTTCTTTGAACACACAAAAAAAAATTCTCATTTTACATACACATACAATAATAAAATAAATTAATCAAACTTCAGATCCAGATGTAGATTTCTTGGTGGAAAGTTAGATTTTCTAGTCCCTTTTGAAATTATATCAATGTCCATGAATAAATTTGACTATATGTAATGCATCATTATAATGAGGATTGTGTGATTTTGATCAATAACGCACAGGGGAAGTAAGATATACATAGATCTTTTGGGCTGGTGATGGAGAGAGTGCATGTAAGCCTGTGGAGAATCTAAAACTGTCAGCCTTCAGTATGGTGGAGCACTTGATATTCAGGCACAGTGACTGTCAATCTTCCCCACAGAGAGATCGATAAATGACTACGAAGAGAAGGAAAACTTTACCCCAGGCTAGTTTCAATCAATATCTCTGTAGGTCTGCCTAATTAAACTGCCACATTAATATATCTTTCAGTCAAATGTACCAAAGAATGTACAGTATATGCAAATGTGAAAGCCGCAAAGATAAAAATGTGCTTCCTTACACATAATATTAGTTTTGAATATGGATATTTATGAGAGGACATTAAAAGCACTTGCATCTAAATGTCAACACCTTGCTTGGTGTGTTTTATTTGATTAATTATATATTTGATTTCCCTCTGAATCCAGAACAAGATAGGACAAATGATATACTGCATTTCAGATGCTTTTTCTTATACAGTATATATATTCACTTAAAGGGTTAGTTCACCCCAAAATGAAATTTAGCCCATGTTTTACTCACCCTGAAGGCATCCTAGGTGTATATGAGTTTCTTTTTGTTTTGCTCTCTTTCCTCTGCGCTTCCGTGTCACTAATCACACGGCTTGAGTGAGAGGAAAGTTTTAAATATGGGTATTTTTTCTTACAAAAACATATTGACTCGCTATACAGATGGCTTTTCTTCACCCCTGGAGCCGTGTGAGGCACGTTTTATTATGGATGGATGCGCTTTATTTGACTTCTTTTGGACTGTTGAAAAAAAACAGAGCTTGGAAGAGCAAGGACAATTTTATTATAACTCCGATTGGATTCATGTGAAAGAAGAAAGTCACACACCTACCTAGGATAAGAATAAGACTAAGAATCATCTGTTTGTGAACTGAAAATGTATTTACTAAAATGAATCTGACTCAATGAAATGAATCAGTTCCTAATTAATAAAAAGAATCAACTCACAAGAGTCAATTGTTCACACATGACACTACACTGTAGCATATTTTAATTCACTAAAATTAATAATAATTTGTTTGCAAATCGCGCTAGTTTCACTGCATGTTTTTGATTCACTAAAAAAAACATTTGCATTCCACAAAGACTTACTTGTTACTATTTTTGCAACACACTGTCTTTCTTTCATCACATTCAATACAGACTGCAAACTCACATTTACAACTCACATTCACAGCACAACAAAAAGCCAAATTATTCTTTTGCAAAAGATTCAGCAGTAGGCTATGTTATTTATGTAATTCTTTTCCCTGATAAACACAACAGCATGATTGTGACATCGCTTTATGGAAAGGATCAAAGCTTGTAACACTTCAAGACTCTATTTCCGTTTATTTTCATGCATGTCCAACCTCCAGAGTGCTTTCTAACACCTCTGGATTGAGCATGTGGCTTTTGGCCCCAGATTAGCATAGAAGAAGGAAGCATTAATATATAATTTATTGATGAGGCTACAATATGCGGCTGAAGTGGACTGGACCGTGGAGAAATCCCTCAAAACTCCCTTACGTCTGCAATATGCACACGCCGCCATGTCTTCATTTACACACTTCATACATACTAATACGTCTTCTATTTTCTCCCAAAGCCTAGTTTATGGCAGTGGACGAAGCAGAGAGAATGTGGCCGGCTCTATAACTAGCACTGGAGGAAGATATTTTCACGTGGGGAAAAGTGCAGAACAGGAAGCCAGCATGACTGAGGCTCTTAATGCAAGAGCTGCTGAAGAAACCTATCAAGTCACCCAACTGAAAGCATGTTTTTTTTCTTTTTTCTGGGCACAAACAAGGTCGTTTAAAGAACCTATAGTGTCCCAGAAAGTGACAATGAAGGAAGAGCATCCTTTTAAGGAACAACTTAATATTATTTGTTTGGGGGTTGGGGGTGGTACACGAAACACTATTTTCTCACAGAATGCACACCTTCTCCTTTCACAGATTTGTAATTCCCCAAAAAACATTCCTCCTTTTGTCCTTGCCTTAGTTCAGACGACTTAAAAGGAACTGCCGAGCAGAGGTTCTGAAGTTTAATTTCAGAGGACAAGGCAGGGGAAAAATCTGATGCTGCGTTTAATTCTGGGATGAGTGGATTTTTTCATTTCATGGCCGATAAGATCAGAGAACAGGTGAGGCTAGCTCTCGATCTTTTCCAGGCAAACACCAATCAATTCCCATTAATAGAGCAGGGTGTAGGTACAATTTCACGACTGATGAGAGCGATATCCCTGGCCGAGAGGGTCGTCTGGCTGACCAAACTGTTCCCCGCTAGTCCGTTTGCTGGATTAGTTGCCAATTTGGGCTCTGACTTTGGTGCTAAATAACGTGCGAGAAGTACCATTGATAGAAAAGCAGTCACTTTCTGTTAGATAAAAGCAGGGCATCATAATCATATTTTAAAAGTTGCAGTGAGAAAAAGTATGAACGAATGAGGAAGCAATATGATGATGGAGGATAAGTATAAAGGGAAAAAAAAGAAGCAATATCTTAAGGCAGCATATTTGACATGCAGGCCGTTTCAAGAGTAAGCAATTAGGGATGCGCTGATATTGAAAATCTGGCCAATATAATAATAATTTTCATGTTACATTAAAAATACTAAAAACTTTGATTGATGCTTAAAGGATTTTGAGCATCACAACATACTGTACAAATGGAAAAAATGATTGTATTACATTTAACAGAGTTATTAAATTATTAGTGTTATTTTAAAACAGTTTTGTTATTGTATCATTATTATATACATATTAACAATTTTCTGTGATAAATATTATAGTTAATAGTAAAACATTAGACTATGAGTTCATGGTAATATAGAGTTAGTAGTAATAGAGTATAGAGTTCATAGTAATATTAGAGTCAATAACAAAAATAAAAAATCTTCAGGAAAAATAAACATTTAAAATGTATTTTATATTTTAGTATTTATTTATATTGACCAACATACCGGCATACTGTGTCTCCTAAGAAACTTAAGTGTGTTGCCTCTTAAGACATCTTATCTGATCAAATTTGAAAGGGAGCACTGCATGTATCCTTCACAGGGAAGACAATGCCATAATGCACTGTGACAAATACACTATGGATATAAATTTTACTTTAAGTACTGTACATTTTACTCAATACTGATAAATATCAAACAAAGTTCAGCGTAAATTAAATATATTATTTTATACAATTTTTGCGTGAGCGGTGTAATAAGAATATCATTTGGTTAACTATTCAGTGTGCTTACACTGAACTCATCTGAGAGTCAAACTGCTGTCTATGTAAGAACAGTAGTAGGCAGTGAGGTAGCCTACTAGGTTATGCTATAAAAAGGGAAAAAGAGAAAAAGATACATCTATTTTAGGCTAGGAGCAAAGCCCTCATTTATAAAACTCTCTTGTTTATCAAAACACATGCTTGCTATGGCAAGTCAACGCATGGTTGCAGTGAGAGATCATTGGTAGGCAGCACCCAGTGGCATTGCTTGGTCGGCCCGCTAGCCTTCGACTTCACCCCCTGCCTCTTCCTCCTCCATTAGCGCACTGAGGAGAGAGTTATAGAATCCTCCCCCACAATAGGCTTTGCTGCAAACCTGTCTGTTAGTGAGCTAAATGGCGAGCGAGATACCGTAAAGAGGAGAAAATATCAGGTAATTGATTAGAGGCGCAGGGACTGAGCCTTCATTTGTGAAAGTGCTGCCGGGTTCAGAATCCACATCCCGCTGCCTCTCCTTATTTCGTGGAGAATGGGAACTCATGAGCAATTGATACACTCCGTTAGCTCTTATCATGGTGAGTGTGATCGGATGTAGCCTGAGGGATACTTTATACAGTTTAACACTGGGACATAAAAAGGTAATGTTCTCTGTGAGGAGCTGGATTAACTGGTGAAGGCACAACACAGTCCTGCTATGTGCTGAGAAAAGAGAAAAAAAAACTACAAGCATGCCGTCACTTTCTCATCAAAGGTTGTCGGTTATGCCCAATGAGTTGAGCGCGGGCGCAATAAAGCAAGTCTACAAGAAATGCTTTGCTGTTTATTGAGTGCCATCTGGCACATCATAATAAGTAGGCAAATTAACTAAGACTAAAGATTTGCGTATTCGTGCTAAAAGCTGATATTTTACCTTCCTCTGTTGAATCCAAAACAAGCCTTTTAAGAATGATAATACAGTTCATTTATTTTATAGCTGTGCCACTGTGTAGCAAGTTAATTATTTATTAATGTACTTTGTTTTGCACTGATAGGCTAAAATTGCTAAGTAATATATATTTTTAAAGACATGAATGCCAAGTTCTTTCATGAAACTCTAGATGGTGCATGGGTTCTTAACATAACTGATGATATTTACAGCGCTAAATGACTTGGCACAATCTGAGTGATTCATGTTGCTTATGCAGCCAATGAGCTTGCTGTTTTATATTTAAATGGCTGGTTAGCATTCAATAGAGCATTTTGCAGCGTGCTTTCAGAGTTCCTCTGAAACACTCCACCTTCCCCATCTCCACCTGCAGAGATCTGCTACGGATTATATGCTATGTGTGCAGCAGCAGTATGTCTTAAATACTTAAATACAGCACCATATCGGCATATGTATCGGCAGTAGCAAGTTCCCGTACTTGCATTACAGCAGCAATGATCTACAGCTACAATAACCAACAGCAGCAGCGGCAGCTGCATAACAGATATATTCCACCAAGAACAAATACATTAATTTTGTCATATCCATTACAATGCTAAAATCTTCAGAGAGTCGTCAATATATAAATATTTTATTCAGATAAAGAAGAGTGAATTGATCAAAAGTGACAAATTATTTGTAAACCTGTGAAAGTCTTTACTATTTCAGAAATAAAACATTGGATGTAAATGATTGAATGGATGCATTGTTACATTTCGATTGAGCCCCATCTGCTAAATGAAAAGAAACCTGCATGTTTGCAATAATGAGGAAGAAAACACTTGAGTCTAATAAAGGCTATGGAGTTACTAATAGTCTTCCTGGTTCATAATGTGACACAATGACAATCGGTGACAGTCAGGATGGAGGGCAATTTCATCAGGACTGCAATCAATTGGATCCCTCTGCAGCTATTTGTACATTTCATTGAGACTTCGTGTTAAACACTGAATGACTATGAAAAGTTTTTTTTTTTGTGTGTGTGTATTTTTATTTATTTTAATTTTTGTGTAACGTCATATGTGTAAGAAACACCTAGTTGTTCTTTTTTAAAATTTGAAAAGCGTCAACAGACTTGGAATATAGAATCTAGTGTACTACTTTAATTGTCTTATGCATCTTGATCTGCCATTATGATGCTCCTATGATCTGTTCTTTTATGAAGGTTGTACAAAACATTTTCAAAGTATGTATTTCACAGAAAAACAACAGCATATGGGTTTGGAACGAGATGAGAGTGAATAAATGAGAGTGAATTTTCATATTTGGATGAACTATCACTTTAAACTGTTCAACAGTGCCGTATCCCATCAGAGCCCAGGGTCACGCTGGAGGACATCAAACTGTGATTCTACCTTCTCAGTGAATTCCCATTTATGTGGTTTGATAACAGTGAGTTTAAATTTAAGTGGATGATGGATGGATGACAAAAGGCTTTTTATGGCATTCAAGGAAAGGGAAAAAGGCAGCCTTTGCTCTTTTACTTCTGCAAAAGCTGGTCTAAATGAAAGCCATATGCTCTGCACTCAAAAATCTCTCATAACACAACTGAAAACACCTTGTAAAACAACGTACCATGTCCAAAACAGGAAATTAGCAACATTTAGCTATGCTGCCAAAACATACTTTACACCCACTGGCAATGTATATCTTCGAACTGGACCTTGTTTGTCCAAATTATAGTACAAGAACTTGTGTGATTTGTGCTGCTTGCTACAAGGACCCTAAAGTCCAGAAGCAGCAAATAAGCCAGGTTGAATTGGAAAGGTCACATGCATTTAGGTGACATATCACTCAACCCCTACCTGCCTCCCTCAACAAATGGCCTCCAATCCTGCTCCTCTATGCAAATGACTCCCAGCTTGAATTATTCAAAAATGAACATTTACATAATGTTCAGTCGTAAACTAGAGAAGAACATCAATGAATTTACTGCATGGTTGGGTACTGCTCATGCTTACAAATACCCAGGCAGGAAATAAAGCACAGATTAATTGAATTGAAGGAAGATTGGAGGATATTTTTCCTTTGTCACAATGATAGAATAATTACCAGTCTAATCTTCAAAGGAAGCAAATGTTATGGGAAGGGAAAAAACAAATGATGATTTCATTATCAGTGAATGATAAAATTGTGCGTAATTATTCTGCTGTGAATGGGTTGATTTCAAAACCATACTATTATTTAATTTTTGCTGATGTGAGTTGGACAAATATAATATTTATTATAAACATAAACATTAAATTAATTAGATATAGTTCAGCAGAAAATTTGACCCTATAGTCTCATAAATTCTTAAAAATCAATAAACGCATATATGCAAAAACAAGTTCCAAGGAGAAGTGAAAAAGAAAAACACAACATATAATATATGATAGGGAGTAGAAATCAATATGTTGGCCAAGATATAATATTATTTTACATGACATTATATTACATTTATTAGCACTCTATTAAATTAAAACTTAATGAACACTTATATTACAGTAACTCTTTAAAATAGCACTAGAAGCAAAAAAATACAGTATCTCACAGAAGTGAGTACACCCCTCACATTTTTGTAAATATTTTATTATATATTTTCATGTGACAACACTGAAGAAATTACACTTTGCTACAATGTAAAGTAGTGAGTGTACAGCTTGTATAACAGTGTAAATTTGCTGTCCCCTCAAAATAACTCCACACACAGCCAATAATGTCTAAACCGCTGGCCACAAAAGTGAGTACACCCCTAAGTGAAAATGTCCAAATTGGGCCCAAAGTGTCAATATTTTGTGTGGCCACCATTATTTTCCAGCACTGCCTTAACCCTCTTGGGAATGGAGTTCACCAGAGTTTCACAGGTTGCCACTGGAGTCCTCTTCCACTCCTCCATGACAACATCACGGAGCTGGCTGGTGGATGTTAGAGACCTTGCGCTCCTCCACCTTCCATTTGAGGATGCCCTACAGATGCTCAATAGGGTTTAGGTCTGGAGACATGCTTGGCCAGTCCATCACCTTTAGCCTTAGCTTCTTTAGCAAGGCAGTGGTCGTTATCATGCTGGAATACTGCTCTGCGGCCCAGTCTTCAAGGGAGGGGATCATGCTCTGCTTCAGTATGTCACAGTACATGTTGACATTCATGGTTCCCTCAATGAACTGTAGCTCCCCAGTGCCGGCAGCACTCATGCAGCCCCAGACCATGACACTCCCACCACCATGCTTGAATGTAGGCAAGGCACACTTGTCTTTGTACTCCTCACCTGGTTGCTGCCACACATGCTTGACACCATCTGACCCAAATAAGTTTATCTTGGTCTCATCAAACCACAGGGCATGGTTCCAGTAATCCATGTCCTTAGTCTGCTTGTCTTTGGCAAACTGTTTGCGGGCTTTCTTGTGCATCATCTTCATAAGAGGCTTCCTTCTGGGATTACAGCCATGCAGACCAATTCGATGCAGTGTGCGGCATATGGTCTGAGCACCGACATGCTGAACCCCCACCCCTTCAACCTCTGCAGCAATGCTGGCAGCACTCATACGTCTATTTTCCAAACATAACCTCTGGATATGACGCTGAGCATTTGCACTCAACTTCTTTGGTCGACCATGGCGAGGCCTGTTCCGAGTGGAACCTGTCCTTTTAAACCACTGTAAGGTCTTGGGCCACCGTGCTGCAGCTCAGTTTCAGGGTCTTGGCAATCTTCTTATAGCCTACGGCTACGCCATCTTTATGTAGAGCAACAATTCTTTTTTTCAGATCCTCAGAGAGTTCTTTGCCATGAGGTGTCATGTTGAACTTCCAGTGACCAATATGAGAGAGTGAGAGCGATAACAACAAATTTAACACACCTGCTCCCCATTCACACCTGAGATCTTGCAACATTAAAGAGTCACATGACACCGGGGAGAGAAAATAGCTAATTGGGCTCAATTTGGACATTTTCACTTAGGGGTGTACTCACTTTTGTGGCTAGCGGTTTAGACATTAAGGGCGGTGTGTTATTTTGAGGGACAGCAAATTTACACTGCAATACAAGCTGTACACTCACTACTTTACATTGTAGCAAAGTGTCATTTCTTCAGTATTGTCACATGAAAAGGTATAAATAAAATATTTACAAAAGTGTGAGGGGTGGACTCACTACTGTGATATACTGTATATATACATATATAAACACAAGGCAAAAACATATCAGTTGTCAACTGTAATAATACAAAGTGATGTGAAAAAAACAGCTAACTATATTTCTGACACTGAATAAAAAATATACAAATATGTTGGCCAAGAAGATATTATATTACATAGTCTGTCTTTTTTATTATTGTTATTATATAAAGACGTATATGTTGGTATCTACTGTTATAAATAAATCCATTAAAACCATTACACAAAGGCTATTTGCTCGGCAGCCGTGGCCATAAATGCACGTATCAAACACGAAAGGCTAATTATTAATATTCTGTTTTGTTACGCTAAATTACATCAGTACTTCACCTCCTGAGGTTTCTCAATGTGTCTGCCTTAACCTAACATCACCGGACTCAACAAAGGTTGCTATGATGGCAAAAAATAGATTGCTTATTGAAATTTTTCTAGTGGAAAATTCAACAGCCGGCTCTAAATTTGCTTCTTTCATTCCCAATGGCTCATTCTCTCCCTGTCCAAAAAAAATTGTGCATTCGGCAGTTTTTCTTGAAGTATAGGCTGAGGACATCAGTTCTACCAGCAGCCAGTTTCAGCGCACATTGATTTAATCTTAGTGTTTCGGAGGAACTCTGGAGGTCAAATGCAAGTCATTTAAAAACTCGCCAATGCAACGTGATGTAATATTTGGTTAACAGAGGAACACGCCACGGCCCATAGGGTGCATTATTGTGATTTCTCGTGCTTTCCAGATCTGTTCGTTCACAGTTGTTTTCCTTCAGGCTTTGCTGTTCTGTATTTCTCACACACTAAAACAGCACTTCTCTATTCACGATGGATGGTAAACCAGTAGGTTACAATATTCATAAGCACATTCAGTCTTTAAAACCCATAAATGGTTTTGACTTGTAGTTTCAAGAGACTCTTTAAAAGCTCATATTTGACTTGCATAGAGTCATTTAGAGGTAAGTATAGAGTATACAACAACTCTAATCTCCACCAAAGCACACCAGGACAAGCACTAGAACCTTCTTGTTAAAACCATCTCATATAAACAACAAGCCTGGCTCGTAAAAACCACTTCATTCCACAGTAATAAACAAAAGGAATGTTCATCCGACTATATAAATGATGTACGAAATTATTCAAATGGACAACAATAAGTAGAATTCCCTTCGGTGTAGAAGCGTCGCATATTTAGATTCATTGAAGGCTGCATGCAAACACAGAAATTCAAAGCGCTTCACACTGTATCCCTAAGCGAATTTCCTTCATTAATCATGCCAGTATGATCTCATTTCTTCTGCTACCCTGGCTGTAAAACATATTGTTAATCTGGAAGGCATCCAATGTAGCAATCAATACATCAACCTAGATTTATTAATGATAAATCAATACTTGTAATATTTTCTTATTCTAATGTATGCGCTTGGCTACGATCCAAAGCTAGGGTGATGGAAATATGCAGATGAAGCAATGCCGGTAGAAATAGTTTGTGCACCTATAATATGGTGTCTAAATATGCCGTCAGAAAGCTTATTCACCCCAAAAACTGTAAATTAATCAAGAGACTCTCTGGATGAATGCATTTCCCTTTAAAATGAGAAAGTTAAAAGATGCTAGAACTCTTGAAATGCTGGCCTTATTCAATAATGTATCCTTTAATAATCTGCTGTCTTACCCCAGCAACTAGAGCATCCATAACAAGTTCACTTCAAGGGGAATAAGCTTGTATAAAAAATGAACGAGGGGAAGAATAAAAAAAAAAGTTACCCAAAAAAGATTTCACTGCTTCAGCATAATTGCTGATCTTCGCGATACTGTGATGAAGAAAATGGCATTCCCAAATGACCGGTCTAAGAGCAGAAATAAGGGAGAAAAAACTAATTAACATCATCTTTTTCAGGAGTCTGTCAGCACAGCTACCTGCTGCCCCCTCCTGGATGAAAATACATCAACTCTTGAAGTGAAATGGGTCACATATATAAGCGACTAAGCATGCATGCATTTGTGATTCCTTTTACTGCAGTTTCCCCTCATTCAGCACAACCTGCAGTTTTGCTCCCTCTCCTCATCTAACTATGTTGTCAGGACTGCATTCAGAGGAAGTGGGCTGCTTGTTTGTTAAGATATTTTGTTTCTTTCTCATATGTGCGCTAAATATTAAAGTGTGATCGGCAACCCATTTTAAGTAATGCACTAAGTGAATAGGGTATTGATGTTACTTTAAATAATGAAGATATTTGACTGAAAGCACATTAATTGATCACACTACACATAGGGCAGCATTATATAAAACACAACTGACTGTTGCTTGCAAAGAACAAGTCTTCATTTAAATTATGTATTGTGGAGTTTTGAGGTTGGGTAATTTCACGTTTCCGAAACCTCAGACACAGACATACGCCCCCTCACCATCCAGAGCAATACTGATGGACCTGTCACGCTACACAGCAGCGGAAGAAAGAGGATATTCGGTCATTCAATGCAACATCATGCATGGAAGGAGACAAATTAAACTTCAGGAACACAACATGTTGCCTACTATTCACAAAAACAGCCTGTGACCTGGCTGCATATCTCAAATAATAGCTTTATTTTTAAAAGCACGTTCAACTTTGAGCAAACAAATCACGGACCAATTAGTTGTTCAACGGGCTGATTTTGGTGAATAGAAGGCAACATATTGTGCTCCTGAATTTTAATTTGGCTGAAAAACACTGGTGTTAGTGTGTCAGTTCCAAAATCTGCTGTCTTTTTAAGTTAATTTACTATGTTGTATATATCTGAGATGTTGTAATTAAAATGCATTATCAATTAAGCATATTTTCAGCATGATATCAGCCACCAACATCTTTCTCTCTAGAAAATATTAAATTAATATCAGTTTAGCACATATTTTAGTACATTTGTATTCATTTATCAAAAAAACTAAAATACATTACCCAATTATTTAAAAAATTAAAATAAGTTAATTTGTGTAATAAAATAATATAATATAATATGGCACTTTGATCTAGCATTAACCATTAACTGTGGTGAATAAAATTACCTAATTTCTTTACTTTAGCACCAGCTAGGGCTGTGCACATTCAAACATACACAGGAATGATTCATAAAAACAAATTGTTTTAAACCATGGCAGGAATTGCAGGAGAAAAACAAAAATCCCTGTTTGGAACCCATTGCCGAAGGACTTCCCAGGAGACTGCAGGAGAGCAGCTAGTGGAATGAGTTGCCACAGTCATGCTGCACTGCTCTCTACAACTTTTCTCTAATAAAAGAAGAGGTGGAGAAACCCGCCGAGGGCCCCTGGCTCTGCCACCGTGGGGAAACTAATGCTCCATTCTCATCTACACCACTGATGGAGCTCAGGTGCGCGGCATCAGCCCAAACGTGCACAAGGCCCATTCTTTTATATTGACAGCAATTGCATGATCCAAATTACTATTGTACAGCCCATATATACACAGTCCGCCACAAGTAGCGCCTTGAGATGGAAGGTAGGGACTAGCGCTTTTGCCGCCGTAGACTATAAATGGGGTTGAGTTGTAAGTCAACTTGTAGCCGTTCAGACGGAGCTTGTTGGTCGTTGACTGAAGCCGAATGCCAGACGAGATTGGAAAATGCTTTACTCGGCTTCGGCCACCCATTCCTGCTCTTGCCGGACTGATTGTGAAACGTGAAAATGGCATTGTCTGAAAATGTCTCTCTGACTGTGGCGCTGGTGATTGTCGCTCAAGCCCAATTCCAGCACTGGGGGTATATTGATTTTGGCTGTATTGCCTGATGCAATGCAATACAGTTTTCAAAAGTGCACCTCGATTCCAATTTTAGAGCTTGGACCGCTGCTTATATGGGCTATGTTTTACACTGCAGCTGGCGGGCCCGTCTCATCTCAGTAGAGACAGATGGTTCTCGCTCTTTTCTGATTGTCTGCTGTGGCCCACCATCAGTCAGGCGCTCACCCCCTCCACCCACCACCGAAAGTCCACTCTCCATCAGATGAAAGAGTTAAAGGGGAAGGAAGTGTCTGGCAAATAGAAAATCCTCCCATTTCACTGGAGAGTAGAATTCATTACCCTCCTGTCCATGCTCATTTGCAGAGGAATAAAATAATGGGTGTGGAGAAACAGGCCACAGCAGCATGGATTAAGCTGTTCATCACAATGCTCTGTACCTGCTGATGCAACTGAGAGTGATGTTGCATATCATTTAAAAATTGACTTTTGCAGGACATTGTTTGGAGACCATCTATTTGTAAAGGTTCGAAACCGAAGCCATGCAAATTTTGATTCAGCGCATCGAGTGACTAGCTTGTGAGATGTAATTACGTGAAGTTCACTAACATCCCGAGGGTGGCGATGATAATCAGCAAGCTAAAGAAACACAAAAAAGACCTTTTCCTGAGGCTAGCGCAGCTGAATAGCGTAAGACAATAAATGTTTTTTGTTGTTGAAGATGCATTTACTTCTGTTCACCCAACAAAACAAGTTCTCGGAGTGAGGATGAACGCTCGGTTTGGCAGTCTCATCCTCAGGGATTTTTCCACCTGAAGAGAAGCTAAATGGATTGCAGCATGTTCCCTTTTAAGGGGCTGCCACAAAAGGCAGCACTCTACATGCGTGGAAAACGAAAACAGCAACTACGTGTTACCTAAATGGCCATAATCACAAGTGCTACGCATTTGCAGAGTGGCGAAACCTTAGGGAAGAAGAAAAATCTCCACTATCATCTAAAGCTATATTGTATCACACAAGTGTCTGTTTTTTGAAAGAGTTGTTTAACTGCAGATAGCACACCGGCTCTGTTTAGTTGACATTTAGTTGCTAGCCTAGGCTATAGACCCTGCCATTATCTGCAACACTGCTAGCTGATGGCAGAGTAATTGAAAAAGTGGTTACTTTCGAGGAGAGACGTGTGCCGGCACTTAAACGAGAGCAGGGCTAACGGAGCCGGAGCGATTGCTGGCCGCCTGCGAACCTTGACCCTGAGCATTACGCTAGATAACAAGCAAAGCACTAAGAAGATTGTACACTGCCAAGAACAGAAATTTAATTCCAAGCCTTTAAGAGATAGTTCATCCAAAAATAAAAAAAACAACCTGACTTTTTTGTGCAGTGGAACATGGAATGATGTTTTGAAAAATACCTTTTGTTGTAAATACCATAAAAGTCAGTGTCAAATGTTTTGGACCCCACTAACTTTGAGGGGTTTGTTTGAGCAAAAACTGTTGAAACATCATATTTTCGATTTCATTGCCAACTGTCCCTTTAATGGAATTACACGATACGAAACAGCGATTTAAGGTGGTTATGTGGACACTAGGAATGAGCAGAGCTCTGTGGGGTGGTTTCGAGGCCAGGGTTAATTGGCTCCCTGTTCCGAGTGGTCATTCCAATGATCCTGATCTCTATTGATGGTTCACGTTTGGCTCAAGGGGGCCTTTTGTTCGCAACAATCTCAGCCACATAGATCCCGCACATTAATCTTTGTGTTCTTTTTGCCTCCAGACAACAATAGAGAGTAAGAAAAGTGTTGTTATGGGTGCTTCACTAGCTTTATTTTCACTCTTCTCCTGTATTACTGTGTGTGTATGTGTGTGTGTGTGTGTTCAGCAGTGGCCAGGCGTAATGGAATGCGTTGCGCGCATGGTGAGAAATTACCGCTCTGAGCCCGACCACACCGGCAGCTCTTTCTGCCTCACAGCGCCACTGGCCAGAGGTTTTCATTAAGCAATGCTTCAGATCTTCTATTCCTCATGATATTTCTGACATTTTACCACCATTTCTCTTCTCTTATTACCCAAAGGAAAATGAAAGAAAAACAAAACGAGGTTCTTCCTTTTTCCTCTGCTTCGCACAAGTACAACCTGGACCTGTGTTTGCATAAAACCTTATCAAATACTGGTGTCTTCCGTTTGATTCCTCTATTAGCACTGGGTTTGGCTCAGATCAGCCGGCGCTGGCCCACATGACCCAGTCAACATGCATGGAAAATGAGCTAATTTTACTGACTAGGGTTGAATGCGGGCGTTTAGAGTAAATCAATACATAATTTCACAGACAGAATGCGATGAGATTAGGTTTATTATCTTTGTAATGAGTAATTTGGGGTTGAGTGAAACATTTTGGTGTGGTTCATAATGAATGCTGCAGAGATGGCTGTACAGCTCACCATGCAATATTAATCAGAAACATTCGTGGCAAGACGTGCAAATTCACAAAGAGGTCCTGAATTAAATATGCATTGTGAAGAGCAAAACAGCAACTAAACAGCTTGGCAGTGTCAGGGGTTCTAATTACGCAGGGGATCTCACGCTACAACGTAATGGAAATATTAGCGGACCAATTTACATATTATGAAGGGTGGCATCAATATTCTCGGTTTAAATTTCATTGGCTTTCTTCAGAAAGTTGACTTAATATAGCATGACATTATTAAATACATAAAAAAAACTAATCAGCCTGGCCCATGAATATTAATTAGGTGATATATAATTTTCCCCATAGTCGAAATGCACATGTAATCATTCACTAATCATTTACTAAAAATCAGATATAGTAAGTGGGCACTAGCCTTATTAGAAGGGGTGTAAATATTTGTTCTGATAATGATTTCATCCAATCCAGTCCAATTCAATTCATTTCAAGCAATTCATACTTACTTCCAAAAAAATACTTAAGACATTAATAAAATCTCTTGAGACAATTTGCACTACAGTTGAATTTTGACAAAACAATACATCAGGCCATCGATTCAACATAAAAAATGTGTATAATAAATGAATGCACATTTGTAATTGATTTAATATTTAAAATAAAGGATAATATGTTGGCAAATTAACATAATCAAAAATTTACTAAAATTACAAAATAATCAAATGAAAACTGCCATGTATGGGGGAATAATGACCATCAAACCAAGCAGCATCACAGAATTATCAGTTATATATTAACTGTATTCATAAACATATCTTCTTAGTTATCCTAGATTATTGTATATTTATAAAAAATACATTTGGGAAAGAAAATAAATAAATAAATAATCAATGCAATGCATGATGCGGAAAGCTTGCATGCTCAATGTCTATACTTAAACATGCATGTTATTAAATTCCATAATCAATGAAGTTAATTCTTATTTTGATGCAACAATTCATTTTTTCACCATTGTTTATTAGGATTGCTGTTTGTAGATGTTTGTGATTGCTTACAACAATTTGCAAAAGCTTCTGCTGGTTAATTTTTTACAGTCAGCTAAAATGTATTCCATAGCATTTCAAGTCCAGTAAAATTACGCTTATTGAAGTAAAAATTATTATCCCAAAATCAGGTTAAAAAAAAAAAGTGGTTTTAATGGTTGCTACAATCTTGATTTCAAGTAAAGCTACTAAATAGCAAAAAATACAGAGACTCCGGGAAGGTAAGGGCAAAACCAGCATAGACACAGTCTGCTGCTGTAAATAACTGGTGTGAAAGGTATGATCATTCCAGAAGCTAGTATGTGATGTGAATTTGTCTGTACCTCATGTCTCACTTTCAGAAGGGAGTGAGCTAAAAAGAGTGCGTGCCTGCTGCTCAGGTTGGAGCTGAGGATCTGCCTCAGACGAGAGCTCCTCTCACAGGCCTCTTGCGCAGAGTTGCAGCTCCTGCATTATGTATAGATGGGGTGGATTTATGGCCTAAATGCGCATTTGTGGGTGTAAAATGAGGATAGTGCAGGCTAAAAGCAGCCAAAGAGCAGAACACATTGAAAATGCATTTCATTCGAGTGAGGGCAAGTTCACACTGACACGGTCACGAGTAAATCATATCTACATATCTAATTACTGATATTAAAACCTAGTGATTGGCCTCACTGCCTATGAAGATAACCTGCTAATGGTCACTGAACCTCATATGTAACTGATTTATGACAATTTACAGTACATAAAACTTACAAATCAGCTCACAATTAATTTCAATAGTTTGGTGTTAGCATGTTGCTAAGCTAACGATGCAATTTGTCTATGTACAAAAATACATAAATACCCAAAACAAATATTCAATAAAACAATAAATTTTTCATTTTTTATAAATTTTTTATGAAACATGTTTATTTATAATTTATTTATTGTCAACCATATTTTTTTACTAAGCTGATCGCAGTGCATTCTGGGATGGTCTTCACAACAAAAGATAAATGTGATTCTGTCTAACAAGTTGGACAAAAAATAAGGTATCTGTGAAGGCAGAATAATACATTTACAAATACATTTTACAATAATTAAAATAACATTTGGAAATGGATATTGGAAACGTGCATATGATGCTTTAAAATGAGCAGCTCACTATGGTTTAGAACAGAGCAAACACTAGTCTGATCTATTTTCATTCTTACCTTTAGACAAATATAACAAAACACAACACAAAAAGTCTTTAATTAAATAAATATGTTAATAAAAGACATTAAGTTTAATAGTAAACTATAAATTAGAAACTAACAAGATAAAAAAGCAGACACACTAGTCATTGTTTAAATAAGCACACTGAAACTAAACCAGCTAAATGCACGAGTCCGACCAAAGAACGGCCTGAGAATTTCATAACTGAGTTTTGCAACATCTCACACAACAATTTCAGACTGCTACATTTCCCCGCTTTATGAAATGACTGCACCGCATGACGTAAATACAGGCTTTCCCTAAAGAGAGAGAGTGTAATCCATGAGGCAAGACCTCGTTGGATCAAAAGCGCACGAACAGAGCGAACGCCTTCTTCTGACAAGATTTTTTTGCTGCAGAGAGCTTAGGGGTTTATCATTCATCTGTTCTTGTCGGTTTCTCCACAGTGCTGGCTCCCTCTCTGTCCTCATGCAGAGAGCTGCAGGAGCCGCTCTCAAATTTATCCTATAGTGCCATCTGATGGTGTGTAGAGCTACGGAGAGTCATGCTGATAGTGAAGCTCTCTGGCGCTGAGCAGACTGCTAAAAACAGCCTCTCTCGCGCGTTCTTTTTCTCGGCTAACTACCAAGACTTCCTCTATTCTAATGGACTGTGCCTCATTAGCATAATCCCTTTTGGCATCTGTAGAGAAGCAGCTATAGAAATGCAAAAAAGACTGTAAATAAATAACTGGGCTGCCCTCTTTTCCTTTACCCAGAGTGGCACTGACACCATCAGGATTCACTCCGTACCACCTTGAAGTCGAGCTCTCGACTTCAAAGAAAACAGTGTCGCTCGACTCGCTCCCTCTCTTTCTTCAGCACTTCCTTCCTCTCAAACACACTCAGCTCATCAACCGGTGCTCCTGGTAGATTCTCTTTCTCTCTTTTCCCCCCACAGAGAGAGAGAGAGAGCTTTTGGTAAAATAAAGGCAGTTTAACAATTCTCCCAGGTCTGCTCTGATGTCTCGCTGACACTTCAAATAGGCCTCTTTCATCTCCTTCCGCAGTACTTATCCTGCATCATCCCTTCTTCATCCCCTCTCTCCACTTAATCCACCTGTTGTGAAGAACTTCCTCACATCATTTGCTTATCTGCTGGGGTTCTGCGACATCTTATCACAGGCTGCGAATGAGTGTGATGCTAATGGTTGTTTAATAACTGCGTGCAACCCCACACTTGAGGACTGAGGAATTCAAAAATCTACACTTGATGATGTCTAGCCTGTTTTATCTATTAGATCAAATATATATATTAATCTATTTATCAATCTCAACATCAAGTCTTTAGCCATTTTCAAAAAAACATCTAAAAACATATTTTTCACCATCACCTGACCAATTAATACTAGCACTTACACCTATTCTATTTTATTCTATTCTATTAGTTTTGGTCCAATTTATTTATTAAAAAAATCCTTGCTATATGCACTGTGCTAGTCTAACTGAGACTTGTCACTTCACTTATATTCTATATATATATATAGCTCTCTCGTTGGTCTGTTTGCTTCTACTTTGTAAGTCACTTTGGATAAAAGCGTCTGCCAAATTACTAAATGTAAATGTAAAATGCAATCTATGTATCCATCCATCCATCCATCCATCCATCCATCCATCCGATAAATAAAGTGTGAGAGATACGCTTTGGATACAATAAATGTTTTTTTCCTCTATAAAACTACCAGCACAGGTTATTTACGGAAATCTCAAATCAGAACAAACCATGCAGGTCAAGTACAGATCACAGCAACAGTGTTACCCTTCAGTGCAACCCACACTATGTAGAGATCACAAACAGCAAGAGAGTAGACTGCAGTGTTTTGAAACCCTAAACCCTGTAACTGATATTCTGAGAGCATTCAGCACCAAGTGAAAGTGACTGGCTTATCCACTCGCTATTGATTAATGTAATGGATGCTGGTGTCAGAGGTCAACAGCTAAATCCTTTTAAACACGAACTACATGAAAGTGCTTTAAATGGTGCTCAAACACAAAAAAATGAAAATAAAACCACGTTGAAGCTAAAAATGGCAGAAATTGCTCCATGTTTTAGGCATATCACACTCACTCAGGTCCTTGTGTTCTCATCCAGTCATGTTTGCAGGTCAGTATGGTCAGCAGACCCCATGCGGGCTCCAAGGCCACATTTTCAGAGAAACATATTGCCTCGTGTCTTATTGATCTGCAGGATATGAAATATGGAGCTCCAAGCTACATCAGCATAATCACTTTTCATGCAGTTCCCCCTAGTGCCTCTCAACCAGCACTAAGATGAATCTGTCAGAGGTGCGGTGTGCTCCCATAATGCCCACATGCCCCAGGTCTTTAAAACTCTGTGCTATGGAATTTTCCAGCTATTTCATATTTTGTACATATGGTGCTTCCATATCATTTCACGACTGTTGTGATATACTAAATAGCATTGCTGGCATCACCTCACTACTGACAATAACAATGGAGCAGCTTATCTACAGTGACAAAGGATAACCTGAGTGTCAAAAATGGGCCTTTATCATTTAATTACCTTTGTAACGACATGAATTAGATAATTAATTAATTACACAGGCTCCATCTAATTGTCTTACCATTTATAATACAGTGTTGGATAGGGCAACATGCTTGTACATGACCTTGAAAACAATGACTATCTGACAATGCCGTCAATACAGTAGCCTACATCCATGTCGCTTTGAGAAGGAATCTGTTTTTTTCGACACAAACAAGGACATTCACACAAAACTCACTCTCATGTCTTTCCAAACCCGCTTGGCTTTTAGTGAAACACAAAGGATGTAGAATGATAAAGCTGCACATTTCCATACAATGGAAGTGAATAGGGACTAGACTGGTCAAGGACAAAAAAAGAGGCTACGGGTTTGGAACAACTTGAGGGTGAGAAAATTATGGCAGAATTAAAATTTTCAGGTATACTGTCCCTTTAAGTATAGGCAATATGCAGAGTCCCTGTATTTTGTCCTCCCATGATAATGTTTACCAAAGCATAGTTAATCACCAAGAGTTGACTTCTAGTAAAAAGAAGGTGGCATTACGACACAGCTCACAGCTCACAAGACAAATTAAATCTCTGTGGGCTAAAATGTTAACCAGTCAAACATTGTCAATATTGGCATGTCTTCACATCACTTTTGATCCGAGCTGAGCTCTGAGACTCGCAGATCTCCATCACGTTTACGCCATCTTGGCTGAGCAGAAGATTTTCTGCGCCAATAACTCTCAATTTACATCCCCTCGTCCCTTCCAAGTAAATCCTGTCAGGATTCAAGTGCGCTCGCTCATTTATTGCCTTGGAGATAGTAACGCAATTTAACACCACCATGGAAAATGAAAATAAGAAAATCCACAGCAGAGGTTACTACAACACACTCAGAATGTGGAATTCGATCTGGATCTGTGCAACTGCAGTATTTTAGATACATCAGATGTAAAGTCTTACACATATTATTTCCATTATTACATATAAAAAACATCAACAAGCTTTATGGCTTCTCATTTGTTATTCTATTTCCCAGGCTACAGTTGCGTTTTGAACAAGATTCTAACAAATTTCTTCCAAACACTCTTCCCTGTCAGGCTTTGGGAGGTCTACAGTCTATCAAGCACTTCCAGTCCTCCTGGTTTTTAATCCACAGCGGCAAGCCGCGGAGATTAAAGGAAATGAACACACAAAGGTAAAGCATCCATCTTTTACTTGCAGTGCTGATGTTCTTATTTAAGCAGCTGCTACTCTCAGCTTTGGGTTCCTGAAAGAGGCAGGTGGGCATCAGTCAACCGGAATATCTTTCTCACACTAGCAAAAAGCTGCTGTGTGTGTGTTTAAATGAGTTGTTGGTGGCATTTCTAAGCAAACAAATAAATAGATCAATTAAGACATCACAGGAGTGATTTATAATAGCGTATAGCTTCATTCCTGCAACTTTTATTCCACTGCTAAAATCCAACGAGGACCTTTCTGACCCCGGTGCTACTAATGAACACATGTTTGTAAGCGATGTTATTGCAAAAAGCTCAGGCAGCAGGAGCTCGGCTGTTAACACGTTTAACCTGCCTGAGTGGGCTGGAATATCAATTGTCGCCGCATTACACACCACGCCATTAATATCCTGACATGCTTTCCACTTCAAGCCAGCAAGCAGTAATTTCACCGCATTTTACCGCTCTGTCCTTGCGATTCGAATCAGCTTAAACACTATGCAAATGCAGGAGAGGGCAGCTTTGATGCTCTCCGTGCCCACAATTCCAATGTTGGAATCAAACATGTGGTTGGAGGAGAGCTGACATTGTGTGCCCGAAGGGTTAGTGTCAATAACTCCTCCAGCAGCGACGGGAGGGCCGCGCAGACTCTGAGGCTAAAATGCATATGGATGACATGTGACTGATTTGTTGACTGATTAGCATAAAACAGAATGTTTTCCTTTTAATTAATCAACTTGTTGACAACAGATGGAGTGGAGTGCTTTGAAGACGCAGAGCTGATGACTACAACAGAGTTGCTTTGTTTGCTCGCAGCTATTAAGACTCACTGGATCACAAAACATTCCACACAATTCCAGCCCAAATAAGTCGATAATAACTCTGTGTGGCCAAGGGACTTCCCATATATACAGATTTTGGTTTGAATATGAACCTGGTCAGGTTCATAACTGATTGTCAGAAATTAATATAGCATCATTAATCAAGGCCCACTAGTTCATGACACTCCAAAAATGACTAATAATACAGATAATACATACATTATTAGTATAATGTGCACTGTGAAATATGTAACCATGTTATTTACAAGGTAATTCATGGTTCAAGACACTTTTAATAATACCATGGTAAATGTCCAAAATGTATGGTATTTTTTTGTGTGAATGACTTCCATATTTATGTAGCATAGTATTTATATGGTAAATTTACAACATAGTACTATTGTTAGTGTCCAAATACCATGATAGTAATATGGTCCATTGGGTAATTTTGTAAGTGATTGAATGACTACAATATTCATGTAACATGCTAATTAATTAGATGGTAAATATACAACATATTACTACTGTAAAAGTCCAAAATCCTTGGTAGTGCCTTGCTATATTTTTAATCACTAAATTACTAAAATATTCAATGTAATTTTAATACATTTTACAACATTTCTGTAGTATAAATACTATCTTTAAAGTAAAAAAATGTGGTAGTAACATGCTATTTTGTCTGAATGACTATCACCGTTAGACGAAGAGCTGTGGAGGTTCCATTTATAGTTTTTTGTTTGTATTTTTTTTCACTTTGGTATGGTAAACTTGGTAATTTGATAATGTTCAAAAATGTGCATAGTACAAAAACAGTGGCATTAACCATGTTACATTTTTGTAATTGTTTGAATGACCACTATATAATGTAACATGGTATTTACAGTAAATGTGGTAGCACCTTAATATATTTTTAAGCTAATGACTAATATATTCATGTATCATGGTAGTTTTATGGTAAATTTACCAAATGTATATGCATAATATTGTTGAAGTCCAAATGGTAGTAACATAATACACCGACTGAATGACTAACATATTTATACTAAGTGCTAAGGTGGTTCCATTAATACATTTAGCATTTTTGGTATGGTTAATTTAATAAATTTATAACATGTCCCAAACGTTCACAGTCCAAAACAGTGGTAGTAACCATGTTACATTTTTGTAAGTGACTGAATAACTACCATATTCATCGACTGTGATGTTTACATTAACATTAACAAAGTAATATCATGGTAAACATCCAAAAATGATATAATTACTGAGAGCTTGTACTGACTAGTCGACTAGATTAGTCAGTTTATGGCGCCGTGTCAGTGTTGTGTCAAATAGTCATGGATCGCATTACTACAGTTAAATTTGATTTAGGCCTATATTTCTCTAGGCACAAACTGTATGTCATGAGCTTCTAGCAACATATTTAGAATATTTCAAAAGTAAAAATAAAGTGAACCCGCAGAGCTTTGCGTTCACAACACATTATAAACAAACCATGCTGGCACTGCGGACATCTCAGATGGTCTGAGTTCATTTAAAGTGTTCACATACCAGCCAAAAATCTTGCAAAACACTCTGAAACTGATGCTTCGCCCACAGACTGATAGAAACTATAAGCGAGTGTGACATGACTGTTTCTGCTTGCATTTTAAAGGGAATTCAAGCAATATGACCAAATGTTAAATTTTTAGGTAAAAATTTATATGAAAGGACAAGAGAAAGAGGCTATCGTAGGTCCAGTAACTGGTCACTGTTTCTTTTAGATTTCTCATTATTTTTAAATCACATTTTGCCTTCTGCAGTTCAATTCAAACGGCCCAGCAGTGTGACAAACGAATGTTTAAAACTACAAATATTCCATGCAGTCTCTCAATTAATATAAGGTCATTAAAACTGCATGCATAATTACAAACCAATTAGCTAAATGCTGTTGAAAATACCGCAGGACATGTGGATTTTTCAAAAGTGTTTCATGTCAACTAGCGAAATTAGAATAATCATGAAAGCCCTAATATTATCATGGTGCCAAATGGTTCTTTTTCTGTTAGCGCAGCCATACTCTTCAGTAACCCAGAAAATTCAGCAAAATTGCTCAAACTGCACATTTGTCAGTGCTACATCTGGAATCCCACTCTTTCTACAGTGTTTTCCCTTTCTCTCCTTTCAGCTTAGTCTTAGGAAGGACAAAGAAGAGAGGCTCAGCCCCAAAAGTGATCACTACGGACCAGGAGATGGCAGTGATAACAAAGAAAGCAGTACCCTCGGCTGCTCCACACCTCTTCTCAGCTCTCAGTCAATTCATATCACATAATGAGAAAACGCCCTGTGTTTGCTCATTGGCTTTGCTTCAAATGAAATAACTGATGATTGTTTAACCACGTTTATCATCAAAATGACACATTAAAGTCTCAAACCAAGAGTGCACTGTCGTCAATAACAAAGCAGACTGCGGATCATCAGGGAGAAGGACAGGACGAATGAGAAACAAGCTGACGGTTATTTCTTTCAAGAATGTCATGTTATAGTCGAGACTCACAGAACAGTCTTTGTCGAAAAGACAGGGAAACCAGTTTAGGGAATAATTTTGCTACATATCTGAACTTAACATTCTCTCACAGTCTCCAAAATATCCAAGGAATTTAAAATAACACATTGTACTTAAAAAACCTTTGTGTATTTTGCTTATACGAACCTGTAAAGCATCATTAAATAGAATAGTTCAACCAAAAATGACATTTCTGTCACTATAACTGTATGAACAGCTTGAGCGTTCTGATAAATGTCTAATTTCATACCTGTTTGTACTGACATGAAGGTTATTAACATTACATTTTTAGTTAGTTGAAATATCCTTTTAAAATCTGCCGTATAACAGAACCGATGGCTATAGAGTCTGCCTGAGGTTTAAATGTCGATTTGAACACGAACGCCCAGGCGGCGTGAGTTTTGAAGAACTAAATAATGCATTTTGAGCCACAAGCAATAAGCGCACGACGGCATCTGAACACAAATCACGCCTCGAACGCATCTGTGATATGCATCACAATGCAAAGGGGTTATTTTCGCTCTCCTCATCTGAAAAACGAAACATTCCCTTTATCTAGAAACCTGCTCACTTCTCCACAGGGATAAAAGTGACAGGGGAGATTAAAAAAAAGATAACCAAGGCAGAACAAATAAAAGTCACAGAAACGGGACAAGCAGAAGACAACGGTGACAGTCACCGGTGGAGCTGTAATGGCCGTGAAACAACCGAAAAGGTGGAAGCAACTGTCATAGCAATGGTGTAACGGAATAGTTTACTCAAAAGTGAACATTCTGTCACCATCTACTCAGACTCATGTCATTCCAAACGTCTATGCTGTTATTTTTGTCCTCCACAAAAGTAGACATTTTTACAGAACATTTACACAGATCATGCCATATATCATCAACTGTCAAGTGAACTCTTCAATATCATCTCAGCGTGCCTAGACCTTGAATGCAATGATGACAATGCTTTGTGTTTGAAGATTAGTCAGAATGATAAATGAAAAATATCACTGAAGTTGCTGTAATTGTGGATATATAAAGCCACTGGTGCTGCATATAGGGCAAAAAATCATGTTATTTTGGATGCGTCTTTGGGTCAGGTTGGTACACCCTTGATGTTTCTGCCAATGTCCAATTTGTACATCCCCTTCAGCAGATGGTGGAGATGTCTGAGGAGCCAGCAGAGAAGTCAAAGCTGGCAGCGGTTCAGGTACCCACCCCAGCACCATGTTTCCAGGCACAAAGAAGCGGCCCGCAGTCGTGCAGCAGGCATGGAGAGCAGAGTGTCTGCTGATGTCCAGCTCTCCACACTGGCACACAAATGGCTTCCTCAGAAGCAGTGAATGGCCATGACAAACACCGGGTCCTCTGAAAGACCCCACAGTGTCACACTAATACATAGTCTGTCAATGGCTAATGTCTCTTTTTATGGAAAAGCTTTGTCCGTCATGGTTAGACAGTCATGTAAACAGACGTAAAAGGTTCATTAATGCATGAAAGTTATTGCAGATGCATTGGGTCTTGTTCACTATGTATATGCATATATTTAAGCACACAGTCTGTATGCAGTTGTTGTCGCAGAATGATATTGATACGTGTTATTTATACACACCAATTTATTTATGATAAAATATGCAAAAATTATATAATTGTATAACAATATAGAACAATAACAATATATAACAAAAAAATATACAATTATTAGAAGAAATACAAAAGAGGAGAAGAAACAAAAAAGTATGGGAACAAACAATTACATGTATACCTGTATGCGAAGAAGATAAATAAACAAAATATATAAGCAATAACTAACTAAGGTTGATGATGATGGTCAATCTGGAATAAGTTCTGCATAAAACTCTGCTCATCTGCACAATATTGGCAAAATGGTTTAACTTGGTAACAATAACAGCATACGTGGAATTATTTGAAGAATGCAATACGCTAAAACGAATTAGCCCATTATAGACCTATTTTGGGTGTACATATCATTATGAATTCAGCAAATAATTGGGATACGAAATTTGTCAGGGCACAAAAGCAAAAATATTAAGTGAAAGGACATACAGCCAAGTATGGTGACCCATATTCGGAATTTGTGCTCTGCATTTACCCATCCAAGTGAACACACAGCATTAAACACACACACACACCGGAGCAGTGAGCAGCCATTTATGCTGCGGTGGCGAGGGAGCAGTTGAGGGTTCGGTGCCTTGCTCAAGGGTCTCACCTCAGTCATGGTATTGAATGGAGACAGCGCTGTACATTCACTCCCCGCTGACAATCCCTGCCGGACCGAGACTCGAACTCGCAACCTTTTGATTATGAGTCCGACTCTCAACCATTAAGCCACAACTTCCCTAATGAGACCCTTTTGAGACTCTTTATAGACATCTATGGTAAGAACCTTAAACATCCATGGAAACTTTCCATTGCACAAAAGGTTCTTTATAGAAGAAACATATTATTTGTTTAACTTCACACACACACACACACACACACACACACACACACACACACACACACACACACACACACACACACACACACACACACACACACAAAAAGGTTATTTTTATGGCATCATTGCAAACCCCCACTTTTGGCACTTTTTTTAAAGACTGCATTGTGATCCTTGTTGCTTTACAAGTATATCTCAAATAATACCTTTGATATTTTGCTGTTTATTTCCCCCCTTTGACCTACTTTACCATGTGTAGCTTCATTAAATAATGTATTGGTTGGAATTAACTTGCTGTCAAAGTGTGCCTGAACGTATTAGATTCAAGAAAATGCAAAAACGCCCCTTTCGTAAACACACACACTCACATACGCACACATTGACACACACCCTCCCCCTCCGGAAGGTGTCAGTTCTTTGACTTCTCTCTAGAACAGCACCGAACTCGCAAAGGTTAGCCTTCCCCTAGCATAGTCATCACACTCCCGTGGAGACAGCGCGGCTGACAGACTCAGAGATGGACTGGTATTCTCACACACTGCCTATACACTTTGTCACAAAAGCCTTCCCTCCTTGGGATTTCAAAATGACAGAGAAAAGTGTTCCTTTTATCAGCCGCTCAGATTTCTCACTCTGTATTTTGGCTACAGACATGCGACGATTGTTTTTTCACCCAGGGTTGTTGAAATTGCAACCGTTGTAATTTCAGTGTTCTCGAGCCAAGCGAGACACCCCATCCACGTGAAGCGTCCTGCCCTGGGGCAAAAGCATGCGCTTGTGTCCTTTCATTCGGGGTTGTTTAAGTCGAGTCTGCAGCTGTAAAGTCAGCAGGGAAAAGCCTTGTGTGATGACCGCTGTGCTAATTTTCCTCAAGGTTTTCAATTCGAGATGCATATATTTACATTTTCCGCACTATTCAATTTATCTGATCCTTCACCGAGGAGGAAGGAAGCACCTCAAGCCCATAAGAATGTCCCTGATTGTCTGAATGCTAAACACTCGCCAGCGTTGCTAAAAATAGGAATGCTCAAATAATAATACCTCATTAATGAATCAATTCTCCTCCTCTGAACACTGAAAAATACTCAAATATTCAAATCGTCTTCAAGCTTCAACAAAATGCCTCATCAGTATGTTACCCAAGAAGCTTAATTATTTTATTCTCTGCCAGCATGAAACTTTGATGATTACAGGGAGAATAAGAAAATATGGAAAACAAATCTGACGTGCATGGATAAAAAAAAAAATTGTTTTAAATAAATAAATCATCCAAAGTAGTCCATATGTTTTGTGTTTGCACAAGACCAGCAGGTACACATGTGACAATCAAATAAAATCACAGATCTAAATATCAAGATTAAGAGAACAGAATAGAATAGAATAATTTATTTTGATTTATTCCTATGATGTCAAAGCTGACTTTTCAGCATCATTAATCCAGTCTTGATTTCTTCAGAAATCATTCGAATATGCTTACATTGATATGTAAACATTATTTTATTTATTTTATTTCGGAATCTTTGATGAATAGAGAGTTCAAAGGAGTAGCATTTATTTGAAACAGAAATGTTGTGTAACGTTATAAATATCTTGGCTGTCACTTTTGATCAATTTATTGCATCCTTGTTGAATAAGATTATTAATTTCTTTCAAACTGCCCCAAAACTTTTAAACACTACATATAGTTGCACCTTGCTTTAGATGGAAAGTTCTGTCATCATCAATATTCCTCCTTTCTAAGCTCCTATGATGTTTTTTGTTAGTTTTTTCTGTGAAGTTGTAAAAAATTCAAAGCTGCTCTTTTTACATAAAAAGAAAATGAATGCTCATCACTGGCTGTCAAGTCCATTTGCATGATGATAGGATGCTTTTTTTGAAAAACACTCATTTATGAACCAAGATGAAACTCACAAGATGTAAATCATCAGAAAAGGCAAACACAGAGAGCCGTCATTTTCAATCCACACGAGCAGTACAGAGCCTAACCTGTAAAGAACTCATCACTGAGTCAAGATACCCTCATGCAAGTCTAGCACATTATCACTAATCGATCAAATATATCAGAGACAGTGTAAGATGGAGGAGCAGAAACATGAATGGGAGAAATTGCAATGCTCATTATGGTGGCTAGAGAACTGGAAATCCCACCTTTCACTTTTTAATTTTTTTAATGTTCATACATAATTAATTGCACCAGAAAAAAAATGTTTCAATGAGATTTGAACTAGATTTAATCACTGACCTAAAATGTGACCCTGGATCACAAAACCAGTCATAAGGGTCAATTTTTCGAAATTAAGATTTATATATCAACTATTTGTTAATCTGGAATCTAAGGGTGCAAAAAAATCTAAATATTGAGAAAATCATCTTTAAAGTTTTCCAATGAAGTTCTTAGTAATGCATATTACTAATCAAAACATTTATTTTGATATACGTATGACATCTATAAAATATCTTCATGGAACATGATGTCCTAAAGATTTTTGGCATAAAAGAAAAAGCAATAATTTTGACCCATACCATGTATTTTTGGCTATTGCTACAAATATACTCCTGGTCCAGGTTCACAAATATACTATAAAAACATAAATTTGTCAAGATTATGTTTCAATAGTATTGAAAAATAAATATCTGACAGACAGTAATATAATTTAAAATAGCTACACAAGGGCATTATATCAAGAAGGCCTCCACACAAACTAACCAAAAAAATTGACCTTTCCATGAATATGACCATCCATGCATCTGCATAGTTTTTGGAGCTCATAATTTTGAACTGAAATCTGAACTGAATAATTCGATAATCCAGTGAAATGTCTTCTCTGGCGAAGTGCTGGTTTTCTCCAATCATTTCATCTGCTAAACACCACCTCTTTCTTATAATCAAATGCAAACTCAAATTCAGATCAGCCTCCATCCATTCAATCAAAAATCGATGGATTCAACCACATCACCATCATACAATATTTCCGATAATCCGTCACATTCAGATAAGCACAAGAAAACATCTGTCAATATTTTCTCTATTTTTCTACTTACCGCAAACTTCTCACTTCTCTTAATGAACAAATAATGCATATTTATCAGGTGCTGCATATTTCCTTAGACAAATGCACATCAAATCTGTTTTAAATATGACATTAAGGTGAATCTCAATGACAGTATCTTTTAGAGCTGTAAAATCTAATTTCTCATTAAATATTAACCATCATCAATGACAATACACAGCAATGACAAACAAAAAACGGCGAGGATATGATTAGAAAAGAGATACAAGTTGCATCTATCCGGTATCCCGGAGGGGGCATATAATGTTTCTGTGGTGCTTGGTGAGCACTCGTCTCATCTTTGCAAATCCTGTTAAAGTGGAAAGAACTGCCTTTGAGCACATCGAGCCCAAAGAGATTTGTCTAGAAGCGTGATGGACCACAGTCACCGGCTGACACAAGACCACCGCGTGAACGTATGTGAGTTTAAATCGACGCGCTGCAGCACATCCCCGCGTTCAAACCGTCATCTCTGAGGTCGTGTTTATTGGACCACGAAAGATCCTTTAATTTCACTACAATATCAGTGTTTGTCCTTTGGATGGAAGTCCTTTTGCCTGCAAATTCGATGTTGTCTGGGGGTCTCTCCACACCCGGATCCATATATCCAGCAATGGGGGAGGGGGGGTTCTTTTGACTCATTCCAATTCTGTTCCTACCAACTAATTGCATTGGTGTGATTAAATACGCAGATCCAATCTCATTTCTAAATGCTGTAATGTGATACGCTTGCGTGAAGCACAGAGGCAAAAATGGCATTACGCAGAAAATGAGAAGCACCAATTCAAAAGGGAAGCTTTGATTGCTGCTTATTTTTGGCTGTACTGTAGCCGGGCCATGGCTGAACATTTCATGTATGCGGTGACTTTTGACTCAGTGTGGACCTCTTATGATTGCTGCCTGCAGCTATTTTCTGAAACACAATGGTCTGAGAGCTTTAATTATTTTTGGCCTTGAACAGCTAATATACTTTTAATTGCTTGCCATTTCCCAAGGACTGTTTTATCTCCCTGGTGTCTTTCTAGTAAAGTGTTCATAATTTCGTTGGGGTTAAGCAGACAGAATTTCATCCTAAAGCCCATTTAAAACGTGAGCGGTAATGAGAGGCAAAGCAACCTAGAGCTGCTCTTTAAACAGCACGCAGCTTATTTATGAAAACTGCCGCATCCAGAGTGCTTAGCGGTGCCACAAACCCCCTCTATTACAGCGGATCACGAGAGCGAGCTGTACATGCCAAAAACCGAATACTGATGCCTAACACGTATTGCATTAAGAAGAGCAAATCGAAAGGAGGGAGCCGTTCTCTGATGTCTCCTTCAGGGCGACAAGCAATATGTTAAAAGGTACATACTAGGTACGAAAAAATATCTAAAAATAGACATTACTGATGTTCCTATTCATATTAATCATCCCTTTATAATTACATTACATGCTTTTAATGTCAGAATACACAGAAACAAGAAATTTTGATTTCTGAAGTCACCAAGAAGACTTTTTCATTGGCAGGGATATGCAAGCGGTGTATGGATACGTCAGTACTATTACGACAAAGAACAATATCCTGGGCCATATTAAAATGTATGTTTCCCCTGATTATTTTTTATTGCTATTTTATTGTTTCAACAGGTATTTTAAAAATAAAAATGGTTTTGGCTCCTGATTGGAAAAATCACTTTATTATTAGTTTAATATTATAAAAACTGCACACTATAATATAAAATGTATTGCAATTATCAGGGCAATACATGCAATTATATATATATATTTATATTTATAGGAACAAAGTGAAACAACATTCCCACAAATCCTTGCATTACATCATTCAGTATTTAAAAATATTTTATTTAAATAGTTGTGTGCCTTTTTTACATTACAAGTTTTGCACATTATGGTGTGTTGTTAAAATTGATGTTTAGTTGATATTTATTGTATTATTTTAGTGTCACCTAATCCTAATACACTAATATGTTGTTGTATTTTTTTCTGGAAACAACAATATTTACCAATATTTTTTCCAATAAAATATTACATATTTATAGTTACTCTGTATATAAAAATATATTTTAAGATGTTTATTTCTTTTAAGCTGTTGCTAGAAAGTCACCATAAATACTCAGTGACATTTTAAAGCATATCTAGAATGCATAAATACATAAGTATTAAAAGAGCCAAAGGTACATACAAATGGCTTCGAATCACGTATACATACACACGCAATGTCATTTTCACCTTTATTCTCATAATTCAAAAACATGACCAGCAACAGCCCCATCCACCACCAGAGACTTGAAAGACAGCTGAATAGCAATCCATTCCCTGAACTCATTTTCATATTCATTTAGTCACCGGCGTCTCTCTCTCTATAAGCCATCTACATATCTTGTCCTGAGACTGCAGAGAGGTGGAATCAGAATTCACAGCACCCATCAGTTCAGGAGGCACATCTTGATCTAACACAATGGCTGCACTGTACCGCATGTCTCCTATCGGTGCCTTTATCTCTCAGCGGAGCGGTAGGAGACTTCCTGTTCGCCTGCCTGAAGTGCTATCGACTTATAGAGCCGCGCTGGAGTTTGTTCTGTAGATTAGGGGGGTGATTACACCAGAGAACTGCTGTGTCCCTGTAAAACCACGGCCTGTTCAAATTTATTGCCATGCAATCATATCCAAACATACAGGGAACAAGGCCCATTAAAAAAAGGGGAAAAAAGTGGATTGCCTCCACTTTTGGACAAAGGGTGCTTGTGTCTAAATGATTTGCTGCAAACGCTGTGTAGTTTTGTTGTTAGTGGAGAGGGGTGCTAATCCAAAAAAGTGTTTTCCTTGTCCTGTTGGTACGTTGCCAGCATGTCTGAAAAGCTGCGCTTACACAGTATGTTTCAGATCGACGCGGGAAGCCACGGCTGACTTTTCTAAATAGCTGGCATGTTCAAAGATTAAAATATCTCAATTATGGACAGAATTACTGAACAAATGCATATTCTAATTAGCCCTGTTTATCTTCCAACAAGCAGTTTCTCTCTCCCTCTCTCTCTGGCTCAGACAAATCCACCCGAAGCATCCTTATCTCCACACATACATGCTCAGCCCCAGACGGCAGACAACGGATGGCCTCCTTTATATGAGGAAAACATTTACATAAACAGCAACTGCTGCCCCTGTCAGGTTTAAAGAGGCAAGCGTTAGGTTTAATACCGGTGTCTTCTTCATTCATGACCCTGGAGTCATTTGCCTGTTCTGTACCATAATACATTCGCAAGTCGGATTTTCCATTGCTATAAAAGGTACTGGAGCTTTCACATCTCAAAAATAACTTTTTTTTTATTTAATTAATGTAATTTATAAACTGATTTTATCCTCAAATGAGCTGTTAACCATTTTAAGTAAGAACCTGGGGCCAGATTATTAAAATATTGTTAAGAATTTAATTATTCTTGCCAATTTCTTCTTATTTTCTCAATAATTTCTTAATTTCATTAATTACTCACCCTCAGGTAGTTCCAAACTCGTGAGACCTCCATTCATCTTCGAAACACAAATTAAAGCCGGGCTCACACTGTGCGATGTTTAAAAGTCCTTTAGGATTGTACTTGTCAGACTGTACGAACATGATGATCATGTCACACTGTGGGATCTCAGTTGTCTTTAATGTCAGACTGTACGACAGACAAGACGAGTTAAAAACTGATGCACGCAAGAAAACTTGCCTGGAGTTTTACATTATCAACCCATACACGTCCAGTGACTGCGAACTGCATTGCATGCGGGACCGAAATGTTAGCTATCATGAAAAGCATATGAACGGCGGCAATACCAGCGTATTTCAGAAGAATAGAGTATACAGCTCTACACTCCCACATGAAAACAGCAGCGCAACCAGTGTTTATTTAGAAAAGGCAACATATCAGATTAATTCTGTGAGCGGAGGACGGGAGCACTGGAGTTTATGGCTGATAGAATAACTCTCTAGCATTAATTCTGCTAATAGCTTGTCTTGAAAAACGGAGACAGTTTGACACTCATTGTAGGGGTAGTCACACTGAAGGACTGTGAACCAAATCTTCTGACACTACAAGACTTTTGTCGGAGGTCAAATTTGATCGCAACAGCCATTAATCGGTTGTCGGTGAACATGGCTTAAAATATTTTTTATGAAATCTGAGAGGTCATAGACCCTCCATAGACAGCAAGTGTCCTGACATGATCAAGGTCCAGAAATATAGCAAGGAGATCGGTAAAATAATCCATGTGACATCAGGGGCTCAACGGTACTTGTACGAAGCTATGAGAATACTTTTTGTGCGACAAAAAAAAAAGACTTAAAATTCACATGGATTATTTTACCGATCTCCTTGTTACGTTTCTGAACCTTGATCACGTAAGGACCATTGCTGTCTATGGAGGGTCTGAGAGCTCTCAGATTACATCAAAAATATCTTAATTTGTGTTCCGAAGATGAATGGAGGTCTCACGGGTTTGAAAGGGTGAGTAAGTAATGACAGAATTTTGGGGGGTGAACTAACCCTTTAAAATATTTGAGATTGAGATTTGAGACCAGCATTCATCCACTTACGGCTGACTTGATCGTGTCGCGACAAAAGCAAATAGAAATTACAATCACTGCCACTATCTTGTCTACACTGGATACAGTATACAGATTTGGATTCGCTTTCTGACACAGTCCACATGCTTAAGTCTGTTGTCAATTGGACAAATGCAGTAAAAGAATGTTATTTTTGACACGTTTGGTTTAAATAGCTCGTTCGCATCTTTGTAAAGATATCAGAAGGATCCCAGCGTAAGGAACAAGTGGATAGCCTATTTTATTTTTAATGGCACCCCGGATTGTGTCAGAGGATTGATCAGAGTGGTTTGTTTTGTAAATGACTTATGAGGCACAGTGTCATGGAGAGTTCACAAAGAAACATTTGTTGAAAGATGACTTGGTACTAGATCTGACTGCAGCTGCATCACATTGCAAGTAAATGATTTCATAATGCTATGTCTGGAAATGACTGTAAAACACTCAAAACATGTAATAGTGAGGGGGCGTTAATACCATTTCCTATGAAATGATGTTAGCCAATCACAACAGTGGCTGATTCCTGACAAGCCTTAAAAGGGCATGCCCCTTAAAAACAGGACGTTTTAAAGAGAGTGTCAGAATTGAGGGTTGAAAATATCAAATCATTTTTCAACATATTTATCTGTTTTTTTGTGTGCAAAAAAACGTTATTAACCTCAAGTAACATATTAAAATGATTAAGAAAATGTAATAAATGTCATGACCCCTTTAATTATTTTCCAAACTTTTTTTTTTTTATACACTGGACATAGTTTCTTCTCACATGCCAAAGACAACCTTAGTCGATATTAAGACTTTAATTTTTACTTAAAATACACACATAAAGTGTCAGAAGTTTTGGAAAGTATTGAATGTAATATAGATCCTTTTGCAATCATTTTATGGTGCTGTTGAATACTTCAGTATACAAATATAGTAGCTTCATGAAAACAGTGACCAGCACATTATTCAAATGTTCTTCTTTTGTGAATTCCATACAGGCGTGGAACAACATAAGTGTGAGTAAATGAT
Source organism: Gymnocypris eckloni scoliostomus (assembly GCA_027564155.1). NCBI lineage: Eukaryota > Metazoa > Chordata > Actinopteri > Cypriniformes > Cyprinidae > Gymnocypris > Gymnocypris eckloni. The sequence goes on along the minus strand of CM050415.1, from coordinate 31,670,439 downwards.
GACAGAATTTTAAGGTTTTGCTTTGTTAAATCTACAAAACACAAATGAGAACTAAAAATATCAGAGCTGTCAGTAGATTAAAAATAGATCATCTTGACTAATGTCATCATTTTCTTCAGTTCCTTTGTAAGACAATATATTGGGCCTCTTTCATGGAACACAATCGGTTTACAAGCTTTTTGAACAAAAACCTTCAAATTTCTGGCATGATGGTGATGAATAGAAGACAAAAAGCTTGAAAAACACTGCCAGCAACTACCCAAAGCTAATGATGGTGAAACACATGTGCAGAAGCCAATCTAAATTGGCAAATTTTACATGTTTTTAAAGTAAATGCTCAAAGAATATGAATACAGCTGCCATAATGATCACATCTAATTACTACACCAGAAGCTTCTCGACATATTGTTGCAAGAGCAACCAGTAAAGTTTTCAGCAGTTAAATAAAGCAACAATTTCTGGCCAAGTCTTGGAAGGCCGTGGCTTTTTCTGATGTCACAGAAGGCGGCGACTCATACCTGGCAATTGCCTCTCAAGTGAACCATGCACCTCCAGAAAATGGCCATTTATCAGAAACAAATGAGATGTCATAGGTCAGAACAGCACCCAGGCCTTGCATCCTCCAAAGGCTTGCTATTTGTCACACCAAATGAGCAAAACAACAGGCTCTGCAGAGAACACTGTGAGGACAGCCTCTCCAATTAGTCAACTGATACACCACTGCTGCTATCGCCATCAGCGAGCCAGTCGGCAGCAAATGATTTCCTTTTAAAACTTTGCTGTCGTCACATACAGAGAGTTGGGATTTAATTGAATCCATACAAGCTTGAATGAAACATACCAGCAACATACAAGCGCCTGTAGGCTTGTTGTGCTTCTGATCACTATTGGCTTACTGTTCCAAAAGTGTGCCGAATAATTTAACAAAACAATTAAATAAGTCACCAGAACAGAGAAGCTTAAAATATTAATTAAGGCCTGGATTTGTATATTTAACCGCTGCAAACTAGATTTAAGCATAGCCACCAAGTTTCAGGAAAACACTAACACATCATGTGGAGGCTAATTTGGATTATAATTATCCGGAAAAACCGTGCTCCACAAATTGGCAATGTTATTTCAAAAGTCCTTGGAAGTGAAAGAACTGAAATAGTGGGAGAGAATGAGGCGCGGATGAAATAAGCCAAGACTCTGATGCAGTGTTGAGGGAAGCTTTTATTCTCCACAAATCTCAAGATTTCATTGTTTCTCATGTTCCAAGAATTTCAAGGATTTTTCAGTCTATGAAGGTGATTTGACTTCCACAGTTAAATGGCACATTAATTAACGTGACTATGAAAGCCTGTGAGAATTGTGTTGATATTTTAAATGAGTAGATGTGAAAAAAAAGAGTTTTTAAGAAGCACGCACAGTGAGTTACAGTTATCCATCTGGCTTATGAGCACTACAAAAAGAAAGCACTTAAAAATCTAATAATTAATGTTTTTGTTTGTTTGTTTTTCAAATGCCTCAGATTCACATTAATGTCGCACACAGAATGCAAAACTGCTATTTGAATTTGATTGGAAGAGATAGATAGATAGATAGATAGATAGATAGATAGATAGATAGATAGATAGATAGATAGATAGATAGATAGATAGATAGATAGATAGATAGATAGATAGATAGATAGATAGATAGATAGATAGATAGATAGATGGATGGATATAAAGTGGGACCATAAATGTTAGAAAGAGTTCTGAAAAATCATATGACACGGAATACTGGAGTAATGACTGCTTTGCCATCACATGAATAAATGGCATTTATAATATAGGCCTACTCAAACAGAAAACAGTTATTTTACTGCACAACCCTGCTTTAAAATAAATGAAGAAAAGACGTGAAAGGAAAAGTGGCTTTGTGCTTCATGGAAGTTGTGCTCGTCCTTCACGACAGTGTCCTAAGCTTTATGAGTTCCACAGTCAGGCAGACGTCTGCAGACAGTGAACACAGTTAACAATGTGGGGAGCTGTTCTTGGCACTGCGCAGCCATGACACTTTGCCCACGCACACTCTCACACACATGCTGTCCGCTCATTCCGTGCTGGTGGGGGAGGATACCTCGGGTTTGAATGTCAAAGAGTCAATGTATACAAAAAAGTCTGGAAAATTGATGATGCTTGTGTATGCATATGGTCTGTAAAGAATATTAATATTCCCTGTGGCCATCCTATAGCTCTTAAAATGGGTGTCTGCTGGACTTTGAAGGTGGGGAGAGGAGGGGCGGAAATCCCTGTCTGTAAACTCCAGCCGTAGATGACATTATTAATCTCAATTTAGGGACTCTGTGAATGCGCATTGAGCTGCGACCAGAGGAAGCGATACAGTAGCAGAGCTCCTCCCAGCGGGGTGTTCCCAGATTAGAGTACATATAGGCTGCGCATCCCCCGCGACGCATCAATGTGACAGGAGTCCATCGACGGTGACCTTTCATAGAGATGAAAATCATCTAAAATCACCAAAATCATCCTGGAGCAAAAAAAAGTATTTTTGTTTTGCAGCAGCCAGGCAGTTTATGGAGGGCAATTAAGAGCTGTTTTCCTCCACTGGAAGTGGATTTCCTATGCTGGGGCCAGTGGTCTGCCAAAATGGCTGTAAGAGGATGTTTAGCAGCTACGATGTTCGCTAAATCAAAGCAAGGCCGATAGTCAGTAGATCTTCAAGGACTAGAAAGTCTTTTTCAGTAATAATAAGGCAATGCAATGACAGCTGCTACCGTTCCACTTATTGAGTAAGCGCGAGCCTAGTCACATAGGAGAGCAGCCCACCATGATGGGAAAGATGTCACCGAGTAAGGAAGATGCAATTAAAGGTTTACCTGAGAGAAAATGAGTGCCGGTGTCTCGGCGGACTGTTATGAAGCCCCACGTGCTGTGTATTAGAGATAAAAAGGTTCATCAGAAATTCTCTCCGAAAAGGCAGGAACGGTCGCCGTGAGGATTAGAAATCCCTTGTTATGATATTCATTAACATAATAAAATAAACAAATGAAATCTGTGGGGCATTAAAATTATAATCAACATCAATGGCTTTTCTGAGCATTTTTCCCCCCTCGCAGAGACCAGGCAGCATAAAATGATGACAAGCGCAACAAATACACCATAAAACCTGAAATACAGCCACGTCGATGCCAAAGGAACAGCCTGCACCACAACCGAGAGTTCTAGCGTTGCATCTCTTGATCGGTCACCTTTGCAAATCTCATTTTCATCCATAGATGTCAGGATTATCTACACTATCTCCCTGACACAGTTTGTTTCTGTTTACACTGCCATGTGGCGTTTTATGTGCTGTTGTATTGTGCATATTGATATTTCACACTAACACAGTCCTCTGAGTTGTCACAGGTTGCATAACATTCATTCTGGCTGATACACTGCCAATTTTGTTCTGGCACAGGCTCCCGTCGCCCATGGCAGAATAAACATTAAAAACATCACCATGCACGCCAAACCCAAAGAGATTCGGGAGCGACCTGCACGGCTCAACGTGGATGAGGATAAAGCCAAAGAAGCAGATTTAGAATACATCACAAAAACTTTTGAGAATCTCATCTCAAAGGGTCTATCTGCTGTCCGCACAGGGTTTGGAGGAGCACGTTGTGTTTCAGTCACCAAAAAAAAACTAAATATTGTGAAAAAAGCACGATAAAAATAACTCAGAACATGTGACCAGGAGCACCAGAGGAAAACCTGATTCATGTCAAACTGCTGGATAATAATCCACATAGTACAATTTCAACAGATGGGATGATGTCTAGTGGGATCTGAAATGTAAGGCTTCATGGAGAAATGGCTGAGCACATTAGAGTTAATATCCACCTGATATCATCTATGTCAGTACCAGCTGAAAAGCTTCAATGTGACGAATAACGCCAACATCTGGTCCTCAAAGTGCTCGCAGACTTAAAACTACTGTAGCTGCACGTGAGGCTCTTTGACGAGCAAATCACAACATGCAACAACAGCCTGATGAAGAAGAAGAAGAATTTTTTATTTGGCACATACACAATTATACAGAGTATAACCAGCAGAGAAATGTGTTCTCTGCATTTAACCCATCCAAGTGCACACACACCTAGAGCAGTGGGCAGCCAATGCTGCGGCGCCCGGGGAGTAGTTTTTAGGTTGAGCCTTGCTCAAGGGTCTCACTTCAGTCGTGGACAATTCCTGCTGGAGCCGAGATTCGAACCCACAACCTTGGGTTACAAGTCCAATGCTTCAAGACATGTCTCTCAACCCAATGTCAATCCCAGCTGCAAAAATGGCAAGTGATTCCGGCCTCGCTGGTGCTTTTTAAACAGAAAATGTATGTTGTCTTAAGGAATGCCATCTGCATAATACCTCATAATCCTCTGAATCCTGCAAACGTCTGTCTGACAGAAACATAGGCAGAGCCCGCAGGAGAGGTTTAATCAAAGGTCAGGACAGAATCTTAACACCGTTTACCAGCACGGGCCAAATCCCTTATTTGGTGCGGTGCCAAATCCCAACTCCAAGGGGAAATGTGATTTGAAGACTTATTGTACAGTGCATGCTGATGAGAAACTAATGTCATTAAGAGAATATGGGAAAGCAATTGTTCAATGCACTTTTAATGGGCAGGAACATTTTCATCTCTGTTTTGACACAACAAACAAAGGCACGTCAATGGTTTATGACCATTTATACCTCTGCAAACGGAGGGAAAAGCATGATTTGCCTTCACAGGCGAACAATATATTCAGGCTGTCATAGCAATACTGATGACAGACAGATGGAGTGTTTGTATTGCACTCGTGAAAATGCAGCTTTACACTGACCGCATATTACAAAATAAACTTTACTTATTGCTTGAGCTAGTCAGTCTACACAAAGCCGCCCCCTCTTTTTCAGTCTATCCCCTGAACTGGTTTCCCTCACATTCAGAATAACTGCTTAACATAAAGATTCTTCTGTTTTAGAGCTTTCGCTTAAAATGATTGAGGACAACAAGCAATTTTCACTTCGGCATCTCCAGCCACCACCCCCTGCATCAGAATGAAGACGGACGGTACGGGCAAAGCACAAACATCTGGAAATCCTGAAGAGATAGCAGCACTTTTATAAGATTAAATAGACCACATTTAATAACATTTTACTGAGGAAGACTAATGTTTCCTTTCAAGTGCATTAGCATTTTGATAACCGGCTGAAGACTTTTCTTCCATTTGCGATAAGGAGAGAATGCGAGGCCGTGTAGACAGCGTGAAATAATTGGCACGCTGCATGTGAAAAGTCAGCATTTAAAAAGGAGAGGGGGTAGAAATAAGGAAATAATAAAAATTCCAGGTAGATGAGAAGCAAGGGAGTGGTGATTCAGAGATGGTTCGCTACGGCTCAGGGTGATTTCACAATTTGAGCAGTCCTCTGTGTTGAATAAGTGGAGTCTGAACTAATTATGTAAAAAACTGTAAAAAAGCATGCCTCAGCACTATGCCCAGAGTTAGCCTGACGTATTGCACTGTACTTCCACTGAATACAAAGCTCAAGAGCCCCTCGTGCGATCGGCCTCACATCTAAAATAAGAAGTAGAGTAGCCTCAATCCATTATCATGCTTCCCAAAAAAGCCTTCAGAATGCGTTGTGGTGTAAACGAAAAAGTAAAACAATGACTCATCTGACCTATGAGTAAGGCTTGGTGTAGCACACCACGGTAAAGCCTCTGGCTTATTTAAGACACATGAGCGTGTAGCCGTGCCACGGGGTGTTGGTGACTGGTCTGACAAAACCATGCTGTGCGAAATCACTTTGAATTATCACTGTTATCATCACCAGCAGGACCCAGCCTCAGAGTACCTAAGGACAAAACACCCCAACATTCAGCTATGAGCTCTTGATGTCCATGAAGACTGACGTGACTAGTAACGCTTCTTCAAATACAAAAGCCTGTATGGATACACGGAGCCAATTCAATCATATACAAAACAAACACAAATGAAAAGAGATGTTAAGTGTGCAGCTAATGCCTGTCGGCAAATGTCACGTACACGGAGACTGAAGGTCATTGCGGCGGCGTGTTTTTCTTCACTTAACTGCTCTCGAGCTATTGACCTGTAAAGCCACCTTTCTAATCTGTACATTGTAACACGTCAAACATATTTACAAATATTAGCAGTGATGAAAGCTTTTATCAATGACTCATTCCGGAGTCAGGCAAGATTTGGTCACCCCGCGGGATCTTAAAGCTGTAAATGTTATTATTGGGAACTCCATCTGGTGTCTGAAAATATTACAGAATCACGTTGCATCAAGTTAATTCAAGTCAGTTTTATTTGCATAGAGCTTTTCCCAACACACAAAGCAGCTTTACAGTAAATAATGTGTTAATATTTTATAATGCTTTACAGTCCCATTTAGCAGATTAGAGCTAAGCGATAATGTTGTTTACATTTTGCGACAATACAATCAACTCAAGTAGCTGAGATTTACTATTTAGGCCTAGTATTTATTGGTTTACGTGAATACTGTATGTGTGTATGTGGGTAAAGTTAGATACACTTCTAAATAAAACTTTAGATATAGAGCTACAGTATGTGATAAAGTGTAATATAGGTTACATTTTGTGACAATACAAACAATCAGGTATGTTGACTACATTTACAATTTGATAATTAATATCTTGCAAAATGTCACATAAGCTATAATTGAACATTTCTCATTGTTTTTTAGCTCTCAAGTTAGCCAGCTAGCCTACTAACTTAGCATACCACTAATCAATTTACCTAATATACTAGCAGAATATAAGTTAAAAGTTATAATTGTATAAGTTATAATATAATTTTATCTTAAAATGACATAATAAAATATGTTGTTTGACCAGGTGTGGCCATAATGTTTGTGTTGTTTTAGTTTACATACTAGCATAGCATACAGATACCCAATTAGCATGATAGCTTATCTAATTAGCACCCCTTACCGAAATTATCCATGGCGTCACCACAAATTAAACAAACAAAAAAAACATGGTTACTATAGCTAAATCATGGTAACCTTACAAATAAACAGTTTTTTCTACAGTAACCATAGTTTAACCATTGTATTTAGAAAAATGTTAATCAATACACCATGGTTACCACACTACTACAAAAATTGTTAATTTTTGCAAGGGACTTACTGTATCTTACATGTAGACCACAGCAATCTTCAATGGTATTACATAACTAAATTGAAATTGAAATACAATTAAAAAGTGTAAAATGCTAAAATATTTCTGTTATTAAAAGAACAATGTAATGATGTTCAGTTATTAGTTTATTATTATTACGCATAACGATTTGTGACCCTGGACAACAAAATCAGTCTTAAAGGGATAGTTCACCCACAAATTAAAATTCTGTCATCATTTACTCACCTTCAAGTAGTTCCAAACCTGAAATCTGAAAAATGAATTTCTTTGTTCTGCTGAACACAAATGAAGATATTTTGAAGAAAGTTTGTAACCAGCCTTTTTGGGGCACCATTGACTTCCATAGTTGGAAAATAAATATTATGGAAGTCAATGGTGCCCCAGAACTGTGTTTCCCACTTTCTTCAGAATATCTTCCTTTGTGTTTAGCAAAACAAAGACATTCATACAGGTTTGGAACTATTTGAGGGTGAGTAAATGATGACAACATTTTCATTTTTGGGTGAACTATCCCATTAAGTCGCTGGGGTATATTTTTAGCAATAGCCAAAAGACACTGTATGGGTCAAAATTATTGATCTTTCTTTTATGACTGGCCTATTTATGACCTAATATTCTCTATATTAGGATATAGGGATGCGTGGTATACCGGTACTGGAAAATTACCGCCATATATTATATTTCAAATGTATGATATAATAATTTTGCTCAATTCGGTATTTCATCTGATGCTGTTCCAAAGTGCATCTGTAGGTAGTGCTTCCCAAATTACTGTGCAACCGGTAAATGAGACAACAGAAAAATGCAATAGATTAAACAGATGAAATTATCAGTGCCCCCGAAATTAATAAACAGAGAACAGTAGGAGTAAAATATGGCATTACTTTGGATACAAAACAGATGACAAAGGTGAACAAACTGACCTTACAGCACCTGTATGCAAGCGTTGCTATAGGCCTAAATCATGTTGTCACAGGAACACAGAAAATCTTTTTAAGCATTTGTCGCTTGCTCATCCTGATCTTTTCAGTGAATTAAAAGATCGACAGGTTCATAAATTCCGATTTAATTTGAACTTTTATTTACAACTGATCAACGCACATACAGATGTGATACAGTAAGCTCAAATATGCGAGTGTGACACGCTAGAACCAGTTACGTTTTGGTCACGTAATATATGCTCTTGCATTTCATACAATCGAATATCAATTGGATTTGAATTGAGCAAGAGTTTTGCTGCATTACTTTCAGTATCAATGATATGAAAGAAATGTTTCTGCTAATATGAAGCAACTGTTGACTGAGATTTATATTTAATGCTTTTTCTGAAATCTGAGATTTCTGAAGTCTGAAATCTGAAAACAATATAAGAGAGAGAGAGAAATATTAACGTGATTTTGAATATTACTTTGACTATTAGAATAAAAATTTACAATAAAGCAACATTTGTTGCATTAATTGCACAACTTTGTTTGTATTTTTTTCTTCAAACTCAAAAAAAACTCCCAGGAATATTTTGACTAAGACATCTGTTTGCACTGAAAAGATAAGAAGATTTGAATATATTTTCATCTTATTACTTCAGTTAGCCTATTTTTTTTTCTCCAACATCAAAATGTAACCTATGTTCCCTGTAGTTTTTTTTTGTTACAGTTTGATACAAAGGTATTAAGATACGAATCTGTTTTATTATTATTATTATTATTATTAATACAATTGTTTTAAATTCACTAATATTTTGAGGCTGGTTATTTGTCACCTATGGCATCGATTTAGTATCGATACCGAGGTATACATTTTGGTATCATACCTAAGCCAAAATGATGGTATCGACTATCGAGCCATCCCTATTAGGATATTAAGAAGAGATCATGTTCCATGAAGATATTTTGTACATTTATTGCCGTAAATATATCAAAACTTAATTTTTGATTAGTAATAGGCATTGCTAAGAACTTCATTTTGGACAACTTTAAAGACGATTTTCTCAATATTTTGTTTTTTTTGCACCCCAGATTCCATATATTCAAATAGTTGTATCTCGGCCAAATATTTTCAGATTTTCAGATGATGTATGAATCTCAATTTTAAAAAAAATTGACACTTAAGACTTGTTGTGTGGTCCTGGGTCACATTTATCTCAAAACCAGATAACTATGCTTCAGTGCTAACTTGGTATTTAATAACCAATTAACCTGCAAACATTACATTGCTGCTATTTTTTGTACCTAGTCACCAGTGCTACCAAAGGATAAACAGGAAGGCTATTTTAATTATCTAGAAGAAGAGACAGTGATAATGTGATATTTTTTTAACAGATATTACAAATGGTCCAAAGGGGATAGGATTCTGCAGGGGAGATATAATCTTGCACAACATCAGGCAAATTCCACTTAGGTCTAATTAAATGACTGTTTTGTTTGGCTATCTATGATTTCACTCAACACTGATTAAAACAAGCAACTTTGAAAGGTGTTACCACATCTTCATCCCTTTATCCTCTCCAAATTGTTTAGCAATATAGCGATGCAGCATTGCTCTGCCCACCATGAACGTAATTTCAATTACATAAAACATGTCAACACAAATAATTGTGCCAGCATGAGATCTACAACTGAGATACTATGTTCTGGGGGTTCTGTCTTAAGCGGATGATGCAGGTGCTGAACGCTAATGGTTTTGAGAGCTACAATTCACGGCCAATTAAGATTTACGAACACATGTTTATCAATGCAAACAGAGTCAAGATTAAAAACAGATTATCCTGAAATCCATTGCCATGAGGGCCAACATACTCCATTACATTCCAATAAACTGGTTTCTACTCCTGCCAATCAGCATCTCTCTCACTGAGGACTATTAACCAGCTATTCTGATAGTCTTCTTCATTCCCAGACCATCTACAAGCAGCAGTATCGATTGCACTGAAACCCTTAATAACCCAGGACAACAAACAACCAACATGGATACTTTCTTCTTGAAACTGCAGTTACAGTTCGCCCTCTGGGATTACACAGTAAATCACTTGCTTATCGCCCAGCACTAGGTTTCTTGGTTGGTACATCACATTAATGAGATTCATCACATGTCTGTGCTTTTAAATCTCCATCATGCACTGCTAAAAAGAGCAGGTTTTACGAATGCTGTCTAGAGTGCATTCTGAAACAGACTGCTTTAAAAACCTTTACACTTTAATAGAGAAGGTTAAACATTATTGTGCGCAAGTCAATGACAACCGTCAGTGTCAATGTAAAACGTATCTGTTATGTTCTCTCTGGAAATTAATGTGAGCATAAAAAATTTAAATGTGACAAAAGTATCAAAATTAAAAGGTCAATTAATCATCTTTCATGTATGAGCTTCCCCCTTTGCAGGATTAACCCATGTCTTTTCTCCTCATAACATGCTATTGTTTAATTTAATCTTCCATATTTCTCCACGTCCCTTATACAATTTAGCATTGTGAAACAGCCTACAAGCTCAAATGACTGGTACTGAATTGGTTGAATAAATTCAACGGGCAAGCCAGTTACAGAATTATGTTATGTTAATGAAATTTGACTTTACAGAAACAAAACAAAAACGATTTAATAAAAGTCACAATAAACAGATTACAATTCGGAAGGAACAACTTCAAGGTCTTATGCTGCAACAAATGGGGAAAAAATTGTCTTTGTCTACATTCATAACACCACGAAACAAAGCATTCGCCAACTAAAACATTGCTCTAGCTTCTTCAGGAGCTTTTTAACTTTTTAACTAATAATTCATTATGATATCATAGCCTGGTTGGGGAGAAAAAAGAAAATTGGATTTGTCATTTTTAAGAAGAAATGGTAGGAAAAGCAAGCAGTTCAGAAAGCAAGACAAGACACAAATCATAGAGTTTCCTTCGCAGTAGTTAGGAGCTTTATCATTATTTCAATACTGTCTGGTCAAAAAGAGCCAAGCGCCCTGACTGGCCAGTTAAGAATATGACTGACAGCATTTAATCACGCCTTATAATTTGCACTGCTCTGTAATGTCCTTCCTTTAAGTTTATTCCTCTGGTACCTGAAAACCGTCTGACATTACAAGTCAAAGTAGACTATATTTGAAGGAAATGGATCTTGAAAATTGATCTTGTCTTTCTGGTATGTCTGTTTTATTCAGTGACCAAATTCCTCCACCAGACTGTCACAAAGGTTGTTCCAATATGCTATGCAGTGTGCATACAGTTATTGCTTCGTGGCATATAAATGTATAAAATAAATAGAAAAATCACACAAAGCGAATGCTGCCAATCAGGACCTTTTCTTCACTTGTTTCAGAATTTCTCAGAAAAGCGTTTAAAAGTTCATTGATTAGTGCCAAATTCATTTGGTGTGGAAAATAACACCATAAATCATCTGAGGCATGGAGAAACCATAGAGAGCATTTTGACATATTGTTGTGCCATGGATCTTGGCACATTTTTTTCCATTTTTTGGCAGTGTGTCATAGCCATAGTGATTCAGTCTCCATTTGTTGTTAAAAAAAACATACAAAAAACATTGGCATTGTGTAGGACCATCTACGAGCTCAGCTGTTGTTTTCTGCATAATATTCCTCTGTGGGAAACCATGATTTTAACCATTGACTCCAGGAGGAAAATTGGTATTTTGCCATATACTAAGCAGGGTGCAGGGAGCAATCCTTTATTGCAGCTGGCCATTAAGCATTATAATTACGAGTCAAAATTGTAGGGTCATGTGCTCTTGTGCTTATATGGCTAACAAAAAGAAAATAGCGGATTCTTAATTACCTTATTATACTATTAGTGTTAGTTAAACACAAAATGCCCCCTCTGTCACAATGAACTGCTGTGTACTGAGCAAAATAAAAAACTGATTTAAGACAGTGTAACTATCGTATATACAACAGGGCTTTGTTTTAACAGTCAGACATGGCTGTTTTGAGCAAATGCAGGACATAAACACAGATCAAGAGTGGCTTTTTACTGCATTCTATACCGACACTGTACAACTCAGACAGGGTGCAAGATATGCACTATTGTGGAGACAAAACGACATCTAATATGTTTTAAATGTGACAGCTCTCTGACCATGCATTGGTGACAGTGGAAATGGTCAGGCTAAACCACTCGAGCGAAGTATTACAAGTGTCTCTGCTGTTAACCTAGGAAAGGTTAAGACCTTTTCTCCTGGCTCCTTCAAATAAACCAGAGCTTGATTAAACTGGAAGTTACAATCGCTCTCGTAAAACAGAACCCAGGGTCTGTGTGTCTACAAATACCTGTCATCATAACTCAACTGAAATAACCATAATGATAATCTGAAGAAAAAAAATTATACACACAATATTTTAGTCTTTACCAGACAAAAAATAATAAATAAAGTTTAAAAACTACAGAACACACTACAAACATGCATACTACACTACTCGATATTGTATATGAAAGGTACATTTCTAAAGCTTTTAATCTCAATATGAAATAAGGTCTACGTGTGAGAAGTTCGGTGCTTCTCCAGGAAAGACTACTCTATTCCCACAGCAGAAGGCAGTGAGAAATTAGTCATCAGTCCGTCTCCAAGTGACAACCTGAAAGGTGTTGTTATTGTGTCATCTTCTTTGTAACCCTATTTCATGTTTCAACGTCAGGTACTTGCAATGCACAGCCTCCTTTCTTCCAATCTGACTCCCACTATCAAGCACAGATGCATTTATTTATCTCGTGTGAGAAGATGCACTATAATAACCTGAACTTTCCAGTCGCAGGGAACCAGCGAAGTCCCTGGAAATAACGCTGTAACATTTAAATCCTATTGATCTCAAGCGGGTAAACTGGTGCACGCATAACTTTGCGATCGTTAAGATCTGGTCCATGTAGCTCGCAAAGTCCTTTAGAAATGGTATCAGTGTACTTGCATCGCCCATTAAAGACAGAGCATGAGATATGGACCATTCCTTAACTCGGGAGATCTCAGAGCATGCCTGTATCCAAACACATGCCATGCAGAAAGCACCTGTCTCTCTCAAGTCCCTGAGAAATGTCCCTCAACGCCACAAACCTCAGGCGTGCATCAAGATGCAAGAATACAAGCCAAGCTGTTGAGATGTCACCACTAACCTTTGATGTTGCAATAAGGCTCAAGCGAGAGTCGAAAGAGAAGAAAAACGTGTCGGCTGAAGATTTAACGGCGGCGCACTGAAAACATCCCACGATTTCGCGTTCAAATTCCTCCTCTAACCAACGCGCTCATTTCCTTTCTCCCCACCGCTCATGTGTCTTACCTGAAGGGCATCTCCCACGACTGCAATTAGCTGCCAAGATTTCATTGTGGTCGGGCAGCGAAAACGCAAAGGAAAAGTGCCTCCTGTTTTCTCAGTGGAGGTAAACCGATTGCGCGCGGAGAGAGGCAGAACGGGCAACGGAGAGCGCGCGAGTGGTAGTCAGTGGACCGTATCCACGTGGTGCCATGTAAATGACTGCATCTGTCACTCCACGCGCCTGTGCCACAGTCATCCTTGTGATCCTTCTCAAGTTCACACCATTGAGCCTGACTTTGGCTCAGGGGTTTAGTGTAAACAACTCGAAAGTGATGCACAAAATCCTACAGCTTTTCTGCACCACAAGTCGATCTAGTTAAGTGGCAAATGTTGAGCTATGCATTCCGTCTGAAAGTTCTGTTCTGTAGAGTCACCTGTTTCTTTTACAGTATAAATATATCAATGCATTCTGTTCATCTTAAATAATATCCACACTGTATTTATAATATGTCATATATGTAATATAGACCAAGGATTGTTGCAACGCCATCAGTTTAACCATTTAAAAACGAGCTACAGAGGTGAAACAGCTGTCAAACATTAGATGACAGCAGAGCATTTACATTAAAAAAGCTCAAAATAAGCATTCATATTATATAGGCTTATTTGCCACAACTGTGAGAGTGCTATTTATTAACCAATTTAAATTAAAACTTGAAAAAATAATAAGTTATCAAAACATATATGAGATTATTAATTATTTTGATAAAATAAATTACTGTATAAATTATGATATTACACTAAGTTAAATTTGATTATCAAAGTGCATGCATACAATTTAAAATGCCCAATTAGCAACCCAGAAAGTGGGTATTAACAACTGCACTCTTTGTATTTTACATTAATTTACACAGTCCATGGACCTTTGTGAATGTATAAACTACTTTAACTCACTGATATAAATGGCAGTGTTTGTGTTCTACAGATTAAAAATATTGAAATAAAGATCTTTTCTATATAGCATGAATGTGTGTAGTATGAATAAATCAGGACATTCAACATTTGTCATGTTGTCATTATTTTGTGACCCACCAGCATCAATTGTGTCACTTCACTGTCATTCACAAATCCTTTCCCTGTGGCCTCATGGGATAGTAAAGTGTCCATCAGACGCGCACATCAAAATCTCACCAGAAACAGTACTTTATTTGTGGACTTTTTGACTTCTAATTTCGGAATACTGTGAATTCGGACATACCATTCTATAACCATAATGTTTTTCGCCTACTATATAGTAAGCAAGTATGTGACTTTGGATGCAGCCACCAAATTTGTACGCATCTTTTTTACGTTCTGTGTGTTGCAGTACTCCTCGGTCTCCACTTTATTTCAAGCTAAAACAATAAACCCACTTCTGCATCCACATCTGTGTCATTATCTCCTTGCACATGAATTCTTAACCCCATTGTATTAAGTAGTCCGCTCTAACAGCGCCCTGCCTTTGATATGAAATGCAATCACAGTAGTCAATCTCATGCTTCTTAGCAGTCACTGCTGATAAGTTTAGCATGAGTCCTCTCCCGGACTTACCCCATCCCCGGCATGAGGTCGAGAACTTCAAAGGCATTAGTCGACTGCAAGGTCCTTGGCAACTGTGACATCTGACAACCCTATGACAAGAAAATATCTCCTTTTTTTCCCTGGTGAGCAGCAGGAGGCTAGTGTAGATCAGTGTGATAGCAGTCACCGCTGCAAAATCCCGGTGACAGTCTACATAAATTGGGTTAGCAGCAGCCCCCACAGAGCTGCATCAGGCAGGGAGACTAAAGGACTTGTCATAGGTGACCTCTGTGTAACTACATCCCTGCTGCTTTGAAGTGCCGTGAGACATGATGTTTAATATGTATTCCATCCTGCCCTGACATTCCAATTTCTTAGCGCCTCGCAATGTTTATTAGGGCATTTTTATGCATGCAGCCTTTTTATCATTTCATCATCAGCAGTGTCATCCGAACATTTTTTCCCCAACGTAAGAACCAAAATTATGAACTAATAGCCCTGAGATGTTTATTAGCTGACAGCCATCCTTTTGGGGAGTCTAGCATTTTTTTTTTTTATCGGTTTTAGCCCTCCAGTGAAATGGCACTTGACTGAAATTAAATGTAACAGCATACTTTAATCCATTTCATCTAAGAGACAACACTTTTTGTATTTATTTTTTTATTTAGGTGCCGTTCCTCAAGCCGTGGCGCTTTTCCCTCATGCATTAAATACCCAACACATTACAAAATAGGCCACCTTGTAGGGCCTTGTGTGTTAACACACAGCATCCCACTTTAGGTGCAAATGAGAGCAAGGGGACAGGGTTAGGACAGAGGCTAGAAAGATGGACAGTTCCGTACAGTGGATTAGAGATTCCTCCTTGACAACATTTATGGTTATTTATGAACCTCCAACACAATATCAGTAATGGGTTACCGTTCATCCAGGTCTCCTCGGGCGCACCCCTATACGTTTACACAAATTAAAATTGGCAACATGCCATTTGTTTCCACGGCTCCTCTTGCTTCCAACCAGGTCACTAATGGGATTATTCAGTTCTCGTTCTTATGAGCACAAACAGTGTTGGCGACATCTGTGTGGTGTAGATTCGCTCCCTTATTTCCACTTTCTCATCTTATTTAATTACATTTCTGACTGATTAGTCCCGTGTTGTGATTGACAGATGCCGGTACACGGTTATCACAGTCTTAGTATTTCACGGAAGACACGCAGGCGAGTTAGCTGCACATATAATGTAGCGCGTCAAGGACGACTCTTACGATAAGCTGATAGAATCTGGGCCGTAGGTAGCAGAGGCAGTGGCAGTCTCTATAAATTGCTATTATTGAAAATGCTGTTCTTCATGCCGTGTGATAAGAGTGCATTAAATGAGAGGGGTGCACAATACCAAGGAGAACTGAAAGGAGACATTTCGATTTCATTTTCATCTGTTTAATTTGTTCCTATTACACGCAACAGCTTTACCTTTGAGCTCGGGCCTCTGAATCAGTTAAGTAATAATTGTAACGTTGACACGTTGAACGATGACAAGGAAAAGCGGTCGAGGAGATCGTTGGTCACGTACAGTATATCCAGGAATAAGCTAAGAGGATTTCTCTCTCTCCGTAGCTCCTGGCAGGAGGCCTGCCTCATCTCTTCATTGTCTGTGCGGCTGTTTAAATCTGCACAAATTATTTATCCACCATTCCCGTAATTACCTCCTCCCTCTTTAAATAAGAGACACCGCTTGATCGCCAAATTGCCTGATGGTGACAATAACTCGTATTTGTCAGAAAAGTTCAGGGGCTGTGGCTTTCCATTGTGCAATGAAAAAAAAGAAGTCAATAGAGAGATTAGAGTGCACTGAGAAACTCAATATATATTCAAATATGAACAGCAATGCAATTCGGAGTTAGCCTTCTAGACTATTATCTTAGGATAATCTCATCAGATTCTGTTTATTGCTTTCATTTATTACTCTGACGTCCTCCTCGATTCAGCCTGGGCTGTTTCATCATATTATTTACTTAGAACAACTTTGATGCACTTAACAGTTGCTTTGCCCAGGAGAGCCGGTCAGGGCCTCGACGCCCGGAGCTGCGCCCTACCTCAGAGCCTAATTGAGGGAGATGGGTAATGGAAGTGACTCTTCTGCCTTGTGAGAGAGAAAATTCCATCTCGCTACTAATCTACGACAAACTCTTAAATTCAAAACTATGTGACTCACCGGCGGAGCCCCGGCATGAATTAAGATCACAATCTATGGCAGATGAATGCTTATCTAATTGAACTGATACTTTATGATTTAAATTAATAAGGCGAGAAGCGGCGTGACAGAAGCGTGGCATTGTTGCTTTGTAGAAACTTCGTTCGCAGCCATGTAATTTTGTTAATACGCAGATTGCCAATATTAGGAATAGGAATACCTTTGGGATTATGCCGTAACCGCTATCGGTATGATTGAAATGCAAGCGGGGCTTTCCTCTGCGCGCTGGGTGGCCTGTCAATGGGTATACTGATCGGTGGCCTGTCTTTGTAAGACAAAGGCAGTACGATGAACGCTGTCAGGCATGTTTAGAGCTGCCATCTCGATTTCATCATGCCTTCCACCACCTTTACCTAAAACAGGGATATGTTCTTTATTCTGAAGTGGGGCCACAGAGCCTCATCCATCAACATGGCAACACACATGGTGCAGTACTGCTCATACCTTTACAGCCAAATCAATAAAACAATTCCAGCCATCTCCTTCACACTCCTGAGTTTCACAGTGTTTATCTCGAGCAGCATTCATATTTCTTCCATTTGTGTATAAAATGCCTCGGGCATCAGGATGGAATGTTGAACATAATATTGATGGATGCAAGAGTCAATGACCTCTATTCCACCATGTTGTGGGTGCCGAGGGCTCGTTAGATCTCACTGAAGAAATCTCCTGCAATACGGGAATGGAGACTGATGAAGAGAATGGGCTTTTGTGTCTGTCTTCAATGCGAGCAAATGACTGTCTTGAGGTCTCAACAGACAACGGCACAGAAAATGAGAGGAGAAAAATAAAAAGAAAGAAGGAAAAAGAGAATGTGTCGGCAGTGGGCGGATGTGGGCCAGGCAGCAGATCAGTTAGTGCTTAAGGCTCCTGCAATCCGTTAGCATTCCTAATAATCTCAATGGAAGTACGCAATCTGAAATGTGCCAGCTTCGGACCACAGAACTAAACAGGCCATGTGAACAATGACACACACAGTCCCAAACCCTTCACTACCCACTAACCTGGAGCGTGTTTCCAAAAAGTACCATTATCCAACTACGGTTGCAAGTTCCATCATTAGTTCAACGATTTTGTGTTTTCCTAAACCTATAGTTAAAATGAACATTCTTCAATAGTATTGCAGTGTTATGTGGTTGGAACTAAAGCTTTCAACATGTTACATGTTAAAAAGTTGGAATTGAATCGGAATCAAGGCAAATCAAGCATTTTTTTTTACTGATTGGTATCGGCTATCTCAAGCCCAATTCTTAGAATGGTGTCATGCAGTAGGTGTCAGTATGTGCCTTCTAGTTGATTTTCCAACCACCATTAAAAGGCAAAGAAGACGCTCAAATGTGCATATTCAGCAGTTGTTAACACCAAAAGAAGAAGACATGTGCATGTGAGATGCACAAGCACTAGTGAGGTCTGTTCTAGCACATCACACACATTTGAGCTTCCGTGTTCAGTGTTTTTACGCACTTTTGCAACAGTGACTCAGTCTTTTATAATTTATTTGTATCTGCCACCAGAATATCTGAGATGTCGTTGTTATAATGCGTTGGTATGAATTGTGTCTTGTTTTGGATTTGACTGACAAGGCATGGCATACTGACACCGCAAGCTTCATCCTTTCTAACCATATCTCCACTAAAATGCAAGAAGTTTATATCAGTAGTCCTAGGTATATTCATAATTATGACCACACATTCGGTTTACAATGTCTACCATTGTAACATGTTTACATCTACCAATGTCTTTATACAGTATGTACATTACTTTTACACTCTGCACAACTCTGTATACATTGCATTGATTTAAATTACGTAAATGTACTTAAATTGTGCAGCAAACACTAGCAATATACAAGAATCGGATCTAGAATCTGTATTGGCATACAGAATATTCATTGACTCGGATTGGATTGCCAGCTAATTCATTTCTTTATCATACTATAATAAGTACTCCTAAATAGTCACATGTAAGAAAGCAACGAAAAAACGAATCCCACAAAAAACAAAACCTCTGACAGGAAACGTTTTAGCAGATGTATTCAAGCTGATGTACAGTATTACCAATGGCTTAAATAATACATATTCCCGGTGAAAATGCATACATTAAATAAATGTCTCTGTAATGTATGTTTGCTTACAGGGCATTATCTTGATAGCAGGTAGCGCTATGCTAAGCTACTGATCAGGCTACATGTAAAAAAACATAGAGTGCTATTGTGATGTCTTGCTAATCAAAAGCTTATTTTTTAAACTGTTGGCACTATGCTAGTTAACAAAAGTCTAACTGAAAACACAAAAAGGGAAATGTTTAATTTGTTTAATGTAATGTATCATTCAAAAGACATATTTTTATGATTAAGAACACCACAAAAATGTTTTACAGTCCAGCATTAAATAGTGTACACATAAATAAGAGATTCATTCCACCAGTGAAATGGAACAATAGATAGGATTGTGAAGATAAGATTTTGCACAGCAACATCATCTACCAGCAGCCGCTAAGTGCATGCTAACCAGCCAAACAACAGCACGCCGCTGCACCAAAGCCACCCTCGCCACATCACCCTGATCAATCCCTGATTCTGTTGCACCCACGCAGAGCTCTCATTATCTTCTACAGAGTTTATTACGGTTAATAAAATGGCTTTGCCCCTCTCGGATAACTTGTATTGGGAAGGTAAGTCAATTGAAATTGTGAGCTGTGCTTTGGAGAGACAGGAAGAGAGAAGTGGGAACTTTAGGATGCCACAATGCAGCTCTCAATAATTTGACACACAGCCCCCCCTCCCCCTCCACGCTATTAAAATACAAGAGTTAGTAAGGGACATAATATTACTTCCTTAAATTATGTACAGTCTGTAATACATACACCATGATAAACAACCTTCATGAAATATTTAACTGGCTCCCCTCCGATCCTCTCTCATTCTCTCTATTGATATGACTTTCCTCTTTAATAGTGTGGCGGCAGCCACATAATAACCTTTGTCGTCGGAAACATGCTGTGCTGTACGTTCGCCGCAGAAAAGAAGGGAAGATAGGAAGGGGAAAAAATGTGGTGCTAAATGTTTGCTTCAAAATTCATAAAGCGCATTACTGGGAGAGATGGAGCGTGAAAGGATTCTATCCAGTGAACACACATGCAGGCTACACTGGCTCAGAGCATATACAGGCCTGGCTGCTGTCTCCTACCCTCATTTAATTGCACGTTTCCATGGTTACAGCCATACTTGGGGGGAAAAGACAATAAACAACAACAAAAACAACAACAAAACAAACTCAAAATATTATCATCCGAATCGCTCAGCCAAAATAAGGCCGGGGCGAAGACGTTACAAAATACATAAGCTCGATATTTATTTTGACACCATGTTATTGAAAAGGAAGTCCTTTGAATATCAAAGTCAAAGCCTTATGTCTTTGAGACGGTGAAAACTTTGCATTGTCACCTAGGAGACTAGCTATATTTTTAGTCATGTCCTCTGGTGTTCTGCAAACATATTTCTTCCTTTGTAACGGATTTCTCATTCAGAAAGTGCAGCGGGTGAAGGTAATTTCAGACAAGAGGCAGTCACACGGGCACTCTCGGACACATTTACATGTGAAGAATACGGCCGAGTGCATGTGTCACGGTTCACACGGGGATCCAGGAACGAGGAGACGAGGATTGTGACAAACGAGGTATTTAATGACTGACAAACGGAGGTTACACAGGAACACGGGGAAGAACATCCAAACAGCTTTGACACATGACATTAACAATAATCCACAAGTAACATGGGGCAGAACAGACTAGATATAGGGAGACATGACTGGAAACACCTGGGACATAATCAAGATACAGACGGAGACTAATTAACTAATAATGGGGAACAGGACGGATCAAATATGGGTGAGGAGACAAAGGCAGAGGAAGACAAAGTCTGACAATACCCCCTTCCAATAAGCGCGTCCCGCGCCGTCTGACATCGAAAGGGAGGGGTGGGCACTCTGGAGGCCTCAAGGACCTGGAGACCGGACAGGTGACCTCCAGGGCGGTGCCGGGACCCACGGCGGATCCGGGGACTCAGGCGGCCACGGGCGGATCAGGCGGCCATGGCGGATCCGGGATTCCGGCGGCCACGGGCGGATCAGGCGGCCATGGCGGATCCGGGGATTCTGGCGGCCATGGCGGATCAGGCGGCCACGGAGGGTCCGGGAACTGAGGAGGCCATGGCGGAGCGGGTGCTCGGGCGGCCATGGAGGAGCGGGGTGCTCGGGTGGCCATGGAGGGTAGCCCCAAAATTTTCATGGGGAAGCTCCCCATCCCAGGGGGGCGCTCAGGAGCCGTGGAAGGCGAGCTGGACAGGGCCAGCGGAGGGAAAAGTGAGCTGGACGGGACCAGCGGAGGCCCAGGTGAGCTGGACGGGACCAGCGGGGCCAAGGTGAGCTGGACGGGACCAGCGGAGGCAATGGTGAGCTGGACGGGACCAGCGGAGGCAATGGTGAGCTGGACGGGACCAGCGGAGGCCCTGGAGAGCTGGACGGAACCAGCGTGGGCCAAGGTGAGCTGGACGGGACCAGCGGAGGCAATGGTGAGCTGGACGGGACCAGCGGAGGCCCAGGTGAGCTGGACGGAACCAGCGTGGGCCAAGGTGAGCTGGACGGGACCAGCGGAGGCAATGGAGAGCTGGACGGGGCCAGCAGGGGCTCTGGAGAGCTGGACGGGACCAGCGTGGGCCAGCGTGGGCGCTCGGGTGCCGCTGACTCGGGGCGCTGGAAAAGCTGGACGGAACCAGCGGGAAAAGCGCACTTACGAGGAGCCGGCACTGGAGGGCGCTGTCGAGGTGCAGGCACTGGAGGGCACTGGCGTGGTGCAGGCACTGGAGGGCACTGGCGTGGTGCAGGCACTGGAGGGCACTGGCGTGGTGCAGGCACTGGAGGGCACTGGCGAGGTGCAGGCACTGGAGGGCACTGGCGAGGTGCAGGCACTGGAGGCGCTGGCGGTGCAGGCACTGGAGGCGCTGGCGAGGTGCAGGCACTGGAGGGCGCTGGCGAGTGCAGGCACTGAGGGCGCAGTCTCGGAGCAGGCACGGGGCGCTGTCGGGAGCAGCCACTGGATCTCGGGCGGCGCTCGGAAGCGCGGGCTCGGCGGCGCCGGGAAGCGCTGGCTCGCGGCGGCGGCGGGAAGCGCGGCTGTGGCGGGCGCCGGGAACCAGCCGAGACGAAGACGAGCTGGGCGGCACCAGCGAAGAAGAGCTTGGCAGAACCAGCGAAGACGAAGAAGAGCTCGGCGGGGCCAGCGGAGACACTCGTTGGCTGGTTTCGACTCGGGACCGGTAACTTCCCAGACACCGGTAGATCCCCTCTCTCCAACACAATCCTGTGGTGTCTGGGAGATCCATAGGGCGCTGGTAATTTGCCCCGAGCCGAAACAGATGGAGGATTGCCGCGTCGTGGAGCTCCGACACCGCGGCGAGCTTGCAGAATTCTCCGGCGAACTCCATGAAGGAGAGATTCCGCCGGCTAAGGGCGAAGACGCAGGCGGCGAACTCCATCGCCGTGAAGGAAGATGAGAAGCTCTTGTATGGTGGATTATTCTGTCACGGTTCACACGGGGATCCAGGAACGAGGAGACGAGGATTGTGACAAACGAGGTATTTAATGACTGACAAACGGAGGTTACACAGGAACACGGGGAAGAACATCCAAACAGCTTTGACACATGACATTAACAATAATCCACAAGTAACATGGGGCAGAACAGACTAGATATAGGGAGACATGACTGGAAACACCTGGGACATAATCAAGATACAGACGGAGACTAATTAACTAATAATGGGGAACAGGACGGATCAAATATGGGTGAGGAGACAAAGGCAGAGGAAGACAAAGTCTGACAGCATGACCTGAGCACATTCATTCCGTGCCGCTCAAGAGTTCAGACTTAACTGATGCAATTCCAGGGAAGATGCTACCCCGCTGCAGTACTGTACATTTCCCATCAGCGTGAAATCCTCGAAACCCATTTTACTTCTCCCCCAAAAGTGAGAGCATGAGACATTCACACACAAGAGTGCATCTCTTTTTTGTCCACCGGGGATGCATCAAATGAATATCCACCAGCATTGTCTGGCTTTTATGCTGAGAAAATGGAGAATGCTAGTATGAATTCAGAGTAGAAATAGCTTGCCTTCACCTAGCTCGGGGCTGTCACTCTGTGTATGTCAGTCATGTGACAAACACAGTACCACTGGATGGGGCCTAGATATGCTGACCAAAGAATAAAAGATAGATGCTGATTTTTCACCCAGACAAAATGCTGCTGAGCTCTTCTATGAGCCTCTGAATGGTTTACTCGATCAAGAGCAACCCTCTTAACATAATGTCAGAGACAATATCCCCTTCACAAAGCTACCATCTGCCAGTTAGTTTGCGGCAATCTGCAAGACGAGTGACTAATGCCGGAATGGAGGGTTTTGGTGCAAGAATGTAAATGAAGAAAACTCAAAATGAAATTCTGTCAAACAACATAACACTGGAATGCAGTAAACATGCCTTTTGTGTCCTTGTTGGGACTATTATTGAGAATTTTCATTCGTGTAGAACTACTGCCTAGCATTCTATTGCACTCAAGTGAACACACCTGTTCTGCTGAATTTAAGCATAATTTTAGTGATGAACTGATTTAAAAAAGAAACAAATAATATGTTATATTATTATATAATTTCAGGAAAAAGTAAATAAATATTTTCCTTAAATTCATTTTATTTCATACAATTTTGTCAATAATAATAATAATATTAATAAAAACTTAACAAATCAATGATTTCAAATGTAACAAGTTAATTTAGGCATCACAACATAAAAAATGTATGAGATGAATAGTGGATATTAATTTTTGAATTTGCTAAATATTACATGTAACAGCATAAACTTTTTTGACAACATTTGTTGACACCCTAACCAGTCTAGTCGACAGAGCCCTGAGCACCAGAACGACCAGACACAGAAACAGTTTCTTTCCTCAAGCAATCCATCTCATGAACACTCGACATTAAATGTGGAACACACAACACTATTATACAATTATTTATTCTCCACACAAACTTATTTTTTCATTTCAATTTGCACAATGTCAGACATGTTCACACATAATTGTCTGTATTGTATATTGTATTTTTGCCATATTGTACATTGCCTATTTGTATATTGTCCTTTTGCTGTCTGTGTCCTGTCACTGTCATTCTGTTGCACTGTGGAGCTTCTGTCACTATAACAAATTACTTGTATGTGGAAACATACCTGGCCAATAAAGCTCATTCTGATTCTGATTCTGATCATTGTCTAAAAACAAGGAAAATTAACATGCAAAACTACATATTCAATAATGTTACATATAAAAATGGCTGATTGTATGGATATATCGTGCATTTTCACTACCTATGCATGGTTGATATGTTCAGTTGCATTTATTTAGTTTTTTTCCCCACAGATGTCCACTATCAAACCACACCTGCCACCATTTTAGGTGGCCAGTTGAGAATTACTTAGAAATATCTTAGAACACTAAACCCTTGGTTTACAGAAAGCAGCTACAGCAATGAGAAACATTAATACAGGGCCAAGGTCAGTCCCTGGAGTCTGTAACTCCATAATCGGCAGCCTAAGATAAAATCAGAGAGAGACAAGTAGTTGTTAGTGGTCCCTGCACACCGAGGAATGAATCAATCCATCCAGTGACAGAACAATTCCACGAGCGGGGGATCCGCTTTTCTCTCCAGCCAAGATGACAGACAACTGCTCTTGATTGGCCATTGAGCAAGATGCGTCCCAAGGAGCAGGAAGACAAAGTGACATAAATGCAATACGCATTTAGTATGCGATAGAATCTTCGAGCACTATTAGCTGCTCGAAAAAAAGCATATATTATCGTACTCTTGTGCTTAAAGATGACAGTAATAGAGGAAAATTGCACCAAGTAAGAGATGCGACATGATTGAGTCTTATTTCTTATTTCGTGTTTTGTTGTCCCTCTATATGCACAGGATAATACATATAATCATAACGCAAAATGCAGTTTACTCAAAGACACCTCTAATCAATGAATCTCAATCCGCTCCAAGTTTCCAGCAGAGATATATTTAGCCCATATCATGTCCACTTTTCCTGCGAGTGTGGAAAATACAGTGCATCAGTGTTTTGCCATTTGAAATTTCCCAAAATACACTGACCCTACAAAAACAGCTTGCATAAATTTGCTCCTCCAAGAGGAAAATCAATTAGGTGAGTGACCCCTTTTGTCACAAGGCGTATACACCAGCATGTTTATTTGTTGCTTTCTCCACAGTCAACATGCTCTTATTCACTATGATCAAGGTCACTCTCCTCTATTTATTCTGCATTACCGAGCCGTCGCCACAAAACCTCCATCCAAATCCGAACTGATGCGCAATGACCCGACTACCATGGCCAAAACAACTGTGGCAAGAAACCAAATTGCCTCAGCCTCCGTAAATACTTAAATTGCAATGGACAGATTGGACATTGGTCCTCACTGGACACAATTAAGCACAGAGGTCCAGCTAGTGAGCCCTAAATGATCCCTCTGCCCTTCAGAGTTATCAGGTGTGCCTGCGGGACCCTGATAAGACCAGTGAAGTCTGGTTGGGGCACAGTGGAGGAACGCTCCATTCATCCTCAGAACAAGCCTTTGTCGTGTGCGTTCCCTAATCCTCTGTCAATATTCCCCAAACGTGCCACCATTTGTCCATATCAAGCAAATTACAGGCATCAAAGGCAAACGGCAGTCAGATCGGAGCGAGTTGAAGGGGTTGAGTGTTTAGGTGGCACGAGAAAAGAAAGGAGAGGAAGAAATCCTCTTACGGGTGGAATACTGATGAGAGCGTGATTGAGCTGGTGCCCTAGCGATGGAGAAGTGATGTCACTGATGAGGCTATTGCAGGCAGCTGGAAATGACAGCAGGAACCTGATGCCAGCTCTGCCTTCTGGCTCAAACAGTCTCCTGCTGCTCACCTCTCACACTGCACAAACCATCTGAACAGGAGTCAACAAAATCTCTGGAGGTTCCTTTTGTCGCATCGACATCCGCTAATGGCTGAGAACGCAATTGTAAAAGAGGCAGTTTAGCAGCTTTGCTTGCACAAAAACAAGCGAGGAAATCCCAATCTGCTACAGATTATACCTAATAACATCACAGTAAGGGAAACACATGAACGCTGCATAATTTCAAAGCCATATTTACATACCAAAGAAAACAAACTCTGTAACAATCACGTACGAATATCCGAATGTGAAATTCAGACAAAAAAATGAAGGGAAAAGCAGATCATGACATTTTAACCATATCAAAGATGAAGAAAAGCCAATCAAACATGAATATTAGATTTATTTTTTGTCCACCAGAAAAGGGCCCCGGCTCACTCATCCAAGGCATGAAATTAATAGCATTCAAAGCAGCAGGCAAAGGGGAAATGTGTTTCTCTAGATCCTCTGCTTCCTCCCCGCCCCAGGCGCTCCACTAGACAGCTATATTTCACAGTAAAAGCTAACAATGCTGCCGTCTTAATGACCCTAGCAAGGCCACATTATTCCAGAATTTGTTTGTGCATTTCCACCCCTGAATATGCAATTACTTCGGCACTCGTAAACAAAGTAATATCGCTAGATTTCATATCTGACCCCGCGTTACAAACCTATCCATTGTCCCCTTGTGACAACGCCAATGTGTCTTGCCCTGGAGACAACAAAGCAAGAGTGCTTTAACAAATAAATGTTTTATGTCTATACAATTTCGTATAAACGATATGTACAGATGGATCCGAAAAATCGACCACTATTGAAAATGCTTTAAGTGTTTAAGTGAAAAAGTAATGATTTATATATTGACTCCTTCAGAAATCATTCTAATGTGCTGATTTCGTGAAATATTTCTTATTATTATCCATGTTGAAACCAATTGTGCTGCTTATTATTTTTGTTGAAATATACAGCGCTTATTAAAAACAAAAATATTTTGTAATATGAACATCTTTACTGTCACTATTGCAGAGTTTAATGCGTCCTTGCTGAATAAAAGTCTTAATTGCTTCTTAGTCTAATTTCTCGTGGCCTGATGTGAATGTGGTGAACAAAGAGAAGCAATTTAAAATAAATCTGCTGAAAATGGTGAGTATGCTAGAATATCAGTATGAAACCTGAGGTATTTTCATCAATTCCAACCACTTAGGGCTAGTCATTGGAGTCTTGTGCAGTCAGAAGTGAGACTGGATGGAAGGGAGAGATGTGGAGCTCACCATCCTATATGTTTTAGAATGAAGGGTCTGAGTTTTTTCCTCAAACTAAATTAAAATGTACGTTACAAGACAATATCAAAGCCCGAATTCAGCCCGTTTCCACTGGATGGCAGTATCTGTTAAATGAAAGTCAAATGGATGGTTTTACATTCGATTTTTTCTCTTATTGCAGCTCTTAATATTTCACCTAATTTAATTTGTGCAGGAAATATAACATGCTACTTGACTGCTGCATGGTTCAAGCTACTAAGCATAACTACCCATAATAGTATCACACACTGATCAGGTCACTGGCAAGGTGACTGCATATGTCTCTCGGCATCCAAATTTCCGGTTTGTGACAAAACCGGAAACTTCTTATGACAAAAGATGCAGATAGAAAATGTGTTTCTTTTATATGGTCCTTCAATGACTGTCCATAAAAAAACAGCCCCTTCAGGATTCAGTTAACCACCCATTATGTAGATTGCAAAGATTGTCTGCATAACACAGACAGGTTTGCATTCCAGATGCAAATGGAAAGCAACAGCCCGGATTCTGTACAAGTGCCCTTGCTAATTTATTCTAAATTCCAATTCAAGTAGATGTTGCTATTCAGAACATGCCAATGTTAATTTAAGCGACCAATCAATAATTTACAATCTTTCCCACTTATTCCTCAATACCTAGTAAATTTAACACTCTGCTAAAGTCCAATGCTGAACTATTCTGCCTTTGCAACTACTCAAAAATATCCAGCTCACACATTCCCTCCTATGACTGTAATAGCTACAAGCTTAACAAGATGCTAAATCAATCCATCTGGTTATTGAAGTGTCTTGCTAAATTTTGACTTGCCTAAAAGTCCATCTGTGTGGCATTACAAACACAACATGTGAAAAGGCATCCCATTGGTGCCTTGCCTTGGGAATTCGCACGAAATGGGAGACATTTCCTGATTCCCCTCAACACACACACAGTTCTACAGTTCTAGTACCACATCTTGTAAGAGTGTCAAAAGGAATCCCATTAGGGACTGGGATCATGACGAAAAGACCTGGACGGGGTTGTCCGAGCCCAGTGAGAGTTTAAAGGAGGATCAGAGAAAGGAAAAACAAGAAGAGGTACGCTGCCACACAGAGTTACCATTTATGAGGTCACTGCTGTTCCCCTGGCTCTGGCCTTGCAGCTATTTTGAACCGGTCTGACCTACATCTTGTCGGCAGCCGGCAGCAGACCTTTGCCTGACACGAGGCCATCTCTGGGCAAAGCAGTCGCATTGCTTTTTGCTCGTAAATATCTGTTGACACGAGCGAAACATCCTTTACTTCCCCATAGCTCACGTCCTTGCTGAGCATTATGGGTACTCGGTGAGGCGCATTAAATACTCTTATCTTCTTCTGATTATATGGTAGCACGTATGTGCACACACACAGTTACTTTAAACCACTGCACCTTTTAGCCTGACTTAAGCCCAACTGTGTAATCATGGGTCTCCAAAGAATAAAGCCATTCACCCAAAATGATGAAGCCTTAACCTCACATTTCAAAGCGAGATTATCCAGTCCTCTCTGGACAGAAACTTCTCCACTTAAAGGTGAAGTGTGTAATTTTTTAATGCTTAAAATACTTTCTTCTATCCAAGCTAAATTTAGAGACTTAAGAAGGCCATTTGTAGATTGCATCACACAAACCATTAACAAAGCAAATCTTTGGTGTTTTCAAAACATTGCATTGTAGAATCCACCTGACCAGACCTACATAGCAACACTGTTGCAACCAATGGCGTTTTCAGTTTGGGGGCAGGAATATATGTTTGTCTGGCCAATTGCATACGCATGTATTTGTGTATAAAATGTGTGTATGATAACGTTTTTATGTAGAAATCATATGACTATGTTAGCAGTAAAATGTATAAGTTTAGAACATGCTGCAAACACATTTCCTCTAGAGAAGAAATACAAATGATTGTGCCAGGTACATTTATTTAAAGTATCATTGGAAATTAGACTGTAATAAAGTATTCATTTACAATAAATAAAATAGAGAGCACTCCAAACGGCAGGCTGCAATGAGAACCAAACAGAGAAATGGCAACAGTTTCTGGAGTATGAGAGGGCTTCTCTTAGAAGCCAAGCACTAGATAACACAACACAACAGCGTTAGACGGTTTTGAACAAAGCACAATGGAAACATGGTTAGACAACTTGAAATCATGTGCAGTAACAGGCAGAAAAATAAGCAGAATCTTGTTTTTACATACAGTATGTGCATATTTCTAATCTCCAACCAATTTGAAGTTACACAAGGATGAAAAGCTTATTCCTTAACCAGGGAAAACAGCAGAACCATCTGACTAATCCACAAGACTGTCTTCTAATTGAAACATACTGCATGCGCTCACGTAGAACATACAACAATCTAAATCAATAATAAAATGATTTTAAAACAAATAAAACAAAACAAAAATATAATAATTCAGAGAACTCTTTACAATAAGGTTTACATTTCATTAGCATTAGTTAATGAATGAACTTAAACTGAACAGCAATTTTTTTCAGTATTTATTGATGCTTAGTTATATATTGTTTAAGCCGGACGTGAACATTTGAGTTGTTTTATAATTGTAACTGTATACTATCTTATAGCTTCCATTAGGAAAAAGTAGTCTATTACAACATACAAAGCAATTGGCCTAACAATAAGATGAGCACTGCAAAAATATCACAGTGATATTAATACTGAAATTAATTAATTTTCCACTGCAGTTGATATATATATATATATATATAATCGGTACCCTTGGTAAATATGATCAAAGAAGGCTGTGAAAATTAATCTGCATTGTTAATCCTTTTGATATTTTATTTTTTTAATTCACAAAAATCTAACCTTTCATTAGTTAATTAAAATTATAAATGGGGGAAATATAACTGTGAAATAAATGTTTTTCTCAAATACATGTTGGACACAATTATTGGCACCTCTAGAAATTCTTATGAGTAAAATATATCTGAAGGATATTCCCATTCATATTCACAATTTTGAGCACTCCAGGGTGATTATGAACATGACATTATCCAGCCATAGCTTTCGGTTTCACAGAAATATAAATAGGAGGGAAAACAAAGTCCAAATTCCCTTAATCATCCATCACAATGAGAAAAACCAAAGAATATATTTTTGATGTGCAGCAAAAGATAATTGAGCTTCACAATTAGAAAGTAGCTTTAAGAAAGAGCTTAAGCAGTGAACATTCCCATTTCCACCATCAGGGCAATAATTAAGAATTTTAAATCAACAGAAAATGTTAAGAAACTGCCTGGAAGAGGACGTGTGTCTGTATCGTCCTAATGCACGGTGAGGAGGAGAGTTCGAGTGGCTAAACCTATCCAACGACCACAGCTGGAGAATAGCAGAAAATATAAGAAAACTAAAAGTTAAATAGCACCTAGATCTCCACATGTTATTTGGGAGGGTTTCAAGAAAAATTATCCTTGCCCATCCAAAAACAATCTCCAGCTTATTCAGTTGTCAGACACGACTGGAGCTTCAAATGGGACTGGCTTCTATGGTTAGATGAAACAAAAAAAAGAGCTTTTAGCAGCAAACACTCAAGATGGGTTTGGTGAACACAGGGATTTAAAGTACCTCATGTGTACAATGAAATATACTGCTGTAGTTTTGATGTTGTGGGACTATATTTCTACTGGATGTCATGGGCATCTTGTTAAGATACATGGTATTTTATAGAATCTATGATGCCAACAGATATAAAATAAATAAGTGACTGACTGGGCCATGTTTGGATCTTCCAACCGTACAATAATCCAAACACAAACCTCAAAAACAACACAAAAATGGGTCACTGAGCACAAAACCAAGCTTCTGCTTTGGCCATTTCAGTTTCCTGACTTGCACCCTACAGAAAGATAAGCATCAACATGGAGCTGTGAATCTGGAGTGATTCTGGATGAAGGACTGGGCTTGTATCTCTTGATCTCTTGTCAGGTGTTCTCTAACCTCATCAGGCATTATAGTAGAAAATGTAGAGCTGTTAATCTGGCAAATGGAGGTTTGAAAAAGTATTGAATAAAAGGGTGCCGTTAATTGTGGCCAATGTGTATTAAAGAAAAACATTTATTTCTTAATGATATATCCCCTCATTTTAAATTATTATTACCCAATGAAAGGATAGATTTTTGTGAATGAAAATAAAATATCAAAAGGATTAACAATGCAGATTCATTTTCACAGCCTTCTTTGATCATATTTACCAAGGGTGTCAATTTTTAAATGCACAGCCATATATAAAACTTTTTTTTTCAGCTATTTGCACATCTGATCTCTTCTTTTAAAGCGGACTCCTTTGTTGTGTTTGACCTGATGTACTAAAAATAACTAAAACTGGAAAAAAGTATTAATAAATAAAAACTTTATAAATAAAACGTTAAGATTAAGTGAAACATTAAGCAAATTCAAAATATGAATAATCAATGATACTAAAACAACAATGGTTTATAACATGCTAATGTATTAAATGTTATGTATTCCATTAACTGTTATTTTAACCTTATAATGCATTATAATTTACTGTACTTGTAATGAAACCTTTTATTACCACTCACACAAGTGCTTGCAAGTGTCCAAATTTTTATTTACCTATGAATGAAGGTAAAAATAAATAGATGTGAAAAAACTAAATAGGGTGAATGAGAGAACTATCCAATTGTTTATGTATAAAGAGACTCATTAAAATGCATTAAAGCATTAAAACAATGAAAAACAGCTCAAACGATGCCACCACATGTGTTCGTTTTATGGCCACTCGACTATAAAGTTCTCTCTAGACCAGTTTATGGGTTATCGACAACCTTGTTCTTTTCATCTACTAGACTCTATCAACCAGCTGTCAGGACAAAACATTCAGACTGCTTGCAGTTGAGCTGTTCTCATTGACTTTAAAGAGCTGACCAAAAGGCAAACTCTCCTCTACATCGGTATCGACTTCAAATTTAGGAACTCTCTGGCAGTTTCAGACCGAATTCAAATACTCAAGATGCATCCGGTGAGGCAAATAAAATCTATAGTCATCAATCAGAATGCTGTAGAGATGCTCAAGAGCTTGCATGGGAATGGCTTCTTTACCCCTGCCATCCAATAGTGGGGCGGCACAGCAGTGATTATGTTTGGACACACTGGCTCTCATAAATAAGCTCTGCCATTCTGCAAGTGGGGACCTGAAAAGCGATGGGCCCCAGGGAGACATTTAGTGTGCTAACCGAGCCCGCGAGCATACAGAGATTAGAAAGCGGTCTTTTTATGTGCCTGCCAATATTGAGACGGTGTGTCGTTAAACTCATCTCACCTCCAAATCGCAGCTGTAATATGCAGTAACATTTTAAATGGAGTGTTAAATATGGGATCTTGGTAGGTAAGGTTGTCCTGAGATGATAAGTATGCATTTGTGAAATCTGTCATTTAGTTGACACTTTTATCCAAAGTGATTTATAGAAGGACAATTGCAGAGACGGTCCCCCAGAGCAGCTCAATGGCAGAGAGGAACCACCCAATCAAACCACCCTCCCCACCACACAGCTTCAACAACAAAACCGTGTTCAACTATCAGTCCATTAGCTTGTCTTTATCATAAGAGCTCAAACTGACACATTCAAAACACACATTATGAGTCCAAATGAAGATTACCTTTGTAAAAAAAGAAGTATATAAGGTTACAATGATTTCTTATTTAGTGCTTTTGTCTTGGATTCCAGTAAAATGTTTAAACATTCTTAATAGGCTATTAAGCCTCAAAAATTGAGATTAAGTTTAAAACATTCAAAGAGAAAGCTAATTTATTTATCTGAGCCCAATGGCAGATTTTTTTTCTTGTTTTAAGCTTAAACTCACCTAATTTTGATATATTTTTCATTAAACAAGACGTAATATCTTATGCCATTTTGCTTCTTAAAAGAATGTATCTTGATTAAAGAAAGTTCATATAGTTGTATTGGAAAAAGAGATACAAATATTAAGTAAGAAAGTAATGCTTGCAGTATACTGAAAGTGTACTTGAAATACTAAAAGTACCATAATTTAAATGAATCTTAAAAGGGTAATTCACCACTGGCAAGATGGGCTTTTAATAAAAGTTGTCTGTCTGTGCTAAATAGACACGGCTAGACGAAACAGAGAAAAATGGTTGAAGCCAAAGAATAAAAAATAAAGTATGGAAAAAATAATATAATGCACCGGGATCAATTAGACTATCTATGAGCAGAGATACAAAAATAACTATGATCTGTAGTTTTCACAAAAGCCCAAATATAACGTCATTCGACAGTCTATTGCTGACAATAAACAGGGATATCTTGGTGCAAGAACCACACATTTGCCTTTGGTTAACTGCAACACATTGTTGATACTTACACTACTGGCACTGTAACAACACAAAGCTTATTTTTGTGTTATTTATTTTTATTTTTTATTTAATTTTATTAAACACATCCCACCCCCTGGTAGACTTAAAAAAATAAAATAATAATATTAATAATACAAATAAATAAATTAATATTAACAGATAAATAAATAACAATACAATATTTTTTACAAAGATTTTAGAAAAGAGGACACAACATTAAAATACAAATCTTATTAAATATCGGTGAACTGCACTGCACTGTAAGAAAATACACTTTTATGAATCTGTCTTAACGTACAGTACCTAAGCACGCTTTAAGTTAATGGCAAATCAGGAATTTATTTTAAGTAAAAGTACAATTTAATTGACTATATTTCAGAAGGTACTGTATAATTTGAAGGAGGATTAACTATGTCTAATATCATACATATACACTGTTAAAGGTACTTTAGAAAGTACTTTGAACTAAACTGCTTAAGTAAATTGCTTAGCTGCATTCAAGATTATAGTATAGCATATTAAGTTTCAGCACACAGTATTTAGTTACAGTAAAGGGCATTTTAGTTGCAGTACAACTAACATTAAACTGCACCAAAGATGTGTTTTCAGTAGATGCAACATTATATTTTAGATATATTTCAAGCACATTAGAAGCTGTAATAAAATGACGTATGTAACTAAGTATTACACATTTAGTCTGAGAAATGGACTCAAAAGTCAAACTTAATGCTGAATTTAACAATGAAGTTGCAATACGTTGTTCCAAAATAATACATTAAATACACACTTTAGTGTATATAGGAACTCTGGAAGTATATTGTGCTGAAAATAAGTACTCCGTACACTCTGTACTTTTCTTCTTCAAGGGTATTTAAGCACATGATTGGCTGGTCTTCATTCAGTCCTTTAGAACCGGTGTATGAGTAAAGCCTTATAATTACACAAAGAATTAATGATTTTTACAAATGCAATAACTGCAGCATTTGTTTTACGCTTAGAGCAATAATCCAGAAGAGATTTGAAAGCACAAATAAAACATGTCTATCAGAAATAACCAGCCTTTTCCTACCAGATCTAACACTGGAGGTGTCAAACTGAGCCAGTGATATTAATTGTTTTTCCTGTCTATTGGCATAAGAACCTATTGTCTGAGACACTGAGAGTCAATCCACATCCAAATTTGTTTTCACCCGAGAAAGGCTTATCTTGTCTTGACATTTGAAAAAATGAAACATATCAGTAAATTACTCAGTGAATATTGAATCCGCAATAAATTAAGTACCGTCTGTCATGTCTAGTGGGATCAGTGTATCGCGATACACTTCAGAAAGTCTGAGGTGGAAGGAGGGAGCTGAGGGAAAATTACTCTTTCTTGAAGATATCGTGAACAAAACAGCATCTCTCTTATATATGGCCTCGGGCTGTTTATGTGAATCAACCTAGCAAGGCTACTGCTAAAAGTCTGGATTTCTGGGCTGCAGCTCTGAAATTGAACTGTGTCTCTGTGGGATCCCAATACAGCATGCTTCTGAAGTCCCCAGCTATGTCATATTTAGCTTTTTCTTCAACTGAGATCAGTGGGGCACCGCTGACATGTCATCATGTCACATGTGAGTTGATTTTTGAAATTTTAAGCAAACAAATTATGTGGATGATTTATGTGTCAAACAAGGGACTGACCTCTCAACTGTGGTTTAAACGTGCATTGAAAACTTTTGTTCACTGAGGGATCAAAAAGAGTAGACTATGTATTTTGGTCTGACTGTGGCTAAAGAATTAGCAATTACGCATTGCATACAGCTCAAAATAATACACTATATATATATATATATATTGTTTTACTTAAGATGTATGTGGCACCAATTGGAATTAGCTAAATCATGATAATTATTAATCACCATCAATTTATCTTTTTCATTTTTTTATTCAGTATATGAGGCATTTAAAGGACTACATATATCCTTATTGTGGCTTCAAATACTGTAGGCCTATAAGTACACTCATATTGCTCCCTATTGTTATATTTTTGTTTTAAGCATTAAAGTTTTCAAAAAAAAACATTAACAGTAATTATGAATAATATTGTTTAATTATTATTTTATTTTACTAATAATATTTAAATAATTTGAATAACAAAAACAAGCCTTATTTGTTATTTTTGAATTGTAAGTGAATACATTTACATGAAGTAAATGCAGAATGCAAAAACGTGTAAGTGTGAGATTTGTTTTCTTAAATGATCATTTTTATTAGGCTACTGTGTTTAGGTTCGGTGATTTCACTTTAATTACAAAGAGAAGGTTATTAGTCAGTTACTGAATGCCTTATCACCTAAAAGCCTGACAAAAACGCTTATTTAAAAGAACATTCTCAGACGGTCTTTGGTTTTTGCATCTGAAGTCTTCATACCCAAGGGAAAAATAAATACACTTAAATGTATTTGAAATACATAAGTATACTACAAATACATTTTCATATTTATGTACTCAATAAAATGCCCTGCTATTGTACTTTTAGTATACTTAAAATCTGCTAAATTGGAACAACTAATTTTGTACTTAATGCACTTTAATTGTGCGGAAGTAGTGCTGAAGTCCAACTAAAGATGTACTTCATTTTATTGTGCTAAAGTGGAACTATTGCAAGTACACTTCTGGTACACTTTAAATATTTTGCATTTAAAGACCGATATTATTCAAAGATCATACAATCCTCATCAAAAGTGACATTAAAACACATTTTAGACATAATATTAAGAAATGTGCATTGTGCACAAGTAGTATGCCAAATAAAGTTTAATTATAATTGTTATATCAGTAAGTCTTGAGTTATCTGTCAGTAAATATGTTAATAGATTTTAACTATATTAGTATGAAATAAATGTATTTTAAATATATAAATGTTTACTAGGGTATGTATTATTGTATATGAATGCAGCTTTGAAGACACTTTTTTAAAATATACTTCTTTAAATATATATATATATATAACCCTTTCATAAAATGGTGGTCTCACTAATAATAAGAAAATAAACTATACTCATATTCTCATATTCTGCATTCATGATACAGAAAGAAACCAGAGGTGGCAAATGGGTGATGTACATCTGCATGCATGTTTGTGCTGAATATAAAAAGCTACAAACAAACAGTGACACTCAACGTCAACGTTACAGTGATTTATTAAGACATGTTTAACCTTTTCTAGGATGCAGCACATTCGAAACATGAGCATACTCAGCTGGAATGTATTCATTACTCCACATAAATAACGTCAGAAGAGTAAGCCCAGACAGTGACATCCCAGCATGTCCTTGCCACTCCGAATACAGCATCCGAATCCCATGGAAGGGTCGGTATACATTTACAGAGCAAAGCGTGTGAGAAAGTTCCAGAGGAGTCTGAGTATCAAAGCGCTCAGGCCTGGACGGCGAGCAATGTCCACCTTGGGAAACAAGATTCTGACACCATAGCTGCAGGCCAAAGACAAAGGATTCCATGTCAGCAGCAAAACGTCTGCAGTGCCACAGAAGAAACCCAATTACATTCCCACCGTTGTCCAGCTCGTCCCCTCCTGCCCAATCTGCTTCATGATAAGGAATGACAGCAACACGGGAGAGTCTTTATACAGAAGAAGAACTAGCGATCGATCCAACTTCTCTCCAATTAACAGCAAGGTAAATCCCTCTCCGGGGTCCCTTGAACGTGTTGCCAATTAGTGCTGGATGGCAGATGCTTGAGGGCACTTTCAACACAGACCTGCGTCTCAAATTTGTTTAGAAATGCAGAGGCTGCTATTCAATTTCGCGCCCTCTTAATACCTCATGCCTCTTCACACACCGCTTATCTGGGGAATTGCGATTAACAGAGACGTCTAACGCGCACAGGGTTACCGATTGCAGAGTAAAGGCCTCCCAATATTCAGCCTGTATCGGCTTTTGTTTATTTCACAGCTTCAGAGAGTCAGTTCAGGTATTGCAGCACTGCCTCGCTCACACAGAGCTTGTTCCAGCGGTAATGAAACGGCAACAGAGGAACGCTATTGAATGCTTATTTCCCACTGACCTTAAACATGCAGACGGCAGCACTGAATCTATATTTAAAGTAAACATGGGACGCATCATGTGGTGTTGACTTTTTTCATCTCCACGCTATCTCCACGGCACGTTTTTCTGCATTTTAATCCAGGGATTGTGAGATTTAAATAACCCCTGGCCTAATCACAGCCCTCGCTCCCAAGTCCTTCATGGCGTACGATAGAGAGCTTGGCCGTAGCTGGTTATTAACAATACACTTCATTACACGCCTCGTACGCTCAAGTGGAAACGCAGGTTAAAAATAGCATGCTTTGAGATTTGGTTCGGATGCTTTAATAGCTCATGAACATAACTAAAACAAAATGTCCGAGGAGGTTGCCTGGCAACAAAGGCAGCTTGATTCAAAATGTTTCTAGTTAATGAAACAGTTGAGTAGGTGGCGCAGAATCAGCCCAAGGAAATGGTTTAAGTCGAAGGCGGTGCGGAGCAGACACATGCTAATCGACATTTTCGCTCGCAATCTTAAAAGCATTGATGGCAAAACATTGTCTGGGCACTTCCCCTCTTCTTTGTGAAAATGAAACCAATTATAGTATGGTCAATTATTTCCAAGTTAATTTGCCATTAAAGCCCTGCTTGTCAAAGGCTAATGGCTATAATCCTGATAAAGGTCTAATTACGGCAGTTATAGGAGTAAATAGATTTAAGAGTGCTGGCAGGTGAAAACAGATTCCATTCTATATTTTGCTCTGACAGACGAGTAAACAGCTGGGGACTTGTTATTGGAACGCATCATATTTTCTAGCATAACGGGGCTTGACCCCATTGTGGATTGAACTTGTGACCGCTCACATGTTAACCAAACACTTAAGATGGAAGCACCATCACTCATGGAGACATGTAATTGTGCCCTTATCTCAGACCTGAGAAAGATTTGACCATGACAACTGAGGTACACTAGAAACCGAGCTGCTTTGTTACAGTAACACCTGCTACGGCTTTACAAACATGTGCTAATATCTAAAGTGTATTTCAAAGATTGATTATATATTTATTTTTTCAAAAATACAGTAAAAACTGTTATATTGTCAACCATTATTCCAATATCAAATAACGGTTTTCAATATGAATATATTTAAAAAGTGTGATGGCAAAGCTCTGCAATTTCACTCCAGAGTGTCACATAATCCTTTTAATATGTCTATTTGGTGATCGAGACACACGTGATACGTGTATTTTCAGATTCTTTAGGAATAGAAAGTAAAAGATAATAATAATTATAATAATATTCTTGCACTTTTAATTTCAATTTCTTGTGTCCTTGGTGAATAAAATTATTATTATTAATAAAACAAAATGTACTAACCCCAAACTATATGAATTTTGTTAAGTGCTTTTGATAATATTGTTAAAAAAATGGTTGCATCTGTTAAATTAAAACATAGTTTACACAACATCTACTATTGGGACTATATACAGTATATATATATATATAAGAAAGTAGAAAAGATAAAAAAGTATTTTTAAGCCAACAGTCAATGTTTAGGGTCAACATGGGTCTCATTCTGCAAGACCTCCTCAATCTTCTCAATGTCCTTTTCCTGATGGATGGGTTTATAGATTGTATATTGCTCACATGCCCTATACCAAGGACATCAAAACACAGCTCCTCATTTTACAGTAATGCATATATTTTGTTACTGCTTCAGAAGATGACCTTTAAAAGTATAGTATTCCTGAGGTTTGCAGACCTTGGGAAGGTTATGATTGTTGAGAAATCTTCCACAGCTCAAATATGATCTATGACCTCCTATTAAAGAACCTCTGAATCTAAGAAAAAACAACCTACCAAGAGCGCACAGATAGGTTGGCTCTATTCAGTAAAAATGTATGACCCTCAACTATCACCTTCTTGAAATTCACTGCATTCATTGATTTCCTCTGAACTTTGGTTAATTGACATTTAGGAGGGGAAGCAACAGCCTGTTGAGAACTTAATTGCAGCTCGACAGTTTTCGCTTTCTCTTCAAATAAAGGTCGAGACCTTACCTCCTCCGCCGTTAGAGGCATGCATATGCGATACTCCTTCAGGAGCATAACGCCCACACTCGTCAAAAGTGTTCAGAAATTCATGAGAAAGAAATGCTTTCCGCTAACTGCTCCCACTTAGTTAACGTCCTCCTTTTGTTAAAGTTCTCCGATTGCCTAGAAACCTACTGGGGGGGGAAAAAGACTCATATTTTATCAGCATCTTCTGTGATTTGTATTTTATGTAATACTTAGCATAAAATAACTGTTTTGTCAA
The DNA here is from genome assembly GCA_027564155.1 of Gymnocypris eckloni scoliostomus. NCBI lineage: Eukaryota > Metazoa > Chordata > Actinopteri > Cypriniformes > Cyprinidae > Gymnocypris > Gymnocypris eckloni. Next base: position 31,630,156 of record CM050415.1, on the reverse strand, counting down.
TATGTAACAGTAGAATTGTCTACTATGGTGTTGCACGGAAAATGTTTTTGTAATATTGTTTAAACACTGACAACTGCAAGACCTGGAACTGAGAAGAAAAATAAGACCGTTATTTAGTGTAGCCATGCAGCGGAGACTCAAATGTTAAACATTTTGTCTCTGTCTTCATGAAAAATATCATTCTTTAAGGAAAAAATTTACTCTGATGGCTGATCATCAATTATACCACAGACAGCCTATTTTAAGCATAATGCAGATGATGCAGATGAAGTTTGTTTGATTTTTTTGCAGTCTTTCACAGTGAGAGGTGGACATGTCGTGTATATGTTGCAGATTGGATCCCTGCTGACATGACAATGGCTTTTAATTAGAGCGGGTGAATGGATGTTACCTTTGGCACGGTGATTGCCTCTCAGCTTCTGCCACGCTGTCATTGTCGCTGTCACATCAGTCTGCAGGTAATCATACAAGAGAAGGACGTCAATATTACATATCACAGCAGGAATGTGATACCACTGTCTCATGTTCAGGCCATTATGCTTCGTATTCACACGTTTTGGGTTACCGTTGATGCAAATATCACTGGCATACTGAATTTTTTATTTTTTTTGGTAACAATTTACAATAAGGCTCCATGTGTTGACATGAACTAACAATGGAAAATACTTGTGGTTGTATGGTTGTATCTACTAATATTATCTAATAGCTTTTAATGGAGCTAACATTGTGGAGCTAACATGATAATAATGAACATTTGGATTTTTTTTTTTACTAACATTAACAAAGATTAATGAATACTGTAACAAATGTATGGCTTTCATTTTAATTCATTAACAATTTTTTACTAAAATAACTTTATTGTAAAATGCTGCAATTTACTGTGTTTTCCAATTTAAAAGATCTAAATAACCTTTAAAACAACATGTATTGGATAATTTAATTTGTTTAAAATAAGATTTGTTTTCAAAATATTACCTTGATTTTTTTCTTTGTCCATATATTTTTCTTTTATATACAAAAAAATCGAATATACAAAATAAAATAAAAATAGTTTGTCGTTTTTACTGGAAAATAAGACAAAAATCCTGATTACAACAAAGACTTTCACAATCCTTGGTTTTAGTTCTTCTCTACAAATGGCTATTTCAAATGGAGGCTGAAAGATTGAATGCAAGCTATTCTTCTTCTGGAGTGAATGAAGGTGTTTGTTGAGGTTGTGACAGGTGCAGCGTTCCTTTAGCTTTGCTTATCAAAAATGCATTTTGTTTCCTAACACAACAAATAATTTATTCTTTCAGGCTCATGGCACACACCTCAACTAGGTTTTACCCACCCCCACATCTCTGAAGAGATGCCCTATGTGCTCTACACCAAGCCTGGCTACCTGCTCATCTATCAACCTGTCTGACTGTGCTGTGGATCCAGTTAAAGTCAAATTCTTTGCCCACACTATACCCCCTCCTCCTTCACGGGGTGCTGTGCCTTTATTGTGAGATGTGCTGTAATGCATGCATAATTTTAGAATGGCTTTGATATTCGAATTCCATTTATTATGAGCGTGCTATTTATGTATACAGTGCAAACAAATCTGAATATGACTCTGTTATCAGATTGCCCCCTCTGTATCACAAGATGCGGTAGACTCTGCATATGCATTATCAAACAATTCATCAATAACCCCATATTCAATCCTGTTTAAACCAATCAGGTGGCAGCCACAGATTAAATGTACTCTGCAATGCACAACACTACTTCTTTCATCAGCAGATGGCAGCAAGGAGCTTTTTACCAAGTGAAAAGATTAGATGGGAAAAGTCACTGAACAATATCTAGTTAAGATTATGTTTTAAATGATCACGTGATTTGGAGAAATAATCCTGGTTTAAAATATGATCCTCTTTTGAAATTGAATTTGATTATTTTACTTGGTTGTTGTTGTTCAGTATTTTGTCTATTTTTGATAATTTTATGCTTGTCAAATAAGCATCAAAAGAACACACACGTGCACATTGTTTTGATGATTTTCTGATATGATACACAGTTACAAAAACAATATAATATTCAAAAAGTTTGGGGTTTGTAAGATTCTTTTATGTTTTTGAAAGAAGCATCTTATGCTCACAAGGCTGCATTCATTTAATAATAAAAAAATATGTAAAAACAGTCAAATTGTGAAACAATCACAATTTAAAACACCTGTTTTTATTTTAATATATTTTTAACAATTATTTATTTCTGTGATGGCAAAGCTAGCTTTTCAGCAGCCATTACTCTTCATGTCACACGATCCTTCTAATATTCTGATTTCCAGCTCAAGAAACATTTCTATTATCAATCTTGAAAACAGATATGCTGCTTAATATTTAGTGTAAACAGTATAGGCCTATATTATTTCAGGATTCTTCAATGAATAGAAAGTTCAAAAGAACACCATTTATTTAAGATAGAAATATTGTGTAACCCGTTACTTCATACAACCACATGCATATATACAAATATTCATATATATTATACCTATTTAAATATAGCATTGGTCCATATTCTAAATATACAAAATACTAAGCATAAATATGTATTATTACAATAGGCATAATCATCTGTAGCATGTTATAACCATACATTTAAAAGTGTGGTTTTCTAAGAGAACAACAGGCCCTCACAACAAAGCTATTACGAAACTGTCTGGGTGGCTGACAGAATTCTTGTTATTTTGTCTGACAGTGACATGACGTTGAACTTCTGTCATGCATGCTTTGGTTTGGAGCCCACAGTAAGAACTGGAATTCAGCCATTGTAAGTTATCCAGTTACCCCTCCACAGGTTACATTGCATCATGTTTAATTCTATGAAGAGGACATCACATGCCCAATTGGCCTTGAGAGTTCATGATATTGCTGTAGAAATAGCAGAGATTATTATTTAGAATGCATTGTTTCAATTGCATCTAATGAACAAGTCAGGCAATAATCCAAAACAAAGATCAACTGCAAATGTAAAAGTGTTCAAAGTAGTTTTACAAATAAATCTAATTATTTTATATGCAACTCAGTTCATTTCAATAATAGTTCAAATTTTCTTCTCACACTTCTCCTAACCGATTTTAAGCATCAACAGCCCAGCAGTAAATTTCACAACAAATGCACAACAATGACCAAAACACTTAATACAAATCTCAAATCAAGTAATTCTTCCATAAGACTAGCAAAGCTTGTCCCTAAACAACACACTTTGGCACTCATAAAAAACAACGATCATAACCACTAACTAACTGATAGCAACAATGTTTCATTTTGTTACATTTCTTTACAAAACAAGAATGCAGCTGTCAACTGTTTAGTATTCAATGGTCCATGTTTACATTACAGTACAAAATAATTCAGAGGATGTCCATGTTTGTATATAGACAGTACTGAAATCAAAAGACAAACACCTGTTGTAGGTTCAGCTAAATCAAATTGTTTTGAAAATATTTCTATATTTTGAATCTAATTATAACAATTTTGAAAAGAGTTCATAAACACGCAAATTGGCCTGTGGATGCATACAATTTTGGTGGTGGTTGTGTCTGGGAGAGAAAATAATTCATGCTATTTGAAAAAACATATTCACTGAATGTATTTTGTGCATATGCTTCTGTATGTTTGTATATGTATTATTTACAACAAATATGTTATGTTTATATATTAAATATATTTAGATATAATATAACATAATGGCAGAAATTTTCTTTTTAGGTGAACTATCCCTTTAAATCATATTATTATTTCAAATAATTGTACCAGGTGGCAAACTATTCTTCCAAACAATTCCACATTTATCCAAGCCGAATGAAAGCAGGTCTCCGGCTGACTTGCTTGCACCTGGGCAACAGGTCCTGAATGTGTCCTTACATAACACAAATGACCCCGGCTCTTATGTCTTTAAAGCTCACGATCCTCTACCCCCAGCAACTTTGTCATGCTTGACTGTGTCGGCGCAATGCGGTAGATGGTGATAATGATTAGGAGGTCACAGGAATGATGGGAACTAAGAGGCCAGAGGGAAGATTTCTCCTGCCTGTCAGCCAGTTGATTTCTGGATAGAGTTAGATGACAGCCGGCCCATCGCCCTTTTGCTTTAGGTGCAGCTCCCAAAGGGATCAATCAATTAGCAGTGTCAACACAGATATTAGCCTCTGTGATGGTGATTTACACCCTGAGAAAGCAACCAGGCTCACACAATAAAACAAGAAAACAACTGCAACACGTTCGGTTTGCTCCAGTTTCTCGCGACGAGACAGTGCTCCATCTCTGCACAGGATATAATTGGATCCTGGGGAGAAACTCCAGTGATTTGTGCTGCACCTCACCTCTATCTGTATTGGCTGGAGGCAGCTGTGAGGAAGAGTATGATGGGAAGAGGGAGTGCACAGCGGGAAAGCTCTCATACACTGCTCTGTGCTCCTTGATCAGATTCCATTTGCTGTTCTGGTCAGTTGCACCGTATCAGAGAGCATGACAAATATTAATCTCCTGTTCTTGTCAGAGCGGCGCTACCTTCGTGTCCTTGAATAATTCAACAGTGACAATGCGAAGTCGGTAACTGAAAAATGGGCGCGAGGGGGCTGATGTTGTTGATCACCGAGGAAATCTGAAAAAAATATATTTTACCGCAGGGCGCTGTCAGACGTAGCGACAACATGCTCACAGGTATGCATGCCCTGCAGCCACAGGTGCCAGTGCTGATTTCAAGATGATTGGCTCGCAGGGTTGAAAAGTCTCCTTTTCACCTCTTTAAAAGCAGATTACGGAGACAATGTTAACACTGGCTTCTGAAGAGTACATACCTCGGTGACTGCACCTTATCTGTGACCCATGGCGGGGGAGGTCAAAGGTCAACCACGGTCCAGCCAATGAGCCTGACTTAACCTGCACATCCCTTCATGTAATTGCCTGCTTCAGTGGATGTCTGTGCATCGGAACAGTTCAACAGACTTGGGCCTTTGCTACAGAAGATATACTGCTCGCTGATGTGCGTGGTATGAAATCATTCATCTCGGTCTGTGCTCAAAGTAGCAACTGGAAGATTAAAAACCATGACACTTCTGGGTTTTGATACTGCCAGGATACTGTCAGGAAATCGTCAGGATTTATTGCCAGGATATTGTCAGGTATACACTGTCAGTCAGTGTTGGGAAGGTTACTTTGGAAATGTAATAGGTTAAAGATTACAAGTTACCCTACTTAAAAGGTAATAAGTAGTGTAACTTTTCAATTACTTTATTAGAGTAATGTAACTGATTACATTTGATTACTTTTCTAAATGTCTAATGTTTCAACTGTTAATCATTTTCAAACATGTAAAGCAGGCTGGGCTAACCTTACAGTAGTGCTCAACACTGATTACTGTCAGACTTTCGAAATCTTTTGTCACTTGAATTAAGATTTTAATATATTAATTTTAAAGGAGACATTGGATGAAAATTTATATGCAAATCTTCATTTGCATATAAATGTGTTTTAGCAGTTTGTGGACACAACCACCCTACAATGATAGAAATTCACTCCTTTTTTTAATCCCCCCAAAACTTAAACAGTCTCAATTATGAAGCCATTTTGATTCTGGAGTGAATAATCAGCGCTCTCTTTCATCTTCAATACCACGACTGAGGTGAGACCCTTGAGCAAGGCACCGAACCCAAAACTGCTCCCCGGGTGCCACAGCAATATGGCTGCCCACTGCTCCGGGTGTGTGTTCACAGTGTGTGTGTCTTACAAAAAAAGAGTTAATTAAAAAACAAAGAAAAAACATATACATAAACCCATATAGGAATTATAAGAGTTATTGGATAAGCATGTTATAAACTTCTGAAATATTTTTGTTTTATATTTTAGAGCAGTCACTAGCTGTGTTTCCATCCACCTATTGTTATGCGCATTGAGTAGGATACATTTTTTATGCGATAAGAAAAAATACATTAACTATGATGGAAACATATTTACCGAATAAATTCCTCCATGCGCATCGAAAAAGTCATGTGACTTTGCACTATGAGATGGGATAAGTTGACTAACCAGCGGACTGATCTCGTTCATAGCATAAATATGTTGTCATGGTAATTCTGAATAGCCTGAGTAAAGTCTGTAGTCAAAGTATTTCTGTATAATTGTCTTACATAAAAATATAAGGCATCCTCCTCTGAATGTAATGACCGCATTTATTGTCTCTTTTGCTCGCTCACGCAATTTATGTCATATATGAAAATGATTAGGCCTATATTCAGTGGCTTCTCCTATATTCTTATTGATGTTTATTGCCACAGTTTACAGGAAGTGACGATTTTGTTCTCTTTTACTTGTTGGATGGAAACGGTGCTTTATTTGCATATGTTTTATGCGATATTCCAGTTTTGCGCATAAGTTTAATTTGAATCTTTGGATGAAAACACAGCTGCTGCAATTTATGAAATAAATCAATGAAATATGTATGTGGGAGTGTGTGTGAAAAAAAAATCAGATGTAACCCCCTTTGTAATCCTTAACATTTTCATAAATAACTGTAATTTAATTACACATTTTTTACAGTAACTCTAACTGATTACAATTACTTTTATTTTGTCATTTAATTTAGTTACATCCAACTACTTACTCCCCGACACGTATACCCGCCTTGCAAATATGATAAAAACCTGATAAAAAAAAATGTATGGATGAAACAGCATAAAGGCAGCAGCAGATTCATGTTGAGCTTTCAAAATGACAGTGTGTTTGTTGGTGTGGCTTTATACAGAAAATTAAATTATGTCTAATATTCTACATTGACCATTTTGTTTAAAAAACTGCCATAAATTCATATACAAAATTATAAAACAAACTATAAACTGTGGAAATCATCTGCATTCAGTTAATTCAATTTAATAAATTAATAGAGTTTGTATGCCTGTCACTGCATCAAGCTACTGCAAAATCAATTAAAATCATTCCAATAATCTATGCTACATTTATAAAAGCCTATACTGCAAAAGATCATATTGACAAATATTTTTCAGAGCATTTTTCACTTTTTTTGCTGATTTCAGCATGCTATGCATGGCAGAAATGTGCTCAGCACCATGCTGCTTATGTGGGCAGTGTGAAAACTGTAACATACTAATATGTGTGCCAAAATAAATTAATAAATATTCAAAAAATTTGGGCTCAGTAAGTTATTTATTTTTTATTCAACTTTTATTCAGTAAAGGTGCATTAACTTGATCAAAAATGGTAGCAACTAAATGTAAGTTTTCAATGGTTTCTATTTCAAATCAATGCTGGTACTTTCTACTTTACGTTTCTCAAAGAATCCTGAAAAACATATCACAGTTTTCACAAAAAATATTAAGCAGAACTGCGAATTGTTTCAATACCAAATCAGCATATTAGAATGAATGAAGAATCATTCAAGACTGAAGAAATGGCTGCTGAAAATTCAGCTTCGCCATCACAAGAATAAATTACATTTTAAAATATATCAAAAAAGAAAAGTATTTCAATTTGTAAAAATATTTCACAATATTAATGTTTTTACAATAATTTTTGGTCAAAGAAATGCAGTCTTGGCGAGCATAAAAAACAGTAGTGTACATAAGACAAATTATATAGGTTATTTTTCAGCTATTGGTCACATATCCTACCAAAATCTGCTTTAATAATTTTTAAGTATATATAAATCATTATAAAACATTGGTCATGACCTTTGAAACAATGCTTGAGAACCTCCAGCTTATTTATTTGGTTTGGGAAAGTAACTGAGCTTGGATTAAATGCTCCCCGAATGTTTTGAGAAGCTTTTAGGTCAATTGCAGCGTGCAGGAAATTGAGAGAGTTTAGGAGTCATGTTCTGCTGCAGCAGCTGTGTTTGCTAGTTCTCTGACATTTACTGTTTACCTCGGATGTATGCAAAAAAGGCAGTTTTAAAAGGTTTAATATATATTGCATAAACACATATCCCATTAATAGTAATTTGTTTAAAAGATGCAAAGGTCTTTTGTTTAAATTCAGGGAACCCCATGAAACTTTTTGGGAAATCGTCACATTTGTATGGAACAAGAAAGCAGCAGGAAAAAAAATATTTTGACATCAGGCCCTAGTTCAGAGAGCACAATAATAATGCTTGAAATCAAGTTTTTCCTATGGCAGAATGGATATCTCTGACAAAAACAAATCTATTTTTACCCTCACACATCCGTTACCACTTCAGTGCTCTTTAGACATGTTGGAGAATAGCTGACAGTAAAAACATCACACAATCTAATCCTTTCTCTTCCTTTCATATCTGCTCAGCTCACGAATATAGAATTGCACTTTTCAACTTCCAGAAATTGTTGTTCCTCGGACACCCATGTAATTTGACAGAGGTGGTTAGCGGTGCAGTCAAGGACTCACTTCTCTCCCAAAGCACTGAAACTCTTTGCCTACAGTCAGAACCTGTCTGACTGAGTATTAAAGGCTATGTGACATTAATCCCTAGCACACTACACTCATATGGCTAATGAGGGCCACTGAGGATCACTGAGGTCTGGCTTGTCTGCATGGACACTCAAATGTGGAGTCTGGGAACTCAGTCACATGGCCTCAGTCAAAGTCTCCTTCCACTTTTAATTGCCACATTTCCTGTTTCTGGTATAAATAAATACCCATATATCTTAAAAAGAAGCATCAGAATCAAAATAAGCCGTGAAAGATGAAAGGAACTCTCAGCCATCCTCAGCTCCACAATGGATTAAACCCTCTGAAGCTGTTTCCTGATCCAAGACTTATTGTTATGCTACTACAGTTGAGTGTAATTGCATTACTAAATCACATTTTTATTCAGGCTGACAAACACAATATTTTTTCATTTTCTCAACACTATCTATGCACAATCAGCATACAGTGCAGCTAATATGCATCTAATAAGAACAAAACAAACATTTAACTTGCTCTTCACTAAACTGACATGAACATGGCCCTCTGGACATATCAGTTAACCACACATAATTGAGCTTGTTTGAAAGGGGTCCATTCATGAGTTAATCCAGGACAGGTAAATCCCTAACTCACCCTTTCAAAGTACCTTGACCAGTCACAACTTGCCATCACAAAAACAAACAGAAAGACAGATAAATAAATAGATAAATAAACACATTTTAAAAGGTATCAATTTCTTTAAAAAAAAAAAACATATATAAGTATTTAAAAAAATAATTTATATTTTTTTACATGTATTTATTTACTGTATCTGCTTTTGTGATTAAATTTGTGACTTTAATCAGTTTCATGAGTCTAAATAAAAGGTATTAATTTCATAAACACATACTCAGTTAAAATAAATGAACAATAAATAACAAATAATAGTTTGTTGCATTATGACTTTTTTATTTAGACAAATGAAATTGATTAAAAGTGACAGTAAAAACTTTGGGATTGTTAAAAAAGCATTATATTAAACTTCAAATATAAACTAGTTTTTACTGTATTTTGATCAAATAAATGAAGCCCAATAAAACAGCTAAATAAAAAGTGTAAGAAAGGTGTAAGAAACAATGAAATAGAATAGAATTAAATAGACGTAATATAATTAAAGTAGATGTTAACTAAGAAGCTGAACTATGTTCTCAGGTTGTGGATGTACTGGGGGCAGGCCATCACATGTCAGAAATTGTATTAAATGTCAAATTAATTGCAGTATTGGCTGGCCAAGCACTTTAGTTATCTTTTCTCTTTTGCTGTTTCATGAAAGTAATCGTGCCATTGAATTTCTGCAGTTGAATTTTTCTTTGTGCTATTCTGGCAATAGGCAAGTTGGTCAAAGCCAATCTTATTTTCTCAGTTTACTTTAGTAAACCATGCAACAAGCCTTGGCGTCCCCTATATATGGTGCTGATCGGTGACGTTCATATCGCATGAGTTAATTACAAACCTTAAAGCCCTGCTGCTCCGCATACAAAGTGTTTGATTGATAAATAATCTGCTTCTCAAGAAATCCACTCAGACGCAATCCCTCCTTCATCTCTCATGAGATAAGGACAAAGGGTCATCTTCTTTGGGGAGGTACGCATGTTCCCTACACACACACAAACAAACAGAAATAGCAAACGAAGGGGGACAGACTTGCCTTTTCCAGGTGTAGCCGCAGGGTGGGGAGTCACTTTACCCACCACTCTGTTCGTGAGGGGGCAGGACTCGCAGTCGCAGGGAGGCGGAGGTTTATCAGATGGTCGTCTGCCTTTGGGTCTCTATTGAATCTGACGTTCTGTTCTGCGCTCTCAGATGAGAAACGACTCCCAGCAGAATCGCAACTTTTTTTGTTGCCTCACAAACCCCCGCCAAGAAATCGTCGGATAAACTTGAAAATCTTTTAAGAGGTTTTGTGCTGTTTTCGCAAAGTTGATTCCTTGTGCTTGCGTGCCACTGAGGCTGGAAGTTTTCGCTGGACTGAAGTCAGGATGTCCGATATCTCAGTCAATGACCATCTGGAGGGGATATTGTCTGATTTTGAGGGTAAGTGCTCGCGTTCATTCATTTTAATAAGTGATATATATATATTTTGGAGCTATGAGAAACTTTTCAAGCATAATTATTTACAGATTAAGTATTTAAAAACTTGAAAAACTTTTCGCAATGTGTATGTAGAATAATAAAAATGCTGATATGTACGTCGATAAATTAATAATAATTCAGATTTTATTTAGTTCCTTTTTAATTTGTAAAAATATATTTTAGTCTATTTTGGCATGCATTTTTTTGATTATGGACGTCTATGAACGTTTGTTTGGTGTGTTATTGTAATGTATAAGTCTCTGTGAAGACTTGTAAAGTGCAGATATTCATTGTCCATACAGACCCTATAAGCACATAGATGACTAGAGGCCAAACTGATTTGACTGAGTTGGTTAGTCTTCAGCGTTAGGTCATAGGGCATGTTTAAGTGATCCTATTAAGTGTTTAATTTATGTATGCAAAACATATTCTCATAAAATAACATGGCCTAATTTAAGTGTACTTTTGGTATTACTACAGAAGGAGATGCACCTTTAAAACTTTAATTTTAATCTATCTATCTATCGATCTGTTCTGAAGAGCTTCCTAAAGTTGTACAAATGTAGTGAAAGTTCCACTGGTGTGCTGCTGTAATTATCTTAGCATGCTCCCAAAACTTTGTTTCTTTACACTGCAGAGTGTCAAGAACCATCTTCACAACCCTCACCACAGCCGTGTCCACTATAGAATCTGACACACATTTCTGAGGAAGAGAGCTACCCTTTACAATAGATCCGTCATGGACGGACACAGCAGGGACCGGAGAACAATAGTTTGTCTCAGTGTTTAGACAGGTGCTGATGTGAAGAGGAAAAACAAATTAGTTCAAGCACTCAGAATAAAGCACCATCTATTATTATATTTTGTGTGCTACGTGGAAACAGTTGTCAGCTAAATACTGTCTGAGGAAGTGCTTTTGCTACCTTGGTAATGTTGTGGAGCGTTTTTTCTGGTAGATGCTTTAGCAAAAACTCATTCTTACGAAGACTGTGGCAATTACACATGATGACAGGGAAGACAGAGGTGTATTTTGCTAAGCAGTAAACAAACTTGTTTACTCTGTGTCTTCCTTCTCAAGCTGAAACAGCACCACAGTGTTCAACATTTTGCCAATGCGTTAAACAAAATCACTTGACATGCCTTAATTTCTGTCAGTTACAGCTAACTTTTATTAAGCTTTTAAAAAGTATGAATGAGTCAAGGTGAAGTTGGATTTAACTAGAAGATAGGATTATCACTTTGAGTATGTATGTGTTGAAAGACATAGTGTTCTTAGTGTTGGCCACTACAGTTTTCTCTGATTCATTCCCAGGCCATGTGATTCCTAGTAGAAGATGCCACAAGAGAGACATTCAATTCTTTCAGCTTCACCTCAAACCAGCCAATAAGGTCATTTCCGAACAAGAAATCAGTGTGCCTCCATGTGCTTGAGTGACGATAGACAGAACCGCTGTTCATTCTGAGGAAAACGCCTCTTGGAATGTTGTGAGACGTATAGTGAGATCCTTGGTTCTTTTATATGGCCGTTTGTGGCCGAGTGACTGTGAAAAGCAGTCATCCATGTCTTATCAGTAGAAGTTTAATTGTAGGCATGAACTTTTGTGATGCACGGAGATAGCTATTCAGTGGGAGACGACGGATGCATTTCCTGTAATGTGAATGTGTGGAAATGAGGGAAATGCTAAATATGTCCAAAAGAACCAGTCTCAATCTTCCTGTTGTGTAATTTGAGACTGGCCCATTAGAGACGGCATATGGTATATCTTGAGGCTACATTTTTGATCAAACAGATCCAAGCTCTATGTTCTTGATTCGTGGTAATGATTTACTAAAGTCTACATTAAAATAAAGGATGATGGTTTTCATTGCTTTTTCAGCCTACACAGTGCATTCCTCACAGCGTTATGGGAGCCATAGAATAAAGATTGAGGAGATATAGGGCCCCTGGTAAAGCCTTGTGGAATAAGGGAGGCTAAGCTTGAAGGTCTGTCTGAACTATCTATGTACTGTGTCCATGTTTGTGTGTATGAACACCACTGGGAAGAAAAAAAAAAATAGACTGCCAAGTTAAGTTATGATTTTTTGTTACTCAACATGACACAAATTGACCTTGAACTTTAGAAACTTTAGACCTTGAACTCTAGAAATGTGCTTTTTTTAGGAAAGACTAATCACTTGAGCCATTCAGGGATGTTATGTTTTTTTCTGTTTCAGCAAATAATGTTTCACAAAATAGTTGTCCACTTTGGGGTTGTTCAAACCCACACAATTTAGTGTTGTAACATGCTACCCAGTTATTAGACTAAATATGTAGGTAAATAATGCATACTTTATTTTGTACTAGTTTCATTTGAGTTTTGTTTTGTTAATTTATTTATTTTGTATTTATTTTATCTTTAATATACAGAATTCATTGTGTGGATATAGCCTATTTTGTATGGTATTTTTTGTATTTTTACTGTACTTTTTTCAAATGTATTTTTATTTATTATTATTTATTTTCCATTTTTATTGATTTATTTATTTTGCTTGTATATAGAAGCACAGCTTTCTGATGTTGCATTTTGTTATGTCAATCACAGATATTTAATTTATGGTTGAGCTAAATTGGAGTCAATTACAGTAACTTGCCACTTTTTCCTTGGCTCTATCTCAAATATTCATACCTTGTCTCACAAAGCACTAATTATATCTTCATCTTTCTAAAGTATTGGGGAGTAATTGTAATTTATAGATGGAGGCAAGGGAAGGTTAGTATTAAATAGTACATTTATGGATCATTTCTATCTCATCTCAGCCTCTGTTTGATTATCATTCCTAATAACAGGTCTACCTGAAACTAAGTGACATGATGGTTTAGCTTTATTCAGCCTTTGCTTACCTTTTGATCAGCATTTACAAAAAGTACGTTCTAAAATGTTTCTCTAAGATCAGATTCTACAAAAAGCTGCCAAGTTACATTTAAAAAAACACAGGAATCCTGGAGAACACAAAGTGTCTCAGGCATGTTTTTTATGTAATTGCCTGACAGTTGATACCACATACTGAGTATATGTGGACTGAAGCCCATCAAATGCCATAATCAGCCACGAGTTGCTTTTTTTCATGCTTGTTTTAATCAGCATTCCCATTTGGAACTTTAGATGCCAAATATGAAATGGTAATGAAAGCACACTGGTGATGAATAGTGCATGTAGTTATACTGGATCACGATGACAGAGAAGCTAAATTCGACTCAAAAGGCTAAAAAGGTGTAATAGAGAGTATCTGTAACTGTGTGAAAGTTTTTCATTGCCCCTGGGGGGTGTGAATGCAGCACCCTATTCGCATCGCTGCAATGCTGAAAATGGCAGCTCGGAATTCGGCTTCCAGATGTGCCTTTGCAGAGGTGGTCCAAGCAGCGTATGAGATATGTGCTTAGGGTGGTGTTTCAAGGGGTCGTCTGGGAATACCTGTGAGGAATGCGATGGTGGGGGATGGAAAACCACAACAGGCCCAAACTTGCCACCCCCCACCCCCCATCCGCCTGGCAAACGATTCACTCTCCTTATAGATGCATCTCTAAAACTTTCCCTCTCAGGACTGTCAAATTAGGAATGGAGCTACATTTACACTGGAAATGTTGCCAATTTTGAGCATATAATCTGTATGTGTTTAACAGAAATGTAATGGATAGGTAATCCGTTAATGAGTACGTTTACATGGACATCAATAATCCGATTTTAATATGATTAATACGATACTCTGATTAAGAGTCTACCATGTAAACAGAGATTTTTGATTACCTTAATCTGGCTAAAGTCATAATCGAAGTAAATGCAAATCGAATTAAAACTTATTCTTATTTTAGTCGCATTATTGAAGTGCAGTACAGACATGTATACATCTTAATCACGCTATTACCGTCATGTAGGACTTTTCACCGTATTTTGCGACAGGACACATACACGGCAGTGGTCAACCGTTTGATGGCAAATAAAAGAGCTTCAACGCGTATGTGTTGTATGCACGTTTAAATAATTAACTGCACTTGAAGCTTTCATTAAATTTAAAATGAAAAACCCAAAACTGTATATGGCATCATCACAAAGACGAACTATATGTTTATACGTGAAATTCTGGGTTGGACGTCGGATGGTGTCACATGGGGACTTAATGACACATGCCATTAATCGATCCACATACTATAACATGTAAAACGGGAACATGAAAGTATTATTCTAAAAGCAACTCATGTAAACACCTTAATCATAATATTGTCTTATTCACAATAAGGTAAATATTTAGATTACTGATGTCCATGTAAACATAGTCAGTGATTGTATGGCATCCCCTTGACCTCCCCCAACTGTCTCTTTGACGACCCCCTCTGCAATCATCCCCAGGCCTTTATCTGTTTGCCTTGCAGCCCCTCAACATAAACCTTTGGTCCAAAGTAACATAGCAGCTGGTGTAATAAAACCATGAACTCCATGATCCTGAATCTATATGAACATACAGAGAGAAACATTTATTTTATTCTTCTGCATGTGGCTCACTTTAGAACGGGTCACAAATATATTGACTGTGCAAGGTATTAAGCTTGCCGCGATAGACGGTATTGGCGGTGATACCGGTGTTAAGACGCAACACCGTTACGTCACTTGCCCACCGAGGTACCGTCCCCCACCATCGTTTAGATTTTTTTATAATAATACAAATAATTCAGTTAAGTTAGAGGACACTACAATTAAAACTGAATGCAGCTGCTCAATGCAGCGCACCGAACTAACGAGATTCTTGCATCACAGCAGTCTAAGTCTGCATTGCCATGGCTGTCCCAACCAGATTTAGACTCTAGACAAGACTAATAAAATAAATAACATTTTTTGTAGACTAAACCCAAAGATTAAAGGTCTGTCATCATTTATTCAGCCTTGTCGTTCCAAACCTGACAGTTCTTCTGTAGAAAACGATCAAAATGTCTGTCAGTGAGGTGCAATGATGTTTTTGAACCTTATTGATTTTTATTCTATGGACAAAATCTGTTCTTTTGTTTTTCACAAATGAAAGAAATACAAGTTTGGAACGATAACTTGAATTTTTTGTTGAACTATTTCTTTTAATCTTATTTCAAAAAGCAATGGGAGTCTGTGTTTATGTAGCCCATGCATGCATCAACGTTTTCTCCAAGGGTCAAACAGTACCAAGCTGCATTGAACCTGGTTATTAACAGGAAATTACAAAATAATCCAAAATGTCCTTAATGAAAGAATGTCAACAAAGTATTTGACAGGAAGCATATAATCATCAGCAGGCATTGACATCTATCCCATTTCCCAAAGAAAAACGCTGCACACAGTCTTGAGACTCAGTCGTGAGGGAAAAGAGAGCAGGGCGAAGAAGGAGCTTCTCAGGTTCCTCACTTTTATCAGATCGTGCAGGCATTGTGCCGCTCCATGTGTTAACAGAGAGGATTAAACTGCAGCAAAGCTGTGAGAAAGAATATTGAACAGCACAGAGATGGGGCGCTCGGCTGCCAGCGTAATTATTTCCTGAGCGTTTGACAGGGTGCCAGTAATTACCTGATACCGGCCCCTTTTTATCTCAGTCAAAGGGGAGTACAAGTTTACACTTGCATGTGCTGCACCGTAAAAAAAGCTGTTACACTTTGCCACTTGGTTTGCTGTCCCTCCCTCGCTTTGTGTCTTTTCTTTTGCTTTACGAAACTGTAGTCAGCTAAAGTGGTGCATACTTCTTTGCCAAAGTGCACTTCTTCATCACTTTGAGTGCCATTGTGAGAGTACACACGGCAACTTTAACCACTCCTCCATTGAATCAAATGACACCCTAATGGTGTTCTTCTCACATTAAATGCCTTCTGGGGTGCTGAGGAGAACAAAATTGCTTGTAGCGTGATGCACAGACACCCTTGCTGCTGGAATTCGATTAGGCCTAAACTTTCACAGCTGTGCGGATGATGTTGGGTGAGCTGAAACAAAGGGTCTGTGGTCTCCTCACTGTAAAAGAAGGGGCTGTTCCTGTGTGAAATGTGATTCAATTAAGTGCCTGTAGCCTTCGTGACTCTAATTGGTAGCATAACCTATGGGAAGATAGGCGGCTCTGGCTCCAGCCCTGCCCCCTGCCGGGCAAAGATAAAATCAGGGCTGCTGGGCGAGATGCTATGATAACTTCACACTGATATCTGCTTGTTTACACAAGGCAGCACCTGAAGAGGGTTGAAAACCTCTGATGTTCTGTCATGGTGCCTGGGTGTGTGATATGCCAAAGATGGCATGTGAGCCGTGGTAGTCTGCAACTGCAAGCACCTCATGGCATCACACCCTAGACAATTGTTATCATATGGCACAATGGTATCTACGTGAAATGCTCAAGCTGCCACTTCTAATTTGGTCTGCCACAGAACTGTTAGGACATTTGTACTGTTCGCCACTTGAATTCTCAGTCACGATGAAGGGCAGTTGTAATCCAAGCCTTCAGCCCCTGACACTGTGTCTTTGAATTGGTCCTTTGTGCTGGAGGAAAAGCCACTGCCTCTCACAAAGGGAAAAGGTCGGAAAGCACTGTTTGCCTTCGGCTTTGTGTTGCTGCATCTGAGAATGAGGGGATTATACAGTGTCACCACAATTTACATGCTCCAGGTGTAGATTTACCGTTCAACTCCACAAGAAAACTTTTTCAACTGTCTTATTGTAAATTTCCTTAGCACTTGTTTTTAATTGACAGCAAAAGTCATTATGCTTTTAAAGTTGATGTAGGGTTGACAAGTGCAATTTTTACTTCTCAGTCTGTGTGGATTTGGATTCAGCTAGGATTTCAAATTCTCTACTTTTATAGTTTATAATCAGTGTGCTTTATCTTGTTTTCTGGTTTAAAAAATCTAAATATAATATAAAGAAAAACATTTACATGAGGAGCAAAAATAATGCAAATGTATTTTCAAAGATCACATCTCGAATTAAAGTGATAGTTCACCCAAAAATGAAAATGTTATGTTTATCTGCTTACCCATAGGGCATCCAAGATGTAGGTGACTTTGTTTCTTCAGTAGAAAACACACAAAGATTTTTAACTCAAACCGGAAACTGGAAATGTCCAACTCCCCTGAGCTCATTCTCAACATCTGGTGCATGACGCGTAACGTGCTCTGGCGCACGCACACACACACACACACACAGATTCCTCATTAGCAACTGTTTCTATGGGCCGTGATACGTAAGGATCTATATCTACGTATGTACAGGTGCATCTCAATAAATTTGAATGTCGTGGAAAAGTTAATTTATTTCAGTAATTTTACTCAAATTGTGAAACTCATGTATTAAATAAATTCAATGCACACAGACTGAAGTAGTTTAAGTCTTTAGTTCTTTTAATTGTGATTATTTTGGCTCACATTTAACCAAAACCCACAAATTCACATATATCTCAATAAATTAGAATATGGTGACATGCCAATCAGCTAATCAACTCAAAGCACCTGCAAATGTTTCCCGAGCCTTCAAATTGGTCTCTCAGTTTGGTTCACTAGGCTACACAATAATGGAGAAGACTGCTGATCTGACAGTTGTCCAGAAGACAATCATTGACACCCTTCACAATGAGGGTAAGCCACAAACATTAATTACCAAAGAAGCTGGCTGTTCACTGAGTGCTGTATCCAAGCATGTTAACAGAAAGTTGAGTGGAAGGAAAACGTGTGGAAGAAAAAGATGCACAACCAACCAAGTATTAAGTTTCCACAGTCTGTGATGATTTGGGGTGCAATAACATCTGCTGGTGTTGGTCCATTGTGTTTTTTGAAAACCAACTTCATTGCCCATTTACCAAGAAATTTTGGAGCACTTCATGCTTCCTTCTGTTGACCAGCTTTTTAAAGATGATGATTTCATTTTCCAGCTGGATTTGGCATCTGCCCACACTACCAAAGCACCAAAAGTAGGTTAAATGACCATGGTGTTGGTGTACTGGCCAGCAAACTCACCAGACCTGAACCCCATAAAGAATCTATGGGGTATTGTCAAGAGGAAAATGAGAAAAAAGAGACCAAAAAATGCAGATGAGCTGAAGGCCACTGTCAAAGAAACCTGAGCTTCCATACCACCTCAACAGTGCCACAAACCGATCACCTCCATGCCACGCCGAATTGAGGAAATGATTAAAGCAAAAGGAGCCCCCACCAAGTATTGAGTACATGTACAGTAAATGAACATACTTTCCAGAAGGCCAACAATTCACAAAAAAATGTTTTTTTTTATTGATCTTAGGAAGTATTCTAATTTGTTGAGATAGCGAAGTGGTGGGTTTTTGTTAAATGTGAGCCAAAATTATCACAGTTAATAGAACCAAAGACTTAAAATACTTCAATCTGTGTGCATTCAATTTATTGAATACACAAGTTTCACAATTTGAGTTGAATTACTGAAATGAAATTTTCCCACGACATACTAATTTATTGAGATGCAACTTTATATCTATGTTCCAGAGCACGTTTACGCATCACACGCCAGATGTTGAGAATGAGCTCAGGGGAGCAAATATTTTCATCTACCTTAGACCTAATCTCTTAAAACCTTATGAAACCTAACCTGGGTGCTTGAATAAAGCATATCTGTTCACAGTGGTTATATCACCATCAAAGCAAGATTGCTCAGACACTATTGTAATTATGGCTTGGCCCTTCAAAATCTGTCTGACAGGCGACCATTCATAGAGGGCTCCTGGCTGCCCTCACCATGAAGTGTATCCTTTTAAGGTTTTAGTGCCTCTCTAAATCAAAAACAGAAATTGACTGTCTTAGCTGATGTATGATTTCTATCATTAAAGAATTCTAAATCTGTGATGTATTATCACCAATTTAGAAATGTATTACCTGAAAAATTATAGCCTAGTATTTCTGGAACTAAAATTTGCCCTTTGGTTATTAAGTACAATTTAACTGACCTCCTTTTAGGATATGTCTTTTATTATTCATTAAGCCTTCAATAGTGTCTTCTGACATTGAAAATGAATCAAGTGTGTGTGTCTTCTTTCTTTATACAGCTCTGAAGAGGTCCTTTGATATTGATGATGTGAACGAGATACCCACATTCTCCCCTACGTCTTCTGTCACATCTCCCATCAGCCCGAGTGATATCCTCAACAAGACAAATGATGTGAGGAGTCCAGGGAACCAAGTGTCTCCTCCTTATCGCTCCAGGATTAGTATCAGCTGCAGCCCTGCCCAGAGCCCCGTTTTGAGAAATAGGATGGTTTCCAGTCTCTCCTTCAACCGAGGCACAATGGGAAAGCCCACTATCAATGCTAATACTGGGATCAACCGAGCTGCCTCTTTTCAAAACAAATTCAACCCCAATGGCTTCACTTCGTCTTCTGGGCCTGGAAGTGACAATGACAGTCTCCATAGCTCCTCTTCCAGTCTGGAGTACCAGGCCTCTTCAAAACTCTGCTCCTACACAAGCCCTCCCCAGAGTCATGTCGGTGTTGGGGAATTCAAAGCCCAATGTTTAGTCAGCCCTGCCCTGAAGAAGTTCTCCTCACATGGAAACATGTTCCATTCAGAGCTGGAGGGTCCTCTGGTCATCCCAACTGAATCCATGAGTATTAGCCATGGGTCCATGCCATCTTTGGACCTCCAGATGGGGACTGCAGGAATGAGAAGAGTGATTTCGCCTGGATCGCGATTCACCAATACAGGTCCGCATTGGAGTCCCCACAACAACCAGAACAGCATTACCTTCGCAAAGGATTCCTCCATCAACAGCCAGTCACCTAGACCTAAAGATCCGGTTCGCCTCAACAAGTTCCCTCTTGACCTTGACAACTTGGTTTTCAAGTCTCAAACGGAATCCTCGGGAGCACCTAAACCACCTCCAAGATTCCACATGCTATCCAACAGTCCCACTGTCTCAGCAAGTCCCTCTGCATTCATCAGCAGCCTGGACAGCACCGACCTACCCATGGCCCACAACAACAACAACAACAACATCATCATTGAAAAGAAAGAGCCAATCACTCCACCTGGAGCTATCCCAGTACCCAGCATAAGCGAATCTCCAGTGCCTCTGTCTCCTGCCCAGACTCCACAGTTCAATGTGGCCTCTAAGCCCCAAGTGGTCCATGTGGCCCCTGCCTCACCTTCCCTGTCAGATCAGATGGAGATCAGCAATGATATCGATCAGGATGATATCCATGACAAAGAGAGCGTGGGTTCCATATTGCAGCGGATCGCCTCTTTCTCCAAAGTGGAGACTAAGGTGCCAGTGTCTGAGCCAAATTTTCTCATCCCCCTGAGTAATGGCATCAAAAAAGACTCACCAGCAATTCAACGTAAGGAGCTCAAGAGATCAGAAGGTAAGATGCAGTGTCCTTAATATTCCAGTTGCAGAGTCTTAATAACTAATAACTTGGGTTATTAAAGTTAACCAGAAGAACTGGGTCAATGCCACCAGTGGTTACACCTCATGTCGGAAAAGGATTTTCTATTGAGCATGCACTTAAAATGGGAGGTATGCCCTTTGCAATAAATACAATTAGTTGAATAAACAGAACTGTGTGGTTCTAAAGGCAGCACTTTATTTGAAGTGCTGTTTTCATCACAGCTGTCTTTCTGCACCTTACTGACATACTGTAGAAAAAGGGTGATGGGAGAAAAACGACACAAAAAAGAGGAATTCCGGGCATATCAACAAATAGCTGAGTGCAAACAGTGATAACAGTTCAAGGGAGCCTGTCATCACTGCCTACCCAGTAAAGTGATCCGTGGCAGACATAGCTGAGTCGAACGCTGCCAGAGGCAACAGATTCAGCCCCTTATACAGTTAAATTTCTCAGGTGTGTCAATCTCTGCTACCATGATCTCACCCAGTCCAGAGACGCCTAATTTATTTTCCATTGGGATTAGTACAATCCAGACAGGGTTTAGACTCTTGGCACCATAATTATATTCTTATGTATGACTTTACATAGCAAATGACTATAATGAATTCAGAACTAAAGCTTCATGATATCAAAGGCATCAGGGTGGAAAGCATATATAGGTGCAAAGTTCATAGTCAGAATCATGGTCATCAAGTATTGTCACACTCTGGTGTCAAATATCTTTTGAGTCAGGACATTAATCTTTGAAGTACATTTTATTTAACATGTATTCATTTAGCAGATCTAAAGTGACTTTATCATAAGGGTGACATTTAGCTCTACCCTTGTTGGTTACTGGGGCTAACTAAAATGTACAGAACATCCCATAAAAATAAACTATAATTGTCCATGAACAGCATGGTTTCCAGTAGTGTTGTCAAAAATATCGATATTTCGATAAGTATCGATACTGAAATATCTGAACGGTACCAATACTAATTTTCCGATTATCGATACTCCGATCCTAGCCGAGCTGTCACTTTCACTTCTCCAAAGGCTGATTGACAACACCACACGCGTGACCGCAGTGCCTGTCACGTGTCTCGTCTCATTCGCTCTGGTTAAATAGCAAAAAAAAGTGAATATAAAGATGGTGAGTGCTTGTTTCTAACAAGCAATACATCTTTGGACTGAAGCGATTTACTTGGACAGACTTTTGCAAATCAACTCTGTCAGCAGGACAAGCTATTTACAACTATTTAACCATGATTTTGCGATAGAGGTTTGCGCCTGTAACGGTAAACTGAGCGCATAAACGCTGCTTTATCAGACATATAACATGCAAGATGAAATGAAAATGACATCAAACATTTCCTAAAGACAGTGTTCATTCAGAAATACAGTGATATAAAAACACCTGCGCCTCGTTTTAATTTTTAAACATGCATTACGTGCTCATGTTATTCAACAAAGCCTTTTGGAAAAGTTTTGATATTGTGGTGGGTCGCCTCAAATAAATGTATGAACGTGAAACACATCCCACAGCACAACAACCTGAGCCCAACTTCATTACTCATCACTTTAACTGTGTTTGTAGCCGGCGCCACTAACAGCCCGATATACAAACACAGACCGGAAGTTAACCGGTCCGGCGTCGCGCGCGATCAAACCTGATATGAGTGTTGTCTCGTTTTTTCACCGTAATTATTAAAGTTAATATAATCTGACTGAGGAATCTTTAACTGTGAATCTTTAAATACTTTAACTGTTGTCAAATGTAAATTAACTTGTGCTCATTTAACTTCATTAAAAAAAGTATTACTTAAATTCTGCAATTTGTCTTCATGTCGATCCAGTGAGCATTGTTTTCGCGTGTGATGCACGCACGTTTGCGTGTGTGGATCGGTGATATGTGAATCCGGCATTAAAATCTGTTCATAAAATAATATTATGTATTAACCAGCATTTATGAACGATGAGCAATGCATTTGCTACAGTATATTTTAATCTTTGATAACAGTAGGTAATAAAAATACAACGGATCATGTTCGCTCTGGTCCAATGAAAAAAAATATTAACAGATAGAACTTTGGATTTTAATTAGTACATGTATTAGTAAATGTTAGTTTAAATATACTTTTAACTAAGATTAATAAATGTTTTGGAAGTATTTTTCATTGTTTATTCATGTTAACTAACGTTAACAAATATCTATTACCATTAACTTAAGTTCTACGATTAGTTAGATAGTTCAGTTCATTTTAAAAGTGTGGTCAAAAATAAAATAAAATAAATGTTTTATTAAAGTTTGGCATTTTCTTGTAGCACCAGAAAGAAGATGAGACTCGACCTGCAACAAAAACAACACACTCACAACCTACACTAGACACTACACCTTGAACAAGTGCACTACCTCAAGACATTTTTGTTCATGTAAAATATACCTCATTGTCATGTTATATTTATCAAAAAAAAAAAATAATTGACCCCCTTAATGTTGTGGCAGTTTTTTTCTCTCCCTGGTATCGAAAATGGTATCGAATATTGATATTTTTCAAGGTATCGTATCGAAGTTAGAAATTCCAGTATCGTGACAACACTAGTTTCCAGTAAACTTGTACAATAAAATAAATGAACCGGAAATCAATTTAATCTGCCTTTGTTGTTTTTTAGTTTTTTCCCTTGTTTTTATAAAACTGTATTTTTGCAATAACATGATTAAAATGGTAAAGACTGTTGATCAGAATTTCTCCAAATGCCTCTTAAAGTAATTTAAAAAAAAATCTAAATTTGAAAGCAATTACACTCAATACATTTTGGTACATTTTATTATTTTTGCAACACTACCACTAAGACCCACTATTTACCCAACTATTTACCATGATTTTGGATACTTTAAAAAATTGGCAAACACACAGCTTTTCCATATACTTTCATTAGAAAAGAATGAAACATGAATTGGAAATAGCATACTACCATATTGTTCTTACTATATCTTCTATATATTTGCAAGGCGGAAATAGTTGCAGTGGTATGCATTCCAACTTCAGCATTTGTCTTTTTGAAAAACATGTATTTGAGACACTGTGAGACAGACAACAGAAAGAGATACGACTATTGAAAGAAACAATATGAGCAAACAGAAAACGTAATAGTCCTAATCCTAAATCTTGAATCAATAATAGTAATGATGAGGATGGGGTTAGGTTTCTATAAATGTTGGTTGCTAACATTAATGACATACAGTAATTATGGTGTGCTACACCTCTGTGGAACTCTGGTAAAGCCCTAAAATGGTGACATGTGTGCATGTTGGATCCACATAAATGGCAATATGTTTGATATTACAGTGTTGTACCACAAACCGTAATGAATTTTGACGTATTTCAGACAATACATTCATGTTGGGAAAGCTGTGGGTTTGATTTTGTCTGACCAGAAATGAGTTGGGGAATTTTCAGCTCCACATGTTGTATATTTGCCTCGTTCTGTTGTGTTTTTCCCTCCGTCTTCACTTCCTGGGGTCATGTTGCAGAGGGGAGAAGGTTGTATTTCCTGACCTGAGAAAACAGAAAGAGTTGAACTGGAGGGATTCAGTGGGCGCCTAAAACTATGTTTGGACACGTATATCCTTGCATAGCTTTCTAGCAGTGTTAGTTGTGCATCTCACGGGTAAGCTAACATCAGGGTGGGCGTCTTGACATCTGTGTTGATCCCAGGCAGCCAGCCCCCACGCTGAAAAATCTCTGAAAAATAAACACGACTTCATTTACACAGTGATTTATAATTTCCAGTGTTAGGATGTGTGGCAAAATAGGTGCCGCCCCAGGCTTGTACCTCAGGCTGAGCTGTGCTCTTTGCTGTTTGTCAGATGGTTGAAGGCTGCGCTATAAAGGCTGCGCTGACGGGTTCGGATGAAACCGACTTCTCAATACTTGCATCAGTGGAAGTTTGGGATGTGGGTGCTGTTTATGTCATGCTATCTGCTTCAGGCAGTGTTTTCAGTGGTTCTGTAGTATCTTGTTTTCTTTTCATTTTTTCCCTCAAAATATCTGGGCGCAGTGCATACGGATGTAGCCCTTTCACAAAGCCAATGGGAAATGCCCGCCCATGTTTTCATCATGTTCCATGTGCATTATGACTTGTTGTATTTTTTGAAATGGGAGTATATTTAGGCCTTACGTCATCCACCCATCATTGAGCTATATATTTATGCCCTTTACACAGTTTCCTGTGATAACAAGGGAAAAGATCATTCACTGTTCAGGCCAAACACACGACACGCTCCCAACTGTGTTTATAGCTGTCCTGGGACAACAGGGCTTCCCAGTTCATTTATGCTGTCCGCAAAAACTCTCATTGCAAACCTGTAAGGTATCACATAAGAGTATCATTATAATTTGAAGTACATTTTAATATTGTTCAGGTAGTTACTAATTGTGCATACTATAAAAGTATGTACTAACCTACATTTGAGAAAGAACTTGGTTCTTAACCATTATAAAATTACGTATGCACTGTAAGTATGCATGTTTAGTATGTAGGTATGCCACTGAATATTGTGATGTGAGCATGATTTCACCAATTACAACATGTTCCTGGATCAACATCCTTTATGATCCTGGAACATCATTCCAATCAACCAATCAGAATTAAGGGAATACTTTTCAGAAAATATTTGTTTAGGCTTATGATCAAGGTTATGTACTTCTACACCCTAATTAATCATTTCACACTGATTTTGTTTGAATAAATTATGGGTTAACATACAAAAAATATCAACACATAAAAAACATATAACATATAAAAATATAAAATAATTAACATACAAAAAATGTTGATCCAGGAACATATCTTACTTGGAAAAATCACAGCGACCATTTATTTAGTTTGTTCTAGTTTTAGCTTAATAATAATAAATTAAAGATCAAAATGTAAGGTCCAATTCTCACTATTAACAACTATGCTTTAACTATGAATTTTGCCTCAATAAACTCCTAATTTCTGCTTATTAGTAGTTCATAAGGTAGTTGTTAAGTTTAGGAATAAGTGCCGGTGCCAGGCAACGGCTCTGGGTAGGATCAGAGATGTAAAATATGTTCATGCAGGATACATACTTTAAACGTACTAATAAACAGCTAATATGTTATTATGCTAATAACCAACTAGTTGATATTGAGAATTGGTCCCTATACAAAAGTGTTACCAAATTAATTTCAAAGCTTAAATCCAGATAATCATTGTGTAGGCAAAAATTACCCCAGTAACTCCAATCAGCAGTTTAGTCTGTTTGAACATTGTGGATGTCATAGTGGTGAAAAAAATATGAATGTATAGTTTGAATACTATCCTACTAGATACTACAGTATTATGGGACAGTAAAGGAGGAGGTATAGGTACTAGTCTGCCCTTCCAAATTCATTATTCAATCCAGTTTTTTTGTCTGTGATACAGAATAATTTCTTAATAATTGTTTAAAGGTGAAGTGTTATTTTTGCATCACTTGCATTACCAAACAGAATTGCAAAAATCATTATGTTATCAAACATTCCTCTTATCTTCTATTGGCCTAGTATGGTTGGAATTCACAAACAAACAGAGTAGTGTTTTGATAGCACAGCACCAAAAATAACTGCAAAAAATAATGATTGGTTTTAATGAACGTTCCTCCCATTTTCTATTGGCTAACCAAAAGATAGCCCTGCATCCAAACATACATCATTGGTTGAGCCAGTGTTGCTATGCTGGGCTGGTCGGAATTCTCAAACAAACAGGGCAATTTTTAGCAGCACAAAGAATTTGTGTTTAATAAAAAGGGGGAGAGCCTACATTTTTTTTGTAGTAGTAGGCAACTTATGACTGAAAACCATTTTACAAGTTGTACAGTTCTTGATGAGGCAGATTGACTCATGTTTTATGCTTCTTGTTTCTCACATTTATTGAAGGCTAATACTGATGTAGACATATAAAGTAAGTCTTGTAAAATCAGTCATCGTGTTACAACTGGCTGTAAACAATGACAAATGTTCTGCTAATGTATGTTAGCTGCTTAAATGGTTGTTTTGTTATCACTCCCTTCTGCTCCAAGATGTTTTTCTAATAAAAATGCATAAAAACAAAAACAGCCAAAGGGTCTTCTTCCGCTCTCTTCCTCTAACATAGAGAGAGAGAGAGTGAACTCATCTTTGAAGCTGCTCATAAATACAGCAAGACCTCCAGAACAGATGACAGTTTCTCTTCTGAAACCGCCTCAGCTACTTATGTGGTTAAATAAAGCATATCTGGAGTCTGCTGATGAGTTGCGTTTCTTTTCATCACGATGACCTTAGACGTTCCTCACATATCCGGAGTGTAAAATTCCATTAACTTCGCTATTTCTTCATATCAGTCAAAGTGCTGCTTTCTGCATTTTTACAGTATTGAAATCCAGTCAAAATGAAAGAGATTTTTTCCATATTAGTCTCTCTCTCCTTGCTTCCCCCCTCTCCTAGGTCTTCGCTTCATGTCTCCACTTGTCTGATGAAGGCTGAAAGATCTTTGCTCCCTTTTACAGCACAATTTATTCTGAATCTAATGACAATGATTTAGGGAATAAATTCTTCACAAGCAGATGTTTAAGGCCAGATGTTTAACAGTTTCATCTATATCAGCTATTTCATACATTTCTGTTTCTAAATATACAGGCAGTTCCGAGGACAAAAACATATTTTTATGGTCAGTTTTTTTTTTTTTTTAATCCAGAAAAATATTTCTGTAGTGTTTTGTTTTCTTTTTAAGCTGTTTATAGTTCATGTTTGGTGCCATTTCCAGTCATATCACAGCTTCTTTTGTATTGAGAAGGAAATATGTTTCCTTGGCAGATAAGACAACATTAACAAGCAGCAGTATTCTTATCTTAGGCCCGTAGAGATGGGTCAGTAATGGGATCGACTTGCCTGTTACCAGGACATTTATCCATGTGTGAACCTGGTGCTCTTTTCTGAGAAAGATTTGGATATGTATTCTCCCCATTTAGCATAATTTATCACGCTGTCGTCAATGATTTATTACCTGCGCATGCTGTCTGAGGCATTGGAGAGGATGAGCATTGTTTATGAGTTTGAGCTGCATTGTGTGTGTTGCCATTCCATAACAACCCAGTATTAAGTCTAGTGGAGCTTTTACAATTTACCATAGCAACCTTCAGGTGCTCTGTAATGTTGATGTGTAAAGGTATTGCCTGTGAGTAGAGTTAAGCATGATAGCACTCATTACCATGAGAGGAAAATATGCCCCTCTGGGTCACATTTGACCTCATCTAATCCTCCGAGCCTGCAATGTCAATGCTGATAACTGAAGGACAAGCTTTTAAATCTAGTGTTTGGCCTCACATTCATCAGCTACATTTAAAAAAGGATAAAGATGAAGGAAAAATCCTTATTTTAAGGAGAAATTGCTTTAGATATCAGGTCTTCCTGTTCAAGGCATGAAGATTAAACTCAGGCATGAGTTCACTACTTTACATTGTAGCAAAGTGTCTTTTCTTCAGTGTTGTCACATGAAAAATATAATAAATATTTACAAAAATTTGAGGGGTGTACTCACTTATGTGAGATACTGTAAATGCATGTATATATATGTATATATCTTCCAGTTTTATATATTGTTATTTTGATAAGAAACAACATTTCATATTTAAAATGATGTCCACTTTTCCATAAATGCTTAAGTTCAAATGGCAGTGTGGAGCTTGCTCTTTACTACTAGTTTTAACGCAAAATAAACCTGAACATCTCGTGTCTCATGTAATTGCTTTGTTAGTGTTTCAACCAAGGAAAGACCCAATAAAACAGCTTGTAAACAAAATGTCAAGTTTTCCCACTTACAAAGTTGAGTGTTGATTATTATATTTCAAAATAAATAGTAATTGAATTTCAGTTTTGGCTCTGTTGTTAATTGTAACCTTATAGTAATGTAAAAGCCTCCCTATAGTTTAGATCATATGCTGAGGTAGAGTTTTATCCCTAAGAAAATGTATAATAATTTACATGTATAATTTAATTGATTTATTATTTATATATTTTTTTTAAGAATTCAGTAATCCTGTTTGGGTTTTGTTGGATATTCAGATATTAAAAAAAAAATGACATAATTGTGACCCACAGGATTGCCCTCCATTTTGTTTTAGAGTAGGCTTGATAGTCTTAATGTGAATCATGTTCAGAACAGCTACCTTTGGGGCTTTGTAGCTGATCAGAGAAAAGAGGAGGTTTGAAGAAAAAATAAGATAATTAGATGGGATTAATTAATTCTTAGTGGAACAATATTTCCAGCCAGAGGAAGTTTGCACACATCATGAGTTCAGATGTTCAGTTGTGTTGACAGTCTGTACAGGGAGCTAGCCTTATTGAGTTTAACACAATACGCCGATAACAACACAGGACAGGTTTTATTAACCTGATATTGTGGATGCAAAGGTTCTCTGGGAGGGTTTTTTACACTTTAGACAGGGAAATCTTTGTTAAATCTGGCCCACTTCCTAAACAAATAATGCCACAAGCGCTTAAGAGTAACATCAGTTATACTGACATTGTTGTTCAGCTGTATAGAATTGCGGTTGCAGTATTCATTAATAATTTGAATGAGGTCTCAGTGAAGCAGAAACGAACATGTTTCATGTAGTTTATGTGGATAATCCAGCTTTAGTACTAAAGTTTGCTTTTTTACTTTCTTTTTGACAGTTTGAGGCAACATTTAAAGCAGCTGATAACTTGATATCTGTCTGCAAATGATATGATATATGTTGTGCATTAATAAGGAGTGGTATATTGTCTCAAACAGCCAATCTGTTAATGGGCTGTGCACGTAGTTCATTCCAAACATGTGACAGGGAATGAGCACATCATTCAGGTCCTTGGACAGAATTGCTGATTTAGAAAGTGCCAGCGGTAATGCATGGCAGCTGATTTGGGGCTGTATTTTTCTTCTGGCGAACAGGCATGGTGGTGGAGTGCGGGGGGGGGGGGGGGGTGTCAGCTTGGAGTTTATGATTTAACACGAGGGAAAACCCCATTTCTGCTGAGAATTTACTTTGGAGACTTCATAGGTCTTTCTACAGACAAAGATATAATTATTCAAGCAATATCAATAATCTGATGGTCCATGTCCAATATATTTTACTAGGATATGTACATCAATTGTAATTGTATTAAAAGGATTTTATTTATGAGGGGATGCACAATAGTGTTGCATAAGACTGTATAATTGAGCCAGACATCGAGTAATAGTTAACCCAAAATAGATAATTCTCTGTGATTCTAACAACGGTCAGAGTAAAAAACTAATTTAATAAAAATAAAATACTCGCTGAAGAGATAATGATGCACTTTTCAGCCAGTTTCTCGATTGCTAAATCATTTATATTTGACAATTGTTGTTGCCGATCTACTTAAACCCTTGGAAACTTTACAAAATATCTATTGTTTAAAAAAAAGTATTTTTAAAACAAAAAACATTTTGAAACTATGTGCACTGCATTCATTTTAAGCATATTCTTAGAGGGATAGTAACAAATAAAAAACTGTAATTTACTCACTGTCATGTCATTCCAAAAATGTATAGCAGAAGGTATTATTTAACCCATTCTCACTCCCAATTCTCACATATTGTAGCTTGGTCAGGACCACTTGGCGTCGCTTTTTGATGCTCAAGGTAACTTACCCCTTTAGCGTCACTTTTCGACGTGAAGGGTCAGCCGTTGTTTTCAGTTGTTTGTCTTAATTTAATGGTTTGCATGCATTTGTAAAAAATATTAATCATTTTATATACATTTTTACTTTCATTGGAGCACCTAACCCCACCCTTACCCTAAACCTACCCACCTCTGAACAATATAAAACACACACAGGCAGATATAAGTGCAGTCACAGGTATTTATTACAAAAACTGACCATAAATGAGCTGTATAAAACATTACAAACAAGTCGTGTTGCATTTGAAGTCTTCTGAAGCCATACAAAGTCTTTATGAGAAGAACAGATTAAAACACAAGGTTTTAAGATTTGAATCGCTGAAAATGATCCGCTCCGTTAACGCGCTCACGTCTCATTCAAAAAGATACTCCCGTCCCGTAGCATGACGCATTCAGTCACGAGACACACAAGAGCCAAAACTGTTTGGATACCAATATTCTTCAAAATATTGAATTAGTAAGTCATTACAGGAGTAGAAAAACATGAGGGTGAACATTTTTCTTTGGGTCAAATATAATAAAACACCATTTCTCTTTTTTTATGCACAATCACGAGTGTGAGTAAGGGATGGCTTTATTTCGGGCTGAAATGTCCCTTTAAGCCACACCAGATTTATGAATATAAATGTAACATTGTACATTGAAGACCCAACTATGGGCCAGTCACAGCATGTTATCAAGCAGAATCTTAACAATGGGTGCTTTTGACAAACTTTAGCAGAACGATATCATCTTACTGTAATTAAAATTTTCAACATATTTTTTTAAAATATGGAATTCTTTAATCAAGCCATGGGCTCAAAGGTTCATTGAATCAGTCTGTCAACAGAAGTGCAGCTTAATCCCTGTATTTGTTAGACCAAGATGTTGCTCCATTCCAAACATTTCTTTGTTGATTATCCAAGTCTGAACATCAGAGCCATTGCTCCGGGTAACTGATACAGTACATCCAGAGGTACGATATGGGGACGTTTGCATCAGTCACGCTGGCACGAGTGGAAATAGAGGTTTAGTGCTTCACTGTTGGTCATGTGGGGAGTCAAGGATGTAATAATAGACCTGGAACTGAGTGTGGCTGGAGTGTCTTTACTGTTACAGTAACTGCTCCACCGCGCCGTAACATGTTGCACCTTCATTCTACAGATGTGACTCACCGGTCCTCACTCGTGCCTTCGCCAACTGTTTGTTATGCTTGGTGAAGCCTTCTATATTTAATCTGTGAAATATGTGCTTTTGGAGAGGGACTGATCTGACTTTGTTACGCAGGGAGTCCATTGTTTTGACAGCTTCTCTTCCCTCATTTGGCCGACTTTGATCTGAAAAGGCCATTCACATGTGCTATTGATTGATCTTTCTCTTGGGCCTGAGTTTCCATTTCTCTTACAGCGCTGTGGGAAATAGATGGGTCAAACAACAGACCTACAGGTACTCTGGTTTCAAGAGAGAGAAAAATCCCACTCTTTATTCACGTTGATTCCCAAGCCCCCCTTTTATACTAAAGGACCTCAGATTGGTGCATACAACAGGGGCTTTTAGGTGATTGGCTGTCTGGTGTTTTTCATCATCTCCATACCCTTTGTGAAGAAGGTTATCTTGACAATTGCGAAAATAAAGTCAGGTTTTGAGTTGATAGATGAAGCCGAGAGCCAATTATTTCTGTTAGTGTAAAAGTCTAAGCAAATGGCAGTCACAGACCGAGGGTTAGAGTCTGAGAGCAGACTGTTTATTCTCCTGATCTGAAATGAAAGGCTGTGTTATTTATATATATTTTTTTTAGCTGTTATCTTTTAAGCTGTTTGACATTCTCTCAAGGTTTGTATCAGCCTTCAAGGCACCATATCTTAATAAACAGGAAACAGTAAACTCTGAAGTGCTCTTTCTCACTAATTCTTTACAGTGACTCATGGGTAATGAGGGGTGTTATGTGCTCTTTCTGACAGTTGCAACAGTGTGTCTCTCCCATAAATATATGCCCCAATGTGCAAAAACAGCTCTAAACATTACATATCACTTTGCCTGAAGAATGAACTGATAATAATAGGTCTTAAAAAAGGTGGGGAAGAGACGCTACTTATAAAAGCCTTGGGGGCAAATTCACTAAACGGTTGTGCCACTTTTACATATTATTCGACAAGCACCTGCAACACCAATCTAATGATGCGCTCGGTTTCAGTAATATTTTGGCCAATCAGATGAGCAAATTATATGGTCACATGACTCTTTGATATGCATCTGTAGATAAATGTTTCAGGTGTAGCACATGTGCTTGTTTTCTTACTGAATAAAAATATATATACACTTCAAATAAGCATTTACATTTTTTTACCTTTCCATCTTGGTGTACCATTCATATTTTTTAACAACAGTGAACAGTAATAATAAAAAGTAGAATATTACAATTTAAAATAACATTTCAATCTGAATATCACAGTGTAATCTATTCCTGTGATTCCTTCTTGAGTGTCACATGATCCCTCAGAAATAATTATGCTGATGTGGTGCTCAAGAAACGTTACTTATTATCAATATTGAAGCAGCTGCACTGCTTAATTGTGATACTTGTTTTTTTGTTTTTTATCATTCTGATGAATAGAAAGAACATTATTTATTTGAAATACACTCACTGGCCACTTTATTAGGTACACCTGTTCAATTGCTTGGTAACACAAATTGCTAATCAGCCAATCGCATGGCAGCAACTCAATTCATTTAGGCATCTAGATGTGGTGAAGACGACTTGCTGAAGTTGTAAAGGTGTGGAGGATATTTTCTTGGCACATTTTGGGGCCCTTAGTACCAATCGAGCATCGTTTAAACACCACGGCCTACCTGAGTATTGTTGCTGACCATGTCCATCCCTTTTTGACTACAGTGTACCCATCTTCTGATGACTACCAGCAGGATAATGCACCATGTCACAAAGCTCAAATCATCTCAGACTGGTTTCTTGAACATGACAATGAGTTCACTTTACTCAAATGTCCTCCACAGTCACCAGATCTCAATCCAATAGAGCACCTTTGGGATGTGGTGGAACGGGAGATTCGCATTATGGATGTGCAGCCGACAAATCTGCAGCAACTGCGTGATGCTATCATGTCAATATGGACCAAAATCTCTGAGGAAGGTTTCAAACACCTTGTTGAATCTATGCCACGGAGAATTAAGGCAGTTCTGAAGGCAAAAGGGGGTCCAGCCTGGTACTAGCAAGGTGTACCTAATAAAGTGGCCAGTGAGTGTAGAACTTTAGGTAGCACTTTATTTTAGGGTCTCTTAACTAGTTGCTTATTAGCATACATATTACTAGAATATTAGCCATTCATTTGTAGTAATCAAGCACATAGTAATGCCTTATTTTACATTGCCTTATTCTACATCCCTAATCCTACCCAATACCTAGATTTAACAACTACCTTACTAACTATTAATAAGCAGCAAATTACAAATGTATTGAGGTGAAAAGTCATAGTTAATAGTGAATAAGTGTTCCCTATTCTAAAGTGTTACCAAAATGTGGAATATTATACACTGTCACATCACATTATTACTGTCACTTTTGATCAATTTAATGCGTCCTTGCTGAATAAAATTTTATGTCTTTATAGCAGTGTACATCCATCAATGTTTTGATAGCTTCAAGTTAGCATAAAAATGCATGCATTGAAATGTGTGAAATTTGCATATTACTTAGGCTCATTATAGATTATGCCTCATTCACAAATCTTCGGTGCTGTTAACATACTAACATGATTTCTGTACTGAATCTTGAATCGGAAACACCGATAAACGTCACTTTCTGCGTTCTTAGCAAATTCACCCTTTTCAGTGAGTGAGCGGGAGCTTTCCATGAATTCAAGCCGTTATATCACATTACAGGAAAGCTTTAACAGATATTTCACCAGTTCCCACATAGCTCCAGCTGTCTCAATACAAACAATCGTATTGTGCCGAATTGAAAAAGATTTCCTGGGGGCAACAGGAATCTGAAGTAACATCACAGAGGAGGTTTGATATGCCTTTTGTGGTAAACAACTGTCTCTTTGTCCAAATGACCCTCAGTTTGTTTGAAGCCAATACTTCCCCAGCACCTGATATGCCTGTTAGTGCCAGATGATAATGCTAATATTTGAAATCTGTAGACCGACAGTACTGTCATTCATAACCAGGCAGCTACCATAGTTCATAGATAAACATAGAGTGTTTCTTATCTTAGCTGTGGTGTAGCTGGGCAGGGAAGCTGCAGAAATAATCTTATTAATTCCAATCATCTGTTTTCCTCTCTTTGAAAGGATGATAGTGTTTTGGGGAGGAGAGCAGCATCAGCTGTGCATAATGGAAGGCTGCTTGTTCTTGTGTTTTTCCTTTCCGACAGGACGGGGAACTACTCAGGAGGAAGGAAGTGCCAGATCCGTGCGCTGAACTAAACTTGTGCATTTCCCTCGTTTGAAAGCCATAATAAACTCACCCAAGTGTGTAAACATGAAAGATAAGCCCTTACAAGATATACTTATGCTCGCCTTTGAAATCCATCCAGTTACCATAAAAAGTTAGATGTGTGCCAACTTCGGCCTGCGTTCCTCCGCCTGCGACATCGAGGCTTACAAACAGCCTGTAGTCTACAATTGACCGAACAATCCACCGACCCACTGCTGGAATTCACATTCCTCAGGCCTGTCTGCTGAACGAACCGATAAGCTCCTCAGTAAAGTTCAATCATTAATCTTTCAAACCATGCCTCAAAATGTGTTTTCTTGTCTTTGATGATGAGTAATCAGCCATACTTTAAATGTGTGAATTTATAGTTGCGATGTACCTAGGACCCTTTCAAATCTGATTCTGGTCGATGCTGATGAAGAATTATTTTGAAAACATAAATACATTTAAAAAAAATGAAACAACCTAAATAAACAAATAAAATGTTGAAAAGTATCACATATATTTTTATTTTATAACTGCAGTTCACGCAAATTTAAATATTTACTGACATATCGCTCAAGACTTTCTGATATAAAAATTATGTTTGAACTTTGAGTAAAAATGCACAATTTCTTATTATTGTAATAATGTGTACATAATGTGTTTTTAATGTCACTATTGATGAGGATTGTATGATCTTTGAATAATATCAGTCTTTAAATACAAGATATTTAAAGTGTTCCTGAAGTATACTTGCTATAGTTCCACTTTTGTACAGTCAAATATACTTCAGTGTATCTTTAGTTGTCCTTCAGCACTATCTCCACACAATTAAAGTACATTAAGCAAAACATTTGTTACTCCAATTTAGCAGACTTTAAATATGCCAGTTTAGTATGCCAAAAGTACAATTACAGGGTATTTTTATTAAATATATATATGAAGAGCTCTTTTCCAAAACGCTATAAATCCATTTTAATAGTTTTCATGAAAATGACATTTTTTTTACCTAGACCCATACATTTTGTTAATATTCAATTTATCATATTAAAATGGTCTGTTGGCTCAGTCTGAACATGTTAAACAATGATTGTTAACCCCCCCTCGAGTCCGCACCATCACACCGAGCGGGTCTCGAACCCGGGTTTCCAGCGCGGTAGGCGGGCGTTCTAACAAGGAATGCCAAAAGCTACAGCTTCTAGCGTCAGTCGCTAGAGTGCCTCTTTGTGAGGTCAGGAGAGTGAGGTACATTTTAAACAAGGAAATATAGCGATTTGGCATGAAACATTGATGGAGCAGTGAATAGGTTCAGTACACAGCAAAATGGCATGACGAACTATTTTTTTTTAAATTTGGCATTTAACGCGTTTTGAAAAAGAGCTCTTCATATATATATATATATATATATATATGTATATGTATATATGTATATATATGTATATGTATGTATATGTATATATATATATATATATATGTATATATATATGTGTGTGTAAATGTATTTGTAGTATACTTAGCATGAAATAAATGTTTTTCAAATTCAGTTTAGTATATTTGTTTCACTTGGGTTGTCATATCACCAACCAGTCAAGAACTGCCTCAAAGAAACCATTTGCTTGAGAACTGGATTTCGCTGGTCGTGCTTCATGTTTGTGATTCACTGAAAATAATAAGCTTGTAAGAATTGTTTACTTAAGAATGAGACTTTGCTGGTTGCACTTTATGTTTGTGATTCACTAAAAATAACTGTCTCAAGAATAATTTGCTTGAGAATCACTGGTCGTGCTGTATTTTTGTGATTCACAGACACACACACACACACACGCACACACACAAGCACACACACACATGCTCACACACACACAAACAAAGAAACAAACACACACACACACACACACAAAAGAACCAGCTCAAAAGAATGGACATAACTGATTAAGTTGTATGTTTGTGAATCACAATAGCCACAGCCATATCACCCTGCAGCCCAAGACCGGTTGCCCACTGAAGCTAAGCAGGGTTGAGCCTGGTCAGTAACTGGATGGGAAGACTAGGTTGCTGCTTGAAGAGGTTTTAGTGAGACCAGCAGGGGGTGCTCACCCTGTGGTCTGTGTGAGTCCTAACTAGGGTTGGGAATCGAAAATCGATTCCAGAATCGGATACTTGTTGTCAAATTAAAATTTTGATTCCACCTATCGATTCCTATGCGCTTTTTTTTCTCTTTATCTGTGAGGACCGGTGTGATCTAGCGATCTGCCAGGACCTTGCTCGCTAATCTAAGCCTGCAAAGTATGCCTGCTTTTGCGATCAGAAGCCTAATATCTCTGATATCTGTGAAGAAGTATAATATCTGTGATAGCTAAACATGTTGCAAGAGAGGTGTCACCACCAACATGACATCAATTTAATAGATCGTTAAAAATCGCGAACATGACTCAAACACTAACGTGATTCTATTCCTAAATGAAAATGGTTTGTCTGTTTCATTCCTCAACCTTTGAGGTGTGCGATCACAATGTTGTGATCACTTGGTTCATCTGTGCAGCAGTGCCACCACTGATCTAAGCTTGGCCACCCTGCTCAAAACTGCAGTTTTTGTCCCCTTTTTCTTGACAAGAAATGCCTTTATTAAGATGCGGAACCAGTGTGTTTTTTTTGCATCCACATCCAACGAGACTTTTCAGACGCACACTGCAGCTTTGCCTCAGCGCTAGGCACGAGTCAAATGAGCGCGGGAAAGGTACACCAGCCAAATGAGCTTCGGCAGAACAATGAGATGCTGTTAGACTATATGTCAGTAAAACAATCTTTCCTGTCCTGTCAGCCGTCACTGTGCTCACGGTGCACGCTCTGATCGCGTCATCATAAATAAGCGCACAAGAGACTGCATACGAGTCTGCCATCAGTTAAGTCATGAAATTACCAAAAAAAGACGATTAAAGCTGCAAACTGTGCATGCATGTATGAATGCATTACATTTCAGAAAGTCTCTCAAATGCATACTAAAATATAGGCTATCGTGCAATGGTTTGCTAAAAAGAGACACAGGATAAATGCTTGATATCATTATCTAATCACATTGGAATCGAAACTGGGAATCGAAAAGAATCGCAATTGATAAGCAGAATCGGAATCGGAATCGAAATCGATAAAATTCAAACGATACCCAACCCTAGTCCTAACACCCCAGTATAGTAACGGGGACTCTATACTGTCAAAAAAGCACCTTCTTTCGGATGAGACGTTAAACCGAGGTCCTGACTCTCTGTGGTCATTAAAAATCCCATGGCATGAGAGATTAATTGTTGAACAAAATCGTTATTTTTGTTTTCTTTGCATACAAAATTATCATCGTAGCTTCGTAACATTACGGTTGAACCATTGATGCCAGATGGACTATTTTGCCGATGTTTTTCATATTTTTCTTGGCCTTGACAGTGTTATTTACTTGGCAGTCAATGGAACAGTCACAAGCCTCCTGGTTTTCACCCAAAATATCTTAAATTGTATTCTAAAGACGAACAAAACTTTTACGAGTTTGGAACGACATGGGGGTAAATTATTTAATGACAAAAAATTATATTTGAGGTGGATTAACCCTTTAATGAAATCAAAGGTCATACAAATCATTAATTTTGCATTTTTGGGAGCTAGTCTCACACCTTACGATTAGTCCAACTTTAAAATCAATTTGAATAGTAAATGCTACAAGCTGTGTTTGCCACCTCCAATAAAAATCCTTCACCCCCGTGTGATCATCCCTGACCCTGGACCAGACGAGTTACAATCATCTAAGACGGCTTTATTGAAAGGGACTGAACCCGACATGCTAAACGTGTTTTGTGGGTGTAAATGATTTCTAATTAGATGAGCACTCAATTACAGCGATTGCTCTCTCAAAGTAAGTTAAGCAAATTGATGAGGCTAATGCTCATTTCACAGGGAGATTAATTGAGGCTACACAGAGTCTTCAGCCTTCTGTCTGGAGATAAGGACCACAGACACCCTGCTGAGGCCAGGAGGACATGGACAAATGGGGGATGGGCGCCATAAATAAAGAGGTTCCTTGAGTCTTTTGAGTCCAGGCTTGTTTGATAAGATATGAATGGAGCCCTTGTTGATGGTCGGGACTCGGGTGTTGTTCTCTTCTGTTCTGTGGACAGAAAGTGATGAGACCAGGAAAAAGTTGGGAGAGTTTAGTGGATATATTTACTGAGAAAGAGAGAGATAGACACAGAGCATCTGGTGGTGAGATCCTGTTATTGTTAGCGCGAAGGAAAGCCCCAGCTTCAGAGGTCCTTGACCAGTTACTCTCCATAGCCAGCAGAATGGAAACGGAATAAGGATGAGGCTGTTTTGAGCAAATCGACTCCAAGCAGGAAACTGTTACAATGGGACTGATGTCCTCCGATGTATTATAAATGTCAGTCATTATTAGCATAATCACACACCCTCAAATTGTTCATTACAATTTCAGTGTTTTCTTTTTTAAATGAACCAGTGTCTATAAAATGTTATCTGATGGGAAAATAATTGACAGTGCAAAATTAATTAAAACAAACATTGCAAAAAACGAGCTCAAACACCACAGTAAGTTGATTTGGAATATTCCTGAGAAAGGCAGAAAGAGGAATTCATAATGCGTTATGGGAAAATTTGTAAATGAGGTGTTCTTCTACCAATCTTTCTAGATACACATTACCTTTCAAAAGTTTCGGAGCAGAATGATTTTTTTTTAAAGATAAAACTCATAAAGCTGATAATCCTTAGCAAGGATGCATTAAATTGATGACAGTAAAGTGTATGTCTGTAAATAACAGTAACCATTTTAGAATTAAATAAATGCTTTTTTACTTTCTATTCATCAAATTAGCACGGTTTCCACAAAAACATTAAGTAACAGAAGTTTTCAACATCGACGATGATAATAATAAGACATTTCTTGAGCAGCAAATCAGCATATTAGAATGATTTCTGAAGGATCATATGACACTAAAGACTGAAATAATGATGCTGTAAATTCAGCTTTGCCATCACAGGAATAAAATACATTTGAAAACATAATCAAATATAAAAGTGAATTACCACACTTTTGAACGGCAGTGTAGAAACTTTCCAACTTTGCAGTTTTTTACAACTTTTAAAGGTTATATTGATCTTGACAGTATGCATGTATGCACACCACTGCTTTACACCAACCCTACGCAAACACGCATGTGAGACATACAACCGATTACATGCTAATACAGTTTCACTGTTCCATTGCTGAGATCCTAAAAAGCAGGTTTATATTTGTACATCAATGTGGAAAACAATTTCCCAGTTTCTAGGGCGACATGAATTCTAAGACGTCCGTTCAGACTCAGACCACCTGGAAAAGCTAGAAAGAGTGCCCAGGGCTCCCCAACCATGTCCTTGCCACACCTAGCACCTAGTTTCAATAGCTGGACTCTGATCCTGGGAGAATTTCAGCCATTTTTCTGCACGTCTTGTTGACACAGTGCTGTAGCGTTCAACTGTGATGGAGTAATTAAACGTGTGCAGCAGACAGGTTATTAGAAGCAGAGTTTGGATAAGATTTTCCTGCAGGATACCTGATACAGTGTCTGATCTGGAAGCAGTTCTCTGTGTAAAGGCCAGGACCATCAGTATTCCCACAGTTTGGTTTAGCGCCTCTAGGTATGACAATTTGTCTCAGCTCCACCAACAAACAAACCCAGGGGAAACAGTGCAAGGCTGAACTTGTAATAGTGGCAAGGCAGATACAAAAGACCCAGAGTTATGGCTTGTGGAAAGACTGCGGCTGTATGTAATGACTTTTCTGGCTGACCTGGAAGGAAAGGCAGGCGTTTGTGCTCAAACACGCATTAACATACATGAACTCCCCTGTTCCACCACACACACACACACAGATTCGCTGATATGTTGGCTGGGAGAACATGATGCTGCCTGCTCATCACGTTTCCCTGTGGTCTTTCCAATCATTTGCGTAAAGCACAGGAAATATAGGTCAAACAGCAGATGTGCTCTCGGCTACAGGACAAATCACACCCTCCTTTCAACATGTCAGGATCAAACAGTTTAGCTGGGGTGCCAAAGTTCTGCTTTCTAAACGTTTCTAACTTTTCTAGAGGAGAAGAAACGTGGGAAATGGATACCGCTGTGCTCCATGGTGGTGCATTTGTGGGGTCTGGCCTGGCATGTACGTGTTTGTAGAAATGTACGTGAGTGAGCTTACGCGTGCATGTTTGGGGATTTGTGTATATATAGCCTCAATGACGAATAAGAATGTCTGGGATAATGAAAAGGAGAAATATTTGTTAAAAGAATTATCTTTGTGTTAATTTATGCAATTTTCTACAAATGCTAGAAGGGTCAAGTTGAGTGCAAATCATGTAAAAATGAATTAAATATTTTATTTGGATTTTAAAACTCACTTCGGATCTTAAAACATAATTATTACTGTCCAAAATGCATTTGAAATTAAAAAAATATGTTTCAGTCATGCACAGCATTAAATAATAGTCCTTACACAGCCATTCAAATGTTTGGGGGCGGTACGATTTTAAAATGGTTTTCTCTCCATGCCTGTGCTATTTGATCAACAATACATTTTAAAATGTAATTTATTCCTGTGATGGCAAACTGGATATTCAGCAGCCATTACTCCAGTCTTCAGTGTCACATGATCCTTCAGAAATCATTGTAATATTCCAATTTGCTGTCAATGGTGAAAGTGGTTATGCTGCTTAATATTTTTGTGGCAACTGTGACATTTTTATGCATTGTTTGATTAATAGAAAGTTCAAAACAGCAGCACAAAAACATAATAAAAAATAATATAAAATTAGTTGCAATTAGTCGCATTACAAAGTTTAATAACATAAATGTCTATTTTGACCAATTTAATGTGGCCTTGCTAAATAAATCTATTAATTTATGGCCCCCAAAATAAAAATCATACTGTGATTATACATAACTTTAGATTTTCTTGAAACTGTTAATTTTTCATATAAAAAGTAGCATTGGCTATTTTATCTTTAAGCTCCACAAAAGTTATTTTCTACAAGAGTTGCATTTTAGCAGTAGGTTTGAATATATCTAAAAATGAGCAAAATTGACAGCTTGCAAGTATTTGGTTTAATGTGAAGGAGTGCCACAGGAGAGAGAAATTCTAGAAAAAAGCATCAAGTTACTGTATGAGGATGACATACTGCTGAAAAGTCTGTGAAACACTCTCTCTTTCTCATTCCAGTCATGCTCTCCCTGTCCTTTACAACAGCAACAATCACATTCTCTTATGATAGACTCATTGAGATTGACCTACATCACTTTGGATAATAACTGCAGCTTTAAAGAGAAGATTGGTAGTTTGATGGATGGATTCTAATTTGTCCTTTTCATCCACTCTTTTTTCATTCTGGCATACGGGTCTTCCCTCCATGAAACTTCAGCGCCTGCCTTTGTTTGATCTAGCAGTTATCAGATCAACCACGAGGGGTAGCAATGTTCTCATGTAAGCTTAGCCCAACTGATTGAAATCCTTTATTCTAAAAGATTCATTTACTCACTGGAGAGAAAACATGCTTTCTCACATTCTTTTAGAGTGATGCTAATATGTTTTCAAAAAGCTGTAATCAGCTCTTCATGCACGCCGCTTTGAGAGCGCGCTCTTTTTTTGAAGGAATTTATACAGAATACTGAAATATGCTGATTTGTTCTTATTTCACTTTAAACAAGCCTCTTATCACATAAAAACAATAATTAAGAGTCAATTATTCAGAGTGCCTGGAGCAAAAAAGAGAGAGAGAGCGTGATTTTTATCAGGCCATGAACGTATACTCTACATATTAACTGAACCTGGGTTGAAACGAACGGGAGTTCTCATTCGCATTGGTGTTAAGCATCATGTTGGTCAAATC
This sequence comes from Gymnocypris eckloni scoliostomus, assembly GCA_027564155.1. Taxonomy (NCBI): domain Eukaryota; kingdom Metazoa; phylum Chordata; class Actinopteri; order Cypriniformes; family Cyprinidae; genus Gymnocypris; species Gymnocypris eckloni. The sequence goes on along the minus strand of CM050415.1, from coordinate 31,587,194 downwards.
TCCTTTGATCCCTTATAGATGCCCGATCTCTAGTGACCCCTAAGCACACCCCACTCCACATCATGCGATAAGTGTGGGATTGTGAAATGCTGATCTGGCAAGGCAGCTCGTCTGGAATTCTGTTCCCTTCATCTATGTCCTCCTGCAAATGAGTGGGTTAATTTACACATTAGCAAAGATTAAGGGTACAAATGAGACCTTGTGTCACTAATGGGGGTCAAAAGAGGGGATAAGGGTGGAAAGGAAAGGGCGAAACCCTTAGGGTACTAAGGAACTGTAGTTCTTTTATTTTCAGATTATCTGGGCACATTTTGCTTTTTGCACATGACTGATTGATTATTTGACTTACTATCTCCGATGTGATGGGGTGGAATGTGTACATGTGTTTGTGTAATTATGCTACACTAATTGTATATTATGTATATTTTTGTCTAACTAGATGTATGTGGCATTTATGGTTTTTAGAAAAATATTTTTCCAGTCAGGATTCCAGGTCATGTTTAAATTTCAGTTAGACATCTCACAATTGTATAAGCGTATTCCATGAGGTTACATCTTCCAGAAGCAACTGGAAGTATGGCCCAACTGGGAAAAACATTACTAGTTGCTACTGTGATTTCTATATAACCAGCCTTTGCTCTGGGCAGGGGTGGTGCTGCAGTGTTTTCCTTCAGCTCTACGCGACGTGCTGAGTCTCTCGCCCCGACCTGTTGGGTGTTTACGTGTTGACACTCGCTACGATGGGACTCCACATTCCTGGCAGAGGCCTTCTTGGAGTTGGCATGCTAGGAAAACACTATTTGACACCAAGTTAGCTTGTGAGACAATTCAACACACAACTGGAATACTCTGAGGTCTATATTGGCATGGATTCCAATGGAGAGTTTTAGCAGTTCTTCAGAAAGGTTTTGAAAAGATTTCACATGGCAGGATGTGTGTGCATGTGGGAATTTATTTAATGGTTATTTTATATATTTTGTTTTATTGCTTAAATTTTTTATTGGCAAGTAACTTAAATATGTAATAATACTAATATTGTGGTTATAATATATATATATAGTATATATAATATATATACAATAATATATATCTAAATAAATGTTGCTTTTACATTCATATTTTTTTTCAGCGTTATTTCAATTACTGAATTTTTGCAATAGTTTTAGTTAATAATAACAGCACTGATAAATACACTCCATGTCAGCTCTCTCGTGAAGACTTTAGTAAAATAGGACGTCTGTCACATTTCCCCTTCCCAGACCACTTCCACATTTGTAGACTTTCTAGATATTTATATAAAATAACACTTATTTGTTGGTGGAATTATTAAATGTGTTTTTTTCAACACTTTTTGCATTTGGTAGTTATTAATTCAAGAAGCATTCAGTGTCCAATAACTCAGCGAATAATCTGTCACAAGGAGTAGGATTTGGTGATGCATTGCAACCTGCTCTGTGTAAAGTAAAACTGCCTTTATTAGGCTAGTGATTGGCTCATATTTATCATATTAAGTTACAAAAATCAAAAGCCCAAAATCACACTGCAAATGTTTCATCCATGAAGCCTAAAACATTGTGTTGCAGATCTAGTGTAGAAGGTCAAAGTTCTAAGCCTTCTGGACCCACATGTTCCCCAGCCCGGATGAGGGGGAGAGGGGAAAGGTGATTTCCTCTTGGACAGCATGACAGGGCTTCCTGGAAGAGTCGTCCCTCCCTAAGAACAACTGCATCCTGCCCTGAAAATGAAACAAGGCTCTGTAGAGTCACATATGTTGTAAAACACACTCAGCCCTTGTGATACCAACATGGTGTGCCATCTTGAACCAGTGCTAAAGAAGCAGCTATTATATTATCATAGTGGTTATGTAACTCAGGGGAGCAGGCAGTAATAATTATAATGTTTTCTGAATGTCATTGGGTATGCTATAATGACTGAAAGATGATAGCACAGCTAATACTGTTATATAGGCCATGATACAAACACAGAGGGAGAGAAATGAAAGTGATTGCTGATCATGTGTTTTTCTCCTGAATACATCCTCTTGGCAAGAATCCATGAGTGAATGGTTAATGCAAAGAAAGCAAAATAGAAAGTAAAAAAAGAGAAGTGTCTGCAAGTGGTGGTGTGCTTGTTCTGTATGCAATCGTTTTTGCTACTTCTGGAAATCGTGTCCTATCAGGAGCAGCATCTGTCAGGGCATGTCCAGTCCCTTAACAAAAACGTGCGCTTGATCTTTAATTTTTGTTATGATTTTGATTTATTTTTTGCTTGGTGCAATGCCAAAAAATTGCTGTGTGGCGTTTTGTACCTCTAATAAGTAAAACAAATAAAATTTAAATAAAAAACATCTGAAGATTTTTATACTGCCAAATAAACAGACGGCGATAGCACAATCTGAGCGGGTAGCAGACAACATCCGAACTCCACCAGCAGTTATGGATATACAACGTATGAAACATATCAAGCTTAATATTCATATTTATATGCACTACAGCTAGACTACCCTTCAATGACCTGTCATTAGTCCCGTCCCACCAGCACGTTCTGATGGGGCTTTACAGTAACCCTCCTTCACATCGTTTACCTATAGTAACCATATTGTTTGGTTGTAACCACGGTTAATTTTCATATGGGATATTTTCATGTTATTTTATATATTTTGAATTTTACAGTGTGACAGTATAATGTTTTGTTAGTCAGTTGATTTGTAGTTGAAAATTAATACATGCCAGATTATTAAGGGGTCTGGGCACTCTATTATTCAAAACGGTCAGTTGGAGGTTGGTTTGTCGTTTAGATTAAGAATAGTAGTTATCCTGACTCAGCTAACATTTGCAGTATCGATATAGAAGATGTAACATTACAGTGCATGTGCACTATATATTTGTATCATCAAGGAAAGCATCTAAGACAGAAATACATTTGAATTGCATTATATATATGTAAACTATAGAAACTTTTTAAGGGCCTAGTTCAAATTTGGTAGAATCTTGTTGCTCTGTTATACTCTTCTGTTCTGGTAAATCTCAGCAGAAACTCCAGCGGTTCATCAGCTCAGTTTAGAAGACGCTCTAGCAGATGTCCGGCAGTTTGCCACTGTTCTCCCGCTCTGTCCTCACCTGTCCCTCCCACCATGTGTGGAAGACACTGAGAACGCACCAGAGGACGGGGTCAGACTTCAGGAATGCTTTTCTTCTGTCTGCCATGTCCTTTTATGGATTAGGATGAGGTTAAGATGCTTTAATTGAATTAACCCCTCGAATCATACATAAGCAAAGCTTTCTCACGGTGTGTGGTGGCAGATCTTCATAGTAACCCAATTCTTCCAGTCTCTTTGCGGAGGTTACCCTGGCAACAGAGTGAATGAACTGACAGCGTCTGTGCGTACATGTGCTTTTAATTAAAGAGGAGCGGTAATAGAGACATTTAGTGGCAATTTACTGTCCCTTGTGGCACAGCAAACGCATACTTCCTCCCCCTCTCTTCCTCTTCCTCTCTCGCCTTTTTTACTCAACCATATCAACATCCGTAGAAATCAACGCTTCGGTTTAGATAACCTCCATGTTTGTACCACCAAATGGTTTATGAAATGAAAGGAATGGTTCACCCGAAAATGAAGTTTGTTATTAAATACTCACCCTCATGTTGTTACAAGCCTGTACCTTGTCCAACAACCTGTATTGTTTTGGACCCCATTGACTTTCATTATATGGTCAAAAACAGTTTTCAAAATATCTGTCAAAAAAGCTCAGAGGAATGAAAGTAATACAGGTTTGGAACGACACGAGGCTGAGTAAATAATTTTGGGTGAACTATCCCGGCAAGCAGGACAGTTGCTTAAAATGTTGTATGTCCTTGTCATGCAGTGGCCCAGAATTATTCTAAGTGTATCTTATCAAACATAGATTTCCAGAGTGTTTGGATTCGAAGAGCTGAAGATGCATTAGTCATCAGATAATGACCTGGAATGACCAGATCGATGTGGCAGCGGAGAGCACTTTGTAGGAAACTCCATTAACAAACCTCAGTCAGTTAATTAGCTGTAGACGCAGCGGAGCATACAGACCCTGCATGTGGCTCGGAGCTTTGCGAAAGGCTTTTAGATGAAAGTGATGAATTGCTGTCATTGGGCTTGTTCTAAACTTTATCAAAAGATTAAATATTGGATGTAAAATAGACAGCTCTCGCCACATGCAAAGGTCATTTTCCGATTGCCACATTAATCAAAATGCTTTTTGCTGTCAGCAGTGAAGAGAGAATACCCAAAACAGCAGAGATGCGCTGTGTGGTGATATGCTGCAGGCACAAGTGTATATGTGTGTGTGTGTGTGAGGTTAGACACTGTAGGATGGGAATTTGCTCTTTCTGGAAGCTTCCACGGCTTCTGTTAGTTTATTTCGTATCGGATTTTCATTCACGCATCCCAGCAGATTGTATTCTATTCACAAAGATTGCATTTCCATTTTTCTACTTTACCTGTCTGGGATTGTGAAAGACATTCCTCGTATATCAAGGGTGGTGATTTTAACAGAGCCTTGTGCTGATGACATAAGGAAAATGGATAAACACCCATCCCACTCTTGAGAAACACTCTTGTTTAGGTAACCATGGCGATAACAGAGCTGGAGAAACTGCTTTTCTTTTGTGTGGCATAAAACTAGTTAAAATACAACCAGGAAGAGAGAGGCCCATAGGCAAGGAAATGCATCACCCTCGTAGTGCTGTCTGAGGTTAGGCTACGACACACCCTCTCACACACACACACACATTCTCGTAACTGACATCCTGAACAGTTCGCAATTCACTCTCTGACAGCACATGGGGCCTGGAAACTGCTCCAGGATCCCACTTATCTGCTAAGGTAAAAGACTGATTTCTGTTCATATTTTACTATACCAATGCCTCTGCTGGAATGTTTCTGGTTTGTATAATCTGCTAACTAGCTGTCATATGAATGCAACGGGCTGTGGTTTGCAATATTGATCTGTTGTATTGAGCTGTAGAAACATGTTGTGGTTTAGTTGTTGGCTGGTGTGTTTGGAGTGGAAGTGTGAGTGTGTTGTTTTGGGGCCTCCGTATAATACATCTATTGAATATCAAACAAAGGAACATTATTGTGATTCAAACATAAAACCCTCCTTACAGCGTCTCAGCATGGGCCTGACCTGCACACTCACACACACACACACACACACACACACACACACACACACACACACACACACACACACACACACACACACACACACACACACACACACACACACACTCTCTCTCTCTCTCTCTCAACAAGCGTTTTCACACTCTCTCATGGATGGCTGTTTTGAAAAAGGCCCATCCTTACATGGATGTATTCAGTGGTCTCCTTGACTTTAATTTATATGAGGTGGACTTCATTTTATGGAGAGCATAAAGACTAAACACACAGATTGTGTGACAGTTCAAGAGTGAGAAAAACACACTTCCTCAGTGAAACTGTGCAGAGATGCTTCACCTCCTCATGTTTTAACAGATATGTAGGGGAGTCCTTAAAGAGATAGTCACCCAAAAATGTCAATTCTGTCATTATTTACTCATGTCGTTTCAAACCTGTGTGACTCTTTCTTCATTAAAATGTGAAGATTATTTTTTAAGAAGATTCTGGCTGCTTTTTTCAGTACAATTATAGCGAATGGGAACGGAGGCTGCCAAGCTTAACAAAAAAGACAAAAAGCACCATAAAATTATCTTAAAAGTTTTCTAAGCACTACATTCCAAGCTATAAAATACTTTGCTGTGAGGGAAAAGACCAGCATTTTAGTCATTCACTGAAAATCTTGCCATATGCCCTAGATTTGAGAAGTAGGGATAAACGAATCATTATTTTTAGTAATCTTTTCAGTGAATCATTTGCTTCAGTTTCCATTTGGCCTAAATTATTCATTTATTGCATAGTTTTCTTTTCAAATCCATCCTGACTCAGTGTTTAACAACCAACTTGATTATAAATAAATGACTGCTTAAATTTCAATCTGGTCGTTAAATATGGCTTTAGAAGACTTGAATATACCGCAAGGATCATGTAGACTACTTTTATCATTGATGAAAAAATGTTATAGTTTTGAAATAACCTAAGGGTTAGTAGTTACAGAATTTTCATTGTTTTGAGTGAACTGTCCCTTTAAATTCACACATGTTTTTCCATTAAATCCATTTGAGTAAAACCTGTCTAGATTTGATGAGCAGTTTTGAAGGTGTGTGGTTTTATGGAACAGCTAAAATTATAACTGTTCAAATGAAAACATACTAATTTTTATATCCAGTGATATCAGGCTTGCTGTGCACTAATAATATGTATCCATGCACTTAAACTCCAGTGCTGCTTTTCTGTAAATGGTGAACTACAAGCTCTTTGTCAGTATAAAAACCACTCACGTCTGATTGACCATTACTGTGTCTTTTAACGACAATCCACAGCCCAAACAGCCCAGCGTGACAGCACAGGCAGCACTTATTACCAGCACAGAAATGCGCACTGAACGAGTAACTGCAATTTGCTTCTCTTTTTCTCTCAGATGAGCGAGTCTGTGGATGCCGACTATTCAAAGTAGCACTACATTTCTCCTAATTGATTTCATGGGTCAATTACGTATTTTCCTCATTGTGTGGTCAGCAGGGAAGGCCTGGGCCGGCCAGCTGACAGCAGCCCCACTTGTGTGCAAATGAGTTTGAGGGAGGCAGTAGAGAGATGCAGGGGAGGGAGGAGGAGGAGGGGTGGATGGGAGAAGTCCTCTTTTGGATTAGTGGAAGCTTCTTGGCGATCTGCATGTGAATGAGCGTGAGCAGCTTTAGCCGTTACCCCTGCGCTCTTTCTCCATAGTGAGGGAGAGAGACGCTGAGAGAGGGGGGAGAAGTGCATGGGCAGTTACACAGAGCAAAAAGCATAAGTTTAGGGACAAGTCTTAAGGTACATTACAGTTGTGGACTGTCTGGTTTGGGCCGCCGGGTCTTCAGTGGACAGAGCAGTGTGGACAGAGCTTTGTGAATGAGAGAAGGTAAGAATCTCTTTTTTTATCCCATGGGCTTTGCGTGTGTCTCAGCTTCACTGCCCCTCTGATAACAATGGAACCAAGAGCAATGGAGCACTGCAACAGTGCAAAAAGGGGGAAGGGAGACTCATGGCAGAAGACACTTTTTTTCCTAAAATTATGACTTCAAAGTTGGCTTGTTTTGCTCTATTTTTGTAATTTGAGACATATTTAGGCAGGAAGGAATTGAGGGTTGAGGGTTATTGGTTACCCTTTTTCAAGATGCAACAGGCATGTTTGCCATTTGCAGCAAGTATAATGAAATGCTCACTCTCATATGAAACCGTTTGAGTCATTTCCTCTTGTGTGTTGCAACATTTTAGAAATATACTTTTGAAGTTTTACTAATTTGTGATGAAAACAAACAGGAAGTAGACACATAGAGCCTAAGAGTGCAAAATGGTGCCATGATGAGGTTCAGATGTAAGGAATTGTTTTTGATATTTTTGACCAGCATGGATAAAATTACATGGTCCTGCGACTGATTAGTTTTAGCATTTTGTCAGTCTTTTAGCATTTTGTGTTGGATTTTTCCAGCATTTTAACAAGATTACTGTTGAATAACGTTGTAAATTGCGTGAAATTAGTTATCAGCTAGTGTATGGCAGTAAATGGTGTTCTTCGTGGCTAGCTACAGAAAGTTGTGGCTAACTTAAGAAAAATCTGCGCAGAGCCTCATAAAACATAACACAGGCCTCGGAAACTTTTACAATTATCAATGCTTCATATTAACATGCGCTATTGATAGTTCTCCTTTTCTCTTTCTTTCATCATCTGCCAAATGCAGTGTATTTTCTGAGATATTGTTGTGGTTTAAAGCCACAAAATATTTATATTATGATGATATTTCCCATATGAAGAGGTTATAAAACAAAACAATGGCATGTAACACCCATTATTTTGAGCTGTGGATCAGATGTTAGCATTTAGCTGTTAGCAAAACAGGTCTGACCATCTTTAAAGTGTAAAATGTGTGATCGTTTAGCTCTAAATTTTTACTTTTATGGCTCTGTGAGTATTTGTGGTTCTCAGGGGAAAATATATTTGACATTTATAAAAGTAAATGTGTTTTTGTGTGTGTCTGTTTGCCAGTTTCCTGTCATTAAGTCTGTTCATGGCCACATTGGTGTGATTACACCACATATAGTTGTAGATCTTCTTGACATTTACCATTTTTTCTAGCTTTATATATAGGCCTTAAACAATATCTAAAAATAGATTTTAGTGCAGTTTGTACAATTATTAAGTTTTGTTTGAGACCTTTGATTGGGTCTCTGACTCAATCAAACCAATATCGATCATATTTTTATTATTTCAGCGAAGTATGAGTTAAAATAACCACATTTATGGTTTGGTGCCAATAAATGAATACTTGAGCCTTGCTGATGGGGTTATGAGGAAAAAGTGTTTGAGAAACTGTTTTTATATCTGAGGTGCTAAGTTGTGCTAATTAAGAGTCATTTGTGTTTTTTCACTGTGTGCTGCTGTGTTTCTTGGTTGTGTCAAATAAAGATGTGAACATTTTTATTAAAGAGCAAGAACAGACACTGAGCAAACCTGCAGACACGTCTGTTTTTATTTAAACACAATATGCAAGGATTTTATTAAAAGTTCTAACCCTTCCTACTTTCGAGCCCTTTTCTCTCACTCTATTTGCTTTTCTCAAGCCTTTGGATGACATTGTGTCTCCCCTCTCTATCTCCAAGCATGGCTTTATTTGTCAGCTTCTATTAGAGTGCAGGCAGTTTTCAGACAGCAGCAAATAAATAAATCTGCCAATCCACAGTCTGGCTGTCTCCTCTCCCTTTTGCATAAGTTTAGCTTTCTTACTTCAAACTTTGTGCATTCAAAAGTGACAACACATACTTTTCAAATCACACGAAGTTCAGTCAGAAATTCACTTGCTTCATCTCAAGTCAATGCAGTCTTGTGTAGATCCTCAGGTGCTGGATAGATCACTTAAGTAATGCCAGTTAGGGAATAAGAAGCCCAGGATTAGTCCCATTTTGGTGGTTGGAGGACGTAGGGTATATTTATAGCTGATTAGGTCATCTGGACCAGCAGACGGGATCCTCAGTTCACTAAGGTTGTCTCAGCTGATCAAAAGCAGCACAGGCTGCATGCTGATTTCCTACACATAGTTCTTGACTCACTAAAATGATCATTAATCAGCTTCTGCATGTGCCATGCAATGTTTCAATTCTTAAGCTGATATAATTGGACAGTGTGACTCGGCAAGACTCAGGGTTGTGGCCAGGCCGGAGTCACAGCATGAGAATTCTTTAGAAGTCGTGAGAAAACCGTCTTGGGGTGAATAACATCTTTGCAGCCTCTATCAAAAACACATCATCACTTTCACAATGATCTTCTTCTAAAAAATACTAAAACCAAGAAACTTAAAGTGGCATAAATTTGTGTCTGAGGTGGACGATCATATGATCATATTAATTGTAAACAACTCATGGTGTAGCTTGTCTTGAAAGGATAGTTCAACCCAAAAATTGTTTTGTCTATACAGTGAAACCCAATACTTTTGGGCAAAAACAGTTTAAATATTCTGAAATTACCTATTTTGTGTTCCTCAGACAAAAGAAAGTTATACAAATTTGGAGCAAAATGAGCAAAGGTGATTTGAAAACATTTGGTGGGTGACCTATACCTTGAAGATAAATTATATTGTCATGGTGTACTTTGCATACTTGTGTTAATGACAATTAGCTGACCTGTTAATGGGACACACTCATGTATATGAATCTGTGTCATGTTGAGTGCAGCTCACAGTAACTGCTATTAACAGTGCATAATAAAGGATAGTAGACTTGGCATTTCCTGGGGATCATTTTACTGTCTCGTGTTTTCATATGCAAATGAGCTGATTTTAATACACACATGTACACATTGTATGTGGGTGTGAAAGCAGCTGTGGTGTCGGCAGAGTTATACAGCTCGTCTTGTCATATTTGAGATCCCTTGTTATATTCTAGATCTTCTCATATTAGGGCTGCACAAATATGACAAAAATCATGATAGTCGATTATTCCCTTGAAATTATTAATTGCGATTATCGCAATTTACATTGAATTATGTTTTACATAGTTTTATACCATTTTTGTAGCAATTGCATGCCAATTTTTTATACGAAAATAAACAAGCTAAAACACTTTCAGAAAATCTTTTATTGTTTTTCTATAGACCACTTTTCTGTTAGTAAACATTGTGACGATTTTCTGTGGGCGCGATTGTTATTTAAACATGTTAACTTTATAGGACGAAACCAGATTGGCCGACCCATACACACTTTTACTCAAAGGATGGACGATCTGACAGGATTCCCTTCGGTCGAGTGACTCACATCTAACATGTATAGTAAAGACAAACTCACCGTGTCTATCTAGTCATGTATATATATATTTAAATTTAAGCAATTTTTACAGCTACATTATTATTCCAGCCACAATTAATCACAACAATGTATATACAATTACAAATGATTAAGCATATAAATCATCAGTTTGTTGTTTTACACTCATGCACACAGACATTTCATGCATGACATAGTGAGATGCATAACAAATCTTTAGACGCGCCCATAACAACAAAAGACAATACTTTATTTAATATATTCTGATAAGAAGTGTGCGCTGCAAACGTGAGCATTTTTGACGATCATTTTTGTCCAGCCCGCTCATTTGATCTCGTTTAACCACAGCTGTCGTCGTTTTTTTTGTCTGGCAGTGGCAACAGATATGCGATAAAATTACAAATTAGAGCCTCTACAACATCGATTCAGCACCCAACATCACAACAAGATGATATTTTAAGCTCTTTTTGTAGCCGAATCTGCACTGGTTTGAATGGGCCGCCTCCAGTTTTCGCTTTGTTTTGCCTCCAGCTAGCGCTGTGACGTAATCGTGACGTCAGCCCTAAAAGGGTCTATAGCTTTCCTATAGCATTAAGCATTAAATGTATTGGTTTGGTTTTTTCTTTAAATAAAAAAGTAAAAATATGCATGTTATTATAATGTTATACTAAAACTAAAATAATGAGAAAATCCCTTAAAATAACCCGTAGAAAGAAAAAAACATCTTAAGCATGCAGAATAATGCAATTTCACTTTTTTTGTAATTGTTCTTTTGAACGATTACATAATTGTAGCATACATTTTGTAAAGTGTAAGTTGTCCAAGTTTTGTAGCATTTTACATATTTTTCCAGAATTTAAAATTAAAGTTTTAAATTTAAATCTATCTATCTTTTATGTAGGAAATTGCCATTACAAAGCATGGTAGATGGTAAAAGTGTGTTTGTGTGCTTGTGTGTGCATGTGTGTGTGTGTGTGCATGTGTAGACGTGTGTGTGTGTGTGTGTGTTTATTAATTAAGCATAATTTGGATGTGGCTAATTCTATCCATATTCACATTAATAATACAAATTCTGAATTTTGCCCAACGCTAAGCATCTATCTTGTGTATTTGTGGACATAATGTGATTTTGACTTTGTATTTGAACAATGTGACTGGAGTATTGTCTTCACCAGGACAACTTCAGGGGTTATCAGGGGGGTTGTTACCAATCCTCTTATAAAACAGAGCTGTCTCACGATGGTAATGGTACAAACTACAGTACAGGGATAAGAAAGAAAAACATTAGCCCACACTATCCACCCCCTGCTGATGCTTTGCTCACTTGGGGCATCCTCCGGCCGAGCCAGCTGACAGGTGTCCGTGCCTCAGTAGTTAACCAGTGCCGTGTGAACTGCTGTCTCTGTATTGGCCGCTCTCACGAGTGAACTCAATTGAGCTGAACAAACTGATGCTCCGGCAGCAAACCCATTTCTGCTCTGGGTTACTGTTTTTTCGCTGCTGACACTATGCTGCATGATGTTCATTGCACAGTGGGGGTACTTTACATATCCATTTCCATTTTGTGAATGCAGAGTAAATCTTAAGATAAAATCAACCTCTTCCTGACCCACATATCAAGCGTTAACAAATAAATCTAATGCCTCATTTCAGCCCAGGATGGAAGCGCAATTATGGACAATTCTCAATTCTTCGTCCTCATTATTTCAATTCCCCATCTGAATCGATCTGTGCCTCACTTAAAATTGCCTCCTGTCAGTCATCATAATGTGTATTAATCTCCACCTGCATGCTCTGAGCATACTGACAGCATACAGCTCTCTTGCTCATAAACAAGCCCGGCAAAAAATGAACATCGTGTGGGCGTGGGCGCTAAATAAATGTCTGCGAAATAGAATATTAATGTAAAAATGTTTGAAGGAAACTAACCTTTCCCCATTGGCCTCTGACCATCATGGCCTCGTAATCATCCCCATACACTGATTGGCTTCATCACTCGGTCTCCTCTCCACCAGTAAGCTGGTGTGTGGTGGGTGTTCTGGCGCAATATGGCTGCCGTGGCATCATCCAGGTGGATGCTGCACAATGATGGTGGTTGAGGAGATTCCCCCCTTCTATGTAAAGCACTTTCAGCATCCAGAAAAGCGCTATATAAATGTAAAAATTATTATTATTATAACCTTACCAGGTCCAGGGCTTTTTCTGCTTCCCCAGGATTGGAACAGTTTTGTTATCATTAAAACTATTAAATGTAAGTATTAGATGAAAACTCAAATCTGAAATCAAAAACAATAAAAATGGCAAAAGCAATAAGAAAAGTACAAAATGTTTAACTAAAATTAATTATACGAAATAAATGTAATAAATAATCGAATAGTATATAAATAATACGAAATAGCTCATAATAATACTATGTCATTTAAATTATGATTTAATAATAATAATATAAGACATTTTGACTGTCGTTATTATCATTAATAATAATAGTTAGTTGTTGTTATTGTTATTATTTTATTTTTTTACACACATGCCTTGCACTTTGCCAAAGTTTCGTAGAGTTTTGTTTGTAATGTTTAGGTTTCAGAAGGGTCCCCTTGATATGCAGAATTATATTGCCAACGCCTTTCATATGCAAACTGCAAGGACTCATTTGGGACAGAGTTTTTTCTAAAGAAAAATCTCTATGTGTAGTATAATATGTGTTCAAGGGCTTCCTGAGAGGATTCTGTATGTTAACCACTGGGTCTCTCTCTCTCGGCAGACACAGCACAGGAGCAGGGCCTGGATCTGGAGCCACCTGTCCGGATGGAGGAGGAGATGGAGGTGATGGAGGAGAGGGAGGTGGAGGAGAGAGAACATCCTCTGCCATGCCTCAGAGAATCTGACACACAAGGCATTATCAAGGGCAGAGATCTATTCGGATATGTCGGCATTGAGGCAGTGTTGGACCAGATGAGACGCAAAACCATGAAGGCTGGCTTTGAATTTAACATCATGGTGGTTGGTAAGTGGAACATTGCTCTGACCTAAATTGGATTGTGAACAGTTTTTTTTAAGCAGGATATGTCTAGTTTGCACTTAAACAGAAACAGAAAAATACAAATCCATCAAAGCTGGTTCAGAATAGTACATTGAAACTTTGACTTTCAAACGACGTGCATAACGGCTCGGTCTAAATGGCTTCACACCTCTTGTTTTCTTGTTCTCTGATGAAAATAGAACAGACTTGAGGTGTCAAATCAGGTAAAAAGTCCCAAGCATCAATAGTTGAGTATGGTTGTCTATGAAGAGGGCTGTTCAGCCTCTAACAGGAAACACAGACAGCTGAAGAGGAAATGGTGCCATTGCCCGTTAAGGCAAATGTTTAAAATTCAGCTCTTTTCAGAGACTGTTATTCAGTTGGTAAAATAGTTTATTTGTTGAAGGTGTCAAGAAAGAGCTTGTTATAAACAAACAGGATGGGTGATATAGTCACTATATATTTTTCAATATATAGCTCAATATATTTACTATTTATGTGTTGGCTCTGACGTGAGACCATCATTTAATCAAAGATATTAAAGCAACAAAATCACAATACATGATGCATGTATGCATTACATTTATTAAACTGACAGCAAATGCTTATATTGTTACACAGATTTCTATTTCAAACAAAAGCTGTTCTTTTTATTCATGAAATAATCATGATTTTCAAAAATAATACTGATATATCGAAATCTTAACATGTCATGAAATGTTGAATAAGATAATTATATATGTATTGTTTCTTAAATCAGCACATTGATTTCTAAAGGATTGACAGTGTAAGTAATGTAGCTGACAATGCAGCTCTGTCAATAAATTGCATTTTAAATTCTATTAAATAGAAAAGAGGTTTTTTGAATGCATTACATGAGAAGACTGTATTTTATTATACATTTTAAAAGTCACAGATTTTATGCCAGGTTTCCTGCTAGGGCTGTACTCTGCCGGCTCAGTAGCACTTGCTCGTATTAACTTTCCTGGGCAGTTACTGGACATCTGCCTGATTCAAACTGGCCATCTTATTCAAGCTTGACCAATCAGAGCGCTGGAACCTCCCAAACCCCCCTGTGCATCTCTAGCAAGAGAGAGGGTAAGCATGCAGGGAGGAAGAGGAACAGGAGGGGGTGTTGGATGAGTGTGGGCCTTACCTAATTAAATGGCAAGGGCTATTGTTGTGTTGTCTGCGGGCTGGGAGACAGGGCCAGGCTGGAGCCGAATGTGGCTAAGAGTGTTCCCCAACTTGGGCCAGCAAAGGGGATTTATGATGGCCGCTGCATCACAAATTCAAGGCCATTCAGCTCTCCAGTGAGAGCCATTCTTCTTTTCCACTTTTTTCATTCCTCTGTTTTTTAAACAGAGCTGCCAGGTTTTCCTCACCCCTTTGCTTGTGCTTTCTTTCCCCTTGGTGGCTCCTCCATAGTGGTAATAGAAATGACATTTAGCCAAATCCTTCAAAGGCTGCGAATCTCACAGAGAAACACAGTATCAGCCGCTGTTCCACAGCGATGTCAGCAAAACAAATTAAAGCTGAAGTGTGTAGTTTCTGCACCACTGACTTCACCACTAGCTTTCCAAACTGTTCTTCCGAAACAGTCCTGCAGCCCCGTTCCCATCTGTCATTGTTTGGACACTCAGGTAGACCCAGCCCAGGAGCATTTGGCCTTCTTTAAGTAATGAAAATTCCCACAACAGTCTCATTTCCATCTGAAAGGACAAGTTTGGTGATTTTAAACCAGCTCTGTATTGTTACAATGTCAGGAGTACATGTAAATATGTGACTCTTTCCCTGTGCCACCTGTTTTGTCAGCAAAACACAGTATCTAGTGAACTCTAAAACTCTCGGTTGTACTTCTGCATTTCTGTATTCCCACACACAGACAGCTGGATCGAGACCAGAGCATTATGGTTGTTGAAGTTTCCCTATATCCTTTTGGCAAAAGGGAACACCACATCCCTTTTGTTGTATTCATGTAGACATTTTTTTGCCTTCCTTCTGTATAGACAGATTTTATTAAAAGCCGTTTTTATTGTATTTGATTGAACACATTCTTTACTTTTTAATAAAATTGCTGATTATTTTCTTTCCTAAGGCTAATTCCTCATTTTAGATGTCCTACGTGATTAAATGGAATTTTACAGCTTGATTAGAAATGATGCACAATAAAAAATACTTTTAAAAATCATATTCACACAATAAACACTGCATTGGTATGTATAATTGTTTTTTTCACTCATGACTTATGAATCATGACTTAGTATATGAAACCATAATCAGCAAAAATAGATTCTTTTAGCATTTATTTTACATTAATCACCAATAGGACACAAACGTTTCGGCTCAAGGTCTTTTCTTCTGTCCTAATTATTAATCTAAAAGAAGATTTTTTTTTGTGAGTACGGATTGTGGTTTCATATACTAAGTAATAAATTGACGCACCAAAATAAAATATTAAGTGAAAAAAGTGTGCGGTGTAAACAGCTTTATGAATTATGACTTAAATCAGTAAACATTAAAACAAATGTAATGTATTTTTATATTTAAAGACTGAAAGTCTAGCTTTGGGCCAAGCAAAACAATCAAAACAACAGTTTTAATGTGATGTTTATCTAACAAAAAGAAAATAATACAAAGCTTTTTTTCAAATAAACCTCTGATAAAAGTAGCCAAGGTTGAAGAATCACTGACTGAAACACTCAATAAATACACTTCAGCTTTAAATATGATCAACTTAAAATGTGTGGGAATTATAATAGGATTAGATATGACAATAACAGTCTTCACCTGTTCTCATTTTGTCCATTTAGATTCTTCCTCTCTATCCAGTGCAGCTTTAAACCTGTTTGATAGGGAGCAGATCAAAGGCATGTTAAAGCAGATCAGTATTGTGATGAATTCTGCAGAGCGAAAACTTTCACTCCCCCAAAAGCTGGCTCTGTACCATTTGGCCTGTGCAAGTTTCTTCCTTGCCTCAGTGAACTGTGGAGGTTACAGCTTTTGTATTGTAGTAGGTATGGTGGTGCACTCCATGCCTGCTACTGTGGACATGCATCAAAGGTGAACTGCTCTCTCCCTTTCCCGGTAGAGACAGGTGTGGAATTGCTGGTAGAAAAAGGGAGCAAGAAAGATTTGTTTGGCTCACTCTTGATGCACTGTATAGCTATTTACAGATTGTTTTCTCTCTTTCAAAGGGCTTTTATTTTGAACATGAAATCTGTATCTTCTGTTTATGTATTTTGCTGTTGCCTTGGTTGCACGTTGTAAAGCACAAGGGCAGTGGTTCTGACAAGGGTGTGTTTGGTAACACTAGCATGTATTAGCTAGCATGACATGACAGTGAATGCAAATTTGACAAGATACAGGAAGAGGAGGAATTGTGCGAAAGCAAGATATACACAACAGGATGGAATTGCAGGAACGGAGGAAACTCTACAGGATGAGTTTGGTGTGCTATGCTCGCTTGTCCACATTTTCCTGCCCTGGGGTGCTCTTATCCGAAAGTCGCACACACATATGGTAGCACTTGGAGTCTGTTGGTCTGTGTAGTTTGTCCTCGGTTGTAAAGGTCAGGACCTTTGTGTTGCCTGAGGACTTAAACTACTGCGAGTCTCCCAGTTTCCCATAAGTCAAGTAGCAATCTGCTCCCAAATACGAGTTTAGCATATTGTGACATTTTTAATGCAGTCAATACATTCAGCTTCGTTGTCGCCCTCAAGTCAAGGGGGCTTTGTAGATATTGTGTCCAAAGAAAAGCTTTGCAAACTGTGCTTCAAAGTGTCTCAGAGGAGATGTGTTTTCACCATTTGAAATGCTTTTGAGAAATAAACTGGAGTTAAACATATGACACTGGTGAAATTACGACCGGCATTTGTTGGAGTTCCATGTGGTTGTGGTAAATGACAAGCTGTTACAACACAGCGTTTCTGGGCGATGCATGACTCAGACCAGCACTGGCTGGGTCTAGCCTTTATTCTTTTCAGATTATCTCGGGATGGGGTTCTTTATGAGATCATCAGTTGATGTTCGGTTGCATTAATGGCTCTTGCCCGTACATTATTCTTCCACTGATACAGATGTAACACTGTACTAAAATACTCTAAATAGTGTCACTAGTACTACGGAATATACAGCTTGCAACTAAGAACAACCAAAGTGGTCCTTTTGCCAAATTAAATAGTCTTATAAGCTTTTTAACAAAATCAAAAATATACTGCATGACAGGTGAAGTCTGAATCATGAATGAATGAGTCGATTCTTGTTAATGATTAAAAAATATGCAGTGCATGATCATATGACTCATATGAACTGGTTTTGTTTGGTTTTATACACTTGCAGCCTAAATCAGTGTAGTTGCAGACTAGTTGTCCAACAAAAAAAATTCAGTGAGAATATGGTGCAAAAATTTAATAAAAAATTAGCAATTGATTTGCATTTCTTTTTCCAAATATTTATTCCCAAATGGTATAGAATAAGAATCATTTAGGGGAACCAAACCTCTTGTTCCCATACCCATCGAATAGGTATGACTACACTAAAATCTTCAGGAAGCCTTGCTTTGCTCAGGCATTGTCTGAACTGGTAAATCAAATAGGCCCAGGAGGACACACAACGTGGGTTGTCAGTTCCTCATAAATTTGATGTCAACCGCCTCCCATGGTAAGAGGCCATGGCGTAAATCCATCAAAGCCTCTGTTGAGGTGGGCAATGATGAATGGGCCAGATCTCCCCAGCTCCGTCGTCTATCTCTGTCAAATCGTTTCATTCCATTGACAGCTTCCTGAGGCAGCCAGGCCTCTCAACAGGTAGAAACGGAGCGGCGAGAGCATTTAACACATTCCCCACCCCTGGCCTGCGAACGGGAAGCTGAACGGTGGGCCCGAGGGGTCCTCTAAGCGAGAGAGAACACACAGCCCATCATCAGCACTCAATACTAAGCGGCTCATATTAACAGAGCACATGTCCTTTGAGGCAATGAAGGTGGCCCCATAGATTTACCCTTATTTGTGTGAATTGAGATGGCCGTGATAAGGCTCCCTCTCTGGTAATAGCTTCCTCCCTCTGATCTGATCTCCGTGAGGACTAGTGTGAAATAGTCATTAAGTGGAAAATCTCCCCAAAGCTCCTGGTGGCGTGGTGTTGTCAGTGTGTTTGGACACCCACCAGATAAAACGCTAAAGCACTTTGCCTTGGCTTGACCTGGTCCTATTACATCACCGATGATTTGCTGTATCAAGGGCTTATGTAAACCCTGGAGGCCTGTGCTGCCTGGTCATGTGATACTTTATGACCTCAATTTTATGTGTGCCATCTTATCTGTGTGCAGTAATAAAGTTTTATCCCCCCTGCTAATGC
The DNA here is from genome assembly GCA_027564155.1 of Gymnocypris eckloni scoliostomus. Taxonomy (NCBI): domain Eukaryota; kingdom Metazoa; phylum Chordata; class Actinopteri; order Cypriniformes; family Cyprinidae; genus Gymnocypris; species Gymnocypris eckloni. The sequence goes on along the minus strand of CM050415.1, from coordinate 31,568,389 downwards.
TAAGCAAAGGTCGTCCTGCAAATAAACGTGCTCGGGGTCTGCTACATATGCAGTTAATTGTACTCTACTGCAGTTTACAAACAAAAGTCATTAAGTTTGTTCTCGTTCTCACAGGTCAGAGCGGTCTAGGGAAGTCAACGCTCGTAAACACACTCTTCAAGTCCAAGGTCAGCAGGAAGTCCTGCACTCCTAATTATGAGGAGAAGATCTCGAAAACTGTCCACCTGCAATCAGTCAGCCACAGTGAGTACTGAACGCTTCTTTCTTCACAGCCACCACATCACACACCTGTCACACCTAAGAGGTCAAGGTTTTTCTTGTTTGCACAGTCCTGTTTGCCCCCGCTGGTAATAACTGCAGCATTTGGACCCAGTAAACGTCTTTGAACACTGATGGTCTTTCAAAATTGTGGTTTTGTCCTAAACAGCTACGAAAGGGAATTTTGTCAATAGATGTGTCCCAAATTATGTATGTCCACAGTGCTATCTAGTATATTCACTTCATGGTATGTTCAAGTCCTCCTGTGAAGTTCATGTTTATGAGTTGGGAAGTCATAATAATTACATCATTTGCATTCAGATTACTTTGCTCGAAGCAAGATGGCAAGTAAAAAATACAGAAAAACACTCCCATACTAAACTGTTACCATGTTTTTATTTAGTTTATAAAGGTGTTGTAAACTGGTTCTATTATATATTTTATCGTAATTGTAGGATACAATCATATTTTGTACATGCAACTACGCTAATTCCACTGTAGATTGGACAAACCTTATTTAGTTTCTGAGAATTACTGGTACTGCCGCAAGCACGAGGTCTTGCTGTCCCAGTTGAGGAGCAGTGCTCTCAGTTAAACACAGATATTATGTTGCTTCTCAAATTTTACATGCAAGTATAGCCGAAATCACACCACAGCTAATGTCTTTATCTTATGTGTATTTGATTTCCTCAGACGACTGGATTTTTTTTATCAGGGTTTTTGTGCAGATTAACATCTTGGAAGGGAAAGCTGGTTATGTAGTCTTAAAGGTGCATTGTGTAGATTATGGCGGCATTTAGCGGTTGAGGCTGCGAATTGCAACCAACGGCTCAGTCCCCTGCTCGCCCCTCTCTTTAGAGAAGCTACGGTGGCCGATACAGGGCTAAGATACCGTCATCTGAGACCGCAGGGAGCAATGAGGTTTCTTTACAAAGGTAAATTAAGGAATTATTTGTACTTAATTATTCAATAAACCAATGTCATTGCGAATATTACTGCTACTTGTTCATCCTTGTGCAAATAGAACAACATAGTAACGAAACGTGCTCTGTAGAGCAGTTTGTCCATTTAGGGCTGCTGTAGAAACATGGTGGCCACTTCCATGTAAGGGGACCCGCGGTATATGTAGATATAAATTGCTAATTTTAAGGTAATAAAACCAACGGTCCATTATGTAAGGTCTTTATACTCCTCTGAAAACGTAGTTATGTATATTATATGTATATTAATGACTCAAGAATGATCAAATCCTTCCAAAGGAACTACTAATTACTTGGATCAGTATTCTAAAGTGAAAAGCATCATAACTCCCTAATATTGACTGACGTAATTGTAAGCTTTTGAATTAATTTAAGGTTTTGGATAGTAATGACTCAAGTGTTACTACATCCAGGATGTAGTAACACCTGTGCTTTACAACACTCTCAAAAGCTTACAATGATTTCAGTTGTTACTAGGGAGTTATCATGATCTTCACTTTAGAATACTGATCCAAATAATTAGTAATTCCTTCTGAAGAATTTGGTAATACTTGAGTCATTACTAGTGGGTTAGCATGATCTTTACATTAGAATTAATTACACATTATGTATTATTCATATTAATTGTGAAATTGTATACAGTAGTTCTTAGGGAGGTATGAACAAATAATAGTTACTGATTAGCTAATGGTGAACTCCTATATCCGACTAAGCACTATTACTTACTAATTCATTAATAAGAGTTTCTTGTTAGTTACTAGTAGTTACTAGAGTGCTAATAATTTGTTATCCATGTGTTCTTGTGTAGTTATTCATTAATGATGGAACAGTATTCTAAAGTGTTACCCAATTCTCTCATTCTGAACACTGGAGGTTGAACATGGGACCTCATGGCAAAGAACTCTCTGAGGATTTGAGAATTAGAATTGTGGCTCTCCACAAAGATGGCCTAAGCTATAAGAAGTTCAGTAACAGCCTGGAACTGAGTTACAGTACAGTGGCCAGGGTCATACAGAGGTTTCCCAAGACGGGTTTCACTCAGAACAGGCCTCGCAAGGGTCGATCAAAGAAGTTGAGTCCTTGTGCTGTGCGTCAGATGCAGAAGCTGGCTTCAAAAAATAGTCGCATGAGTGCTGCCAGCATTGCTTTAGAGGTTGCAGAATTGGAAGGTCAGCTTGTCAGTGCTCAGACCATACGCCACGCACTGCAACAAGTCGGTTTGCATGGCCATCGTCCCAGAAGGAAGCCTCTTCTGAAGCTGGCTCTCAAAAAAGCCTGCAAACAGTTTACTGAATTACTGGAACCATGTCCTGTGGTCTGATGAGTCTAAGGTAAACTTGTTTGACTCAGATGGTGTCTAGCATGTGTGGCGACGACCTGGTGAGGAGTACCAATAAAATTATGCCTTGCCTCTCTCTTCACATGGTGCATATATATATATATATGAAGAGCTCTTTTCCAAAACGCTATAAATCCATTTTAATAGTTTTCAGGAAAATGACATTTTTTTACCTAGACCCATACATTTTTTTAATATTCAATTTATCCTGTTAAAATGGTCTGTTGGCTCAGTCTGAACATGTTAAACAATGATTGTTAAATGAAACAACAATATTGTCGATTATAAATGCAAAGTTTTTTTGTTTTTTTTTAATGCTACAAATCCATCCTTTTTTTTTTATGTTGGTTTATGTCTTAAAAAAAAAAGAGAACATGCAACATATGACATCAGGGACTCATACTATAAACCAGTCGCACCAGCCTTGTGTTGATGTAACCCGCCCGCACCATCACACCGAGCGAGTCTCGAACCCAGGTTTCTGGTGCGGGATGCGGGCGCTCTAACAAGGAATGCCAAAGGCTACAGCCTCTAGCGTCAATCGGTTAAACACCACCTTTTATTTTTTGTGATTTTCTTTGTCCAGTCTGCGTTTTCTACCCCCAGGTGTAGGTCTCAAAAGTGTTATTAGAGTTTAAAGCACTCATTTTGAAGACTGAGCACAAACAAAGCTTCAAAGCGTCGCCGTGTTGGATTGCATCGAGCAATTCTGATTGATCGAGAGGATATATCGCATTTAGGCTAAAAACAGGTTCGGGCGCTTATAGCGGTTTGGAAAAGAACTGCATCTTGCAGTACATTTTAAACAAGGAAATATAGCGATTTGGCATGAAACATTGATGGAGCAGTGAATAGGTTCAGTCCACAGCAAAATGGCATGACGAACTCATTTTTTTTCAATTTGGCGTTTATCGCGTTTTGGAAAAGAGCTCTTCATATATATATATATATGTGTGTGTTTTGTGAGATACTGTGTGTGTGTGTGTGTATATATATATATATATATATACTGTGTGTGTGTGTGTGTGTGTGTATATATATATACACACACACACACACAGTATCTCACAAAACGAGAGCGCCCTAAGTGAACATGTCAAAACTGTGTCCAAAGTGTCAATATTTTGTAGGGGGACCATTGTTATCTAGCACTGCCTTAATCCTCCTGGGCATGGAATTCACCAGAGCTGCACTGGTTGTTGCTGGTTGTTAATGACTGTCAAGCATGGTGGTGGTTGCATCATGGACTGAGGCTGCATGAGTAATGCTGGTACTGGGGAGCTACAGTTCATTGAGGGAAACATGGATTCCAACATTTACTGTGACATTCTGAAGCAGAAGATGATGATGCCCTCCCTTCAGAAACTGTTTTCCAACATAACAACCACCCCTGAAGGTGATGGAGTGGCCAAGTATGTCTCCAGACCTGAACCCTATTGAGCACATGTGGGGCATCCTCAAGCGGAAGGTGGTGAAGCACCATGTGTCTAACATCCAGCAGCTCTGTGATGTCATTATGGAGAAGTGGAATAGGATGCCAGCAACAACCAGTGCATCTCTGGTGAATTCCATGCCCAGGAGGATTAAGGCAGTGCTAGATAACAATGGTCCCCCTACAAAATATTGACACTTTGGACACAGTTTTGACATGTTCACTTAGGGTGCTCTCGTTTTGTGAGATACTGTGTGTGTGTATATATATATATATATATATATATATATATATATATATATATATATGCACCATGTGAAGAGAGAATACCTTACAGGTTTTTATTAGAATGTGCTGGGTTTTTCTGAATCAATTTAAAGGATATGATGCTTCAAACCAATCTGATGTGTTACCGTTTAGCCCGTCCTCTTCTGCTACATAGGAAAATATGCAGCTGATGAGTGCATAAAATGTCCACATTTATTGTGTAGTTGAGGAAGTATACTCTTAGTGCACTATTCCTCATTTCATTTCTTGTATTTTTTATTTTTATTTTTTTGGACACACTTCTCTCACTATTTGTGGTATTGGTACAGAACACATGGTGTTTCACATCAATAAGCTGGTGTGTTACAGAGTGTTGGCCTGAGTGATTTCTGAAAGGATGAAGGAATTAAAGAAGAAGGACATTTAGACAGGACAAACTGGAGGGAGCTCTGTGTTTTGTAGGGTGTTACTTGGAAAAGGGCCAGAGTGATCCGAGTATTTGCTCTGAAAGGAAAAGGAAATTAAAAAGCCTGTAAAGGGGACGGATTAGAAGAGATCAATCACACAACTTGAAATGTAGAGATTGGGCCACAGCTGTCATTATGAGCTCTCTTTCAGAGAGAATGACAGAGGAAGAATGCACAGGGGATGCATTTTATCCCACAGGTCAGGAGATGACTGCTGCTCTAATGGAGGCCACCACTTATACATGGCGTCTGGCTCAGCTGAGTGAATGAATTGGTTGATTGAGCAATGTGCCGTCTCTGTCTCTCATACTTCCTCCAGAGTGACAATCAACAGAGGCTTGGATTCTTCTATCCAAACAGGAAGGTGTGTTTTTGTGTAGATGTGTAGAATTAAGTTTCATTAAGGCTTGGTTTGGCAATGAAGCAAAGCTTGTTTCAAAGGTTTCTGAGAAATAACTTCTGTTACGTTGCTTTTGATGTAAACTATCAATTGTTTTACCGATTTTCTTGACTTTACTTGAAGATACTATACTTGATTTTCTTCCTAAGAGAAAAATGTCATGATAAAATTGGCAATACATTTTGACTCTGGTATTGATAACCTGGTAATTGTTTTCATCTTGTGGTCTCTTTTCAGTACTATTTTGTCAAATTAATTGTTTACATTTAAAATTTAAATAGCGCTTTTAGGCATCATAACGTTATAATGTAAAGTATGATTTGGATTTGGATTAAATGGATTTTCATTTTGAGATTAGCTAAAGATTTAGCTACATTAACATTGTTATTAAAGTAAACATGTAAATGTCATAACTGGATGATCCAGTGAAAATGATAGACTTCTCTCTCCAGCCCTGTAAGCTCATGTTCATCTGCCTTTTGAGTGCAATACACACTTGAAAATACATCACAATACAGAAGAAAAGATCAGATGTTCCATCAATTTCATTGCAACTTAAGTTTGTTGTGTGTGTGTGTTTTTGAAAATGAACTATGAGTGAGCATTTAGCTCAAAAGTATACTTGAGTCTTGACATGAATGATAAGACTAAAGGATAGTCTTTTGAAGTATACTCCATTTGATTGTATGTGCATACAATGTACAAATATGGGAAATGATCATGTACAATACAAACAGATCAGTTACATAGACCATCTCCAAGACCATGTTAGCAGTTAAGCAAGGGTCCTGCTGCTCCATTTTGTACTGAGCAGAGGAACCTGAACCGTATATCAGAGATGCACATACTTTCAAACATCCCGCATATGGCAATGAAAAAGCTATGCATTTCCATTTTGCTTTTGGCGGCACCACCATGCTTCGTTGGACAGAGGCGTGAAAGGCAGATGGCGTATCCAACTTCACTAGTCCTTTAAATGAATGTAGTGTGTGTGTGTGTGTGTGTGTGTGTGTGTGTGTGTGTGTGTTTGCTTGCCCTCAGTAGTTAGTATAGTCGCACCCAGACATCCATCTTCATTTCTCATTTTAGACTGTCTGACAAGGGTCTAACAAACACAAAATTTGATAGTGGTCCTCTGTCTCTTGTATTCAGAAATAGCTCGGTAGGACAAGTAAATAAGTTGTGCTCCCTTTCGCTGGGTTGCAAAGGACAGTAGGACTGCAAACTGTAGACTAACTAAACAATGTGTATGCTATTACACTGTTATCAAATTACCCCTGCTATTTTCATCTGGGTCAGAAGTTTTTGGAGTTACCCATGTTGTCTAGTTTAAAAACAAATCTGCCCTCAAATAGAATGACCTACAAGTTAGCATCTCAGATGTAGAGAGAAAATAATCTAATGATTCTGTCACAGGATGTTGTGAGACGCCAGATAAGCATGCCTCCGCTTGTGGTTTTAAGTGTCAGTCAATTGCTGTGCAAAGGCCTTTGCTGGGCTGGGTCATTAGCGTAGTCTGCTATTAATTGCCACGGTTCCTACTTGACAGCAGAAATGTATGAAGACGATGAACTTTAACTCTAGTCTGGATATGGGCGCAGAGATATCCAATTACAAAACCCTACGGAGAATTAGCACCAAAGCTATGGTGTTAATTGTTACTACAGCCATCTGCAGGTTTCGTAGCCGCTATGCTAAACCTCTCTCCTTATCCCTTTAGTTTGCTGCCTACTGGTTTTAAAATTAGTCATTTGATTTTGCTTTCAGGTAAAGTTTTAGACCTAGATCTGCTTGTTGATCTCTCTTCCGTTTCTGACTTCCCCTTGACAGGTTTTAGATATGTAAATGTTAACCTGAGTCACGCTCTTCCAACTGCTTTGCTATTTTGCAGCTTTCACTTCAGTTAGCTAAAGGTCAAAATGTAGAAATCTGTTTTTAGATTCAAAACTGTAATTTCCTGTAATTCTGTGCATCGAAATCTTCACGGTTGCATTTCTTTTTGTGGAAAATCTTCGAAGCTTTTGAATGTTTTCTGTGTAAGATCAAGAACAAGCGTTTTTTGCATATCTGTCATTGCGACTGGAAAGAGGTTTCTAACCAGTTGTAGCAGCGTCTGTTGTATCTCTGTCCTGCCATAGCCAAACCTCATTTCTCACAGACCTCTCAAAACTTATGGCCCAATAGTTTATAAATGTTTGACGTGCAGAATGGGAGAGAGGGTGGATGAGAAGAAAAGAATGGGAGAAGCTGGGTGTGCTGTTTCTTAACAAAAGAAGATTGACGATAAGTCGGTTCAGCTTGTGACTTCCTGAGATATCCCTGTGGTTCAGGAGACACCCCTCACTGACTTCTCAACGTAGCACAACGTAAACATTACAGTGAATGAGAGTGTCCTGTTCCTCTTCGGTTTTTTATGTTAGCCTTCAGAAAATCTAGTCCGTAGAGCTTGAAACATGATGTAAATATTTACTTTGTTTTACTGTTTCGATTGCATTAGTCCTCATGCGAGAATTTATTACTATCTACAATTTCTGATGGGAAAATGTTTCTATACCATTGAACTAAATATTTTAATTTACATTAGCTATATACACTGCCATTGAAAGTTTTGGAGTTACAATTTAAAATAACTGTTTTCTATTTTAATATATTTTGAATTATAATTTGAATTAAAAGCTGAATTTTCAGCAACGATTACTCCAGTTTTCATTGTCACATGATCATTTAGAAATTATTCTAATTATTCAATTTGTTTTTACATGGAAACTGTGATACATTTTAAGGATTCTTTTATAAGTAAAGAAAGAGCAGCATTTGTTTGAAACAAGGCATTTTTTTGTCATTTCTGATCAATTTAATGAATCCTTGTTGATTTATTATTTCTTTAAAAAGAATACAGCACCCAAACTGAATGAATGGCTGTGTATGCATATGTAACGATTGTTTCATCTCCAAAAATCTGAGCTGAAACACAAGTGATAGCTCCAACACATTTTCTTTTTTAGAATGTTCTTTTTTGGGGGGGTCTTCTAATTAATGGTGCCTTTTTGTTTCCTAGCAACATTTTTCTTCTTCATTACAGATCATTCCAGTATTCATCAGTGTAAATTTAAATACTTTAAAAAGTCTGGAACATTAGACCTGTTCTGGTATTTTCTATCCAATGACAAAACTATTCCTTGTGTTACTGCTAAACTATTAAATTGCCTCTGCAGTCTCAGTTTTGAGACATGCTGTCTAGCAGATGTCTTGCCGTCCCTTGCTTCTCCAGCAGTTTTGTCTTTCTAAAGTGCAGGCCTGTGGAAAACAAAAGAGTACCAAAGTCTCAGGGTGCCTGACACCTTCACACACTACAAAGCTGCACACTGACCCTCACAGCCCGTGAAAAAAAAGCTGGCCTGTAGACTGACCGCCAGGGGAGATGAGTGTTACACAATCCCCCCTTCTCTCAAAGACTACACAGTGCAGAAAATGAAGTGGCGGGGCTGCTCAATGCCACCATTCAGCTCTGCTCCCTCCATGTGGGTGAATACGGGAACAACTAAGCCCTGTTTTGTCGCTGAGTCATGCCAAGAGAAGCATATGTGTTTCCATTAGCTGATCATGAGGGGGTTTTCAATCATTGGCCCACCAATCCAAAAACTCTCACTCTCTTTTGCTAATGGCCCACTGTGAACGAATAATTGATCATCGTCAGATAGGGTTATAGCACTTTGAAACTCATAAACTGTAGTGTTGACTGACAGTTTAATTTTTCCTCGTTACAGTCTTGTCATATTTTCCTTGATTGCCTCATCAAGAAGGATTAATGTGATGAGTTAACAGTAAATATGTCAATCAACCAATGCCAGGGATACCGTAGGGATCCCTGCTTGCACAGACAGCTTATTAGACCCTTTTTACTGGCTGATGTTCATATTGTACAATGCATTCTTGCAGCATCATATCAGATATGGAGAATAAATGAGAAGCGTAGGGTCTTCAGTGTGTGATTTTACCTGATAGTCTTTAATCCTTGTCAACTTAATCTTCATTCAGTCTGCTGTGGATCCAACTTTATTTTTTTTTGCCTTTTTTCCATCCACTCTTTACTCTTTAACTCTTTTGTCTTGTTATTTTCTAGTTATCGAGGAGAAAGGGGTGAAGATGAAGCTTACAGTAATTGACACCCCTGGATTTGGAGACCAAATCAACAATGAGAACTGGTGAGAGCAATTTTTTATTTTAATTTCAAATTTCATTTTAAAATAAAACTTCAAAATTAAGATACTGTACTATTTCTATGTCACTATTCAAAACCTAAAAGTATATTTGTGGCTGACATTTGTGACCTTTGTACAGAAGGTCAGATGTTCAGCCGAAGCACGAGATGTTCTTTGGGTCATTATAAAATCATGCTGGAGAACATAATTATCAGGTTTTACACAGAACTAAATCCAATAGACATCCTGATATTCATGTTGATTCAACTGTTTATTTAATTGATGTTGATAATATCATTTTCACTAGATCAGGCTCAGGCTTTTGGATTCCACTGTAACTGTTCAGATAGCTCTACAATTGTGTGTGAGAAATTCTTTAGTAATTAGAGAGCATTTTGGCCTAGGCTTTACACTAAAATCATGCTTCGACTTTGCCAGACTGCTACATTAACTTTAAGTATAAGCATATGTTGTCAATTGTGATGATAATCCTTCCCTGTGTCTTTTTTCTCAGCTGGGAGCCCATTGTAAAGTATGTCAATGAACAGTATGAAAAATACCTGAAGGAGGAGCTGAATGTCAACAGGAAGAAAAATCCCTGACACCCGCGTTCATTGCTGTGTCTACTTCCTGCCAGCCACTGGACACTGGTGTGTGTCAACTTCCTGCACGCATAATGTGGTTCACACCTAGCCATATGTGTTAAAATACTGTTGTGCGTCTATCACATTTAATATGAAATGGCTTCATTACACATTACATCTCAGGGGTCTTAGTTTGGAGATTTTAAGTCACTAACCTAGTAAGAGTTTGTTAAAAATCATTATTTTGGCAGCAAAACAAATGCAGCTTACTGAAAACAGTCTGACAGCTGTGAGGTAATTGCTGTCTTTTGAATGCAGTGGACCTTAACATACAGCCATAATTTGTAAATCATTTTAAAATGTTGATATTTAATGCTTGCAATGCATCTTATCTTGGAAAATATGCACTACTGTTCAAAATTTTTGGTCGGTAAAACTGTTGGTCAAGTCATCATTATTTGAAGAAGTCTCTGAAGAAGTCTCCAAGGTTGCATTTATTTGATCAAAAAAGTAAAAACAATAATATTATTACAATTTAAAATAACTGTTATATGTTTTAAAATGTCATTTTTATATGTGATGGCAAAGCTGAATTTTCAGCTGTCAGTACTTCAGTGTCACATGATCCTTCAGAAATAATTTGAATATGCTGATTTGTTATCATCAATGTCAAAAAAGTTGTGCTGCTTAATATTTTTAGAGAATGATAAATTTTTTCATAATTATTTGATGGATAGAAAGTTCAAAATAATTTTTTGTAACATTATAAATGTGTTTACAGTTACTTTTGAATCAATTTAATGTAACCTCGCTAAATCAAATTATTATTAAAAAAACAAAACTCACCGATCCCAGACTTTTGAATGAAGGTGTATGTAACATTATTTTGTTGATTTTAATGATATTTTAGCTTCACATGATGTAGATTTATTTATTTTCATTTATTAATTTAGAAGATGCTTTTATCAAAAGCAAATTATCATTATGGTATGAACCCCATTATATTTAGAGAATACAGAAGTCAATAAGGTGTTATTGTGTAAATGGTGTAAAATGGCCCTTAGTAATGATCCATCCTGCTCTTCTACAGGTTACGCCCTATAGATGTGGAGTTCATGAGGAGACTGGGGAAGATAGTGAGCATCGTCCCTGTGATCGCCAAAGCAGACACGCTTACTCTAGAGGAGCGGCTAGAGTTCAAACACAGGGTGAGCTGTCCGTCATCAACACCTGCGCGCAGAACTTCACTCACATTTTATGATATGCAGGCACAATCGGATTCACCCCACTATATTTCCCACACGTAAATATTCAGCCCTTCGCATAATTGAGGTCATGAATATGGATGACCTGCTGCTGTAAATGCTGGGATTTTCAAAATTCACAGTTCAGCTGTGTGGATGAAAAAAAAAAGTGAGATGGATCGAAAAACCTGGGCTGAATGGCGCGAGAGAGAATCATTGCATTCGAATAACCAAAGGTTTCTTGCATGCGGCCGCGCTCTGGGTTGGAAAAATGAATAGGCCACACTAAGGTTATGAGCAGTCAGTGTTGGGGAAGCTACTCTGAAACTGTAGTTTGACAAGCTACAAGCTACTCGTAAGTTAAAGTAGTTAAACTACAGTCAAGCTACCCTTTTGGAAAAGTAGTTAGCTACACTACAAGTTACTATCAAAAAGTAGCTAGCTACATTGAAACTACTTTTGATTTTTTACGTATATTATAAATAACTGAATAAGTGTCTGAGGAATGTTTTAAGTAAAATATTTAGTGTTTAAAACAATGCAATACAATTATGATTTCAAAGAGTATTGTTTTATTACACACAACACTCAAATATCTCAGACTGTTTGTCAAAAGTGCAAAATTGCAACAAATACAACATTGCAAGAACAAAATATACATCCAACGTAAATTGCATGTAGAACATTTTCTCAAAAATACCGATTGTGAGATGGTTGCATTTTGGCAAGAAAATACATTGAACAACCGCTCACATGTGGCACTGGCAGGGAAAGAACTATCTGGTGTAGTTGCAATAGACTGAAACCTCATCCAAAACATTAACCTCCAAAGGGTCAAAATGTTATAATTTGTAATGTTACAAAAGCCTCAACTGAAGAGTAAGAACGCTTGGAAAATGTTAAGTATTTTAGTTGAACTGGCATAGTTAGTCACTGTTATTGTTATACCACTCAAGCAAAACAGGAATGGTTTCACACCATCAGTCGAGAATTGAGGTGCAGTGTCCTTCTAATAAGAGCAGGTAATAACAAAATGTATAGGCAACTCAATTTGTTCTCTTAACTAAACTGAAGCAGAAGTGCCTGACCTGTTAATTCAACACAAGAGAAGTTTCTCAAAATGACTGTCGGAAAGACGGTTGCGTCTTGGCAGGAAAATGTCCTTTCCAACACTAAACAACCGCTCACATGCGGCACTGGCAGGGACACCAGTATTGCACTTAATGAAGACTCTCTTCATTTTTGATAGATGCTGGAAAGCACTATCAGGTGTGTTTGCTGTAGACTGTAGATAAATGTTCAATTCATCCAAAACATTCTCCTGGTTTCTGGAGAAGTAGTCTGTGATCTCATCGCTTTCATTTTCTGGCTTCCTTGAAACAATTGTCTCTGCAACATGTGGACTGTGTGCTGCTGAAAGCTCCTGTTTTAGTCTTAAGATGATGTCATCTTTTTGTTCATTTGGTATGTAAGACATACGAAACATAGGATGTGAAGCCATTGCCATGAGATACTTTTTACCGGAAAGGTAACTGAACCTTCTGTTCACACCACTGATGATGGCATTAACTAATGGCCCACAATATTGGAGGTTTTCTTGCTTGAGTGACTGCAACTTCTCAACAAGAATGTTGATTGTGGGGACCAAGACTCCGAGGTATGCCATTTTGTCCGACTGGAGAACATCTAGGGCCTTGGACACTGGTGCCATCACCTGTGAAATTACACATAAAACATGGCTGTATGCATGAGTGCAAAAATACATGATGAAAATCACAGGATGCATAAGTCATGTTGATTATTATATTCTTAAGAGTTATTAATAGGTAATTAACTTTAAAATAATTTACTAAAGATTTAGGCTACTAAAGTCATTGGTTTTAATACAATTTGTATTTAACGTACAGTATATACCAAAAATATTTTTATTTTACAAATATGGGATTCTATGAAACACTAAAAATATTTACATAAAATGATTGATTCAATACATCTTAGACAGTTCAAACTCACCATGACATATTCTTTGATGAATGTAATCTCTGATGGCTTCAGTCGTGGAATGTCCATTTTCTCACAAACATCATGGAGCTCCTGAGGTTTCTCTTCAATGCAAGTTTTCAAACGATCCATTGCATTATATGTAGAGTTCCAACGTGTTACATTAGGCACAACCAGCATGCATCCAAGTCTGTCTTTAATGTTGTCAGAAGCTTGGGTGCTTCTACTGCTTATTCCAAAGGCTTTGACATTTGGCGGCTGCCCTTGAAATCTTTTTAAATGAAGAATCTTCCACAGCTGCCTCAGCATCTTTGGTTGCAACCAAGTGGAGAGAATGGCAGGCACAGCGTTGATGGGCTGGCAAGTGGTAGTCATCCTTTTTGGTCTCTTGTAGAAATGCTGCAACATCAGTGAACTCAACATCTGCCTCTTCATCATTTTCTTCATCATCTTCAGTCACTTTTTCTTCAGCTGCAAACACACTAAATGCTTTTACAAAATTTGAACCGTTGTCTGTAGTGGTTAACACAACTTTGTTTTGAATGCTGAATTCCATGTGGACACTTTCAAGCATCTCTGCCAGAGTGTCATAAGTGTGCCTTCCCTTGATCCATCGGCAAGCTAAAGCCCCGGAAGAGATGGTAAGTGTGTCTGAATCTATCCAATGGACAGTGACTCCCAGATAGCTCTTGTGATTTGTAGACCATGCATCTGTGGTTGTTGCTACAAATTCCTGCTCAGACAAAACTTTACACATATCTGTCTTCATGGAAATGTATTGATCCTCTAGCATTCTGACTAATGTCTTTCTAGACATCACATGCCTTGAAGGCAGTACCTGCTTGAATAATTCTTTAAATTCTGCCCTTTCAACAATACTGAGGGGATGAAGCCCCTGAATAACAAAATTCAGAACCAGCTTGTTGAATTTTTCCTGGGAAACTGGTGCCACCTCCCTCATGAAATACTGAATTGGTCTTGATGAGCTTGAGGAACTCTGTTCTTGAATGGAGGGTGTCGTTATCTTTTTACTGAATTGTTACTGCATTCTCAGTAACTCATTCAGTTTAGTTGGATGCAGTCTCTGATAGGCATAGGATAAAGGGAAAAAAAATAAAAATTAGAAAGAAAAACACATTTTAAATGCCATACTTTTAAATTATTATTATGCAAGACAGAAATATATAAGCCTACTAATAATACAACTGCGCAACAACATAAAGGAATGTTTCCTTTCTATATTAATTTTCATTTTACACTAAGGTAGCTAAATGATAACACTTGTCTTAATTTCTCCACTTGAAAGGATTAAACACTTGAGCTTTTATTTTGGCGGAAAACTGTGACGAGACCTTTACGTTTCTATAACATTAAAAACGCTTTTATATGACAAATCGAGTGAAATGCTGTAATTATCTGGCTGCCCACACAAATGTTGGAAGTTATGTGAACGTTAAACAGCATAACTGGTATTTGAAAAATGCACGTTAAACTCGCTCACATGCAGTGATGGAGCTCGCAGAATTTACTGTGAAAGAAGAACGTGAATCACAAGCTGCTTGTGAGCACAGTTCGGTTCGCTCTGAAACCAGTCACAACAAATCTATACAGCAATTTAATTAGATCAAAGCCTTTGTCGTGCAATAAACAAACTAAGATTACATTTTTTGTTCAACTGACAAACACGATGGCGCAAACGTTAATGGTCTTTTATGTTCATTACCAAACTGGCGGACAGATCATGGCGGGTCATTGTAATTAAATCAGAAATAGAAATTTGATGTAACATAGAGAGCAATAAAGCAGGATAATTAATACATTTAAAATGGCCATTACTCACCTGTATGTGCGTCCTTAAATTTGTGCTTGAGGTCTTCGACGTAGACAGCGTTTTAAACTTTGGTTTGCAAAGATTGCATACAAAAGTGTAACCTTTACTTGTCGTTTCTTTGAGAGACATGAACTTGGACAAATAAGGCCATGGGTAATTAACGTTAGTTGTTTCTCCATCCTCCAAATCTGCCGCCACGTCTTGCTCCATCATGGATAATATGGGTGTGTCAACCCACTTCTGTACGTCAGTGAACCGTTAGCCGCAAGATGCGTGATTAAACAACAGGTGGCGGTAATGGCAAAAAAATAGTTTGTAATCTAACAAGAAGAATATCCTTGCATCGCGCTGATTCGCGCAGGCTCGACAAAACGCAATGTAGCTTTTGCTCGCGCTACACCGCTACTTGCTGCAAAAAGTAGTTAGCTACTGGAAAAGCTACACTGTTTAAAAAGCAACTGAGCTACTGCCAAGCTACTGAAAAATGTAGTTAAGTTAGTAGCGTTGCTACTTGTAGTTAACTACTCCCCAACACTGTGAGCAGTGTCTGCGACGTCTCCATCGGGAGACGGTTTGTCCTCTGACTGATGTATAGCTACTACTTGGGCCCGGGCCACTTGCCATCAGTTCTCCCCACGGAGCGCTTTTGGATAGCTCTGACGGCACGGACCGCAGGGCCAGAACGGCCCCCGCACGCAGTGTGTCTCCTATCAATATACACCAAACAACACTCCTAATGATGTACTCTGTCATTTCAGCCCATTATCCCGAGCTGTCTCTCACTGCTCAATAGCCCGAGCAGAGCGCCGTGCGGGGGCGGACGTCACACTGTGCTCAAGATATCAATCGCTGATATCATATCCATGTACAACAACCACACTCCAAAATCCTCCCCCACATGAACACATGGCAGAAAAGGCATTAATGTCTAATGCTTTGCACCTCGGGCCCGAAATTCTGTCTGTGAGGGGGGAAAAAAACAGAATTTCCTGGTGAAATTTACTGTGGCCTCTGAGTGCAAGAATGCATGAGGGTTGAGATAGAGACTAGTAAAATACAGCGGGCAGATCTGGAGAGAAGCTGCTGTCATATTTCACCCCCGGGCGAGTGTGTTGTTTTTGTGTGTATGTGTGTGTGCAGTAGGTTGTAAAAATCAGTGTAAATCCATCTAACTGGAAGCTTCTCTCTGCAGATAAGACAGGACCTCCAGGCCAATGGGATCAGAGTGTATCCACAGAAAGAATATGATGAGGACGCTGAAGACCGGATACTCAACGATAAGATTAGGGTATGATGACACTACTTTAAGAATTTATTGCTGTGCTTTGTTGATCTAAATCAGCCATCCTCAAATCTGGACCACTCCTGCAGAGTTTAGCTCTAACCCTAACCAAACACACCTTAGCATGCTAATCAGCGTCTTCAGGATAATTAGACAATCACAGGTAGGTGAGTTTGATCAGGGTTGGAGCTAAACTCTGCAGCAGATTGGCCCTCCAGGGAAAGATTTGAGGAACCCTGATCTAAATGATTAGTTCACCCTAAAATTATAATTCCTGTCAAATGGTTTAGAAATTATGACAGAGGAAATTAAGTCTGTCTCTTCATCTGAACACATTTGGATACATTTAGCATTACATCACTTGCTCACCAATGGATCATCTGCATTGAATGTGTGCCGTCAGAATGAGAGTCCAAACTGCTGATAAAAAGTGAAGTGACATGTGGCCAAGTATGGTGACCCATACTCGGAATTTGTGCTCTGCCTTTAACCCATCCAAAGTGCACACACACAGTAGTGAACACACACACACCGTGAACACACACCCGGAGCAGTGGACAGCCAATGCTGCGGCACCTGGGGAGCAGTTGGGGGTTCGGTTCCTTGCTCAAGGGTCTCGCCTCAGTCGTGGTATAGTGGGTGGAAAAGAGCGCTGGTTATTCACTTCCCCACCAACAATTCCTGCCGGACCTGAGACTCGAACCCGCGATCTTTGCATTACAAGTCTTAAAAGAACACTTGAAAGGGGACTACTTTCAGGCACTGTGTAATATCATTGCGCCTGCTGCACCCATGGTACGGCAGCAAAGTTCCTTGATTATTACGCCGGAGTATAGTTCCTATCCATATCGGCCTAGAAAATCACAACTTTTCATTTTCTGTCAGTCTTAGTACACGATGTAACTACAGAAGAGTCGAGTTTTAAATAGGAAAAATATCAAAACTCTTTGGTCATTTTTGAGTGAGATGCTAATGGTCTAATCATATTCAATGATCTATGCTAAGCTAAGCTAAAAGTGCTCCCGCCAGACCCAGAGATCGGCTGAATGGATTAGAAAACTGTAAAACTCAACTGTTTAATTCTTGGGGAGTTGGAAAATGAGCCTATTTTCAAAAATAGTGGAGTATTCCTTTAATGTCTTGTGAAGCTGTTCGGAAGAAACAAATCCATCATTAAGCCTTGAAAACGTCCACACCCTGTTATCCTCTCACATCAAAACTTACTTATTTGTTTAGAACTGTTATATATGTTTTTATTTTTAGATTAAACAAAGTTTGATCTATGCATATTTCATCCTGATTCAGACAAGATGATGTTGTCACTGGAAAAATAAATATTAGTGATAGACTCATGCTGGAAGCAGTGGTTTTAAGATAAAAATGTCTTGATGGATTTGTTTCTTACAAACGCGCTGCTTTTCACTTCACAATATATTAACTGATGGACTGGAGTTGTGTGGATTTCTTGTGGATCATTGTGATGTATTTATCAGCTGTTTGGACTCTCATTCTGAAGGCACCCATTCACTGCATAGGATCCACTGGTGAGCAAATATTGTAATTCTCAATATATTTTGATGAAGACACAAACTAGATGTGTCAAACAAATTCACATATTAGATAGCCTGAGAGTGAATACATTATTAGCACATTTTCATTTTTATGTGGACTATTTCTTTAGTTGCTTTAAGTGGATTTATACTTCGTACTTAATTCATTTTTGAGGTATGGTGAATGTTTCTTTCAGGAAAGCATCCCCTTTGCTGTGGTGGGAACAGATAAGGAACACCAGGTGAATGGGAACAAAGTATTGGGAAGAAAAACAAAGTGGGGGATCATCGAAGGTGAGTCTGAAGACATCGTCTGCTATGAATTGCTAGTCACCAGTAATATTTTGTTTTGGATGCTGGTGTCTCCGCCTGGCTTCTTAACTTGTTTCACCAGAAGTATTGTTGGTTGACCTAGATGGAAACCCATGCTGATCTTTTCAGTCAAATCTAATTGTGTAATGATGGCTGACAGGCTTCACAGGGCAAGATTGTTGTGATTTATGTTATTCAACACTGCCATCAAGTGGTGTGTGTCGAAAGTACAGTTGAAGTGTAATCCCTGGATGAGTTCTTGAACGTGCCTTTGTATTTTGTTCATTTCAGTTGAAAATATTGCGCATTGCGAGTTTGCACACTTGAGAGATCTTCTTATCAGGTAAGTCAATTTTTTTTCTTGCATGTCTTCAAATATCATGACAGAATGACATTAGTATATGTGATCTTGCTGTTTTGATAAATGGGAGCGGCCATTAATAACCCTTACATCATGGTTGATAGGATTGGATCATGTTGAACATACCAATTTCTGTTTTTAAAATATGGTCCAAACCGCAAGACCAATGGCATCCAATACTAGTTTAGAATCAAATAATTATTTAATATCATAATTTAGAACCAATCCTACCTAGGATCAAAACTATAATCTTCTATTTAAAAGCATACTGGAAAAACTGAAATCTTATTTAATTTTTGTTATGTTTTTTATTGCATTCTAAAATATCATTTTTATTCATTTATTGTATCCTGTACAATTGAAGTAGATTTTTATGGTTGATTTGGTTATTATTATGGTTGGTTCCAAGTTATGAAAGAATTCCATTAGCATTCCTTTAAAATATTCAAACAATGAAGGGTCAGAGTTTCATGCAGTTAAAACTAACAGTCCCACTAAGTGGCCTCAACTAATATGTACTTGCATAAACAAATAAGTACAGTGCACTTGTCTTCATATTGTCTTGCAAAACACTTTTGCTGCTATTAAGGTGAGATACAGGTAAGGTTAGAGACAGGTTTATAGTTGGGTTAGGGTGTAAGGGATGGGTCAACTGTGTAATTATAAATGTAATTACATTAATTAATTGCAGATGTAATTATATGCAAGTATTTTTTAAATATAAGTACAATATAAATACCTGTATGTACACAACAAGTGCATTGTACCAAATGATTAATTTAAATGTACATACATAGTAGTTATAATTTGGGACAAAACTAACTGTTCTGGTCACATAATATCACTTGTACAAACATTTGCTTTATACATTTAACCAGCTGTAATGCTTATCAGCTTTCTAAAGTGGATATATGAGTAGTGGGGCCGAACAGCTCAGGAAAGGGAGAGCTGAGAAAGGCAAGAGTACATCCTTTCCTTGAGCTCAGTAAAGGACAGGTTAATTACAGAGTCTGATCGGGTGAGGCCAGGTCACAAACCCTCTCGCCGTAACTCTTGGATGGTGGCCCGTTGACAGATGGTATGAGAGTGATTCCCTGCTGAAATGGGAAACAAAGGATGACCGTTATAACTCTCCACACTTTTGAATCGCCTTTCACACTTTTTGGTCTGCCTCCTGTTCAAGCCGAAATCAAATTACACCAGGAAAACACCAACCGAATCACACAAAGGGATCATAAAAAGCTGATGTAGTCAGAAAACAATTACATTCCACATTAGAGAATGGCTTTTATTTTACACTGTGCATATTTCCCTTAGGGGATCTTTTTGTGGGATCAAAATTGATATTATGCTCTACTACGCTCTACTTTCAAGGTCCCACCTGCAAGATTTGAAGGACGTCACTCACAACATCCACTATGAGACCTACAGGGTGAAAAGACTTAACGAGAGCAATGCCAATGGACTGGCGCTTTCACCTTTGACCCTGGAGAACGGTACCCTAGAGAAGAGCGATGCAGAGAGTCACCTTTGAAAGGGATGGAGCGTGTGCCCGTCCTTCACCCCCAGTCAGAATGGGAGAGATGAACATTTCACTTCGAGATTGCCATTGATGGAAATTCGACACGTTTGACTAAAGACATTTCCGCTTAGGCATGTAAACTTCATATATGAGTCTATTTTTGAAATGAATCTATATTGTGGGTAGGGATCTGGGATGAATTATGGGTAGAATTTATCCAAGTTTTGGCTAAGAGAAAGTTTCCCTCTATTTTTTTCTCTCTCTCGATGTCTTTGATCCGTTTTTTTTGCCGAATGAATGGCACAGTTGATATGTTGCAAAATTTGTGTGTGTTCCTGCACACCTGACACCTCGCCGGATGAGAACATCCCATAATCCCTATCTGCGTTACTGCACCTATACATTTACACTGAACCAGCAATGTGACATGCTCCTTTTGATCTTTTATTTTCATAATTATTTTAGTTTTTTTACCACAAAATATGATCTTTCCCTGTACTTTTGTAAAAGAAGAGATTAAAAAAAACCTTTAGACAAATATTTGTGTTACCATAGCTGCTTCGAAGCTGAAGGTATTTTCTTAACAGATACATAAAGAGTCTGCTATCCATAAATGACTGCTGTGATGATAGCCAGTGTGTTGATATAACGGGAAATATTTCAAATATAACCTTTGACCTTAAAGGTCTGGTGTGACATGTAATACTATTGATCATTTCTAATGCAGAGACGGATTAAGGATTATTTCTGATGTTTGCCGTTCAGTAACAGGTCAAGCTTACGGTTGTATGTAGGGATGTTTTTCTTTCACTAACCTAGTTAACTTGCTGTTTAAAGGTACACATTTTGCTGTTTACTTCTCTCCGCTGGACGCCAGGAGTCCATCTTACCCTGTTGCTTATCAAAGCTATTGTACATATCCATGTGTTCTTATTTTCTATCACAGCATCACATTTTTTTACTCGACATGTATTAGCGGCATCATCATCATTTCCATAATTTCCTTGTTACTAATATTACTATACATGTAAAAAATAAACAAATTGCCACCGTTCAATATTTATGTGGAGCCACTGATCAATGCTATTAGTTTCATTGGAGGTTACTGTAATATTATACACTGCCGTTCTAAATTTTAGGGTCTGTAATTATTATTATTGTTATGTTTTTTTTGATGAATGATAAGAAGTGTCTTAGGCTCACCAATGATGCATTAATTTATACAAAAGTAGTCAAAAACCAATTACATTTCAAATATCGATTTAATATATTAGATTTTTTTTCTGCAATGCTGAATTTTCAGAAGCCATTACACCGTCTTTGGTGTCATATTATCCTTCAGAAACCTTTCCAATATGCTGATTTGGTACTTATGAAACATTTATTAGTTGGAAATGGTTGTGCTGCTTGATGAAGAAGGAAGTTTTTTTTTTTACTCTTTAATCAAAAAAGTCAAGAAAATATTTTGACATTATAAATGTCTATGCTGTCACATTGGGTCAATTTAATAAATCCTTACTGAATAAAAATTAATTTCTTACGAAAAAAAACTTACTGACTCGAAAGTTCTGAACAGTAGTGTATGTTCATAATATGTTTATGTGATAGGTGTATGTACAATGACTTAAAAATGGAATCTCTTTTTATTTTAGAATGGCCTAAACTCTTTACTTAAACCTGACAGTTAGACAAGACTGGTGTCTTTCTGTGTTTAAAACCTTAATCATACCTCAACAGTTGCTTCATCTTTGATCCGTTTCTTCTTCTGTTTCCTTGTTTTTATTATTTGTGAAAGCTACTGGATGCCAAGTGAAGACGTTTTCTTTGTGACTTGCTTCAGGCTAAATTTGCCAAAATAGCTTACTTAAGACTCTTATACAACACATGCTTATAAAGCAGAGCCCCAACTGCCTGATTGAAACATATTTGATCAAGCTCTGGGGGATAGGTTCTGGGGTCAAAACATTTAATATAAATGGTGTGTCTCAGAATAGATAGATGTGTTTGTGTGTGCATGCACATTCAGGAAGCAACATTCAAACATACAGTATCAGCAAACAACATGTCTTAAAAGAATAGTTCATCCAAAAATGAAAAATCATTAATTTAATCACCTTATCACCCTTATATGTTGTTCCACAGAAGCAAGCCATACAGTTTGATCATTAAATACATTTTGGGGTGAACTACACCTTTAACAATTTAATGTCAGAGAACATTAATGATGCAAATATGGTGCTTATTTTGTACAACTTTTACTAAAATGGTGCAGACTGGAACCAACCATTTGAAATCAACAACGCTTGTCTGACAAGGCACTGCAGCCATGAGATGGAGTTCATAAAACTTAGTATTTTTTCTCTTTCATTTGAAATTAACCACTACAACAGTATTTACAGAAATAAATGTACCCTAGAGAACTGTGACATGCCCATGTCACACCAGAGAAATAATATACCAAATAAATGAGAGAAGCATTTTAGATAATCAGTGTGAGGCAGATATTTAACATTGCTCATTAGACTGTTGAACCACAGTCACCCAAACCAAGTGTTTTCACCAGAATAAAAGTCGTTGTAACGGACCCTGTATGAATGTCAAAAGCATTACTAATATTGGTTTAGTATTACATGTACAAGTACATACAAAGAGCCAACAAAATAGCTGTTTTCTGTTGTTGAATCATGTCGTTCTCAAATTTTATAAAAGAAACAATCCTGGCATATGTTAGTTGGGAAGAGTTAGAGGAACAGATGATTTATTCTATTCGTTTAACAATTAGAAGCGCCAGACATTTGGAGTTAAAAGCAAGCTGGAGGGTGAACAGAAACTACCAACACACTCTGGATGTGGTAAGCTAGTAAAACCCCTCCAGAGAGCAAGAACAGAGGAGCACTATTCATGGAAACTGGTCTTTAAAATGGTTTACATTTACAGCGTAAATCAGACAGAACCACTCCATATCTGCCAGCCAGATTTGTCTGGTAAGAAAGAGAAATTCACACAGTAGTACCATTATTTCATTGACTCGGAAAAGTAACCCTTGCTCGATCGTATGAGGAAGGCAGCAGGCGTAACGTCAAAGTAGACACACAATAAACGTCTGTTAACGTTCTTGCATTTAGCCCGTATTAAAATGTCTTTGATATTAGCTCAATGTACGGAGTGAAACAAGCTTAAGTCTTTTATACTACCATTGCTGATGTTACTCATCGCTAAAAGACATCAACCTTTTTGCATATCTTGCCTCTCTCTCTTGACCAGGTTTCTCCGTTGGCTCGTTTCAAGCGGTATGGATGTGTGCGCTTAGAGCCAGGCAGCCTCAAAAACCTGAAAACCTTCTGATAGATGACCTCGCAATATTGATAGATATTTACAGATTACAGTGGGGTTAGTGCATGAGTTATTATATTTATATTTAGGGTTCTATTAGGTGAAAATGTTCCCACACACATAAACTCTCATTCTATACAAAGAGGGAATAGGCTCGGTTTGGAAGTGAAAACGATTTATACAAGATTAATACAATATCTCCGACAGTTTCATACAGTTGTCCTCAAATACTATGCAATGCCTTAGCGATATATTAATAATCTCTCTTTCTTTAATTCATCTCAAATGGTTGATTGTATTATGGAGACATACAAAATGAAAAGCGCTTTGATGGGATTTCCTTCAGATATTTGCTAGTGAATAAAACCTGTTGCATTCTTTGTAAGACTATCAAATGAGTGTAAATACTGCAATATGTCTTCTAACAGTTACCAGGATACCTCAAAGCAACCAAACAGAGCTACAATTTGAACGCAGGCATATGAACTGGTGCAGGATATTTAACATCCAATCCTGGACACAATACCGATTCACTATTAGGCTACTATACTTTATGACAGCGTCTCTCAACTTACATCCATTTTACAACCAAAAACAAAAGAGGTGAACTAGATTAGTCATTAAACATGAGAAAATGGGCAGCGGTAGGGTTAGAAAAGGTAGTATTCAAAAAGTTATTGCCCTTTTATTCTTCTGTCAGCTGTGTGTGAACAGTTTGCCCGCCAAAAAAAAACTAAAACGCGTCTTTATTATAACCGTCGAAACCATGTTTTAAAAAAAAAAAGGTTCAATTAATCTGAATAAAGCTCAACTCCAATTTACATAGTAGACCACACCCCATCAAAAAACATGTTCTACTTCTAAATAAATCTAATAAAATCCTCAGAAATGTAATAAATAAATAAATATGTGCATTATGTCAATAAATGAACCCACTACCAATGATAAGTAAAAGCAAATAAATATGTAACAACTTCAATGATTCAAAATATGAAGTCACACAAGGTAGTGAGATTAAAAGTGTCAGGGGATCTCGCCTGGATATGCAGAAACCGCTAACCCTGATTTACTGTGACCCCCACTAGACAGGTCACTATATACAAGAAGAGAAATCGACTGTCTGAGGTGAGAGCTAATGTTTATGCTAATGAGTCTTTTAGAAGATATCATTTGTTATCTTTAAAGCCTAGTGAATTTAGAGCGGGATAGTGTAGTGTCCACTTAAAGACTGTGATGTTGGAATTATCCTGACATAGTTTCCATCGGTTTTGTTCTGCACTTTTTGGAGAAAGATTAGCTTAATGTTTGAATCTAAGAGGTTTGTAATAGCTGGAGAAAGCTAGCAATCAATTAGAATTATCATAGATCTCAACTGTACAAAATAAAGGTTCCTTACTGGCATAATGGGTGTTAAAAGAACTATTCACTGCAAGACCCTTTGGAAAACCTAATAAGGTTCTTCAATGGACTCTAGGAACCTTTGTTTTTAAAAGATAGTTATTAAGTAAAAAATGTTGCTAATATAGCTTTTTGCATCCAGATGATGTAGTTCGGGCATGTACCAGCAGGGGCGCTAACCAGCCATGGTTTGAGTGGGTAAGCATTCCTAAAATCTCAAAGATAGCTAGTTCATTTCTGTAAACTTTCCTGAAGAAAAAAGTACCAAATTGCATGCACTACAACCATATCTGTCCACAGATGTTTAGAATATTCAGAGGTAAACACATTTCACTAGTTAAAACTTAGGCGTCACTTTTAAATAAATTATTCGCCAATCTCAGATTGTTCGCCACGCCATTTTTTTCTGCCCCTTTGCATGTGTTATTTTTTGAGTAGGTGAGCATCACAGCAAACCCATCTGAGATGATCTGAGCAGCATGTTACTCTCCTGAGAGGACAAATGCAGGTTTTGTATGGGTTATGGAGTGGGTTGGAAAACAACAAATGGCTGGTTTCTGCAAATACTCCTGCAGACCTGTATTCTACATACCCCAAGATAAAATGAGGTAGGCACCACAGATGAGCACAATCGTGAGGGCGAAGAACCCGGCACCTCTGAAAATCAAAAGAGGCGCTGCTAATTTAAAAACAGACATGTGGGTATTGCTTAATGAAAAGCAAAACTGCTGGATGAAGAGAGACTACAGTAATAAGCTTGTGTGGGATGTTTGTGATCACGTTAATTACACTGGCCTGCCTCTGCATTTGATGCAAATCACTGTAAACGTATTCATCAGATGTATTTAAAAGCACTCGGGCTGAAAGAGACACTGCGTCCATAACTGTAAGAAACTATGGTAGAACTGCCATGCTGTAATGGTTCGGCCAGGTGACAAGTAAGCAATGACGTGCAGTTTCAGTCTATGAAAGGCTGTCACGTGGCCCAGGTGCATTATGGGATCACTCAGAGATCTCATCTTCATTTGAATCAGGATTAATATGGAAACCAGCACATAAGCCACTAATATCAATTGACATCAAAATGGAATTAAATAAAACAGGCAGATGAAAAAGCCAAGCTATCTTTTGTACAAACCGCAGTCCCTTTGAACTATATTAAAATGTATAAGCAGTTCCGATCCGCCCCGCTCTACCCGACTCAAAATATCTGGAAATGTCTTTAAAAGAGCAATCTGCTGGGAAAAATAACCCCCTGACTTCTGATTATGCTGGTTCCTTTCAAAGGACAGTACCTCTCAATACTGTACCTTCACCGTACCTGGATTTCCATCTTATTCAAAGTGTCCGAAACCTCGAACTCATACCATAAATATTTCACAGTAATCCTTATCATCAAAAATAATACTTAAAAAAATAATATTTAAAAATAAAAAGACAAAAAGAGAACTGCATGACAAAAAGCAAGGAGCGTTGATGTGAAAATCTACAGCTGTTCATCTCTAAAGTTCTCTATTTTTTCCCTTGATGAGACAGAGATGGAGCGGCAGCACCACTGAGGGGAGCGAGATACCCGGATGGCGCTGGACAAAAGCGAAGAGACCCTGTTGTAGTGGCTCCTTAACCTTGTTCTTTGCCTTAAACGTTTCGGTTCCTCTACCTTTCCCTGGATATGAGAGACAGCTCAAACAGGCAGCGCACACCTTTGTCACTTCAAGATAAACAGTTTTGGATGAGACATGGAAGCTAGTCTCACAGTTCAGTGGAGGAACATGTTTCATGTATGTGTGGGGGCTGATTCTTATGTATCATGTTATTTAATGAAAGATCTAGCCTCTGACCTACTGCGCTTTGTACATTTTCCCTCTCACTCGTCAGTCCAGGCCCGTCCCGACCTTTTCTTTCAGATTTCCCTTTTTATCTTCCATGTCTTTTTTCACCCCTCCAGAAAAACTTCCATTCAATTTCTCTCATTAATTCTTCCTGTGGGTCCAGGATGAAGTTGGGTTTATCATCAGTCTGTAGGAGGAGGTTTTGGTGATGTGGCGGGTGCTGGTGCCCATTAAACTCGTTGCTCTACTCGATGACCATGCAGCGTGGCAGATGCTGGGAGTAGTATTTGAAGAGTTCGGCTGTGGCGCCTGGGCAGTTGGTCAGTTCCAGCTCTTCTAGCTCCTGCAGTTGAATCAGGCCTGATAGGCCAGTAGTGGTCAGCAGAGGGCACCCTGAGACAGAGTAAATGAGAGCTGGTCAAATACAAATGCTAACATCCACCTCCACTCAACAGCTCACTTCCTGTTTATAATGCTGTGTGACAACAATGCTGCATCCCAATGTACCTACTTATACTACGGCCTTAAAGTACGTACTCTTTTGGTGAAGAAAAAGTATACACTTTTGAGTGTGTAGTAGAAGAGGCAAGCTTTGGGATATACTATCACGTCAATGCTTCTTTAACGGACCGCTCTGACGCATACACATACCCTGTCACTGTAAACTGGCCTGTCAATCATCTTGTCAAGGTTAACATCCTCCATATTTTATGTAATTTAACTTCATACCGTATTGGAGGGAAAATAATTAGCACGTTGATCTGCCAGCTGTGGGTCTTTATGCGGAGAACTCTGCTCATATTTTTTGCAATAACGATGTATTTCAATGTTATAATTCCAAACGGATGTTTATAAAAGTTCACATTGTTGTTACAGATGAAATATAACACAGGTAACTTTAAATATGAATTATGATTTGTTTACCAGGTTAAATAGTTCAAACCCTTTATCTAAACCTCTCTACTTAACTGTCTGTCGCACACATCTGCCATATTTGTAGTTTTAACACTTTTTATTAGTGTTTGTAGTTCTTAACTGAATCCTTCACGAAAGAGCAATGGATTATAGATTATAAGGATACATTTTTCTTAATATAAAGATTTTATATTAAGTAATTTTTTTTAAATTAATGGCTTAAAACATTTAGTTACTTTTTAAGGAAATAATGACGTTTAGTGTATATATATATATATATATATAGCTTTTTACAAGAAAGCACTTTACTTGCACACACGTCTCAATGACAACAAACCACACGTTCCCGGTTTTATTTCATCAAATGTCTCGAATCAAGCTAAATGCAGTTCAACTAACAGATATGTTTCAGTTTGAGAGGAAGTGTTTTCAACCACAGAAATTTTAAGTTTGTAGTTTGAAGTTTATCATGATATATGACACTGACTACAATTATGTAAAAGGGACTTGCTTGGTCTGGATGAAGGGGTACTTGTGCCCTTTGTATGAAGCTTTGTGGGGGAAAAACACTGGAATAGAACATCCTTATGCACAGCTACTGTTAGAACAGGCAGATATTTCTAATCTGCAAATGTAATTTTGAATTAGACTTGTATATCACAACGATTATGTGTTCATTAACTAAAAGGAAAGTTTATATTTCTGTTCCAAAGCATTATATTTTTACTCTGATAGCATTTTCTGTTTTTGAGGGATTAACTGAGCTTTCCTCCATAACATGATTAAGCTCAGGTATTCACAGAAACAATCTACTTCCAAACATACAGTGTCATTACATTATAGTACTTTATCAGGGCTTTATCATTGCATCCTGCAGTATCAGCACTTCCAGAGTGTTTTTACCTGCTAGAGAGAGAAGACGAAGACTCCTCATGCCATATAGATGCTGTAACCCAAAGTCTTGCACCTAAAAGTACAGGGAAATGTTTCAATCATGTGCCATGCTATAAATTATCTATATCAATTTTAACCTGATTTTGACTAATAATAACATTTAATGGATAACCTATATGTCAACTACCCATAACTTGATTTTCATAATATGACTATCCCATTAAGCTCACTCAAACAGTTGCACAAACACTTACCTGACAGCACCAGCGCAGGTAGAGACTTCTCAAAGATGACATGGTAGATAGGTATCCCAGGCCTGTATCTGTGATCCGCACACACCTGAATACAGTCATATAAAGGAGAGTCATAAGCCCATAATTATGATTATAGAAATCATTCTTTCATGTACCAAATGTACTCCCATTGAGGCTCTGTAAGAGGACATATCAGCAAGATTTATTTTACACTCCATACTGCAAACTCAGCACACTCACCGGTCCAGAATCAGCTCCTCCAGCTTGTGTAGGTCACAGGCGATATACTCAAGGGCCATGTCAGTAATACGGGGACACCAGGACAGATCCAGACTCCGGAGCTTCCTCAGATTCTCTGCAACCAATTCCACACCATCGTCTGTGATCTTCGAGCAGCCTGACAGGCTGAGGGAGGTGAGGTTTGGCAGGCTGTGCACCATGTTAACTACGCCATGGTTGGTGATCTCCCAGCAGGAGTTCAGGCGCAGCGTGTGGGTGGTGTAGCCTTGCTTGGCGGTGAAGTAGGCCATGGCCGTGTCAGTCACGTGATAGGCCTGCAGGCTGAGCTCAGATAGGTTGGGAAGGAGCTGAGAAATAGCGGCGATGGCATCGTCTGCCACGTTAATGCAGTCGCTGACGCTGAGAGAGGTAAGCCGCGCATTCAGGCTGGACCACAAGCCGGCTTCTGTGAAATCATTGCAGCCGGAGAGTTCAAGGTGCATCAGACCCTGCATCTGTTCCAGCATCACCTGAAAAGTTCAGGATGGAGAGGCAATGTTATGTCAAGCATACACACAACTGCAAATGTGCTTCTAGTGCAGTGCAAGTTGTTCAAAGCTTAATGAACATTCAGAGCATTATCCTAGAGCAGGGGTTTTCAAACAGTCTTCCTTATTAAAAAGACCTAGCTCAGGTAATGGAGTACTCTACTAGACAGCTGATGAGTTAATTAAACTGTGTTAAATAAGGGAAACATCTAAAATGCGCAGTGTTTGAGAGGCTTCAGGAAAAGTTTGAAAACTCAGAACGTTCCCATAATGTTAGGTTATGGTTCCCACTTAGTTATTACTTTGTAAACCAATTCCTAACATTGCTGGAATGTTGCAGGGATGCCTTTGAACTTATTCACTAATGGCTCAAATGGCAAAAAATGTTCTACTCTATACATTCTCTACACCATAAATTATCTTTTCCAAAAACAATACAGGAAGGTTTTTGGCAAACTAATAAAACAAATACAAAACATTTATCATTGGTAAAATTTGTTCATAGAACATCAAATGAGAAGTTCTGAGTAGTAGCTTCAGTTAAATCTAGAAAATGTCAACATGTGTTATAGTCAGGGCTCGAATTGAGGGGGGGTTGCGGGGGGATGGCATCCCCCTGGTCAAAAAATGACTAAACGCAACACCTCTTTAAAACCACCATCCTCTTACCATCGGCTTTACATTATTAATTTAGTGTATTATGTCAAACTTATCATGCACATGAAAGGTTACAATTATCTACTTATGATCATTTACAAACTAAATAACTGCGATTGGCCGATCAGAACTTGGTAACGATACTGTAACAAGCTGCGCACAATGCAGAAGCAATTTCGTAATTTTTCACGCAAAATGGTTAACGTGCAAATTTGAAGTTCTTTAAAAAGAAGACAACAGAAGCTATGATTTTTCCTTGATTAGAATTTGAGACATTCTCCTGACATAAAGTATGTGTGACTGTGAGGGATTGAGACGATAGGAGAGCTGATATTATCCAACTTTGAAAAAAATAAAACATTATGATAATAAAAACACGTCTTGAAAGTCCAAAAGCATTCACTGCGCGATGAAGCCCATTAGAATACAGTTAGAATGCCCTTATAATTCCAGCAACAAAAAATACCCATGTATGAGTTTTTTACGTTTTTATATTCATTGCACAAGCTGTCTGGGTTCTGTCACCTCGGTCTAGTTTATTCATGGTTTTGTGACAGAGCCCTGACACTCCCTTCTTGTCTTGTTTTCTGGTGAGCGCGCGGCTTAGAGTGTGCTCGAGCCGCACGCTCTCTTGTCTACATGTTTCATGTTGGAGCATGGTGTTCGGATCCCAGCACTCTTGTCTTGTTTCAGGCCTAGTTCTGGTTTTGTGTCGGGGTTCAGACACTCACGCTCCAGGTTTGGTCTTGCTGTGGGAGCGTGCGGTCTCGAGTTCGCTCGGGCCATGCGCTCCTCTTTCCGTGTGCATTCGTTGTCTTCGTTTTGCTTTCTCTTGTTTTGTCTTGTTTTGTATGGCACACAGCTTGTGTTTTTCACTGGCTGCGTGCTTTCATGTTTGTCATGTTTTGTGTGAACACGCGGCTTATGAGTATTCTCATTAGCTGCGTGTTCATGTCCCGTTTTGCACATGGCTTGTGATTCTGTTTTGCTGACCATGTGCTTGTGTTTTGGTTTTGTGTGAGCACATGGCTTTTGTCATAGTTTCTGTGTGCCATGTGCTCTCATGTCACCCATCTTGTTTCCTGATTATTGGTTAATTTGCCCCACCTGTGTTATCTCGTTACCCTCCTCATTTGCTCCCTTTATAATCTCCTTGTGTTTGCAGTCCTGTGCGAGTTCGTCATCGAATGTTGTCTGTGCCTGGTGTCCTGCCCAGCCTTGCCAGTCTGTTTTCCCCTACGGGGTAGTTTTTGTTTGTTTATTTCATTTTTGTATTTAATAAAGCCCTTTTCCTCCAGGAATTGAGTCCTCGCTCTCACCCCTTCCACCCACCCTGACAAAAGCGATGTACTTTTATGTATGTCAACACATGTGCGCGAGGCAGCAAGCACAAATGTGCTATTAGTTTTTTTACAACAGTGCATAGCAACACGGTGTTTCATTCTGTGAATTAATCAGTTTTTAAACGAATCGAGTGACCCAGTAATTCAACGGCCCATATAGTCTCACTTGTTTCGTTTCTATTGAATCAGCCGTTTTGAATAAATAATTTGATATGAATGATTCAGTAAGTCATTTATTAAAACAGGGACTTGTGGTTTGTCATATTTATTTATCCATGACAGACCTAAACCATCCAAGGTGCCAGCACAAAACACATTCAGCAAAACATCATTTTTTAATTATCAATATTGACCTAAATTCCTTTATTTCGGGCCCCAGAAAAAAAAACTAAACTTACAAATAATAGTTAATTTAATAAGGATAATTTTTCATTAAATAGAAACCTTTTTAAAAATGAGACCAATTTTCTAATCATTGTGTAAATTTAGCTACAGAAAAACCCCACCCCACCCCCGACCACACCATCCCCTAAATTTTATTTTACAATTCGACCACTGGTTCTAGTTATCAGATGTATGTTATAAATCCACATTTATAATAATAAAACATGGTTAAGCGTAAAGGGAGGAGCATAGAAATCATAAATCTGAAGGCTTGCTTTTAGGTTCTACTATCCTGCACAGAAAGCCGCGCACTCGCATACATTAAAAACGAACGATCATTACTATGTAGTTACTATATTGTGCATGTGATGTCTGCTTCTTTTTTTTATTAATAAGGTACATCATTAAATGTCAAACTTATTTCCTGTGATAATCAACAGTATGCTATAAATGCTGTCAGTAGAGCCTTTAACATTACTTCAGTGCCACATTCTTTAATTTATAAAACAAGACAAAATGGAAATAATAATAATAAAAATAACAATGGTCATGCAGATTGGTATCTTAAGCACTTCTTCATTTGTTCATTTGTCTTAGAGAAACGAAGGATTCTCTTACCTATTCTAATACTGGGCTTATTCCTAACCTGGGGTGTGTTTCCCGAAAGCAACTATAGTTCCAAGTTCTGTTGTTACCAGTAGAGTTTAACTGAACTTGCGAACATAGTTGGCTAAAGATGCTTTTAGGAAATGCACCCCTGATTGATGTACATTGGGAAATTAAAGATGGTCCAAAATATATATATAGTGTATAGCCCAAATAACGAGCACCTGAATATTTAAGATAATTCTTGGGATTAAGAGCAAATGTCTGTGATTAGGTGGTCCACAACTAATGGATTGTGTGACCCCACTGACCTAGTTACTGAGCCAAAGAAAAAAGGGAACAATGTGCACTTTTTCTGTTTTTAATCACTTAAATGTTTCAGGGACATCTGATTTTTAGTGAAGGGACCAATGGCTGAGAAAAAATGCAAATGAAAGAGCTAATTTCAGGCAAGAAAAACGACTCTTAAAGGCAGGACTCTGCTCTCTTATTGAGCACTTGGTCATGATCCAAGCCTTGTGCTGTGATATCTGCCCTGCCCTGCCCTGCCCTATATAAATCACAAACAAGCCTGAGGTGCACAGTCCTCTCTCAGACAGAAGAAGCTCCACAGCCTATATCATTACACATGCTGGTTTGCATATCTGAGGGGAAAAAAGCTTGGATGCCTTCACGAAGAAGCCTCTTTTGAGAGTTCACCATGGCAACAAAAGCCCAGTCCTAGAATAGCAACAGCATAGAGACAAGTGTGGTGAGTGTGATGATTGCTGCATGTTCTTG
The DNA here is from genome assembly GCA_027564155.1 of Gymnocypris eckloni scoliostomus. Classification (NCBI taxonomy): domain Eukaryota; kingdom Metazoa; phylum Chordata; class Actinopteri; order Cypriniformes; family Cyprinidae; genus Gymnocypris; species Gymnocypris eckloni. The sequence goes on along the minus strand of CM050415.1, from coordinate 31,535,194 downwards.
CAAAACACAGTTGTTTCTAACCATGTATGTTAGATTTTCCGACCGCATTCCCATCCAGTTATTTGTTTAATCATACTTAATTGGGGTGGGCGGTAAATGATGGAGATCTTAAATTTGAAGGATTTATTTTTAGGAGTAAGCATGGTTCAACTCATTTTTAAATACTGCATGAACTTTTCATAATTACTCAATAATTTAGAAGTAAATACTTAAAAATGACCCCTTGCACAGACTGTTGACATGACCAGCATAATCAATCTCCATTTTTTTCCCCCTCTTTTGTAAAATTTGTATATATTTTATTTTTTTAACAAACAAATCAGAACAAATCGGAACACACACACACACACACACACACACACACACACACACACACACACACACACACACACACACACACACACACACACACACACACAAAAATTGCTATAGTTTCCATAAAGCATTAGGGCCTATAGACCAATTCAGTGTTTGCAAACAATGAAGAAAATGACGGATTTCAAGAAACACTCTATGGAAGCCATGGAATAAAAGAATAAAAAAGGACATCCTAAGGCACAAAAATATGTTCTCTTATTCCATGGATTTTACCCATTTCCCCCACTTGTTACCAGTGTTTTTCTGCCACCACAATATGCGTACAGCTGCAAGGGACGTTAACTGTGACGTCTACTTCATATTGGGCTATAGTATTTTCCCAACTATGAGGACTCCTGAATCCCAGAAATGTAAAAATAGTATTTTCCTTAAATAAAATTTAGTTAATTTTATTGAATAAAAAAGCAGAGCAAAATTTTAATTATTCATAACAAATTAATAAGTTGGCTATTATTTTGTTGGAAGTTGCCATTTGCAGTGTTGTTTTTATTTAGTTTTTATACTTTTGGTATAAATCTCTACAAGTTTATAGATTTTTACCATTATACTTTATAAATATAGTTGTGTGATTCATGATATCTGAAATGATGACTAAATTACTTTATAGTCAAATAAAAGACAGCATGGCATCCTGGAATTTATAATTACCTCAAGTCCCGCATCCGTTATAGTCGACCTCTTTAGACTGACAGATTTGACTCCCTTCTTCGACAGTGGATAGTTGTCGATGAACTCACAAATGTCCAAATCCGAGACCCCCACCAGACAGAAGAACTGGAAGCCTCTGTGAGCAAAAGCCTGCAGGCTAACAAACTCTTTCTCCCCATTGGGCAGGATAGTGTAGAGTTCCTTGGCATGCAGAATGGGCGTCACACCTTCCCAGAACTTGGACTGGTAGAGCACTTTGCGCCACGTCTTGCACACCTGGGCTAGAATGCACTTTTCTGCCGTGGTGAAGTACCATAAGAGCCGGTTCAGCACCTTCTCGTCCAGCACCAGTTGTCTCTCCAGCAGGGGCATGGGAAATTGCCGGAAGGGAGGTTTGATGGCAGTCACGGGGCTTGAGTCCAGGTCGGGGCCCAGTAGTGAGGCCGCTGTGGGCAGGGGCTCCAGGTGAAAAGGCAGGCTATGGGGAGGCAAGATGGTGGGCACGGAGGACGACTGGCACAGGCGATTCTTGGCAGCTGGAGTGCCTTTAGTAATGCTGGCCGAACCGAGGCCGTTGGGCTGGGGGGGCAGCTTGACCATGCCGTTTCGGGTCACACAAGGAGACTTGAGTTCACTGGGAGTGGACATATTCAGCATTGGAACCCTGTGAATAGACCAGAGTTGAATCATTGCTCTTAGATACAATAACATCTTGACAGTGATATTTAAAAATATATTATGATAAAAAAAAAAATTTCACACTATGCATAAATGTGATCACAGCTTTTAAGAAAGTGTTAATTTCTATGGCAGGGCATAACAATAACAGTATTTTTTTTTTCCAATGACAGATTTATACTTGTTCTGCCAACCATTTCATAGATAAATATTTTTAGCAATGTGTTTCTCTCTTTCAGTAGATGTTACATTTTCTTAAGGTCTTTTCATTTTGGAGGCTAAAAGTCAAAAGACAACAAAGAAAATACAAAAACACTTCGTTTGATAATCGTTTCAGTCCTCGGCTTTTTTAGACTTTTGGTAAAAAGGACTTTAGCTGCATTTATATGTACATCATCTTTTTAAACAACATTTTCCACACAGTTTGTAAAGGATTAAGAGGGGGTTTTAGCCCCACTGTAGCCTAATATTTGTAACAGTAGACATAATTTCAGAGGCTTGATAACACTGATCAAATTAGATTTGTGGTTCAAATCCGATCTTTAAGATCTTTTTACTGACTGGCTACTCGCTGTTATTTAGCAAGTAATTGGATCTGTATGTTCAATATCTGATATATATATATATATATACACATCGATTGCCATAGTAAGAACAATGGCATTAGCTGTTTTTGTCACTGATAAATGTCTGGATGGAAAGAACCTTGAAATTTGATCTTTAATGTACCCCTTGGTATTGAACTCAAGAGGTGCATGACAACATGAGCGTCAGCTGCTTTACTGTATTGCACACATAAATGCAGATGTTCGCTCACACATTCTCAGTCTCATTTATTATTCACAATATAGTCAGACAGTTTACTCTATGCATTAAGAGTGAGTAAAAATTAGTAAACTGCACTGCATAATAGAGATATTGCAGCACAAACAATGAACAAAGAAAAAGATTGAACATTCAGTGAAATAGAAACAGTAATAAAATAACTAAACAGGACTGAGAATTGTACTGAGAAAGGATGTTATCTGAAGAATTAACTCTGAAACTTGTTCAACAATGGTCCACCTTAAAACATCCACGCAGGTGTGCGTGCTCTGTGCGTTAATGCTTCAAGTGTAAAATGTCAATGAGTAGTGCTTGCTTTCAGACATTTTTCTCAATAAGCCCTGCTGTGACTATCTCCGCAGCTCAAACACTTATACCAAAAACAACCTGTAGTGATTTTGAATGCAGAATGATTAAAAGCAAATGAGATGGATTTGCATAAAGAAAAGCAAAAGTGTTGATTTTGCATGAGAACGTTTTGACTGAATGACCACTAAACCTTCACAGGAGAAACAAAATCTAGGTAAAAACTATGCAAATGCACAAATCATTTCACAGCTTTTGAAAACTTGTGGGGGAAAAGCACATCTAATTTGTTTCCCTAGGAAATTAAACACTAAAGAGCAGACCACAAACCCCATTTCCTCCCACACTCTAGAGGTGGAGCTTTCTAAGATTACATCTGATGAACAGAGAAGAAAGGTAGTGTTAGTTCTAGAACCTGCAGAAAACAATCAAAACGATCTTTTATTAAAATAATGATTCCAACTAGGGGTACTTTAGCAACATTTGGGCTGGTCCTCACGTTCTGGGATCCTCTGTTTGAGGGCTGTTTAGGCACAAGGTTGTAATTAGTTTAACGTTGGGTTAGGCACTTAGTTGTGATAATTAAGGTTAGGGTAAGTGGCCAGGGATTGCATTGTGTCAATGAATATCTTCAAAGATAGCTGTACAAATGTTTGTGTGAAAAGAATTCAACACAATCTTGTGTTGTTTTTGGTAGCTATAGTGTTAAAACATTCAGTTCCTGTTTAAGAAAAGATGTGTACATATTGAGTTTGTTAATCTGTGTGAATGACACTCAGAATATATGTGCATATTTAAGAAACAAGACAGGTAGATTTATGTGAGTGCTAGTAGCGTTTCACTAGGATTTCCTTCAGAAGCGTCAAACGCAATGAAGACAAACAAGCTCAGGTGTCTCATTAAAAAAGAGAGGTGAGATGAGACTTCATGAGTCTGATTGTTAATCATAGCATTTCAAACTGAAAAGTTGTAGCCTATTAATAGCCATTTTAGTAAGCTTAATAACAATGCTAAAGGTTTTATATTAATGAAGGGGTGTTAGTGCATTATTGATGGGAATGTAGGGATACATAAAACAAAAAAAGCTTGGGAAGCACTGTATTAAAACACAACTAAATTCATGTTAGAGGAAAAAACTGGCATGAAGACAAAAAATTGCACCCAGAATTAAGAGGAAATTTAAGTATCTCAAATAGCAGATGTCTACGTGACATGTATAAGGAAAAGTGCAGCTAGTGGAATGGCAATGAAGGAAACAGAAAGAGAGAGAGAAGGGAACCTGTTAGTGCAACTTCAGCACCAAGGAGAGCAACTGAACTGCCTGATGAAGCACATCAGAATGCCTTCGGATACACTTCTGCACTGCAGAGGAGCGCTTTGGCCCACCAAGATGTTCCACTTGTGTGGGCAATGCAGTCGAGAGATCTTAATAAAAATTGGAACCATTCAATAAGTTGGCACAGAAAGGGCTAGTGGCCCTCTGCACTAAGGCAAATTAAACACTCATTGGGCCAAAGATGTGATGTCAAACCATGTGCAGCAAATGTTCCAGTGAAGAGGGACAAGCGATATAAAAAAGAGAGCTAGCTGACATATTTTGGACGGGGCTTGATGGGAACTTTCTGTACCGAGATACATGCCAAGAAAGAATCGGTTGCAGCTTGCCAAGGCCCCATCCATATGCTGACTTTACCCTCCATTTCAGCACAAAATTTATCATTTTAAAGAAAAATAAGTAATGTATACGTTGAGGTTTGGGGTGGCAATCTATATTATGAAGTATGTTTTTTGCATCCCAATACCATAGGGATATAAAAAAAATCTATATTTAGACTTTGCACAATAATAAGAAAACTGATTCACTTAGACAGGAAGAATATTTTATTAGATCTGTGCTAAAATAACCAGTATATATGGTTGGTCAGCATTTCTCTGACACAGTGACCCCTCAATGCGAAGGTCTAACGTGTGTGTGTGTGTGGTCTTATATTTCAGTCAATGGGTTTTTAAACATTGAAACAGTATTATATAAGGCTGTTAACACTTTATATATCAGCTTATATAGATGCTTGTCATTTCAAATTCTTAAGAAAAATGTAACATTTAAATAATAATTTAAAAATCAGATGCTGAAGCTTTGTGGTTGTTCTCTTCACATCCAGCACAGAGAACAAAACAGTTCAGCTGTCGCCCCATGAAGTATTTGAGAAGGGGAAGTATCCAGGGAAAACCTCCAGAAACAGTTAAACAGCCGTGTATTTGAAAGTGAGACATGGAATAGGCATGGCTGCTGTCCAGATGGGTTCAAGGGAGTTCATCTGGATATACAGAGGGGAAAAAAGCACCTCTTAAATAATTAGGGGGTGTTTTAGAGGCACGCAGCAATAAATTGTGTCCGCATGCTGAGCGTCTTTATACTTTTCCAAATAAAAGTGCCACACATACAGAAGTTCTTTCTTAATCAAGCGGAGAGGATTAGAATAGGTAGAAATAGCTTATAGAAGATAAATTAACTACTTGGTTACAAATATACCAACTAAATAACGGATTCAACTTATTTGTTAATGCTTTTAGCTCTGGATATTTCCTTTGATTTTATTCAAGCCTTTAAATGTTCTTAAATACATTAGCAAAACAATGATCTATAACGACATCAAAATAAAGACTCATATTGGGTCAATACCAAATTCGTAGAAACATCTAAGTACTTCCTTCTTTTCTAGGGATAATTATTGTCTGTTCATGGCCAAAATTGGAAGAAAAAAAACTGTACTTTATTCAAAATAAATTGTACAACTGGTTGGGTCCACATACTTCTTTTTGCCATTTCTTTGTAATTATTTGTTAAATTTACAAGCAATTTATGAGTGAAAATTGTTTCACCACCAAGTTTTCCGGTTTATATTTTCTTACTTCCAAAGTATAATGCTGGGAAGACCTTTTTGGAAAATATTGGGTCCCATCAACTTTCATTTTTGACAAAAACAGCTGAAATGTTTTATCTTATTATGAAATTATCTTATATCGTGTTTCACAGATGAAAGAAAGTCATGCAAATTTGGAAAACACGAGGGTGAGTGAATAATTCAATACAGTTCTACACTCATTGAGATGTTTGGCCTGAAAGTTTTTCCTTTACAAACATGCCTTTATAAAACATGTCAACTTTCCAGAGCATTTCCCCAACAGTTGGCAGCGTGTTTGCATGGAGTAAATCTCTTCGCCTTTTCAGTTTGCCCACAGGCCCGGCCTCCTTACCCATGCTATTTGGATTTACTGATGAAGCACACAAGCCACATGACAACAAACAAGCAGAGAATGGAGCCACGGACAGATGTGTGGTGCTTGGCACACAATGAGAGTAGGGGATGGGACGAGAGGGAACAGGGGAGATGGGATAGTGGAAGCTCCTTTGAGTGGACAGGATTGGCAGTGGTCTCTTTGAGAGGGATTTGCATGTTCAAAGCAACCCCGCAATCTAGTCATGTTCTCAGCAAGAGGTGGCTTAAGAGCACTTCTGAGACTTCCACTGTGGAATTTCAAATTAAGTTTTGGAAGTTATACGAAGTTAAACCAAGTTTTGGAACTTTGTAAGTGGGACAACAGTATGAAATATGTACTCTCTGAGGAATGGTTCCACTCTACTATTATAGACTTTACAAATTATATTAATGTAAAAAGAAAAGCTGCACCTGTGTCTGCTTTGGTCTCGGAAGAGCTGCTGCTAGCTAATGAAATGGTTCTCAGAGCACGTGTCCGATTTTGTATTTATACAAAAATAAATAAGGAATGAAGTAAAGTCTCTAAAACAGAGAATAAACCAAAACATCATAATAATTGGGTTAATATGGTGCAAGCAGAAGACTTCAAGTTGATCTCAGACATTTTAAGGTGCACCATGTGAGAAGCCAAAACTGTATAGTTTGGAAGACAGTAGACTTAGTAAGAAACTGATGAATAGCCACCTGCTAAAGGCACGTTCACACCAAAGACGATAACTTTTACAATAACTATATTAGCATCCACAACAACATGCATTTATGCATTTTGAATTTATGTAATCAGCATTTATGTAATCTGCCACTTTAAATACTCAAGCTCTTTAAATCTGATGGAACTTTCAGTGGTTTTATCATTCATCAACTGGTAAAAAAATTGAAAGTGATTTCAAAAATATTGTTGCTTTGTTGTTCCAAAACTTTATAGTTATCATCCTGGGTGTGTGGACTGCCCTTACAACTGACCTGAAGAGAGGGGGATACTCGGTATGAAAGTGAAGATGTGTAATCTACACTCTCTCAGTGAGGATACTGTACACTATGCTGTCAACATTGAGTGGGCCTCCACACATGCTCACTTTCACCCATGATATTAGTTACAGCTGTAGCTGCTATCGCTGAACTTATTCTTGACAAACCAATCGAGAGAGATCGTCACTGTTAATGTTTCATCCAGATCTTCATTTTAAAGCTGCCAGAGCCAATAGCTTGGTAAACAGAGGTTCGATATGTGGCGTGGTTTTGCTTTAGGCAACCTGAGTCCTGGCTTCTGATACTTTTTGATACAGCCCCCCTCATGTTACTTCCTTAAGTCTCTACTGTCCTATATAATAAAGGCAAAAATGCTAAAAATATATCTTACATTTAAAAAATTAAAATGTAAAAATACTGAGCAAAGGCCAGATTTAAGTGCCCATATTGGATCTCTCTTTTGCTCACAAACACAACAGCAGCCATATCACCCTGCAGCCCAAGACCGGTTGCCCACTGAAGCTAAGCAGGGCTGAGCTGGTCAGTACCTGGATGGGAGACCTCCTGAGAAAACTAGGTTGCTGTTGGAAGAGGTGTTAGTGAGGCCAGCAGGGGGTGCTCACCCTGTGGTCTGTGTGGGTCTTCACGCCCCAGTATAGTGACGGGACACTATACTGTCAACAAGCACCGTCTTTCAGATGAGACGTTGAACTGAGGTTCTGACTCTCTGTGGTCATTAAAAAACCCATTGCACTTCTCGTAAAGAGTAGGGGTGTAACTCCGGTGTCCTGGCCAAATTCCCACCACTGGCTCTTGTCAATCATGGCCTCCTAATAATCCCCATCCACTTGATTGGCTCTATGACTCTCTCTCCTCTCCACCTGTAGCTGGTGTGTGGTGAGCGCACTGGTGCCGTTGTCCTGTGGCAGCTGTTGCATCATCTAAGTGGATGCTGCACACTGGTGGTGGTTCAGGAGAGACCCCCCCAACATGATTGTAAAGCGCTTTGGGTGTACAATAAAGTGCTATATAGATGCATCATTCATTAATTCATTTAGAAATTTTCTAAATGGAATAACAGCTTACTACATCCAAAATCACATGCAGCATAAACTGTATAAAGCCTGCTATTTTCAATAAATATAATAGTAGTATGATCACATGACCTCATCATTTAACAGCATCTGGCTGTTAAATAAAAACAATTTCGCATTTTTTGTTTATTTTCGATAAAAATATCTTAACATTAGCAGTAAAATTAAGTAAGTCAAGGAAGAAACTTTGAAAATCTTGCTGATATAGTATTGCTGTTATAATGCAATTAATCACACTAACATGGAAAGCCAAGTAAAGCACATTGCATTGTGGGATACAGTATTCTGTGAAGTAAGCTCTGTTATATTCTGCTCATTACTGGCAAATGTAATAGGTCATCAAGGTATGCATATAGGCAATATATACTTAGCATTAAGTGGTAATGGTTAGAGTATTATTATCGTATGCCTTTCTAAACATAGCCTAACTCTCATTAACTCACTGATGTTTTTACATTAGAATAGTAGGCCTAATCACTAAGGGTCTTCTAAGCTTCTAAACAGCTTAGGAGAATCAATCCCTGGCTAGACTTTTTAAGAAATCCTATAGGCCTAAGAGTTGAGCTTGTGTAGTGAGAGCTGTCTTCATTTGCAGCCATGAGCATGTGCTTTTGGAGAAGCTTTATCGCTCAGCATCATCTCTGGATGATACACATTAACAGGAAGTTCTGTTATAAAAATAAAATAAATGAAAATTCTGTCATCATTTAATCACAATTTTGTTGCTCTAAAGTTTAAACCTTCAATTCACTGATAAATGTATGGAAGAAAAAAGTATATTTTCTGTTTTGTGTAATAACAAAGTCATATAAGGCTGGAGAACATCAGAGAGTAAATGATGACAGACTTTTTATTTTGGGGTGAACTATCCCTTTAAATTCCTGTCGTCATATAACACTGCACGGAGAGCAACCTTGGCGCCAAGTGTGGAATCATGCAGATGTCTAAATGTGAACAAACACTCTACAGGGCCTTGTGGCGTTGTGTAAACGCCTTTGCCGTTTCTCGAACAAACCATTTGCCTGTTACATCATGACAACCGCGCGAAACGCGGAGGATAACGTGTGTATCTCGACCTCAGAAAGACGGACAGGTGACGTCATGCACATGAGGAATATTCAGCATCCCATAAGCGAGACAAAAAGCTGTCTCGAATCCTAGCGAGCTGCCTACCAGGCACCACGAGAAAATGTCTTCAGTAATGAGTAAATTCGTCTCGTTTATAACAATATAAGTGTAGTTGAAAAGCTTGAATTCAGTTTATTCTGGGACCCCATATTCTAGTTTTGAGCATAATTCAAGATTTAAGTGAGGTTTAAGTTATCGAAGCAAACTGTTTGTCAATGGGAAGAAATTGTTTTTAATATTATTTGGGGGAAAAAACTCTTATTAGTACATTATCTTGTTTTAAATGCGTGTATATGTTTTTACTTAAAAACAAGACAAGTAATAAGAAAATATTTATTGAAGTGTGTAGTCGCGAGCAGCATGTTTAGGCAGCATGCGCCCGATGTACAAAATGCTGCCTAGGTAGGCAGTACGGTTTGAGATACAGCCAAAGACATGCACATTCACTCGAGCGGTAATAATGTTGCATTCTCGTTTCCTTGTCCTTTCCCCTCTTTACAGATCAGCAGATTGATCCTCTTCCTCTCAGTGCTCTTTCCTCGGGGACAATTGTTATTACCAGTCGCTGATATCCTGGTTTTCCTTAAATCCTTTGCGTCAAACGCCATCTAAGCTGGATCAAAACATGCATCACATTAAAGAATAATCGCCTGTATTAACAGCCGATTATCTTACCTTTCTTTCATATGCAGCTCACACGACCATTAATCCATCATAAATCTGATATCGCTGCCTGACTCGATCGCGTTTCCCACAACGTTGCAGGACGCATGAGGGGAAATAAATAAATATACCAGCAGCAGCAGCCCTGCCCGTTATTTCCTTGCGGAGGTGATGAGAATGTGATGTGTCGATGCTGCCATAGAGATGTAAACCTTTCTCAGTACCAAACCCGTAAAATACCACTTCACATGTGTATGGAAGGATATATTAAACAAGTGAATTAATGCCCTAGCCTAAAATTACATTCTGTTTCTCCACACAAAGCTTGCCTCCCACTCGCTGTCTCTTTCTCTCTCACATGCACACGCACACAAAACAGGCCAATCCCATTTAAAGAGATAGCAGCAAAAATATCAATAATGCATCGCTTTGGGCTGGTGAGCATTGGATGTTTTGTGAGCGTTGGTTGTAACTCTTCCGTTAGAGAAAGATGAAGGCATTGTTTCATTATGTAACCACAAATTTACATGCGTTTTGAAGACGCATGCATAATATATTAGACAATGAAGCACAATGTTATTAATCTTCATATGGCAGGTAGCTCTATGGTCCTTAAATTTATTTAGCCGAGAAGCGTTCCATAAGTGATGATGTTTAGTATAGTCATCAGTGTTCAGTGTTGTTGTCTATTTGTTCATGGACAATGAATGTGATAGATGTGTGGAATATAACTACACATTTTCTTGTTTTTTTTATTTGTTTTTTATTTGATTGTCATTTCATTTGCCCATGGCTACTCATAAAGGTGCAGTCACATTAGCATTTACTTTTCATAGGCAAACAGATTCCATGTCTTGTGTATTTAAATATAAATGTATACAGCTCACACAGAAGTCATATTCAAACCAAACAGATTTCTGTTAGGAGGTAAATGTGAAGAATCCATTTAGAATCCGAAGACTAAATGTGCCCATAATAACACATCAGAAATTCTCTGAAAAAGTTATGTCATTTGTATACAATAATAATGAATATTTATTTGCATTGAAATCAACGCTTATTTAAATTTCTTTAACATATTTCAGGTCTTCCAGCAATGTATACCTGATCCACCGATTATTAGTCTGTCCATTGTAAAATACTGATGATCCTTTGTATAAAGCAATATCACAATTGCAGTTTTGTAGTTGGTATGAAATGAGCATGGCCTGTGGTGGTCTTGTGCCTACAGCCGAATCACAGCTGTGCTGATCTTTTAAAACGCATGACCAATTTCGAGTATGATATTACTTGACTAAACAATATGAGTGAATATTGTGTGTTTACGGCCTGTACTTTTCTAAAAAACAAACAAAAACATGATTTATTAGGGTGGAGTCAGCAGTCATCTGAATCTGTTTTAACTTTGAACTAAGTACATATGTAATACTTAATATTAAGTTACTAATATATGTTTTTTAGGGACACTGTTAGGACACTGTAGTGTGCACTAGCAGATTGTTTGACTCATGCACACTCCAATCAGTCATTTCAGCATTGCCCGAGGCATAGGATGTATCCGACGCCCATTTTAGCTGCCATTACATAACATCTTCATACTGGCTACAGTGCTCAGCCAAGAGTCTGTATCTCCTGCAGCAGTTTTTTGGATAAAATGTCTGCCGAGCACCAGCTAGACCCGCTCACAGACCGCTTTACACCTTTAATCAGCAGGTCTGTCAAATGGCTGCCGGTGAGTTGCAGCGTGCGGCTATATGCTCGGCCGCAATAATTATTTGGTGCTACCTTTACTTGTTATGCATGCTGAGCGCATCCTGTGTCAGCCTCCACACGGAGTCAGAGAGCTAGAGAGCTATCTATTTATAGCCTGCTCACTAGCTCCCACCCACTCCCAGCCTCCCTCATTGGACAGAGCCTGCACAACAAACGAAGAAATCCTATATGCCTATTAGGATCCTGCTCAGTCCTTCAGCATAAATAATGGAGGGATTTTTGTGTGGGGAGAAGAACTGCACCTCCTTAATAATGCATGAGCGTAGGAGCAACTGTGCCTAACTCTTCCGATGGACGAAGATGGGGTGGATGGGCATGTGACTGTATTGTGTTTAATCATCTATTTAGGGCATAGGGTCTCACTAGCCATCTGGCATACTGAATTTGATTCTTTAGAGGGTTGCCCTGGGGATTTGCTTAGTTCTTTTAAATTGAGAACGAAGCAGTGTTGTCCTAAATCTAGTTTCCTCACTTCTCCTTTCCTGGGTTGCATGTTTTTGTGGACCTCTAAATGGAAGGGCCCCTCTCGGGCTCTCCGTGGCTGGCACCAATCTCATCAGTCATGATTTCATGCCATACAAAGGATTCCAGTTCTCGCAGACTCGGCTCACCATTGGTGTGCCTGTCTGTGTACTTTAACTGCAGGTCTAGGGAATCTCATAAAGATGTGCTTACTCTGGATTATTGTACAAAGCAGCTCAGAGAGAGAGAGAGAGAGCGGTTATGGTTTTATCGCATGTCAATAAAAACGAGGTATGTGAGGGACCAAGTTATAGCTGCCAAAACCTGATATTTTCCACTTTCTGCTTCCGTTCTGTTAAACCAAAACTTGCGAATTTGTCAGGAAAATTCAGTAATGAGGTCCAGGTTTGCTTCGTAGTTGATATTGCAAATAAAAGTAATCCGCCATGATTTCACCAGTGGAGGACTAGGAGTGCCATATTAATAGGAGTTAATCATCCATGTATTATTTCAGTTATAAAAATATAAACAAATCACTTTTCAAATTATCAAATAAAATAACCTAAAATTAACCTAAAATTAAACTAAAGCAAATGTTGTTAAATGTGACAGCAAATAATACATTGAGAAAATCAGTGTAATTGTGATCTTGTGAAGAGTTATGGGGCCGGTTGCATAGTCTTAACTAATTTTAGTTAACTTTGTTTTCTTTAAGACTGGCCATAACTTCTGAAAGTCAGTTATAAAATGGAGAATTGTCTAATTTGAATACAAAAAGTAAGTCTGATTACCTCTTGGCTAGCTACTAGTTGGTCAAAATACTTCTGAAGACAGTCGTGGCTATGTTTATGCAACTGGCCTATGATACAAATATTTAATTAAGGCTTTTATTCACATATGCTTTTCAGTTATAGGTCATGCTTCTCTCAGTACAAATTATGCCTTTACACCGTGTTTGTAATTGAGAGAGAACCGTTTATATGGCACTCCTAGTCCTCCATACAACTTTAATTAAATGCCTGCATGAAAACATTTACATTTATGCATTTAGCAGACGCTTTTATCCAATCCAAAAATGCATTCAGGCTATACATTTTTATTTTATCAGTATGTGTGTTCCTGGGAATCGAACCCACAACCTTTTGCGCTGCTAATGCAATACTCTACCACTGAGCCACAGGAACATGCTCACAATGCAATGCAAAGTATACAATGCAAACAATGCAAAGTATGTGGCCATTTGTACATCCCATCTTTTTTTATTTGGTGCAGATCTCGTTTTTGTCTTGAGGTGGTAAATGACAACTGCATTGCCTAATTATGTAAAAATCACAGAATACAGAGAGTGGAAGACACCTGAAAATGCTTCTCTCATTTGCACAGTCAAATCCATCCACCAACGGTAAACTGTGGTCAGGAGAGTTGTGAAAACAGCGTAAACCTGAGAGTGAGTTTGACAATATGTGTGTGTTAAACTAACAAACAAATGCAGTGCTTCTCTCATTTGCACAGTCAAATCCATCCACCAACGGTAAACTGTGGTCAGGAGAGTTGTGAAAACAGCGTAAACCTGAGAGTGAGTTTGACAATATGTGTGTGTTAAACTAACAAACAAATCTGCAGGATATTCGAACCATATGAAAATGACTCCAACCGTTTTCCAAAAAATGTTATGAGTCATTTTTATGAGTCAGAACAAAGAAAAGGGAATCTTAGCTAGGTTTCTGCAGGGTTAATGTTTGAGTATTATAAAAATAAAATTAATAAAATACAAATGTTTAAAGTAATATGTATTTATTTATTACCCCTCTCAACACACACACACACACACACACACACACACACACACACACACACACACACACACACACACACACACTCACACACTCACACTCACACACACACACACACACACACACACACACACACACACACACACACACACACACACACACATATATACACTCAAACAAAGGTGCTATATAGCACTAAATGTGGTTCTTGGCTCGTAATCATAGGGGAACCACTTTTGGTGCTATATAGCACCATATATTTAAAGGTGCTATACTGCACCTTTGTCAAATGGTACTATGTAGAACCATAAGAGGTGCCATATTGTATTGTAATATCTTCAACAAAACTGGTGCTAAACAGCACCAACAGCGGTTCTTTGGCTCGTAAAAAAACTTTAAAGGGGCTTAACGGGTTCTTTGTACGGCAGTGGTGCTACAAACCACCTTAATCACCCCAAAGAACCACTGAAGAACCATACAGGAGCTTAACAGGTTCTGCATATGGTGATTTTTTTATTTCTACCATTAATTTCACTATAATTGCAATTTGAACTGTTACCGTCTGGTCGACGCTACAGAGCCCTGAGCACCAGAGCGACCAGACACAGGAACAGTTTCTTTCCTCAAGCAATCCATCTCATGAACACTTGACATTAAACGTGGAACACACAACACTATTATACAATTATTTATTCTCCACACATACTTATTTTTTTATTTCAAATTTGCACATGTCAGACCTGTTCACACATAATTGTCTGTATTGTATATTGTATTTTGCCATATTTACATTGCCTATTTGTATATTGTTCTTTTGCTGTCTGTGTCCTGTCCTGTCCTGTCACTGTCATTCTGTTGCACTGTGGAGCTTCTGTCACTATAACAAATTATTTGTATGTGTAAACATACCTGGACAATAAAGTTCATTCTGATTCTGATCAAATATAAGAATATAAATAAATACATGCAAATATTTTCAAAATATTTACTGTATTTGTGAGTATTTATATATACATAATAAATATACACAGTACACATACATATATTATTCGCGATTGATATTTTGACAGCACTAATTATATATATATATATTAGTGCTGTCAAACGATTAATTGCGGTTAACCGCATCCAAAATAAAAGTTTTTATTTATATAACATACAGTATGTATGTGTACTGTGTATATTTATTATGTGTATATATAAATACTCACAAATACAGTAAATATTTTGAAAATATTTACATTTATATATTTATATTCTTATATTTTATAAGACATATAAACATAACATATTTTCTTTAATATATGCATGCATGTGTTTGTATTGTGTTTGTCAATATTTACACACACACACACACACACACACACACACACATATATATATTATTGTGGACTTTGTATTTACCCCATTTTGTCAAAATTATTTAAAAAAAGATTTTTTGTTTAATCAGCAGATTAAGTTTTTTTCTGAATAGTCTAGTATATATACTTGAGAGACATGGCATGATTCATAAAGCAGGATTTCAAGCTGTCTATGTATTTTATTTTTATGTAGCAAGGGTCAACAACAACCAATCAGATCGCTCTCCACTCAAGCCTCGCTTTCCATCCAGATGTCACCACAGGCCGCAACAGCTGGACTGATGACTATAGGGTGGGTGTGTAACCTGTTCAATTCAGAAATGCTCTGATTTAAAGCAAACCTCATGTCAGAGGACGCAACTGTCCATTTAATAATATAGCGAACAAGGGCACAGAGTATTAGATCTTACTCTAACCCACCAGCCCTCCTCCATGTGCCCTATGTAATTTAATCCCATAGGAGGCCGATTTGGGCAATACAAATGTGTTGCATTGTATCACATCACTCTTTGTGACATAACAGCAATTTGATTCGCAGGGCCTTGTACTTTCACCGTGACTTAGAGACTGATCAGCTTGCCAGTCCAGCAACATGGTGCACTGCGGATGACTCAGCCACAGCTGTTGCCATAGAAACCAGCCTCCTTTGCAATCAGTCTCTTAGTAACAGTGTTGTTGCCAAGTAACCGTATGTGAGTGTGTGTGTGTGTTTGTGTTTATCGAGTTACATTCAGATTTCTATGTGAGGGCATGTGAATCACTGCGTCGCCATTATCGCCTGCTCCAATCATTCTGAAGACCACTGCTTGACGTAACAAATGCATAAACAAAGTGTTGGTACACAAAAAAAATAAAAATAAAATAAAAAATCATCAGTATATGACTATCAACTAAACAGAGGGCATGGGCTGCTTCTGGGATAAAAACAGAGTATTAATTTAATTATAAATACTATTTAGAGTTGGCTATATTATATATATCTTTGAATATAAACTAATGCAGATTTCTCAATCTGCTTTTTGGGAACGCAGTTCTGGGAGTTAATTATAACAAAGCATTTTGACTAGTCTTTGCTCAAGTATTTTAGAATGACAAAACTAGCGTTTCAGATGCTGTGCAATGAGATCGGTCCCTTGATTGGTCCAGTTTTATGCCGTCCTATATCACAAAGTCACATGTTTTTTTGATGCTCGATGTTTTCTTCTCAGCTAAGAAATTTATCCGACTTAATTGAGCACATACGTTTTTTTATGCACATTTTTAGAATTTATACATCTTGGCAGGTTATTTTATGCAATATCCCAAAATGCGCATAAATATAGGTGAATGGAAAAATAGCTATTGAAGCACAAAAATGTGAGACAGTCTGTTTCCCATATTTAATGCACCATTACAATATTTGGTGCCATATTTAAATCAGTCTAAACTTTTATTTTGGGAGACGATATATGTTGTCGCTATCCACAACACACATTGTTGTATGTTTATATTGCGAGATATTGCTATGTAATATCATAAAGCAATATCTCGCAATACAAAAATACAACAGTTGTCTGCTCTTTCAGATTTTGGTGCCGTCATGACAATTTGTTGTCTGTTGAACCAAGGAATTGGATTTAAACATGTCCGTAGTCACACTCAATGTCAAGCAGTGCCTCAAATCGATGTTAACAATGTAAATAAACATGTTTTATGTACAGTGTGAGGGGTTGAATAAGGAAGGGATCCGGGCCCCTGCTCAACAGACAATGCAGATCTCTCAGCACTCGGTTGTTCATTCATACCGGCTGCAGCAGCCC
Organism: Gymnocypris eckloni scoliostomus; assembly: GCA_027564155.1. Taxonomy (NCBI): domain Eukaryota; kingdom Metazoa; phylum Chordata; class Actinopteri; order Cypriniformes; family Cyprinidae; genus Gymnocypris; species Gymnocypris eckloni. The sequence goes on along the minus strand of CM050415.1, from coordinate 31,518,036 downwards.
ACCCACAAGCCGCTCCACCTACAACAGGAGCCCCTCTCCAGCTTGATTGACGTCATTGCTGACGCACAGGGCCCGGAGTGGCCCGCAGATCAAAGGAAGCCACGCGCAAGCCTGAAAAGGAAGTATTTTTAGCTGGCACTGAGAGGGGGGATGGAGGGGGTAGCGACTGGTTTTTGTCTAGCCCCCTCAAACAGCATATGCAGCATTGTGCTCCTATTTTCTCCCCTCAATCTGTCATTCGTCTCCATTCCCTTCTGTTTTGCTCAAGGATGTCAAACCACAATCTGTGCGTCTACCAATTTGGCTTCATTCTGTCCTCGGTAACAAGTTTGGTTACGGGGAAAACGTAATCCTAATGCTCTCTCACAATTTACTTCCACAGCTGCCATGTAAGGGATTTAATGCATTTTCTGTCCGGTGTCCAAAATCATTCTGCATGGTCACCGACATCACATAGGATGTTGTGTGCAAATGCTCCCGAAGGTTTATCAAAAGCCTTTAGTGTGTGTTGTATGGCTGAAACACAGGGTGTTGTTTATCATCGCTGAACCGAACAGAATGGGGACGTGCTGACGTGCATTGGTGTGTCTGAATTAGTATTTGTCTACTAAATGACTACATTTTTCTGGTGTGTTCCGTATGGCTGCTCTGTCAGCATTTGCACAAGCGTGCATGGGGGGAAGTGAACACAACTAGAGTGCTGAACAAACTGTGGCTTTACAAATACAATTTCTCACACAAAAATTAAAATTCACTCAAAGTTGACGCTTCAAAAAACAAACAAACATGCAAAATTAACACCACGAAAGTGGATGAATTGGTGTCTTTTTTAAAGAGATAGTTCACCCAAAAATGAAGATTCGAAACCCATAAGACCTTCGTGCATCTTCAGAACACAAATTAAGATATTTTTTATGAAATCTAAAAGCTTTCTGACCCTGCATAGACAGCAACTCAACTAATGCATTCAAGTCCCAGAAAGGTTTTAAGGACATTGTGTAAAATAGTCCATGTGACAGTGGTTCAGCCGTAATTATATGATGCTACGAGAATGCTATTTGTGCACAAATAACTTTATCAATGATTTCTTCTCTTCTGTGTCAGTCTTAGACATGCGGTCATGAGAGTACCACGACGCATGCGTGACGCAGGAGCCACTGTTCTGACGCAGAACCCAGATGTGCTGCACCTTGTTTACAAGCAGAGGAAGATGCATGCTGTAAACATGTCTTAAGATTTCAACAGAGATGACATGCACTTTTTTGCCCATGGACAATGAACAAAGAGAGATGGATGTTATGTCAGCAGCACCAAATGCATAAGTCATTTTACTCTCATGAACACACATCAAGACTGACATGCAAGAGAAGAAATTGTTGGATAAATGTATTATTTTTGTTTTTTTTGGTCTCAAAAAGTATTCTCGTAGCTTCATGAAATTACAGTTTAACCACTGATGTCACATGACAATTTTAACAATGTCCTTACAACCTTTCTGGGCCTTGAACGTTCCTAGTTGTGTTGCTGTCTATGCAGGGTCATATAGCTCTCGGATTTGATTAAAATAAATGTAATCTATGTTCTTAAGATGAACGAATGTCTTATGAGTTTGGAATAACATGAGGGTGAGTAAGTAATTACATCATTTTCAATTTTGAGGGAACCATACCTTTAAGTAAAACTATGTGTCAGAGAAAAATATTGATAGGCCTATTTTAAAGTGTTTAGTTTTATCCACTATAAACCATTGCCGACTGTCAAATGCAGGTTCATGAGTTCAAGTGTGTTGTTTAACTCTTGCAAGAAAATATGGTTCTCTGTGCTTCCACAACACCTCTCACACAAATTTGACAGTTGACTGATTATTGTAGTTTTGCATAGTTTTTGAAGCATCAACTTTTTTCTAAAAATGTATATGTGTGTTCATCTGAAGAAAGTCAGTCAGTCATAAATGGGACAGCATGAGGGTGAGTAAATGATGAGAGCATTTTTCATCTTTGGCTTGAGTATCCCTTTAATTATATAATTGATAATTAACAAACAAAAATGTGGTAATTAATTTATGAAATACTTCTGACATAATATGGATCTTTAACTACACAATGTCATATGAACAACAAAGATCAACAGCTGCTGAACTATGATATATGCCTTACAGCTCATTGAAAGATGTAGGCCTATTAGTTTCACACACACAAAAACTAATTAGTGAAATTAGTAAGTCTTTCGTTCAGCTGTGGCCCTATATTGAATGAATTAATGAATGAATGATGCATTTATATAGCACTTTATTGTGTATTGTTGGAGAGAGAGTCATAGAGCCAATCATGTGGGGGTCGCTCACCACACACCAGCTACAGGTGGAGAGGAGAAGGAGTCATAGAGCCAATCAAGTGTATGCTCTCACCACACACCAGCTACAGGTGGAGAGGAGAGAGAGTCATAGAGCCAATCAAGTGTATGCTCTCACCACACACCAGCTACAGGTGGAGAGGAGAGAGAGTCATAGAGCCAATCAAGTGTATGCGCTCACCACACACCAGCTACAGGTGGAGAGGAGAGAGTCATAGAGCCAATCAAGTGTATGCGCTCACCACACACCAGCTACAGGTGGAGAGGAGAGAGTCATAGAGCCAATCAAGTGGATGGGGATTATTAGGAGGCCATGATTGACAAGGGCCAGTGGGGGGAATTTGGCCAGGACACCGGGGTTACACCCCTACTCTCTACGAGAAGTGCAATGGGATTATTAATGACCACAGAGAGTCAGAACCTCAGTTCAACGTCTCATCTGAAAGATGGTGCTTGTTGACAGTATAGTGTCCCCGTCACTACACTTGGGCGTTAGGACCCACACAGACCACAGAGTGAGCACCCCCTGCTGGCCTCACTAACACCTCTTCCAGCAGCAACCTAGTTTTCCCAGGAGGTCTCCCATCCAGGTACTGACCAGCTCAGCCCTGCTTAGCTTCAGTGGGCAAACGGTCTTGGGCTGCAGGGTGATATGGCTGCCGGTCATGCACTAAACCTTTGCACTATATTTTGCTGATATTCTAAAAAGAACTGGATCATAAGAATCATTTGTACTGGAATCAGACTACACTGGTTGAGCTGTATACTTTTAATTCACTAAAAAGTATGAGCTCAAAAGAGCCATTCATTCGGGTGTCGGACCTCACTGGTTGCCCTATATGTGTTTGATAAATTAAAATGAATCAGTTCATAAGAATTGTACTTTTAGTTGTCCATCTACACTGATTGTTTGATATGTTATTGATTCTCTAAAAAGAACCAAAATAATCACTCATTCTGTTCTAAACGCTGGTTCCATGCCTTTGATTCACTAAATAAAACAGGCTCATAAGAGCCATTCGTTTGTGAGTTTCATCATTAACTCACGTTTGCTTTCTTACTTTGTGACATAAAGCAATTCACAATACAAACAGAATCCCATCAAGCTTGATATGATTGAATTTATGATTATTTTAAAAGCATCCTGAAAAGAAAAAGTATCAGTGCCAAATAATAATTTGAGAAAGAAAGAAACACTTTATGAACTGCTGAGATGGCTGAGGTAAAATGTGTACTATTGGAGTTTGAGAAACTGCATTAATAATTTCCCTCACACCTCCAGACTCTAGATTTATATTTTGTAACCCACTCGTGTTGAGGAAAAACAGACAAACGTTTATGGCTATCTGAGTCCTCCTTGTGGTTGTTATAGTGGTACTACATCAAGGGCTCCTAGATTAGATAACTCTCGTGTGTTATTATATCTATAACATTGATCTAATTTTCTGTTGTGTCACCGGTATACTCAAACACCACAGTAATTCAGAGTAATTCAGTCATTCATTTTCTTGTTATTTAATGGATGTAAAATAGATATACATATGTTATTCAAAAGCACTGGTTACATTGGAGAGTGTTGTGATTTTATTCTACTACTGACCCCCCTCCAAAAATACTATGGCTATACATCTGTGCATCAGATGGTAATTCCATATTACTTTTGAATACATATCATAGAACCATATTCATGTACCATTTTATGTAAATGCTACTTATTCATTAGTCAGTGGCTCACTGTAAGAAATAGCATAATACTGGTTGTTAGTTGTTAGTTCCATATTATTTATTTTTATTTTATTTACATGGTACACAGTTATTAATGTATTAATTTGCTACTCAGTCATCACTCTGTTTTAATTAAATTTAATTGAATTAACATGCTACAAAAATGTATGTGTATTTGAAGGATTGTGTATGTTTATTATTCTTACTTGTTTTATTATTACAAAAAAAATGTAAGTCCTAGCAAAAACTACCCAAAGTACTATACAGACCTAGTATAGCCATGCTCCTCTTATAAACGTGACGTAATTGATTAATATGCACTGTTTTTATTACTCTGAACAGTAGATGGCAGCAGAGGTAAAGCCTTTTCTCTGAATATGTGATGAACATTTATTTGCAGTTGTTACATCAGGTTGATCATAGTAAATCGTTTTATTTGAATTCGTTTTATTTTTTATAATTTAAGATTGAATATAATATTATATTTTATATTTATATACACTTTTTACCATTGTTTTTCCCACCTGTCTCAATCAAAACAAGTCTGTGATCTTTTTTGAGTTGCGTCCCACCTGTTGACAACTTCTTGCCAGTGTTTTTGGTAATGATGAAAGTTGACGAGGATCGTTACCACTCCAACATGTTTTTCCCAAATGCAAAAAAGTAACCGATCCATTCATGTCAGTACTACTCCCAACAGGATGCTATAGTTCCTCCAGAGGGCAGAATAGTGTAGATGAAGAAAATCGTGATTCATTGTTTATATAATCTGCCTTAAAGAATATACAGCTCTGAGCCGGTACGCCTTTTGAGAGTCGGCTTGGGAATGTGATGTCTTGTGTGAAATATGGATCAATGGATGTTTTGGTGTCAGCTTGTGAGGGAATCCCTGAGAGAGTTCAGCATCAAACAAGAGGCTCTTCAAAGAGATGTTTGTACTGCCATCTCCCAATACTCTGCTCAGTAAACCAAGACCCATCTTGCCAAGCAAACAGAGGAATTAAGGTGACAGGAAATGGTACGTGGTTTACAACAAAAGTGGCAAACATTTATCTTACTGTGTAATCTAAACAATGAGTATCCACACTAACTTTGTGAATGTATAAATATCGAATGAAAGGAAAAAGAATACACCACAGAGGCATGTGGTTAATGACAGTAAAATGAAAAAGATGAACCCAAAGGAGTGCTCTTCCTGCTGGATATTGAGCACATTCATTACACTGCCCAGCTGTTGCTGAAGCTTTATCATCATCATCATGACATTAGCTGCCTCTGAGGGAATATGGAAATCTGAGATCGCTGAAACAAAATTAGTTTCATTGTTACTGTTCTTAAACAAATATATCTGCTCGTTAGTTCTTAAGTTGTTATACTGTTCAGTTTGTAGAGTGTTTTTTAAACCCATGGGGTTCCTCTGGTGTTTCTGCTATATGATTGCAATTGTTAGAGAGGTTTCTTTGTAAATAAAATGTAGTTGTAAAATGAGTATGATTTTACATGCTTGATGACCAAGACAACCATTATAGCAACTTTTTAGCTATAACAAGAAAACGTAAATTTCCACCGGAAGTTTTCATTATGAATATAATCTTCTGGTTACTAACACGGACATTATCATTGAATTCATTATTTGTTTATGTTTTAAAACTTACACTGACACCTAGTGGCAAAAAAGCAGCATCAGACAGCAATGACTAGTCATGTGATCTCAACATGGCGTCACCCATGGGTTGACATACCTGCCCATGTCAATTTTATGTGACTGACGTCTTCATCGTGTGTGAGTTTACATGATTTTAAACTTTTATTTATTTTTACATAAGAAAGGTTAAGTTGATTGCATTAAGGTTTGCATTTTCAACTGCAGACCATTGGATGCTGCATTTACAGAGGCAATGTCCCAGCGTGTGGTGCCAAAACTATCAAAATGTTAGATGCAAGTTTACTCACCAATAACTATACTCATTATACAGGTTTATTTTAAGTAAATTGTGTTGAATGAGTACATAAATACACTGCTGTTCAAAAAGTTTAGGGTCTGTAAGATGTTTTTTTTTTCTCTGAAGAAGTCTCTTATGTTCACCAAGGCTGGATTTACTTGATTAAAATGTGAGATATCATTAAAATTTGAAAATAAGTGATTTATATTTTAAAATGCAATGTATTCCTGTGATGCCAAAGCTGAGTTTTCAGCAGCCGCTACTCTAGTCTTCAGTGTCACATAATCCTTCAGAAATCATTCTAATATGCTGATTTGATGGTTGACATATTTCTTATTATTGAACAACGAACGGTAGTTTATCCATAATTTATCAATAATGTGATATGCACTCTAAAAAAACAGTGAGAATATTAAGATCTGCACTGTATATTCAAATATCACGTCTTGGCTATCACTTTAAGTGTGCTTGGTCTCTAGATCAAGTTAAAAGCTCCTCTGATGGATCTGATGTCCCAGCCAAGGTGATTGAACAGTAATTAAGGTGGACGTGTTTTGCGGTGGGCCTGGCCTCACCTGGCAAACTAGGTCATTAGAGAGGACAATATGGCATGGCAGCTGTTTCACCTGTCACAGGGGTTCAGTCTATGCCAGACTCCCAAACAGTCCTGTAAAAAGTGAGAGAAATGTCTCAGACTGGCAGTCAGTAAAATCCATTATGTTTGTCTGCCCTCCATAGCTCAGAGCAACAAAGCCTAATGAGAATTGACCAATGTGAATTGATTGATATCGTTGTGGAGACCCCACGTTATTTATTAAGCTGTAATCAACCTCCCCATATGCGCAAACCTCCCCAATTTGATTATCGCTAATCATATGAGTGAGTGTGTCTTTTTTTATATATGGAGACCAGTGGACTGCATTTATCAGTTACTTGGAAAATCACTACAGTGCTTTAAAAAAAGCTTAACTCTTTATTGGGCAGCTCACACCAGAGAGATACCAAATAAAGTATTTTATTTTCTATATATGGGAATCTCTTCAGGGGCAGACGAGGCCAAAACAATAAACAAAACGAACTTCTTTTGATAACTAAATAAGCTCAAACGAAAATAAAGAAAACAAATTACAGACCAACTTCCCTACCTCTCTCAACCATAAACAAAGTGAAAACTATACATAAAATAAAAATGGCGTCTAGCCCCCTACATCCCTTAATTTGGCAAACAAGAATATTTACAAGGTTTCGGGCATACACAAAGTAGAATCAGAATCCAAGTCGTAGTCAAAACAGGCAATGTTCAGATAAACAGGAGATATACAATTTGATCTCAGAATAACAAACACTCAACAGATTTACTATACTCATGATATTTCTATCTCTCTCTGGCACGATAATCCACAACAGTCAATCAGAATTCTAGCAAAACACGATGGCACGAAGTCAACGAAGCTCAAAGGCAGAAGGCCAGTGTTTGGGGAGGTCCTTATATCTGGGAAGTGTGCATTGAGGGACCAATCACCACCTCCAGCTGGTTAACAGAAGCCACACCCACCTGGAACACAAACATGTCTACACACACCAGAGCAGAGAGATCAAATATATACAAAGACAATTTATTTACATAGAATCTCTCTAGGTCATAACACCATTCAAAGTGCACACACACAGCAGTGCACACACACACACACACATACACCGGAGCAGTGAGCAGTTGGGGGTTTGGTGCCTTGCTCAAGGGCACCTCGTTGTGGTATTGAAGGTGGAGAGAGCGCTGTACATTCACTCCCCTAAAATTCCTGCCGGACCGAGACTCGAACTCACAACCTTTCGATTAAGAGTCCGACTCTCTAAACATTAGGCCACGTCTTCCCACTCTCCAGGAATAGGAGAGAACAACAAAAATGAATAGTCAAGCATCATTCAAGAAGAAATAAAAGTATTGTTCATGAAGTTTTATATGTAAACAAACACACAGAATGACATACATCACGTTATTTCCACTGGTAGCATGAAATGATAGCACAAATGATTAAGATGTTCCGGAAATATTCAGTCCTGACAAATGACTGCTACCATTTGCATTGGTACAACACATTGCAGGGAAGCTGTGCAAATGAACTGTGTAAAAATGCTTTCTACTGAGTGCATTACATTAGCTGCACACATTAGTGCATTATAGCTGGTGCTATGAAAGCCATAGTTATATGGCAGGGTACGTTCTGTGTATCAATTATATAAATGAGAATGTGTCAGAGGATAATTCTCAGATAATGTAAACACCATGTTATATGAGCTACAATCTGATGTGCAATTGTAATAGCAGCCAAAGGAGCACAAATCAATTCAAGAAATGGTGTGAAATGTTTTTTCTTTGTAAAACATGCGCGCTAGATGGATGATCTTGATCGTTTTCAGCATCTCGCACGAGTCACAACGTTCTAAAAACGTGACGCTGAAGTCAAATGTTTAAACTTAAACATATCAAATTATCAAATGAAATGATAAAACTAAAATAAAATGCAGATTCACTCTTTGACAGTAGGTGGTGCTTACAGAATATCAGAATTCCCCGCTTGGAGATGCGTAGTTTAATGCTGCTGTAGCTTCGTATGAAGCTTTTTTCGTTGGTGGAGTAAAAATACACAAATTAATTGGCAATATTGTCTCCAAAATGTAAGGTACTCAATATAAACGTATTATTTATGGAACTGTTTTCTAAAAGAAATATCACACCCAGTGTAAGATGGAAAAACCGTGGCAAGGAATGGCAAGAAACACCATCAGTGCTTGTCCAGTCTAGTTAGGCAGATTTTGGACACAAGCACCTGAACCATCTGTAGCTCTTCAGGATTAATCAATCCATTGATCTAATAGATGGAGAATTCCAGAGAGTGTCACTGAGACCGCCACTAACAAATGACAAATGAACTGGGGTGCCATCAGTTCCAATTTAGAAGACAGAGTCTAAATTAATCTCACAAAATTCTCCACAACACATTGCTTATGAGGGGGTTTAATTCATGTGAATAGAGCTATCGATTGCAGGCTAAAGAAAAACATTAGCGTGTATCATTACAGTTGTTCCTGCACTCTCATTTTTACAAAGCACCCATTTTCTTTCCCAAATTGAAGTTTTTATAGCATTAGTTATATTTACGTTACCCATGACATGAATTTACATAGAATTTCAAAGTACAAAAGCTTTTGGTACAAGATGTCTCCTCTGCCATATATTGAAGACTAATTCGATTTCTTTACATTTTCTGTGCCTTTGAACAAGCTGCTGAATGTAAATCAATCTTGCAGTATTTGTGTCTTTAAGAGAACATGTAGCCCAGCTGCTTTTGGTCTTCCTCAGATCAGCCATGCATTTCACTAGAATAAAGAAAGATCTCTTCAAGGTCTTTTAAATCAGCCACACTAAAGCAATTTAGCTCTACAAGTAATTCATGTTTCAGAAACAAAGCCTTTATGTTACACAAGAATAATTTGCATGTGTTTTTTTTAGAAACCATCAATTAATTATTTTAATGAATAGCATAATTGATTTAGCTACTCTATGTTTTGAATGTGTATTCTAAATCTCATGCTCTCATATTAAGTAGAGTAATTTAACCTTATCTCACGGAACTAAAGTAGCTTATATATTATAATAATGGATGCTTTCTGGTTAGTTTGAATAACCAAAATATAAAGGAGTCAGTTGTGATCTCAGTAATGGCAGTATTTGTAATGTAATCAGTAATCAGTAATGTATTTTACATTTCCGATAATTACAGGATAACTTGTATGAATTTGTATGATGATATCATTTGTAAATTTTCGTACAATCTGCTTAGTGACTATTATGTTTAGTGGTGGGTTAGGGGTGGACCTTCATGCTTAGTTTTTTTGTAAAAACATTTTTTTATGTTTTTCTATGGTTCACATCATACAATTTCACATGAAATCTGCACCTAAAAATGTTTTTCCTGTGAGTTTGAGTTGTATGAAATGGCATATCCGTGTACATTTTCATTGACCTACTAGAAATGTTTAAGTCGGCATTCTGAACTTTTTCCTTCTTTTTTTCTTTTTTCTGTAAATGAGCTAAAATGATTTGTAAGTATGCAGCCCTGCTACACCAAACCACACAGTTTATTAACTATGCCTAAAAGGGTATGCATGAATGAACAATCCCTTGAATTGAAGAGTGGTAGATGATGTCATAATGCCCTCATAAATGATTCAGCATTGTAGATGAGTATAATATACGAAAGAATGTTTCAGAAAATGGCACAAGATTCAGAGGCAGCTCTATTGTGTTTCACAAAGCGTCTGCAGTTCAGTTAATATGCTCCAGACTTGCACAACTATAAAACTGGCACAGATAAAATATATGCAGGTTTTCAGATGGGCCACTCTGAAGCTGAGCTATGTGAGAGGGATACAGCCCCATTCTTCGTGACTGCTTGCATAAATCTCCTGTATCCATTAAGAAGTGGTCAGTGATGCAGTGCAAAAAACGCTTCCCCCCCATGTCCACCCACACTGTACCTTCCCAGCCATCATCCAATTCAACCAAATACATCACATGTGTAAGTGACACTGCGGAACAAATCCCACCCACTTAAAGGACATTAAAAATTCAGACAGGTCAATGCAAGGTGAACTGCAGCTGCATATGTTGTATGTATTTTGTTCTAAGTCAATCATTTAAATTAATATTGACATAGAAAGGTGGTGACCTTGTTGTAATTCTGTAGCAGTTAAATTTTCCGCTGTCAAGTATTGTTGCAAAAAGAAAATGTGTGTGTGTGTGTGTGTGAACTGGTATATATGGTTTATGAGGTCACAAATCTGTATAATAACATGGGCATTACAACATGAAGGTGGTTTATGAGGACACTGCCTATGTCCCCGTAAACCAAAAGGCTTAAAAAACATACTAAATGGTGCTTTTTTTATCAAAAAATGCAAAGTCTCCTGTGAGGGCTAAGTTTAGGTGTAGGGTAGGTGTAGGGCAATAGCACATACAGTTTGTACAGTATAAAAACATTACACCTATGGAGAGTCCCTGTAAACCGTGTGTGTGTGTGTGTGTGTGTGTGTGTGTGTGTGTGTGTGTGTGTGTGTGTGTGTGTGTGTGTGTGTGTGTGTGAAAGAGAGAGAGAGAGAGAGAGAAGTTGCCATTCCAAGACCTATTGCTGTCCTACAGATGGAGTTGTTTGATTTGATCATCCATCAAGCTCTGATAAGACCTTTGATTATTCTCCGTCTCCGAGCATATGTCAGGATCTGAGAGACCAAGTGAAATCCCATGATGATGGAGAGAACAGTCTCTCCGACATCAAATTACAGAGCACCTTGTGCAGATAAAACATACATGGTGTGAGTGCTTTTAGCCCTGTGGACATTTTTTAAGGTATATTACATTTTTCTGCTAAGAGCATCCAACATTTCATCTTTTTTATATTTCACCGGCATTGTTGTCTCCATGGTAAACAAGAACACTAATAATAAAAATTTGATAAAACTAATTTATATTGTATTTATAACATTTTATAATTAGCCTAGTTAAAAAAAGATGCCATCATTTATTTAAATAATTTATTCATTTATAAAGTAAGTATAATTAAAACTTATTAGCATATTCGTATTTTAGTATTTTTTTATTACATATTTCTTTTTGCACAATGCATATTATGCCTAAAATGTGTTTTAATGTCACTATTGATGAAAATTGTATGATCTTTAAATAATTTTGGTCTTTAAATGCAAGATATTTAAAGTGCACCTAAAGTATACTTGCAATAGTTCCACTTTTTTAGCACAATCAAATATACCTGAGTATATTTCTAGTGGTACTTCAGCACTATTTTCGCACAATTAAAGTGCATTAAGCACAAAATTAGTTGTCCCAATTTAGCAAACTTTAAGTATGTCAGTTTAGTGATAAAATTCTGACTGAAATAATTCACAACATTTCTTAAATATGTCTCTTTGTTTTCCTAAAGATTCAACCGACGGGTCAGGAACAACAAGAAGGTAAATGAGGACAAAATGAATGTATTTTTTTCAAAGGAACTCTCATTTGTGGTTGCATTACCATCCTGCAATTAGAACTTGTTTGATTTATTAAATCTGGTAATGGTTTATGCCATGTCATTGGAAATGAATGCCATTACACCACAGCCAGTATCTCTGGTTTCATGTGCAGCACGCTGTTTATTTTACGCTCATTTTCAACCTCCATTTCACCCTCGGCGAGGAACATAATTTATTATAATTTACATGCCTTAATTACTGTTATTTGAACAACATCGGGGGCAGAAAGCGCGAGAAATTCCTCTCATCTGCAAGGGAGAATAAAGCTGGATCTCAGGCCAGTCTTACCCTCAGACATAGTCGTATCATGGCCAATCACTTCTGTCCGCCCTAATGAAAATTACACAAATGACCCGTCCAGCAGCCGTCTCGAAACGGCCCAGCGGGTGCACCTCATAAACTCTTTCAGCTGCATTTCATTACCTACCATGACTAAACATTATGTAAATGGTGAATATATGCTATGAAAACAATTGCAGTCTGTCGTCTTGTATGTGGATAAAAGGAAGCCAATTTTAGACCGATTGGTTTCATCCTTGCTGTACAAATGAGTTTCTTTGTTTTGCACATCATTTGCAGAACTGAAAGTTATAATACTGTAAGCGATGCCACGAGGTGAGAGACACACTGCTGATGCACTTTAATTAGTGATGGTTTCTCCTTGATTTATCACCAAACCGTGATGAATTTCTCCTCTCCTTCTGCGCTATCTCTTGCTCCAAATGCCAGCTCATTGTGTTTCATCTCCAGAGCTGAAATGTAGCCTGTGCCGCATGACCCTTCCTGTAAAACATAATGAAAGCAGCTTTGTATTGTTTGTTTTGTAAAACTGAATGTGAAAATAGGCTCTTTTCCATCACTGAACCATCCCCTGCCAATAGCAGAGCAGTATAGTGTTAATTCAGATCTCTCCATGGTCTTCTGTAAATCCCTTGTGCCATATGGAGATAGATGTAATTGCTTTTCACTTAAGGGGCTGATAATCTATGTCCAATAGTATGAGGGTCAGCGGTCTAGTTAAAGAGCAATATTATGTAAAACAATCAGAAAAGGCGGATCTGAGTCATCACACTGTACTTGGGGCAGATGGCAAAAAAAAAAACAGCCGAAACAAAAAATGATGGATGAGGGATGAATAAGAGGATGGATGGATGGATGTCAGCTGATTTCTCCAGATGTGCGGCACGTCTTCAGTGTCCCAGCATTGAATTGCGCACTATAGATTATTCCCTGTAGATTTCACCCACTAGAGGAAGCACTTCACTAATGCATGTGCTTATAAAGACACTATGGACCAGCAAGATGTTATTTGTGACTTGAATATGCATTGATTATAGAAAGCATTCATTAAGTGTTCTCAGTAAACATACAGTTTTTTGTAGGGAATTCTAGAAGAGGCTGTAATAGAAATCACAGCAGAAGCTTGACTCTGTACTTTTACTAATTCAGACTCACAGTTTGACCACACAATAGCACAATATGTTGTACCATCTGTAAAGTCTTTGGAAATTTCATGAAGACCTCGAGTCGAATGTTAGTGAAGCACATTTTGTAGGTGTATGTGTGTAATTTCCACTACCAATCCAAACTGCTGAAATAATTACTGTTTTCAAACATTCTTCCCGTTTAGTTCTGTTAATGGCTTTTGCTCGTGCATTCTTCTGTCAATGCGAACGGACTACCATAATTAAATACTCAACAAGAAGCTTCCTGAAATACGTAATGCACCGCTACTGAATCTGCTAACACTGATACTGCATCTACAGTCCTGAATAAAAGGTTATTATAATCATAAACATACAGCACAGCCAGTGTAGTCCATTTTCAGAATGAATGGCTCTTTTAAGCTGGTTCCTTTTTTGTTAGTTTTTGATTAATTTAATATGTCACCACATGTTTTTTGTATTATTTCTTAATAAATAGAACAGGTTAAGTAATATTAGAAGTTATTACAAAAATTATTTTTGATCAATTGACAATTTCAGTACACTTGTACTGCTTTTTGCATGTGTAGCAGGGATGTATGGTACTGTATATTTGGACACAGTGACTGTCTGTAGTTACAGGTTTAAATCCTTTATAAGGAATTGCATTAATGTGCAATGGAAAAAATAGGCTTGAAGATGTTTTGATAATGTATGAAAATGGACATCCACTCTCCGTAATAACACAAATGAATGGAATTGTGCTCACTGTCTGTACAATTTTACACAATTACATGAGTGTTAAAGAGCGTTTCATTAGCATAAGCTTCATCTGCTAGTTTTCACACTGCAAGATCAATCCCCTTTAATTGGACTGGCTGTTTGATCTGGGCTTCTGCTGAAGGCAGGTTCTAAACCATGCAAGCACTTACTACAGCAAGCAGTTTCATGGCTGATAGTAAATACTGTGTTATTGAATAGCATGAATCCTGAACTCACAGAAAATGATTCACTGAGAAGGACTGTGCTCACAGACATGCTGTTGAGCTCCAGATGTGAACAAATAACATTCCCTATAATAGCAAACGCAGGATGTCTTATTTTAGTCAGGGATGTGTGTTCTTCTTCATTACACTTAACAATAACTTTTTAAGGTCTTTAAATAACCGTTGAGTGTATGCAAGCCTGTTTCTGAAGAAAGAAAAGATTAAATAAATGATATATATTTAAAATATTTAAAGTTTTTTTTAGGAGTGACCCCGAATAATCGACGATTCGATGCTTTGATAGGAGGAGCCTGATTCGACTCCCAATCTCACAGTCAAATATTCGCCGGGTGTTAGGATCATACCATTTTGGCTATATGGGGGTGCTCAATGTCTGATTTCACACAGAACTAACGGTTTTCTCCGAATAAGTTAATATACAGCATATTAAGATAATGCTGTAAATAAGAATCTGTAAAGAAAAAAGCTTTAAATAAATATTTTAACGTGCGTGAATAAATCCAACCACCCCCACAGATTTAAGTTTCACTTTCCATGACAGAAGCATCTTGGCGGCATGGATTGAAATCTTTAGCAAGACTCAAACTGACACAGGCAGAGTGATAGACTCTATCTATCTATCTATCTATCTATCTATCTATCTATCTATCTATCTATGGCATTTGTGAGATATAAAAAGTCGCAATTATCTTTTGGGTTGAAAATGTATAAGGCTTTCAATATTTGAATGAAACATTGTTCATGTCCATTTAATTTTGTGTGATGGTAGAAAATGGTTCAAATTGGCACACTTATACTTAAAAATGTAATGGTTCACAAAAATGTAATTATATGACCAAGGTGGAATACCAGGTGGAATATATACATGTATGTTTCTAAAGAATAAAGTGCCGTTAATTTCCTATATCTTCTAATCTAAAAGCAAACTTGAAAAAATTCAAAATGACAATTTTGTACCTCTTTTATCAAATGAAAAAGACAGGATTATAGTGCATACATAGATAAATATACAATTTAGTACATTCATTAATAGATAGAATTCCATTCATTTTATGTACAATAATAAGATGTTCAAAATATTACAAAATAAAAAATGATTTGTGGTCAGGGTTTACAATCTTGTCACTGACTGCTGCTAATCAAGCCAGTAATGCACGACAAAAGACAGAAACAGGCCAAATCCAAGTGGCAGTAACCTTCTATACCTAGTGGATGTTGCAACTGAAATGGGCTGTACTTCTCCGGTGTACAGCTGCAGCAGTATTGAAGGCAGGATTTAAACAGTACTCTACTCTGCTGTTTGTAACATGAAGGCATATTCAAGCAGATCTCACCAAGGGAGGAGGGCGTTTCACGTACTGTGTAAGACTGATAAATACTCAGGAGCATGTCTAGCTGTCAGGGAAAGGGACAGACAGATGCTTTGATGCGGTTTTAAAAGCGTGCACCGCTCAGCCTTCACGGCAGTGTAAGTTGTGTGGTTTTCCCACCTGCCCGTGCAGACCTCAGCTATCTGTCGGTGGGATAAAACCGCATGATTTTATTTACAATCACTGATTTCTCTACGCTAAGGCTCAGCTTGTTACCTGCACGCCTCGTTCAATACTGTTACTCATGTCATTTACATTTATGCATTTAGCAGACACTTTTATTCAAAGCGACTTACAGTGCATTCAGACTATACATTTTTTTTTGTCAGTATGTGTTTTCCCTGGGAATTGAACCCACAACCTTTTGCACTGCTAACGGAATGCTCTACCACTAAGCCTCAGTACTCGTGTTAATTTTTTACCCTCATAATGCATATTAAAAAATGGAATTCAGTATTTCAACCCTCGCATCCCAGTTCATCAGTATTCTGAGTTGTCCAGTCCGAGCAAGGCCACCTGTGCAGTACCGAGTTCATGTCCTCTCAGCACTGCTCTTCTCCCAGAGACTCTGTGTTATCGCTCTGGTCCACCGGAGCTGGAGGGGAGCGCATTTTCCCGCGACTGCTCCCGTGACTGCTTCCGTGACTTGGGTAAACATCTACAGAGCTGGAGATGGACTGGACAGACCTGTCACGGAAGTAATGGAAGGCCTCTGGATCCAGGAAGGTTTGCTCTTCGCGCAGGCCTTGCTCAAAGAGCTTCCGTTTGTGCCGGAACTCAATCACCGTTTTTGTGTAGGAGTTGAGGGTGGTGACGGAGGCAGCCATGCAACAGGTGAATGATCCCCATGCCATACTGTAAAACACACACACATGAGAAAATATGATTTGCATTTATTTTTACCATATGATAGCACATTGTGTAAATAGAACATTTTACTTAACTTTGTTACATAATTAAATAAAATTACATTAGTTAAATTATTACACTTTTCGTGCAATTCACATTCACAAGCCACACTCAAAAGCTTTGTTTAAAGCAGAAACACAGTTACGCACTTCAAAAAGAAAATTAAAACTATAAATTATCTTAGTAAAATTGTTAAAAAACATTTCACCACAGAATGAGACACTACTAATAAGGACAATTAATGGGTTAGTTCACCCAAAAAGTTAAATTATGTCATTAATTAATAAACACCCTCATGTTGTTTCAAACCTTCGTTCATCTTCAGAAGATATTTTTGATTCATTCTAAGAGCTTTCTAATCCTCTATAGACCGCAACAAAACTACCACATTAAAGATCCAGAAAGGTACATCATTAAAATAGTCCATGTGACATCAGTGGTGCAACCGTAATATTAAGAAACTACAAGAATGTGCACAATGAAATCAAAATCACTTTATTCAACAATTTCTTCTCTTCTAGGTCAGACTTCGCTGCATGTTCAGGAGAGTACCATGACACAAGCGTGTGGTGCTGCTGATGTAGAAGCTGGCGTTCTATGCCTTGTTTACAAGCAGAGGAAGATGCACGCTGCACATAAAACAATCTTTGTAAACATGGATGAAGATTTTGACAGAGATGACTTGCGAGTTTGACAATGCTATTTTAATGATGTCCTTACTTCTTTTTGGGTCTTGAATGTGGTAGTACCCTTGCTGTTTATGGAAGGTCAGGAAGCTCTCTGATTTAATAAAAAAATATCTTAATTCGTGATCTGAAGATGAACGAAGGTCTTACAGGATTTGAACGGAAAGAGGGCGAGTAAATAATGACAGAATTTCAGCTTTTTTGCTGTGAAATCTTTTGCCAGTTCACATCTTTATTTATGTTCTGAAACAGTCTTGTTTTTCTTTATTTTCTATTTTCAGGATTATTAAAGTTGCATTCCCCAAAAAGTGTATGTGATTTATAGACTGAAAATTACATTCAGTTTCCAATCAAAACCGTGAGAGTTCAGTGTTTGTACTTGTGAGCAGGGGAAATTAAACCTTGAAGCTAAAACTTCAATTACTCTTTCATTTTCAGGTTCTTACCATTCAGTAAGGTAGTAAAGGTAGTACAGAAATAGAGGGAAAAAAACAAGAAATTGGCCAGATGGCAGAGGACAAATGAAGCAATTTTAGCCTAGACTAATGGATGCCAGGCAAGCATCTGTGGTAATTCAGCCAATGTAAATACCACTTTCATGCCTGTCAGAACCCCAATGCATGTCTCTTATATCCAAGTGCCAAAATAACACAAATCATTTGCTGGGAGATCCAGTACAGCCATTCCCTCTCTGCTCTAACAGACAGGCATGGTCCCAAAAAAATTAAATGACAGAGACTCACTCCAAAGATTCACTGTGGAGCTGACACGCACCATAAAACACCAATGGAAAAGTTTCTATTTAAGACGTTTTACATTTTTATAAAGGCAGTAAAAGCGCTTCAAACTTTATACTTACAGTAACTTGATTTTCACCAAAAAGATACTCTTGGTCACTGTCTACTGATACCACTAAATGTTTTGTATCCAATTTAGCAATCCAACTATTTGGAATCCAATCCAAGTATTTGACCTACAATATCTTTCTTCCCAGCATTTCAGAAAATATAAGCATTTCAGAAATCAAATTTTGATATCACAGTAAAACTCCTGACTGTTAAAAATTCAGCTTTGCAATCACAGGAATAAAATATATTCAAATAGAAAACAGGTATAATTGTAATAATATCTCACAAATAAATGCATCCTTGGTGAGCAGAGACTTCTTTCAAAAATGTGTAAAATCTTCTATCCAAAAACCTAAAATTCGTAATATGATACAGTGTTTTATTATTTTTATTTTCACAGATACATGGGTCAACATGGCCTCAGAGTACAGAGAGAAACTCAGGAAACTGGCTTGAAGTTTAATTCGATTTTTGTTCTGTTGGAAAGAGAGCACTTATATTGGAGAAAGTGAACCTGAAATGAGAAGGGTCTGCAAGAGCAGATTAATTTGTCGTAGAAAGAGGACCAGACACCCGCACATCTATGACTTCTGAGAATACCTCGCCTCTTTGCCTTGGTGAATTATATAACACAGGATGGATGTAAAAGCACAGGGACTTGAAGCCACTGCTCTAGAGAATTCCATTCAGTTATTGATCAGGACCTACTAAGGGTGAAAATATTTAGAGATTGAAAATATATAGAGCTTAGTCACAAATCAGATGTTGCTACTTCTCACTACCTGAGCAAGAGCAATGCAAAGTGAATTTTCAACATCCACACTCAAAGCTATCATATGACTTCAAATGATTCAAAATACAGTAGTCATGGGTTACTTTTATAATACTTCCTGAATATAAGCATTATTTTTTCTTTCTTTCACTGCATATCCATCAAATTTAGGCTGATGATGCAAAATTGATTGGAAATATCAGAGAAAGTTTACCAGAAAGACCAGCCATAGTCCCATGTGTGAGGCCTCCAGTCCTCTGGTCCCAAACTGACTGTGATCTGGAAAACTTGCGTGTACATCATGTGAGCCACCATTCCCAGAAGACCTGTTGAGGAATCCACACATGCAATTGATCATTTCTCTACTGTTGTTCTTCAATGGATAGAAATGGTTTTGTCATTATTTACTCCAAACCTGTATGACTTAATGGAACACAGTACAGATGTTATCTGATGACTCAATGATCCAGCATGGAAATGTGAACATTTAAAAAAAATCCCCTTTTGTGTTCCACAGAAAAATTCGAAATGAGGGTGAGTAAATTAGGACCGGTTTATGGACATGTTTGTATATTTATGGAACTGTCTACACAATTTACGTCATAGAGATTATGATACACTTACAATACAGATTTACAGATTTTATCTATGATAAACACTGTTAATAACCTTTGATCCTTTGGATTACAAGACAAAATCCCTGCATTATGTGCAGGTAGAACCTGTTCCCAATCACATACAGTAGGATCAGTGTGTCCGGCATATCTAGTGTCAAAGGCTCAAAACCAGACTGTTGAGGGATAAATAAGATACAGTTGTTATGAAACATGTAACTAAATCCTCACTTGCATAACATTTGCTTTTTTAACTTGTTACTCTACTGACAAATATAGCACTCTGTTATATTGTTATTTTTTTCTCCTTTTAACACAAATCTATTTCATTTATTTTTTGCCTGAAAACCCAGATTTTACATCAGATTATCTGTTGGCAGCATCAATAATGCTTTTCAAATCAATTTAAATAAGATACAGTTGTTATGAAACATGTAACTAAATCCTCACTTGCATAACATTTGCATTTTTTAACTTGTTACTCTACTGACAAATATAGCACTCTGTTATATTGTTATTTTTTTCTCCTTTTAACACAAATCTATTTTATTTTATTTTTTGCCTGAAAACCCAGATTTTACATCAGATTATCTGTTGGCAGCATCAATAATGCTTTTCAAATCAATTGAAATTAATTTATATAACTTGGTTTTTAGTTTGTATTGTAACATCAGTCATATTTTCTGTTTTGTTCGTTGTGTTTGAGGATTTAGAGTATGTCACGCAGCTGTCCATTTTGGCATGTATAATCTGGCTAAATCTCGATAAATTTGTGCAAAAATATCAAAATATAGTTTGATTAGACTGACAACCTGTGATGTCTACAACTAAATAAATAGGAATTTTTTTCTTCCTTTGAAAAGTTTAAAGCCTATTTATTTTATCCTAACTTGTGTTTAACCGCTGTCAGCTAACCACATGAAGGCTCATCTCTGGATGGGTGATTTCACTCCCTCTCTCCGCTGCACTTGGAATTAAAAAGCATTAGGGCCCCAAATGTACAAGACTATTGGGTATTCAGCAAATCAAATAATCAGAAATTCAAAAAGCAGCAGCTGTTCTGGCTTTCTAACTGCTGAGGTTTACCCCCGATGCACTAGACTGTAGAGGGAGAGAGATGTAGTCCAGGTAGACCTCTGTTTTCTCCACATCATCAAGCCAATGTGTCTCAAGTGTGATATTACTAGTAAACATATTTCACAAAATATTAATAAAACATTAACAACAAAAATTAATCTTTGTATATCAAGGACTCATTTTAGATTAATCTGGTCATAAAGTATCTTAGTGATAAAGAAGAGTCATTTTGTTTATTTGGTAACATTAAACACACACATATTTAGTTTCTTTGGTAACATTAAAGAAACAGTATTTAGTTTATTTGTTATCAAAGAAACAGTATTTAGTTTATTTGGATATTACATTAAAGAAACAGCTTTTATTTGGTAACATTAAAGAAACTATTTTGTAACATTAAAGAAACAGTATTTCACTTTTTATCAATTAAAGTATTTTGTAACATTAAAGAAACAGTATTTTGTTTATTTGGTAACATTAAAGAAACAGTATTTTGTTTATTTGTAACATTAAAGAAACAGTATTTTGTTTATTTGGTAACATTAAAGAAACAGTATTTTGTTTATTTGGTAACATTAAAGAAACAGTATTTTGTTTATTTGGTAACATTAAAGAAACAGTATTTTGTTTATTTGGTAACATTAAAGAAACAGTATTTTGATTCTTTGGTAACATTAAAGAAACAGTATTTTGTTTATTTGGTAACATTAAAGAAACAGTATTTTGTTTATTTGGTAACATTAAAGAAACAGTATTTAGTTTATTTGGTAACATTAAAGAAACAGTATTTTGTTTATTTGGTAACATTAAAGAAACAGTATTTTGTTTATTTGGTAACATTAAAGAAACAGTATTTTGTTTATTTGGTAACATTAAAGAAACAGTATTTTGTTTATTTGGTAACATTAAAGAAACAGTATTTTGTTTATTTGGTAACATTAAAGAAACAGTATTTTGTTTATTTGGTAACATTAAAGAAACAGTATTTTGTTTATTTGGTAACATTAAAGAAACAGTATTTTGTTTATTTGGTAACATTAAAGAAACAGTATTTTGTTTATTTGGTAACATTAAAGAAACAGTATTTTGTTTATTTGGTAACATTAAAGAAACAGTATTTTGTTTATTTGGTAACATTAAAGAAACAGTATTTTGTTTATTTGGTAACATTAAAGAAACAGTATTTTGTTTATTTGGTAACATTAAAGAAACAGTATTTTGTTTATTTGGTAACATTAAAGAAACAGTATTTTGATTCTTTGGTAACATTAAAGAAACAGTATTTTGTTTATTTGGTAACATTAAAGAAACAGTATTTTGTTTCTTTGGTAACATTAAAGAAACAGTATTTTGTTTCTTTGGTAACATTAAAGAAACAGTATTTAGTTTCTTTGGTATCATTTAAAATATCTCTCAGAACTATTACCGAACCAATTCTGAATGACTGCTGAAGTTCTGCAGAGATTACAAATAATACTTTATTTGTAATACCCAAACCTTTTTGTCACCATCATCTGTGACGGTGGTGAGACCGAACAGGCAGTGCGTCTTTGTATGGGTGATAAATGTAATGAAGTAATGCACAATTAGTTTCTCTATGTGTGAGGTGGGAACAAGGGTGGAGGCTTACCTGACAGCACAGTGAAGACTGCGGCGAAGGCGTTCAGTTTGAGTCCATCGATCACGTTACTGGAGTGAAAAAGCTCCAGGCACATTAGACTGAAGCCAACGACCAGCAGCATGATGTATAGCACCTCAGACACTACTGACAGCCAAAGGACACCTGCAACACACACACACACACACACACACACACTGGTGAGCAAAGCGCTCTGCTGTTGCCCCACAATTCTCTGCCGCTTTTATTCACACAGTCAGACTTGAGTGGGAATTCAACAACTCGCCCCCTGCATATAAATGGACATGCATTGGACACATTTTTGTGTAGTTCTTCTTTGTTGATTTCAGTTGGTAAAGAGCAGATAGGTGTTTTGAGTTCATTAAGGTCACTAAGAGATATGAGAATCCATCTCTAATAACCGCTCCATGAAGGAGCACATTACAAATTATTAATTTAAACCTAAAAATAAACAAAGTTTAAGGATTTTGAAAAATGTTAAAGAGTAAAATGATATGACTTAAATTAATAAATATTTCTAGCTAACTAATCAAATAAGATCATGTGACTCTTAATACGGATGGCCAGATGCTCTTTGGATCAGCTCAAATCCTTTACATTGACACTTTTATCCAAAGTGACTTACAGTGTATTCATACTATACATTTTTTATCATTATCTGTGTTCCTGGGAATCGAACCCGAGACCTTTTGCGCTGCTAACGCAATGCTATACCGCTGAGCCACAGGAACATCATGCTGGAGAATGTGATCATCAGGTTTCACAAACCCGTGAGTTCATGCAGCTTGAGTTCAGTGCCGTGTAAACCTTAGAAGTCAGTAAGATTTGTAAACATTTTTGAAAGAAGTCTCTCATGCTCATCAAGGCTGCATTTGTTTGATCAAAAACAGTAAAAAATGTAATACTGTTAAATATTATAGTAATTTAAAATTGTTGTTTTCTATTTTAGAATTATTTTAAATGTATGGTAAATCTGAATTTTCAGCAGTCAGTCTTCAGTGACCTTTAGAAATCATTAATATGCTGATTTGATGCACAATAGATTTTTTTAATTATTATTACAAATGTTGAAAACAGTTGTGCTGCTTAATATTTCTGAAACTTTATTTATCAGGATTAAAAACAACGTAAAAAATGTAAAAGTCTTGACTAAATGGAAATCATCCTTGCAGAATATAAGTGTGAATTTCTTTCAACAAACAAACAAAACAAAAACATCATTTGTACATTTTGCATGTATCATTTGACATATACAATAAGAAGTAAAGAAATATATAAACATTCCTGAGTACTTATTAGAAGTCGACTTTCTCTTTAGCCGCAATTTGAAAACAATGCTGCCCTTGTGTATTAAAAGAATGTTTAATCTCTATTTCATTTTATTTATAGCGGTATTTTTTAGAGATTAGGGAAACATAACTGTATCCATCAGACTGACTCCAGGGTGTTTCCATAACAGCAATCAGCTCCTCCTAATTAGCAGAAATCCCATTCGCCTCAGAGCTTCCTCTGAGGAGAACTCTGCAGAGATAGCAGAGGTTGTTTTGGTCTGAGAACATAACACTTTTGCTTACTTTCAACATTCAGAGTTCACCTTACAGTCTAGTCTGCTGCTACACCTGTGCTAATATCCACTGTGAAATGTGGCTTCATTTGGGCTTCTCAACGCATTCTCTCACACACGTTGAATAAAAGATGACAGACTTTGAGAGAAACTCAGGTGGTGAGTGATTAAAGCATTTTAACCTGAAATATGATGGCATTATGCAATATTAATGTCTGGAGTGTTTGTCTTTAAGAGTTCAAACACAACGGGGCACCTTTGAAAGTCCACCCTACATTTTTCAAAGGCAACTATAAACAATGTGTCAATTTTCTTGGGGGCTCCTTGAGGCGGTCCCAGAGTTTGAGGGTTTGATATTGTCTGAGCTATGGCATCATTGAAAGAGGATAGAGATAGAAGCACTATATCTTCTTTCAACCTGACTTGAGCATATTCAGTAGTCATAAATCAAATTTCTCACTCAAATTTTTCCACAAACAATTTTTGACAAGCTTCTGTTCAAGACAACACTTCGATAGAGGGGTGAATCTGAAAACACTTAAATCAAAATGCACTACCATCACTCTTCGGCTGATTCCACAAATATCAGAAGCTTTGTATCAAATGTGATTATCACTGGAGACCTTGAGAGTCAGTCATGACTTAAAAGATAAAACCGGGGTCTAAAGAGAGCAGAGGATGGTGTAGTTTGCCTTGCAAATGTTCTCCCCTGAAACTGTGGCAGATGTAATTTGCAAGCAAAATTCATTTTCCTTTTTGATTGCGGAGTATTATCTCCAGATTTGTTCAAGGCGAGATGTATTATGCAGCAGTCCCCTGAATTGCAAAAAAATCCATATTCAAAATGATATTTCCCCTGTGAAGGCTTTGCCACCGCGAAGAAAACATCAACAATAAAGCATTCCATTAAAATTATTTTTAGTAAAGGAACGCATTACTTTATGAAACGTAACCTCAAAGAAAAGTAACATTTGTGGTCGATGTTGGATCACACTTTTGTTTGTGGGTGTTTCTTCAACTACATGTCCGGTGGACATTTAGATAATAAACTCAATGTTCACATTTGTACTGTTTCATTTGTATGCATAAGTGGCATGGTAACATCTCCTCAATTTAATGTGTAGAATCTCACGGCACGGAGAAATACATGAACCGATTCCGAAATGTAAGCGGTGATGCAATGTAACATGAGTAATTGAAATTTCTTTGGAAATAACCTTATCTATCCTAAATATTTCCACACTTCTTTATTTCTAGGCTGATAGGAAGTTATGCACTGAAAACAATGTATTCACAAATGATATTTCCTTTGACTTTTCTTTGTTTTAGATCAAGTTTAAACCTCATTTAAAATGGATTTTCAGACTTTAATATTAAAGGTCTTGGCCTGGGACAAGAATAATAGTATAAATTATACATAAAAGGTATTTGAAAAGCATGAAGGTTCCCCAGGTTAAATGTGACCTTCATAGAGAACAATGTTGAAATCGTTTAGATTATACAAATGAATCCCTGCCACATGAAAGTGTCTGCTGAAGAAACACCGATTGACACTGCAGCTTATTATCATTATTATTATTACACACTTTGTATTCATAGAACAGTGGAAAGAAGAAAATAAATGATGGAATAGAGGACAGTATAAGTAAATGTTCTAAGCAGGTCTACATGTCCTAAAACAGGCAACAAAATCTAATACATTTTTTACATCACAGTTTGCCATACTTAAAGCACATAACCTGTGCTGGCCTGGAGAATGTGAACATTCACTCCAACATGCATACATCACTTAACGTACCACATATGTAGCATGCACCAAATAATAAAGCAGGATGCTCCAAGACGGACATAAGAGATCCGTCATTTGTAATTTTCGGTGTGTGCTGTCGGACAAGCCTGAACAGCACTCTAATGACAGCCATTACTCACCTCTCTCAGATGCCGGGGCCAGATCAATAAAACTCCTGCATTTCTCACCTGGAAAGACACAAGACAACCGAAGAGTTGACATCTGTGCTCTACAAGCTCTTTTGTGTACTGAGAGTCAGAGGGCTCAGCTTCATCTTTACAGTGCTGTTTCCCAATGATAAGACAGCTTTAACAGTCAGCTTCCCCTTGGATCAATCCATCACTTCAGTTTTTGTCTAAAGACATTGTGCTGTTTCTTAGCGTTAACCTTTATGTATTTTTGCATACTTGTTTGCTGCTTGTTAAATTGATAGCATATACAGCGTGCTTTTCTTGTAGCTAATCACTAGCGATCATAAAAATGTGTAGAGTCTGTACTTGCCTCGATAAAGCAAGTAAACCGATTGTCTGTGGTCTAACCAAAATAACTGTTGTAATTAAGATTGTCCTATGTGTCTCTGGGCTAGAACATAAAGAGTTTTTGGTGCATTCTCTCAAATTTGACTTTTAATTAAACTCGTGAGGATAATTTGAGACTCAAGGCCATTTATTCACAAAACCTCAGTCTGCAACTGTAAGTTTTAATAATAATCTTGCCAATGGAGGGGTGAAAGATGCTAAGCTTTGCTTAAAGGTCAAATAGAAGTGAGAGATGATCCAAAGTAGCATATAAAGACAGCAACATATGCGCAGAAAACATTTCAAACCATTTCCTATATGTCTATGCATCTATACCGTATGTGGCTCAAATATCTCTTACCGTGTGGCCCAGTTCAAAGAATGTAATAAATACATTAGCAAGCTGTGTAAGTCTGCAGACACAACACTCATTATTCCAGGCTTGTCAGACTCAACAAAACTTTATGTACGGCATCGTCTACATTACAGATCCCACAAGCTTTTCGATGTTTTATTAACTTAGGAAATCAAGATTTAAAGTAGCATTTAAAAACTTGGCTAAAGTTCAAAAGCAGTTCAAATGAATGCCGATAAATTGCACTGCCAAACAGCCGGGAAGAATGAGACTTTTGAAGGTTCAATCAGTGAAATCAAAACAAAGGATATAGCACTTGTGGTTCTTACAGAGACCTGCCCTGTAGTGACAGCAGAAGAAAAAAGAGAATCAAATGAAAAGTTTAGAGTGTGACTGATACCACAGTAGGTTGCCATTGAACATGACAGGGAGTCATTTTCTGGATTTCATATTCTGGACCTTCTAAGTGCACTTCTTTTCTCATTACATCTCCCTTGAGCTTTTTTCTTCAGTAAATAAGGTCCCTGGAGGGAGTATAATCCTTCTGCCAGGCAGATAAGTGGCCCATGGTAACCTCTCCTCAATTTAAATAAGGAATCTCACGGCACCGGGAGAAATACATGAACCGATTCCGAAAACGAACGGTGATGCAAGAACATGAGTAATTGAATTTCTAGTGAGCTTTATTTCACCAGCTAGATGAGGCACTTGTTGTAATCATTTCATTTATATCAATAACGTGGAATGTCTACAATGATACATTTTATTCCCTTTTTCTGATACAGACTTCACTCACATATTTGAATAGAGCTATTTTAAATCTTAAAAAGAAAAGCTGTCATTTCAAAGTTTTCAGAAACGACTTACTCGAGAAATCTATGTGCAATTTACATGAATCTATATGCTTTTACCGTTTAAATACTTAATGTTAGGCACAATGTGATGCAATTGTATCACATGCATATTGGGAAGAATACGTAATTCATTTTCCAATGCCTACCCTGTGAGAATCAGAATGACATGGGCGGACTCACTCATTATGGATCTAAAAGCTGTAATCATGTTCATTCAATCCATTCCTGTTCCTCCAATATTCCATAAGAAATAAAGACCCCTGGTTTTTGATCGACCTCTAATGTGTTTAATCTGCTATCCGAGGCTGGTGGAGGGTAATTGCATTGGTAATGAGAGTGGATGATTTGATGGCCATTAGCATTATTATGTGGTACTGTATGATCAGGCAATGGGCAAAGAGAAAAGATCTTTAAGTATGATTTATTAATTAGCACTCTACATTCTCATGCCATCGATGAATTTGGCTTTGCCAGTCCACTGCCGGAACAATCAGTCAACTTCTTGGACGTTTTAGTTACTTTATAAATCTTTTATTGATGGCTTTGGAGTTAAACTACTTCTGTATTTCCATGAAAGGGATTCAAGAGAACTGACATCCGACCAGTTCTTGACTTTTGTCTGACTTTTTATGCTTTCTTCTAAGGTGATACTGCAAGCACAAATGTTATAGGTTTGGAATATTATGATAATAATGACGATAAATCATTATGCATAGACTGAGCTGAGCTGAGCTACTTGTGTGGATGTCTGATGATTTTTCAGCACAAAGCTTGTCTGACGCTTTTGTCAGATTAATCATAAATCCCATTGATCACTAGATAGAAGAGGGTGTCAACAGCAATGCAGACAAAAAAAAAACCTCATCAAGCCACATAACTTAATCCTCATCGGCGTAACACACACTGACCTTCTCTTGCTCCCTTGACAAAGCCCATAAGAACCCACGGTGACGACCAGACTAACTTACAATGTTTTTATTCACATAAACTTTCAATGTTAAATTCACATTAAAAATAAAGTCAGTCACATTAAAAATATGTTATGGCATGACAACCATATCTGTTACTTAAGTAACCAGACAGGTTTTATGAGACAGTCATACTTACTAGACTACATTATTAGGACACTTTGACCATCGCCCACTATAGCTCAACTAACATTAGAGAATCGAGATATTTCATGTTAATGCGTTTGGGAATGTTTCGAATAAAAAGGCTAAAAAATAAATAAAACATAAGTGCTATTGTGGCTGCTGTGTGTCATATGACAACCCCCCCCCCCCTATGGTTCTTATGGGTTAAATTGAATACAATACTAAACTTTCTGTTTATGTCTGTGTATTAAAGACATTGTGTCAGTATGTCTGTGAGACCAGTGATCTAATCACATACGAATTTGAACCTGGCAACCCCTGTTCCTGGATTTATCTATTGACCTTGTAGTGCACTGTCATAATGAAATGATCTACAGAATTGTCCTTTGACTTCTTTTTTCTTGTCAAGCTTTGCACTGACCTAAAGCCCAAAGATTAAGATAGCATGTTTTTGTGAGCAATGAGATAATTTTAAGATAAACTACTTCTTAAGCATGTTCGTGAGACTGAATAAATAAAACTTTTCTCTTGGAAAACAGAGTTTTTCTTCACATTATTGATGGCACCAATACATACTATATTGTGCAAGTAAAGATTTATTCACTTCTTTTTCCACTGTCGTTTATTTGGACATTAAAGCACTGGTTTTCTCTCTGGACATACATTTTAAAGATTATTCTGAAAACTGATTTAATTAAACATATGAAGAAGCACATTTTATTTCATAATCTATTCCTTTTGCAGGATAATCTTTATGTACATTTACTAACCAACAACTCCAGATGATCTAACATAGAACTCATCAAAAAGGAACCTGTCTGATTAAAACACATTTTAGATAGGGCATCCTTTAAAAATATGAGGCTATTAAGAGCTGCTTATTTCACTGTGTTCCATGGGGAACGTGGTTATCTAATGGGGCCTTTACCAAGTTCCTCAAAACTCATTGAGAGTAAGTAAATCCTGACAGATGTTTCCAAAGCTGCTGGCACACAATCATTCCCCTCCAATCCATTACGCAACACATTCACACTGCTTTACACACAACCTGTTGAAGTTTTTCCAGCGAAAAGAACACTATATAATTTCATTATATATCATTTTATTTGTGATGATATTAATGCATTCTAGAAGACGTTAATTGACAGATATCAGGTTATTTTGTTTAACTTGTTTAATAAGACACAAGCTTTGCACCTACATGTCTAAAATACTATAAATGAACTGACGTGTTTACTATACTGTAAATGTAATAAATCAAAACGTTTCGGTAACATTTTAGTTCAGGGAACAATTCTACCAACTAGTTGCTCTTAGCATGCATAGCCTATTACTAGCATATTAGCAGTTTATTAGTACTTACAATCACAAGTAAATCAAATATAATGTCTTATTCTTAATCACCTGTACCCAATATTTAGCAACTGCTTTACTAACTATTAATAAACAGCAAATTAGGAGTTTGAATTGAGAGCATTGGTTCCCAAGCCAAAGTATGACCAACGTTTCACATGTTTTCCAAATGTACATTAAATAAGAAAAAAACCCAGTGAGGTAGATATTATGTAATAACAGCACTCTTTCACAATCATTTACACACACTCTTAAAAATAAAGGTTCTTCACGATGCCTTGGAATAACCTTTTTGAGTAAATAGTTCCATAAAGAACCTTTAACATCTGTTCTTTGTGGTGAAAGGAGGTTCTTCAGATTTTTAAAAAGGTAAGAAAGAGATGGTTCTTTAAAGAACCTTTGACTGTAGGTTCTTTGTGCAACCAAAAATGGTTCTTTTTATTTTTAAGAGTGCAGTTTAGGGATACATTTCAAAGTATTTAACGCCTAGAAGACAAATATGGGAATTAAAAAAACACCAGACAAACAAACAAGAAAACCCATCGAGTCTCACTCAGTGCCGTTAGGATACGCGTTTGGAAAATCTGAAATGTAACGGACTTAACGAACTCTCACCTCCTCCGTGGATATTCTCCTCACACGAGTACCAGATCCCCGTGTGAAAATGCCTAAAAAGATATCGGTCGTCACCCGTTTCCCAGCTATAGTGAACTTTACTCGGGTCTGTCTCGTTCACCCCATAGTCAATACAATTATGCCGTCTTTCCTTACTGCAGTTGGGTTTGGGGACCCTCTGAGTCCCTTCGCACCAGTAGGTCGTGATGAACGCCGTCGTTGAGAATACGAGTGCCATCAGATTTAACCCCACAGACAGCAGAGCACGGCATTTTCGAGTGGTCTTCATAGTCCTATAAGAAGTGGCTCACACACTTGAATGAGTTCATTCAAACCGGGCTGAAAAATCTTGATTGGTGTGAGGAAAGCGCAGCGGTTGCGCTCACCTCACCTCTGCTCACTGGCCCGAAATGACAGTGACAGGTTCGATCCTCACACATATGAAATGAGCGTCACTCCTCTGGCGCTCGCAGCTGGATCCATTCGCGTGGAGACAGACGACACTAAAGTAAGAAAGATCTCTGAAGCATCTTTGAGACAGGCACTCACACTCCCAACTGTTGTGACTCTCTCTCTCTCTCTCTCTCTCTCTCTCTCTCTCTGCGCGCGCCCGTGTCTCCCTTTCCGATTATTTATTTAATTATTGCTCTGCTGTCTAGGCTACAGATATCTTGACTTATGTGAAACTGTTTTGGCACCTATTGGGATCATTAATCTGTTAAAGTAATTAAGGGTCAGTGTGCGAATTAGTCAGTGTCGACTTTTTTATGGGACTTATTTTAGTAATTTTTGGTGTACAGATAAAATTGTTCTTTAGCGGCTCAAGCACCCTTAAATATCGTATTATAGACAGTGTTGGGGGTCACGCATTACAAGTAACATGAGTTACATAATCAGAGTACTTGTTAAGTAGGCTTTAACTATTAAAGTGACGCATTACTTTTTTATTTAGAAGGAAATATCTGAGTTACTTTTTTAAACAAGTAACTCCAGAAAGTTACTTTGTTTCCCATGTCTTGACTGTTCGCTCATGTTGCCATGTTGAGAGAAATCAGGGGGGTGAGTTCAGAGGCGTTGTGTGTGAACATGATCTTACTTTAGTTCTAGAATAAATATGAACATGTATTTAATTATCTAACCTGCAGGAAGAAAAACTGATTTAGCGTTCCTCAGAATGAATAAAAACTCAAATGCAAATTCTATTATACAAACCTGCAATAATTAAACATGTCAAATAAGGCAAATATAATTTATGAATTTTATCCCATTTTATTAATCAGCGTCTTTGTTACCAACCTTCGATGATCCAATTCAACCATACTAAGCAAAATGTGTTTAATTTTTGTTATTGCTGAATAGTGTTGAACTTTATTCTCCTGCGTCTTATTCTTCATGCGATTAGTTTGAGCTGCGCCCTCTACAGTGTACAGACATGAATTTACATTTCCTTCAGCCTGAGGCGTATTCATTTCACTTTTGGTGTGAAAGGGGCTTTTACATTTGTAAAAGAATAACTTTGTTATATCAAAAACAAACAAGCAACTAACTGCTCAGATTTAAAAATGAGTAAAGCCGGGAGCACATGGGAGCAATTTTTAATAGTCCTTTACGATTGTTGCTTGTCAGACTGTACGAACATGATGATCATGTCTCACTGTGGGATCCCATTTGTCGTTAAAGGGGTCATCAGATTCCCATTTTCCACAAGTTGATATGATTCTTAAGGGTTTTAATGAAAAGTGTGGGAAGATTGTCCCTCAGATTTTCCTGTCGAAGAAGCAGGTCGACAGTAAGAGAAGCTTGGCAGTGGACGCAGCATCTCGTTCCCTACTCAGAAAACATGGGTTACGTAAGTAACCCGAGACGTTCTCTTTCATATGTAACTCAATGCTGCGTGGCTTTAGGCAGTGGGAACGATATACCACACACGCCAAGCTAACGCGCTACCAGACCTGGCCCATTACAGACCAGAACACCAAAAACACAGCTGGCTCAAGCAAAAAGAACCTGGGAACCAGGAGCTGTGTTCACATCAAGGTTATAGAACCTCACAAAAGTATGGGGAGGGGACCAACCTGCCTTCATACAAATGTCCTCCAGGGGTACCCCTCTAAACAAAGCTTGGGAGGAGACCACCCCTCTGGTGGAATGAGCTCTGATGTCTAGAGGTGAAGGCAGACTGCGCACCTCATAGGCCAACGAAATAGCATCCCTAATTCAGTGGGATATTGTGTGTTTAGACGTGGCTAGCCATTTGCGGCCTGCACCAAAACACACCAACAGCTGTAGAGACTGAAGCCATTGACTGGAACTGGAGGAAGGCTCACAGCTCATTGTATGATTTGTATCATTATAGAGTGGATGTGTACACACACTTCCAACACACATCAATTTAATACTGGTCCAATACTGGTCAATTTAAGAAGAATACTGTAAGCAGCACTACACACCAAAATCAAAACAGTTTATCATAGAAAAGGCAACATATCAAATGAATTCTGTGAGTTTATGGCGGTTAGAAGAAATGTTTAGCATTAATTATGATCTTGACTTGTCTTAAAAAACTGAGACAATTTGTCTGTTTGGAGACAGTTTCATCATAGGAGAAGTCACACCGCAAGACTGTGCACCAAATCTTCTGATACTGCCAGAATTTTGATCGCAACGGCCATTAGTCAGCTGTTGTTGATCATGTCAAACCAGCAATCAAAGACTACAGATTTTCGCCTAGGATTATAGGACTCTTTTAGGATTTTCTAAATTTGTCTCAGACGACCAAACTGTGACCAGAATTGCACAGTGTGAGCCGGGCTTAATGTAAGTAGTTCATTTTTTTAGGGAGTAATGCAATATTGTAATGCATTACTTCTAAAAGCAACTTTCCCCAACACTGCTTATAGACTTCATAAAGTCTGAATTGTGTATTTTCTGTATTTTGAGATTATATAAATTATGTGAAAATCTACCCATGTTACCTAGTGTTGCTATACCTCCTCATGTGATTGCAACTTTATATATATATATATATATATATACAGTATGCATGTCTGTATGTATGTCTAATTTATATGTGTGTGTGTGTGTGTGTGTGTGTGTGTGTGTGTGTGTGTGTGTGTGTATATATATATATATAGGCTACACAACTTTATTCACACTTACACACTTAAATTTATACAACTGCATACAGAGATTACATATAATATCATAAATTAGATTATAGGCCTATATTTGTGGGAAAACCTCTTCTTTTTAAAATCTCTGACATCTTTATTTATCATTGACCCTTTTATAAAGATATGCCTGTTAAGCATTCACATTCATTATTTGTGGCTATATAGCTCTTTTATACAAACTTAATTTTATGGGCATTTTGTATTTGTGTAAGAGCTTTGAATCTACAAATTATTTACCAAATTAGTGTGTATAGAGCAAAATCAGCTTTTATTGATTTAAACACAGACCCCTGTCTGTCTCATACAGACCACTCACAATGAGAATTCATCACATATAATTTTATGGTTCCTCCTTAATCAATAAAATGGTGTATGAGCTGCACTCTACTAAAGGGTGAAATATCTCACAGAAATTATTTATTCAACAGGAATCACATTTCATATCTGGAACTAAACATGTTATAACTAACTCTTTAAATACCAAGTATTTTGCACTTAAGACATGCCATTGCAGGAATAAAACATAGTTTGTAATTTAAAGCATATAAACTTATTTTATCATGTGAAGGGATTAGCTGCCACAGCATGTTACATGCGTGAGAGAGATTTATGTTCAGTGATTATGAGGGTTAGAGCTTCTGGTGGTCATCTCCATTAGGATGGAGAGCATGGCCCTGCTGTCAGCTAATGTTTTCTTCATGGCAGGAGGTTACAAAGCTTGACCCTGTCTTACAGTTAACTTGACATTCATGAAAGAATTCTCATCATCATGAAATACCATTTCTACCCCACACACATTTAGCAGAAGCCTTGAAATCCATATTTCTGTCATCTTACACAAGCATACCTTAATAACTGGAATACAACAATACACTGTGTGTCTGTCTTGAGATTTCTGAGCACCAAAAAAACAAACTCTTGCCATTGTTTATTTTACCATATTTATCCCTATGCTGAGATGAGATGGGAAAAAACAAAGACGCCCTTCTTGATAAGCCATAGCAAATTGAGCTTAACACGCTGACAAACAGGCAGGTGGTAGCGTTGCTTCTCTGGCTGTCAATTCGAATTAAATTTTGCTCAGTCATGCCTTCAGATCCCACTAAAACACACTCGACAAACAAGATCTGCAGTAGCAAAGGATGCTCTGCGTGCTCACTCAAACACTTGATTCAATGTGACATTGACATCCACCATTCTTACCATGGAGCCTGACAGCCAGATTTGACCTCTCTTCTGAAGCATTCTGATCAGATAACTGTTGTCGGCTTAATACAAAAAAGATCATGTCTTGTTCTTTGTAAGTGCATTCATTCAAACCCCTCCCTTTTGGTTTGTTGAGTTAATATTGGCGCAAACCATACTGTCTGGACTGCAATATTATATAAAAGCAGTCCACGTCACCACCAGTCCCTTCAAACAAATCATGCCTCGAATTGTGCACCACGGCCAATGAAATGCTGCTTGCTGTGAAAGTAATCTAGGAATCCATTCCAGTCAGGAGTCATTTTCAAAATACCAATTCCATCAAATTTGTATGGCATAAATTGGGGAAGTCCATTATTTTGAGAGGTTAATGATATTTATGCAAATTGAAATGTGATGGATTTGGACAAAAGGATGATAACAGGGCTGTGTCTAGAGGCCTGGTCGTTCCCATTTCTGTAGAAACAGTATAAGATCTGACAACACTGGGCTTACGAGACAGCCTAAATTGTTGCTTTTGCAAGCATTTCTGATAATTGTCTCAATTGTTGATTTTCGGCCAATAGTATTTTTTATTTCAGAAGTTTAGCAAGCAGAGAGAATACAGACCTGTATAACGAAGTTTAAAACTTAATTGTGCTACATTATGCATACTCTATGTGCTATGTATTCGGTTTATTAATAGGTGGGGAAGACTCATTCATATTCTGTTCATACAAATGCAGACTGTCTCCCAGGTAGTTCCCAGAATTGCTTTGATTAACCTAACAGCATGATCAGATGGCTCTTTTCCTCCTCTCATCTTCTCGTTCCTGACCATTAATGCATTAACGACTCTTGAACTCAGACACAAACTGTTAAGTTCACTCTGTGAGTCTCCATTGATTCCAAGAGACCTTGGATCTGGATGAGTCACAAGGTTGCGATGAAATTAACAAAGGTCTGTGATGTGTAACATATGTGTATAATTTTATCATTTACATTTTCCCCATTTTTATGCCAATAACATTGTAGTTTTTCATGAACATTTTCCATACTCTCTCTGACTTTTATCATTCACTTTTATAATTTATCATTTATCAATCATTCACTGACTCGCTCAAAACATCGTTTCTTAGGAACAACTCAGTTTGGAACTGTTTTGCCCAAGCAAAAATACACAGTAACTGACAATATTGTATATGAATGCAAGTTTATAATGTGCCATAATACTGTTGAGATCAGACCAAGATGCAAAACTCTTATTATTTATTCCTCAGGTGTTTAGGAGTAATATTGTATATCCTCCATTCTTTGTATGAAGGCATGTTTTGATGCAATCTGATGTAACAAAGTTGTCATTTTTTGCAGCTCCTTTCAATAATTTCTCTTTTTCAACTCTTTTTCAAATTCACAGTATGTTCTACATACTATATCAAACTCATAAATTTGATATGACTTGTTTTGACCATGACTGGACTAAATAACATTTGATCTGATATGAGAGTTGTTTAGCACCTGAACGGTGGGTGTTTTTAATCTGCCGTGAGAACAGCTGTTGGCCTGTCTTATCCCATAACCTTTGAAGGGGCAGAGAAAAAGGTGTTGACAGATGTTTATGTGTCATCTTTACACCTCTACAGATGCCCAAAGTCAACAGCTCAAATTCATCTCATCCCTGGTACCTGCTTCCTCCTAATTGTGTCTGGCGTTGATTTCATTTTTGCATCCTGTTATAAAAAGTTCATTCTGTCTTGATTTTAAATAAACTATTGCATTTTTTTTAAAGTTAAGTAAATGTCTCGATATAAATAGCAGCCATATGTTGAGAAAGGTCAGACTATAACATTATCTAAGCACCTACCGCCACAGATGGACCAGGAATCCGTAGTCCTAGGAATGAAGACCTCAAACAAAGAATTGTTTACCCTCATATTTCAATTTTAAAGCATCTGTGAATGTCAACTGTTATGAGCATGGTGACTCAGCTTCATAAACACTTCATATGGGAATCTTATTGGATTCGCAGATGAATGTGCATAAATCTCATCCCTTGTGTTTCTGCCTGATGTCATGAAAACATGCCTGATGTTTTCAGGTGCACATGTTGTTCTTCATCCTCCTTTAATTAAAATCTTCTGAAGTTTCGCCATACAAAAGCTCCTCGGGAGGCTTTTGTGCTGTCTCATTCCACAGTTCTTCCCTGACTCGTCAGATGCCACTGCCCCGGTCCATTCTCTGAACCTCTATTTCACAGATGATACAGCACACAACAAGAATGATCTTCTGGTGGGCTGTGTTCATTTCTGATTTAGGAAGAGAGGTAGCAAAGCAAACAAGCTCGGTGGCATCCATCAGCGTGGTGGCCTGAGAGTGGAAAGGTGGCGTAAATCTGAAGCCTCTCTTTGGCAAGTGAAACAAGGCTATTACAATATACCTCACTGATGAATGCACACACTTCACTTTGAGAATTATTTTAAAATCCAGGAACAGATGCTGGATAAGAAGATGCAAACACTGGCGTCTATGCTGATTCATCTGGCGGATTTATATTATGTAACTCGTTCTATTGGTTTTCAATTGGAACATGTGGTTGCTTTCATTAATAAAACAAAAGCCACAACATTAAATATGTAATATTTTGGTACCCGAATCTTTTGAGAATTCAGGAAGCCCCTCTGTGTGCTTCATTGAATTAATTTATTTATTTACTAGAGTAAACTTACCAGAAGTGTCTGATAAAATATACCTCTGTCGCCAATTACTCGAACATTTTACTTTGTAATGAATGTGTCAGGGATATCAACCTAAATCCCAGCCTGGAATAATGTATTGGATATCTCACTCTCTTTGAATCCCACATGCGCCGGCTTTACTTTGCCATATTTTATTCATTCTTTTGTCAGGTTGTGTGAGGTGCACCTGCTTTCTGCTCTCTTATTTTGTGTGTTTGGTTATAGAAGTTATAAACCCACATCTGTATTGCTGTATTGTGGGTTATATCTGTGATGTGGCTAACTTCAAAGTCATTTCTCTTTTAGAAAGAACTTCTATTTTTCTATTCTCACAAAAAGCGCCGGTGATATCTTACCAGTTTGTCAATTCCAATTATATTTTTCTCTCCCCAGCTAAGGCTTTGGAGCAGAAATCTTTACGAGTTATCAGATGCCTCCGCTGACTTTTTGAGCAGACCCTTTTGCCAGACCGGGGGAATGAGAAAGGGATTGTAAAAAGACTGATAGATGGCCGTCGAGCCCCAGTACAGACGTGCGCCTCTGTCTTCTACACACCGCCTGCTGTCTTAAAGCATTCCGACGGTGTGGGAAATATGACACACCAAAGGACTGTGAAGGATCAATATTTAATCTTTAATGTGCTTCTCCCAAAAACCTGCGACTGAAGACTTTGTTTACAATATATTACCCAACTTAAAAAGGCCTTGTTCCACCTGGGTATATTGACAACATAGGGTACACAAATCACACTGAGTTTTTATAGCGGTTGGGAATAAGTGAGCTGAATGTAGAGAGGAGCAGATACAGAGCGCCAGAGAGAATCGAGACAGTATACAAACAGGTTAGGAAGGCCATAGTTAATGAAGAGAGAGTGATTAATAGCCAAGGGACAATGCATTAATGAGCTGCCACTTGAATCTTATTATGCTTCCAAAAAGAGTGTGTTTTTGAAGGAAGTCTGTGAACTTTCTAAAGAGATTCTAAACCAACTGTTGGAGATATATGAAAACATTTGTATTAAACCTCAAATACCGACACACCTGTGTTGTTTTCAATTAGTACAAGATGTGATTTATTTCAAGTAGCCTACACACAATCATGCACAGCTCTTTCCTCAACGCATTGACATGACTGACGAACTACAACTGCCTGCTCTTGAATTGATAACATAAAGCTTTTTTGAGAAATGAGACAATTAGTGTTTTTGAGATGTCTCGTTAGATAGGGTTTATTTGAGTAAAAGCTGTAAGAATTGTGAGGCTCTACAAAAGATGGATTTATGAAGATTATCCATATTTCCAAATCTGATCATATCTCATGTTTCGCATATCATGTTTTTTTGGTCCCATTTTATATTAAGTGGCCTTAACTACTATGTACTTCATCAAAAATAAGAACAATGTACTTATTAGGTTCATATTGCATTGAAAACACTTCTGCTGCTATTGAGGTGAGATACGGGTACGGTTAGGGATAGGTCAACAGTGTAATTATGTATGTAATTACAGATATTAATTACAGATGTAATTACATGAAGTTATTTTAAATATATAAGTACAATGTAAAATGATGCATGTACACAATAAGTGCATTGTACCAATTTGTTTATTTATATGTAAGTGCATAGCAGCTGAGGCAATCTAATATAAAGTGATATTAAGGGAAACCAAAGGGATATTGCAGCCTGATGCCATAGAACAACAATTTTAGGTTTCACAAATAACGTTTTATTCTCTAGTAAGGCAAGAAAAACGCTCTTGATCTCCAAAGAAGCATATATCAGCTAAATAACTATAAAGCCAAAATATGACTGAAGAACAGAATTGTTTGATTTCTATATTTCCCCCACAAGTGAATAAACTGAATCCTGGCTTATGTGCTGCTCCAATTGGAGGAGCATAATGGTGATTCGTTGTAATGGGTCTCGCTTGTATTCAGGGCTCCATAAGTGTTTGACTCGGCCAATGCCTTAATCTCTAGGCAGCAATTAAACTATTCAGCGCTGGAAAGAGTGTAATGTGACCTCTTCTCTTCTTTAGATTTATTTGGTGGTGCACTGAGACAAATTAATCAAATTACGATTTGACTAAAGGCCTCAGAATTGGCCCCAGCTTTGATGCTTGCAACAAAATGATACAAAATAATCTTTAACCCAAAGCACTGCCGATGCAATTATTCTTCACATTGACTTTTTTTTTCTAAATGTACACAATAGCACTATGAAAATGTCTAAAATGTAAAATAACCTAAAAGGTTGAAATTGAAATCAAAATAAATACCGTGTTACATCAACACATCAACATAGTGTAGATTAGGTTGTTTGATATATGATGAAGAGTTGTTAAATGACCTCTATCTTCTTAGTTCATGTATGTTTTATTGCAACAATGTAAATATTGCATTATTCAGTGGGATTATTTTGCTGGGATTATATGAAATGTGTATACACTGATTCAACCTGGTTTAACCTCTGTGTCTTTTCAGGCTAAACATATTCATTTAAGTATATCTTTGCTCTGTATGTATTAGCGTTCTGAATATTCCTCCAGTATTTAATGAAAAACGTCTTGTCTGCCATCATATCTCATTCTGCATTAATGATCTCTTTACGCTTTCTGTGCAATAAACTCATCTGGGACCCCAGCATATGCTCCCACAGAGCATCAAACTTACTTTGTTGTGAATTTTGTTGTGGTATGTTATATATTGTAATCTGTGGATTGAGTTTTATCCTTGTTTCTTTCCGTGCATCACATTTTGTTTCCGTTTAATGTGCGCGTGAACCCGAATCCTTCGGTTCAATAAAGTGACTGTTTCAAGCAACATGCTCTGCACTGGTCAAACACTTATGAGATTTGATTCCCATGGGTTTACCACAGACTTAGTGTGCTGCTGTCCTCTGTAATCTTCAGCTCAACAGAAAGGCTTATGCCCATTAAACACTGTGCTCTTGATGTATATGTGTTTTTGCTTTACTTTAATACATATAAACTGTAATGCCCTAATTTCCTTAAGCAATAAAGGTTGCCTAGTGATGAGGCCTATAAACTGTAAACCACAGAATTTAATTATATTGTGTGCAAATAAAACATCAAATGTAAAAAAATAAATATTAAAGGAAACAAACAAGAAAAATTTGTTGGGGTGTCTGTTTTATATGCAAAGTATTGTATTTGACTTTTGTCCTAGTGAAACTGTAATGTGGAACTAAGCTCTCTCTTTTTTTTGTCTTTAGTGAAAAGATGTGTGCATGATTTAATTCAAAGACAAGGCCAGCATCAAGCACATTGCTTCTTGGCTTAGAACTGATCTGCATGAGGAACAGATGCTGATGTGTGTAAGAGCTGTCAACACGAGGAGCCAGTTTAAAGACCAGCATTTACCCTCTAAAGCTTGGGTCCCTCCTGGAGGGAGTATGTACAGATCAAGTCAACAGCATGGTCCATGATTCTGGACTCTGGGCAGGAAGCACAATGTAGAGGCCAAAGTGAGTGTTTGGGCTCTGAAGTATAGATGTAGGCCAGATGAGGCCAACTTTGGATCAACATACAAAACTGTCAAATAATATCATGATATTGTAAAATTATCCTTATATATTGTACAAGTTGTAACTGCTGTCTAACACATTTGGTGTGTCTGCTTAACTGAATACATGATGTTAACTAAACACGTAACTTATATTGTGTTAGATGTATATTACTGCCATATGGACATATTTAGACACATTCTTCTCTGGCTGATTACATATTGTTATACTGACACAATCATTTTCTGTAAAGCTGCTTTGGAACAAGATGTATTGTGAAAAGTGTAATACACAATAATAAATTAGATTTTGGATTTAATTGTTTGTCTTTTACACCAAATACTAAACCAAATTATTTATAGCAGGATCTAAGCTCCTTTTGTGTTCCATGGAAGAAAGACATTCAGACGGGTTGTGAGTAAATGACGATTGAATTTTCATTTTGTGGTGAAATAAACCTTGAAATAATTGGCATTTTACATTAGCCTACCAAACTTATTTTCTCAACTACCTTTCTTGCAAAAACAGGAGGACCTTCATCTCTGTCTTCAGTTCAGTGTAAGCTAGAAGACTACAGGACTTTAAAAAGTTAAAAGTAGGTTACTGAGTTTTTAATAAAAAATAAAATAAATAAATAAATAAAAATAGGGCTATGTTCCCTTCTTCAAAGCCACCATAAAATCTAAACTGACATTTCCTATCTGTTTATGGAATATTGGAGTGTTTATTATAAATGATTTATCCATACAAATCTTTTTTTTTTATTCATGACGCTTTAAAAATCAAAAACATTAACTTCCACTCCTCCTCTCCTCGACTTCTCTTCTCTGATGATATGTGTATCAGCACTAGGGCAGGAAATAGCAAACAATGATGACAGAAATATCCAATCAAATCTTGAACTGACACCTGATCAACATTTTTTTCACTTTTGAGAATCCGGTTCACTCAGATGTATGACGCAGGTAAGAAAAGATGATGACAGCTTATATTTCATGCCAACTTTACGGCATGAAATATTCCTTTTATCTAAAGTTTCTCACAGAATGCATTTTTGCATTTAAAAATACAAGAAGCAAGGCAGTGATGCAAAAGGTCTACACTCTGGGCATGTGTATTTTAAAAACAGTGTGTTTTAGAATGGCAAGTAATGCGTGAGAAAACAGCCAAACACGTCTGTGGTCTGTCTAGTGAACTTTTACAGCAATGCAAACACTGTCTTGGAAAATCTAAAGTTGCTGGTTTCTCCTTGACTGTTAAGTATGTAAGACCAGACAGGCCTCATTCTGTGCCACTGAGAGCGTGAGGAGGGCATGATTGCAGCTGGCTGTGAAACTGAACGCAGGAAGTTGCAGACACCGGACACACACTGTGCAGTGTTGCTCGCCTCAAGGCGTTTTTCCGAAGTTTAACAGTGTGCATTTCTACCAGATCATCATTTGCTATTCCGATTGAGTAAGCAGTTAGGGGACATTGGCAGAGACACATCAGGTCTCCTCTCCCTGGCCCAGAATGACATGGGTTGGGCCCCGTGTGACGGCATCTGCTGCTATCCATATGCAAAAGGATATTGCTGTAAGCAATCTATCTAGAAGGGATGGCTGTCCCTGGTATGGGACGGACCACCTCCAGCTAACCTCAATAGAACGAAAAGGAGACTGTCTTCTACTGACACAGAGATTTAATGAGACTCTTACCTTGGTGCTGGCAAGGCCAATATTAACACCAGTGAGTCATTCGAGGAGATCATTTCACACAGAATGTAGTTCAGTGTGCACACACACACACACACACACACATAAATGAATACACGCTGCATCGTAAAGTCATCCTGAGCCCCCCTTGGCAGGGAGCATCTGGCTGGCATATTGTCACAGGTGGTGGAGTGTGGCACTTGCCACCTGGCCCTCCTCTGAAGTGGTCCTCCCATACCGGCCACCATGCAGCCTCTCTGTATAGACCACCTGCTAGATTGGCTAGATCATGGGACGGTCTCCATCACTATTATTACCATGGCAGCTTTTGTATTGGCATTGGCATGCTGATGTCTTGAGAGCGCTTGACTTTGTTGAAGTGCTTTGAAGTAGTGGAAGCGCATTTTAAATTATGGGCAATGTGTCAGTTTCTGCAATATTACTGAGGAAAGTGTTCATAAACTATTTTGTCAATGAGGCGAGACAGTAAAAAAAAGCAGGCAACGGGCTACTGTCAACAAATAATACTGCTAGATATTAACAATATTTTTGTCGAAGGAAAATCAAAGAATTGAGTGCAACAGTCGGGTTTCGGAAGTAAAAGCTTCATTAATTTTTGCCATAGAATAATTTATTTTTAATTATAACTTATGAGCCATTAAAAACAGACCTATTGAGAGCCACAAGATTGTTAATCAATATTATATGCGTTTGTTGAAGCTTACGTCCTGCATTATTTCATCTTATTTTTTAATAATGAAGCACTGCAAATGATGTAGTTATGTAGTTAGTATGTTTCCCTACACTCTCAAATATTTATATGCATGTCAGTAAAAGTTAAATATATTGTTTCTGTATATAATCAACTTCTTGAAATCTTTGAAAAGTTTTATATTTTTCCATTGCATTTAAATTATATCACTAATAATGCTTCATGGGATTTTTCCCTCATTAAAGACTTTTAAGTACACAGTCTTATACCTTGTATTTTTGTCAATTTTTAAGGACTTTTTCACATTAAATTGATTTTGTGGTTTACCCAGTTGCTGGCTGGTTTGTTTCATAGCTCATAACTCTTAAATAAATACTTTTATTTAAGAGATTGTATGTAGAAA
The DNA here is from genome assembly GCA_027564155.1 of Gymnocypris eckloni scoliostomus. NCBI lineage: Eukaryota > Metazoa > Chordata > Actinopteri > Cypriniformes > Cyprinidae > Gymnocypris > Gymnocypris eckloni. The sequence goes on along the minus strand of CM050415.1, from coordinate 31,474,010 downwards.
TATGTACGGGCACTGTTGCACTCAATATCATTATTTCAAATAAATCCAATAATAATTGCTGTGAAGGATTATTTTGCACTTTAATACCAAAGTAAAATGTTATATTGATGACTAAAATGACACTTTAGTAGAATTGAGTAAAATTAACAAACATAACCTGATGAAATAAGCCTATTGACTAAAATTAAAATGCATGTTTTATAAAATAAAAAGACCAAGACTATAACTAAAACAAGAATTAATACTGTAAAAATGAACTCTTTTCATGGCTTGTGCATCCCAAACATGTAGTTCTTCTGTCCGACAGCAGATCATGACCTTATCAGGGTGTGATAAGTTCACTAAAATAAGACGGAAAGGGAACACCTCCCATGGGTCCTACAAATGGTCTTCACAGTTCCCAAACATCAAGTGTTGTGCCGTGCTGTGAGATCAGATTTCTTTGCCCACTGACCACGGGGGATGGATGAGGGGAATCGTGCCTGTATCCTGTGTGAGTGGCTGAGAGACCTCACCACCTGTGTGCCACATGCCTCTCGCCTCTGCCAAGCCTTTGCATGCAAATCCACAATATGGACATAAACTGGAAGGAAGAAGATGTGAGAGCATGGGGAATTCTGCTGTGTTTGGGCTGACAGAGGGTTTTTACATAGTATCACATGCAGTCACCACAGGGACAGGATTCAAGATGATGTCAGCTCTCAGTGGGTTCATCCAAGAAGAGCACGTTTACGTCACTATTTAAAAAGTTAATCAAAATATCAACATAAAAAAGATTGTTTAACCAGGAATAAAAAGGATGTCATTATTTATTAACTTTCATATGAAAGCCTGTTTCCTTTCTGAAGGAGATATCCCCCTTACTATGTAAAGCGCTTTGAGTGCCTAGAAAAGCACTATATAAATGTCACAAATTATTATTATTATTTCCGCCATGGAATAATAACAATAATAAAGGAAGGTATAAGGCTTTTATCTCACAATTCAGACCTTTTTTGTGCAATTGTGAGTTTTAGCAATTGCACTAACTGCAATAATCAGAAAAGGTCTTATAAGATATTAAGCCACCATTCTTTTTTTATCCCGTGGTGAAAACAAGGTTACATACTCTCTTGTTGTTCTAAACCTGTTGTCATTTTTTTCTATAGATCACAAAAGGAGAATCTGAAAAAAATTACATTTATTTTTAATAACATTTCAAAGTCAAGCTCAAAAAATTGACAAAGCAATGTCAAAAACACCATAACAGTGTTATATTTGACGCCTGAAGCCAGAACTCGTAGCAAAATTGACGTAATTGTTCACTTAAAGAGTTGCATAATTTTTACTTTTTTTGTTTCAATTGTACTTATTGTCTTTAGACAAACAAATCCTTTAAATTAGTAAACATTCTGTATGGTAATTAAACTATACAGTTTTACTAAAATAACATTGTAGCTGATGGGAATGTGAATATTTAGACCAAATACTCAAGCATTTAAAATATGAAACATGTAAAACTACAATTGTTGTGAAAACCTTATCATTGTCTCTGTTTTAGCGACTGTCATATGTGAGTTACACATTCTGACTAGCACTTAAAGTTCACTTTACGTTGTCTTGAGCGAAAGCACAAGTTGTATTAATACGTGCGTGTTGTGTATTCATTTGTCATTTATTTTCTAAATGGATATTGAAAAATGCAATACATTAAAGAGGCCTGAAGAACATACAGATTTTGAATTTGTAAAGGTGCCAGAAACATAACAAATTACACTCATTGCTTTGGACATGTGCCTGTGTATTTAACAATCACTAGACTGACAAAACAAGCACTTCGCCAACTATTGAAATGCTAGCGAAGCTCCCAGGAAAAGCTCTCCTTTCTTTGTTGTTTTGCCTTCACTTAAGTTCTGTTTGGAGAAAAAGCATGTTTTTTCTATAAATTCCTTTCGTCATCCCCAGTGGACGTGAAGCGATGGAGACACGCATATAACACGCACCTTCAGCCATATCCTCCTCAGCGGCCCATTAAAGTGTCTAATCTCAGCCTCGGTAATTAAAGAGGCCGTACAGTACTCAAGCATGAGGGAGTGCTTCTCTTGAGCAGTCGCAGCTCCTCCTGTGCTGCATTCTGGCCAAACGCTTGGATGAAAAGCCTGCATGCTAATAACCAAGGTGCGAAAATGTCCCTGGGGTCTGAGACACATCACGTTCTCCGGCCCACTCCCTGCTAAAGGAAGCCGCCCCGTTTCTGTGAGCAGGCTGTGAATACGGTACCGGTCCCGCAGTGTCAGGCATCTGCTTGACTGTGAGGGTGTTGACAGAGCAGGCAGGTGCGTTGATGGATCTGTGTCCTTCATTCGGGTCAGAATAGAAGTCCTTCAGCATGTCAGGTGCTATTTTCGGCAGGCCTTGTCCTCGTCCCGATGGGAATTTCTTCAGGCTTGGTAATACAGGTCTACTGTAAAAAATAAATAAATTATGAATAACAATAACTTTATATTCTACTAATATTTATTTGTACTTATTTTGCTCTGAGAATCTACATAGTCTGCGTCACTGGATTCAGCTTGATGATCAACTACCAACGTCAGTCATAGCTGGATGTTCCAAAAATAGTCTGGTTCGGCATCATTTATTGTGTATGAATCGCTAACCCTGTCATATCTTGCGTCAGAGGTCAGCTGCAATCTCACAGCTTTATGTAGCCCTGGTTTAGGCATAATGATTACAGAGGATGACAACAGATGTAGACTTCTGTTTGCTCTGGATTTCAACAAGACCCTTTTGACATAATTAGCTCCACTAAAAATAACAAATAAAGCTCCTGTCGTCATGACATCATTGGACATTTCTTCGGAGGTGGGCTGTTCCCAGAGATGAGGGGTTTAACAGCAAAAAAACAAAACACAGCTTCCCTGATCCCTGGTCCGGAAGGAGTCCAGGACTTTGTGTCTGCTTGTGCCATTCAGCTGTGTCAAGCTTAGTGATTCGACATGTAAAATACAGCCCTGGCACAAACAAGCTTGAATAGGGCAACTGCCATGATGTAACTGAAAAGGACAGATTATTTTTAAAGCACATAAGGTCTGAAACTGGACAAATGTCTGTGCATATAATTGCTTGATGTTTACAGTTTTAAACCTTGATTATTTTCTAGCTCTACTTTTTCATGCTGGGTTAACCAGAAAATGGTTTATCAGATGGTTTTCACAATAAAAATAAGATGTGTGCATATAAGCCTAATCTTTTTTGAAAGACAATGTTGCACCAAATTCTGCCATGTTCTTGGACACGGTAGGCTATCACAGAAACAAAATGAACATCTATTCCTTCCCGAAACTGTTCTAAACCTTTTGCACGGTCCCGTTGAGAGGGTAACAAGACATGGGAGCTTCTTTCAAATTAAAAACGGCTCAAGCAGAGACTTGCTGCTGTCCCTGTGAGCCCCAGCCCTCTGAATCTATTACCGGCGTCTCAGATGTGTCTGGGAGTGCGGCTGCTCTCATTGGATCAGTGCATGCTTCTGAGGGCAAGTGGCATTTTAATGAAATACCTGAAAAGTCAATTTGCACATTTCTTCTCTGTCCTTTCTAAGTCATTAATTACAGCACCACAGGCAGAGGGGACTTAAAGCACTGCTTTAAAATGGAAATCTTTAAACAAATGGGTTGACAGAAAATTGGGCATGTCTCATGCATAATTGAATATGCCAGATTGTTCTTAATTTGCTCTTACCTTTGGAGAGGTTAATAAGAGTTGCTTGGCTATGTGTCTCAGCGTCACCTTACTGAAATTCAGATTGCAAATATCTGATCGCATTATTGTATTCTAAGTATTTTTTCGGCAGAACCTAATGGATTTTAAAGGACTAACCTTGGATACAGAAAGTCTGGTAATTTCATCCTCAGTATAATTAATCTATAATTGGCTCTAATGGAAAATAACATGAAATTCTCATCAAAATTTAGGAACATGCTTATCTATTTAGCACTTTGTTGCAGGGTCATAAGTAGTTTTATTCTCATTATTATTTCAACAATATAGTCTTACAGAGTGCATGAAAATGTAAAGTGTCATCTGAGCTCTAATTTAAATGTTCAACACAAATTGATAAAGTAAAGTATTTTTTCCGTCAGCAGGAGTGACTTGGCTGCAGTTTGTAATCCAATCCTTAGCCTCCTTAAATCTTCTTATGAGAAGAGAGCATGGCGAAGCATCTTGCTCGGGAAAGGACTGTTTCCTCAAAACTCATTTCACGTGTGGCTAAAACAGCAAATGGAATTTGTCCACCCTATAAAATGTGCCACCTCATTTAATTTAATAGTGCCATTCAGTAACCTGACGCTATTTTAGCCTCCCAATCAACCCGTCACATTGTCCTTGTACCCTTGTCAATCAAGGCCTAAAATGATCCCCCAGTCCTATTTTTTCCCCAATAAATAAGTTCAGCACACCATAAAAGGATTTTTATTGAATCATCATACCTGGAATATACACAAAAACAATTCCAGGTGAAAATGCAATCTTGGAAGGTATTCCTCATGGCAGATCTGTTTGCATCGGTGATCGGGGAGGAGAGTAATATGACATCCAGTGGGTTGCATTCCTCAGCCCAAAGCAGGCCAGAATCCTAAACAGGGAATAACAGCCTGAAGGAAGCTGCAGGGACCAGCAAAGTATGAAGGGTAACACAGGACACTTATTGAAACAATTTCAACCAATCTACAAGGTCTTATACTCTTGTAAAGGGACCGACTTAATATTACAATTCTATTTTGATGCTACAACAAATCTACCAATCTGTAAATGAGAAAAAACTGTTTGTATCACTTTATTTGTCATTAGATTGTAGAGTGACTCTTTCAGCAGGTTACATTGTTACACTGTAAAAGAAAAAACAAAGTTGAGCAAACTTAACACTTTCAGGCAACCAGCTTCAGCAGATTTTTGAGTTCTCTTGACAAATTTTTGTAGGAGATTCTCAAATGTTTGTTGTATAAACTTAAAACAACAAGTTGAGAACACTCAATAATCTGGTGAAGTTGGTTAACTTAAAATTTTAAGTTGGCTCAACCTTTTTTTACAGTGTATATCAGTAGACAAAACAGTGCCCCTTTTCAATCGAAATATAATTTATGGAATTCGTGTATGTGTGCGTATTTTAAAATGTTATTTGTAAATAATTCAGGATGATTATTTCCCAAAATAGACCTATAATTTCTTATATAAATCAATTTTGTTTATATTTTATTGAAAACAAGGTCAAGACACGGTTACAGCTTTGTGTCTAAAGGGCATTTTGCTCAGTACTACCTTATATTTTATTATGCTCTTGTAAATAATATTGCTGAACACCATACAAACATTAAAACTTTGATAGCAACACAATTTTTGACAGCTATAAAAAGGTCTTTATAAATCATAGGCAATCATTTTGATTATCTGCACTGTCACATGATAATCAAATACTATAAAGTTCTACATTTCTTTTAATTAATGCGGTTTGCAGAGTGAATCCTCCAGTTTCTTGACCCCACTGGAAGGTCGCTTCTCTTATTTAATTATCACGTCAGATCCACAGTGTACTAACAGGAACCATGCCTTGATGGAGACAGTTTAACAGCACAGAGTTGCCTCTCGGCATTTCTTTGTCACCTGGCATTTCTCCAAGATGTTTTCCAAAGATGCATGCCACTTTTGTGGAAATGCAAAGTCAAAAGCTCCAAAATAAGCCAAACTTGCTGAGAACTCAAACAACCTCCAAGCATTCAGCATTTGACTTGTCACATTCTGAAACTATAGGCCATATGGCACAATTAAATGTATGGATCTTTTACACAAAGACGTTCTTATCTCCTTCAAGTCATTCTTGGTTCATCTAAAATGAGACAATAATTACCTGTCTCCATCTCAGTTGTGTTTTTTGTTTTAGTTTTTTTTGTCAAAGCACATGACAGCAGGCTGAGCCTCCATCACCATCATGTCAAATGGTTATTATCTTTTGACAACACTGCAAAGATGTTCTTGAAGTTGAAAGCTGTGAAAGAAGGGGACCACTTAATCTCCTTTTATTCGATTAATCCCCAGCACATCTGTTTGAGACGCTGTAAGATTGTGTAATATGTGTCCCATTCCACCCTATATGTGTCGTTATTGAGAATGATGATCTCTCTCAGTCAAGTGAAACCAGAACATTTCTTTAAACTTGAATTCATGTCCAGTGTGGTGTGTCCTATTTAAATACGTCAAGACAGAAGAGTCTCACATTTGAATCTATGCAATAATTAGAAATCTCTTTTAAATCTTACATATCTTGTATTTTGTACGGATCTGTCATGTCTGTCAATACTATGTTTTTTTTGTTTTTTCATTTGAAAGGCATATGGTGATATTTGATGTTATGCTGTCACATATTACATAAAAACCCCTCACATGCAAAGAGATGTTTTATTACAATCAAGGATTTTATGTATCCTTTAAACTGTAGAATAATGCACTCCTGAGCTATAGTATGTCAAATCCCATATGTTTTTGGATTTGTTATTTTTAGCAGCTTACAGTTGCATAATAGACACAGCTTATATAATTGTCCTCCTCATCATTTTAATGGTTATGAGTTCAATATCTGACCTCAGGTCAATGACTGGAAGAAAAGCTGTTTTGTATTTTTTATAAACTTGCTCTTTGAATTTGCCGTTTCATTCTGATATATTTTTACTTCGACAAAAGTAATGTTTCGTCTGCTCTACAAAATTGAACGTAAGTTAAGGCATAAACAAGAAAAGCTAGTTCCATTTATCTCTATTTCTTTAAATAATCTCTTTTTCTCATTTAAATGGATTTGTTAACATCTAATAGCGCGCTTGATTTGGCCTTTTAGGTCGAGGTTATTGCAGTTTGTTGCTTTGGTGTTGAACCCGGACAGAGAAATTAGTTAACATAATTCTTGAGATTGTCTCGTCTTGGCAGCATCTACAGTTGTAAGACCTCCAATATCTTTGGATTAACTTCTCAAGACTCCAAGAGCTTGTTAAATCTTTGGTCAAGATTGTGCACTTTGATTGGAACTCAGTCAAGACTTAAACCATGTCTGTCGTTGTATTTTATTGACGTGGACTCTTTCAGCGGGGATGACCTCAGACTATACAGACCATGTTACATAAAGATACCCAAGAAAGACATGAGGCAGGCAAAAATGAATTAGCCTTTATAAAAACATACTTGGAAAAAGTGAGGACTACAGTACATGGAAAAACTATGGGCTACATTAGTTTCAAGAGGAGTTTCTAAGAATGGCATACAACAGAGTAAAGTACTGGGCTGTAGGCTATACATTAGCATTAATATACAACTCTCAAAGCTTTTTTAGTTATATACTTGTAAAATACATATTTTATTTTATTTAGCAGATGCTTTTATCCAAAGCGACTTAATTCAGGCTATACATTTGTTTTTTTGTCTGTATATGTTCCCTGGGAATTGAACCCACAACCTTTTGCACTGCTAACACAATGCTCTAACCACTGAGCCACAGAAACACATTTTATGTATTTTAATGTGAGAAGCAAGCTGAGTTTTGCCTTCATGAAACATTTAGCTGAAATATTTAAATGTTGTACTTTTTCACAAAAATGAATAGGAGGTCTAACAGTGATTTGCAGAATCCCGCTGCCATTGTAAAACTATATTGATTGAAACTCGTATGCAATGTTAACATATTATTGCTGTGCAGATTATTCAAACTGGCAGAAAATGCATGATTCTACACATTGATTAATTTGTGATATTACACAGGCATTGATCTCTTATCTACATGATAGCTTGTTGAAATCATAACTACATTGCTGCAATATATCAAATATGGATCTATTATGGATTTATGACAGCAATACCAAAGACTGCATCCTTGGAGTCAGTGCCCCGAGATTTATCAAGTATAAGTTGCAGTTCACTTAGCTTGCAGTAGGAGGTGCTTTTTTTAGTGCTGACATTGTCTGGGCACTGGCCTTGAATCAAACCAGATAGCTCAACAGAAACTAATAAATGTGGAACTTCATCATTCCAGTGCAGTCACTGTCCTTCCCAACTTTTTAAAATCGTCATCTCAATTTTACAATTGAGCTTTTGATTACACTCTGTAAATGACTGAGAAATCGATAAAAGATGCCCCTTATGGCCATTTTCCCAGAACCATGAGACTTGCATGACGTAAGTGGTTAAGTCAAGGTTCAAGCCATACGAGTTATAGATGTTCAAAATGGTCAAAATACCTCGCTCTGACCCTGGGTTGAAAGGTTCTCTTTAAGTCAGTCTTAAATCAAAAGTGATCACAGATTAGTATTTCATGAAACAATGTAAACGTAACACTTATTTTAATACATTATTTAACACTTAAATAACATTTAATTGTTTGTTAATACAATCAGTTCACTATATGTCTCAATGTAATATTACAATGTTCGAATCATATCAACATCTTTAATATAAAGACTTGAGGTCTAACAGGAGGAAAATAAAAACTTAATTAAAAAGTACATCAGAAAAGAATAAAAGAGAATTTGATCTACCAAAAGCAATTATAAAAAAAATATTGAAATAATTCTGAAAAAGACAAAAATCGCAGGTTGTTGAGGTGTATTGAGGACCAGGCCGCAGTAAGTATGATTATTTACATGTTAATTTGTCTTGGATATCTGAGGAACAGGCTTTAAAATGACTGACATGCTATCTGATGAAGATGAATTAGCTATAGTCAGACTTATTACTAATTCATTCTTATACAGATTTCATAATTTACTCACCCTCATGTTGTTCCAAACCTGTATGACAAACTTGCATTTCTCAGTGGAACACAAGACTAATTGATTGTGATTTTATTGTTCTTTTTGACATTGTTGGTGCTTGAACGCACCAGTCCCCATTCATTGTCGGAAAAGAGCAGCATGGACATTCCTCTTAACTTCTCCATTTGTGTTCCACAGAAGAAAAGTGTGTCATAGAGATCTGGAACAACATGAGGGTGAATATCTGAATGTTCTGTAAGATAATACTTTAATGTAAAATACTTTAAAAATACTTCTAAGAAAGATACTTGATACTGTCACACAACTCTTTCAATAACTTTCAAATTACAACACGCCAGTGAAGGATTACAGTCATGGAAATTAATTTACAGCTCAAGATACTTATGGGAATAAGAGATGATTATACAATGTAGGGCTGTGTAAAACATCTTCTGCCCTCCATTGAGTGTGATGCTTCATAAATCTTCAAAGATGTAAGAGACTTCCTTCTGAGATTTATGATTTATGATATGTCTGCGTCATTGAGTGTACATTGTGAATATAGTTATTTTAATATCTTTTGCTGATGCTGTCTATTGGTGTTGTTCCTCTAGGACAGATGATATAACGGACATGAAAAGATGTGGTATGGTAAATTACTTGGATAATTTGAGCTGTACGTGACTTCATGGCCAAAGTGTCCTGACCACTTTTACCCACAGAGACACAACATTATATTTCCTCCTGGTGGTCACAATTATGCATCACAGTCTGTGGGCCTCATTTGCGAAACACAAATAGAATTTGTGTGCAAATAAATTGTATAGCTATTCTTACATAGGTCATTGAATGGTCATTGTCATTGCATTCAACTGACTGCAGCAATTTATGAAAAAAGGGTTTATGACAATTTACATACAAAATGGTTTACTGTAGACTGTGGAGCTCAGATTGAAACTGTGACAGATTCAATAAATAATAGTGCTGTCTCTTTTTATATGTGTTTTACTTAGGGAGTACATTTTGAATTATAGTAATAAAGTACTACAGAATACCTTATATTATCAAATCACTGGCCATGGATGGATGGGATAGATAGATAGATAGATAGATAGAGGTAGATAGATAGATAGGTAGATAGATAGATAGATAGATAGATAGGATAGATAGATAGATAGATAGATAGATAGATGATATGGATAGATAGATAGATCGTTTGTGAGACCTTAAGAAAATAGGATTAGACAAACACCGATATATAACAAACTCCCTGTTACACAAAAACACCAAACTATTAGGCACAAAGCTAATTATGCCAAAAGTTAGCTAACACACGAAACTTTGAAGTGAATGCAACAGACTGAATTTATTATAGCTTACATGAGATGGCAAATATGAGCCAAGAGTATTAAGCATCTAATTACCACGCTCATCCGATTAGAAGCATAAATACACAATGAAAAACACAATTTATTGTTCCTGAAATGTTCTTAGCTTGTACATAATCGGTTTATACCTGCACAAGCCATTGATCATTTTGAGAGCTGCAAATACCACATTTAAATTCACTGACAGTTATGCATATTTGAATATACTCATACAGACTAATTCCAACTACAGGATTAAAGACAGCTAAACATAATACATAACAAATGCCTATTTGTTTCTTTTTGATTGGGAGCAATGGAAGGTATTCTGAAAATAAAGTCCTGTGGTTACAGCTGTGTCCATTATTTTTTGCAATGTGAATTATGGGCGGGCTGTTACATTTCAATTGCTACTTTTAGATACAACGCAAACCACATAGAGGAACATTCACAATGTTCAGCATATTGTTTATTACCTGTTTCCCCGCAACATACATCAACACGATGCCAAAAGAGTAAGAAGCTCAAGAAAAGGCTGCTAAAGATATCTATATCGTAGTGGTTTGATGTTAGGAGAGATCCAGCTCTGCTCATTTAGGAGACAACAGGCATCTTCTTAATGACCCGTTTGCGCACCGGTTTAGCAGGTGCTGCGCTCACACTGGCTTTCTCGGCCTTCAGCTCATCTATGAAGGTTTCCAATGGTCCAAACTTCTCAGTCAGCTCACCAAGATGGCTTTTCAGGGCATTGAACTCTTTGTACAAGTCATCCAGCGCCTCGGAGAGAGGTTGGATCCTGGGATGAGTTAAATAGAGAAAGAAATATGAGAGCAGCACAGTATAGCGCAGTCATCAGTTGGCAAAGAGCTTTGAGAAATATGAAGATTACTAGAATCCAAACCATAAGGAGCCAGGAAGTTCCCCATTAAGCACATCAAATATTTTGCACAGTTTCCAGCATAAAGAAATGTTCTGCTCTGAAAAGAACGCAGTCCACATTTCGACATAGCTACCATAATAACAATGTTGTGTTCCTGCTGTTTTCTGTCTGTGGAAAGAAATAATGGCTGAATCTTAGAGTTTGATAGAACCTCATGAAAGTGTACCTGGAGTAGTCAGGCAGCAAGGACTGATGGTCGTTCTGCAGGAGTCCTTTTACTTGGTTCAGAATGTCAAACCTCCAGTCATCAAGCACTTGAGTTAGATTTGCAGCTCCTTGCATGTTTACCTTCTCAGCTGAGGACCAGAAATGCAATATCATTGGCATTTTTATCAGATTCATCTGAACCAAAAATTGTGAAATCCTAATAGTATATCAGCATACATTAAATCAACCTGTGTGTGTTTTATTAAACAAAAATACATATATTCACTTACAGCCATCACGATAGTTCCACTCCTCTTTTGCAATTCGTCTCTTCTGACCACAGACTACGACCACAGTCAGGAAGAGTAGACTCACCCTGAAACTCATCCTGGTTCTTTATGTTTCCTGCACAAGTACGCCCAGACACTGAGACTACACGTGTAGCTACTGAAATTAATTATACTGCAAGTCCATATCCACCCCTTGAAAATGTTGAAATGACTACCCTGGTCTGTTCCTCTCCTCTAAGCAGATGATGTATGTTTACTGAGAGATAAATCAAGCCCTGTGCTACTAAACTCACTATTAATCTTAATCCTAAAAATAATATTGGTGCATAAAGACCATATTTGCTTTCAGGGCACAATCTGTGCCGACTTGCCTGATAGCTGTGCATGACATTTTCTTCATGGTCTGTAAGCAAGCTACATTTTTAAAACAATGTTCATGTGAAAATAGAATAAAACAAGAAATGAATATTTGTTTAAACTTAACCTAATGGAAATGTATATTGTTTTACATAAATCACTTAAATGTATGCATTTCTTGAAATATAAATATGAAATATTTACACTAAACAAACTAGACATTTGGAATGATATAAGTGTGCAAATTTCAATATGCATGTTTACATACCAGTCCGAGAGTTTGGGAAGATGTGTACTCTTTAAAGTGCTCCTGGAGTTCTGTGTCTTGGTTGCTCCAGCAGTCTGTCCCAGGACTGAAGAACACTCCCTCCTGTTTTAAAACATCCCCTCTTCACACACGTCTTTTCCAAACCCTTGGCTTGTATGAGCAAGCCACTGTGGTTTGAATTTTTCAAAACTCTTCCTTAAAGTCCAAAGAGTTCTGTAAGAAATTGTTTGCTCATTTGTGACTGTGTAATGCTCAAAAATGTTTTTTTCTTATTATTTTAGTATAATTTTAGTAACTAGGAAAGTTAGCATGTACTTGTAAAGTGTGTTCTGACATTTCATTGTAAAATCTAATTGGAGAACTTTTGTGTGTGTATTTTTTCTTTGTGTAATGTATATATAGGGCTACATGAATAAATGTACAAATAAATTAATAATATATTCCAATGCTGTATCTTATGTATTAAAAATACAGATTTTTTTAAGCAGAGTTCTCTTTCAGTCTCTGCACAGACCAGAAACCCTCGGAGTAATGATATAACGAATATGTCACATCCGTTTCTGGGACGGTTGCTAAGAGACAGGATGGCTGCGTCGTGTCTCTGACAACACTAAAGGGTTGCATTTTCTACTTTCTTAATTTAACGTTTTTGTTTATGTGGTAAAGGTACCGTTACATGTAGCGTTTGTTTTCGATAATGCCGCTAACAACGATTAAAGACGGTGAATACACTGCCACCGTGTACAAAATGGTGAGTTATTAGCAGCACAAGCTAACAGGCTAACTTAGCTTAGTGACCACAGGTCTAACGTTAACGTTATGCTGTTTGCTTGCATTCGCACTTTTAGCTAAAGGTTTAGCAAAAATGGCTTTTATAGCTATTTTATTTTAATTGAAACGATTGGCTTTATACTAATCCTTATTTATTTTTTTATAAGATCAAAGAAGGGCGATATGGAGACGCAATTCATATTCTGAGCAAAGAGCATCAGAAACACACTAAAGTAAGTTACAGCAGTCATACTGAACACATTCTTTTCATTGAATCGATCAATAAACGTGCTGTGCCTTAAATCGTGTTCTCTGTTGTTAAGGAAAGTAATCCAACCAACAAATAACTCCAATAAATCTCAGTTTGGCCATTTCAAAAATATATATATATATATATATGTGTGTGTGTGTGTGTGTGTGTGTGTATATATATATAAAGAGAGATTTTACATATACATATATATATGTATATGTATATGTATGTATATGTAAAATCTCTCTTTGTCTATATAACAAATATTATATGATTTCTCTATGTGTCTTTGTATGTCCAGTCCAGGGCTGCTCTGTCTCTGCTAGGCTACTGTTACTACCACATGCAGGACTTCACTAATGCAGCAGAATGTTATGAACAGCTGACACAGCTTCACCCAGAGGTCGAGGACTACAAACTTTACCATGCCCAGTCTCTGTATGGAGCGTGTGCCTTCCCAGAGGCCATGAAAGCCACTTTTCTCTTGGACAGTACAACTAGTCATACTAAGGTGAATACACATTTCCTTTTGTCACATCTGGAAAAGATGTGAATTAAGAAAATGTGCAATCCTTAAAACTGTTTTGCAGATTTACACACACATATATATATATATATTTTTTTTATGAAGATAGGCTAATTGCTGCTGAAAGTTCAGCTTTGTCATCACAGTAATACAATTACAATATACAATGGAATAAAATAGCATGTCATTTGTACATTGTACATATATTCCACAATATTACTGTTTTTACTGTATTTTTTTAAATCAAATAAATGCAGCCTTGGTAAGCATAATGGACTTTTAAATAAGCCTCTAAACTTTTAAACAGTAGTGTACATCAGTTAAAAGAATGGTTATTATTACTAGCAATTGCATTCCTTTTATATTATTGATGCTAATTTAAAAATATATATTATTATTCTTCCCATTTCTAAATAGATGATTAAACTGCAAGCTGCCATCAAATATGGAGAGGAAGATTTCTCAGGTGCAAAGGTAACATTTTTCTATCTGATGTAATTTATTCACCCTTATGTCATTCTAAACCACAATTAATGACTTCAAATCTTCTATGGAACACATTTGGAAAATTGTTTAAGTATGTGGTACAATAAAAAATAAATGTTATAGTCTTTTTGCAAATCTTGCAAAGAGGTTCTTAAGTCTAATCTTATTTATTTTTTTCAATAACTTATTTTTGTGTTTCATAGAAGCAAAATAAAGTCGTACTGGTTTTAAAATGAGGGCGAGTAAATGATGACAGAATTTTAGTTTTTGAGTGAACGCTCCCTTTAAGTGTCCGAATGCTTTTAAGACCACAGTATACGTGAAAAATCCGGTAAGAGCTCTGAGCAATGGCACATGTGGAAAATGAATCACCATCTGACCACAGAATGTGGCATGAGCGACTGTTTATTTTGTTGTAATATTTGGTTTTGCTTCTCCAGACTCTGGTTGAGCAGTTGCCTCAGGACGATCCAGACTATGACGTGGATCTCGGGTGTTTGCTTTATAAGGAGGGCGAGTATGAAGAGGCTTGCAAAAAGTTTATGTCCTCCATGAATGTGCTGGGCTACCAGCCAGGTGAGGATGATTTTCTTTAGCGCTGGTTCCATTGAATTATAACTGTGTGTGTTTGTAGTGTCTAGATGCAGTAGCTTAATAGACAAAACAGACAAACACACACACACTGGTGTCTCCCAGTAATTGTTCTGCCAAGAGTTACAAACATAACATTTACTGGCTGACCACACTGCATAAGGGTAGTAATTTAGATTTATTTATTTTTTTATGGAAATGAATGTGGTATGGAAACCTTTTGACACTGTGAAGTTTTCTAAAACTAGCTGTGCTGTTTTTTTGTTGTTGTTACAGATCTGGCCTACAATATAGCACTTTGTTACTACAGTTTAAAGCAGTATGTTTCAGCACTCAAATATATTGCAGAAATTATTGAACGTGGAATCAGAGAGCATCCAGGTATTTGTAAAATATATTTTTTAGATGTTGCAAGATTTGCTGTGCTATAGAGTGAATTTCAATGAGTGACTCTTATGTTTATAGAGCTCAGTATTGGAATGACAACAGAAGGCATTGATGTTAGAAGCGTCGGCAACACCCTCGTCCTACACGAAACTGCTTTGATTGAAGCCTTTAATCTAAAAGCAGCTATTGAATACCAGCTGAAGAACTGTAAGTGTAAACTGCAGATCCGTTACCTGAATCTGTGGCCTTCCAGGATTCCTAGTGGCTTTGCACGAAGCCTACTGCATAGACTATGTTTTGCTTTCTGCATTATTTAGCCTGGGGTGATACACTGCTCTGTTTTGACTGCTGATTGAACTTCGGTTAGTTTAATTCAGTGATTAAGGCCTCGTATATCTAAATGCCTTTGTTGCAGATGCTGCGTCCCAGGAAGCTCTGACTGACATGCCCCCCAGATCAGAAGAGGTACTAAACATGTGACCTCTGGGGTAACACTTTTCCCCTTGACACTTGGCATTCACATGCATTTTGAATCCGGATGGTATCTGGGTATTGTTTAGCAGGATTGCATTCAAATAAATCTCACTTATCCTTTCGAAATGGAAAGGCACTCATGTATTACGTCATAGATTGCTTTAACCATAATTTTTCTGCCATCCACAGAATTTTAATAAAATAATGGATCATTCAAAATGCTTAGCTATGGATAAAAAAAAAAACATATATCTGGTCTATTGTGTTTTCCTCCTTAAAAGTAAAGGTTGATAATAGGGATTAGATATGAAGAATAAATTGGGTTTTAAAGTGCCCCCGCAGAAACACACCAGTAGGGAGACGTGACAGAGGAATTGGGGAGAGAAATGAGAGCATGTAAGTGTAGTTCAGTGAAATAATACATCGGATGTTGTTCATTAACTTGGCAAGCAGATTGCAAGACCTCAGTGTCTGTTGACTTATTCACATTGTGCAAGCAGAATCAAAAGAGAGGAAGCTCTTTAAAGACTGATAAAAATAGAGCATGATGGGAAATGTACAACCTAGTCCATCAAAGTGATGGATCATTTTTATTTGTTGCTCAGCCTCATTATATAGTACTTAATCAGCGTAATAATTATATATTGCTTAATCAAATTGCATTAGCATTTACACCTTGTCGCATTTATACTTAATGAAATGAAATTCAGAAACAATCTCTAACTACCTTCGAAAGTATTTTCAGTGATGCGATCGTGGTCTTATCATATTAGGGGCATTTGCACTTGGCTTTTAATGCATTCAAGTGCTGTCCGATTGTAATTTGATCACTAAAAACACCTGGTAATGTGTTTATATCTCATATCCCAGTATATTTCCAGGTGATTTTGCGGTAAAACATTTTCCAAGTTCTGTTTTCTCATTTCTATAGCAATGCAGCAAACAAAGGCTGCCGGATAAGATCAGATGCCTGTCAAGAGAATATATTCCTCATTAGTTATGCTGTTTGATCTGAGCTTGCTCACTCTTGCAGGATAGCTTCTTATGAATCAATGTCATAGGCATGCCAGTTCATATGCACGCTTGAGGAACTTTTATCCTTTATTGACAGACCATGTGCCATCTATTTCAGAAGAAAGAAAATGACCTAGTCAGTTACACTGCCTTTTAATAGTACAATACAAGTTTATTTTTTCCAAATCCTTTCCAGATTGCCTGCAATTATACACTGGGGATTTGCTGTTTTTGCGATTCCGGTGCAGGTTTAATCCTTTTCTGCAGGGGTTTGTATTGTGAGAGCTGGTAAGCCCACACCTGCTGGCTGGAATGATGGTGGGCTGAAGAGACATGTCTCTGTGCTAGTTTGTGCTGGCACCTCGAAGTTAATGAGTCCAAACAGTGA
Source organism: Gymnocypris eckloni scoliostomus (assembly GCA_027564155.1). Lineage (NCBI taxonomy): Eukaryota > Metazoa > Chordata > Actinopteri > Cypriniformes > Cyprinidae > Gymnocypris > Gymnocypris eckloni. Next base: position 31,456,983 of record CM050415.1, on the reverse strand, counting down.
TCCATCTTACATAAGCACTCATTAAATACACTTTTTCTTCCCACAGGGCAGGTTTTTTTAAACACTGAATCTGTAGCTAGGACTAGTGCAAGGAATGCACCAGATTTTAGTAAGAATTCAGGGTACTGCGCAAAGTTGTATTTGCAGGGTTATGTAATTTCCAGAAAAGAGGGCCTATATATAGACAAAATGTGCTTATTTATCTGAAATCTAACACATATACAATGCAAGTTTAATGTTAGTTTGCAGATAGGCAGGCTAACCCTCCATGCTGAAGTCTTTAGTTTATGCATGCATGGAAGTCTTCATATCTGTTCTTAGAAATGGACAAGCGAACAGCTATCTGCTGCCTCCTAGTGGGACGAGTGGCATTTCAGTGATTATTTGCCATTTAGACATGTAATAGTTTATAGTTAATTTGTTAATTAGCTCCCTTAGTTTATTTGTATGCATAAGAAATGCTTTTACATTTGAAATTTGGCCTGTATTCTGATTGTTTAATGTCTGTCAACCAAAGAACTGATGATTGTCCTTTTATTTTTGTTTACATTTAGGAGCTGGATCCAGTCACTCTTCACAACCAGGCCCTAATGAACATGGACACCAAGCCCACAGAGGGTTTTGAGAAACTTGCTTTCCTCCTTCAGCAAAACCCCTTTCCTCCCGTCACTTTCGGCAACTTACTAGTGCTTCATTGTAAATATGAGGTTAGTAACTGTTGTTAGCATTCAGGAAACTGTTTGGTAGGGGTATATAAATTATGCACTTTAGCTTTCAGAGGAACTTTAAAGAAACGTATTTAAGAGGTGTATGATGGTTCTTGGCTTTTGTTGTCTATAGTACTTTGACCTCGCTGCAGATGTCTTGGCTGAAAATGCTCATCTCACTTACAAGTTCCTCACACCGGTAAGGCAGAAATGATTTTGAAGCAATTTCATGTTTTATTTCCCTTCAGCCTCATAGTATTTGCATTGTTAGTTTTATAGAAATCCAATCATTTATAAACAAGTCTCCACTTTCATTAGCCCAGATAGTCTTTCCAATAATAATATCCATATTGATTGATTCCTCTGGCCATAAGGAATTTGCAAGTAATAACACCCCAGGTGATAATTGCAGAGTTGCCTCGTACATATTGACATATCAGTTCGCATCAAGACGGTAGGGCTAAAGATTTGTTCTCCTGTTTATAGTACCTCTATCAGTTCCTGGATGCCATGATCACATGTCAGACAGCACCTGAGGAAGTAAGTTATCTTTTCCAGAGTCTTGCTAGTATCTAGTGACTAGTGAGCATTTGTTTTTGAATTAATTGACTTTTCATGTGACGTAGGCTTTCCGAAAATTTGATGAAATTGCTGGAAAACTGACTGAGCAACTGCGCAAGGTTACCAAACAGGTTACAGCTCATTTTGCCTTTCTGCAATTCACAGGATTTATAGCTGCTTGTGTCAGATATTACTCCCTGAATACACCTTTGTGATATCAGTATGTCTGACACTGAAATTTCTTATTTGTTAAAAAACTCTAAAATCTCTTTCCTCAAAGGTTCAGGAAGCAAGGCACAACCGGAATGATGAATCCCTAAAAAAACATGTCCAAGACTATGACGAGGTTCTTGAGAGGTAAATGTATTTAGCAGATGTTTGTATGAAGGTGATTAAATTTCTGTTCTTTATGTAAACACGTGTAAAATGTTCATCATATACAAATACTTTTAAGTGTGCTTTTTTCTTAAGGTACATCCCTGTACTTATGGCACAGGCCAAAATCTACTGGAACCGTGAGAACTACAGCATGGTGGAAAAGATCTTCCATAAGTCACTGGAGTTCTGTAATGAGCACGACACTTGGAAACTTAATGTTGCTCATGTGCTCTTCATGCAAGACAACAAATATAAAGAAGCCATTGGCTTCTATGAGCCCATCGTTAAGAAGCATTACGAGAATGTAAGTTTAATGTTACTGAATGTGCTTTTCTGCTCACTTGTAATGTATTTTGAGTCCCTTTAAAGACTAACGTCTTTTCATGAAAGCCAACTCCTCGTTTAAATAAAAAAATAAGAATGATAACTTAGGAAATAAAAATGACAAAAGACGGAGTCAGTCTTCAGTGCTTATTAGATTTTACTAAGAGTCCATTTTTAAAACGGATAACAATAACCCAAATCAGTCAACTAGTAATATTTTCCATTAATGGTGGGATCCAGATGTGATAAAAAAAAAGTTTTCTTTGACTCATGGATATTAGGAAATAAAATAACTTGTGCATGCAGGAATAAAGCCATTCAATTTATTTTGTTAATTTGTTTTGCAGATATTTTATATATTTTATAATTGAAATGTATAAATAATATTTGATTTGTCTTCTGTGATGGGTGACATTTGGCTGTACTTGGAGGACAATTATATAACAAATCTAAACCATTCAAATGAAAACATGTTCTTTGCTCCTCTGCTTGCTAGCTGGAACAGTGTAACATTCAAGAGTGTCCCTGCAAAACAAAACCCTCGGTAAAATGATCTGTGACTCTTGGAGTTACTGTGTGACTGCATGGAGTTTGCGGCATGATGTTTGATTTATTTCTTTTTTTCGAAGAGTGTCTAGTGTTATTAGCATCCTCATAATTAATTAAGTCACATTCTGTCCCGTAGATCCTTAATGTCAGTGCGATTGTCCTTGCTAACCTGTGCGTGTCATACATCATGACCAGCCAAAATGAAGAGGTAAAAATTCAAATCTTATTTAATTCTAATTTATATCCCTGGAGCAGCTTTGTTTCTTATTTTTCTTTTGGTGTTTTATTTTTATGTTACCCTTCGGGTCTGTGCGTGTACAGGCAGAGGAACTGATGAGGAAGATAGAAAAAGAAGAGGAGCAAATCTCGTATGATGATCCAGACAAAAAAATCTTTCATCTGTGTATTGTCAACCTTGTAATAGGGTATGTACGATATTTTTAGGTTACACTTTATTTGAAGGTGTCCTTGTTACAGTGTAATTATACATTTAAGTACTGAGTACACTTAAGTAATATTAATTAATTGCATGTACTCACTATATGGTTAGGGTTTGGCTTAGGGTTAATTTGCTCTTTTGTTGGTTTTGATTGCTTCTATAATGTCCTCATTTGTAAGTCGCTAAAGATAAAAGTGTCTGCTAAATGACTAAATAAATAAATAAAATGATGCATAATTTATTGTTATTATAATAGTAAGTACATGTAACATGTAACAAGGACACCTTAAAATAAAGTGTTTCCTGTTTTTTACATAATTATGTTAAATCGACTCTTAAGAACAACCTCTATGAACATTTCTTATACAGTTCGTACAGATACTGTTTTCACTCATGTCACACAAATCTGAAATATAATAACACAATATTACGATGATATTCTAAAAGCAGTCTGTGTATATTACACTGCCATTCAAAAGTTCGGGGCCAGTATAATTGTTTTTGTAATCAAAAATCATGGTTTACACAAAAATATTAAGCAGCATTTTAAAAACATTAAAGTATATTTTTTATTTTTGAAAATCTTACTGTCTCTAAATTTTGAACAATATGTATGTCAACAGAAAATGAGATCATTCATATCTTTCTTTTTACAGATATCTATTGTCAAGAAATACTTGTAATGCTTGTAACGCATAATTTCTTACAGGACTTTGTATTGCGCTAAAGGAAACTATGACTTTGGCATTTCTCGTGTCATAAAAAGTCTTGAGCCATACAACAAAAAGGTAATCAATATTTAATTTGAATGTTTTAAATAGCCATCTTTAGTTTAGTTTAGACAGCACATAACCTTTCATATTCCTTACGTGCTGTTTTTGTCTTAGTCCTGTTCTGATACAGTTAACATGTTATTTTAATATCCACTGAAGAGGTCTTTGCTGTTTCCAGCTGCATAAACAGTGTTACTCAAGGACCTCAGCATTCTTTATCTTATGACACTGTAGCAGATGTACAGCACTGCATTGCTATTTTAGTCCGATGGTTACTTGTTTTACTGAAAAGATTTTCATGTGATGTAGTCATTGTGTTTGACATGTACTTGACATGTATGTTTTCAGCTTGGAACAGACACGTGGTTCTACGCTAAGAGATGTTTTCTCTCACTGTTGGAAAACATGGCCAAGCACATGATCATGCTCAGGGATTCAGTGGTGCAAGAGTGCGTTCAGTTCCTTGAGCACTGTGAATGTAAGTACATCTTCTAAAAAATAGTTTGATCCCACTGATAGTACCTCTAAAGCAGGCTCTGTATCCTGTTTCATATGTAGCAGGACTGTGTCAACACAGAGCTTTAATCCTCCAGTAATTCTCAAAGTATCAAAATCTAATCCAGTGATTACTAGTTCAATGTTGTTTTGATTATTTAATTCAGTGGGGATGAAATGCTGGTTTTCGAAAGCTGAGACACTAATTAATTTTCAATCCCGTGATTCTCCATGGGACTAATTACTTTTCTACCCTCCCCTCTAGTGTACGGAAAAGATGTGTTTGCCATCATAGAGCAGCCTCTGGAGGAGGACCGCATGCACATTGGCAAGAACACCGTCACGTATGAATCACGCATGATAAAAGCTCTCTTCTATGAAGTCACAGGGTGGAATGAGTAATCATTAAACATCTTATAGCTATAGCGGAACAAGATACTGGGCAAATATTCACCAAAAACCACAATATTCTGACTGGCGTTTTACACTCATTTCATGGATGGACGGAGGTCTGAGACATCAGACATCTCAACGTGGCTGCTTTCCAAGCAGCTTTGGAGAGATCATGCTGTTTCTGGACTGAATTCAAACATGCATTCTCTATAATAATGAGCCCACAGGGGTCCGCTCTATCCAAGCATGAAAGCTTAAACTAAGAGAAAATATTCACCAACAAAGGGCATTTTATTCATTTAAACTAACCTCTGTTTGGATTAAAATAAAAACATGAATATATTTAACCTATTTATGCACAGTTCACTATCATTAAAATTGTATAGTTTGGTCATTTTTTCCTCAGAATAAGAAATGTACTGTGTTTTTATATATATATAAAGTATACATTTTTTTGGTTTTCCAAAAACATTTGCCTTTCTGTTTATTTTCTTTGAATCATGTTGTTTTTACCTACGTAGCATTAAATCTACTACATTTTCACAGAGGAAAGAATAAATATCTGTAAAGCCTGATGAAGAAGGAAGCTGTGTTCTCGTGAAGCATGGCCCTTAAATTAAGGGTCTCTTCGTTATGTCCTGCTCTGAAAGGTAATAGTTGAGGAAACCTCCTAATGCACTCACTGCAACTCCTGTCATATGACTTGAGCAGCCATCTATGAAAAGAAACATTAGTTTTAGTTTAAAAAAGTATTCATGGGATATTAACTAAGTATTTTTTAGCAGCTGCAACATTAAAGGAATAGTTCACCCTTTGATTCACCCTCAGAAAATACAAAATGTAGAAACGTTTGTTTGTTTCTGTTACATCATTTGGTCACTAGTGGATCCTCTGCAGTGAATGGGTGCCGTCAGAATGAGAGTCCAAACAGCTGATAAAAACATCACAATAACAGGTTTGGACAGTTTTGATTGTTAACACTGCTTGATCTGTACATATTTCTCTCCTGATTCAGACTAGATTACTTTTTTGAAGTTAAAAAAGTCTTGATGAATTTGTTTATTACAAACATACAGCTGTTCGTCGAACTGGAGTGGTGAGGATTACTTGTGGATTATTGTGATGTATTTATCAGCTGTTTGGACTCATTCTGATGGCACCCATTCACTGCAGAAGATCCATTGGTAAGCAACTAATGCTGAATTTCTAAAGAAACAAGCTTATCTATATCTTGGATTGCTTGAGGGTGATAAACTTTTCAGTGTATTTTCATATTTGGGTGAACTATTGCTTTAAGAGGAAACAAACACCTGTCAGTGTTTTTTCTCTTCTTTTCACTCTTTTGTGGGGTGCATCCAAGAATTCCTCAAAGATCTGGGAGATGTCCTCTAAGGGGGAAAACAATATGCAACATACAGTTTAAAAGGTGATTCTCACCTGTATAGCTCAAAGATTGTATTTAATATCCAGTTGATAAACATTAGGATATGATTTTATACATATTCAAAATGCACTCAACTCACCTTCTTTGCCAAAACAGCCTGCTTCTTGGTCTTGCCATGTTAGAATAGACTGTAACCAGTCCAATTTATAGAAGTCTGAGAATCCCACTAAACCACATAAAAGAACTGCAAAATACATAATTTAATTTAAAAAGATACAGTGGATGTTATCTTATAAGATGTGACAACATTCTCCAATCATTTTTTCATAACTATATATATATATATATATAACTTTGTTCATAACGTAGCATATACTAACTGTTTTCTATAAAGATGTCCTGCATTTGGCCAGTAATAGCATTCTTGAAAATATCCTGGTTGCTTTTCATCATGTTGGAGCAGAAGATTCTCTTATAATGTTCCACAGTTATGTTGACACGAGACAATCTCAGGTCCCCCTTCAGCATTCTGGAGCACCCTTTCTGAGGACACAAGTGTCAGACTGAATCCACACAGATATACTTCAGGGTACATAAGAAAAAAATATGATACTTTCTCTTCTTAACAAAAGGTAAACCGTCAATTGCTAATACTACTGTAAAGATTATTAGGATGCATTACCATCGTTCCTATCATGAAGTAAAGAAGCTGGTGGGACAGGGAATAGTGCGGACATCCAAACTGTGTCATCGTGTCTCTACAAGACTTAGTCCCAATACATGGGGTTCCGTTGTCTTTCCTTGTGATAACATAACAGTTGTGGTATTGACTGATTTTTACAACTTTATGATGCTATTTTTCTTTTATGCTATAATCTTCTTACCATGTTCCTAGAAGGAGTGTCATGCACTTGTCACTCAGCTGCTCATCATAGCACTCCATAGACCTCACTGAGGTATAAACAAGTGAGGGATCTGTGGAGCTCCATTCTGCAGGCAGGGACCAGAAGGAGCTGTCCAAAATAGGCTTAAACTCTGTAGGAGAAACAGTTCATGTTTTCTATGCCATTATTAGACTGTTTAGAAAAGTCCCCCCCAAGAAGAGCCTCACCTTTGAAGTATTTGGGGTCTGTCTCCTGAAGAGCGTTGACGGCAGTAGAAAGGCTCTTGTTCAGTCTCTTCAACATAGAAACAGCAGCTGCGCGCTGAGAGAGACTCAGAAAATCTGAATACGGCCAAGTTCGTGTTGCCTCCTGCAGCTGCGCTGAGTTATATAAGCAGAACAAAGCCTAATGGTGAACCATTGATGGACTGTTTACTTCAGAATTCAGCTTAGTGCATCTATAGGGGGTTAATTGAGCCCCCAAATTAATAGCCTGTTTAGCCCTCCAAAAGAAGTCAAAATAAAGCCAATGGGGTCCAATTGTTTTTAGTACATTTGTTTGTTTTCACTCTTCTTTAAATATACTTTTCAGGCAACATTTTAGTAATCAGAAAAGTTATGCTACATGACGTTCTAACGGAGTGCGCTAAATATGACCAGAATCAGTCGCGTTTAACTGATGGAGTAACCAACAGCGCGTTGCTTGCTCGAGCGCTTGCGGTTCATTATCGGAGGGTAAAACGACAACATTGTATTTATTTTATTGGATTTACACATCATATTTTTTTAATCGTCTTTAAGGTAAATGATAGTTTATAAATAATATTGATTGCGCGAGGATGACCTCAACGGACTGCGCAACGAAAAATACAATTCCATTAAAAAGACCATTGCTTGATTTTACAACCGAGTCCAGTGTCTGTCAATTCAAATGAAAGTCTCTTGAAAAGTTACATGAGTGAAAAAATACCGCATGTGGTAATTAAGATTAGTATAAAGTTGAAACGATGTTCATAATTTAAACCAAAAGTGGCACTCAAACAGTCGAGTAAACAGTGATAAAAACAATAAAATAAACAATAATGGTTTACCTTGAAGGATTAGGTATCCAACAACACCGTCCAGGTTGATGTTTCTGCCCTGCATGTCAAAGTATGCGATTCCTTTGGATAAACTCATAAGTATGTTATCAATCACATCCTGATTTGATAAATCAATTGTAGACGACAGAACAAGAACCACAAGGAAAGGATACCACATTTTAAGAGCTTTGAGAATACAAAATAAACAGGGAAAATGGTTAATGGACGAGTGGTCTGTCCCTGGTCCCTGGTCTGCTTTAGCTGCGGTCACGCCTTCCGCGCTGAAGGATTGGTTGCGCGTCTACATCGCGTCGCGTGGTAGCGATGGCCAAGAACCTTTGCAAATCATTTTTTAATGAGTTGGACCGCGTATCAAACTGAAACCACAGTCCATTAATCGATAATACTAGGCTAATTAAAAAACACTATAAAGGCACTTCTTCTTTAATGGCATTTTAATGTATTAAACTTTCAATAAGACATTTGAAATTGTTTTGTAAAATGTTTTATGCATGTTTTGGCCTGAGACACTTTGTATTGGGATATATATTTAAAAATCATAAGAATAAAATAAAATATTTCTGTAAATTCTTGTTCTAAATCTCCCCAAGTACCACTGTGGTCATTTTTATGTTGCTTTACTGTTTCATTCTTTAATAATTGCAAGCCAAACTCATGACTCATGCTATTTACCTCGCCATACTGTAAAGCAGCATGAAAATGAACACAGTGTGCATGTGTAGAATAAGAATCTGGCGGAGTTTGTAGAAAACAATTAGATATATTTATTTAATACATTTTTAAAATGTCTTGAGGTTGTAGGCTAAATAGTATTGGTCATGATTTTGGCTTGCAATTACTAAAGAATAAAACAGTAAAGCAACGTCAAAATGACCACAGTACTAGGGGAGATTTAGAACAAGAATTTGCAGAAAACAATTGTATTTAATTTTTTCTTTATGATTTTTAAAAATATGTATACTAACACTCCCAGGCCAAAACATGCATAAAACATTGTACAAACACATGTTACAAACCCATTGCAAAGGTTTTATGGAAAGTTGAATACATTAAATACAATTAAACAATAAAATACCATTAAATAAGAAGTGCCTGTAATATTTGTATTTATTTTATTTATAAAGCACAATAAAACAACACTGGTTGACCATTGTGCTGAACGATATAGTTTAGAAAGATTCAAAATACAAATTGTAAAAACAAACAAACAATAATAATGTGTTTGTTGAGTAGTCTATTATTATCGATTAATTGACTGTGGTTTCAGTTTGATACGCGCTTCGACACATGCACTCTCTTTTAAAAACAAATGAAAATGATTTGCATAGGTTTCGAAGCTTCTTGGTCATCGCTACCACGCGACGCGATGTAGACGCGCAAGCTATCCTTCAGCGCAGAAGGATGCTGCAGTGCTTAGGGCGAGTAAACCCTGACATGCAATACCACATAGTTTGAATATTATTGCTTTTGCTGGAAAATATTCCAGCATATGTTTTGAGTGAGATTTCTCCTCATTCCTTTGACAGTGTAATTTCCATTCTTTCTTTCTTTCTTTCTTTCTTTCTTTCTTTCTTTCTTTCTTTCTTTCTTTCTTTCTTTCTTTCTTTCTTTCTTTCTTTCTTTCTTTCTTTCTTTGCTGGTATTGTAGCTGCATCATCTGATTGCTAACAGCAACTTTCTCTATTGACGATATCAGTAGTAGCCTAGTAGTAGTAGTAGTAATAATAACAAATTATTATTATTAATATTATAAGCCTATTATTAGTAGTAGTATTATTGTTTATTTTAGGCTGTATTAATAATTAGCTATATCTGGATTTTAATTGTTCTAAATGGAATTACAGACGTGTCTCTAAAAGTATTTGGATTACATTTTTTATGTATTTACATTTACATTTAGTCATTTTGCAGACGCTTTTATCCAAAGCGACTTATAATTGGGGAATACATAAAGCGATTAATCTTGAAGAGGCAAACAGACAGAGGAAGTGCCCATAACACCAAGTCTCAGGCATTGTTCAAATAAGTACAAGCTATCAAGGGAAGGAGAGAAAGATAAAGAGAAATATGAAGATTTAGAAAGTATAATTTAAATATATATATATATATATTAGCGGTAACTGTATAGTTTAAGAAATGATTTACATCACAATTATAAAAATGTACGAACTGACATGCTCTTGTGGTTCGTGTCTCTTTAAATTTCCTGCCCTACAGTCAGCCACGTCACAATCAGGAAAACACAATGGCGGATGCCAATGCGGCAGTAGCTGTAGTGACAGTTTCATTGGTTCTTTTAGGACTTTTATCGGGGTTAAGCTTGTGGTGGGCTCTTCTACCAGTCGCTGTAGTGGTGCTTATTTTTGTACTAGTCAGTGGATTAAAGGGGCGTGATGAACTTGCACATCTGAACGTTTGCGTGTTGGTGCTGGGGGATATAGGGCGCAGTCCTCGCATGCAGTATCATGCGCTCTCTCTCAGCAGACATGGATACAATGTCACCTTAATTGGCTTCCTTGGTATATATATTTTAACGCATGCAATGTACATTGCACCACTTTTTGCTTTTATGCATGGTCAAATCTACCCCCATTATTGAATGCAAGGCATGCTAATAAACACTTAAATGTGCATTACATATACAGGTCACAGAGCTAGTTTTTTTATACCTCTAAACACTGGCATGTTGCTTACAGGTACTAAACCTCATCAAGACATTCTTGAGGATTACAGGATAGACATACGTCCCATTTCAGAACTAAAGGGGCTGACAGGTAATATAAACATATACACAGAATGAAAACATTAAAGCACAAAAGTCCATGCACATTCATTCATGATATAAAGAATGTGAAATGCATTTTGCCTTTCAGTTGGCCCCAAAATTGTCAGGTATGCTTCAAAGGTGATATTCCAGACATTCCAGCTGTTCTATGTGTTGATGAGGATTGAGGACCAAGGCTATATCCTTATGCAGGTATCTCTCTCTTTTCATTTCTGTATGCAATCATGTCATAAAGTGAAATTCTCAGTCACATGTGCATTCTGTAGAATCCCCCTGGACTGCCAGCTATAGCAGTGACATGGTTGGCAAGTCGTTTCAGGGGAAACCAGTTCTTCATAGACTGGCACAACTACGGATACACCATAATGGCTCTTACTCATGGGCAGAATAATTTCATTGTTAAGCTGGCAAAATGGTAAGTAGCGCTTTTGAAAACTATCCTGGTAGGACACGTGTTTGGAGCCATGTTTGGGAATCGTCTGAACTGTGCATTGTGTTGTTGGCAGGTACGAGAAGCTCTTTGGATGTTTCTCGGATCATAACTTATGTGTCACTAACGCCATGAGAGAAGATCTTCGGAAAAACTGGAATATTGAGTTAAATCAGATAATATTTTATATTTTATTTACCTTTTTATTATTAATAGATAAGTATTTATATAATAACATTAATAGTAAAAAAGTTTACTTTTAAGACAAGCCAGTTAATCAATTTTGCAATTGTAGGGCAACCACATTATACGACAAGCCGCCCCCGATATTTAGAGAAACCCCCCTGAAACTTCAACATGAGCTGTTTATCAGATTGGGCAGTACTTATTTACCATTTAGGCCTAGGTAAGTATGTTCCCATAGAACCATTTGCTCCCATTCCTTCCTGTCACGCATATAGTAGTATAAAAGTGTTTTGAAAACGATAATAGCAGTAATAGCTTCTCGCAAATTTAGTCTTTGGCATTTTATGCATTTGTCCTATATTCCTCTTTGTAATGTCTTAGTCCTGATGTCACTAAGGAGTACATGGAACTGACAGCCTTCACAGAGCGTAATACTCAGACAGGTGCTGTGACGCGCTCTGCTGGAAGACCTGCTCTGCTTATCAGCAGCACCAGCTGGACCGGTCAGTGCGTCTAAGAGATTTTATAGGGATGTTATTCCTTTAACTGACATAACTGTCCTAACTTTTCATTATTTATGTTTTATGTTTAGAGGACGAAGACTTCTCTATTCTTTTACAAGCTCTTGAAGGTTATTATTATTATTTTATTCCTCCATATATACTACTTTATTGTTTGGGGTCAGTAAGATTTTTTTTGTTGTTAAATAATTAATACATATATTTGGCATAGATTCATTAAATTGACCAAAGATATACAAAAAAGTAAACAAAAAATATATATAAATAACTTTTTATTTATCAAAAACTCCTTTGGGGAAAAAAGCATTACAGATTCCACAAAAATGTTAAGTAGAACAAGTGTTTACAATGTTGATATTAAGAGCATAAGGCAAATCAGCATATTATAATTATTTCTGAATTATCATGTGACACTGAAGACTGGAGTAATGATGCTGAAAATTCAGCTTTGCATCACAGAAATAATTGACAGTTTAAAATATATTACAACAGAAATAATATATTTCACAACTGTTTTTACTACATTTTTTAACTATGAACTTTTAATAAAACATTTTAAGAAATCTTACCGACCTTTTGAACTGTAGTGCATCACAATCGTTTCTGTAATTTACAGTTGTATATTTATGTATTGAAACCTATTAGACTATGTATTCTCTAACTTTGGATTTATTTATTTCTGTCTCTAATAGAGTATGATAAGTTTGTTGAGGCAGGTCACAAACTTCCATCATTGGTCTGTGTGATTACAGGTACACCATAATGTCTAATATGAATAAATGTCCATAAAATTATGTGGACCAATGCCCTTGTTTGTGTTTCAAACACTGCGATGTCTCAATACAGGTAAAGGTCCTCAGAAGGAGTATTACAAGAAGCTGATTGATTCTAAAGAATTACAACATATCAAGATTTGTACTCCATGGCTGGAAGCAGAGGATTATCCAGTTTTACTTGGTGAGAGGATCTCTTTAGTGGTATGATAAACATCAAAGACCAGTGTCTTTGCCTGAACAGTATGATTTTTTCGGCACAGGTTCTGCTGATCTTGGGGTCTGCTTGCACAAATCCTCCAGTGGTCTTGACCTTCCAATGAAAGTGGTTGACATGTTTGGATGTTGTCTACCAGTCTGTGCCATACACTTTCAGTGGTAAGATTATGAGAATGGTCTTTTATAGACCTTTTAGTATGTCTTTTATATAGGTGTAGGTCATGTTAGGTGTCATCTGCTCATTTTCTGTGTCTTGTTAGCTTGCATGAACTGGTGAAACATGAGGAAAATGGGCTCATTTTCAAAGACTCCAAGGAGCTGTCTGAACAATTAAAGGTAAGACATCTGTTAATTAAAAAACTACTCTATATGACTCATAAATTAAAGGTGCTGTATGTAACTTTTTGACTGTGCTAAAGCATAAACATACCATAATATGTTTTCGGATATTTAAGAAACATGCTAAGTTCACAATTGTTTCTCCAAAAAAACAATCCTACAGCCAGTTATTCAACTTGAAAATCCAAGTTGTTCCATTATAGAATGTCTACTTTTGTTTTTGGTCTGTGATTTCACCCGCTGCCAGTTTATCCAATATTATTTTGACACCCCGGGTTGCCAGTTGTCCGAAAAATAAATCTGCCTATTGCAGCAAACAATCTGGGTCAGAGATCGCAGATTCTACTCAACCTAAAAGCCTCTGCATCCATCTAAAAAGCTCTATGATCAGGGAATATTAAAATGCAGATAAATCAACTTATCAATTTACGATGTTCTATTGTCACTTCCTGTTGTGCATCCTCAATCTGGCAACCAGTGTGAGCGCGAATTTAGACTGCAGTTGCTATTTCAACCTCTAGCTTGTCAATATTACGTACTGCGCCTTTAAAGATCTTGCTAATATTAAATGCTTACAGCTAATTCTGTTATCTCTGTAGCTTCTGTTTTCAGACTTCCCTAGTGATCAGGGGAAACTGGGGATCTTCAGGAAGAATCTACGGGAAAGCGGGCAGCAGCGCTGGGATGAGAACTGGGACCAAAATGTCCTGCCACTTATTAAAGAGCACTGCGACTGACCTGTCTAGGTGATGGGTTTATTATGTAGCGTTCTCTCAATTCTTTGACTCCCATTCAATGGAAAGTTACTGTCAGGTATTTGCACAGGGTATATATTTTTAAGCTAACTGTCCCCACAACGGGATAATCAGCATTCCAGCAATGCCATTGGGAAAGACTTGAATACGAGAATAAAAAGCACACTATCCTTGTAAATATGATGTAAATAAATACTTTATTAAAAAGAGATTGTTTTTGTCATACATATAGTTTGATCATTTCTAAAGTGGAGGCTCGGTTGTATGGAAATACTTGAGTGACAGAATCTTTCATGACGACGTGTCTCAGTCCAGCCATTTCTGTAAATAAAAAAACATTTCATTATTTATGGGGAATCAGGAATTAAGAAAATATTTTACAATAATAGAATAGAAATTGTTCTTAATAATATGAAACCTACCTAATTCTTTCTTGAAGCAGTCATACGTCTGTGGGTTGCGTACAGCAGATACAATGTAAACATCAGGATGTTTTTCTTGAACTTTGCAGTTCAGAAGCATGCTCAGCAGTCTCACCAAACAAGCAATTATATCAGGATCATACACCACATCTGTTTCAAACAAACACAGTAATGTTTCTCAAACGTCATCATTTCATGTGATCAGAGTCAGAGACTTTTTAATCAATGAATGAAAATAAATCACATATGAAACTATATAATGTGTGTGTATTCCTGGGTTTTGTGTCACCTGCGGCAATGATGGTGTTGGCCTGTATTCTTTGCAGCTGCTCGTCAGACACATTTTCCCAGTCCAGTTCCTCCACACACACTGACGCACTGTTGCCGTCACAGTTAGTTAGGCAGTTTGTGATATTGTCCTTCAGCCTCTGAAGGACGGTTCGATGGCAGTCGCTGAAGATGTATTTGGTTAGGCTGGATGACCGACACACTACAATGCCAGTGAGTCCAATTCCACTACCCAGCTCTAGCACTGTCCTGCATGTACAACATGGAGGTGATCAACGGTGTGCACTTATAGATGCATGCAAATGGAATTAGTCAAACTACTACTTAAATAGAAAAAGCCATTTCAAATAGTCTTTTATAAGTAGCTGATGTCATTCTTTATTGTACATAAAATAGTAAGAGAAACTATGTATAAATGACAAAATACAATTCATTTGAATAACTAAAATTATGAAGAAAGTCATTCAAGTGAATTTATATCAATTTAGTAGAATTTTTGCATTTAGTCCAAATTAGCTTATTTGATCGAATGACAGAGAAATCGTGCATCTTGTTTATGTGCAATCCCACATAAACAATATCACAAGTAAAACGGCATAGAGTTGTGAGATGTCAGATTTACTTGTTTTTGAAGATGTGTGTATTGTCCAAAGCCCATTCAGACAGATACAGGGCAGCATCCCAGGTGACCAGACCTGTGGTTCCTTGGGAGACGTGAGCCACGTTCTCTGCTAGACTAACAGCATCTCCTGTTGGCTGAGATTGACACTTTCTTATATCATGTTTTGTTATGAGGTATAGGCCTAAATATCCTTAAGGTCCAGTGCTAACGTGATCACACTCACCAATAAGTAGGTTTTGCAGCACATGTCCTCCTCCTGTGCACACATGACCTCTCCGAGCGCTTCATAAAGTACATCCAGAGGTTCAGCAGCCAACATCTCGTGCTACAAAAATGAGCCTTCATGAAAATATGCTCTCAAAATATGTGGGGGAAAAATGTAAAGACACAAAACCAACCCTTTTTATCAATTCTGTTAGGAAGCGTCGTCTGTATTTCAAAGAGGGAGGATGTTTAAGGCAAATGGGATGTAAACATGTCTGCCAAAAAAAGAGAAAAAAAACGTTATTGTTTCCATTAAATAATTAATTCACTTTCATAATAGCTTGTTTACCTTCTGAAGAATCTCCACAATGATGTTCGAAGTTGTAGTCATCATTTCTCTGTCTAAAGACTGCAAAAAAACATTGTTATTTATGGAAGTAGAGATTATACAGAGAAAATATAAACATCACAACTGTTAATTTACTTTCCTGAAAACCAAATAACAGAAAGAAAAGAAACATAGCTCAGAGCTCATATATAAACAGGTTTCGTAATAATCCATTAGGGAATGGTGCAATGTTCTACTTACATCCCATGGAAATGAATTTAAAAGACGCATAGCGAAGAAGTTGACTTGAAAGGTGTGTATGAGTTCCTTTCTTGTTTTGTGGCTCATTCCTTCCCCTTCTTTACCTATCATTGGAGGTGTACAGTTCATCTTTCATCTGCTTGCTTGATGCTGTTACTAGAGACTACGGATGATGCACGTGTGAATTCCGCAGTGAATTTCTTCGTGTGTGTCAGTCCACCTAATGTTGGGGTTACAGCGCCACCTGCTGGGGTGGTTGTGCATCAGCGTCAAATCATTTGGCCTTGGTTTACAAGACTACAAGTCCCGCCAACAAAAATCTCAACAAGTAGATATTCTATTGTATTCTAAGTACTTTATAAAACACACATTTAACTTAAAAATAAAAACTTCCGTTATGTCTAAATAGTATTAGGAAATGTTCGACATCTGTGGCCAGGTGTATAAACTGCTTAGCCTTATCTCTTCTGCAAGACTGGGCATAACTTTTTAAAACATTAAAACGTAGATTGTTCTAATTTGAATCCGAAAGTGACTGATTATCATTTGGTTAACTGCTAGTTAGACAGCTCATGCAACTGGCCCCGGTTATTTTAAGTATTACATTTCATATTTCATATTTAACGGGGCCCAGAAGCCCCGGCGACGCCCGTTGGGCGGGGCTTGGCGTGGGCGTGGTTTGGAGGATTGCAGGACGCAGAGAGAATGCTCTCCTCCTGGCTGAGCATCTTGATGATGATAAATAATGATAATGAAGATGTGCATGCAGGCAGCTATTATTTGAGGTTGCCTTCTGCCAAAACATTTTATTGGCTATAACTGAAACCTTATTTCCACACATGACAAAAGGGAGATTATGAAGTCCAGTTTAGTACCTAATTTTCTCTGTTTTCGCTCTGTAAAAGAAAAGTGCACAGTATAGACTATACTATTAGCAGTAAAAATGTACTATGCATTGAGCTGACTTTTTTCCCTTTCATATAGCAAAGCCCTTCGGCAGGGTCCTCGAAGTTTTCTCACTTCTCTAATCATTTCCTGCGTTCGCGGTTAGCATCTTGTGACTGTCTTAAGACACATCCTGGAGCCATATACAAATATGTGTTGTTAGACGAAGACGTAGCTTACGTAGAAAAAACGTCACACTTTAATGCGCCGAAATGCTAATACCGTTTAGATTAACAAGCAAACGACTCTGTGGTGTTAAAATGCTCGTCAGTTTCACAAAGCAGCGCAAACTGGCAGTGCCACACCCTCATGCCCCAGCCCCAACATACTGAGTATTCCAGCACACAGACCACAAATACATCACCTCTCACACAGCTCATCATGACTTATTTTCGTTTCATGATCTATATATTTTACAACGTGTGACATTTTCCAATCAATTCATAAGCATAGCAATTGTATAACACGTTAATCATCTTGTAAACTGCAGCCATTTGTTTTAATACAACTTTAATAAGTAGATCAGTTATGCGTATAGTTACATTAATTATGTTCTGTTCGCAAAATAGACTACACCAGCATTCATTGTTGTTGTTTTAATTATTTAAAAGTATTTATAGCGAATTACCAGGGTATGTCTAGAAATAGATTGCATTAGTAAACCCACATGCCTTTGTTGTGATTGGTCGAGATAGAGTAGGCAAAGAAACCCAATTGGGTGAAATAAACATCAAGATCTGAACACTCCTCTAGCCCGCAGTGGACATAAGAAGCCCTCCGCACAACGCAACTTTCTCCCAGACACTTCGTTTCACTTCACTGGGTCTCAAAGGAACTCAAAATGAGCGTGAGTGATTTTAAAATGATACATTATTCTTTAGTTGTATGTCAAATGGTGTTTTTAAGATTTGTTTATAGTTGAGACAGCATATGTTAGAATGTCTTCTCTATCTTAAGCTAGCGCAGATAATACAGTGCTCGTAGCAGCTGAAGTCTGGTGGTTATGGTTATTAATACTGTGCAGTAAGCTGTTTGTTTGGTGCATTGTATAGTTATTATAGAATAGTGTCTTCTGAAGCGCCCCGCGTGCATTGCGCATGGGTGTGACCTCCACATATCTCGAGTGCACTCACTTTAATGCTGCTATGTTGGTAATTCCGTTATCCATTTCTATAACAATAATGTACTGGTGAATTACATTACGTTCATTGTTTCTCCACAATTGTAAGGTATCTAGAAATATATAAAGAAATGCAATTCATTAAAAAATGCCTGTATCTCATGTGTCTCACTAAAAGGCAGAAACTTAGAAGTAGTCTGGAACAAACTTATAATTATTATTTTCTTTAAAAGTAGTGAGACAAATTTGTATAGTTAGTAATATGTGACCCTGGACCACAAAACCAGTCATAAGTGTCAATTTTTCGACATTGAGAATTACAAATAATCTGAAAGCTGATTAAATAAGCTTTCCATTGATGTATGGTTTGTAATGATGGGACAATATTTGGCCGAGATACAACTATTTGAATATCTGAAATATGAGGATGCAAAAAAAATCTAAATACTGAGAAGATCACCTTTAAAATTGTCCAAATTAAGTTCTTAGCCATGCATACTACTAATCAAAAATGTTGTTTTGTTATATTTATGGTAGGACATTTACACAATTTCTTCATGGAACATAACCTTTACTTAATATTCTAATGATTTTTGGCATAAAAGAAAAATCAATAATTTTGACCCATACAATGTATTTTTGGCTATTGCTACAAATATACCCCACCGACTTAAGACTGGTTTTGTGGTCCAGAGTTACATATTTGAAAAAAACTTTTCAAAAACCAAATCAGTGACAGTGTGGCATAACCACATCAAGAAAACCTGGACTGCAGATCATGACACACATATGTATTTATACAGTTGAATAGTTTTAATGAATACTTTTATTCAGAAAATATATATTAAATTGACCAAAAGTGATAGCAAAGACTTAGGCTATACATTGTTACAAACAATTCAAATAATTCAATTAAATAAATCACGGTTTCCAACTTTCCACACAAATATTAAGTAGCACAACCATGTTCAACTGTGATAATAATAAATGTTTCCTGATCACCAAATCAGCATATTAGACTGACTTCTGGTGGATTATGTGACACTGAAGACTGGAGAGACAAAGGTTAGCTTTGTAGCCTTGGCTATTGTGTTTGCAATACACGTAATCTGTAACCCTTCAAAAATGTTAGGGTAATTCATTTTACCTTAACATATTCAATCCTCTGGCATTTCTAGAAATGATGCAAGACTGGCCAATTCAAGCCCAACCATGGCCTGAAACCATAAAGTTCCCAGGGGCATCGAGAGGACCTTTAGCTCACTTCCGCTACAGCTCAGCAAAAGCATCATGACTCAGTCAATCTTATGTTAATCCGAAAGCCTGAGCATCGCTGGCCAGCTTTCCTTTTACAGTTCAAATCAACAGTTTAGAAAGTTCAGAAAGAAAGAATGAGGAATAATGTTGCACTGCTCTGAGAGTTTCGTACTGCAGCAGCTTTACTGTTACTCACACCGACTAATGTGGAAAGAATTCACCTCTGCTACACATCTGTTCTTTCACATTCTCAGTTTAAGTGCCCTTTTTCTTTTTTTCCTCATCCTATCTCTCTTTTTGACCCTCATTTCTCTCCACTATTCAGCCAGCTGTAGCGTTTCTCTTCTGCCATCATTACAACAGCTATACAAATCGACTTTCCCTGGCAGCTGTGAATCACATAAAGAGACCTTGTGTAATTCATCTTGCAGCTGCCGTCCCAACTTTGGCTTCTAAACTTACAGAGAGGGCATGGCCACTAGTTTTTAAAGATTGAAGGATTAAGAGATAGGTCTTCTTGAATCCATCTTCTCAGAAAAAAGGGCACAAATATGTCACTGTGGTGCACCCTGAAATACAAAAGCTAAATTTACCCCTTAAAGGTACACATTAGTACGGTTTAAAGTACATATTAGTACGTTTTGAAAGGGTACCGCTCCAGGCCGAACCCATGCAGTGGTTTTCCAATAGAACAACTGTGCCACATCTGCAGTTTAATGAAAGTTCAATCTGGCTCTTTGCCTTTCGCCATCGGACTAGGATTTTCCTTACAACGCATTGGAAAGTTTGACAGCATTGCTTATGTGAGGCTGATTCTGTCCACTCCATCATTATAGCTACAGTCTGTATTTGGCTTATAGGGAAAACCAGGCACAGTGCCCAGCTTTTCAAATTTAAGTGGATACACATGTTTGGCTATTCATGCCAGTAGTGTGTGAGATATACAAAAAAATCTAATTACAAATAAAGAGTAACTTCAGCTCTCTCTGTTTCTAACAGGGTATGCTTGTGCAGAATATGTCCTTTAAGACGGGACAGACTCTGACTCTGAAAGGAGTCCCCAGTGCTGATTCCACAAAGTAAGTCTCTGCAAAGCAACTTCTCAAATTCAGGACTTTAAAAGCACCAAGAGACATATCTCCCATTTGCTCTTTTGCAGTTTTGCCATTAACATTGGTCACAGTGTCGAGGATGTCGCTCTACACGTGAACCCTCGTTTTGATGCCCATGGTGACCAGTGCGCTATAGTGTGCAATTCATTCCAAGGCGGCAGCTGGTGTGAGGAGCACAGAGAGTCCAGCTTTCCATTTAATCAGAACGAGGAGTTCCAGGCAAGACTCATATATATATATCTTTATGAAACTGCTGTTTAAGCAGATGGTAATCATAATAAATGGGCTGTGGATGAAATTTAATGGCCCCTCTGGATTTTAATTAACATATTATCTTTTTTCCTTCCTTCAGATAAAAATCACATTCACCAATGAGGAATTCCTGGTGACTCTTTCTGATGGTTCTCAGATTAACTTCCCTAACCGTCAAGGCGCTGAGAAGTACAAGTATATGCACTTTGAAGGCGAGGCCAGGATTCATGGGATTGAAATCGAGTAGACTAATCAACACTTAAATAAGGATACTGTTGTATTCTGAATGCTTAATGATTCTCTGCCTCACTTTGCCACTTATCCAGCTCTGTTATTCCACAATGTTCACTTATTCATTATGGAGTATCTCAATCACACTTGTGTGCCAAAACAGCATTTTAATTTTGCTGTTGCACTGCCTATCTAAACCACTAGAGAGAGCACAATTACAATAAATTGCCATGAGCTTTAGCTAAACCATTCTGAGAGGTTTCCATCTAGTTTATTTTTCCTACTGCTTTTCTATAATAAAACAACATGTTCTTAAATCTGGTTTGTAACTTAAGCAAATTCACAAGCTATAGCTGTTTGCATATAAAATAAAACCTGTTTTCACAAATAAACTAAGCCTTGTTCGTTTGATGTGTTCAGGCAGAAACATCTTTTGCGTTATTTAGTTATGATTCATGATGAGAGAACAGATGGAGAACATTCTGAATGAAACAAAAGTATTAATTCCATCAGGTGTTCATCATACAAACATGTCAAAAATATGAAGTCCCACTGCCAGTATAAAATAGGTCATTCGTGACATGAATAACATTTTTAGAGCATGAGAAACTAAACAGTACAATACAACAATTTAATGATATATGGAGGCATTTTTGTAGATCAAATATTCATAAATGATTACATTAAACAACAAATCTTAAACGTAGGTGATACTCACTTCACATACAATAAGTGATATGCAAGGCATTTCTTTATTTAAAAAAAATGGGGACATTGGAATAAACTGTCATTTATATAAAGCATAAATTAAAAATAGATATATCACTGGTGATTTGTTGGAAATTCACTACTAGACTGACACTATTGTAGAATGTATTGTAAAATAAAATGTATCATGGTATCATTAACTCCCTTAACTATATTTCTTCATTCAAGGTCAAATGTTTTTCTTTTTATCTGTGAAAGAAAGTCTGTAATATTACACAAGGTTCGGTCTATATTATGATTGTTTTTCGTTATAAGGAGCAAATGAATGATTTTTTTTTTTTTTTGGAAAAGTAAAGAAACCCTTGATTTGAGGTTTTTGACAGGTCAGGTGGCACACAAAGTCCTGAGTTTCAGTGAACAAGACCACATCGATGATCCATCCAATGACAATTCAATTCCACATCGCCTCATCATTCTTCAGAAGGAAGAAGTCAATGCCATGAATATTTCTTGCACTGCTAAATAATTATTTTAAAGTACACACTTCAGATATTAACATGTCTTGGCTTTGGGTAGGCTATTGGACATGAATAGCCTGCATAACTGCACAGAATCTCTCATGTAAACTGGACATGCTATATGCCTCAAATTCAGTTTTGCCCTCTGGTAAAATGTTCAGTGTCTTGATTTGATCCTTTGAAGTGTCAACTGGTATGATGAAAGTGAATCACCCTTACCACATTAGCAAAATCATTTTTTTACACTGCAGTACAGCTTAAGTATTAATCCCTTTTTTACTCTATGCAGCTGAAAGTGTACCTATAAGCGATCAATAAAGTCAACATATGTACTATTACAAGTATGCACTTAATTTTTTAATGTCCCAACTTCCTTCAGGACACAGACGTCTCTGTCGTTATAATCCAGCGATTGGTTGCCGTGCTGTTTTTGTCTCTAATTTGCCCGTATTTTATCCACCTCTTTCATTGCTTTACAAAACAATTTTTCTCCGACTTTTTGTTAATGTTTTTCTGATTATTCTGCTGTTTGTCCCATAACCCCCCGCGCGATACTGACACGCACGTTGACCTCCACAGAAATAGACGCGCGCACTTCGACGTTTGTATAACTGAAATATTAACGGTAAGTTTTACAAGACAACAGTCACTCTGTATGTATTCGTATGTGTTCATTTTCCGTTATTAATCTGTCAGAGATTGAAAAATATACATGTTCTTGCTAATTTTAGCTCTGTTTATTAATTAAAACGATCAAAGTTAATTGCTATCTCTCTCTCTCACTCACACACACACACACACACACACACACACACACACATTTACACATTTTATTAATTTGTTTGAGAATGTAGTTTCTACTGGGGTTACACAGCCAAACAGTTTTAGGAATCAGTATTTGATATACAGATAATATATAATAGTTAAATTATTGCAAATTGTAACGGTCTAAATGGTAATATAGTAAAACATATGTTGGAATGTTCTGATATCATGAACATGAGTTGCAGGTATTTCTAGTAGTGCTTTGTTTTCTTCAGACACCGCTTACAGTTTGTATCACTATACATTGTTTTCATTTTTGGGACTGATGAACCATGACCGAACAGCTCTCAAAATGGCCTCAGAACCAGCTACCTTTTGACAGGTATGGGAAATAATGATTTATGGCCTATAGGTTTTACATTTAGATGCAAATCATTTTATCCAAAATGGCATGGTGCGTTCATGTACACAGATTGCCAGCATGTTTTGCTTGGGAATTGAACCCATGAACTTGTTAGCGCCCATGCTCTACCAGTTGAACTACAGCAACAATATAACTCCTGTTGGTAAGTGATTTTTGTTCTTGTGGTCCTGCTGAATGGAAATGTATTTGTATTATTTCTCTGCCTCTCTGTACTTTTGTACCATAGGAAATTTTGTATAAAGTATCTATTTGCCTGTATCTTTGGTTTACAAACTGCTTCTAAAAGCAGAGGAGAGTAATTTGTATTAGATTAGCTGACCCACTATGATTATCATAATGTCACACAAAGTTTTTTAAAATGATTAATTCAGGAATTTGTATTTCTATCCAGGGTGAATAGCTTACATTTCTGCTTTACATAAATATCCATTCTGTCACTATCCCATAATAGCAAATTGCCAAATGCTGGGACTGTTCTGTCTCTGTGTTTGTATTTCCTTTGATCGCTTTGTTGTTCTACTGGATGTTAATTCATTGCCATGGAATGTCTTCTGTCATTGACTGGGTGTTTTTCAGGGGTCTGGTTTCCATGGAGAGCTGACATTCTGAGTGTTGAGAGTGGACATGCATAATCGGGAAGGACGGTGTGTACTGGGCATGTGCGTAGAGATGTGTAGTGGTTATTAGCATGTTTTAACATTCACAGAGGTCAGACGGTGGCATTTACCCTAAATCATCGTCTGCAGTGCCAGCCACAGCAGTACAGGCAAGGGGCGAGACAAGTGATTAGCTGCCTACCTCTGTAATCACATAAATGAAATAATACTCACTCTTGTGCAAGAGATACTGTCATGTGCGACGCTTGAGGAATTCTTTGTTGTGGGAATAAATAACTCTTTCCCAGAGTTATTTTTCAAGTATATAAATGACAAAGTGTCTTTCGTTCTAGAATAAGCTAAATCATTCTGACCAGTTTATCAAAGCATATATAAGATTATACTAATTACTATAATTAACGTGCAGAAAATCAAGTTAATGGGGCAATCAGTGAGATGATTCCTTAATTTTATGCTCTTTTAACTACAATAATTAATCAGATGGCCGCCAGTTTGAGGAATGGGCGGTCGTCTTAGTGCTTATAAGTAAAAAAATATATAATTTTGTTTAATTATTTATTGCAAAAGTGATACACATTTCTCTCACATCCCATACAAATGGGGATGGGGAATGTTTTAAATCTATTGTAGATCATGAGGAATTTTGTGTCCTCACTAGTTCCATTTTTTCCCACTGCCTACAAGCTGTGCATAAAAATAATTGAAGCTGTAAATTACAAATTTTACATGGTCTTGAAAAAGAACCACTAGATGCCACTAGGAAACCAATAACAAGCTGCTAATTCCATCAATGACCTTTTCATAGTTTTATTGCTTTTGGCCATTTGTATATACGTACACAGTGTGGCTCTATGTATTTAAAAAAAAATCATACATATTTCTCATCTCATAGAAACAGTCTACACCTTTTTGTACAACATAATAGACCATAGTCTGGGTAGATGCCATATTCAATTTAGCAGATAAAAATGAAGTCAAGTTTTTCCAGAGGGCATGCACTGTATGAAGCTCCTAGTTCACATTACATTTTCAAAACTTTTCAACTTTGAAAACTGTTTCATTATTGACACAATTCACTGAACACCCTGTACTTCTCTCCCTTACTGCCTAGTTTTCCCATTCCTGTCGAAATTGAATAGTGTTATAACCTTTAAAAAGCTCTGTACTATGTGCAAGTGCGCCATCACATTCTCTGCTACCTGTCTGTGTCTCATACTCTCTTTGGTTTCAACAGTACTAAAGATATGGAAACTACATTTTATTTTACAAGTATCAAATCATTCGACTTGCTCTTTTCTCTTCGTCCTCTTCTTTCTTTTTCTCTCCCACAGTCACGCAAAAAGACTGCATATGCATCATCCGTTTAAACGGATGGAGTGACAGTGTCAGAGTCCTGACAAGAAAAAGTAATGGAATAAGTAACCGATGTAGAGAAATGTGTTTAGTGGCAGTGAGAGAGAAAAGGCGATAATGGGACCCATCCGTTACGTCGGTGCATGGGTGCAGGGCTGAGTCTAAGTGAGATGGATGACTGTGTGTTCAAACCCCACTGGAGCTCGGAGGTCTGAGTCCTACACAGACTCTCTCACCCAAGTCTCCAGGAGAAGAGTGCGCCTTGATGAAGTCTAAGAAGTTTTTATTGATATCTAAAAAAGCATTTCTCAAGCTAGTATTCAAATCCTGTCTCGTTTATCCATGTTAAAACCCACAATAGCGATGACTGTTATTCTAAGCAGTGGTTTAGGATCGAAGCCCAGACTCAGAGGACATCCAGATGCCTGACTCATGTTACAGCGTATGCTGAGCTGGAGTGCCTTTTGCCCTTGGCTCTGATCAAAAGCCTGTAATCGACTCATTTATTCAGCGCAAAGCTGGGAGGCAGAAAGAAGCAAGTCCATGACCTGGTTGTAGCCGCTGGACATTCAGTGGTGGGATGTAGAGAGGAATTTTTTCCTGGTTGGTGCTGCCGGAGGCTCCTAGCATGATATGCTGCTTTGCTAGCTGATAGGATAAGAGCTGCTTGTTTCAGTGATATGGGGGTTGTGTCCACAGTGATTAAGAGCTGCTGGCCTTTCTGGCTCTCCCCTCTCTCCTCGTGTTATCATCAACCTTTTTGTACGCTGCCGAATCTTTTTTTTCAGTGCTCGTTTCCTTTCTGCATCTTTCTATCACAGTCTGTCTTTCACGTCCCGCTGCACTTGACTCGGTCTCATCAGATCCTCTTACTCTCGTGTCACTTGACCTCGGTGGCTGTAACTTACTGCAGTAGCACCAATGTACTGTATGCCTGCATCTGGCTCCTAATCA
This sequence comes from Gymnocypris eckloni scoliostomus, assembly GCA_027564155.1. Lineage (NCBI taxonomy): Eukaryota > Metazoa > Chordata > Actinopteri > Cypriniformes > Cyprinidae > Gymnocypris > Gymnocypris eckloni. The sequence continues at coordinate 31,430,605 of CM050415.1, read as the reverse complement.
TATAATCTGATGTAAGATAATGCAACCTCCTAAAAGTCAGTGGATTATGGCTAACAAATATGTGCAGACAGGTGGGAAGACAAACAGGTCTCATTTGCAACTAATCAAATACAAGATGTTTTCTTTGACGATGGCATACACAGGTTTCCACGAGGTCTACGGTGCGTTTTGGTTGAGAATTGATCTGCATTAAGAATTTCTTCAGTGAGCTGTAGGTCCACTATTTTGCCTGACGTGACCCTGCTGAAGGACCAGATGAAGGGCAACTATGTTGTGTTTTGCATGCAATAAATGTTTGGTTCTTGAAATTCTGTACCAGCAGTCTCTTCTCATAACTCAAGAGAAATCATACACATACACAGAGGGACTGCTGTGTGTTACCTTGCGTTGTGTATCTGTATGATTACTCATGAGGGACAGTGCTGAAGACAGACAGATGGATACTGTGTATGAGAGAAGGACACATTTTTGCTCTTTGTCTGAGTATTTGTTTGTTTTTGTGATTCTCAGGCGTGTGCATGGTAATCAGCTCACTGGGGTCAGAGGTCATCTCTCTGGAGAAGTGTAGAGATTTGGATACCATGACGACCAGGTTACTGGCACTGCCTTCCATGTCACTGCTTTGTTGCTCTCCCTCTCTCTTCCTGTGTCTCTCTCACTCATTGGCCTTCTCCTCCCTGCTGTTTGGACCTTTGTCTACCTTTTCTTGTGGAAATTATGCTTGGCCTAGAAAAACATGATTTGGAAAATTAGTAAAAACAATAAAATCCAATAACCCTGTGTATCCCATTAAAGCCTTACTGCATATGGGATAACTCACCTAAAAATGAAAATCATGTCCTCAATTACTGTAAGACATGTAAATTAATCTTCAGAACACAAACAAATGATGATATTTTTCATGAAATCCGAGAGCTTTCTGACCCTGCATAGATAGCAATGAAACTACCACATTCAAGACCCAGAAATGTAGTAAGGATCAAACACTTTTATCACAACATGAGTCATTTTATTTCACAATAATGATATTATAGCACACTATATTTATATTTTAGTTTTAAGTAAGGTTTTTAAGATATCAAATTTTGTGATACCATCAAAATCTACCTATGGGGTAAGCAAAATAATTTCATTTTAAATAGAAAACTAATATTAGCCTAAATGATAAAAAACAAAAACAACTTCATACTCACTGAAGGCAAGTGAACAGTCAGCGATTAAATAAGATTAAGAAATGAATTAAGCAACAGGACAAAAACATCTACAGTAGAACAAATAAGAAATGCTAAATAAAGTAATCAAATGTACAAAAACACTGCACATTCTTCATTGTGCAAATTAAATATATGCTGTAAGAATTTAATTTCTTACAGCACGAAAATTAGACTGCGTTTTTTTAAGAGCTGCCTGGGTTCAATATACTTTTACACATGTGTTTTCTTTCTCAGCGGTTTGCTTTCACTTAAGACCTAAACTACTGTGTTTATGAGGATACTAGGAAAGACAGGACATTTGACACATACGAGTGAGTGTATTTAACCGTTTAAATCCTATAAAGCGACAAAAATAACTCTGTTCAATACTCCTGTGCTCTATGAGCACTGTCTTCACAAGTGTGCACCTCTCTGACCGTGCTCAGAAACAGTCTCTGACAGCATGTGTGTACAGTGAAATGAGCTCTCTTTCACTGCTGATTGCATTTCAATGGCTTAAAATCACTTGTCTTTAAACTGTAGTGCTTAAAAATGCATGCAGACGATAAGTTTTCATAACCACCTAACCAGTGTTGGGGTAACGCATTACAAGTAACGTGAGTTACGTAATAATATTACTTTATCAAGTAACTAGTAAAGTAACGCATTACTTTTTAATTTACAAGAAAATATCTGAGTTACTTTTTTACAATTTATTGACAACAGTGCGCTGTGTGAACATGATGTTACAGTAGGTCTAGACTAAATGTGAATGTGCATTAATTCATCCCACTCGTTTCAGTATTTCATCAAAATGAATTAAAACAGTGAAATGCAAACTCAGACTATGACGCAAACCTGTAATAATTAAATATGTTAAATAACACACGTAATGGTTTATTCATTACACTTTTTGGTGTGAAAGGCTTTTACATTTGCTGTAAATATAATTTTTGTATTAAAAACAAACAATCAAGCCCTGCTCATATTTAAAAAGTAACGCAAAAGTAACCTAATGTAATACTTTCCATAAAAAGTTACGCAATTAGTTACTTTTTAGGGAGTAACGCAATATTGTAATGCATTAATTTTAAAAGTAACTTTCCCCAACACTGCATGTAGCACAGCAACGCCACACGAGTGGGTAACCATGATAGAGACGAGAGTCCAAAATCTCTATCGTTTGACAAATTTCTACTTGTTAATCGTGTCTCTGCTTTTTGCCCACACCTAGGACATCGATAAAATAGCCCATGTGACATTAGTGGTTCAACTGTAATGTTATGAAGCTCCGTGAATATTTTTGTGTGCAAAGAAAACAAAAATAACAGTTTTCAACGTGTGTTCAAGAGAGTACGAGAGTTGGGTGAACTATCCCTGTGACACACTAAAAACTAGCGGTGTCAAAAACCTTATGTCACACGTGTCCAGTTTAAAAAGTTGAACACACCGTGAAGACTACAGCCAACAGCCAAATTGCATGAACAGTGTTGCTTGAGAAAAAATAACCATCTGTATCAGCTAATATCAGTAGTCAATATTTGTGATTAAAAACAGCAAACCAACTCATCTCTGAACAAATAGCTTAAATTGCTTACAATTTTGAATACAAATAATGTTGATCGCTTTATTCATTCCAGACGGTAATGTCATTATGACGATAGGCTGTATGTATCTGTAAGATAAGAACAACCTTCTGTGTATGTTTTCTTGACTTTGTCATTTGCTCATTTCATCGCTTTTCTTATAATGCACGGGTTCGCTATGTTGAACAGCCAATCAGAATGATCTTTATCACTGACTGCTCAACGTAGATTCAGCATGCTCAACTGGTCAATGTTGTCCATGTACGGCGGTGCGAAATACACACCACAAAAACTGAGCTGATGGCCTGATGTTGTCCAACGGCCAACCGTTGGCTTGGTGGCATGCAGCTCCCACACAGACGTCACTTTCAAACCAAGCGTCTCTCTGTTGGTCAAACAGTGGCTAAACTAAACCTGTTGCATTATCTGAATGGGGAAATCTTTCAGTCTGAAATTCCTGATTGTGTGGATTTCTGTTAATCGTACTGTGTCTTATCCAGATGCCATGCAGTAAAGCATGGGTGTCCTAAACTGTTCATAGAGGGCCAACATCACTGCAGAGTAATCTATTTTTGAAAATGTAAAATTGACAGTGTTATTAATCTTAATGTGAATGGTTCATCTGTGTATAAGCTTTTGTTGCCAACTCGTAATGCGACCGATATCAAACATCTCTCTGGTGACATATGTATGCCAGACCTCTCCAGTCATTTTATTCCTGTTAAACCCGTGCCTTTTCCTAACAATCGACTGCACGTTCACATTCAGATCTGCTTCCATCCAATCAATAAAATAGTTTTTAATTAATTTGTTTCACTTGGGTGTGCATTACAATATGTGTGAAACAATAGATGTTACATTGTGAAGTCACAGTTTGAAAATATAAGACTAAGTAGGATAAAATATACAGAATCGTAATCACATTAATATTAATGCAAGAATATAGAATATACAGAATTCAAAATGTAAACATCAATGTGATAATTGAGGTATTTGCATGCACTTTTGATCTTCTTTCTTAGGTCTTTTTGATCCTGAATTTTGATTTGTGCTTTTTAATATTTATTTATCCTTTTAATTTGACTTTGTAAAGTGACTGCATGTCTTGTTTTTGCTCACAAGAATCAAGACATTGTATTTCATACAACCAAAGCCTTATACCTAAAACTTTAACATGTTTTTTTGCTGCCTTGCAAAGCACTGGTGCACATAGTTTGTCTTTCTTCCATGCTTCACTTAGTGCCATATTACCATCACACTAAGTTCCTCTGTTCAGCTCTGTGCAGATTCTTGTACTAGTATAGGGATTGTGATTGTCTCTGTGTGTGTTGCATCAGTGAGATGAAGATGTTTGTAACCCACCTTGCTTTATACATGTCTCAGACAGAAATCTTAAGACCAGATGACTGTTCGCTTGTTTGGACTCTGTCTGTCTTTGTTTGTGAGAGAGAGAGCTCCATGAAAGCGTGAAAGCATTGAGTTCAGCAACCAGATATATTTAGCCCTGACTCGAGACCTCTTGCTTCCCTCCACATTTCTCCTCTTCTCCTTGGCCGTGTCCTCACCTCCTCCACTCTAATATGTGTTTATCTACATATTTGTATGCATGTCTTGAGTGATGATAAGAGGGAGTAAAGAATGAATTCATCCATTGAAGCAGTTGTTTGAAGCGTAGCATAGTTCTCTGAAAGGCTCACACTAACTTTTTCTACGAAGATTATTGTAATTCACTTTACAAGAAAATAATTTTACTTTAAGTCTGTGGTGTTCTTTTAAAGTCCGTGTAAAGGTGTGTTCTGAGTTTGTCACAACATAGAAAAATGTGTTATTAACCACCCAGCCAAATTTGAATGCTAAAAACACCAAGTAAATAAAATAAGGTATCAAAATCTTGAAAAAATAAGCAGTATTCTCTGCTCTCAGACGCTGGGGGTGTGTACACTGGTGGGGCTGAAACCACGCCCACTCGCCGAACATCTACCGTCTCTCTCAACTGTCTTCCTCTGCAGCTTATTTAAAAAGGAGACCAAGCTGTTTTGTAAACGATCGCAACCAGGCATTATACAGGTGCATCTCAATAAATTAGAATGTCATGGAAAAGTTCATTTATTTCAGTAATTCAACTCAAATTGTGAAACTCGTGTATTAAATAAATTCAATGCACACAGACTGAAGTAGTTTAAGTCTTTGGTTCTTTTAATTGTGATGATTTTGGCTCACATTTAACAAAAGCCCACCAATTCACATAATTTAGAATGTGTACATACGGTGCATAATGTATATTGATAACTGTAAGTATGTATAATAGTACACTGTGTGTACTGAGTATATGTTTGTGTATATTGCACATTGTCATCAGTATAAGTCTGTATATATATATGTACTGTCTATATGCAAATTGTTTCTGGAGCATGCTCTCAAGAATTTCACTGACCAAGGCACATGTGCTGTTGTGATGTGACAATAAAAGTGAGTTGAGATGATTTAATTTATAATGTGTTTACAAACCATTCTCAGAATTGACTTAACATGGACTTTAAACAATTTACTAGCAATTTCTGAGTGAAAAATTTGATAATGTTGTAAACCATACACCATTTTGTTTCCGTGCACCTGCCTAATCTCTCTCATTAAGACATGATTAGCAGTATTTAATTACTCTCATCATCTGGACCTCTTCAAAGCTGACCACTCAAACACTGAAATGTAACTTAGTTTTACATTAGCAGAGCCTCAGTTATTATCTCACATGAACAAATATATTTAAGGGGGTAATGAAGTCTGCATATTTCATCTATATTCAAGCAACCCTTATACTTCCCTTCATCTGTACGTGTTCCTGCCTTATCATTCAACAGATGGCAAAGATTTTGCCATTTCTGTTTGATGGGGCTAGTGTGAGTGTAATCAGGTTAATATGTTTGACAGCAGTGCTGCCACAGTATGTCATTATAGATATTAGACCCTATCACCCACCCTTACTAAGAGCAATTTCTCACATCGCTGAATATAGAGGAGATTACACAGCACAGGAGTGAGCGTGCCAGTGAGAAATGAAGATGTAAAACGTCCTGTGTTTATTAAAGCCTAAGACAATGTCGGTGCTAGTATGTGTTTACATACCATCCTGATATGACTGAATTCTGTATTGCTTTGCAGAGCTGTTTGATTGTATGTTTAACAACCGTAGGTTTATTGAGATTGTGATTCGAGGTAGAGAGAGAAAGAGAGGGCGGGTGTGTGAGAAGGAATCTGTGGAAAGGAGTTATTCACCTAGACTTACATAAACCCTAGCTCTATATTTAGACAGCGTGACTTCAGATTTCTGCACCAGAGTGATCGACCACATTGATATGCGTGTGGGCCTCAGTGTTCCTCATGCACAAACTGCAGGCGGAATGCTTTTGCCTGGCTGTAGTCTGTTGAGTATTTATTATACTGTATGTTAGTATGTATCAGGCTGCACAGTGATTTCTTGGTGCTTATCAGAGTTGCGCTGCTGTGTATCGGCTGATTGTGAGTCTGTTTTTATTAGGAGCATAGGAGACTATGTAAGTGTAGATTGGGCTGGTGTGTATGAGCTTGTATCACACTCACATGTGGCTTTTATGGCTTGCTTTAAAAACAGTGAAGGATATTTCAAAATGCAGTTCACCATTTTGGCACACTACAAAATACTTCATATAAATTAACTTATGTAAAAAAAATGTTTTCCAACAATTGTGGAAATACCTTATTTTTCATACAATTCATACTTATAAAAGCACATTTTGAAAATATTTTACAGGTGTAAAATGTATGTGTATATATATATTGCCTTTTAAAATATAAATAATATGAATGTTTTTCATAAATTATCAGTTTAATAGAAACAAAAATTCTCAGTTAAATTAGGTGGATTATCTTTGAAAAACAATACCAGTCAAAAGTACAAGGTCTGTATGATTTTTTATATTTTTGAAATAAGTCTCTTGTGCTCACCATTTATTTGATCAAAATGCAGTAGAAAAATTGTAATATTGTGAAATGTTGGAATACATTTTGTTTTCTATTTAATATATTTTAAAAAGAAATGTATTCCTTTTGAAATGAAATGTATTCCTGAAAATTAGAATTTTCACCAGCCCTGACTCCAGTCTTCGGGTTACATGGTCCTTAAGAAATCATTCTAATGTTCTGATTTGGTGCTTAATACATTTTTCTTATTATTATGAATATTCAAAAAAAAAAGTGCTGTTTAATATTTTTGTAGAAACTAGATTATTTGATGAATATACAAATGAAAGCAATACCATTAAATTGAAATAATAAAATCTTGGTTACATTATAAATGACTTTACCAGAACTTTTTCATATAATGTGTCATTGTTTAGTACAGGGGTAGGCTTGTCGGTCCTGGAGTGCCGATGTCCGGCAGAGTTTAGCTCCAACCCTGAAAAAGCCCTCACCTGCCTGTAGCCCTAGTAATTCTTCAGGTGTGTTTGATTAGGGTTGGAGCTAAACTCTACAGGACAGCGGCACTCCAGGACCGACGTTGCCTACCCCTGGTTTAGTACAAGGAAAAAAAACTTTGTAACTGACACTGACCCAAACTTTTGAACAGTAGTTTATGTCATTATCTACAGTATCTGATAGGCTAACATGCAGGTTGCCAACTAACAGGTTTGTACAGTAAAATTTTTGTTTAGTTTTTTTCTGTTAAAATGACTAACATTCACAGTGGTAAATAAGGTATCTTGTCTATTGTGAAGTCAAAGAACTCACACTGGCTTAAGACTGAAAGAGCTCTTGTCACAGCAGTTCTTTGGATGATGAGACTAAATAGCAAGCATTACCATATTTTACTGACAGATAGAAGTACTGCATGAAGGAAAATTTACAACCCAGTCTATCAAAATGACGGATAATGATTATTTGTAGTGCAAACTCTGTTTGTGAGGGCATGAAATGTGAATGTGTTAGAGATTTCTTTTTTGCTGAATTTCTACACATATGTTAGCATTCTCAAGGGATAGAAAATAGTGAATCCAACCATGTTTCTGACCTGATTCGATTCTAACTGAGATGTTGGATGATTCACTGTACCAGTCATCATTGTTTTTGTATCTGGAGAATAGAAGTTGTTGATGTTCTCGTAGCAGAGATAGTCAGTGTTAGGTGTAATCTTGCTCTTTGTAGATTCACGGTGAGTTTATCACAATGTGTCCTGGGTTTATAGTACATTACGCCTCCAAAAAATCTCTCCATAAATAGTTTTATCTTGGAAATCCTCCTTTTGTGAGGATGCGATTGTGTTTGTTACATTTAAAATCACCTGCAAGTTTATTTGCATGTCTGTTCCATTTGTATGTGCATGTTTATGCGTTTTCGGCCCCGCTGACCTTCATCCCTACTGGTGCCATTGAGGTGGCTTTAGATGTGTAAAGACGTGCTCCCTGCTGCCACTCTCACTCTCAGCACGATAACCCCTGCAGCTGTGCACGGAGCTCCTCTTCTGATGTGACCTTCAGCTCCCTCCAAGCAGCCCTTACTATTCCCCTTCTGCACTCACTTTCAATGTCACACTCACATACGCACAGTGTGAGACTCTTTGTAGAACAGCAGTCTGTGATTAAATCATTTCCTCACTTTAGGATGCTTGGCCAAGGATCCAAATAGCCTTTAATATTAACATGCAATGAGATTAGACCTATAACAACTAAAGCTCGTTTGAATGTCTCCTGCTGGCATTCCAACTAATCCATTACAGTCCAAATTGAGCACTGTTGAGTTCAAATGAGCATGCCAAGCAATGCAACAAAGCTTTATAAAAGTGAAATACCTTTTAATTTGAAAGCATGCACTCAAGTGCCATACATTATCTGAACAAAGTCCATCGGATAGCTGAATCTTGAATTCAGTATTTCTAATGCACAACTTAGTCTGCATTTATTTTCACATGAGCAATTAAGTTCTCTCTATCTAGCTTTAAATCTTTAGTTGCAATTTCTATTTATGGCGGATCATTCGGGAGGCTATTGTTAAAGAAATTTGTAACAGTACGTCAGCATGAGTCAGTTGGAGGGGTCCTGGTGGTCTCATTCAGTACCAGTTTGTATTGGGTACTAGTGCATCAGACCTCAGCTGCTCATTGACCCAGTCAGATAATGAAATGTAATGAAAGTCTGTTTAGCTTTGTGCTTTAGAGAGAGAGAGAGAGAGAGAGGCGCTGCCTGAAGGCAGAGCAATTCCTGAGAATACCTGCATGTGGCTGTGTGTGCAACCACATCCAAACACAATGCTGTGTTTACATGCAATACAGTGTTTTATTGACTTTAAGACAGTAATATTAAAATATTTACACAAGCCAGTTTAACTACTTAATGCTGTTTTCATATATGCAACAATTCCCTGCTGCAGACTGGAAATGCTGATGGGTATAATGGGAATCAGTTGTATGTAGTTTGTTGCAAAATATCTCAAAGACTGTAATAGAGAGCCATAGTGTTATAATTCTGCTTGATTGTGGTTATGGATCAATAATCTCGTTGTTTATTCCACATTAATCTCAGCTGGTCTTGCTTCAGGGGATCAAGTGATGATCCGATACAGTCCTAAGCTGTTTGGTGCAAGTAAACACAATGTTATTTTACATTCAAATATCAAACTTTATTAATATTATATGAACTGCATATATACAATGAGTATCTCAATTATTATCATGACACATGCTAAATAGAAAACAACAGCAACTTTAATTTCTAAACCTCTCTTTTGAATTTGAATGTCTTGTTCTCAGCCACAGCTCAAAACACATTCTGGTCAAAACAAAAAAAGCTTATCCTTATAGTGAACTCATTTTTAATGTTGTCTGGTATAAATTAGCTTTTAACCTGCATAATTTTGTTTGCATGGTATTTGAGGATGAGTGCGTTAGGGACTGCCCAAAGGCCTGGGGAGGACACTCGGAACAGCTGATGGACTTTTCACTGCTGTGTCGTCACGAAAGTTTATCATTTGCATATGTTTTTAAGCCTTGCCAATTTAAACATTCAAGTGATTTCAAAGCATTCAAGTGCAAGAAGACATGAAAATGTCTAATACGTCTATTTATTTACACAGTTATATGGTTAGTTTCATTATTTGCATCGTGTTTTTCCTTCTCTCCTCGACTCTATCAAAATATATCTTTGCTACGACCCACTAGTTGAAAACTATTGGCACACTAATAAGAATCTGATGGGATTAACATAGAGCTCAGAATAAACTGTTTACATTTTGCTTGGTATATATTACCAGCGTTTGCAGTCATTTACCAGTCCACACACAGTTTTACTGGACACTTCGGTGTAGGTCTTGACGTTTGAAATCAGCACATTTCAAAACCGTATTTTACACCAAACGTTATCTCCACTTTCTGTTGTCAAGGTTTCATTTTATCAGTAGCGTGCATGAGGGAACTCTCGCCCTTGAGAGCAGTGGTGGGTAATTTCAGACTCTCTCTCTCTTTCACACACACCCTCTCTGTCTATCACACAGTGTCACTCACTTTCCTCTGCAAACTATCTCTCCTTTTCGTTTTTTCTCTCATCTTGTCACTTTCTCGCTCTGGTCCCTTTTGACTCACACGGTTCGAGCTGATAAGCACATTGTCATCTCTGTCAGGCCACCCAGGTGCCGTAAAGTCCCCTTAAAGTATAAATGTGTGTTTGTGCATGTGAGAGACTTTGTATTATCTGCGTGTGCGAGTGTGTTCATAGCGATTTATCTCAAAACTTCTCATAGGGGTCTTTTTTTGTCTTCAGGGAGTCCGAGGTGCTGCTGCCTCACAACCGTTCTGTCCTTCCCTGAAGGCGTAATACAATCTTTCCTGCTTTCCCTGACTACTGTGCTGAACTGCCCAAGGCAGTGGCTCTACAACTGCCACTTTGTCGTTTTAATTCTGATTATAAAACAAGTTTGAGTAACAACCGGGATGAAAGCAGAAGAGTTGGCAACCTGCTGTATTTCCCTAAAGCACTTTGTGACTACAGGGCAGGTTTGGACAGGAAGAGAAGAGTGCTGCTAATTTTGTTGTCTCATCTTCAAAAAGACGAAGCGCTGTGAAAAATCGCATTGCCATCTCACACTCTGCCCTTCAGAAGACAGGAGTGACATTTGAATAATTCTAATCAATGCCACATCATCGTTCCCCACTGAGTTTAGAGAATGCTCGTGTCAGAGTAATTTGTGTCACTTGGGGTTAGTGATGACTGACTTTAATTCTGCCTCTCCTCGGTGGCCCAGGCCTCATGTACAGCCTGGGTGACTTGTTCCTCTCTACTCCACTGGAGAATCAATACCGTAAATAGCCATAATATAATTACGGCCGTAATGGAAGAACAAACTACTCTCTGTTTACTTTCCCTCCAAGTCCGATGGGATGTATGCGGGGCAGGGAATGGTATGACAGCGGGTGGAAAGATACAAGTCTGTTTAGGGAATGAACACCAATCAGCGCTCACCTCATTATCTCTATAGGGGGAGGAACGCAAGCTGGGTTCGTTCGACTTGCGTGAGTTGCAAAATCTACAAGTGGTGTTGGTGGCCTGCCAGATTTCACATTCCTCCACTTGGTTTTGTTTGTGTATGTTTGTCATGGAGGAGGTGATTCGTCATCTCCATGGAGTTTTTAATGCTGTCAGTTGAGATCGACTCTGATTGGACAATTAATATGATTCATCTGGGAGCGTGTCGGAAAAACATATGCCGTGTTGATCTCATAATTACCTTTATTATTAGTAAGTTTGAAAATAGGCCGGTATATAGACAGCTCACACTTCTATACTTTTTAATGACTTTTTACAGGCTGCAACATCTGTGAAGTCCATTTTATAATGGGTTGGATTATAGCCAGATTTCAGTAAGACAGATTTATGAGTCAGATTTATGAGGACACATGAAAAATGAGAAGAGAAAGCATTAATTAATGAATTATTGAATTTGCTGAAATTACTGAGAATGTCACTAAATATAAATAATTGTTCAGACAGGTCTTTTGTATATGTTGTATGTGTTTATATACGACTTTGACTTGTTTTGCTGATTTTTTCACAGTTTTATGTGCGTAACACTTTACAGTGAGGTTTAGTTTGTTAAAATTAATGCATTTGGTTTCAAGAACTAACAATGAATATTTTTTGTATCTATTAATCTAGATATTTAAAGAAATGTATACTTTTCAGACAGGATGCATTAAATTGATCAAAAGTGACAATAAAGAAATGTATAATGTTATAAAAGATGTAAAAGATAAAAGATTGTTTTAAATTTTTTTTCTTTTTAACTTTCTATTTGTTAAAGAAGAAAATGTAGTTTAAAAATAATGTATCCTGAACATTCATATTTTTCATCAGAGGAATACATTGCATTGTAAAAAGTACAATATTATATAAATGTAGCCTTTTTCATGCCAATAACCTTTTCCCCCGCAGAAATATTAAGAACATATTGTTCATTATTTAATGCTCATAGCAATTTAATGTAAATTTACTCAACTTTTAAAATGTTAAACATCTATAAAGATATGTAGAATTCAACATTAACATTAAAAGTTGATAAATGCTGTTAAAATTCATTGTTCATATCCTATGAAATATGTTAGTTACTATATGAACTATTGATAATGAATGATTATAAAAATGACAAGCTTGTTGTAAAGTGTTTCTGTTATTTGTGACCGTGTATTGAATAACACCTAGTGTTATATGCAGGCGCGGACTTGACCAATAGGCGAGGTAAGTGGCCACTTAGGGCCCCGGAAATCAGGGGGCCCCGTTTGATATTCACTTAACATATTTGGCCAATGCATTAGTATGTATTTGTGTTATGGAGAGCGTCAAATGTTCACTCACCACTCAAAGCGATGAGTTTTTGTCAGGTGCGGAGTTCTGCAAGCTTGTGAATCCTCTCATTTTAACAACGCGTAGATAAGATGTAAACAAGAGATTTATTGTGCGAAGAGCTTATTAACGGAACATCGTGAGATCGCGATGAACTGAAGTGAGTGACAGCTTTTAGTGATTATAGATGGAGCGCATAAGCTGTTTTGACTGTCTCAGCGATCAATAAATGCAAATGAACTATAAAATAAATGCAATGACTGGAGATTTTCGCTTAATAGATTACATTTTCGATTTGTTTCTCGGCAAACCCTATCATATGCCTTAAGAACATTTGGAGTATATAATGAGTTGCATGGGATCATTTTTATGACATTTTAATCCTTTTTGGAAAAGAATTGAAGAAGTTTACAATTCATTAAATGGACAAGTGCAAGCATTTTTTATATATAATGTCTTCTTTTGTAATCAGAAAAAAAATCTGTAGCTTAATATGGCTTTAGAACAGCATCAGGTTGACTAATAATTTAGGCTACTTAAGTTGTGAAGGGTTAATAGTTATAATACATAATAGTTATTATAGCTTTATCCTAACAAGAGCATTATATTGTGTTGGGGCCCCTTTCCTGAAATTTGCTTAGGGCCCCCAAATCACAAGTCCGCCCCTGGTTATATGCATGTACTACAGTTGTGTAATGTGATTATTTCCCATTTTTAGCAGGATGTAGGAGTGCTCCACTCTCTTTCTGGCAACAGCATCCGCTCTACGGTTACTCTTCTTTTGCATTAGGGTGATGGGGATCAGCTGACTGTGGCATTTGAACATGTTCTTTTGGCAGAGATGCTAGGTAGCACCATTTGATATTGGGTTGGTTGATGTGTGAGCTCTGGCTTACTGTCTCTGATGAGGGACGATTAAAGACAGTGCAGAGAGTGGGAATATAACCCAAAAATAGACACATTGTTTGGTTTGTTCTCTGAACAAAAAGAGAACAGCTGTAGACGCCCCTTTGCTGTGAATATTTCATGAAGGCTGATAGCTTGGCTCTAGCGCTGGTACCCTGTTTAGCACATATGGGTTGCCTAGCCGATGAAAAGCAGAGCCTTTTTACCTATTTTTACCTTTTGCAAGTCTATTTTGAATTGCAAGTCAAGTGAACCTTGAAAGATTGGCTTTTACAAGAAACAAGTACAGTAGTTTATTTTCATTCTCAAAATAAGTGAAAAATAATACCAAATCCACACTCAAATCCAGCTTAATTTCATCTTTATTGTTCCTGAAGGGATCTTAATGGTGTCTATGTCCCATTATTTAAATCCGTCAAAACTATTTAACTGCTCTTATACTTCAAGGCAATTGTTCTCAGGGGTCCACTATGGGCCTCTGCAAGCTTCCAGGGGACCCATAATCAGTCTTAAAATTATTTGTTACCAATCATAATTAAAAAGTAAAACAAATATATTTTTATGACATCCCAGTTGAGAAAATGGATTATGTAAATGTTGCATGTTTCTACCAGTTTGAAAAAGTTTTTGGAGTTCTGCTTTTTTGTCACTAGTGGTTACACACTGGTTACACACTAGGGGTCACACACAATTTTTAGTGTCTTTGTATGCTAATAGATGGCCCTGTCCTTTGTGTAATGTGTACGGCACTGAATCTACTGAGGTCTGGTCATGCTTTGCCCTCTCTGTAGATCCAGTAAGCACTCTTCGGTGTGTGACTCCAAGCGTACACCTTTAGGTCATGGTTGATTACGCCTTTCAAGATTTAGCAGAAATTTCTTCTAGTGTCCCAAAGGTAAGGCAGACTAGAGAGGTCTCGCCTTGTCGCTTGAATTATTCCGCAGCGCTTACCACTGGCTTTCCTGTCAATATTCCTTGCCTGTGTGGTCATTCTTGAATTAATTGATAAAGAATGGCAGCAGTGGTTTTGAAAGGATCTGCTTAATCCACGGTGCTGTGTGTAATAGAATCAAGAGCTGATGTGATGCCTCCTTTTTAATCGTGCAAAGCAGAAATGTATTTTTAAATCAAAAGGCATGATTTATTTACTGCAGTGAGGATAGGGATTGCATGCTCAATTACACCGCTTTGATGTAAATGGTTAAAATTATTTGTTTCAGTTTTTCAGTTAAGGTATGGCTAAGAGCTTCTAACCACATTATCAGCTGCTAGCGGTTTATCACACGTGCCCAGGCATCAGGAATGCGTTGCATGCGCCACTTGCTCTCTGTCCATGGTGCTGAAACAGTACACAACAGCTTGTGCAAAGTAGTAATGCACTATCCTTGTATCCTCACTGGTTAAACTAATGGAGAGAAGTATAAAATGGCAATTTAGTAATTTATCTAAAGTAGTCTGCATGGCAGCCAAGTTGAACATGCAGCATTATAGCAGCCTTAAGCCTTTTTTGTTTTAATGTTTCTTTGCATTTCATATTTAAACATTCATTTCATAACCCTTTCTTCTGCTGTGTAAATGCTTTATGCAGCATTAAACTGTCTTTGTAATT
This sequence comes from Gymnocypris eckloni scoliostomus, assembly GCA_027564155.1. NCBI lineage: Eukaryota > Metazoa > Chordata > Actinopteri > Cypriniformes > Cyprinidae > Gymnocypris > Gymnocypris eckloni. The sequence goes on along the minus strand of CM050415.1, from coordinate 31,415,451 downwards.
GCTCTTTTTCTTGAAATGTAAGCCACTTCAGATGCGGCATTTGCATGGCATTGCTGTGTAAACACGCTTTCACAATCTAGTAAAATAAATCCTCGTGTTTGTGCACTGCATAAGATAGCAGTCTGTTTTACACCATAATGGCCAAATTATGTTCCTCCAAACGGCTGTTATATATTGCTACTGGCCGTTTTCTCGCATTGATTTTGATTAGCCAGTCGACTTGCGCAATCCTGTCGTCCTAAACGCAAGAGCTCACATTTCACATAACGAACGGCACACAGTTTCTTCATTCCAACGACTCATGCATGCGCGTTACATAAATAATACAAATGGATAACAACCCATTTTATGAGCTACCTGCGCTCAACACTCTTTCGCACGTGTATATAGGACGTGTATGTAGGCTCTCGCGCAATGATGTGTTCCTGTGGCTCAGTGGTGGAGCATTGCGTTAGCAGCGCAAAAGGCTGTGGGTTCAATTCCCAGGGAACACATACTGACAAAAATGTATAACCTGAATGCAGTGTAAGTCGTTTTGGATAAAAGTGTCTGCTAAATGCGTAAATGTAATGTCACAACGGCGTGCCATATCACTTCACTGCGTGTTTTAAGATTCGTCAAACGCGTATCCCCCGCACGCCGTCACACTGTTTTGTGGTAATAGTGTTTTTTCGCACTTTCTCCCGTGGATTCTTTTAGACATGGCAGTGGCACGGGAGAAAATGGGAGTTGCCGGTACACACTGCTCGAGAGCAAATCATTCATGTGTGTGCACCGAACATGCCCCATCTCGTGAGACACAGGTGAAAGAGACTCTGAACTCACCAGCGTCAGGCGCGTCAGTGCGCGCTCACATCCGCGTCGCTCAGTTGGAGTTCTTCTCCGCAGTTCAGCGAGCGTGAGGCAATGCGAATTCACCTGCTGGAGCACTGTGATCACGCTGCGGGGCTACCGAAGTTAATAGTTGAATAATAAAATGTGTGTTTCGACCCATAATGCTTGGAATTAAGGACACTCGGCGTTTAATGTGGATTATTGAGCGTGCAGATAAACTAGACACATCCTCGAGCAATTGAAGCAAGAACACTGAAGGAAAGCGATGCAACTCGCTCCCTTCCACCAAACCTCGCGACGAAACCGGTTTTTCTTTTTCTTTGGGAATATATGCGCAGTGTGGGAACGAATTTGGGAAGATTTCTGCACCTTTGGGAAGGAAAATCCAATTTCGATAAGTAATAGGAAGGACCAGTGTTAAAATAGCAGACGGAGGTAATTCACACAGACTACTGAATCATATTTCTCTTCCAGACAAAACGGTTGCGTTCTCGTGTCAAACTTGAGGAGTAGACACCATTGGGGAAAAAATGGAAAGAACATCAACGGATAACGGCGATGACTTGGATTTTCAGGATGTGGAAATACAGATTTAATTTCTTGGTCTAAATGAACAAATCGATTGTCAAAATACGTAAAAGACTCAGAGTTAGCACTGAGTTTTGGCTCGTAATGTAATTGGCTGAAGACAAGTCATTTTGTGGACGGTTAAGCAGAGGTTATGTAATGCAAGAACTGAGAATGACATTTCCTTGTCACAGAGCTGCAAGCTGGAATTTTGCTTCAGTTTGATTAGACGCTTTTTTTCGTATCGGATCGTTTTGGAAATCAACGTCGCTCTTTCTTTAGTGCCCTGCGGCACGCGATTTTGATGTCAGAAGAGGTAAGGCAACTCCTTATTGTAGTAAATATTTAATGTCTCCATCTCTTTATTATATATAGGCTACACTGTCTTTTGCTTATGTTTAATAGCATACCTCTTGCACTGCTCAAGTACACCCCGACGGTAGTTTCTCTCTCTCTCTCTTTGGAGAAATACTGTTCGTTGTGCATCTTTGTGGCACATTTGGTCTCGATTCCATTGCAGAAGTAACGCGGAGCGCGTTTGCTTTTAATGAGAGTAATTGAGAAACGTTTCGTCTCGTTAAACGTCTCGTTTAACTGATGAAAAAAACACGCAAAACGCATTTTGGATCAATTATAGTTAAGAATCAATGCGAGGACACTTGTATGGTTGCAGTCATGCCTTTCTATGGTCTTACAGAAACTCGTAAGATAAAGAAAAGTACCTGCTCAAACAAAACAGCGAGATTCTGTCGTTTAATTATCTGAGGTGCGTTCAGCGCAACAGTTAGAATGAACAAAAAATGGCACGCTGTGCTGATTTCACAGTTAGATTAGCTTTGTGGCGAGACTGCGGAGACACAGGTTTATATTGTTGAGGTGAGACAGCATGTTCTCAATATTTTGTAGCTTTTGTAACACCTTTAAACACTATATTTTTGCAACAGTGCCCATCACTGACCTATAGGCCACCTGTCAGACGACAGCTGAACTGTGTCACGAATCTGCTTGTTATTAATAGACGTTCCAGGACCATTACATCAAATCTGCAGTATTTGCATTCAAATATTGTTATAGTATTGTTTTGGAAGTCAGTTGCCTTATTAAAAGGGCATCCCCACAATATTTGCATTAACAATCATATTTGTTTGATTTTATTTTAATAAAATTACTTTCCACTTTTTGAAAACAAGTATATGAGGGCCTGTTTTGTTTGTTTTGTTTAGCATTATTTAAGGATCGTCCACAGTTGCTGGAGAGACTGGTTGTATGAGCAAGTCATGTGACCCGTTGATTATACCACCAGTAATTTTTACAGTAACAAACAAATTGGTATTTTCATTATTCATTATATTTAATTATATACATACAGTAAAGGCCTGTTAACTATACAATCACCAAAATGGCTCCTGTAGTGCTTTTGACATTATCATTGCATTACATTTTTGTATTGCAAAGTTCTGTCAGCAACAGCTTCCAGTTTATTTCTGGTAAATTTAACAATTTGTTGTTTCGTAGTGGCTGTCGTATATTGAATTGTGGCTGTCACAGGGTTGCTGGCTCTGAATCAATCACTATTTTTGTAGAACTGTTAGTAGCTTAAAATTAACAGATAAGAACAAAAAGCATAGGAACATGATCTCATTTCCAAATAACCATTGGCCCATAAATTAATATTGCAGTAATTTTTCATCATTGGACATCAAGACTACAACACAGAATGTTTTAGCTGATCCAGGCTACGCTTGGGGTCCCATTGCTCTTTAGCAATGATTTATGTGTAAAAGCATAGCTTAGACAGATTTGGTTATACACATACAGCCAGATTACTCATTATAAAGGCTGCATCTCCGTCCTGGAATTACATTTTACTCAGTGCTGATAATGCCATGTGGTAGGATATAGGGTTTATGCATGCATGGATCATGGGAGACAATGAAGAAGACATAGGGATACTGTGCCAGAAACGGATGTTGAAATGGGTTGTTGAGCATGTAGGGTGGCTTAGAGTTTTCAGAGTAGGCTCCCGAAATCATATAAGAGAGAACAAAAGAGTGTGTGATAATCTAACAGTCAATAAGAACAGGCAGTCAGAGGCAAGACGAGAGGGAGGGAATGAGGAGGGCCTGCTTGAGTGCTCTTCACATTGTAAAGTCTGCCCTCGCTGCAGACAAATATACACATATACACTCACTTCAGGGTCTCTTACCTCAGTCAGGTGCTCTTCAGCTCTCTCAGAGAAAAGGACTCCGGCAAGTCACTGCTCCAGAGTCCAGCCACCCCTGATCTCCTACCCAAACCAAACAACACTGCAGAATTCCCCCATGGCCGTGTAGTTGTTGTGCAAGTTGCTATTATTACACAAAGCACATTCTGTATTACCTAAAGAGATGTTTAGTGTTTAAGATGGATTAATACAACATTTCTGGTCAGTGGGCTGCTACGCTTGGCACATTGGAATCTGAGTTCCCCAGCGACAGTAAGTTCATAAAAGCACTGTTTCAGGGCTGCTCCTGCTCCATGTTGTGTTGTTGCTGAGGGTTTTAATAACGGAGCGAAATTGCCAAGGATCTGTAGCACTTAATTTTACAGTCCTGTTACTCATGTACATACTATGTTCTTATTTTAGTAATTACAATAACTAGGTAAAAGCTAGGTACTTACCATGAACCTACCCCTAAACCTAACTCTACCCCATATAGTTACCTTATATTACTTTTTAGGTAGGTACACTTTAAGTACACTGTAAGTACATGCAAATACACGTACTGTAAAATAATGTGCAACCTTTAGAATGAATTAGCTGTTAATGGCTAGAAAGGCTGGTATGGTAAGGCTGGTTGTGTTTGTTGTTGAGTTATCGGGATGTCCTCCAGCGTGGCCACACTATCAGTGCTGCTGTCTGTCTGCGCTCATACCTGCTGGAGATTCAGCACTGCCTCTGGGGGAGTGAGCTGCATTATGGAAACTGTGAAACCAAGTCCAGACACATTTATTTAGTTTGTTTGTGTTTTGAGCATTTCAAAGGCAATAGAAAAATAGTCTGTAATTTGCATTACTGCTGCAGGGTTAGCATGGCATTATAAAGAATACATTTTTAACATGAGAGAAAATGAGAAGAGCATAATGAATCCATAATATTTGAATAAGGAGTATTTAATGTATGTAATAAGATTTGTCATGGTTGGGTGATCAAACCTCCCTAAAAACCGGAAAAAGATACTTTTTAAATGATTCAGGGCTCAACACTAAGGATATTTCTGCTAGCCTGGTTGGGGCAGTGATTCAATTTTTTTTGTTGCTCTGCCAACATTTTCACTGGCCCTGCCACAAAAATAGCTGTTATCATTGTTTTTGAGCCCTGTTACAGTATATCAACAAGTAAGCTTATATGACTCGATAATTTCGATATAAGTTCAATTTTACAAATCTCAATTCAGTTCACAACTTCAATACCACTGCAAAAACTACAAGTCGAATATAATAATAAAATAAATTCAAACGTTATTAAAGCAACGAGCAAGCAATAATCAGTAAATAAGAACAAATGAACAAATTACAAGCAATAGCACTAATAAATTGAACAAAGTTTAAATAATTAAACAATGCTTTAGGTTTGTATGTGTTCAGGTACAGAAATTGAATAATCAAATGGTAAAGAACACAGCGTGCAAGTGCTGAATGGTACTGAACTCATGTTTGAATGCTTTAAAATCACATTAATGTTTAGATTGGCTAGGCTTGAAAACACCTACAAATCATAAACTTCCATGACGATGCAGCAACAAATCCCTCAATTGTCCCGCGTCTTTCACACTGGCCCTATTTTTTGTAATTATTTATTGTACTTCTATTGCCGCTTTTAATCTTTTTGCAGTTGACTTTCCATATGAAATAATGAGATTGTAATCTTAGTTTTGAATATCACAGTCTAGAAAGCAGTCTGCCTCTCTCTTCTCATCTCTCTGCTGTGATAGTAGGGGATTAGTGCTGTGTTTAGCTGCAAAATCTGTGAACCAAATCACACCATCTCTTTCTTAACTGCTCCTAATTGATCGAATTAGGAGGCAGCAAATGTGAAATATTCCTCATGGCCACCAGCTGTTTACTCTGGAAAGTAGAGCGCACACTCTGCATACAGAGCAGCTGCAGGTGCTGCTAGAGGACCTTAGTGAGAACACTGACATCATCTGCTTTCATCCAACTGTGGAGGGCACAAGATCCCTGGCTGCCCTCTCGCCAATCAATTGTACCAGTCTGCTTTTATTTTTCCTTGCTATTTTTGGGGTTAACCTAAATTGGGCATTGCAGCTCCACATAACTGGTGTTTTGTGTAAAAGCTATGTCTCAAAATGGTCAGGTTTAATTGCTGAAAATTGCAAAAAAAAAGTGAACAGAAGTTATTTTTAATTAGAGTTGATGATTTGTAGTTGGATGAGGAAGAGTTTGTAGGTGGAGTGGCAAACTCCATTCGCTATGTGGCAAAGTTATGCAAATGAGCAGTGATGTGATGTTAAGACTACCAATAGGAGTGCAGACAGTGGATCATGCATGATCTGTCTCCTGTGAGTGTAGTGAGTGTAGGCAAGATGCAGGAGACACTAATGTTACTGTGAGTGATTTCACTGTTCTATATGATTTATCTCTGCCCACATGTAGCAATATTTTTTTAGAGTTGTGTGGAAAATGGTCTGAGTTGACAGCATTCTAAATGTCTTGTGTTGATACACTGATAATCGTTCATCATTCTTATGAAATGTTCTATTCACTGTTGTAGTTTATACAAAATCTTTCCTTTGCAGAATGTAATTTTTTAGCAGTCCACATTTGGATCTTATATTTACTTAAGTTTACATTTACGTTTACATTTAGTCATTTAGCAGACGCTTTTATCCAAAGCGACTTACAATTGGGGAGTACATAAAGCGATTAATCTTGAAGAGGAAAACATACAGAGGAAGTGCCAATAACACCAAGTCTCAGGCATTGTTCAAATAAGTACAAGCTAGCAAGGGAAGAGAAAGATAAAGAGAAAGATGAAGATTTTGAAAAAAAGTGATTTTCTTTTTTTTTATGTGAACTACAGTCATAAGTGTTATTTAATAATTAGTGTTATACATTTATTTTATCGATTAGCTCGAATGTGTAATTTATGTCGACTTGTTTGAATGAAAATCGTTTTTTCTCTTTATCATCTGCCGACGCTCCCCTCTGGGCTCCCATATTTCGGAATGGGCTCAGCCCTCCCTCCGCATTGTGATCCTCCTCCCCATACCCCCTGCAATCCGCCGCATCCCAATAAAGTGTTCGGAAAGAAAATGACGTGTTTTTTGATAGTGCTTAAACTCTTGCTAGACTTATATCAGTCATAATGTTCTTTGACAATGCAAGTTCTGAGTTCAATGCAAGAGAGAATGTAATGAGTACACGTAGTGGTGTCGCACACCGGATGAGAAGTGCAGCAAAGTTGCAAACTGGTCATTTTCAGTCCAAGACAGCAGTCCAAAAATATCTAATCACCTAACAGGCAAAAGTTCACATCAGTGAACAAAGTGGTTTTGATCAGTTTGACGTTCAGTGTTCGAAAAATCCGAGCAAATGGAACAAGAAAGTGCCAAATTTTATTATAGCTCTATTTATGAAGTATACAGACTTTATTAAAGTCATAGAAAGATAAATGTTTGCTGAAAAATGCACAATACACAATCTTCCAGCCTAGGGTGAAGTCGTGATGTACCTTAACAATAATTTATGACAAATATAATGTGATTTAATGGAAAATGTCATGAATCGTAGCTGGTACCCGCCAGTGAAAACAATTTGTTCCAATTTTGAAGGCACTGCACTGCGGTTTTAGTCCATTGTCTGACCCCCTTTAGTAGGTGGCAGTATTGTACCTTAACTCTGGTTGTCACCAATCATAAAACAGAAAGAAGACGACAGTGATGCAGTGTGTAGCTACTACCGCTGCTAAAGAAAATCAGAGATGACAGACAAAAGAGAGAGTCTACTCACAGTTGAAAAAGTTTGCTCGCCAGTGTGAAAGTTTCTTTGGATTCTATAAAAAAAAGATGGGGTGACACTCCAGTCTGCAGGAAGCAGCCACTGAAAAGGCACAATCTCCATTTGTTTTCAACTGTAATTTTGGCACATTTAAGAAGCAACTTGAGACAATCTTAAAGGTCTAGTAGCGTAATGATGCTGTGACATTCTAGAGATATATTCTGGAGCAAGTCCATGTAAACCTTTAAAAACCATTAACAAAACTTTATATTGCACTCTAAAATCAACAGGAAGCCAGTGCAGAGAAGCCAGTACCAGAGAGCCCTGTTGAAAAAACTGGCTGTTTATTTCATCCATACTGGATTACTGGATTACTCATGGATGCAGTTGGTGCAAAATGCAGCAGCCGAAAAGGAAATGATCCAGTTTCTCCCTGTTGAAAAAAAAACAGCATATGCTGGTTAGGTATGTTTTAAGCATGGCAGCTGGTTTAAACTGGTTTAATCTGGTTCTTTGTCGGTCATGAGCTGGTTAAAACTGGTCCTTTGTTAGTCATGAGCTGGTTTAAACTGGTCCTGAGCTGGTTATGAGCTGGTACTGAGCAGGAGTTAGTTGCTTAGGACCAGCTTAAACCAGCTCAAACCAGCTACCATGCTTCAAAACATATCTAACCAGCATATGCTGTTTTTTTTTCAACAGGGAGAAACTGGATAATTTCCTTTTCGGCAGCTGCATTTTGCACCAACTGCATCCATGAGTAATCCAGTATGAATGAAATAAACAGAAAAGTAAAGATACTTTTGACTGATAGAATAATTGTTTTATAATTACATTTCTATAAAGATAGCAATAATCATTATTGTGAATTATTTTGGCCACAATAATCATGTGGTGAAAATCTGATATTGTGACAGCCCTAAATGCACTGTTACCACTTTATCTTTTTTTTATAACAACGTGGCGCCCCTGGTTGTTGTCAATCTCTCGTCTTTTTTCTCCTCGTCTGGCCTTTAGTGCTATAAACGCTTATTGCTGTGTCTGTGCAGAGAACATCTCAGCTTTATTAGAAGGCAGAGCCAAACATCCAGAAACACTGACAGGGGAACAGTACAGAAATGTGAAGTGCTCTGAGTGATCCACTCTGCTGAACTTGCTGACCGGCAGTTGTATTCCCTCCTGGCTGGGGTTAATTAGATCCCCCTCTTTAATTTCACCCTGTTAATGGGCCTATGAGGGGGAGAAAACGCCTGGCCTCCTGCTCACCTGCTTTATGAGCCCAACAGGTCTGCTCATGTTGATTGTGGTCGGCGCAGCGACCTTACTCTATCCATTGGTAATTTAATTGTGTCTTCATGCTCTGTTTTCCAAATCAATCTGAGCTATTGAAATCCAGATTCAATTAGAGACATGTGTGGCGATGGTGGTGTGTAGAGGGGCTCTGAGCGTGTGTACACATATGTGTATGTGTGGGAGGGATTAGGAGGGCATTTGTTTGTTTTCCATGCCTGTTTGTTTTGGTGGCTTCGGTTTCTCGTGATATGTGGAAAGGAGTTCTGTGTTTCCCCTGCAGCTTCGACTGGTGTGATAAATGTAAAGAAATTACGCTTTATTGTCCTCTGTTGGCTCACAGACATTCGCCTAGGGAAATCTTTCTCCTATGTGTCATTCCAATGGGTTTGAGAGCAAGAGACTTCAGCAATGCATGTGATATTTATGAAGTGAATCAAAAGTATTCAGTATCATTGAAGAGTTGAAGACTTCTCTCTGCACATGACCTCTATTTTACTGTTTCATCCTCTTTTGTTTACTTCTCTCTCTCTCTCTCTAATTCAGTTATGTCCCATGTGTGCTGGTCGATAAGGCATTGCCTCTTAATGCATGCAGGCATTAGTGTAGCCGACCGAGAGATGGGGTCATATTGGATCACTTACAAAATGATCTAAAATCAAAGTTCTGCTTTTGCTTTTATCTCTGTCTTTATGAAACTATTATGTTGTAAAAACTTTAACATCATAAACATCGGAGATATTGGTGTATCTAAACCACTAAACTAAAAAATGCTTATCGATCATGTTGAGCTACGTCTTGTGGTTTGAAAGCAGATAATTTTTTACATTATGGGGAAAATAGTTTTATCTAAACATACTGAATCAATAAAACCGATATCACTGAAAAATTGTAGTTTTGAACCTAAACACACTTGTGCACATACAATATATAGAAACATAATCTAATCACGTTTTATTATGCATGAATATGCCTAGTGAAATATTTGAATACTTTGAAGAGTTTCATTCAGCAGTTGTTGCAGTTAAAGGTCAAAGAGATATAAATATGTGATATGAAAAGTTTGAATCTTTGCCTATAATCGTGATATCTAGAATGCTTGATTTTGGCCTACATTTCAGATTCTGAAGTATTCACCCCATAGATCAGGTAAATATGCAGTCACTTCGAAACAGATACAGTGGTGAGATACAGGGATGAGAATCATAAGCAATTTAACCGTGATGCACCAAAAAAAATATTATTCATTGAAACTTAGCGAAAGCTTTCATATTAGCTAAATAATTTTTACCAAAACTTTCTGTAATTGAACTTGGGTACTTGGGTAATTCAGCTTGGTATGATGTTGAGGTTATCGTGTTCTCAGGTGATACATTTAAACCAATCATCGTAAAGTTTCGGCAAAGAGCCGCTTCTCAATATTTCAATACTTTCAAATGTGGTGTCACGCAGGGAATTCTGGGAACACCAGTTTACTGTTTTTGACTGTTTTTACTCCTAAAAACTGTAAATTAACAGCATTTTACTGTAAAATTACCTGAAATGTCTGGTTAGATCTTTTACAGTTTTTCCCTGTATATAGTATGGGAACTTACTGTTAACCTATTATCAGTTGCTTTCCATAGCGTTTTTACAAACTTTTACAGTTAAAATTACGCTTATTTTTTACAGTGATTGTGTGCATGAAACAGACCCTGAAACTGTTAAAACGTCATCAAAGTGCTGATTTAAACATTTTGGGTAAAGGGGTCATATAATGCTACATGCACTTTTACAAGTTGTTTGAACTGAAATGTGTTTTGGCAGTGTGTGTACTCAACCACCCTATAATGATAAAAATCCACCCGGTGTTTTATTTTTTACCCTGTGTTTTACCCGGTGTTTTAAATCTGTATCCCTTTCTCAAATCGAGCCGTCTGTCTGTGTGACGTCACACGGACGGAGGCCCCTCCCACGATAGTTTGATTGACAGAAGCGTTTCAGCACAGACTGCACTGGTGTCTTACCTCAGACCTGCCCTGAGTGAGCTGTCATCAGTTGTTTCACCGCCGGAGCAGATGTAGACAAGAATGACTCCTAAGCGATTGAGGTGTTTTGTTGTTGGATGTAATAATGAACATAGCAGTAGTCATTTACTCCAGTCACCTAAGCCGCTGAAGAGGATTGTGTTTGGTTTTGAAGGGAATGCGCCCTCGATCTACCTAAATGCGTTTATGTCCGCACGAATCATTCAAGATCCAGCTTCTTCTACAGAAGAAGAGAGTACAAGGTTTTTTAAATGAACTCTTGCAAACCGCCTTTCCAAATAATGTGCTAATTAGCAAGTTGAATACAGTCCCTCAGTGAGCGCTCGGAAGAGAGGGGCGGAGTCAGCAGAGCTCTTTCTCATTTAAAGGAGAATGACACAATACGGCTTGCTCTGAAAAGAGCTGTTTTTGACAGGCAAAAAAACTGTTTTTTACACTACCAATGAATTTTTTTTTACCAAACGATGTTACAGACTTTTAATTAAGACCCTAAATAATAATATCAACTTGTGGAAAATGGGCATTATATGACCCCTTTAATACATTCGGGCCTCTAAAATCCTGTTTGAATCATTTTGGTTGCTTATTTTGGTGCATCACTATTATTAAACTAATTTAAACAAGGTTTCATACTGTAACACAGTACATTGCAAGCTGTATGTATTTTATTCACAAAAAAAAAAATGAACTCATAACCATAATTTGTTTACGAATCGAACCATACTGGTCGTGCTGTAGGTTTTAAGCTGTAGATACAGTAATAGTGCAGGGAACTGTTGGTTTAATTCATGGCAGTGTTCTTTTCACATCATGTGATTTCCAGATTAAAAGTGTTACTTGGTTCTGCTATTTTTTATCCTTAGCGATTTCAGTTAGACATCCCACTTTTGTATACGTTTGTCTTGTTTGGTGAAAAACCAAATCTGTTCACACTGTTAGCCAACATTATTTGAAAACATTGTGACAGCTCTGAAATGATTAGGTCATCTATCTCTCCAAGGGATTAGGCTATGAAATGTGTGCATATTGAAGGTTTATCATTGAGGGATCGGGTTTACCCCATTCTGCCTTCAGTTTCTCAGTGTCTAACTCTCCCTGCCAACACTTACCATCTGTCCCCACTCAGCTGGGGAGCATCCAGCTCAGCTGTCCTGAGAGTGAGAGAGGGAAAGTGAAACAGTGCGTGTGTGTGATAAAGAGAGAGCGGTACCATTTGTTTATAACAAATTCTTTTTATTCTTTTTCACACTTTTTGTTATGTCGGTCCAATGTCTTGCATTTGCTGTGAGTCTTTGTATCACACGAAGAGGCCTTTGTGTTCTCTGATGTTCCCAATTTGTCCTCTTGATGTTGTGCCAGATATAACTTAGCAAAAACTGTGGCTGTACAGTCCTCCAAATGTGGTTATCCAGATATAAATGACACTTTTTCATTTTAAGAAGAACATTCTGTTAAGTCTAAGTGACGGTAACTTTATCATAACCCTTTCTTCCAAGATTTACTCTAATGAGATAACAGTGGCTCTCAGAGTCAACACGAAAGCAGGTTTTTGTAAGGTTCATCTAACAGCATCCCCGGCGAGATCCAGAGGGGTCTTGTGAAGAAACAATGCAGAGTTCACCCACCTCCTCTCATTTTTGTAAGGGACGAGAAACCCACAGGGCGCAGTTAGTCGTGTGAATCGCCACAAGTGATTAGAGAAACTGTCTAATATGCCTTCATCTCAGGGCATTCATGGTTAAATAGACCATGTTAAGTATTGCTATTTTTACAGTCCCCTTAGGGATAAGGCACCCATGAATACAAGGGAAACATTCACCCACCTCTTTCCACCTCATTTCTTTGTCTCCGTTACTCTCTCTCTAGTTCCCTTGGTCACGCAGTAATAGGGACCGTTTACACAGGACGTGTTCTTGCATCCCTCTGTGCTGTTTCTTACTTGTTTGTCGATGTAAATGTTCTAGACGGAAGGACTGCACGATTCTCGCTAATCATAAGTTTCAATTATTTATTATGTATTTTAGTAATTATTATTCATGTTAAGCAATTTCTGATCAGTGAAATATATATTTTCTAAATGTATGTATTACTGTAATGTATTTAACTAACATTTAGTTAATATTTTGTGTGAGAAAAGTACATGCAATATTATTTGTTATAGATCCAGAATAAGATGAGAATGGTTTCTCGATTATAATTAAATTTGTATACATCTCATTACACTTATATTGTTTAATGCATCAGTATTATAATGCAAATATTCTAGCTTTGTTGCATAGCACATTTGCAGTATATATTGGGTGTTACACTGAAATCATTACCATTGTATCACAACATGTATATTGCAACATATTAAACTGCAAAAAAGGAAACACTTTACCATGAAGTCCCATTTGTCCCATTAATACATGAAATAACATGAATAATTATGGTTTATACATTTGTTACAGTATTTTTTAATATGTGCTCTAAAGATGAACGAAGGTCTTACGGGTTTGGAACGACATGAGGGTGAGTAATTAATGACAGAATTCTGGGTGAACTATCCGTTTAACAGGAAACATTTTAGATAAAAGAATATGTGAAAAGCAGTAATCTGCACTTTTCGTGAATAATTACAACAGCTGTAATCAAAATCTTCATTCAGTTAACTGAATAACCTATTGTATTCTGTTTCATTATGTTGTTTTTAATGTAACACCATGAACGGCTCCTCGTGATGTAGCATAGCTTAACTCTGTTGTATTGTGACGTAAAGCAGCATAACACTGTCGTAACATCGGTGAGTGAAGTCCCTAGTGTTCTCCTCTGTCATTCCCTCCTTTCACACATCTCTACTTCCACATCAGGCTTCAGCGTCAATATTTACTCAGCTAGACCCTCCCTCAGATTTCCCCCCCCCGCATCGCTCAACAACAGCCCAGTCCCACTGGAGAGGCTCAGTGCTGTGTGGGTGTCTGGACCATACCAAATGCGCTGGGAGAGGGGTGTCTGTAAAACTCAGTGGGATGTTAAAGCATCAGTGCCGGCTAAGAGGCCAGCGTAAAACAATGAGATCACCTTGAAGAGGTGGATGTTCCTCTGCTTTGTTAACGTGATACGCCCACTTCACCCTAAAGTTGGTTTTGAGCCGAGATACAGGCACCCACAACTTCTGTTCGGTCTCTTTCTCTTCCACATTCTCCTCTTTCCCAAAAGGCCTCTTGGAGTTTGTGCTGACAGATATAACCATGTGTTTCTTTAGTGTTTAAGGCTGTTGGTACACAATAGGCCTGATGCAAGAGATCAGAGGGTTAGATCAATCCATCTTCAAAGCTCAATCTAAATCGATTCATCAGAGACAACACAGCACCTGTTCATCTGAACCGCATCATGAGAGAAATGCTGCATGAAGATGAATGAATCACCTCACTTCAATAAGCATGACGCATTCAGTCCCATTTAAACATTTGATAGCTAATAAAACAAGCAGCACTTTCGTTTCATTTGTAAGCTTAATTAACACTATAAAACTCATTAAAGTGCCTACAGATCAATTCTGTCATCGTTTACCCATCCTCATGTCCTCAAAACGCAAAAACCCTTTTTTCTTCCATTGAACATGAAAAGAAACGTTCTGAAGAATGTTTATGCTTCTCTTTTTTATGCAGTGAACATGGATGGGACCAGGATCTGACAAGCTCTAAAATGCACCATAAAAGCATAACAAATCATAAAAAACTGAAAAATTTAGTAAATGACCAACTTATAGTTTATCTTCCTATTAATTTGATAAAGCTAAATATTAAGACTAACATGAATGTTACATTTGTAAATCTTCATTGTTCAGTTGCATCTGTGTCATCAAAGGTAAACAGATGCAGGCTGGAGTCAATTAGCTTGAAGTTTCGTTAATTTAATTTAATTGTACAGTTTTTTGTTAAATCCAAGGCTAAATCTTGTTTCTCACATTCTCTGTGCTGCATGAGAAATTGTTCCCATACGGAGCTTATTTTTCCAGCACTTTATAGTCTTGCAGGCTGATAAACAGATCTTTAGAGAGTTTGTCTGCTAGTGAAAACACCTTGGACAAATCACAGACTAATATTCCCTGAGACCATACAGGACCAGAGCTTCAGCTAATGTGCTTGTGTGTGCTTTGCACAATGATGGAACAACATTTCTGTAGGGACATGGACATTAAATATTGATTTAAGTTGGAATTATTGTAATATGTGAGGAAAAAAGTGTACAGAAACACAACACTGTAGCACAGCTATGGAAGAAATCAGTTGCCAGGGACAACTGTACAACATTTTTTAATAAAATACAGCAGCTATTATAATACATATTTGACAGGAGACTTCACAACTGACCCATTCGAATTAAGTATTCAACACTGTTTGAAGGGTTTTGAAGCGCTCTGCTTGCTTTCTCTTAGCGTTCTCATTCATCACAATAGGTTAGCAGCATCTCTAAGCCCTCAGATTAGACATTCAGTGACTTGTGCTGCTGATGGTGTCACTTGTCAGCGCTGAATGAGAAAATTAAAGGGTACATACACTATAGAATAATGAACGCACTCCAATGAGCAAGTCTGCACCAATTCTTATCTGATTGTTGTGAGGCCTGCAATCTTTTGCTTACAAAAAAGGGGAAATCAGATATTGTTATGGGGTGAGAAAGAAGAGCATGAGTCATAGTCAGGAGACTGGGAGATGGTGTCTCAGCTCTCAGAGTTACTTGTTTCTGTTTGCTTTGCTTCGTTGGAAGGCATATATAGCTGTATTAGTTTTATACTTTTACATGGGAAAGCACTAAATCTATAATAAACTGATTGTTTACTTGCATAAGTACTTTGGAAAAACGTGGGATTTTAATTTAATATATTTTACATTTTGTTGTTGTTTATTTTTTTTATATATTGTACATTTAATATTTATTTTTCAATTTAATTTAACATTTTTAAATGTAATGTTCATATAATAAATTATAATATTCTTTAATATTTTTATATAATTATATATACTTAATTGAATTAAATCTCTCTCTCTCTCTCTCTCTCTCTCTATATATATATATATATATATATATAATGTTTTTTTAGCAGAAATACTATAGCGAATTGTGAAAATGTTGCTAGTATTAGTATCAACTACTGATATGATATGTTATTGTGACATCACTACTTTAAAATGTCACCCAGGTGAAGCAGACAGGCAGAAAACAAAGGGGGATTAAACAGTTAGAGGTTGAGAGAGCACGAGGGAGACATGAGGTATATAATGAAACTATGGAAACTATTTAGGATGTAACTGAGCGAGAGAGGGATGGGGTAAAAGAGAAAGTCTTTGAAGATGAGCAGGTGGGCTTCTGCCTTTGATACACGTAGCTGCTCCTTTTAATTCAGCTCACGCCACTTATATATTTCTATCTGTAGACAGAGAGCTGTGTGTGGCTCTAGGCTTTAGCTAAAGGCCCTATAATGATGATTTATTGCTGGAACCTCAGGTCATACCCCGTGGTCATGTGTATGCGGATCTGTTCCGGATGCAGCTCTCTCGGGTGCGTATCCACAAGGGAGGGAGAGAGCTTTGTGATATGTCATTTTGCCTGTAACGGCACAAGTCTTGAAGAAACAGCAGGAAAGATTCCAGGACTAAGAGGATGGAGAAACAGGGGGAAAATAAGATGAGTGGAGTGAAATAGATATGGGTGGAGAGAAGACTGCAAGTGAGGAAAGAACATAGGGCAGGACAAAGGCAAGTGGAAGAGGTTGAGGCAAATGCATTTTAGGTGATAGTGAAGTGAAGGTAATAGAATAGTGTCTGTAAATGTTCAAGCATTGAAGTCCCCCTGTAATCATGAGGCGGAAAGATTTCATTCTTGGAGGCAAACATGTTCAATGCTAACTTTTAATGATGCCATTTTCTCTGACTGTTTTTTAGTTAATATGCACATTATTGTTTGGCCTGTGATTCATGCTGAGACATGGAGTCATTTGTTTCATGTTAGTTATTACATCTTGCTAAACCCTTGGGCTCTGGCATTTCTCACATGTACTCATGTGAAAGCCCGCAATGACTTGACTGGGAATCTGTGTCTGTGTGTTTGTCTCTGTGAATGGATATAAATTCAGCTTTGTGTTGGTGTGCAAGTGTGTGCTTGTTTAAAGGACATTTAAAGGTGGTTTAGTTGATCCTAAAAATACAATCTTTTATTCCTCATGTTTCAGATTTGTGACCTTCTGTCATTCATGAAACAAACCTTTATGTTCACATATATCTTTTCCAGAGAATAAAGTGAAAGAAATGACGAGTCAATCTCCAAAAAGGACAAAAAACATCATAAGTCATTCATACATCTTGTTTGCAAAGCCATACGTCTGACTCTCACTTGACACGGTTATGAGAGCAGAGCGAACCTTTGCTTTTGAAATCAGTTGATTGCACCTTTATTCACTATATTTGAATGAATGTAAAATAAAGTGTTATCTGCGGCATCTCCATGATAATAATATTGAACCCAGTCTCTTTACCAGATCATTTTTTTCCTGTATCCAAAGCTGTCAGCAGAGTTTTGTCTGATACCCGGAACCAAAACAGTCTCGTCTCATATACAAAATCAGTTAACAAAAGCAATGAAAATGAACGTTTCATAACATAGTCCTGTAATGTTAAAAACCTTGAAATGAAAACATTCTTTAGCTCTGACAAATATCCCTTGAAACCTCAAAATCATAGGATTAAACAAGCATTGCAAGAGCAAGAAAAATAAGTAAAATTATAATATGATTCAATTAAATAATGAAATCATTGATTAAATTGTTATGAATTAATAAAAAAGGAAATCAAACTCAACACACACACACACACACACACACACACACACACACACACACACACACACACAGAGGTTGATATTAAGAAACCTTCGATTTTTCAGTAGTGTGAAAAAAACATCTGTTCCTCACACGTCTGATAGTCCTCTCATATGTGACTTTTCCACTTTTTGTCCACTTTCAGTTCCATTGTATGGAAAAGAGCACCAAGGACAATCTTCAAAATTTCTCCTTTTGTATTTCATGGATAGAAATAAAGTCATACAGTTTTCAAACAACATTACAGTGCTGTTCCTTAAACCTTCCATTTGCTTGCACAGGGTGTTTTGTGCTATGTAGTATGGTGCAGACAAATTTCAAAACATTAATTTAATTCACGTATAAAACTCACAGATGATGTCTTGTATTGGATTATTCCTGGTTGACAATTTACTTACTTTACTTAGTCATTTAGCAGACGCTTTTATTTAAAGCGACTTACAAATAAGGAAAAGTAACTAAAACTATGAGTTAAAACTCTATAAATACTATATATACACATTTAAGAAAATTGAGAAATTAAATAAAATGACAAATGCATACAACAGCATTTCAAAACTAAACATTTAAATGAAAACAAAAAATTAAGCTAAAAACATTTCTAAATATTAAAACAACAAAAGGTATGAGTATAAAAATGGTTCTAACATGACACTAAGCCAAACACCCATATATATATATATATGTTATTTCATTTCCATGTAGTATGTTAACGTTTAGTAACGTTACTAAAATAAATAAAATTTATTAAAACTAAAACTAAAGAAAATATCTATAAAGACAATAAATCCATACATAATTGATCTAAAATTAAAATAGATAACAAATTAAACGGCAGTAGTTTATCAGTAATCCTAAAAAAAGAACACTGTTAAACACACATGCTAACAAACAACAACTTACTTACACATAGTAAGAATTTGTTATACAAACTAAAACAGAAGGGAAACAAGCAGTAAGAGAGAAGATAAATAAAAAGCGATACTTATATCCCTTGGCAGTGTCTCTCCCCTTGGAGTCGCATGGTAGAGTCGATGGTCTTTACACTCTTCGGTCTTCTCACGAGGAGGTCTTCACACGAAGGCTGCAGCGGTAAACTATGCTTTTTATACCCATCTAACAAAATACTACTCCAATTCAGCTGAACACAATTTCCTGTTAATCACAATAAATGGCCAAGCAAGCGCCCGACACTGACAAGGGACGCGATACAGTACGAGACCAAACGCGTTTTCAGCACGTCTTCACACAGTAAACTAAATTTGCGTTTCCTAGCAACAACAACTGCGCTAAACACTTATGAGACAAGTAAATACACTTACTAGTTGATTTTAACTTAGACTGCTTTTGTCAAAGACTATTACTTTACACTTATGTCTTCTGCTGGCGCTTAAACACAATTTCCTGTTAATCACAATAAATGGCCAAGCAAGCGCCCGACACTGACAAGGGACGCGATAGAGACCAAACGCGATTTCAGCACATCTCCACACAGATCACACACAAATCAATATCTGAGATTTGCATAGTAGGCAGAAGGCCAGTGAACATTCCTGCCAAGATCGGTGCAAGATATTGATGTATCACTGAATAAACAGCCACCGTTCACATACAGACTGCTGAACTACAGCAACCTCACAGACTGCATGTGATTTGCTAGTTCAGATCGTGTCCTTTAGATTAAAACACCTCCTCATTTCCCTGCTGCATCACCTGTTGTGGTGTGTGCGCACGCGCTACAATGCCTCAAAGGCAGATAAAAATGTTGGATAATGTCATTGAGGATCTGAACCACCACACTTTGCAGAGTCCCAAAGGACTTTTGAGGTAAAATACTTAAATGTGAGTAGATGCGTATTTGCCACAAGCTGTTTTTTTAGATCCAGTATCATTCTCTCTCTAGTGTGGGTGTAGGGTGCTTGCATGAATCAGTGTGTGCGTGTGTGTGGGCATTTGTCGTAGAGCTATTTGAGAAGACTGGAAGAACATTTGACAGAAACCCATGCCTTTGATGACAAAACGTTTTTAGGATCTAGACAATGGCATCCCACTTCCGTATCAGAATCAGAAAGAGCTTTATTGCTAAGTGTGTTTGTACACACAAGAAATTTGTCTTGGTGTTAGGAGCTTCCAGTACAGAAAGTACAAACATAGTGCAGAAAACATATAATTAAGGTAATAAAAACACTAATAATGAAGAGAATAGACAATAATTCTGAATAACAATAGTAATAAAATAAAATACAGAAAATAAAATAAAAATGTCCATAGACAGAACTGTGAATGTGTCCTATGTACAGATGAAGGTTTGATGAGTTATTTACAGATGTATAGTACTGGGGTGTGTTATGTGTTGTTCAGGTGGGACATGGCCTGGAGGGGAAAAACAGTTTTTGTTTCTGGCTGTTTTGGTGCTCAGTGATCTGTAGCGGTGACCAGAGGGTAACAGTTCAAAGAGAGAGAGGACTGGGTGCGAGGAGTCCAGAGTGACTTTCTTAGCCCTTTTCCTCACTCTGGAGGTGTAAAGATCTTGGAGGCTGGGTAGAGGGGCACCAATAATCCTCTCAGCAGTCTGACTGTCTGTTGTAGTCTTCTGATGTCTGTTTTGGTAGCTGAACCAAACCAAACAGTTATAGATGAACACAGGACAGACTCGATGATGGCAGAGTAGAACTGTTTCAGCAGCTCCTGTGGCAGGTTGAACTTCCTTAGCTGGCGGAGGAAATACAGCCTCTACTGGGCCTTTTTCGCAATAGAGTCAATGTGATTGTCCCACTTCAGGTCCTGAGAGATGGGGGTTCTCAGGAATCTGAATGACTCCACTGCAGTCACAGTGCTGTCCATGGTGGTGAGTGGGGTTCCTCCTGAAGTCTACTATTATCTCCAAAGTTTTGAGAGTGTTTAGCTCCAACCTGTTGAAGATCTGTGTAAAGACGGGGGCCGGTTGATCAGCACAGACATTTAGACAGGCAGATGAAATACCGTCTGGTCCTGAATCTTTCCTAGATTTCTGTTTTCTGAAGATCCGGTTGAAATCCTCTACACAGACCTTAAGCACCGGTTGAGTGGTGGGGGAGAGAGGGAGGGAGGTTACAGGGGTAGGTGAATGTGTGAAGTGCAGATCAGAGTTGGTGCTGGGTGTCAGTCTGGCCTTTTCAAAACAGCAGTAAAACACATTCAGATCATCAGCCAGTTGTTGATTCTCCACAAACTGTGGGGGAGGTGTCTTGTACATGGTGATGTTCTTCAAACCAGCCCATACTGACGCTGGATTGTTGCTGAAAGTTATTTTTCAACTTCTCAGAGTAGTTCTTTTTAACCCCTCTGATCTCCTTTGTTAGTCTGTTCCTCGCCTGGTTATACAAGATTGTATCCCTACTTCTGTAAGCACCCTCTTTGGACTGACAAAGCTGTTTGAGTTTCCCAGTAAACCACGGTTTATCATCATTGAATGATAAGAATGTCCTGGTGGGGAGCAGCTTCAGAAATACAGAATAAAATCAGTGAGGTCAAAACAAGCTTTTAAATCTTGCTCTGCTTCATTAGTCCATCTTTTAACAGTTCTTCGTACAGGCTTAGCTGATGTATGACTTTCATATGAGAAGTATTATGCCATTAAAACTCCTAAAGGATTGATTAACCCTTATGTGCTGTTGGGGACGTTTTCGTCCACTAAGGGGTGCTGTTGAGTGTTAATTTGGCCACAACTTTTTTGTGTTTCAGCAAATGGAATGATTTTGGTGACAAATCTTATTTTAACACATATTTTAGGAAAATGCTTTGAATTTTTTCAAAACTCAACAATGCACCGTGGACAAATTCACTACCCTTACGTTATGTTCGGGATGAAAACAGCCACTAAATTAGACTGCTATAAAAATCTATCGGATAAATATTTTTTCAATTTTTTTTGCATAAATCTATTAATCAACCTCAGTCCTGTTCAAAACTACAATTTTTTAAATCCAGGATTTTTACTCCTTAATTGCCAAGTTCATAAATGATGTCACTGATTTTGAAAAAAACACAAAATTACTTATTTTCAATATAAAAAGTGATTGTGGACTGGAATTTTTACTTTTATCACAGTCTTGG
The DNA here is from genome assembly GCA_027564155.1 of Gymnocypris eckloni scoliostomus. Lineage (NCBI taxonomy): Eukaryota > Metazoa > Chordata > Actinopteri > Cypriniformes > Cyprinidae > Gymnocypris > Gymnocypris eckloni. Next base: position 31,393,782 of record CM050415.1, on the reverse strand, counting down.
GCATGTCAAAGATTAGGAAAAACATTGGCTTTGATGCATTTTAGTTTTTGAGCAGGATCAGATTTACATTTTTCTCCCTCATTTACTGTTCGTGGCTGTTTTTGCCCCATTGACTTCCATTATAACTACATTTTTGATTGCAAAGCCATGACACCATATAATCATGCATTTTTGATTGTTGGTGGTTTTCCTGTTGGGAAGAGATAAAACTTGTCATTTTACTGTTGATCAAGTAGCACAATTAACCCTTTAGATAGACCTGTGCAAAAAAAGCTTAGTTTTAGCTTTTATATGGAGTCATATGGAGTATAACAGCATAGTATAGTGTGTTTGTGTGTGTGTGTGAGAGAGAGAGAGACCTTTGTGCACTTACCTTGATCGTCTGAGAAAATCTAAATATGCACCTCAGCTCTCAGAACTACATGGAGTAAACAAAAACAAAGTAAGTGTATTTATGCACCTGCTGCCTTTTGATGGTGAGAAGTGCAGACTAAATAAAAACAAGATAAGTGGATTTAAACCCTTGCATACCATCCTGCTGGTCATTTGATGGTGAGAAGAGCAGCAAGCAACATGAGAAAGGACTTGACTTGTACCAAAGTTTTAGAAATTATTATGCAGCCTGACCCCTCCAGCGAGCTGCAGTATGTATTGTCACAAACCACAGATTACAACCGCTGCAAGGGAAGTGTCGAAAATCTACACAGGTATGTGCCATTACTGCACTAGTGAGAGAGATTCAGTCTCCTGCAGCTGTCCTCTAGACACAAATCCACAGACACCAGCAGGCACCAGCAGCTCAGGAGTGAAAAGGGGAACATGCAAGTGGTGCAGAGGACAAAAAAAAAGAACACTCAGCTCTTGCATCTGTTGTGGTGGACACACTTGCAAAGAGCACCAAGTGATATGCTGCAAGTCCTGCTGGAAAGACTGAACACACACACACACACACACACACACACACACAATTCTCACACTAAATACTTAGAATAATTGTTTAGTTCTCCATCCATGCTCAACTCTTGCACAATTGTTCAGTTGATTTGAAGTTGTTGTTGCATTTTGGTTCATAATAAATTATGTTCATAAATCTAATGCAGAGTAGATTGTTTACAGAAAAATATTGAAAAGTGTATCACTGAAGGATTTTAAGGTTTTAAACTGGCTTTATACATGGCTCTTTACATCAAGAAAAGACAAGCATTTCACACATAGGCCATCTATACTTCTCACCATCAAAAGGCAGCAGGTGCATAAATACACTTACTTTGTTTTTGTTTACTCCATGTAGTTCTGAGAGCTGAGGTGCATATTTAGATTTTCTCAGACGCATCAAGGTAAGTGCACAAAGGTCACTCTCTCTCTCTCACACACACAAACACACACACACTCACACACACACATACTATAATATGCTGTTATACTCCATATAACTCCATATACAAGCCAGAAACTAAGCTTTTGTTTGCACAGGCCTATCTAAAGGGTTAATGGTGCTACCTGGTGATCAACTGTAAAAATTACAAATTTGACCTCTTCCCAACAGGGAAAACTACTAACAATCAAAACTGCATGATTATATGGTGTCATGGCTTTGCAATCAAAAAATGTAGTTATAATGGAAGTCAATGGGGCAAAAACAGCCACGAACAGTAAATGAGGGAGAAAAAATGTAAATCTGATGCTGCTCAAAAACTAACAATGCATCAAAGCCAATGTTTTTTCTAATCTTGGACATGCCCAAGACTGTGATAAAAGTAAAAAAAATTCCAGTCCACAATCACTTTTTATATTGAAAATAAGTAATTTTGTGGGGTTTTTTCAAAATCAGTGACATCATTTATGAACTTGGCAATTAAGGAGTAAAAATCATGGATTTTTTTTATTTTTTTTTTAGTTTTGATCAGGACTGAGGTTGATTAACAGATTTATGCAAAAAAAATGGTAAAGAAATATTTATCAGATCAATTTTTACAGCAGTTAATTTAGTGGATGTTTTCATCCCGAACATAACGAAAGGGTAGTGAATTTGAACAATGCACAAGGGTTAAGATACCGTTGAGCGAGAGAAAATAGATTTGAGAGCAAGCGAGAATATTTAAACAAAGGACTGTTGTGGGGTCTATAGATCAGTGTAAACTGCTGAATAATGCCCGTTTATGCAACAGTTTAGCTGTTGGCTTCTGTAAGACAGAGGAAGTGGCTGGAGAGAAGAAAGAAAGATTAGTTAGATCCTCAGGCAGGGATGAAAATGCTGACAAATACAGATTTCGCCTGGCATCTCCGCTAGCCTCCAATCTCCAGGCCCCTGACTCAGGCGACTTTCAGGGAGAGGCGGCCATCAGCCAAAGCCATCCTGCAATGTTCCTTAATTAATCTGCTTGCTGTTTGTAGCCTAATTGTCTGGACAGCTGAAAGGCTTACTGCTCATGCCGGGCCAATGCTGCAACGCTGAGGTTCTAGCTTACTGCTGAGACATGCCTTGTTGCTAAGAGATGTATGATGAATGAAAACAAAATGCCAAAATATGTTTGTTCCTCTGACTGGACAGATACATGTACGCAGTATCTCTTTTTGGAATGTTATTAAAATGCAGTGGTTGCCTGTACTTTCAATGGAAAGAGCACAGACAAAGCCTTAGTTTGTTTATATGAAGAAATTTCTATGATTTATATCATTTATTTATTTGATTTGGAATTTGTGCTACAATTTAGCTTTGTTATTGACATATTTCAATTTCACAAAGTATTTTTGTTACAATTACAATTCTAACTTCACACTGTTGAAATTCAAACAGAAGACAGATAACAAATGGAGCGATGAAAAGGGGCGGAGCTACATAAGGTCGATATGTTGAATTAAATCATGTTTGTGGTTGTTTGAGCGGTCAGAAATCTATAGTGTAAGCAGAGCCCAAAATGAGCACACACCAAGCACCAGCTATGAGTAACAAGTGTAAATGGCTGATATGAAGTAGCCTGTTTATTGTCAGTTATAAATGTGGCACAAAGTTCATTTTGAATCCTATACATAAGTTTGGAGCCGTTTTGACTGAAAAGTGGCAGACAGGAAAAGTGTTTGGAAAAACAGTTTGTAAACAGTCATTATTTTTGCAATTTCATTCAGTGTCGCCAATGGTTTAGAAATTACACACTTCGCTCACCTATAAGGAATAAGGAAGGCGTATGAGTGCATAGCGCTGTCATACTAATTCAAATGTAATTAATATGAAGTGGTTTCGGGATGACTTTATAATAAAATGAGCTTATAAATTTGATCTGTCTGACCTACTGAATCAGTCATTCGTTGAGGAATAGAAATCAAGGTTATATGGTTCCTGGACACATTATTTCTGTTCTTGCCGTAGAGCTCTATGCTTTCAGTACATAAAAGATGATGTGTGAGAAAGTCTGATTTACTTTGTGCAAGCCAGGAAATGCTCGCATTATGGGTGATTTTGTTATACAATTGCGTGACTGGAAAGTGCTGCCTGTGATCTATTCACTCACCGCTACATCCAGGAATGAACCTGTCAGAGGATCTGTTTATTGTCCCTTTTCCTTCATTCCCACACCGGAGCTACTAACAGCTACAGCGCACCGCTATGATTTCGTCTTCCTCATCAAATGCAATGCATTTTCTTGTCTGCACGAAAAACATTTCAGCACATTCATCAAAACAAAATGCAATTCTTTTTACTTTATTCATCTTAATGATTTCCTGCAAAATCGTCTTAACCAAATCTTGCACTTTCCTCCTGAAAAGGCTGCACAGATATACCCACCATAGCAAAACAGAAATCCAAGCTAAATGTCAGACCACACCAACAATGTCCCTTTTTTTGCTATGAGCCGTTTCATTAAATCATGTCCTGCCGATATTGACCGTCCCCTAAATAGTCCCAGTCCATATTAAACCAACCGCAGAAACTGTAAACCTAACAATACATAACTGTGTAATTTCCCACTGTGAGTTTGCTGGTCTTACAATCTTGTCCACTCCAATCACCTGCATGTTTCCTCCCACGGGCCACACCAATACCTGGTTGCCATGGCAACACCCTCCTAATTGGCTGACTGGACTGGACACAGTGTGATTGCTGTTGCAGTACTTCTGTCTTTTTTATTACCTTTGAGGAATCAGCTTTCCTAAAAGTCAGGATTGATTTACCAATCAGTATTACAATTATATTTAAGTGTTATTGGATGTGTTTATTAGGTGATATGTTAAGGAATGGCTTCCTTGCCGTCTCTCTCTGTATCCGGAGAGCTTATTGGACTGACAGCACCCAGTGGAATGCAGCCATTCTTTGCCTCCACAAAAGAGAGCATGAGCAGGGAACAAAGAAGGTCTTTGTGTCCCTTTCCCACTCTCGCCTTCACCCCCTCCTTCCTTCCCTTTCTGTCTTTAGCAGCCTCTCTTTTTTCCTCTGCAGAGGCCATTGTGCTCACGAGCAGCGGTGTCAGGAGTCACAAGCGCTGAGCTTGTTCACTCTTTTATTATTTAATTTAGCTTTTCACCTGAGAGTCTGCCACCGCATATGCCTGTTTAAGCAGAACTTGGTGTAGATGTCCACTCAAGATGTTTATTTTGGAAGCGTATGACCAAAACTTGACATTTTCTTTTCTTTAGAAGTGTTTCTTCAACTAAGGCACCTTTGGGCTTATGGAGTTTTAGAAATTCAATTAAAACACACTTTCAAACTAGTTTATTTCAAATATATCAAATTGTGTTCTATCAAAGTTTTTTCCCCAACATTTCTTAGAATAACAAGGCTTTTTCTTTGTCTTGATAAAGCAGATTTCAAAGCTTGAATTTTATGTAGTCTCAATACACACAATTCGGTAATATTTTCACAGAATTTGACATTAACAATTGCTTGATTGAAAATGACTCGATAGTTGTATTCTGTTCTCAGGTGGTGAACTTTTCCATTAGGTACTTCAAGTCACGTCTCATTTCATGTCAGGTAGACACTTTTGTGTCCTTGGCAACCAAGTGTACTAATGTTTGATAACTTTATTTAGTGTCAAAAATGTTGGCTCTTTTGTTTTATTTAGTTATATTTCAAATACTTTTCACATTTCAGATAATCTTTACATGTTGGAAATGGTTTATTTCTGTCTTAGATTTTATTTTTATTTATGACAAAATCTTTTTTTTTCACATCATTTTCACATAAAATACATTCAAAAAGAATTGCCTGAAAAATATTTTAATTTTATTTATAATAATCATAGTTTGTATAGCTTTTCATATTTTAAGATTGAAAATATAGGGGCACTGGAGGAACCTTGTCGTAGCTCCTAGAACTTTTTGGCATGTTCGCACTGTGGGAACTAAGAAAATATTTAGTTCTCGGAACTAAATTAGCTCCTACTTCAGAGTGGGGTCTAAAACTGTTTTATAGGAGCTACCAGTGACATAATACAGTGGGGAAAAAAATTATTTGATCCTCTGCTGATTTTGTATGTTTGCCCACTGACAAAGAAATGACCAGTCTATAATTTTAATGGTGGGTTTATTGTAACATTGAGAAACAGAATAACAACAAAAACACAGAAAAAAACGCATTTAAAAAAAGTTATAAGTTGATTTGCGTTTTAATGAGTCAAATAAGTCTTTGACCCCTTCGCAAAACAAGACTTAGTACTTGGTGGCAAAACTCAGATGTTTCTTGTAGTTGGCCACCAGGTTTGCACCCATCTCTGGAGGGATTTTGTCCCACTCCTCTTTGCAGATCCTCTCCAAGTCATTAAGGTTTTGAGGCTGACGTTTGGCAACTTGAACCTTCAGCTCCCTCCACAGGTTTTCTATGGGTATAAGGTGGAGCTCTTTGGTCTTAGCCATGGTGGAGAGTTTTGGAATCTGATTGATTGATTGCTTCTGTGGACAGGTTGTCTTTTCTACAGGTAACAAGCTGAGATTAGGATCACTCCCTTTAAGAGAGGGATGCATTAAAAAGGCAAATCAATTTAGAACTTTTTTTAAATGTGTTTTCCTGGATTTTTTGTTGTTTTGTCTCTCACTGTTAAAATAAACCTACCATTAAAATTATGGACTGATCATTTCGTTGTCAGTGGGCAAGCGTACAAAATCAGCAGGGAATCAAAAAAATGTTTCCCTCACTGTATGTGCCGATTGGCCAAACGCTCATGAAACACCAGTTACCCAACATTTTTTAAAAGCTGTGTAAAAATATTTATTCAACAAACAAAGAAAACATTGATAATGGCATTTAGCTACCTGTTGTCTGGTATGTTCTTTTCTCAGCCTCGATGATATGTAACATTGCAAGTTGTCATAGGAGATTTAGTCAGATTTTCACGCTCTTTCAATCATGCAAATTGTGCATTTACATTCCATCTCTATTATCACTAAACCCACGACACACAACAAAAACAGCTCTGATCACAGCATCCTACATTCACCAATTGTTGCTGTTTGTAAAGGCCGCAAATAAAGACGTCGCTGTTGGCAGCTTCAGAGTTCCTCCTGCCAGTGCGAATGCAACCAGAAAAACGGCCAGAGGAAGAAATTGGTTTTAGCGACGACCCTGCTGGCTAGTTCCTAGAACTGAGTTGTTAGAACTACGCGGTGCAAAAGCGCCTCATGTGTTTATGAAAAGAGTTAAACAACACAAATTTTATTGTAAATAGCATTATAATAAAACCTTGAAACATAAAGTTTAAATATGTTAGTTTTTATTAAAACCCCTGGGCCATAAAAGTTCCAGTAGTTGAAGAACAACCTATAAACATAGCCAATCGTCAGCGTTTTATTTACCGAATAGAGAGGGAAGAGAGGAAATCTTGTTTTCCTTCTCTGGACCTTCCTTTCATCTTCCCCGCCGCATGTGTGCTTGTCTCTTCTGCATGGCACCATCCTTCATCTTTCAGTTCTGTCCTTTTCACAAGAGAATGCTTCATTTCCAAATCCTTATTCAAAGCCAATTTCACAGCACTGGAGAGGAGCAAACCACTGATGCAGCACTGCGATATAGGGACGACAGGAAGTGAAGAAGGAAGGAAAGGAAAGTATGGGTAGGGAGATTGTGCAGAGTCAGGTCGAAGAGACGAAGATAATAACGTGGATGTAAATATTAATATAAGAGATTAGAGGTGGGAAGTGGGGTATGCGAGTGGAGCGACAGCAATTTCCCCTCCTCGCACAGAGAATTTAGCAATCACTCCGTTCTAGATATCATTCGGGGTTTCCATTTCATGCATATCACTTACTCCACACTCATAGGTGAAAAAGCCCCACTCATCTGCCTTTTGTCAAATTTAAATTTGTACATAATTTTTACATAATTAAAATCAGGGTAAAAAAAGCAGTTCATTCTAACATGTAAATCCTTTCATCATTTACTCACTTGCATGTTGTTCCAAACTTTCCAAAAAAAAGTATTCACAGAGAGAGATTTTTGAGTGATCTGTCTCTTAACGTAGGTACACCTTTCTAATACTGGGTCAGACCTACTTTTGCCTTCAGAACTGCCTTAATTCTTCGTGGCATAGATTCAACAAGGTGTTTGAAACCTTCCTCAGAGATTTTGGTCCATATTGACATGATAGCATCACACATTTGCTGCAGATTTGTCGGCTGCACATCCATGATGCGAATCTCCCGTTCCACCACATCCCAAAGGTGCTCTATTGGATTGAGATAAAGTGAACTCATTGTCATGTTCAAGAAACCAGTCTGAGATGATTTGAGCTTTGTGACATGGTGCATGATGCTGGAAGTAGCCATTAGAAGATGGGTACACTGTAGTCATAAAGGGATGGACATGGTCAGCAACAATACTCAGGTAGGCTGTGGTATTTAAACGATGCTCAATTGATATCCCCCACACCATTACACCACCAGCAGCAACCTGAACCATTGAGAAAATGCAGGATGGATCAATGTTTTCGTGTTCTTTACGCCAAATTCTGACCCTACCATCTCAATGACGCAGCAGAAATTGAGACTCATCAGACCAGGCAACATTTTTCCAATCTTCTATTGTCCAATTTTGGTGAGCCTGTGCGAATTGTAGTCTCCGTTTCCTGTTCTTAGCTGACAAGAGCGGCACCTGGTGTGGTCTTCTGCTGCTGTAGCCCATCTGCTTCAGGGTTCGACGTCTTGTGCGTTCAGAGATTGTATTCTGCATACCTTGGTTGTAACAAGTGGTTATTTGAGTTACTGTTGTCTTTCTATCATCTCTAACCAGTCTGCCCATTCACCACTGACATCAACAAGGCATTTTAATCCACACAACTCCCGCTCAGTTTTTGAAATACTCTGACCAGCCCGTCTGGCACCAACAACCGAACCATTCCACGTTCAAAGTCACTTAAATCCCCTTTCTTCCCCATTCTGATGCTCGGTTTGAACTTCAGCAAGTCGTCTTCACTGCATCTAGATGCCTAAATGCATTGAGTTGCTGCCATGTGATTGGCAATTTGTGTTACCAAGCAATTGAACAGCTGTTCCTAATAAAGTGACCAGTAAGTGTATAGCATGCTTTTCTTAACAGATAATTTTAAATTCCACATTTGACATAGATTTTTCACAATGAATTTTCACAAAGCGTTTGGCAACACCTGACTAACTAAATGTTGCTCAATACGTTTGTTAGACTATTCATCCCTGTCAACATTGTGTTCAGCTTTCTTTTTGTTTTGCTGTTGCATTATGGGCATTTAGCAGGTGCTATGCTTGTGATAGAGCATATCGGAGCGATTAAAGTGAGAGAGAAAACAGACTAAAAAATAAACACTTCTTCGCTTCAGGCAAAATAATGCAGCTCCCCTCTCCGCACCACTTACTGTGGTAGAAAGATGCTGAACAGGTTGGAGGAGATCAGACAGAGAAGCCAGAATGGATTGATTTTGCTCTAAATGTGACAGGATGGTTAATTGAGAACAAGAGGAAAGGGAAGGTGAAAGGAAAAGAGCAGTTAGAGGTGGGAAGAAGGGAGGGAAAATGTGAAGTGCCACAACTGAATCACACAAGCAGTCAGAAGCTTCTCTCCTGCAACCTAGCAGCACGTGCGAGTGTATCTGCCGCAGTCACCTCCCTTACTATTAAGTACACACACATCCTCTTCTCTCGCTGCCGATTAGATGCATGTTCATGTAAATCAGGTCATTAGGAAGATGCAAAGTGTTCTTCTGGCGTAGGGGCAGATGGAAGATGTGGGAAGGAAATCATTTCCTCAATTTGTTTTAATCTGGTGTAAGAAGTTTGAGCAGTGTGAACACCGCTTTACTAATCACGCTCTATATCAGGTTTTGATTAATTCTAATGACACAAATCTTTCAAATTTCTTCACGTAAACATTTTGTTCATATTCAAACACTGATTCATACAGTTGGTTGCATTTTAGAGCCAGTAGGTGGCAACGGGGGATTTTTTTCATGATATTTCGAATCCAAAAGAGTTAAGTATGATTGTAAGTCTGTGAAAACAATTTGTTCTCTCTTAAAATACTCATTTGAAAAAAATTAGTTCACAAATTAAACACGAATGTACACATTGCATTCCAGTCTATTTTAGATTGTGTGAGTCTGTCATCCAGTTCCTTTGGCAGTTCCTGACTCTGACATTAAGCTCCTTTGTGATGTGGACTGTTTGGGTTTTTGTGCTGAGGAAGAACTCTGACACATTGTGTTCTCCGCAGCTAAAAGAGCTTTAAAAACTCCTTTATATCATCGTTCGCCCTCTCACTTTTTCTCTTCCTTATGTTCCTTGTTCTTTCTCTCTCAAAAGCCTAGACAGTCTATTGAAATGAGTCAATTGAAAGCTAATTTTCCATCATCTGAGTCTTTCCCTCTCATTTGCACCGTCGTCTTCTCTCGCCTTCTTTTTTCACGCATAAGAACTGACGCACATATGCTAGCGTGGAGGCATAAAAGCATACTCTCTGGCTGTCTGGACATATAACACACTAAACATGCATTGTCTATGCATTTTGCATCAAGCTTTCTTTGTAGCAGATTGCCGACACACATGCAGTCTTTGTCATGAAAGATGCTAGGCTCATATTCAACACTCTCATCGTCTTTAATGTCACACTTTTTTTGATGTCTTGAATGTTTTGTATGGCAGCTGCTGAAAGTTTCTTTGGTTAATTCTTTCTCATAAACATGCTTTCTAATTCAAAGCAAACTGACATACAGTATTTAAAAAAATATCCTGTGGACGTTGTTATAATCCAATGCAATTTTGCATTCAAATCGGCAAACAACTGATGAATTGAACCAAGTCCTGCCCTAACTTTTTGCTTTCATTTGGATGTATATCATAATATGGAGGAAATAATCTGTCGTTACTTTCATTACACTGTGGCTGTAATGGCAACTGGTGACATTTAAAGGGGACATCAGATGTGCCTTCTCCACAAGTTGGTATGATGGTTTAGGGTCTTCAACACCCTTTTACCTTGTCAAAATCAAAAACAGTTCTGTTCACAGCTACCTTTTTCAGTGCATGGGTCTTTAAATGTCTCCTCTCTTCCATGGGGTGGTCTTATTCAAATAGCTGGCTATCTACATAGATACCGGCTGCAAATGGAAATAACTCACCAAATGACACCGTTTCAAACTCAGACAGCCCATAATAAACTGGCTGCATGTGTTCTTTTCAGCTTTTCTGAACTGGAGACACGCCAGAAACCTAACTAAATGCAAAAAAATGTCCCATTTAAAATACTTTCTCCCATAGTCTAGATGTTAATGTTAATACTAAATATTAATATGCCATGTGTATATTGATTTATTTTAAATGTGTAAATTCTGTGGCTCTATCACAGTATTGCATCCCGACCACCCTGACATAGCAACACTGGCTCATCTAATCGTGCGAGATTTAGGGTGGAACTGTGTCGTGGTATATATGTGACCCTCTCTGTGAAAGTCTTTTTTTTGTGATTTGCTGTTTTCTACAAAATATCATTCTTCATATGGTAGACTGAGTAAGGTCATGTCAAAGATTGAAATTAATGGTAGAAATCAAAATTTGATGCTTGTTATCTCATAATTCGATTTTGAGACTTTAGCCTGGATTTCACAGAGAGGGTTTTTGTTGTGTTTTTTTTTTTAAACAATCATTACTTTTGCAGTTTCGTTCTGGGATGCTAGAAAATGACAGTTTCATTGTTAAAGTGTAATGTAAGGACATACAATAAAAGCTTCTCATGTGTAGTGTTTTATTTTAATCTTAAGCAGTGATTGCCGTGTTGTCTCTTTTCGGTATCTTAGTATTATCTGCTGTATGTTATGGAGGTGGATAGATTCTTCTTCTGCTGGATAGTACTGCCTGAGCCATCCTCAGTGCCAGCCACTTGTCAATCACACCAAGCGCCATGCCGACAGGCCTCTTGGGGGCAGGATTAGTGTACATATACTGACAGGTATAAAAAAGCTGTTATCCTGACAGCCAGGTGTGTCAATTGTAACCTTCATAGTACCAGAATCAACATTACAGGCATTTGAATACACTCACACATACCACTCTCTCTTATATCACTGCAGGGCCTGCAAGCAACAAACCGGGCTGGCAGTTTAAAATAGCTTCTATTGAATACATCTAGTGTCAATGAATGACTCATATTAGGACATTTGAAGAGGATTCCAAGCTGCGCTCAATATAGATGTAACGTTAAATGGGACTGTACTCTGGAGGCATAATGTCTTCATTATTCACTTTTGATACGTTAGTTTCAGTCTAGAAAAAGTATATTTTGTCCTTTAAGTTAAAGTAAGTTAATTTCATTGGATAAAAGAGACACAAATCAACTCTTCTGTTTTTGTCAACATTAAGTCTCTTGCTATACACATGGGTTATGGATTCAGTAAAAATAATCTGATTATTATTACCTTAAAATAAACCCGACAGTGTAACCAGGACCCTAACTCCAAGAAAAGGGGACAAATACCATTCTGAAAGGGACTTATTTTGCAATAATTGCCAAATAATATAGGCTTAAGAATACTAACTAAAATAGAATGGTATTGTTATTCTGCTTATTCCATGGCTGCTTACGAAATAAGAGAATATATATATGTTAAAAAGTTCATCAAGACAAACTTGATGTTGGTTTGAGAAAGCCCCCCCAGTAAGTTTGAAGGTTAGACATGCAATTAATAATTGATTTGAGTTCAAATACATTTTCTAATGTCATAAAGTGACTGCAGAATACTAACAGTGTAGATAATTAGCTGCAACAGTCAAAAATGCTGACTAAAGATCATTATACAAATATATTTGACCACAGAATAGACCGATCGGAATCAATTATTCCAGAAAATGTATGGATATATAAATCTCATTATATACAGAATGTCACATTAGACCATATACTGTACGAAGCCATAAAACATTGCTTATGTATTATTTTATTGCATTAGTTAATATAATTTAATATATACATATTTTTTGTATTAGTGACTATTCTAAAGCTTGTGAACTGGCTGCCAGCAGAGATGCTTTGAGCAAAGGTTTAAATCAGGCTGAAAACATTACTGAGATGTTTTGTTTCTTTTTGACGTGTGTTTAAATGAGGCCTGTTATTTAAGCTGCAGTCATTTCATGGCAGTTCACTGAATTGAAATGGGGCCTCCGCTGGGCCCTATTTAAATGAGCCTGTCTCTTTCGGTATTATCTAATAAATTCACATTAACACTCCTGGATTTAGTTTCAACTCCGAATCTCTGAATGGCAAGCTTTTTGATGATAATGCCCCTAAACAATGTTGTGCAAGCCTGACATAGCAATGCAACTGATATGGCTAAATACTGTGAAACAGATTGCGCTAATAAATCGCTAATCCTCTGGCATCCACTCTCCGGAGACCCGATGTGACTTAGCTCATTACAGGGGCCATCTCTGAGGAAACAGGGAGGGAGAAGACAGAGACCGCTCGAGAGGGGTCTAGTGCGATCCGGGCATGGTTTGGACAGGATTAGATGTGTAGAACAATTACACTCGAGAGCAGACTCGAGATTCTTGAGAACCACAGGCATCTTTGATATTTTTAAAGATGCCCCAGGCATATTTGTTTCGTGAAATATGGCCTAATAAGCCAACATTTGCTGATGATGGTGGCCTGTGACTGCTGTCGCATGCATTGGGTTTGGTTGAAATATGACTGACGTTGTAATTATCAGGGTTGACGAAAGCTTAGCATGCCTGTGCTGTCCTTGTGCTCAGGGCTCGGCTCCCTACTGGGCTCTAACTGCAGATGGAGAATATAAACATAAATTGATGTCACACTGTAATTCTACCAGGAATTTCTGACAGACTTTTCTGGCACCCTGTGAAGGTGCTAGCATTACTGCTGCATTCATGCATTGATAATCAAATGTGTGCAATGTTTAGTGCTCAATTATAGAGGATGCTGGTTACTTCTGCAAACACACTAGCAGAGAGTGACGTTAATCTAAAGCACAATGACAGGATGACCAGAGCCCAAACTTGCTCACGCTCCAGCAGTCAGCACTGCATTCCCATTTCACCTGTATTATTTATTCATTATCTTGATTTATTTGGGTCCAAAAACTAATGTAACATTAACCAGCAATGTCAATGTAGAATTTGATCATATTTTATTCTCTTTCTCTCAATGGCATTATCAAGTATTGTGAATATGCTGAAAATGCTGAAAATGACCATTAACATATGATGCCGGCCAATTTAATCTGCTTAGCACACGGCCAGAGACAAAATGATAGCGCAAGTTTTATTGCGATGCAACTTTTGAAGCTCCAAATTGAATTGTAAGGCAGCCAACAACTTCACAATGACCGTTTTGAGCATGTGAAAACCTAAGACTGTCCAAACAGCTGTCAGCAGTCAGGTACCGACTAACCTCTTAATCATAATAGAGCAGCAATTACTTTCCAGAGAGTACATATTATTTTACCGTTTTATGCACATGCTATTGTAATTAATTGTACAGTGTTTCACATACGTGCTTGTGTTGTTCCTTTGTTAAGGACAGGATGACCAGGAATGCAAAGCAGGCCTATGTGTGATTTCCATGTAATAACAATCAGACCGTTAGTTATAATGATTGCTGACATTGAGTCTCATTACCGTGCACACCCATATGTGTGTAACATCATTTACATGCAGAATTACTGATGTATTTATGTTTGTATGTGTGTTATATAAATGATGTTACATTAAATTATACAAATTACATGATACATTATATATCTGACTGAAAACATGTAATGTGATATTTTTTCCTGAATATTGTGTCATGTAATTTGTAACACAGGCAATGTTCACACACAGCAGCAGAATAGAGTTATCAGTCATGTATTTGAGTCATTAATACAATTTCGTTAATTGCGGTTATGTACGGGATTTACATCCACATTCTATAACCGAACTCTCAAACAAATTTGCAGGACTCACAGCTGCATTTATACATACTGTTAATACAGACAGTATATGTGTGCATGTGCGTGTGTATGTTTGTGTATATTAGTGGCTTGCAATGGATTGAAATTAGGTGGCAAAATGTGCGTGTGTATGTTTGTGTATATTAGTGGCTTGCAATGTTTTGAAATTAGGAGGCAAATTCTCAAAATGGTTAAGTTTTTTTTTTATGCATGTCCCAGTCACATTTTATTGGTTAAATAAGCATTACTTACACTACCAGAATAAAAATACCAGAAAAATGTTTTGTATTTTTACATTAACAATGTAATTAATAGGTTTTTCAATTTATTAAAACCAAGAATAAATCTAATAGTGTTTTTTTGTGTTTTTAAGCTTTTTTATATTTGTTCCAAAATAACAACTCAAGGCAGTAACAATTTAAACAATATATTTCGTTTTAGCAAATATATAAGCAGTTCTTTTTTAAAATAATAAAACTTATTTTTTTGAAACATCAGTCATTAGAGCTCTGTAAACACAGGTCACAGACATGGAGATGTACCTTTAATTTCAACGAGCTAATTGCTCACTGAAACGTATAATTTTAGGCCATTTGGCCATTTGAAGTTTGATTTTGCATTAATATAGTGTGTTTATATATTTTATAATGTTTTATTTCTGTATGATATTTTTTCTCATCCAATGTTTTGAGGAGGCACTGCCTCCCTTAACTCCTCTTGTGTGTATTTATATATTTCTACATACTTACATGGGTCAAAAACGTTAAGATGTCTGCATCAAAATAAATTTAAAAAAGTGATTTATGTCTATAGAAAGCACATTAAATGTAAGTAAAGTGTCTACTTTTAAGGTTTCAAATACATTTTTGGAGAATAAAATGTCAAGATTTGGTTGAAATAATGTTACATTGTCATTCAGTGTAACACAATATTTATGTAAAAATACAAACAACATGTTTATTCTGACTTGTACATATTAAAATATATAAAAGAATAGGGGAGCATGTTATATTTTATTGTATTTTAAATGAGAAAACATTATTATTGACAAATGGGCGAAACCTAGAAAAGTGGCAAATTTAAAAAATGTAAAATTATAACTAATTAATATTTGGGGTGAAAGTAATTAGTCTTTTAATATGTCATACATTTTTGTTGTAAATATGCCTGTCATGATTGTTACACTGAATGATATTTAAGTAGGTGCTTTCTGTAAATCAGGGGAAAATGTATGATATTTATTTTTTGCACAGAAAAACTAAATTGCAATTAAATTAAACAGAAAACTGTTAAATTTTTTAGGAAAAACAACAACAATTTAAAAATTACACTTGTTGTTTTTATGCTTAAACCCTTTTTCGTCTTTGACCCACATGTATGTATGTATGTATGTATGTGTGTGTGTATATATATATATATATATTAGGGCTGTCAATCGATTAAAATATTTAATTGCGATTAATCACATGATTGTCATGAGTTAACTCGCGATTAATCACAATTAATCGCACATTTGTATTTGTTCTAAATGTACCTTAAATAAATACTTTTCAAGTTTTAATACTCTAATCAACATGGGCATGGACAAATATGGATGCTTTATGCAAATGTATGTTTATTATTATTGAAACCATAGTCAACATAGAGCATGAAGACTAGACATTTTTCAAAGGTAATGGATGTTTTTCAAAGAACATGTTCATGTCTATTAGACACATGAAAAAAGAAATACAAGGTTCCCATTACTTCTCTTTCTTTGCACTGGGCAATTTACACAACCCTGCTTAAATTTTTTTGCAGGACAGGGCAGCTAACTTCTTCTGAACATGCAAAATGTACATAGCCTATATTGTTTATTATTACATTTGTTTCCCTCTCTTTGCCCACATACTGTATTTTGATGTAGCTAAATTCTCAATAAAACAGTTTTTGTTTATATATTTGACTGTTTCTGTTGTCAGACAATGGAACAAATATGAAAAAGTGATTGAAACACGACCCATTAAGA
The DNA here is from genome assembly GCA_027564155.1 of Gymnocypris eckloni scoliostomus. Taxonomy (NCBI): domain Eukaryota; kingdom Metazoa; phylum Chordata; class Actinopteri; order Cypriniformes; family Cyprinidae; genus Gymnocypris; species Gymnocypris eckloni. The sequence continues at coordinate 31,377,375 of CM050415.1, read as the reverse complement.
CTACATAACAAGCTCTCCTTTACAAGATGTTAATCTGCTCAAAAATCCTTATAATCAAGCCGTTGTCTGATTAAATAAAATACCCATACGATAATGACAATAGCTGTGCTGTGATTTTGGCTATACTTGCATGTAAAATTAGAGAAGCAAGCAACATAATATCTGTGATTAGCTGAATTAAGCTCTGCTCTTCTCTGCCGTGCGCTGAACAGAAACTGAGCAGACGCTAAGAGAGAGAGAGATGTGTGTGCGTGCTGAACAGAAACTGAGCAGACAGACGGGGAGAGAAAGAGGTGTGTGCACGTTCTGGGAAAGCAAGACCTCGCGGCAGTACCAGCGATTCTCTGAAGGTGCGTTCACACCAGACGCGAATGACGCAAATAAATTGTGCTATTCGCGCGAAGTTGGATGCTTGAACATTTTGAGTTTACTCGCTTCATTTGAGCGGAAAAAAATTGCGCCATTCGCGCGAGAAATTTGCGCCATTCACGCGTGAAATTCACTACACAACAGATGCGACTGCGCGTCATGGGAGGGGCTTCTGCCAGGCAGCTCCAGTCTCGTTGCAAAATGTATTCCTGTTTTTGTAAAAGTACGAAGATGTATATACAGCTCCGGCACCCACATACAACCACAATTACTTTGTCCTCCATTTTTGTTTCGGATTTTCTGCCTCCGCTTGTAATGACGTCACTGCTAGAGCAAGCTCCTGATTGGTTAACGCGGCGCGAATATCCTCCAAAGTTCAGATTTTTCAACTCGCGTCATTCGCGTCTGGTGTGAACGCACATTGAGACTAAATAAGGTTTGGCCGCTTTTTAGGGAAAAAGTCGCTAAAGAGGTCTGCATACAGCGATGACCATACAGCGGTTTAACAGGACAGGTTCCACTCAGAACAGGCCTCACCATGGTTCAACCAAAGAAGTTGAGTGCACGTGGTCAGTGTCATATCCAGAGGTTGTATTTAGGAAATAGACACGTATGAGTGCTGCCAGCATTGCTGCAGAGGTTGAAGAGGTGGGGAGTCAGCCTGTCAGTGCTCAGACCATACGCCGCACACAGCATCAAATTGGTCTGCATGGCTGTCATCCCAGAAGGAAGCCTCTTCTAAAGATGATGCACAAGAAAGCCCAAAATAAGATAAACTTATTTGGTTCAGATGGTGTCAAGCGCGTGTGGCGGCAACCAGGTGAGGAGCACAAAGACAAGTGTGTCTTGCCTACAGTCAGGCATGGTGGTGGGAGTGTCATGGTCTGGGGCTACATGAGTGCTGCCGACATGTTCTGTGACATACTGAAGCAGAGCATGATACCCTCCCTTTGGAGACAGGGCCGCAGGGCAGTATTCCAACATGATAACGACCCCAAACACACCTCCAAGACAACCACTGCCTTGCTAAAGAAGCTGAGGGTAAAGGTGATGGACTGCCCAAGCATGTCTCCAGACCTAAACCATATTGAGCATCTGTGGGGCATCCTCAAACGGAAGGTGTAGGAGCGCTAGGTCTCTAAAATCCACCAGCGCCGTGATGTCATGGAAGGAGGGGAAGAGGAATCCAGTGGCAACCTGTGAAGCTCTGGTGAACTCCATGCCCAAGAGGCTTAAGGCCTCTTATATATATTATAAATATAATAAAATATTTACAAAAATACAGACTCCTAATCTTTCTTTCTCACTAATAACTGAATCCCACACACCTGTTGTGAATCTGTATGTATGCACATTATTTAAATCTGCTCTCAGCTGTGTTTCAGTTGTTTTTGCCTCTTACAATTTCACTTGTTGTGCATATGTTGAGACATCTGAAAGAACAAAACATTCTTTAATAGCTTTACAAAATCAGTTCTTGAACTCAAGACAGTTAATTTGTTGTTGTTTGTTCGCTGTTATAAAGCAGAGAAATTCAGACATGAGAGGCAAATAAAGAAATGAAAGCTTGTTGTAGCTTTTGCTATGTAAGTTCTAACAGTGATTTCTGAAGGGATTTAAAGAGCTTTTAGTATGTGTGTGTTTGTCTGGTGAAAATATCAAAAGGCTTTAATGTGTTTGGCCATTTCTCTCAAGCTACAACTTGTATGTTCTCTCTCACAATCAGACCCTCTCTCACCTCATTCTCTTATTTGCAATCATTCTTTCTCACCCTTTTCCTGCTTAACTTGGGGTGTTAGTGATGGCACTGACCAAGATCAAACATATTATGATGTGTATGGGCACTGCAATCAAACACATCTATATATTGCAGATGAGTTTCATATTAGAGCAAAAACCAAGCCCTAGGGTCAAAATAACTGCCTGTAGAGCTCAGAAATAGGTTTGCATCAAGCCACACATCCGGGAAAGAGTTCATAAAACAATTCTGCTTCATTGAAGAGTCACAGAAGCATGTAGTCTATGTTACCTTGATGGAAGAAGTTTGAAACAACCAGGATTCATCTTAGAGCTGGCCTCCTGGCCAAACTGCGCAATTGATGGAGAAGGGCTTTGGTTAGAGTGGTGACGAAGAACCTGATGGTCACTCTAGTTGAGCTCCATGATCATATATGCAGATAAGAGAAACCTACAGAAGGACAAAAACAACTGCACCACTCCACCAATCTGGGCTTCATGGTGGTGTGGCCAAACTCAATTCTCACCTTAGTGGAGACAAAAGAAAACACTTAGAATTTGCAAAAAAGCACCTAAAGGACCCTCAGACTCTAAGAAACAAGATTCTCTGGTCTGATGAACCTCAATTCTAAGCACCATGTTTGTAGGAAAGCAGGCACTGCTCATCACTTGCAGAGTACCATCCCAAAAGTAAAGTGTGCTGGTAGCAGCCTCATGCTATGGGGCTATTTTTCAGCAGCAGGGACTGAGAAACTTGTCAGAATAAAAAAAAAGCTCAATGAACTAGGGCTGGACGATGCAATATGCATGCGCATCTCATCAGTAAAGCCGGTTCTGTGATTAGCGGTAAATCTCCTTCACCTGTTTTCAAATGGAGCGTCATTTAATACACAGAGCCGCAGTTCACTGTAAAGCAAGGCAATATCGCGTTCATAATCGAAGGCGATTCATCTACGATAATGAAAACGATAATGCATAGCTTGATAATGCAGCCCACGAAGCCTGCCAAGACTCAGCAGACGTGAGGGGGTTCCCGCTCAGCCAGAAGCCACCCCTTTCCAAAGCGCCAGGGCCCCCGACCTAAGATAGCGTTGGACCCAGCAATATATAGTACCTATGCTGCTGTCTACGCTTTTAATATAACCCAAACAATAAAACAAGAACAACAACAGAAAATCACTCACTGACTGTGAACTGAATAACTTCTATAGATTTAAATGCTACTTTTAAATGCTCTAGCTTGAAGATATACATGGTGAATTGTGTGCGGCTCACTTAGCCCCGGGGTCTCTGCTAATATGGCAGTGTCCGTCAACAGTCGTGGGCGGGGCTTGTAAAATGTGATGTCACATTGTACAGATTCTCTGCACAGCTTGTTCTGAGACACTGCTTATGATTTATGGAGATTAAAAAAAGTAACGGTGAATTTTTATCATTATAGGGTGGTTGTGTACACACACTGCCAACAAACATTTATGTTTACACATAGTGTGCAATTTTTTTTTTTGGCGTAGTATGTGCCCTTTAATAGAAAAAAATTGAACAGATATTAAGTATAGGGACAGTGACAATATTTATAGATCTTAATGTGAAAATAATTATTGTAATTATTAGTATGAGCCAGATTCCCTATTTTGGTTAACTATTCTATTTTAGTTTTGAATAATATTTTATTCCCTCGTGACCGTTTGTAAATGTTTAACTGTAAGGTAAATGTATGTTTGTAAAGGTGTAAAGCGTGTAGCTCATTTAAACAGAAGCGTCAGCACGAGCTCTCTGGGGCTTCCTGCAGCTCTTAGCGTTGAATGTGAAAGTGTGTCTATTCTCCCATTAGGAGTGCTAATGTGTTTTAGCGTTAACACACAAGAGAGAGGCTTACCACAGAGCTCTCCCTGCAAGAGTGAGATGAGAGGGAGGCTAGAGCAGGAGAGGAAAGAGATTAAGACACTATGAAACTTTTGAGGAGATGATGAGAAACTCAAAATGAAGCAAATTAGCAGAGTGAGATTTGACAGTAAGAATTATTGCGAGATAGATGAGCAGTTTTGAAACATCATAAATAGTACACTGCAGTCCTGTTGTTATCCGCTCTCATCCTTTCTCTGATTGGCTGCAGTTGAATTTCTTCTGCTTAGCTGTATTCACAGTCATAATGGCTGCAAATAAAGGCTTTTTAAATGTTGGCACCTCGGCATCTACTCAGGGAGAGGGGAAAAAAGGGAGAAACTGCTAATTAGATTCAGCTCATCACCACAGCAACACTGACAGTAGGTAGATTTGGTGTTCCAGGACAAAAGGAAAGTGGCTTGTTAGATTTAATTGAAGTGAGCAGGGCTAATGGAACCTCATGGAGTACTACAGGACTTCACTGAGAATCGCAGTCAGGTGAGGGATGCGACTGATGCCGCAGAAACTCATCCACGCTTCTGTCTCCTGCTTTATGAGTCACTGTGTGCAGTGACTGAATGAACGGCAATGTAGCGCAATATGCTGCTGCATTCATTACGGATTTGGAGTTGTTTTTATTCCAGTCCTCATGAAAGCGGAGCAGATGATAGAGTGGCTCAGTGCTGGCACATGAACATGGCACCAGCACAATGTGAGCAAATCGAAAGTTTGCATGTAGCTGGTATTTCAGGATATCTAGGCTTATAGAGAACATCACTTGGGTTCCAGACGGGTGTGTCTCACTCGTCCTTCAAAGTGAAGCCAGCGGGCTTTTTGATTGCCCCCTGGTGGCTGGCTGCAGTACATGTCGTAAACCCTGCCCTCTCCGTGTAAACGAATGGGACTTCAAAATAAAAAAATAATTTTACTTCCAAAACTATTTTCCGAAATATGGTTTTGGTCATTTAAGGTAGTTGTTATCATGCTGATATATGTTCAATTGTTCATTTTTGTGATAAGTTTGATTTTAGCTAGTAATTTGATGCTATAAACGGGCGTGTCGTTATGGCTGATTGGGTCTGCGGGAGTTTGATTCCACGGCTCCACCTCACGACACTACAGCGCAGACTCTGGCTCCAAACGAATCTCTACTGCGCAGACTCTGGCTCTAAATGACGTCATTTACTCAAGATGGCAGCAGCCGTACTGAGATGTATTCGCTTCACTTTTCTGTAGTGGAAGGATGTGTCCATCTTTTACAGTCTATGGTTCCAGAAGTAAAAAAATCCCAATTCTCTCCACAGAGAGACAGGTTTTTAGCAATAATGAATGAATCCTTCAAGACAGACATTAATATGCTTTGAGATTAAGCAATAGTTTCTTCTGAAGATCTCAAGCCAGGAACATTTTTACCATCATATAGAATAAAATGTGATTTTTTTTTAAACTAGGGAACACATTATGTTCCTGTGGCTCAGTGGTAGAGCATTGCATTACCGGAGCAAAAGGTTGTGGGTTCAATTCCCAGGGAACACACGTACAGATAAAAACAAATGTATAGCCTGAATGCACTGTAAGTCGCTTTGGATAAAAACGTCTGCTAAATGTAAATGTATTGCACAGTGATACTTCCATACAGTAGTTTTTTATGTGGTATATAATTCAATTGTGTAATACAAAAATTAAATAAAAACTCCTTAACTATATATACTATAAAAATAACTATACATATACAACTTAACTATAACTATAAAAATGTGACTTTATTAGTTACATTAGTTACTGGTCCAAAAGGGTTTTCAGCATTTCAGCAACACTGGTAGAGGTAGAAGACGATAGATGCTATATATAAACACCTTACCATTCAGTAAGAATTATGAAGTTGCGCTCCTTACGTCCTTGCTTCTTTTCAAGGCATTGAAAAGTCAGATATGAGCTAAATGGGATTCCCTGTCAGACTACTAGAAGAGGCTTGTTTATGAGTTTGAATGCTAGATCTAGCAGTCTTGGACTTTGGTTATCTGTATACACAATAGGATAATATCTTCTCAAGTGCTAGAAAAGGTTTTTGTTTCCCATCTTCCTTTACACGTCGCCTACACATTCTACAATACACATAATTATCTGGTCCAAATTCGTTTTTGAAATCTAAGCCATTTTCATATCACAGCATTTGGGACCTCTGCAAATGCAACAGCGCTGTGGATAATGAAAAAGTGTGTACTATTTACTGTGAATTTACAATATTATCAATATTGTGGAGTTCTTTTTTTCCGATCAATACCGTTTTAACACCCAGGCCTACCCACAAGCAATACGCTGAGAAAGTTAAACGTTAAATAGGCCTACCTGCTTTAAGAATTACTAACTTTGATCCAGAAGTAAAATATGAAGACAAAATATATATTGAATACCACTACTTGCTCAACAACACGACAAGGTTACTGCTTCCGTTGCTAATAATGCTAGCAATAAGCAGTGAAATTATTGTGCGACTTCAGCAATGCTGTTCAATATGTACATAATTTATTTCTCACTATAACTGTTGCTGTGATACATTTCACAGTTATCAGCTTCTGTTATTAGTTTTTTATATCCCTTGTTTAGTGAAAATAAGTATGATTTACCATAATGGGTCTTTTTATATCTGTATAAACTTTATAATACTAATGCCTCTTTTTCGTCTTTTTCCCCAGGCTGCTGCTCCGTCGCCATGACGACCGAGGAGTGTCCTGTGCCGCTTGGCGTGAGACAGGTGGGGGCGGGGCTTTGCGAGGACTTCAGCCCCTCTCAGGGGGACGACATCATCGAGGAGGTGGGGCCTTGCGATGATGCGGGCAGTGACCTCAGCACTTTGGTCGTGCCGTTTCCTGAGTTGGCGCCAGTGGTTTTCTTCTGCCTCAAGCAGACCACCTTCCCGCGTAGCTGGTGCATTCGCATGGTGTCAAGCCCATATCCTTTCAAAGCTGGCGCTCAAGGGTCGTGAGTAGAGTGTGACTTCTAACAATGACTATGGGTTAACTTGCAGTAAAGGTGGTATCTAATTGACACAATAGCCAGTTGACTTACTCCAGCTTCCTACTGCTGTGTAGTCAGCAAGGCAGTGATTAAGTGCTGTGAGATCGCCGTGACAAGCTGATCTAAACACACGGCGAGTGACAACTTGGCGTTGCGCATGTCTTTGATTACGACGAGACTTTCACGAGTTGTCACCAGTGACAGTGACATTGAATTACAATGTCAACATGTTAAAATGTAGCTGGAAATTCGAGACACATAGAGTATGAATTTGTGCAGTTAAATAATGAATGATCATGTTAAAATATTTATGAACTACTTGAATTACATAGGTAAGGGTTTAAAGTGCATCGATAATGCCTCCTTGGTTCACTTTGCAAAGCACGACTGAGTTTTCTCTGTCGTTTGAAGTTCACAAGTTGATTTTTCTTCCCTTTTTGTGCATTTCTGCCAGCTAGCCGTGGCTGCCTTGGGGACTCAAACTCCTTTGGAAAGTGTTTTAAATCGAATTTCACGTCTCTGCGTTGGTTTGGCTGACACTCTCATTTGGCTGGGCTCAGTGAAAGTCTTTTATACACGATGGGCACAGGTCTTTTTTGCCCCACAGAGGCCCAAATCTCCCATTGCTTGAACAGCCACAGGGCGCTAATCAGCACCGCTCACTGTTACTGCAAAGACGGGCGTGTTCGGACGCTGTTGTCTCCAGCTGCTTGCCAGCTAGTAAAATCTGCAAACTGAGGCACTTTCTGAGAAGACATTAGCGCTCACACATCTCTACACAGCATGACAAATTTATTTCAATGCCTTAATGGGATGTCTCCGTAACTTGTTATGATTTTATTACATGTAGGTAGCGAGGGAGGGGGAGAGAGAAGGATGAAGTGATCCTTTGATGACTTTATTAATGGTCAGAAGTGTGCTGAGATCAATTTTTACATGGTTTAGAGAAAAGAGGACATTTGAGGCGTGAATATGCAATGCTGTAAAGCCAGAAACACATTTCACACTTCTGGGAAACCAGGGGCCTATTAATATCGTATGGTTTACATTTCAGAAATATTGAAATTAAAGTGGAGTACTCTTTATCAAGCCCAAGGGGCAATTTGCTAATTATTTAGTAATAAGAGAGGTTAGATAAGGGAGGAAAGAGAGGAAATGATCCCCCCTCCTTTCCTGCATATATAATGTGTTGGAAAAATGAATCATTATCTTATTAATAGTTTTTGCACATTGTTGCCCTTGTCAAAACACTTTAACTGGTGATTTAGTGTTTTAGATATGAAGTCCCAGAGTGTGTGCTGTCACTTTGTTTGCATTTAAGGTACAGTGTAACAGCAGGGTTATTACAGTCAGTAATGTACTGTTTTACATTCGGTGTGCCTGGTGAAATGTATAGAAGAATTGAACTCTTTAACATTTGAACTTTTGGTCCATTTTGATGCTAGTTTTTCTGCTAACACTTTAACTAGGAACTAGCATTATGAAGGTTTGGATTTAAAATGATTTACTCTCTAAAACAATTATTTTTTAATTATTTCCTTTCTTTCTTTTACTTACCCCGATTTAATTTTAAATCTGTTTTGTTTCTGTGGAACACAAAATGAGAATTTATGAGCGAGGTTCACTACTGTTCAAAAGTCTGGGGTTGGTGAGATGTTTCATAGATTTTAAAAGAAGTCTCATATGATCATTAAGACTGCATTAGGAATACAGCAAAAACAGTAATACTGTATGGCAGTTTACAATTTAAAATAATAACTGTTCTATTTAAAAAAAATATATATGATTGATCCCAGACTTTTGAATGCTGTTTTTTTATAGTGTAGTTGCAAATGAATTAACAATTGTAAGAAAAAGTATTTGCAATATTTTAAACTTTACTTTTCCTCCCCACATATACTTTTGCAAATCATTTGGCTTAAACAGCATCATTGGTAAAAAAAAAACAATCAGTGAATCGTTTGGTTGAAATTTCATACGAAGCAATTGTATGGCTTATATAACAATACATATAACACACGATTCAAATGATCTGTTTTTTCAGAGATTTCATAGTTAATTCTAGCCATTTTAGCAGCTTGTAAGCTATGATTACTGAATTATAGTTGCATGGGAAAATGTCTCCTTTTATCTTTCACAAAAACATAACGGCATGTACAAAATTGTAAATTTGTCCAAACGACATAAGTGTTAGGGTTAAAATTTTATTTTATGTGGGTGATCAATTTCAGCAGTAGTGGAAAAGATAAACAAAGATTGATTATCCCTTGGCTTGAAACTGTCCATTTTGAAAATGGTCACCAGTGTGTGTCTGTGTATGTATCTACAAAATAACATGTGTCAGTCTTAGACCAAGCAATCTGTCGATTCTGTCTGTAGAGACCCATGAATCCACCAAAACATTCAGCCACCTTCAATTGGCTCATTGCAATGCCCCCTAGACGTCAATCCTCCGCAGCACACCAAGTATGACAACGCCGTTATCACAGTGCCCTAATGGAATAATGATATTCCAAACCTTTGACTCCCAATACGGGAATGAAAATTAGAATCTGTCAACACTTCCGAAACCATTTAGTATCGGTTTTCAATCTATATCCTCGTTCCTTCTTTCAGTCTTCCTCATTTGGAGACCTTTGTCAATAAAATCTCTGGACACAAATGCCTCTATGTTTTCATCTTTGTTCTTTATACAAAAGGTCTTGGCTGTAGATGGTATGATAGGGTGATGAAATAATTGCCATTCTTAGTTTTAATAAGTAGTATTTGAACAGTGGCTTGATTGCTGCAGGATGTCGCTCTCTGGATTGCCAAGAGCCTTGATTTCTCTCTCTGTAATAGAGGTGTAGCTAATAGACCTCGATCCCTCCTCACACATCACTTTGTCTGTGCCAGACTGTCTAATTCAGCCCCCGTGTGTCCTGAAGAGGGTTCGGGAACACGAGGTTAATACTAATCTCCAGTCCTGACCGGTCTGTTTTGCTATGACAGCTCATCACACAGGCAAGACTGATGCTCGCTCACCTTCTCAACCTGCCTCTGCCTGCGTCTCTCGTGTTTCTGAATCCTCTTTTAACTCTTTCTCTCTCCCCATAGGCTTTTTCAAAGGCTGAAGGATCTTAAAGGGATAGTGCATGCCAATAATGACAATTCTGTCTTTATTTAGCCTTTTGATGTTTCTAACGTGTTCAGGAATATAAATCTTTGCCATATGAGAGTTGGTCAGCACGACCGTAGGCTGTGCCCAAACATAAGACTACAATTTATTGACTTGTGCACTATATTTAAAGTTTTTTAAGATCATATAATAGATTTCTTGAGTGAGAGATTATCATTTTGGTCATTATTCACTGTATATGCTACTGTTAAAAAGTTTGAGGTTTGTAAGAAGTTTTTAAAAGTAGTATCTTGTGCTCACAAAGCGTTTTGAGATCCAAAATATAGTAAAACCCATAATATTGTGAAATGATAAACCCATAATACTGTGAATTTAAAAATAACTGCTTTCTAATTTAGTATATTTTAAAATGAAATATATTTCTGTGATGGCAAAGCTGAATTTCAGCGTTATTACTACTCCAGTCTTCAGTGTCACATGATCGTTCAGAACTTGTTGTAATATGCTTATTTGCTGCTCATTTCTAATTACAATAAATGTAGAAAACAGTGGTGCTGCTTAGCATTTTTGCATTAATTTCTTTCAAAAACAAAACATTTAACAGACCTCAAATTTTAAAAAGTGTAATAATTCATACTTTTTTGTCCTGCATAATAAATACAGTTTTACGGCTCTGGAATGACGTGAATGTGAATATACTGTATCATTTTTGGAATGTACATTTTTGGATGAACTGTCCCTTTAAGACCATTCAACCTCTTTCTGTGGAAGGCTTTCTCTCTCTCCTTTTCTTTCCCTCCATCACCTCTGTCTCTTTCCTCACCAGGCACTCAATAAGAACTATCTGGTGTGTGATTTATGTCACAGCATGTTAAAGTAATTACTGAGGACTAGCATCACTCGCTGTCTATCGCTCTCCTCCACTCCCTCCGCTTCAATGTCATTTGCGTGTGTGATTGTGACACTGTGCAGTAAATCCAGGCCGACCGCAGATCAGTCCAGAGTTCTGCAATAATGGAGCATTAGAGTCAGTATGTGTTGAGTGATAGTATCGCACTCTAATTTTAGATCAGATGGACTTTGGGCAGTATAGCTGACCTAAGCGCAGAGATCCAACTGAACTATTAACCTGTTATCTCAGAGAAACAGTTCAACCAAAAATTAATGTTGTTCCAAACTTGTATGACTTCCTTTCCTCTGGTGAATGCAATATATATATATGTACATGTGAATGGGAAAAGCTTTCAAGCTTTAAAAAGGACAATAAAACTTGAGAGTCTCTTTCAACACTACTTGACTTCATCATAAAAAAAAAAAATTCCTTCCCTTTTTCTATATCTTCATCTTTATCTTTATCTTTCTCTCCTTCTCTTGCTAGCTTGTATTTATTTGAACAATGACCGAGACTTGGTGTTAGGGGCACTTCCTCTGTCAGTTTGCCTCTTCAAGATTAATCGCTTTATGTATTCCCCAATTGTAAGTCGCTTTGGATAAAAGCATCTGCAAAATGACTAAATGTAAATGTAAAGAAAATTGATAGTATTGTGCATGATATCGTCTCAGGTTACGTATGTAACCATGGTTCCCAGTGGGGAACGAGACACTGCGTCCTAGGGGCCACTATGGGGAACGCCTCCAGCGTGACTCGTGCCTGAAGAAACATATGTAAACACCATCCGTTGGCGGCGACAGCCCATGACGTCACTACCGGCGCGACCACAATATAAGGGCGCCGGAGAATACATCATCAGCTTCTTCGCCTGAAGCTTGCGTCCGAGCATGGCCCCAAAGCCTAGGGACGCGGTGTCTCGTTCCCCACTCGGGAACCATGGTTACATACGTAACCTGAGACGTTCCCCTTCATGGGAACTTCGAACTGCGTCCCTTGGGGCCACTATGGGGAACGTTATACCCACGCCGCCATGCTGAGGGGAATGCAAGCCAAATTCCCGCAGGAGGCGAGCACAAGTCAACTCTACCATTTGGCTCAGGGAGTTGCCCCTGTGGACGGTTGATGCTGTCAGTGACATTATCCCCTTCGGCCAAAAACCCGAGCTGCATACCTGAAGTACTTTACCTGCTAGGTGCCGGCATTACCGGACCCAAGGTAGAGCTCACAGGTTTGGAATCATTCTTATACAGAAAGATTCCTTTAAGGGGATAGGGCCAAGTACCCAGTGGTAGCCACTAGGTCCTGGCCGGTCACCAGGGGCTACCGCTTGCTCTACATGAGCTTGCTGAGGAGCTGTCTCAACAGACCCCTTGGTAGCATTACCCTTTTAAACCAAAATATTTGGTTACATGGAGTGGGGCCCAAGGCAGAAACCGGGGCTTGACCAACTCAAATAAGGGCGAAGCTGCTGGCGTAACCCTACCCTAAGGGCTTTTAGAAAGAAAGCAGAACATTCGATGTGTTAACTTACCACTGGGTGGATTTTAGAAAAGTGCCCAAAGTCTAGCGTGTGCACTTACCATAGCATGGATTTTAGAAAGAACGCAGAACATTTGATGTGCGATCTTACCACTAAGTGGATTTTACAAAGTGCCCATTGCTTTAGCGTGTGCACTTATATATATTATTTTATTTACGTTCTATGTCGGGGGACTAGATGCTCAGAAGGGAGCTGTATGCTCATAGATGACCCTCTATGATGAGGGGAGCAATGCTAGCTCGACCCACAAGGCGAGCGATCTACACCGAACTCTGGAAGTGGAGAAACTTCCGATTCTCAAACAGGAGCGGCATGCTCATAGGTGATCCTCTATAGCGAGGGGAGCAATGCTAGCTCGACCAGCAAGGCGAGCGAACTACCACAGAGCTTTGAGGAGCGGAAAACTCATTCCTCAGAATGAGCTCAGACGCTCCGAAGGGAGCGGCATGCTCATAGGTGACCCTCTAAGTGAGGGGAGCAACGCCAGCTCTACCAATAGCGAGCTCTGGAGGCGGAGAACTCATTTGAGAGGAACTCAAACACTCAGGAGTGGAGCCCAAGGCACAAGCCGGGGCCTGACCAACTCAAATAAGGGCACGAAGCTGCGCGCGTAACCCTACCCTACGGGATTTTTAGAAAGAAAGCAGAACATTCGATGTGCTAACTTACCACTGGGTGGATTTTAGAAAAGTGCCCAAAGTCTAGCGTGTGCACTTACCATAGCATGGATTTTTAGAAAGAATGCAAAACACTTGATGTGCGATCTTACCACTAAGTGGATTTTAGAAAAGTGCCCAGAGTTTAGCGTGTGCACTTATATATTGGTATTACGTTCTACTTGGAACGGAGAACTACTCATCCCTTGGAGTGAGAGTCTCAGACGCTCAGAAAGGAGCGGCATGCTCATAGATGACCCTCTACAGTGAGGGGCAGTGCTAGCTCTACCGATGAGGAGCTCTGGAGGCGGAGAACTCAGTCTTCCGAGTAAGGGAGCTCAGATGCCCAGAAAGGAGCGGCATGCTCATAGGTGACCCTCTATGGTGAGGGAGCTATGCTAGCTCAACCAACCAGGAGAGCAACCTCTCACAGAGCTCTAATGGAGCGGAGAACTCATTCCTTAGAAGGGAGGAATTTTAGGCGCTCAGAAGGGAGCGGCATGCTCATAGGTGACCCTCTAAGTGGGGGAGCAGTGCTAGCCTCGACCAACCGCGACCTATCACAGAGCTCTTTTGTACAGAGTGAGAGGAACTTAGACGTTCAGCAGGGAGCGGCTTGCTCATAGATGACCCTCTATAGCGAGGGAGCAATGCTAGCTCGACCAGCAAGGCGAGCGAACTACCACAGAGCTTTGAGGAGCGGAAAACTCATTCCTCAGAATGAGCTCAGACGCTCCGAAGGGAGCGGCATGCTCATAGGTGACCCTCTAAGTGAGGGGAGCAACGTCAGCTCTACCAATAGCGAGGTCTGGAGAGCGGAGAACTCATTTTGAGAGAGAACTCAAACGCTCAGGAGTGGTGCCCAAGGCACAAGCCGGGGCCTGACCAACTCAAATAAGGGCACGAAGCTGCGCGCGTAACCCTACCCTACGGGATTTTTAGAAAGAAAGCAGAACATTCGATGTGCTAACTTACCACTGGGTGGATTTTAGAGAAGTGCCCAAAGTCTAGCGTGTGCACTTACCATAGCATGGATTTTAGAAAGAACGCAAAACACTTGATGTGCGATCTTACCACTAAGTGGATTTTAGAAAGTGCCCAGAGTTTAGCGTGTGCACTTATATATTGGTATTACGTTCTACTCGGAGCGGAGAACTACTCATCCCTTGGAGTGAAAATCTCAGACGCTCAGAAGGGAGCGGCATGCTCAAAAGTGACCCTCTATAGTGAGGGGAGCAATGCTAGCTCGACCAGCAAGGTGAGCGACCTATCACAGAGCCCTGAGGAGTGGAAAACTCATTCCTCAGAATGAGCTCACGCTCGAAGGGAGCGGCATGCTCATAGGTGACCCTCTAGTGAGGGGAGCAATGCTAGCTCTACCGACAACGAGCTCTGGAGAGCGGAAAACTCATTCTCAGAATGAGCTCAGACGCTCAGAAGGAGTGGCATGCTCATAGATGACCCTCTAAAGTGAGGGGAGCAGTGCTAGCTCGACCAATACCGAGCTCTAGAGAGCGGAGACTTTCAAAGAACTATCTCAATCCCTAGTGAGAGGAAACCCAAATGCTCCGAAGGGAGCGGCATGCTCATAGATGACCCTCTTTGGTGAGGGGAGCAAATGTTGGCTCAACCAGCCGGGTGAGTGACCTATCACAGAGGAAATTTAGGCGCTCAGAAGGGAGCGGCGTGCTCATAGGTGACCCTCTACGTGAGGGGAGCAATGCTAGCTCGACCAACCGGCGACCTATCACAGAGCTCTGGGGAGCGGAGAACTCATTCTTCAGAATGAGAGGGTTAAGTCAAACGCTCAGAAGGGAGCGGCACGCTCATAAGTAACCCTCTAGGTGAGGGGAGCAATGCTAGCTCCACCAACAGCGAGCTCTGGAGAGTGGAGAGGGAACTTAGACGCTCATACAGGAGCGGCATGCTCATAGAAGACCCTCTAAGGTGAGGGGAGCAATACTAGCTCTACTGACAATGCTCAGAAGGGGCAGCATGCTCATAGGTGACCCTCTAAGGTGAGGGGAGCAATGCTAGCTCGACCAGCATGGCTAGGGCGATATAAGTGGAGCATTAGAGGCCTAATCCATGGGATTGCAGCCAGATTTACCTGAGGACCGAGGATGTTCCCACGGAAGCCTCCAAGGGGCCTCAGCCCGGACCACAATCTTAGGTTCCCACCTAACCTCGGTCAGGTGGGGGTATGCGTTGCAGGGGAATTAAAGAGGGGAAGCTAAGGGCCGGTGTTTAAGCCCCCTGAAGGAAGGGAGTAGATGTTAGTTACTCTGGTCCTGACGAGAACGTTGTTGAGGACGTTTCGCCTGGATCACATTCCTCAGGTCTTGCCTACCTCTTTTTGACCTGTACCTTCCTCTACCCCTACCCGCAGGTGGGGGAGGGGCACGAGTCGCGACACTAGCCCTCTGTGCCCATCTCTGATCCTCAGACCAGGACGGGCTAGGACCCCTGGTTGTTCGGGCTCAGCCCTGGATTATTTTCAGCAGGTCAGTCTGATACGCCTGACCTGCCTGCATATGCCCTGCCATTTAAGCAAGATTCAGGGGCTTAGATGGCAAGGAGGGAGCCTTGAGAGAGGATGTCTCGCCCACAGAGAGATAAGCTGGCTATCATCTCTTGCACAGGGGCATCCTCATAGCCATTTTCACGCATCCTCAATGTCAGCATTACTAGTATGCTGAAACCTATGAATACGAGAAAAATAGCTTTTTCCACTCCTTCTCAACCTCCACATCGTGATTTTATGAAGAAAGGAAGGCTCACTCGAGCTGGGGATTTATGGCCAAAAAGAATTATTTTTATGAACCATAACCTCCAAACTCATTCATATGCAGTGCAGAGGATTGAGAGGTTTAGTCTCAACTTCCTCACCCTCAAACATCTCCTGCCCCAGCAGAGCACTAGCCGCTGAATCTGATGATGTCAGAAAGATCGCATCGTCCCAATCCAGCAGCTAACTCTCGTTCTCGGCCGATGCGCACCAAGGGGGCGGTCCCTCTCTAACTGATCGGCCAGATCCAACTGCTAATATCATTCGCCTCCGTGCCTCAGCAGCGGTGGGTCCCGAATTGCGGGAAGCAGACGGCTGCCCCTCTTTCCTTGAAAAGAGGGACAGGACGAGAGCGGAGCTTTTACATAGAAAAAGCTCACAGTGCACGCTGATTTCCCCTCAAGGACATCGCGTGTGTGCTGCCCAAACCAAAGACGCAAAGATTGTGTGTGTCATCGGGTTTCAAATAACGCGGATCCACACCCAATCTTAAACGCCTTGCTAGTGATCGCCATGATAAATAAAGGAAAACTGTATTCCTACCAGAATGCACGTTTCTTCAAACAGACCAGTCAGTGAAGACGAAAAAGCTGATGATGTATTCTCCCGGCAGCACTTATATTGTGGTCGCGCCGGTAGTGACGTCATGGGCTGTCGCCGGCCAACGGATGGTGTTTTTACATATGTTTCTTCAGGCACGAGTCACGCTGGAGGCGTTCCCCATAGTGGCCCCTAGGGGACGCAGTTCGAAGTTCCCATGAAGGGGAAAGACTGAACTTTAAGAGTCAGTTCACAGTAAAGATATTTATATGATGCCTCAGACCCCATTCCTTGTAATTACATGGAAAAGTGAAGCAAGAAGCTTCTTTTAAATGTCTTCTTTTGTGTTGCACAGAAGAAAGTAAGTCATTCAGGTTTGGAACGACATGAGTGTGAGTACATGATGACAGAATCTTCATTTTTGTGTGAAATATCCATTTAACATAGAGGGGCTTTGACCTTTTAAAGTGAGCTTATTTATATATATATATATATATATATATATATATATATATATAAATGATGCCACTTTGAGGCAAAAATGCTAAATCTCATCTCAAGTTCTGGATTGGAGTTAAAAAGTGTGCTTTATCTTCATCAATGTCACTAAAATGCTGCTGCTCGCATTTGTCTCCTGTCTAAGAAACAGATGGTGTTGTAAAATTGTATTTGATACAGTAAAGGTGTCTGAAAACTGAGGTGTGTTGGAGTAATAGCCTTGTGGTTGATGTACATGAAACACAGCAACAAATGCTTGAGATTTAGTGTGAATCCCATTTCTCTGTCTTACCCCTTCCCCTTTGTCTTACCCCTGGCCCTTGTCCCTCGAAACCGAGTGGTAAGCGCTAGGGGTGAAAACATACCCCTATGAAATGAGACGCCACTTGGTTACTGTTACGTCATCATACATCGTCGCTAGCTGGCTGCTACGTCACCAAAGGCGACAAGTATTGATCGCAAACTCTCCGTCTAAAAGTGTGTTTGTCGATTATGTGGGTTTTAGTGATGTTTTTCTCTAGTCAGAGAAACGCGGGACTGTTGTGCAAATCAGCAATGTAACGTTAGCGTGGAAAAATAGCGATTTTTAAAAACGTTTCAATTAAGAACATGGTTGCACATATATATGTAAGTTACAGGACTGTGTAGATCACAAAACAAAACTGTCGTAATTTTAAATAAATAATTTAAGCCGAAAATACTCTGTATGATCTGGCCGCAGTGTGTTCTGGGTACCCCTTGGTTTCAAGTAAGCTTGCAAAAATTCTTGGTTTTAAGGGGTATCTACCCCTTCCCCTTAGCCCTACCCCTCGATCAAATCGAGAATTGGGACAGCCCTTACTCTCACGTGAACGCGCAAAACTAAGGGGAAAGGGGTAAGGGGAAGGGGTAAGACAGAGAATTGGGATTCACCCTTAGGTGTATGTTTTTAATTTCACAGACATTTCTCAGAAATTCTGTTTTCCATGTGTTTGTTTTTGCTGGCGAAGCTAGAAAGTGTTTATGCACTTTGTTTCTTGTGATGATGGGATGTGTAATCTACTCTCTGTCTTCTCTGAGCTCAAATTGGAGATTCTAAATGGTGTTCTGTGCTAACAAATGTCTTTTGTGCTGTTGACATTGACCCGGATTTGTCTTCAACACAAATAGACACGCGCACACACACACACACACACACACACACACACACACACACACACACACACAATAGTAGTAGATTAGTTTCCTGGTCCATCTGTGACTGCTTTAAAAGCTTTCGAGTCTGTGGTCTCAGGGCACTGTGTTGAACAGCCTTTTGAACAGATTGTTTTTCCCTCAAACAGCACCTCTAAATGCCTGCACACACTTTCTCAGACACACTCACACTTCTGTTATGTCAGTGTATCTTCGTGGCTCTTGTGGATTATTGGCATCAGAAGTTTCACAGCACCTCTTTCTTTACCATATTGGCATGATACGGCTCTGTGTCATTGTCTCGGGTCATAGCAAAACTGATATTCTTGAATTCCCAACCTGAGATGTGTGTTTATTTGTCATTTTGGGTGGGTATCAGTGATCCCATCAGGGCCCTGGGTGTCTATGGATATCTAGCGTCTTGTCATACCATGTCTGTTTTCTGGAGGCCACCAATATTACAATTCTGGTTGATAAGCTGATTTTTCATGTTATGACAATAACTGACGAATAGCCACCATTAAAAATGTTGACTCTGTTGTTTAAATAATTTACAATAAAATCTATCAATTGATTTTGAAGTGAATTTAGGCATCACAACATATGTACAGTATGAAGAAGGATATTCATTTTGACTTTTGCTAAATATTTGAAGCAGTGTTATGGAACTAGTATTATTTTTAAAGATTAGTTTGTTAAAATGTTAAAGATTAAAATGGTGATCTAAACAGGGGAAATGAGTATACACAAATATCCGATGTCAATCAATTAAAAAAATCTCTCATTTTGGCTTAAAAAGATATGATGCCAATGTATGGTGTTGCTAGACTTTTAAAAGACCTTTGGCTCTGCCTCTTAGTGCTTGTATCTGTTCAAAACAGAATGTTTTTGCATTAGGACATTGAGGGAAATAAACAAGTTTAGTTTTAGCATGGCCTGTTCACTAGCATTTGTTGCTGGTGTTTCCATCAGGTAACAGTTACCAGATCGACATCATTGGTTGACCAGCACTAGCCAATCTGTCTTTGTCTTTGTAAAAGCTATTGAACCATCCTGAACCAGTACATAAATTCCTGCAGGTTTAATCTATTGTTTTTAAGCAGGGTACTCTAGCTTGCCTTTATGAACAATATATATTTGTATTTTTTCAGAAACTGATTGTCCACATTTTATCTTGGCACAGAATTTGTGAGTTTAAGCAAATGTGTGATTTTAATACTTCAACCTGAACTCGTGCACGTAAAAAAAAATTAATATAAGATGGCACTGACGATTAGTGCCAATAGTGGATTTTGCTTGTTCTGTATTTCGATGGAAAATTGCTTTGAATTCGTTAGGCATTATAGTAATTAGTGTCAACAAGCATGCTTTTGGATACTTGACTATATAATTCTTGACCGTTTTACTTGACAATAAGCCATTTTAACAAAATAAAAAATACACTGAGTGACTGATGCAATCTTTGCCATGAAATACACAGTTTTTTTCATATAAGAGATTGAATGTTCTTATTCACTATAATTGACAAGGTCTGGGGTCAATTATTTATTGTCGCTTTCAGTATGGCTATCGAGATCTCGCAAAATAATATTCAAACTCACATTAAACCCTTTTAACATTAATTAAAGCACATGATCAGCAGTGTTGGGGGTAACGCATTACAAGTAACGCGAGTTACGTAATTATATGACTTTTTTTCAAGTAACTAGTAAAGTAACGCATTACTTTTTCATTTACAGGAAAATATCTGAGTTACTTTTTCAAAAAGTAACGCCAGTTACTTTGTTTTCCCATTTATTGACAACAGTGCGCTGTGTGAACATGATCTTACTGTAGTTTTAGACTAAATGTGAATGTGCATTAATTCATCCCACTCGCATTCATTCCATTCATCAAAAATTATTAAAACAGTGAAATGCAAACTCAGACTATGACGCAAACCTGCAATAACTAAATATGTTAAACAACACAAATATATCTAATCTCATTTTATCAACCAATGACTTTCTTGATGACCTTTGATGATCCAGTTCAACCATACTAATAAGCAAAAATTATTTTCATAAACTAACAATTGTGCTTCATTGTTTTTTTATTGCTGAAGTGTTGAACCTTCTTTTTCTGTGTTCTACTGTACAGACGTGATTTACTCTTCCTTTAGCCTGAGGTTTATTCATTACACTTTTTGGTGTGAAAGGCTTTTACATTTGCTATAAATAGAACTTATTGTATTAAAACAAACAATCAAGCCCTGCTCATATTTAAAAAGTAATGCAAAAGTAACATAACGCATTACTTTCCATAAAAAGTAACTAAGTAACGTAATTAGTTACTTTTTTAGGGACTAACGCAATATTGTAATGCTTTGCTTTTAATAGTAACTTTCCCCAACACTGATGATCAGTACCTAAGATAATCATTGTCATAGTTTGTATGTTGTTCCAGCGGTGACATCGCAGAAATGGAAACCGTATCTAAAATCGAATCCCCTGTTGCTCCTTGGGTATCGCCATTGTGGCTAGTTAGGACAAAAACTCTAATTGACACGGAAAAGATACCTTTCATCTCATGTCATAGCATTGTGTTGTGTCTGGTTAGGACACAGTGTAAAACTGTAAAAGCAATTATGCTGATTTTCTCTGAAAAGATAGGGTTTCTTGCCGTAGTTTCACATTAGAGTGTATCAGGTCAGCTAGCATTTATCTCGGCCTCATTCACTGTTTGTCTCAAAAACAAATAACATTTCCATTAAACTTACTGTGGCCTGCCTCTGAATCAGATAATATGTCTGTGGAGAAAAGAGAGTGGATGCAGTCTTCTTTGCTGTGTTTGTGTGTGTGTGTCTAAGGGAGGTCATGACTGCTGTCTGTTAAGACTCTGTCAATAAACAGGTAGGAGGACTGCTGAGTCTCTAACTGTGCTGTTGGCAGGGGCTGTTATAGGCTGTAGCCAGAACAGCGTGAAGCAGTGACAGATAGAGGAAGGAGAATGAACAACAGACAAAGGCAAATGGAAGGGAAGAGGCTGTGTGAAGAGAAGGGGTTAGAATACAGTATTTACTCCCAGAGGAAAAGCATGAAAAGAGATGAACAATGTCTGTGTTTGCCCTACTCACTGACCTTTCACCTCTAGTGGAGCCAAGCCGCCGATCTGCTCATCATACACAGATAGAAGCTAGAGAACAATCAGTGAACCATGGGAGTTGGCTGAAATGGCAGTGCTTTGTTACTGTCAAAGCGACTATACCAGACCTCCTCTTGCGCTACAGTAATGGTGCAGACGGCACAACGGGTGCATGTACAGTATTTATTCATCCCACTGCATGTGATATATGTGCATGCATAAATAACTTCCTGCAGTCACTCTCATTTACACACATATGGTCCTTTTTTATTCTTTGATCAAAAGATCAATCTTTTATTTGAAATAGAAATCTCTTTTTCTCTCAGCAAAGCAGTGTATTTTCTTTTGATTTAGAGGTGCTGTATCAAATTTTCTGGATGTGTTTTTAAATTCAAATCAAATCAAATTTTGACAGGTTTCGTGAGATTCACATATGTGCAGTGTGGCATATAATAGGGCACCTGTGAGTGTCTGCAGGAAATTGCCGCCGGGTTATGCAGGGCTTGTTAGACGGACATCAAGGGTCCTGGCTTTTTCTTGGAAAGAAGCAGACAGACAAAAAAATGTGGGCTCCTAATCCACAGCTTTTCATACTTGCGTCTGTCTTCTTAGACCTGTGGAGAACAGTAGTCAAGATATTCATTCCCACTGACCCTGGATCAGCCCACCTACTGTTCCCAGTGACATCCAGTTCTCTGGGTGTCAGAGGATTAATCGGAGGGCGAAAATCCTCAGACATTTATACAGTATCCAGATTAATGTCTCAGAGCTCTCAGCTTGAAGCGAAGAGAGAGACATGTTTGATGTTCTGCTCAGGGCACATAAACATGCTAATCCAGGTCATGACCTTTGACTTGTTTTAATATAATCTTATTTGTTTCCTCCTGGGTTGTTGTTTGAATGAATGAACAGTTCTTTGGACAGTGATTGTTGACTCCTGCTCTCGCCCCATGTACTGTAGCTCTTGAGCAAGGCATTTAACCCAAGCTTCCTCCAAAGGGACTGTACCTGCAATCAATGTCCTGTAGTGTGCTTTAAATAACAAGCGTCTGCTGAATGACAAGTAAATGAAGATTTGTAATTGCAATTATGCCGCACTTGTCCAAACAGTTCTGAAAGGGTTCATTCAAGCTGTCAGTTCATTACAGTATAATAGTGTTCGTTATAATGATGTAAATTACAGTGGGCAGATATTTTACCGAGTTAATTAGCTCATGTGAGGAGATTTATAGTTGATCTTTGGATTCAGCTTTTTGGAAAACCAGGGTAGTTGAAGTGCAAGATATGAAGGAATAGTTAAAACAATTGTGAACATTGTTATATTTCATTCAACAGTTGTTATTATCTTTCTAATATTATCTCTTGAACTTTCCAGATATAAATTACACAAATTGTGAGACTTTTATGATGCATTTTCACCATTTTTGAGTTTGAGAGCCATTTATTGAATGGAAAAGAACATGGAAAATACTTTGTAATGTGTCATTCTTTATTCCATAGAAGAAAAAAATGGTACTGCATGTTATTAAATGCTGAATAAATTATGACACAATGTTCAGTTTTGGGTGAACCATTCCTTGAAGATAGATTTCTGGAAGTAATTTTCTGGTTAAATGTTTCTCCTCAGATTTGTCAGTGGTCAGTCATTTCAGATGTGATGGTTGTCTTGTGCAATGGGCTATTGATGATGATTAAATCCTCTAAACTGAAAATTCATCAGTGGTTGTTGTACATACAGTACATGCACACTATGCAGGCACTTCACACTTACATGCTCGAACACATGGCTGAGATGGCATAGTGATATTCTCAGGCATCTGTTGTTACTCGCTTGCCATTACTTTGACTATAGGAACACACATACTGTAGGTACGTGATTCACATAATTATAAAACTCCTCTAAGCATTGACCATACTCTAATATAAACCTGTTTTTGACTAGATACTGTTCTTGCTTTCTCTCCAAATGTGAATTGACGGTGCAATCTGCTTCAATTTACTTTTAAAGCATGAAGTGCCACAGAGCTCCAGTTCATCAGGATGATTCCTTTTGGCCAATTTCCCAGACAAATGAAGGAAGCAGACAGAAGTCCACAGAGATCCGAGCACAGTTTAGACGATGTTATCATGGCCCACAACAACAGCCTCACACAGACCTCAATCCATTTCACCTTTTTTAAACAAACACCAGACGTTCATTCGATTTGCCTCGGTACATAGATCAGTGGCGTGTGGTGGTCCTGTGGAATGAGGAGTCAAAGTCTACTCTCTAAATGTACGGGATTTTTAATAGTTCAATACATGTGATGCTTACATGAGTTTGGTTAGATATGAAAGACCAATTATCATACACTAACAACAAGCAGCCAGTACTGTAATATTTACATTATAATTTACATTAACACTATTTATTTATTAATCCAAGTCACATCAATAAAACTGTAAAAAATTATAATAATGTATTTAAATGTATTTATAATGACGATGGTGATTAAAAATGCTAGTAAGCAATATTAATAACAATTCTGCAATGTATAAATTAATGTCTATAAAATACATGATTAAAAAATAAATCTGAATTAGCAGAATTAGTTTTATCTCCAGGTTATTTTTTTTCTTTCTTTCTTGTATTCTATGTGCAGCACAGTGGCAGTGACATCAGAAATGCTTTATTTAGATTTGTTTCCTGACAAACCCGTGATGGAATTTAAGTTCTCAATATTCAGAGTCAGGTGCATCCCTCTTTCTCTTCCACACACACACATTCACACGTATGCACGTAGTTGTCTGTTTTTGACTGTTGTGAGTGTGACTCATTGCTGGCTGTCCTCACACTCAGCTTTACCTGACATCAGAATCACAAACCTACACCCCTTGCCCATGAATACACCCACACCCACACATACACCTGCTTTCCTATCACCAAAATCATTCCCAACCACTAGGGCAAACCCTTCAAACAATGCATGAAACACTGTATTAGCTGTCATTATTTCTGCTTTTTAATTTAATTTTGTATTGTAATCATAATTAATAGCAGTTAAATTGCGCTAGTTTTCATTTCTGTGGTTTGTTGAAGTAGATCTGTGCAGATTTTGCTTATTAACTCATACATCATTTGGCACGTTTGTATCTGTAGTATCGGATTCTTTCCGGACTATCTGCTCTCGTGGTGGCTGAGTTCAGCAGTATTGGCACTGAACTTGGCAGATAAGTCCTCTGGGTGATATTAGAAGCGAGGAAGTAGCTGGATTGGGCTAATTTAACACTGTATTGGCTTATTGTACAAAACATGTATCAGTAGCCTCAGAGAACAGACCCTCCCAGACCTCTCTTTCGCAGTGTACAGTTATCTCGTACTGGGCTAGCGGTCTGACTAAATGATGTACTTTTGTTCCGTTAATGCGTCTAAGTCTGTCTAACTCTTGGCAGGGCTGCTGTGGGCTGTGTCTGTCTCTGTTAATGGCTAGTGTGGAACTGATCTATTTCAACCAATTTCAATAAGGCACTCTTAAAGATATTACCTAAATGGCTAATAGCCATAAGCACTGAGGAAAATGATGTTAACACCCTTCTGGTTATTAGGTAACATAATGGAGAAAATTGAATGACATTACTCAGAAGTTATATAATAAGCCTTATAGTCTCACAGATCAGACAAATAGATGGGCCCTCATGGGTTTCTTATTTCCTAGAAGCCTATATACTCCAATATAATAGATTTGTCAAATTCTTTGGGCCAGGTTTGTTTTGTAGGCTGTAATTTAGCCATCTGTGGGGCTGTGGAGGACAGATGTGGGGGTGGTGCGCTCATGACTGGCTTATTTGAGTCTGTCATGTCTAAGTGATAGACTGCAGATGTGCAGCTCCAGCGGCTCAGTGGCAGATCTTCCCTTGCTCTTGGTTGCGGTTGGATTTCATTGTTACAACCAGTACTGTTAGCAGGTTAATAAAGATGTTTTCGAATACTTAAAAAAAATGTGTTGTGTGCCAGTCAATCTGGTGTTATATGTTAGTAAAAAGTTAGTGTGTAATGTAATCAGGATTTGCGCTGGCCTGAAACTCACAGGTGTAACCATTTTGTGTTGGTCTATCGGCCATTTTTTTAAATCAAATTTTGTTTTCTGTTGGTTGAACATTCTGGCATTTTATATCATGATCAGTGAGCTCCTGATGTAAAAGCTGCATAACCTGGCCGTGAAAGCTCTTCTTCCTTTTTTGTTTAATGCTGAGCTATATTCTTAGTACATATTGCCACCTATACTGTACATGTAGTTGACTCACTGCAGGAAGTTTGATTGACAGGTGATCTGACCAATCATAACGCAGAATCTGCCATTAGTCTGAGAAACAAACAAGAAAAGAGAGTAGTTTACTGTCGGTGAACTTAAACTTTAAAAATGGTGAACATTGACATCTTTCCGCAGTTGAAACAAGATACTGTCTGATGCTCATTCATGTTTATTTTGTGCTATAACTAGTAAAGAGGAAGAGATGATCGGTTCATGTGCTGCTTGAATGGAAGCACTACAGCGATCTGTCACAACATATTAAAGAGTCACAAAACAGTATTTATTGTTTGAATTAATTAAAAAGGACAAAATTGGAAAGCTGAGACTGTTTGATATCAAAAGTAACCTGCTCTGTCTTGTCTGTCGGCTCATTGTCAGTGTCCTCAACACTAGTTGTTAAAACGGACTAGTGCTGCATGATAAATTGAAGATAGACGCTGCAATTGTCATGCGTATCTTTCAGTGAAGCACGGTTCTGTGATCAGCAGTTAATCTCCATCCGAAGACCAGAGGTCACTCTCGTGCGGAAACTCCAAATTGGCCCGCAGAAGATAGGAAATGTCTATAGCAGTTATATAGACTTATATGTCTATATAAGTTTTAACTCTTTTCTTTGATTCAACGTGACTAATAAACACACGACTACGACCATATATAGCTTACCTGAGTACTTATTATAATTTTCATTATAATAAAGTATATTTATAATCCAGTGCCTTTATCACTGCTTAGAATACTATGACATATATGTGCCTTATTCTGTGTAAGAAGCCACATCATCTCACAGAAGGATTTATTTCAAACACTGACGTGAGTGAGTTTAGAGTAAAAACGTTATTAAATGCGGTATTTTCACATGCTTTCAGATAGAGCAGCATTTGCTACACAGAGCCGTAGTTCACTGAGAAGCTACGCAAACAGCTGTCATCATCACAAACGATTTCTTTGATTTCATAATCGCAATAATATTATCTGCGATATTTTAAAATTATTATTATTTTAATTTTTTTGCCGTAATCTGTCAGTGAACTACAGCTCTGTGTAGTAAATGCTGCTCCATTTGAAAGCACGCGATGAAGATTTACTGCTGATTACAGAACCGGCAAAATTTACTGACAAAATACGCATGGAAATCACATTCGATTTAATCGCAGCCCAAAAACAGACCCATTGTTTCCTTACTATGGAATATATGTAATATATTCTAAACACATATACTTTGTGCAGATGGAACACTTGTCCAAAACAAACAAAAAAACTAGCACTTGCATTGAAAAAAAAAAATGCCTGCAAGCCTGGCAAAGAACTTCCACTCTGTTGGAGACAGACACAGTCAGCTGACAGGGACACAAAGTAAATTAATGCGTTTCCCAATACTGGTGGCAGCTTAAGCCTTGCATTCCTCAACACTGTTTAAATAGCCAAAAGAGAATCATCACAATCTCCCCCTCATTGTGGAAGTGGTTATGAGCAATATTAGCCATGGCTGGATTAGCATGGATGCACACTTTTAAAATAGCATGCCAAGGGAGCCCTAATAAAATACTTTGTCTGGTGCATTTTCAGTGTACTGTGATTTGTGACATGCTCATTTTAATCTGGCATACTATTTAGAATGACTAGCATGTGAACCAGATGTAGGGATTGTTCCAAATTATAATTAAAGAGACCTGTCACAAACCAACCAACCAATGGCTGCTGTAGACTGTTGTGTTTATCACAAATGTTGTTATGGTAGTTTAACCCTAAGTGTTACTTTTTTCAGTGGGAATGGATTATATGTTTTCAGAGAGGCTAATTTCAGCATGTCTCTCTCCCCTCTGGCATTACGGCCCTCAGAGCTCAGCCAATAGAGGTCTGAAGCAAATTGAATAATGACAGAGGGTTAAGCTGAGCATCTGGCGGACCCAGGTGTGTTTGTACATCTGCTCGTGTGTGTCTTTCTGCGGAAGTGTGATTGCGCGTTCTACACACCACCCCCTGCTGGCGGTTGGACTACAGCACCTCTCTCAGTGGCCAGGGGCTGCCAATACTCATCAGTGTCAGTGTGGGCAGCCCGCTGGGTGCCTAGAGCTGAAGTAATGCGCCGCCAGCGAGCTTTAGCAGCGCCATGCTAATGTGTGCAAACCAGGATGAAGGGGAAACATAGGTGAGCACCTGGGAGGGAGGCTTAGAACGCAGACCAGGCTAACTTCATGCATACATATTTTTTAAAGCATTTATGTGTATGTGCGGCCATGTCTCAGATGGGTTTGTGCTTGCCTTCTGGTCTTTTGTGGCTTTTTACAGTGTTTTAATTGTTGAAGACGTGGTCCGCAATGAGCCATGTGGTTGGAGTATACCTGTAGTGGAGCTTTAAATACCCCAAAACTATATGGTTATTAGTATTATTGTTGTTGTTAATAATAATTTAATATTAGTGCTGTCAAACGGTTAATCGCATCCAAAATAAAAGTTTTTGTTTATATTATATATGAATATGTACTGTGTATATTTATGATGTATATATTAATACACATACATACAGTATATATTTTGAAAATGTTTATACATTTATATATTCATATTATTATATTTTATAATATATATGTATGTATATGTATATATATATATATATTAACTGTATGTAACATGTATATGTAAGACATATATGTTAATGTACATGTGGGGGTGACAGATATTATAGTGCAAGTTCTCCCACTTGATGAGATGAGGCCTGTAATTTTCATCATAGGTATACCTCAACTATGAGAGACAAAATAAGAAAAAAAATCCAGAAAATCACATTGTAGGATTTATTACAATTTATTATGATTATTGTTAATTATTTTCACCTACAAACAAGCAAGATTGTAAAGCTCTCACAGACCTGTAACTTCTTCTTTAAGAGAAATCATGAATATGTATTAATGGCATCTGTTTGAACTCGTTAAAATCAGTATAAAAAACAGTGCATATTTCATTTACCTCAAACAGTCACACTCCAAACTCCACTATGGCCAATATCAAAAGCTGTCAAAGACACCAGAAACAAAATTGTAGAACTGCACCAGGCAAGACTGAATCTGCAATAGGTGACTTTTTTAATGAAATGTCAACTGTGGGAGCAATTCTTGCCACCGGAAGACATACAAGACCATTGCTGATCGTGGTTTCGGTATCGATGCAGATCTCACCCCTTTTAAACCATCAGATAACTCAATCCAGCCATACTAATCATCAGAACCAGCAGGGGACCTAGTGAATGAACCGAGAGCTGGGACCAGATCCTGATTAACAGCTACCATCAGTAACACACTGGATCGCCAGGGACTCAAATCCTGCAGTGCCAGAACGGACCCCTGCTTAAGCCAGTACATGCAGGCCTAAATATTTTTAAAGCATTTGTAGAGCATTTGGATGATCCAGAAGAGGTTGGGAGAATGTGCCTTATGGTCAGATGAAACCAAAATAGAACTTTTTGGTAAAAACTCAACTTGAGCCATGTGGTTTGGAGTATACCTGTAGTTGGAGCTTTAAATACCCCAAACTATATGAAGCATTAGTATTATTGTTTGTTAATAATAATTTAATATTAGGGACCAGGACGACTGATCTGTGTAAAGGAAAATAAAATGTTTTTGTTTATATTCCATCAGCAAGGGCATTGAAGATGAAATGTGGCTGGGACTTTCATGATGACAATGATCCCAAACACACCAGTATATATTTTGAAAATATTTACATGAAGCATTTATATATTCATATTATCTCCAGATCTCAAATAGAAAATCTTTATGAAAGTCCGTGTTGTAGCGACAGCTCAAAACATCACTGCTCTATGTAGGAGATATATGTATATGGGCCAATATATATATATAAACAACAGTGTGTGAAATATATACATGCATGTTGTATTTATATTAGTGCTGTCAATCGCCAACAAAATATAGTATTGAGATGAAATTTAGTTATTGACCAAATACTTATTTTCCACCATAATTTGCAAATAAATTCTTTAAAAATTCTACAATGTGATTTTCTGGATTTTTTTCTTATTTTGTCTCATAGTTGAGGTATACCCATGATGAAATCATCTAATTATATATATATATATATTATATACATGCATGTGTTTGTATTTATATTAGTGCTGTCAATCGATAAAAACTGAAATAAATGGGGATTAATTCCACCTAACATTAAAGTTTTTAAATATACTTTTATAATGCAATAATTTCACACTCAATCTTCAAATTAATGTACAAACAACAAAGACAGTATATCTTTTTTCAATATTTATTTAATGGCATCTTTTTTATGACTGAAGACGAGTATCACTGATACAATCACTGATGTCTCTATAAAATTGATAGCTATCAATTGTAACATTTATTAGACCAAATAACTTCTAATTTAAGGGAACTTAAAACAATCTGCTTGCAACAAGCTGCTGCTGAATGTGACGTAGATCTAACAGGCATCATATTTTCTCTCCAGCTCTTTACCTTTTATGACCAGCTTCGTCTCTACTAATGAACTGACTGATGAGTTGAATCGAGGGTGTTAGATGAGGGAGACAGTGCTGCGCTGCTCCAGGACACTTTTGAAAACCATTTCAGAGACATGTTCTTAAATGTGACTCATTTAAAATATATTACATGCATGCACAGTTTTAAGGCAGCTTTAATTGCCTTTTTGGTAACTTCATAACTTAACTGACCACGAAATTGTATGCACATATTTTTTTCACACAACACGTGCTGGTGTCTTTGTGCGTGCAATATAAGATCGAGCACAGTACCGTTTACGCGCTCGTTTGACTCGCGCCTGGCACTGAAGTGAAGCTGGAGCGCGCGTCTGAAACATCTCCTGTTTGATGTTAAGGACGTTTTGCGACTGAATAAATGCACTTCTTGTCAAGAGAAATAGTGACAGAAGCAGCAGTTGTGAGTGCGGTGGCCAACACTAGCCCCGGCCCTGCGTTAATTGTGTTAAAGTATTTTTACACGCATGCGTTAACGCGCTAATTTTGACACCACTAATTAATATATACATAATAAATATACACAGTATACACACATATTTAAACAAAACTCTTATTTTAACAGCACTATTTAATATATTTAATTAAATTTTTATTGCTATTGTATAAATATATATTTTTCTAATATGTTTCTGTATATATACATTATTTTGCACAAGTTTGGGTGAGTAATATTTTTTGTCTTCTATTAATTAATACTTTTATTCTGTAAGGATGCATTAAATTGATCTAAAAAGTGTGACATTTGTAATGTTAGCAGAGGTTTCTATTTCAAATAAATTCACAGAGCCTTAAAAAATAATTATCACAGTTTCCACAAAAAACTTAGGCAGCACAACTGATTTTATCATTGATAATAATCAGAAATGTTTATTGAGAGGCAAATCAGAGTATTAGAAAGATTTCTGAAGGATCATGTGATACTGAAGACTGGATTCAACATTGCCATCACAGGATACATTTTAAAGATGTACAAATTCAAAAATTCTAATATATTAACATCAAAAACAATGATTTTAAATTATAATAATATCAAAAACAATGCAATAGGAAACAATAGAAGTCAACTGAAAGTCTCTACTGTGATAGACAAACAACTGTGTGTTTGTTCTCACGCTTAGGATTTCTTGTTTCAGAGCTGTACTATCTGATGAGCTGTCAGATTGTGTAACCACATGTGACAGTGATGTTTTAAACGGCTACAAAATTAAAGAAAACTGTCTAGTGGTAGCAAAAATTGAATGCAAAAGCAACACTTGTAGATCGATCAATCCTCTGGTGGATCAGACAGCAGGTACTCTAATGGGACGAAGGGGCTGAACTCTTCCCGGATAACGTTGTGTGAAGAGATGGCTCCTTGTGGAGATGGCCTTGTCCCTGAGTCACCAACTGACTTAGTGTGACAAAAGTGTCTTGTCAAAATGTCACACCTTTGCCTCCAGACTGCTGCTATCCCCCAGGCTTAGACTTCATGTCCGTTGTCATCCATTCTGACATGGGACCTGGATTAGCTCTCAATCTTGCGGCCCTGCAAACAAGTTCAGCCAATAGAGAGGAGGCTGGAACAGCAGGAAGTGGAGAGAGAGTCGTGTTTGAGATTTCAGATTATACACAAGAACAGATGGAGGAAGGGGACAGAGTAAAGAAGTTGTTATTGTCAAACTCTTTGTCAAGCATTTGCTGGCTTCATTGTATTGAAGTCAACATTTACTCAATGCTTTTGTCTAGATGAGCATGTAGTCTAAGCAACAATTAGCGATTAGCAATACTGACAGACCTGTTTCAACATCATACAGTAGCTCTGTTCCAAGACCTAGTGTGCTACATCAACGCCTACAAACTGTCTTTTATGACATTAACTTTACTGTCCTAGATTCTCATAAGTGACTGATTTGGAAAGTTCTGCATTGGCAGCAACTCATACATAGCATAGCATTTACACATGTTATCAGTAATTGATTTGAAAAGGAAAATTCTTCTATTTTCTCTTATTTGCAAATGATTTCTCCTTAAATATGTTTTTTTTTTTTATAAATCAAAATATCATAACTTATATCTTTTGGTGAAATGACAGACTTCTCTTTGGTGATATATTCCAGACTTCTCTGATCATACTGTTTGCTAGAACAATATCCATCACTGAACAATGTTCCTACAGCTAGGGACAACTGTATGCCACAGAGTAAAGGTGTATTGATTTAAAATTTGATTTAAAACAGTCTAAAGAGTCACAGGATCTAATGTGCAATGGAAGACTATTCCACAGACGAGGGGCTGCCATAGAAAGGCTCTATCACCTATGGTTTTCAACCGTGATCTGGGAACATGTAAAAGCACACTTAGAGATAATCTTAGAGGTCTAGTAACACGGTGTTGCTACAACACACATGAAATGTACTCCGGAGCAAGTCCATGTAATCCTTTAAAAACCATTATCAAAACTTTATATTGGATTCTAAAAGCAACAGGAAGCCAGTGCAGCGAAGCCAGAACTGGTGAGATGCTAGACCATTTCCTTGTGCCAGTCAACAGTCTAGATGCAGCGTTTGGTACTAGCTGCAGCTGTAAGAGCAGATTCTTAGACAACCCTAAATATAATGAGTTGCAATAATCCAACCTGGAGGAAATAAAAGCATGAATCACGGTTTCCATGTCCTCAAATGACAGAATTATCTTCAAATTGGCAATAATACGCAGTTGATAAAAGCTTCCTTTAACAACAGAACTGACTTGTCTATCAAACTTCAACTCAGAGTCAAAGATTGCACCAAGATGTCTTACTTGAGTGTTCAAATTAGTGGCTAAGGGGCCAAGATGTACATAAATCTGTAATATGTAAGGATTAGTTCACTTTCAGTATGAAACATTCCTGATAATGTACTCGCCCTTATGTCATAAAAGATGTTAATGTCTTTCTTTCTTGAATCGAAAGGAAATTAAGATTTTTGAGGAAACCATTCCAGGAATTTTCTCCATATAGTAGACTTGAAAGGGGATCAATGGGTCTTATATAGCTAAACAATCAGTCATTTAAAAAAATACAATAAATATGTATATACTCTTTAACCACAAATGCACGTCTTGCAGTAGCTTCACTTCACACATTACGTAATCATTTTGTCGCGCGTTACGCAGGCCGAAGTACAGGCCCAGTGTTTTCAAATCTGTAGCTTGTTTATTGAAGATGCAGGATGACCACCTAGCAGTGCATTACAATAGTCCAGTCTAAAGGTCATGAATGCATGAACTAACTTTTCTGCATCAGAAACACTTAACATGTTCCGTAGCTTGGCAGTGTTTCTAATATGGAAGAATGCTGGTTTTGTAACATGGGAAAAAACTGAAAATATGATTTTCAAATATGATTTTCAAAAGATAGGTTGCTGTCTAATATAACACCCAGGTTTTTGACTGTAGAGGAAGTAACAGTACATCCGTCTAGTTGCAAATTGTAATCCTAGAGATTTTGTGTATGTTTTTAGGTCCAATAAGTAATATCTCTGTCTTATCTGAATTTAATAGGAGAAAATTATTGGTCATCCAATCTTTTACATTTTTAACACACTCCGTTAGCTTAGATAGTTTAGAAGTTTCATCTGGTCTTGTTGAGATATATAGTTGAGTGTCATCAGCATAACAATGGAAACTAATCCCGTATTTTCTAATAATATTACCAAGGGGCAACAAGTATGGAGGACCTCGGACAGATCCTTGTGGTACTCCATACTTTACTGTTGATAATTGAGATGCCTCCCCGTTTAAATAAACAAAGTGGTAGCGATCGGACAGGTAAGATCTAAACCATCTTAAAGCCTGCCCTTGAATACCTTTATAGTTTTGTAATCGATCTATGAGTATGTCATGATCTATAGTGTCGAACGCAGCACTAAGATCAAGTAAAACTAGCAATGAAATGCAGTCTTGGTCTGACGCAAGAAGCAAGTCATCTGTAATTTTAACAAGTGCAGTTTCTGTGTTATGGCGGGGCCTGAAACCTGACTGAAATTCTTTATAGATATACATTTTTTTGCAAGAAGGAGCACAATTGAGCAGACAACTTTTTCTAAAAAATGTTGACATTAACGGAAGATTTGAAATGGGTCTGTAATTTGCCAGGTCACAAGGATCTAGTTTTGGTTTCTTAATAAGAGGCTTAATAACGGCCAGCTTGAATGGTTTTGTGACGTGACCTAAACATAACGAGGAGTAAATAATATTGAGAAGCGGTTCTTCTGCAACAGGTAACAAACTCTTTCAATAATTTAGTGGGTACAGGATCTAATAAACGTTGTTGGTTTAGATGTAGTGATGTATCTATTGTGATAAATGAAGCTGAAGTACTAGACGCTGTAGAATCTACATTTGTTATTGTATTTCTGATGTTATCTATTATCTAACATGCATTTTTGGTCATGTAATGTGGACGGAGATCTTTTCTGAAACACAAGTACGGACGAGGATCGTTTTCATTTTAAAACACTGTTTTTAAAACTAAAATGCACTATAGTAAACACAGGCTTACATCTATGGGGGTTGGACACACTACAGCCTCATGTATCAGCCATGTCTCCGGGCATAACAGCGTAGGCTAGTGTTTTTCCTTGATGCCTCACCAAAGCCAATAACCAGCTCTTGATTTAGGCACAACTTACTGACTTTGATGAGATTATTCCTTAGGTATCAAAATTTGGGACCAAACGACAAGACATTTTTCGATACACACTGGTATCAAGGCAGTTCGGTTGGTGCCAAAAAAGTATTGAACTCGGTAGCTAATCTGTAGTCCCTGGACAGAATGTAACAGTCACCCTAAAAGCAAAATGCATGATTGAAATTACAAAATTATTAAAATCATGTAAAAAAAAATCAGTGGTTTCATGAAGAGCATTTCCCCTAGAAGAGCACAGCCATTTTTCACTAACTATGTTACTGTGACGCTGGTGTAGGAAATAAATGCATTAGAGGTATTAATGAGCATATTAAATTAAGACTATTACTGCTGGGCTGCTGTAATGGAGGTGATTGCTGAGAGCTGAATGGGCATGTGATGTTAAAAGGAGTGAGACCAACACTCTGAGAATACAGATCCAGTTAAGAGTCAGAGTTCTCCATCACTGCACTATATTTTACTGCACATGGTTATTTACTGCTCCCACTGTAACATTATTTTACCCTCTTATGACAGAATGGTGGACTGCCTATCTCCTGCCATACCATTCTGTAATACCAAATAATGGAAGGAGACTGAGACATGTGATGCTTTTCATCACATTTCCTCACTCCGCTTTGTGTCATGCCTAATAATTCCCCCTAAGCATGGTAAAATCACTGTAATGCAAGGCCTCTCTAAGCTTATTGCTTTAAACACCTAGCACCCATTTACAACTAGCAAATCAGGTAAGACTACAGGGCTTATTGAATATTAATGACATCACATAACATGAATAATATCCATGAACAAGCTAGTAAGTTTTATAATTATAAGTGTTCCTTCCCATTTTTCAGATGACAGATATGTAGATTGACCTCAGGAGTGAGGAGTTCATTGTGTGTGTGAGAGACAAAAGAATGAGAGGGAGGGAGAGAAGGACTGAGGGATCACACTGTTGAAAGTCAGTTAGATGGTAATTAAAAAAGACAGGAACATTGGATCTCCTGCTGGGCTTGACGTGACTGGTAGAATGCTGCCATTAGTGAAGTAAACTGTCTGCCTCCCTGCTCTCCTTACAGCCACTGAATTAGCAACAGAGATGGAGACAAAATAGGAGACGGGGATTAAATTAACTCATTCCAGGAGGAACACGAACGTGACAAGTATTTATCGTAAGGAGGGTAATTTGGTGGATATGTGAGATGACAGTGGATAGGAAGGACGGATTCATTCCTAGAGAGAGGAAAACAATGGATTGATGTAGGAAAGATGAGAAAGGTCAAGAGAAAGAGAGATGTATATTTATGGATTGACTTTGAGTTTGTGTTTGAGCCACGAAGCAGAACTCCAAAATAGACTGAATAGGATCTAAAACCAATCTTTCATTTAGGCTCCATTCATTTTCCAGACGTATTCTGTAAAGTAGTGCTTGTAGTGCTTACTGCAGTAACCGTAAATTGTTGTTGTAAAATGCTACACGTAAAGTAGCATCTTGAAAGTACAGAAAATTATTTAGAATTATTTAAAACAATTTCATTTTTTTAACTTCCTTATGCTTTAGGCATCTCATGGCAGATTCGGACAGCATTAAATTACAGCGAAGCTCTGATTGTAATCACATAACTTATCAAACTAATCCCATCCAAATAAGAGTGTATGCCCTCCTTCCATCTTTTACGCAGCGAAAATTTAAAAATGTAATTATGTGGTCACCAGTGGCTTTTGTACCTTTACTGAGGCAGCCAAACACTAGCATTACTGATTAGCATTCTCTCATCTTATTCCTTAAATCTGGTTTTGTAGCGGCTGCTCTTAAATGAGCCATGCTCACATCAATCTCATGGAAAACAGGATACAGTAGTGTTGTCTCTCATGGGCACGACATCCTTAGTAGAACATGTCAAATGAGAATCTAATTAATCTCAAGGGAAATCTAAAGGTGAAGTGTGTATTTTTTCAATGTTGAAATACTTCCAGTTTAATGGGCTGAGAATACTGATCTTCAGCGTGTAATCTGCCCTGCATCGTTTTTATAGACATGGAATGATATCTCAAATTGTTGTCAAATTTTTGAGGAGAGGTGATGTATTTATTTTCTGAGCAATTGGAACTGGTGACCCATAAAACCAGTAAAATCCATTGAAAAAAGGACTACTAGAAGGCCGTATGTAGAGTTTAGGATATCACAGAGACATATGCCACGTACACACTGCACGTTTCAGGAGTGACAACCGCATTTAAATGCAGGAGTGAGTCCCATAAATTATCGTTCCATGTGTGTATGGAACAGCACTCACTCCCGCCCGCATTTGTAACCATTGCAACATTCTTTCGTCTTGCAGGAATTCATAAATGTTAGCCGTTCGTTATGTGCCATTTTTTGACTAAAGACTCTTTTTGTCCGTCAAATTTATCTAAACTACCGCTGATAGACGTGCAATGTTGTGGTTATGCTCTGGAGGCTGCTTTAGAGTCATGCGGTCTTGTTGTGTTGTCATGTCCTCATTTTTACAAACGCTTTCAGGCATGTTGTTTGGTCTTAGCTCATAAAGATAGGCATTTTCTGGAGTTAATAAAGTGGTCTGTCATGGATATGAGATATAGGATTTAGTTTTGGTGTTATAAAACATAAAAGCACTTGGGTGTTTTAGTGTTTTTTTGCGCTTTTCCTTGTCCTTGTTTGTTTGTTCTTCTTCTATGAGAATCTGGCAACACTGACACTTTACCGAAGGGCTCATGACCGCAGCTAGCCACGTGCTAAGTTAAGACTTCTTTCACTGTTATTTTCAAAAACTCTTTTGGCTTGAACCAGTAAGAAACCACCCAGCAATCATGCAAAATACCCTCTCAATCATATAACATTATGCAAAAAGAAAATACCTTAGCTACCACAAATCAACTCCCCGACCAGCCTAGATTCTAGTCACTCTTGCTCTCTTCCTTTTCCAGATGTTTGTCGTCTACATCTGTCTAACCTCTTTCTTTGTCCAATAACAAGTTCAAAGAATTTCACCTAGACCAGTGGTTCTCAACCAGAGGACCAGGGCCCACTAGGACCTCAAGATGACTTAATTTAAAACAAGACAAAAAAAACATTAAAATCAGCTAAAAAAACTAGAAAATAAATAGATACTTCTTATTTTAATTCATCCCTTGTTGACTGTTTTCTGTATTCCTTCACAGTTTTTAAAAGCCTAGATAAAGGTATGAGGTAGACAAATTTTAAATTTAATTTAAAATGAAGACATTTAAATCTTTAAAATCCATGAGCATTTTCATAAGGAATATACATGTTGTAGTTATGACAAGCTCTAAAGTGTATTATTGGTAGAAATTGTGAATACAAACACATTATACTTGATCTTTATCAAGTAAAGCACAAACAACTGGAAAAGTACATTCAGAACATTCAGCTCTTGAAACTTATGGACTCCTGCTATTTTCAGAAATTTACAGGAAAAGAAGCTTCACTATGATGGATAAACTGCTTTTGTGAGAAAACAGCTTATCATTTAATGAATCAACATCCTATTGGCAAATCTTCAACATCTACTAATGCCAAGAAACTTTCATTTTGTGTTGATTTATTTTTAGAATTCACTTCAAAAAATTCTGTTTTTTAAGAGAAGTCACAGGCAATAATATGAAAGGTAAAATTTGGTTCTCGGCACTTTTATTGT
Organism: Gymnocypris eckloni scoliostomus; assembly: GCA_027564155.1. Taxonomy (NCBI): domain Eukaryota; kingdom Metazoa; phylum Chordata; class Actinopteri; order Cypriniformes; family Cyprinidae; genus Gymnocypris; species Gymnocypris eckloni. The sequence continues at coordinate 31,338,888 of CM050415.1, read as the reverse complement.
ATCCACAAATGACTTCAAGTGTGTGAGTGGTTATCAAAGCAGTCATGAAGCTTTCTTCAGTAGGTTAGGTTAGGGTGAGCCATGCCATGGACCTTGATTTTCCCCAATAATAAGACCATCTCCGATCTGTATTTATACCAAGTCCTAGATGCAAGTGTAAGGGTGCTTTCACACCTGCCTCATTTAGTTCGGTTGAATTGCACTAGAGTTAGTTTTCCCTCTTGGTGCGGTTCGTTTGGAAAGGTGAGAATGCAGCAATCGCACTTGGGTGCGCACCAAAAGCGGACCAAACAAGCGGTCTCGGTACGCTTTCAAATTAACCCTGGAGCGGTTTGTTTGTGGTGAGAACCCGACCCGACCACAAACAGACCCAACTGCAAAAAGAACTGCACATGGACTAAACCAGCTGCCATAGTCAGCTGCGCTGTGCATTATGGGATGAAGAAGTGTTTGTTGACAGTTTGCAGTTTAGTATGGCAGGTCACGGACAAACTTGGGGTTGTGAGGAGGTGCGGAGCCTCATAGAAATTTGGTGACTTGCGATGCGCCTTCGCCGTTTGCAGTGCATTAATACATAATTTTCCAGCCGCATCTGCGCTTCATTCTCAAAAGTTATATATTGCCTGAAGTGGTATATACAAACTATGTAGTAAAGGATGACCAGGGATAAAATCAACCAGCGCAGTTGTCTCTCCATAATAGCAGTGTGCTGTCAGCTGCATTTTACTCCTGTCTTTGTTTACTTCCGGAAGCACGTTGAAATTTTCCCGCATGATCTTTCTGACCAATCAAAAAGCAATTTAGGGAATGTGTTCAAAGACACATCTAGCCGACAAGTGAAGCGGATGTTGTCACGTGACTGAATTTTGGTTCGTTTCAGCTGGTTCGGACCAGAGCAAACAGTGTGGTGTGTAAAGGAACCAAAACGGCTAAAAATAGCTACAATGCATAATTTTTTTACTTTGGTCCGGACCAAAGCAAGTGAACTATCGGACTTTCCTGGTGTGAATACACCCTAAAATTCGCTACCTATTATTCTCATTATAGTTTAATTGGGACGATGGCCTGTTAATCAGGCTCTTTCATCCTGACATATGAAATATAGACCAACAGATCTGATGGGCCGTCACGCCAGAGCTGTGTCTTCTGCATAGCCAGCTCATTAGCGGCAGCGATTCAGCTCTTCACATCCACCGCCGGTATTCACCCAAAGAGTGGCAGTACACCGCCTTCCGCTCTGCAAATTAGCATCACAAAATGCCCTAGACTCTACCTATTAATAATGCAATTAGCTCTCTTTCTCCTGCCCGCCAGCTTCTACTGTGTAGCCTTTGAGGCCTTCGGCACGTTTATTTCTTCTCCTTTGACACCTGCACTAGCCGCTCTTGCACTTCGTCAGGACTGACTCGCGATTCTTTGAACATACTGGCATGGATGTTAAAAATAGCTTGTATATTTTGGTGATGCTGAAAATCAGATGAATAGTCAATAAATTTGGAGCTTGAATTGTGTTTTGATTGAGTTTCATCTCATGAATGCAGTGGCGCGGGGTCTGATTATCAGTGACGGAGAGGCATGTTAGAGGCGTTATTTATATCCTACTTGTAGTGGCATTCATTAAACATAATGATGAGCAAATGAGCCATGCCACGTCAAGATGAGAACGAGCATTTTCTCTATTCTTGCCTTTTCCTCATGTGGTCCTTCCTCTCTTTGCACTTTATGACTCTCTCCTCTCCACCTGTAGCTGGTGTGTGGTGAGCGCACTGGTGCCGTTGTCCTGTGGCAGCCGTCGCATCATCCAAGTGGATGCTGCACACTGGTGGTGGTTGAGGAGAGACCCCCCCCCCCACACACACATGATTGTAAAGCGCTTTAGGTGTACAGCAATACACAATACAGCACTATATATATATGCATAATTCATTCATCCAGTCATTCATAAATCTTTCTCTTTGTTGTCCAGTCTCCATCTTCCACCACTTTTCTGTCCTTTGTCTTCTTTACCTGATCACACCAATATTTATTTTCCATATCCTGAGAGAGCAAGAACAGAGTTCTGTTAACAGAAAATTGTTTGTCATTTGAAGAATTTATTGAAAAATGCAGTCAAAAATGCAGGATCAAGTGCTGTCGAAATCACACACCGACACACACATAACACACACTGCTTTCCATGTTTTATGGGGATGTAATGGTTTTTACACCATACACACTGTATTTTATATCCCCTTACCCTAACCCTACCCCTCCAAACTTCATTTTTAGATGAAAAAAACGTTGTTTAGTATGATTTATAAGCTCGACATTTTAATTACATGTGCCATGATTAAACACTCACTTGAAGTTGATCTTTTAAAACACTAATAATTTACTACTGAATGGGATCTTTAACAAATCGCAGAATGAATCTCCATTTTCATTGTGTGCGTTATAACGTTGTGATGCCTAAATTCAATTAAAACAATGATTGATTTTAGTTTTTAGTGTTTTATTGGTAACACTTTATTTTAAGAACCAATTCTCAGTATTGACTGGTTGCTTATTAGCATGTATATTATTAACTTGTTGGCTGTTTATTAATACTTATAACCCACATGCTATATCAATGCCTTATTCTGCATAACCATATTTTAGATTCCTTAATCAAACTCCATATCTAAACTTAACAACCACCTTACTAAGTATTAATACGCAGCAAATGAGTAGTTTGTTCAGGGAAAACTCTTAGTTAATAGTGAATATGTGTTCCCTATTCTAAAGTAATACTGTTTTGTTTTTAATTTATTTAGACAAAATAGTGTATAATTTTTATTTCAGGCATTTATCACTTATAAGTCTTAATATGAAAATAATCATCAGGCTTTTGATATTGGACTGAATTTTAACAATCGCTGCATCATTAGTGTCAATATGATTTTTTTATTTGCTTATAGTAAGATTAAGTATATCAAAAGTAAATCTAGATAAGGGAATGTAATGATGTATGTGTATATATAATATTTTGGAAAAGAAAAACAACACTAGATATAAATAGATCATGATGGAAAGCTTATCTCAGTCCATCAAAGTGACGGATAAAGATCTGACGTGCCGAGTGAGAGCAGGAGAAAGCGAGAGACAGTCTTCGGGCTCAGGCTTGTTATGCTTTGTTGCACTCAGGTCATCTGATCTGGCTCCTTTGGACACTCTGTGTAAAATGTCTCTGCTTTAGATTCATGTGAAATATGAATGAAGGTCTTGAGCTCCAGGGCTCTCTGAATCACTTAACTGCAATGTCCTCCAACACCTCGCATGAAATCTATCATCCACACGGTTTCTCATTTTTTCACTGTAAATTCAGTCTCTGCTGTTGTCCAGCTGTTATTTCATTAAGCTAGGCAGCGAAAACAGAAAAGTGAGCTATAATTACCCCCAAAGTATATCACATTCTCAAATTAGGCAGTTTTGAAAGGAGGCGAAACAGGAATTACTTCCAAATTATGCTACAGTGTTTGTTTTAATTCTAAAACTGCTAAAAGTTTTCTGTTTGGGTTAGAGTGTTGATAGGTTAGTCTAGAGTGTGTGAGTGTAGCAGCCATAATTAAGCTTGTCGATTAGCTGTTCAATAATATACATTAAGAGAATTGTTTAAATGATCTGGTATGTTAACTTCTGGCTCAACCAGTGACGTCAGTCAGGTTAGTGTTATTAAATCTTTGAGAATCCTGTTTGAAAACAGTAATTTCTAAAGCTCCATTTGGTGCCACATTTTTGGTGCCACAAAGTGTGATAAACTTGCTGGAAAATATTACTGTATTTCCTTAATTCCAATGCATAGTGAGCAGGAAGCTTGCCGAGGGAAGATCTTTCTTTATGTGTTCGCATGGCTTCCCTTCATCGCTTTGTTCTCTTCCGCTCTCAGTGCCAGGAGCAAACATTGTGAAAGGAAAGGTCAAAAGTGAAGTGATGAGAAAACATAGGGATGTATTTGAAGACAGGGAAAAACAGAGAAGGAGGGAGAGAGCGACAGATGGCCGAGGGAGGCTGGTGTTGTCGTGGAGTTCTGCGTGTTGTCATGCAGAAGTCCATTTCCATTGTCACTACTCTCTCTCTCTGGTTGTTTTTACTCTTTTACTCTCTCTCTCTCTCTGGTTGTTTTTACTCTTTTACTCTCTTTCCACCTGTCACTTGCTCTCAATCACATTTCCATCTTCATCATCTCTGACACTATCTGGTTATTTTTTTTGTGTGTCAAATATTTTGATACCATTGTTGTCAGATTTTATTACTGATTCGTCATATGCTATTTAAAATGTTTTGTAAATTTATGATATTTATGAGCTCAAATTGTATATAGATTTTAAAAAACATTTTATATACAGTATAGTAGGTTTTACTTGCCATTTACTGCTCAAGTGATATTAATCACAGCTGACTTAACAACGAACAGGAATACATGGGAATAGCTTTTACCAGGTATTGTAGACCTCCTTGGTCTAAATTAGAGCTGTCAATATGTTTACACAATTATCATAGCCAAAAAAGTTACATTTAATTTAATTACAATTCTTGATAATATCTATCAAGAAATTTTAAAATGGAGTATTTTTGGTTTTGTTTATTTATTTATTGTAATTAAATCCAAACAACATAAGTTTTAGCAGTAATAGCTACGCGCTCATTGTGTCTAAATATGCCGACTTTCATACTATATAGAATGTAAAAAACCAGTACGCCAGAAGAGAAGTATGTCTTAATTTATAGTATTCAAAAACTGTAGGCAAAAAGTACCCAAATGACCTTTCCTGTAAAAAATTGACAGTGATGTTAATGGTAAAACTGTAAAACTGCAGCAATAAAAACCTATTAATTGGTTAACCGTAAGCTCTCCTACTATATACAGTGAAAAACTGTATTGGACAATACATATAATTTTATGGGAATTTACCGTTTTTGGAAGTGAATACGAATACATAATTTATAGTGAAAAATATAAATTGACATTCCCAGAGTTCCCTGCAATACATTGCACAATTTATGTTTTTTCATTGAATTACTTTTCAATTTCAATGTATTGTTTCTTCCTAGTTTTTTCTTATCATTTTTGTTCACTCATCTAATGTTGTTCAATTAATGTTTATTGCATTATTTCAGCATTGCGTGTTACTGTGTTTGTGTGAATGACACTGTGCACCTTCCATGTATATTAGTATTTTCTTTCTTAGCTTGTGGAAAAACTGCTTGTGATGAGCTTTGGTTTATCATGTGACTTTCTCATCACCATCTGTTTTTGGTGGTTAGCAGTACTACAGAACTATAGTACTGGTGGTGCGTACTAAATAGGGATATGCAACAGAGATCGAGTACTCGGCCGTGACAGCGATGATCGATCATGAAAACGATGATCGTGGAAATAAAAATCTGATTGGTTATAGCAGCACTTTGGGCGGCACCCTGAGCTCTGATTGTTTAGCTTGCCACAGCATGCACGTATAGATGTATAGACAAAGTATAGACATGAGAAGAGAGAGAAGCTTGGCTTTGAAGTCACGTATTGATGTCTGGGTACATATCTGAATAATCTAATAGAGGATGCACTGGGATATTAACATTTAATTACATGCTGAATGCACTGCATATTTCCAGTGATTAGTTTCATGCTCATGCAATGCCCGATATTAACTGAGTTATTTAAGATGGTCACATTGCTTTTAGAGGTTTCTTTTTCAAAAATACTGATCCTATAATAATGCAGCAGTGATGTTTTTCATCATATTTGTTCAAAAGAAGTCATACTTCAATTAAAATTGTTTTCGTACTATGGCTTCGAAAACACGCAGGTGATTTTAGGAATCACTTGATAATGTAGATTCAAATATAGCACAAATCTGCCATAAACATTAACAATATAAGCATTATAATGAGCTCCCGCCGTGATGCGCTTTTAACAGTGTGAGCTCTCTCTCTCTCTCTAGCACGTAACTTAAAGTTCACTGGAATTTCATAAACATAGCATTATAATGAGAACTTTATATGATGTAAAATCTATAGTAAATTCCGTGCTTACCCGTGTTTCAGCTGCGTTGTTGAAAGCGCATCATAGCGGGAGAGCACGCTCTCTCTCTCTCTGTGCAACTTAAAGTTCACTGGCATATGCGTTCTTTTGTGCAGATACAAGTTGTAATGTTATGTTTATGTTATGCATCTAAGTTATCTGATTAATATCATAGGAAGTGTCAGTTTATTGGCATACTGTAATGATGGGTCAACAGAGTGGGGATCCATTTGTAGCTTTAATAAGAGTTAACACAGTCGTACAGGCAGTGGTCGGTAACGGTAACAGGGATATCAGAGGAGAAACAAGAGCAGAGTATCAAGGCAGGCAAGAGGGTCAAAAGGCAGGCAGATATCAATCGATAACAAGAGAAACAGTCCAGAGTCAAAATACAATGATCAAACAGAGAAAGATGAGCACGCTCAGAAATGTCAGCCAGGGAAATACAAGACTTTGCGATGAGTGTGTGTCAGTGGTGGTCAAAGTACACAGATCAAGTACTTGAGTAAAAGTACAGATACGTATAATAAAATATTACTCCAGTAAAAGTAAAAGTACTGCTTTTTCAATTTTACTCGAGTGAAATACAAAAGTACTCAATTTTTTATGTACTTAAGTAAAAAAGTACTGATAGACAGATTTATTTTGCAATTTTATATAGACTACTTTATTTAATTTTATATTAGCACATATTTTTATAATCATACTGCCCAAAATACCTGGGTTTTTCCCAAAATAACCACTATAGAGTCAAGATATATATTTTGTTGATATGGACTACGTTGATGAGAGTGATGTAGTAATGTTCACTGTGAAGCTTACACTGCCATGTACCTGAGAGAAAACAGATTTCACCATCTCATTTTCACCAGGAAGAAAAAAGTGTTTTAGAACTTGTTGTTTTGCAGAACGTCAGTTATATATGACATGAGAATTAGGCCTGAAATTAGGAAGAACATTTTAAGGAAAATCTAATTATATTTTCATAATGATTTTTTTTTTCTTCTCAAACCTTGTCTGTGGTGTAAAACACCCTGGCCCAATGCCCCGGAGGGCATCACTTCCCACTCTGATAATTACTGTAGTTACTATGTTCTGAACATCACATCCTTTCTTTTTCCCTCAGATGGAATCTATCTAGGTGGCTGAATAAAGATATTTGGACTTTATATCAAAAGAAATCCTCAACTTAGCACCAGCAAGCTTGTTAGCTAGACAGTTAGCATCAGCTAACAATATTTAATTATTTTCAGTATGGTTATGAATAAACATTCATATCTGTCTAACTTACTCGGCTAGTTGATCTAAACAATATAAAATGTATACTGTTGATAAACAATATAAAAACAGACGTCACATAGGTCTAAATGCATAGCATTTAAAAAAAACTGCTAACGTTACAGCAGCGGGAATATGAACGCGTGTATCTCCCCTGGGTCCACACCATCCTAACTCGCTCTTGCTCCGAGCGGTCGCAACCCGGTTTCCGGTAGCGGAGGCGGGCGCTCTAACAAAGAACGCCAAAGGCTACAGCCTCTTGCATCAGTCGCTAGAGCCTCTTTTTGAGGTGAGGGAGTGAGGTTTACACACAGCCCTTACTGGTATACATCCGTTACGTGCATGAGTTATTTTATTTAATCGGTGTTATTTTTAATGTTTTGTTTTTTTGACCTAAAACATAACGTTAGAGACACTGATGTTGATCTGTCTGCATTCAAGCATTTCAGTGGGCTTAAATAGATCACCCTTTACAGCAGATTTAGTTCACAAACAACTGACAGTTTTGACCTAAATATTATTTTCAGTTACAATAATTAATCCTAAAATTCGACATTAGTAACGCATTTTCACAGCATCAGTGGCCAGCGCTCACGAGATCTCCGGTTCTTACTTGTGAGTTCAGTTCACTGAAGAAGACTCGCTCTAAACGGATCATTTGAATCAGTGAGTTTTCGACTGAGAACAGCTGCAATCAGATCATTGCAATTTGTGAATGAATCGTTTGTGGCGATTGCAACCGATTGAACCGGTTCATTGAAAATAATCAGTTTGTTCATGAATCAGACACCGCTTCTGCGCCTCGGAGCACGTGATGTATTATAAGGAGTAACGATATGTTTTATGAAATGTAGTGAAGTAAAAAGTACGATCTTATACTTTGGAATGTAGTGAAGTAAAAGTAAAAGTTACTCAAAAATAAAACTACTCCAGTAAAGTACAGATACTTGAAAAATGTATTAAGTACAAGTAGTTGTACGCCACTGACCACCACTGGTGTGTGTGTGTGAGTGTAGCTTAAGCAGTCCCATAGATGAGCATCGGGTGAACTAGCAATCAGAGTCCTGGTACAGGATGGTGGGAAATGGAGTTCGGAGAGAGAAGTCAATACTCGGGTGATGGTGACTTCTGGTGACGATCAGGGGGAACCACAGGATTCGTTACACATACAGCTCAGGCAGCTATTCTTTTTTGAAAGGTTCTTTTTTAATAATATTGCTGCAACATAATCATAATCTAACATCCAATCGTGTGTTCATGTTTTCATAGACATGTTTTCATGTCATATTTTTATTTTTAACATTCATTATCATAACAGTCTTCAGATATAATCTCCATTACGGCCACACCCGCCACCCGTTGCACGACTCTCCCACCGATTACTCAATTAATAGTTTTTTAAACCTATCGATAATCTAAATAAAAATGCCTAAAAATGCCCATCCCTAGTACTAAACAGATTTCAGTACTTTAATAGGTTGGTATACAGGTATAGGTATAACATTATATCAGTTAAAGAAATATGGGTTTTATATGTAAATTTAAGTTAAATCCATTAAACATATAATGTTGCTACCATATTTTTTACGGTACAATACTGACAACAACAGCTGGCAGATTTTTCCCCCATAAATAAAAAAAAACAATTTTAGTGTTACTACTCCTGCCCAAATTCTGGAGTTGATTTCATTTTATGAACACATTACTATCCCATGAAGCCTCAGCGAGGATTTATGAATGGCAGTGAAGTGACGCAACTGTTAGATGAGACAGTAACAACATGGTAGATGTAGCATGTCTGAATTTCATTCATACTACCCACATTCATACTATATTAAATGATTGTGAGGTAAGTTTCAAATTAAATGTAGTACCTACTAGACAGTATGCGATTTCAGATATTTCAGCTATACATTTTAATAGTTAACTTTACATTTTTCAGATTATCAGTCATTAAAATATTGATCACAGACATGAGATCTACTTTAAATTTCACCAAACTGATGACACACTAAAACCTAACCACAGATAATTTTTCCAGGCCATTTTCAGATTGAATAAACAATATAATGTTCATTCCCAAACACGGGAGGCAGAATTTATCTCATGAGCCAATCACCGCGAACATAACCAGTCATATCCAATCATATCGTGATGGAGGCATTGCCTCCTCTCACATGACTTTTCCCCATTCATTCTCAATTAGCCCCCACCAAACCCTGCATGCTTTAGGAGGTCTGTTAAAGCTCAGTGGGCTTAGGGGGAGTGAGACAGGCGCAGACTCCCGCTGTAACTTCTTCTCCTGGTGTCTAAAAAATAATCTATTTTGAGGTGCTAGAAAACTTTTGGTGGCCTGTACGACCCACTTAAGTACAGAAGAGCAGCCGTTTGAGGTCACACACATAAATGCACACTCTCCCAACATAAAACAGACCAAGATCAATCCCTGCTAGGCGTTCTGATACACACAGATAAAACACTGCCATGATCAATAGATCAAAGCCTTCTGGAACACTGGAGGATCAATTAGCACCCAGCTGGTGAGAGGGTGTGTGTGTTAACGTGTGATGAAAGCAGAAAGTGGGTATCCCGAATGCCTTTTTTTAGAATGCATTACATCCTGGTATTTATGACATCACCTCATTTTCATCCTCATTGTCATGTCATTGCTATGGAAATGGGGTTCATAAGAGCTTGTTCCGTCTCTCCAATCTGCGGCGTGTTCCTCAGTTCTTCTGACACATGAGAGGCACGCGCATATAATCAAAGCCCTCGTGCACTCTATGCATCTCCCATTTTGTTTCCCCTCACAAGAGAGACACTAGGTTTGGCTCAGTATCTGAGGAAGCACCTCATCTGATCCTGTTGCTGTGGCAACAGGCTCCGGCTTGTCTCGGGCTACTGTCAGGGTCCAGTGCAGCTTAACATCTGGGAGACAGGCACACTCTCTTCCTCTCCCTCACTTTATTCTCGCCCATCCTTACAGCCTTAAGACAAGTGTGTGTTTGTGTGTATCTGTGGTACTACGTCACTGCTGTGACATTAATGATTGTCTAAATGATTTTGAATGCAAGAATGTTTCTTTTCAGAGAATATATCTCGAATTAAAAAATTATCACGCCTTTGGCTCATGTTTTTGTTTATTTAAACAAATCTAATAATATTTGGTAAGTAAAAAAATGAAAAATAATATTTGCCAGTGGGGTAAGAAAATAGAATTAAGATATTTTGTTTTGAAAACAAGTCTTAAAATCTTAGGCAATTTGCTTCTCAAGTGATTTAGTCTTGTTTTAAGGATGTTTAGCTTTTAAGAAAACAAAGCAGTCTGTTGTTCCAAGCTAAATTCTAATGCAACCCATTATATTATTAAAATTGTAGTCTTTTGAAGAATAAAACATAAAAGCATGCATTTGTTCATAATCACTTCTGAGTACTCGAGTACTTGAAAACTGATGCCCATCTAAATTAAAACCACCTTTGAGATAAATTTAGTCTAGATAGGTAGCTAATTAGTTTTTAAAGCATAGCCTGTGTGTTCGTACATGCCCTGTCCTGTCTATATGTCTTAAGATGATTGTTTTTGGTTGATAGGAAGCATCACATTCAGTTTCCATATCCCTTTATGACAGTGGTCACCGGCGTGGTGCCCGCGGTCACCTGGTTGCCCGCATGGTGTCTCTGAGTCGCCTGCCAAGCACGTTCTATAAATAGCCTGAATTAGCGCCGGGCGATAAATTATATCATATCGAGATTATGATAAAATTTGTGTTAATAATGATGATAAGCTCTAGACATTTTTACCCAATATGAATTAATTTAACATCCTATCACACAACAGAAATACATGTTACAACAGCCATTCAGCACATAGCTAATAAGTCTGCGTGTTCTGTATGTTTCGTCTGATACACAAGGTGTTTTCGACTTCATGCAGCACCAAAAACAGAACCTAGAGGCGAGTGTAGCCGCTTGCAGTTGCAGTATAACATGCGATATTTGTCAAATGCACAGATGTTTCAGAAATGTTTTTCATGAGCAAGAAACACTTTTTAAATACTGCTTAATACAGGGCCATCTGTTCAAGAATAAAGTTCAACATAAACACATACTATTTAAATACCAATAAAGTAGGGGTATATTTGCATTTATCAGTGTTTTTTATTAAATGTGACTCAATATAACATTGCAACTATAGAGTAAAAAAGCCTTTATAGTTCTAAAAAAAGGTTTGAGAGCAGTAGTTTTTGTAATGCAAAAATTATACAAAGGTTTGTAAGCAACTCACAACAAGTACAAAAAACTAATAAACATTCATAAGAATATGTAAAGTGAAACCATTCTTGCCAGGGGTAAAATTACAACAATTTAAAGTAACAAAAAGCTTCATAAGGCTTTCTTGCTTTTTGTTCTTAATTGTTTCTAATAAAATTAAGCCAAACTTTGAACATTTTATAAAAGAGATTAAACAGTATTGTTTAATCTCTTTTATAAAATGTTCAAAGTTTGGCTTAATTTTATATTTTCCAAGTAAAATCAGATTTGTGAGCAGTATTGGACTTGAAGATGTTAGAAACACACGTCATTGTTGTCATGTGGTGAAACAGCTGTGTCGTCATCAGCGCTCCTGCAGTCGCTCTGGAGAAACTGCGCCGGCTTGACGTTAACTGCTCTTTTTGCTCTTTACACTTGGAAACTGTACCCCACATCTTCTGGCACTGTAGTTTTGTTAAAAAGTTATGGTATGATGTCTCAGTATTTATCTCAGAAAAGGTACTCTAACTTTATTTTACATTTTGAAAATGTAGTTTTTGGATATTTTATTCAAGATAATGTGAATAACAAAGCTTTTGTCATTAATCTATTTGTTTTATTAGTTAAGTTTCACATTCATCAGTGTAAATTTTCGAACAGAAAACCCTGTTTCACAGTGTTTTATAAAGAATTGGAAAGCTATTTTTGTGCTATTCAAAGTAGCACTAATAGAAAGGCTATCAAAACTGTCAGTTTGTGTTCTGTCTTCAAAATATTTGAGTAATGTAAAGGTCATGCATGTTTTTAAGTGTATTTTTAGTTTAACGTATTTAAATAATATTTAATTTTTTATTTGTTTTATTTATTTCCCTGGCTTTATATTGTCTGTTGTATTGTTCTGTATGTGTTGTTCTAGGCAGGCACTTTGATGCCGGTTCAAGTCGGACAAATATTCTAACCGGCATACACTGCTTCAAGTCAGCCGCCGATCGGTTTTCATAGCGCTGCATGAAGTCGAACACACGTAACTTGCGGTGTTTTCACCATAGGTGTGTTCGACTTGAAGCAGAGCTGCGCAGAATGATAAGTGTGTGACATCAAAATACAGCGAGAGTGATTCGAAAGGATCCGTCTGCTCTCTTATGCCTCTCGCAGTACTGTGATGTCATACACTGATCATTCTGCGCATCACCGCTTCAAGTCGAACACACCTAATGTGTCTCAATAGATGAGGACACATATGCACTTCATCTCCAGAGCTGCTCTGAGTGTCACTTCACCAGCTTTATGCAGTTTCATTTGAGAAAAATTACTGTCAAATACAAGCTGAAACTGAAAGACCTTCACGACAAACCGTCAAAATAAAAGTCTGGTTTAACTTGACATTATTACCGAATATATTACTACTGTATAATACAATTAAATTCTCAAAGTAATAATATTATTTTTAAGGTATATCATACAACCAAGTAATTTTTTATTATTATTCATTTATACAGTTCTGTTGTGCAGCATCTTATCTGATAAAATGAAAATGCAATGTTGTGATGTGAATTGATTTTCATTTGATTAGATTTTAAAAGATTGATTAAATTGTTAAAGTTGTATTAATTAATTTCACTAGACACCATTTTTTATGATACATTTGGACTGAATCAGAAAACACAGAATCCATAATAAATCAAATGGAAAACACAGAATTTAGGGAAAAATTTAATTAAAACTAAATTTAATTGTGAACAAAGTTATGTTTACCTTCATTCTCAAGATCTAACAAACATGTGTAAAGCATTTCCTTCCTCATTAATGGTAAATTAATATGATGATAAATATCAATATTGTATGATATGGAAAAAAATATTGTGATAGCCTATTTTTATAAAAAATATATATATATATATAAGTGCTGTGTTCGATACATTGATACGACGATGTATCATCACAGAGATTAATTTTGACGATACGAGTTTCGATACAGCTGGCCCTGCATCGATTTTGTGGCAAGTGTGCAGCAGTGGACCGCACTTAATTTGAATACAAGAACACAGTTTAAAATGTTTAACACCAATGTTTAATCTGGCCACAGAGGAACACTACTGGGTTGCCTGATATAAAGAGACGTAATCCCTGAAAAAGCTTCCCACTTGCGCAATATGGAAATATCTGCTAAGTGTGGATACTTATCTTTGTTAACCTGGCAACCATATGTACATGCGCTCTCTCCACAGTGGATAAATGCTCTTGCTTTCTGAAAACACCGGCTAGCTTGCAGTTTAGCGATCTCCACTTCAATATATTCTCAGAAAAGTGTAATTTATCAAGTGTTCACTTGTGAGAGAGCAAAAGGGAGAGAGAGAGAGAGCAAGAGAAAGAGAGAGAGATGCTGTGTATGTATGAATTTTCACTCTAACAATTGAAGCTGTGGCTTTAATTCCTTTAGAAACAATTATGTTACCAGCTCCTTGTTGTGAAAGATAATGTATGTAATGCAACGTGATCTGTGTGTGTGTGTGTGTGTGTGTGTGTGTGTGTGTGTGTGTGTGTGTGTGTGTGTGTGTGTGTGTGTGTGTGAGCGTGAGATTTGGTGAAGACAGCACATGAGTTTAGAACTCTTCTAATTTTTATTTTTAATGTAGAGAGTGTGTTAATTTGTGCAATTATAACCTACCAGCAATGTTAATATGATTTTTTAAATATATTAATATGACTACATTACAATATACATTTATTAGAACGAGTACATTATTATTTATGGGCTTAAAAAGAAGACGCAAACAATCAGAATATTTTACCTGGTGTGGAGTGCCCAATGTAAACATTAAACATATGCCATTATCTATATTGTACTGTGGTACGGTTATCGAGGCCCTTTATAATGCAGAGGTCAACTGCCTACTCTGCCTATAGCTAGCAATAGCCCTATAGCATACAGTGTTTAATAAACAGCTGTTTTCCTAAATTTTTCTGAGGTGAAATTCAGTGCTGTTCCGTTTCGTGATACGTATCGTATCGTGGCCTCTTTATCATGATACATATCGTATCGTGACTTTGCTGGTGATACACAGCACTAATATATACACTATATTGCCAAAATAATTTAGTCACTCCCTTTTAATGAACAGGTTTGACTATTTTAGCCATTTCCAAGAGTACAAATCTTAATGTTTAAGCATATAATGATATTCTAGGGAATTGTGTGCTTCTAATTTTATAGCAGCAGTTTGGACAGGACCTTTTCTATTCTAATATGACAGTGCCTCTGTGTATAAGGCGAGGATCAAAGAGAAATGATGATACAGTCAGTGTGGATGAACTTGACTGGTCTGCAGAAAGCCAAGTCCTAATCCCAGCTGAACACCTCTAGTGTGACTTTAAATGCAGACCTTGAGCCAAAAACTCATCACCAAACACCAATGACTTGTACATTCATCATATGGACAAAAGTACTGGGACACCCCCTTCTTAAGAAGAGAAAAAGGCACATCCAAACTGTGGCAACAAAGGTTTAAACATAATTAATGTACTTACAATGTTTATTTCCACCTCTGTTGCAACAGTTTTGAAGTGTATGAAAATGACTGTACCCATATGTACAAGTCATTGGTGTTTGGTGATTCATTTTTGGCTCAAGGTCTGCATTTAAAGTATTGAGTAAAGTAACCGAAGTGTAACGAACAATTGAAATAATCACTCTTGATAAGAATAAAATAGAATGAGGAATATACTTCTATTACAGCATTTTCCTGCTTTTCTTATTGCCATGTATCTGATCTTTGGTCAGTAAATACTCCACTGGTCGGATATCCGTTTCTGCTGTTTTGCCGATCATGGTTAATATTATTTAGCTAGGTTTGGAGAGGTGATCTTGGATCTGAGAGACGGAGTGAGTTTTTAATTTACTGGAAGATGAGTCTGCTCCCACAGGCAGCCATGAGTCACCATGGCCTTCATCGACAGAGTTTCACACGGACACTCACACTTCACACCACACGGTCATCTAACGAGAGTGCAGCACGCAATCACACACACACACACACACACACACACACACACACACACACACACGAGCAGGCAAAGTTCAAACTGCCCATACAAACCCACACAATTAAGGACAATGATGCAGACAAGAGTTCAGAGGTGCTCTGTTGATTGTACACAGGAGATCCATACTGTTTCTCTTCACAGATCTGTGGTACACTCAAGGGATGTGCATACTTGCTTTTATAGTGAGATAATGGTGAAAGGTTTTAGTTAACTGCCGTTATTAATCCTCCTCTTAACATTTCTTAACACCAATAACCAGAGCAAGTGTCGGACACTTTCCCTTCAAAACACACTGCCTGCGAGCTCTTTACATACGCACGCTTAATGCTAATGCGTGGAGGGTGGTGGGAGTGCTTCTGGAATTTGTTCCCTTTTCCACTGAGAGTTGTGTGGTTAAAGCGGAACGGCTAAATGAACGCAGGAGGCAGTCAGCTGAGAAATGGCTTCGGTTATTTGCAAAGCTCCTCATGGCAGTAGGCCGTCTGAGGCTATAGAGGTTCTGCATAGCGTGAGCGTTCGTTGGGTGACAACTAAACTCACCTCAGAAGTCTCCATCAGAGAGAGAATGACAGAAAGAAGACATATCATGACAGTTTGAGAAAGAATCTGTGTCTTTACCCTGAATACCCTGTCCCGTTTTTCAAAATTATTCAATGAATCAGTGATCCTTATTTGAGAAATATGGTGCTTTTCTCCTAAAGGTGGCAGAAGCTTAAGAAGCTATGTGAACTGTCAGCTGAAAACGGCACTGTTTGCTGGTTTCAGAGAGGTTTTGGACACATTTCAAACTTGACTAGATCAGCTGCAGTATGGGAGACCAGCTAGATCTCTTTCTTCTTCTTCTCCTTCTCCTCCTCCTCCTCCTTCTTCTTCAGCATGCTCCTAACCAAGCCTCATAAATAACGTTTTTTTTTTATTTCTAAGCTAATGCCACAATACTCTGAACATCAAATTATATATCATGTGTAAATATTGTGTAAAATTGTAAATTTTTATTAATACATTTTAGTATTAATGAAATACAAGTTAATTAATAATATTAGTTTTTATTTTTCAAGCCTGTCACAATGCATTTTGGTATTACCATTTCTCAAAGGACATGTACTTCTCATGTTGCTAAGCTAATGCTGCAATACTCTAAAAAGCATGGAAATAGCATACGCAAATATTGGTAAAATAAAACTTTTTTTTTAATTGAATGCAATAAAATTATATTTAAAAGCAATAATTTTTGTCTCCCATCATGGTTAATTTTTGTATTTTTTACACTAAGCCAGTCGCAATGCATCCATGAAGATTACATGTGATGCTGTCTTTAAATTAGTCTAAAATGAGACTTTGATGAGAACTTTGGAGGCATAGTAATCAAATTACCTATGTTTTTAACAGCCTTCAGATTTGCTGCACAATGCCTTAGGCTTAGATTGTTCTTATTTGTATTGGAAAAGTAAGACTGATTACCCCTTGGCAACTGCTAGTTGGTCAAACTAGTTCTTAAGGCACAGTCTTAACATGGTGGCTAAGTTTACGCAACTGCCCCCTGGTCTCATTATTAAAGTCTCCGGGAGAGCGGAATATCCAAAAAAGGTTCCTTCCTCCTCATTAACTGCTCAACATCTCCAAATCTTGGGCTTACTGTAGCTTGGGCTGACTGTAGCTGTATATATATATAAATTATTTTTAATATTAACATTTATTTATTTCTTTTGTGAATGTCTCCTCTGAGAACTCATCCCTGCTACACATTACTCTCTTCCTGTCTTTGTAATTTCCATTTCCATCTTTGATGACCATTTATCCTTAAATGTGTGTAGCCCAAATAACCATTGAGAACAAAGGGTCACACGTCCATGATGAACACAAAATGATCAGTCTACACCTGTTCCTCCCTTCTCATTCTGCTTCATTTTGTCTGACCCCTCTATCTGTAAGTGTCCTGTCCATCTTAGTGGCAAATTCAACAATATTGTGCTTTGGTTTCCTTCAATTCAGGGTGCCAATTACAGTCTCATCTTTATATTTCTCCTCCTCAGTTATCACAGTAGTATGTTGACTTAAACATAAGCCGTAGCTGTCTTAATCAGCTAGCACTTGTAACTGATGGAGCTGCTCTCAAAATGAACTCGTTTTGTCACTAATCATGCTTATCATCCATCTGCACCTCCTCTCTCTCGTTCATCTTTCTCTCTCTGTCAGTGCTACACTTAATCACTGTGGCTCTGATGGCATATGTAGTGGTACTGGTGCTGTGCTGTTTTTCTGATGGGCCTCAGGAGGCCTGATTGTAAGTGTCTGTGATTGGCTGTTGATACTCCGACCCTCCTCTTTCTCATGCATCTTGCATGATCTTATCATTAAGCCATTTTACATACGTGTCAAAGCTATGCAAAATCATTGTCACAATGGCAAAATGGTGAGTGAGTTAGGAATGTTTACTGTCCATTAGGACTGCAACAACTGATTATTTTGATAAATAAATAATCAACAGATTTTTAGAACGATTAAGGCTGGAATACACTACATGATTAGTCAGATTCAAGTCAGAGCCAGTCTGCAGATTTGAGTTGACAGATTTCATAGAAAATTGCATAGTGTATGATGGTCACAGAATCACAGATCTTTTAGCTTCAGACTCTGATTCTATCCAGTCAGGGGAGATAAAACGTGTTTTATATTTTCAGCCGATTTTAAAATGCACATTGTTTCATTTGTCACATGTCTCCTTCTACGCGCACGTTTCTACGTGAGTTTGTTGTGACCGGAAGGAATTTGAAGTCTGGTAGTGTATGATCCTCAGTCGTTTAAGTGTATGACGCACAGTTTGTCCTCTGTGACTATTACAAAGTTGGTAAGTGTATGATGCCTAGTATTTTAAAATCTGTTCAGATTTTAAATGTTATGTAGCATATTCCAGCCTTTAGTCTTGTGTTGCAGTACCACACTGGTCAAATTGTGTTATTGCAGGCCCTCACATTAGATCAAACTATTTGATGACAAAAATATTTATTGGCATTTTTTTTATTGTTGACGTTGTCGATAATGTCGACTAATCATTTCAAATAGTGTTGTCACGGTACCAACAATTTCAGTATTTGGTACCAATACCAGTGAAAATCTATTGTTCTCTGTACCAATTTCGGTACCAAAGCAAAACACTAAAACACATTTTTATTAATAAAGTTCAACAAAAATCAATGGCATTATTGTCTGCTTATTTATATTTCAAGTTGTTCCACAAGTAATAAAGTTAAAAGTTCACCCAAAAGTTGTATTAGGGTTTGTCTTGATTATGTCCCAGGTGTCTCAGTTATGTCTCTTTAAATAAACAGGCCATGTTTCTGTCCTATGTTACCTGTTTATTACTTAATGTCAGCTCGTCAATGTTCTACCTGTGTTCCTGTGCCTCCTCCGATTTGTCATCCATTAAATAACTGTTTGTTTCTATCCTCGTCTCCTCGCCTGGATGTGTACCGTGACAGAATAATATACAAGAGCTACTCATCTTCCTTCACGGCGATGGAGTTGCAGCCTGCGTCTGTCGCTTAGCCAGGAATCTCTCCTTCATGGAGTTCGCAGAATTCTCTGAAGCTTCGCCGCGGTGGCGGAGCTCCACAAATCCTCCATCTGTTTTGCAAATTACCAGCGCCTATGGATCTCCCAGACACCACAGTGATTGTGTTAAATATTACGGTGTCTGAAGTTACGGTCCCATAAACCAAACTGTGTCTGCTGGCCCAGGCCTTCGTTTCGCTGGTTCTGAATTTCTTGCTGTGCCGCCCAGCTGTCTTGCCCGGCTGGTTCCCAGCGCCGCCGCGAGCCAGCGCTTCAGCGGCGCAAAGACAAGTTGGAGATGCGGCCGAGGGTGGAGGGAGAGAGTGGAGGAGAGAGTTCCGGAGGGAGATCCAGTGGCTATGTGACAGCGCTAGTTGACCAGAGTGAGTGCCTGCATTGAGTAAAGTGGTCCATCGTGAAGAGATGAGGCTTGTCAGATTTGTAGGTTCCGTCCAGCTCTTCCAGCGCCAGAGTCAGCGGCACTGAGGAGTGGAGTGTGTATCATTTGGGCCTGTGGTTGTATTCATTGCCTGTGGT
The DNA here is from genome assembly GCA_027564155.1 of Gymnocypris eckloni scoliostomus. NCBI lineage: Eukaryota > Metazoa > Chordata > Actinopteri > Cypriniformes > Cyprinidae > Gymnocypris > Gymnocypris eckloni. Next base: position 31,319,189 of record CM050415.1, on the reverse strand, counting down.
CCCGTAGCTCACCTACACGCTGGTTGTTAATGCTCATGAGGCCTCCGCTGGTAAATCCAGCTCACACACATTGCCTGCTGGTCATTTAGCTATGATGCTTTGGTTGTAGCTTTATGCTGGTTTAGCTACATTGCCTGTGGTATCAGCTCATTGGATGGTTCCATCCAGCTCTAATATGCTGGTGTAGCTCACCATTGCCTGCTGGTGTAGCTCATTTTGGCAGCTGGTCCCGGCCAGCTCACCTCTCCGCTGGTATACTTATTATTGCCTGCTGGTGTAATAAATTAATTGCAAGCATGGTCAAAAGTTGAGGCCTTTTTATGCTTTTTGCTGGCTGTATGTTAGGCTCCTGATGATCAAATAAACAGAACAGTAATTTTGGGCTGTAATATATTTTAAATCTATATATATAAATTATTATATTCCGTGATGGAAGACCTGAATCCCATTCCGCCAGTCTTCAATGTCCCCGGATGTGGGTAACACCGTGAGGTCATTGTGTTTAGGTTTGAGGCCTCCAGTTGCCCATTTGATATGTTGTTGAGAATATTGAAATAATATCAATTGTCTTCCTCTGCCTTTGTCTCTTGTTATATGGTCCTTCCTGTTTCCCAGTCATTATTAGTTCAATAGTGTCAGCCTTGTCTTGATTATGTCCCAGGTGTCTCCAGTTATGTCTCCCTATATAAGTCTATTTCTAATGTTACCTGTGGATTATTATTAATGTCAGTGTCCAAATGTTCTTACCTGTGTTCCTGTGCCTCCTCGTTTGTCATCCATTAAATACCCTGTTTGTTTCTATCCTCGCTCCTCGTTCCTGGATCAGTACCGTGGCAAAACACTAAAACACATTTTTATTAATAAAGTTCAACAAAAATCAATGGCATTATTTATGCTTATTTACAATTATTTCAAGTTGTTCCACAAGTAATAAAAGTTAAAAAAGTTTCACCCAAAAGTTGTATTAGGGTTTGCTGGTGTGTTTCATGATTCAGCCTTCTGTCTATCTTTCTTTAAATAAACAGGCCATGTTTCTGTCAACCTATCGGCCCTGTTTTACTCCCTTACTTTTCTCTCTCTCTCGCTTTCTCGCTCTCTCTGATGTGTACTGTGATATTGATTCTGTGCAACTGTCCCTTTAATGTAATTTAAGTGTTTCTGTGGGCGCTTTTTTCCCTCTGCCAAAAGCTCACCTTAGAACCTGACGAGATATCAACAATAATATAAAAAAGAAAGGAGCAATTTCCTTTAGTAACCATAGTGAACGCTTTGCAGCATGATGCGGGTGCTTGCTTTTGCCCTATGGGGGTTGCAGTCTCCATTCTAATGATTAAAGCAGGAACACAAGCCTGTGAGGTTTTTTACAATATTACACACGCAAGTTCAGAGTGTGGCCAGCACTGTAGCAAACTCCTTAGTCTAATATGCATGCATGCATATTGAAATGTGATTTTTTTTTTTTAAGTTTGAATAAGGTTGAAGAAAACTGCCCATAAATCATATTTTACTGTGTGCCAGACGCCTCTTACCGGTGCAGTGCGTTTTTGGTAGTTCCTAATTAATTGAGGAATGTATAGCAATGTTATATCCAGCACAAAGCAAAATCAGCAGCCCTTTTGCCCTGTGGCTAATGCAGTTCAAACACTAGAAAATGTTTCACGAAAACAGGAAATAAAAGACAAGTGTTGGAGATGAAAGGCAGGAGGGAGAGAGAAAGAGAGAAAAATGATGGAGTGAACAAGGAAGTTAAACGAGGAGGGGCAGACGGTATGTGCAAACAGAAAAAAATTGCTCGCTAAAAGGTTGACCAAGCCGGAGGAAAAGACGGAGTAGAGTAAATTGAAAAAGAAATGGTCCATAAAGGTGAAGAGATGAGGCTTGTAGAGATTTAGTAGAGAGGCCTGAAGATTTCACTCCAGCTAACAGGCCTGAGGGAGGAGGGAGTGTTTCTTTGTGATGGGCTTTCATTGTGAAGGTTGCATTCATTGAGTGGAGTTTTCTTTGGATTGGTCCTATTCATACAGTACGGTGTTTGTTAATGTGATGAGATTACATTGGTGTGAAATAATAAATTACACCTTTGATGTATACACACACACATGATAAACAAGATGTTATATTGTATGATGCTTTGTGAATATTTAATGCTTATGAAGCAAATGCAGGAACAAATTTAGTTTGTAAGATTTATCATTATTAGTAGTATCATAAATCAACCCCAAACGCAGCTAATAATGGAAGATAAATGTGAAAAGCTAATCCTGTTTCTGAATTAGCTTAGGAAGCAATAAATACCCACCAGTGACATAAATAAACCCCAAACCCTAAGTATTAAACTGCAGCACGGAACTTATTCTGCTAGCAATTATGTAGTAAACTGCTTAATTAGACAAGCATTCAAAAGTTGAGGCATTTTTTTATGTTTTTGAAAGAAGTCTCTTATGTTCACCAAGGCTGCATTTACTTGATCAAATAAACAGTAAGAACAGTAATCTTGTGAATGTTTTCTATTGTAATATATTTTAAAATATTATTATATATAAAATTATTATATTCCTGTGATGGAAGACCTGAATTTTCAGCGTCATTTCCCCAGTCTTCAATGTCACATAATCCTTCAAATATTATTAAAATATGCTGATTTGGTGCGCAATAAACATTTCTTGTAAATATCAATGTTGAAAAGAGGTTCAACTGTGTTGCTTAGTATTTTCTTTCCAGAATTTATTTGAAATATGGAAATATTTTGCAACAATAATACATTTATTTTTTGCTCCTGCTGAGCTAATTTCTTTCAAAACAAGAACCTTACTAGCCTTCAAACTAGTGTATGTCCTTGCAACATGATAGCAATTTTTCCACATGTAAGCACCTAAATCAAAAAGTGTAAATGTCTAATTTTGTGTATTATTATATGAACTTGTCTGCTGATAAATATTAGCCTTAACATAAGCTTCCTCACGTGGTTCGAGCGCATCAGTATCATGGTGATCCTGCTGAACTGCGTCACTCTGGGGATGTACCAGCCCTGCGAGAACATCGACTGCACCTCGGAGCGCTGTCAGGTTCTACAGGTCAGTGTGAACACATATATACACTAACTAGCTCTGTTCCAAAGCATACTGAGCAACCTACTAAGTCAGCATTCTAAATGTCTTGGAACAAATTAGCTGCCAAATGTGATTTATTTTATTTATTTTTGCCAAAATTGAAATATTTAAAGCATTATTTAAATTAATTTACCTTTTTGAATAGCTTTGACAGCATCAACAAACCTAAGATGCCTTAAAATGCTGCCTTCATGGGAAGCTCCGTAGGTTTTGAAACAGAGAATCTGTATTACTCTCTTTCCAGACATATAAAATCAACCTGATGCAACAGACCAGTCCTGAATGTTGTTAACGTGTCCTGTCAAAATGCTATTTTTTTGTTAGTTAAAGAGAGTTTAAAGATCATACCATTTTGTATCAAGATACAGTCTTCCTCCTTTCTTTCCCTCCATTTATTATCATCATCCCTTTCGACTCTCTGTGGTTAATGAGGCTCTCTCTCACTCTGAGAGGTTGACGAAGCAGACAGAACTCAGGGGGGTTTGTGTTGACAGAGTATGGCCTTTAATTGCTTATGCCATCTTTTGGGAGCTTTAGGGACATTTTTATGTGTCCTCTAAACTCTCCATGCATCCACTGTCCCAGGAGCCCTGCTGTGTTCATTAGCTTGCTTGGATGTGACGGCTGGGTCCAGGCAGTCTGTTCAGAGACCTCACATAAAAACGTACATGATCGTTGTGTGTTAGAAAATCATTGCCTATGGCACCGCTCCAGTTCAGCTTTCATTGCACAGTTTAAACATGAACACACTCCATTACGGGATTAGCTCACCTAAAACATGTCTCCTCATTTACTCACTCGTGGCGTTCCACCTGTATGACTTTCTTGCTTCTATGGAGAACAAAAGGAGATATTTTGAATGATGCAGTTGGTGAGGATTATTCTTTTCCATGTAGTTACAATGAAGGTAGACTAAGCCTTTCATGCTTTAAAAGGACACAAAACACCATGAAAGTTTGATAAAAGGAGGTTGATATGACAAAGTTATTTTTTCCTAGTCTTCTGCTGAAGTCTTATTAGGTTTAATTGACAAACAGATCTAAATTTTAAGTTATTCACTAAGATCTTGACATCCACCTAAACTTAAATTTGTGTGTTCTTGGGAGCAATGTCAGATTCGTGAACATATTCATGATTTATTCAAGTCAGATTTGTTCAGTGAATTGAACTAAATGTCTCTTTGATCAGATTTGGTTCTTATATTCTCGTTGATTCAGTAGTAGCAGTTAACATTTTCAATAAGTGACAGATTTAATTTTGGTGTGTTTGTCATTCAAATCTGGCTTCAGAGAACTTTGAATTTTATTCTGCTTTTCAAATCCATTCATTGTAATTGAGGGGAAAAGTTCTAATATTCTGAAGAATTTATTTTGTGTCCTGTGGAAGAAAGTCATTCATATGTGTTTGAAGCAACATGAAACTGAATAGATGTCTCGACAATGTTTTGCAGTCAAGATGGCTGACAGTATTTCCTCAGTGAGTTCTCACTGTTCAGAGCTGTACTTTCATTGTTTAAAAGAGTTTTGAAGAGAGAAATGCAAATTAAGAAGGTCTGCACTGCAATATTTCTCACATTAGCTTTTTGGATTGACTGCAAAACAAAAAGACGGGGTTGAAATGAAAACTGCGTGGGCAGGAATGAAAGTCTGTCTCTCTTCTGCTTGCTGTGTGTGTACCGACTCGTATAGAGAGCCATATGTCAGGTATGGCATGTGGAAGAAGGTAGCTTTAGAGGAAGCGTCCTCTTGGTGCCAGGATGTATGCGTCCTCTGGTCCCACAAGGGATCTTAAACCAGTGCTGTTTCGCTCACTCGCACCGGCTTCAAACTCTTTGTTTCACGTGCGGGCAGCCATCCAAATTGGCATCGGTGCCCAATAGGCTCCTCCCTTTATCACACATAAACACTCTGTGAAACAAAACCTGTATCAGTTCTACTTGGCAACTGGGGACATGCAAAGTGACTAAGACTAAGGGGCACAACGTAACAGACATTCTATTTTCTGCACGTGTGTGCAAGAAAATTCAACTTCTCACATCCTTATTATTATCCCTGCAGGGTTGAACTTAAAAACTGAATGAGTGACCAAATGAGAGCAGAAACAAAGCTGTTGATCGCGGCTTGACTGGTTTGTGTAATCAGTTGCTCAAAATCCCAGCTATCTGTGGCGTCGTAATGAGAACACAGCAGGGCTTTGACAGCAACAATCATACGTCGGAGTGTTTGTAAGGAGCTAATTAACATCCATCTTAAAGTCTGTGTACTCGCGCGACTCAATTGTTTATGAAAGAAACGCTTTCTGTCAAATGGATCGTCTGCTCTGATCGTCAGTCATCTCAGCGTCGGTTGTGAAATGAGATCCAGGGTGGGTCGTCCAGGGTCAGGTGAAGTGAGGGTGAACAGGCTGGGTGCTGACTGGACTTCATAATCAATCGTTCTTAAAATCCATTTCCTTTCAAGCTCATTCAGCTTTTGACTTCTCGCAGGATCTCATTTGCTCTCATAATTGGTGGTCAGGTACTGTATAATAAAAAATGATGCCGTGCAGCACATTGCTAAGTATTTCGGTTACTGTGTCCGTCCCAGAGCAAATTTAAATGCTCTGAGGTTATATTTGCAGAGCATACAATTGAGCAGAGCAATTAATGGATCGTGAACTAGATCTGGAGAACTTATTCCACCCGGACTGCTAATAATTTCATAGAAATTAAAATAATTATGACGTGTCTGTCTGTCTGTCTACAGTATCTAGGTATCAAGCTATCTGTCTGTTGTTCTGTCACTCTATCTATCGTTCGATCTGCCAAACAGTTTTTGAGCGTCCTTCTTCCTGAAAAGCACCAGCCCCACTGATTTATATACACTCCAAAAAACACTGGGTTTAAAACAATCCAATTTGGGTTGTTTTTAACCAAAGGGCTTGGTAAATATAGGACAGAACTCATGTTGGGTTTAATTTTACTCAGCAAATTGGGTTGTTTATTTAATTGAGTTTATAATTTTTTACTTTATTACTAGCGTATGTTTTACTTCATAAATTAAATAATGTTTACAGATTAACTTAAATCCTCTAAACCATTCTAAAATACTCCACACAACCACTGGTTTTCATAACTTCCTTTATTTTCCTTTAGTTATCATTTACAACGTTGTATACATCATTTTAAATAGGCTATACAAATTGCCTATATTTAAACACGTTTAACAAATATTAGAAGTACAAATTAAACAGAAGTAATTCACGTGTAGCCTATTCGACCAGTCTCTGTTATTCTGTTTCCACTGTAAGGGTGCTGCACCACGCTGGTTCTCGTGCCCAAGCTGGAGTTGTGTTCGGCAGGAACTGCTAACGGACTGCCGCCCTGCGTTTCACTCTAGCCGAAACACGCTGTGACTCCATAACCTACCAATAAGCAAACAGTTAACAGCTCTGAGGATATGTTTTAACATCCAAAGTATTATATTCTCTATCTTTATGAGTTGAATCTTTTTTTTGTGCAAAGCATCAGGCTTTTCCATCACGCAAAAAGACTACGACACTCGTTAAAAGTGATTCAAACAGCGCGGCTGTTGCTCTGCATAAAATGTATCGATATAGAGCACTGTAATGATTTTATAGATAAAATATAATGTACACAAACCTCTATTTTACCTCAACATGCATCAATTTGATGATACTTAGAACTGCTCTCCCGTGAAGAGAAGACGCACAATCCACGCAATAAATAACTTAACCGCTGGGTTACTTCTGACACAGGATCTGAGAAATACAAAAACTACCCAAACATTGGGTTGTTACATTTGACCAAGGAGCTGCAAAACAACCCAAACACTGGGTTTTTACATTTGACCAAGGAGCTGGGTAACACAAAAACTACTCGAACACTGAAAAAATACCCAGTGTTTAATCCCTAACCCCCGAAAAAAAAGAAAATGACCCAAAAGGCTCAACCCAGTATTTGGGTTAAAAAAATAACCCACACATTTTAGAGTGTAGGGATGACAACTGACGGAAATAATATGTGTCTTGTTGTTTGATGAACATCTAAAAGAAAAACATGCTTTAAAAGTCTTGATGATGGCCCAATGCATAGCTACCATTTTCTTTCCAAGAACTCAGGTTCGCTTTGCAATCAGCCAGTAAGACCTAATCTTATCTTATGTTTTTTTTCTTATTTTAATTTATATTTGTTTATCATTATTATTAAGAATTCATTTTGACAGGAACAATTTAAACTGGGCTTTACAACTTGAAAATCTGGTATATGGGGAGGGACATTCTCATTCTTGAGTACATCAGATTGAACAAATCTGTGCGGTGATTGTCAGCTTTTGGGAACACATTATAGCGATAGTCTCAAAGCAAAATATGGAATTAATGGCACTCCAGATTCAGATTATAAAAGGTCTGTTAAAACACATTGTTATAGAAGTGTCTTTGTATAACAACTTCTTGTATAAAGTATAAAGACTACAAGTGTCTTTGTATAAAGACTTCATCTCTCATTCTGTCTATCTTTTAGGCATTCGATGCATTTATCTATATTTTCTTTGCACTGGAGATGGTGGTGAAGATGGTGGCTCTGGGGATCTTTGGCCGTCGCTGTTATCTAGGCGATACTTGGAACAGACTGGACTTTTTCATCGTCATGGCAGGGTAAGGGCACTTCTGTTTTCTTTCAACCTTTCTTGACACACCATTCATTCCAGCTCCAGGTAAATCAGTGGCTATTCTGTGGGTTTACCTTTTATCTCAGTAGAGACGTCTGCATTCTTTGACCTGTATTAATGGACATTTCATTTCAGTTGTTCTGGGAAATTGGCTCGTGTAGAATATGACTAAAGGTATACAATGTGATCTCTGAAGGATGTGTGCTTCGTGTTTAGCTCCAGAATGCCCTTGATGGGCTTTTCCTGTATTCTGTTGAATGTCCAGACCAAACACTTCAACTACAGTTCTTCAGATCTCACTTATGTCGAATACAAGCCTCTCGCATGTTGTTTTGATGCTGTTTTCAACATCTACCAGTTTTCAGTGCTAAGAAGAGAAGTGAAAACTGTTAGAACTGCTATGAGAGTATTCATTTACCAAACTGTTCTGGACAATTCTTTGAGGAGGACATCAGAACAGAAAGGAGAAACATTGGATCAACAGGAAAGACCTGCTGGAGCGAGATAAACTTGTTTTCATTTATAATACACACACATAGTCTCTGTCAGACTTTCCTCTCTAGAGCACAGGAAACAAACACTCATAAGTTAAGAGGCTGAACAAATTGGAACACAGTCGTAATGTGATACAGGGTGTTAATTTGTTATTATATGCTACCTGCACGGCTATGAGCAAAGTATCCCATAACACTTTTTCATTCTCTTCATAGAACACTTTAATCTTTCCTTTCTACTTTTGCATACTAATTTAATTAGATATCCAAATGTCTGTTCAAATACTGTATGGTAGTTCAGGGTTTGTAAAAGTGAGCAGCCCCATCCCAGGTTCTTCTCAGGTCTGGCAGGGTTTACTGAGTGAAAGATTACACTCATTATAACATGATGGGCTTGCATGTGGCCTTGTGTAATGACAGACATTAGTCTCTCCCATGCTGGTCCTTCTGGCATGAAACACTTTTTTGTCATGCACACACACAAATCACAGTTTTGTGATGTGTGATAAATTCCCACTGTTTTTGACAGTTTGGACTTGTGTATCTTGTCAAAGCAGTTTAAGGTTATATACCAATCTGTTCTGAGGGTTTTAGAGGGATGTTTTGGGTTTTTAGTTGGTCATATTGGGAGACGAGATGGCTGATCAGTTAAACCAGCTGACCAGCTGTAAAGGGATCCCTTTAACTTGCTAAACTTGTCAAATATTATTTTTTTCAGTGTGGTTCAGGACACCTAGTTTTCCCTGCTTCCTACTATTTACCGTCTGAACTCAAGACAAACATCTAATTACAAAATTGCTTAAAAGTAGATTAAATTAGCTGGTATTTACTCAGATAAATAAGTACATCTAATGCTCGAGGGAAGGTATTGATGGAGGAAAGCACTGAGAGAAACACTGATCTTATTACAATTCACAAATGAAATGTTACTGTGCAAGAAAACCATTAAAAACGGCAGACAGAATGGGTATGTTTAATTTATCAAACCGTTCTCATTCTTTTAAGTGTGTTTGTCATGATTTGAGAGCAAACAGCAACTCAATAAATGTCAAATGTGACCCACTGGAAAGTGTAAAGTCTATGTTACTTCCACGACCAGTGGGTTGCGTCACACTATGCGGTTCAGTTGATTAGTGCCGTTTCATTTCACTTTCAGAGTGGCCGGCTTCTCATGCAGCTTATAGCTAATACAGTAAAGTAGTCTGCCTGAGTAACGTCTAAAAGAATAGTTCACATAAAAATTACAATTCTGTTATCATTTACTTCCCTTCATGTTGTTCCAAACTTGTATGTCTTCTTTTTTATTTAGTTATGAGGAAGCCAAACCCTTCAATAGAGGGATGAAACTCAACTGTGCAGTGCTGATTGCAAAGTGGATCTGTTTCTTATAGTACAGCACAGATCAGTTTTGACCACCTTGTGCAAATAAAGAATGGCTTATGTCTTAGGTGGATGTAAAATGGAATTTAAAAATATAATTATTTCTATGCTTTAGACCTTGCAGATTATGTAAACGGTTCCCTTGAACTGCTCGGACACTTCTTGGTCAAGTCTATAAGGCAGGAAGCTCAGGTCAGGAGAGAGTCAACTTCAGATTGGACTCACTGTTGATAGGGGAGCACGCTTGCACACTCCATGTACCACAAGCAGATCGAAGGTATTTAGAGACAGCAACAGTAAGAGAACTGTTTGATTTATACTTAGGAAATCTAGGATACAAAGGGATCATTGTACTTAAGTTGAATATCCCTTGACCATGTTTACTTGAACATGGGAATATCACAGTTTGTTAATATTCTAATCAAGCAGTCATCATGTTAATATGCCAATCTGATAAAACCATAACCTGATTAAACATATTTTTAGATTTCTCAGTATCAGAATAAATGCTATTATGTTCACCAAGGCTTCATTTATTTGATCAAAACACAGTAAAACAGTAAGTTGTGAAATAATTTGTTTCTGTGAGAGCAAAGCTGAAATTTCTGTCATATAACCATTCAGAAATCATTCTAAAATGCTGATTTGGTGCTCAAGAAACATTTATTATTATCAATGTTTGAAACTGCTGTGCTGCCTAATATGTTAGTGAAAACTGCAAGGATTAGTTCATCAAAGTAAAAACAAATAGCATTAATTTTAAATATTTTGTAACAGTGTAAACATCTTTACTGCCACTTCTGAACAATTGAATGTATCCTTGCTTATTAAAAGTAATAATTTATTTCAAACAAAAACCTTTTTAATTCATCACTCTAGTGTGCTGTTATCAAGGATATTGAGTGATCTATTGATTGGATTAAATTACTGCATTAGAAATCGATTTAAATAAATGGAAAGGAAGTTCAGTATTTCCACAAGAGAATAGCAGGAAAAGACTGTTATTTTTGGGGGATATGCTTTTCAGGAATAAACAGAATAAAGAAAAAAAACAACTTTTTTTGTCATGTAGCCAGAATTGTATTACTTTTTAACTTGCAAAAATATCACTCACGGTATTAAATTAGTCGACTAAGGATTTGTAAACTTATAACAGTCAAGAAAAGCAGACTGACTAAGCTACTTCTTCACTCTTTAATAAGACACCTGTGCTTCGCTTGCTTGTCTTTCACAGTTGTGACACTTCTGGGGCAATCATACAGAAATATTCTCAGAGTAAGAACTAACGGAAAATTCATTTAAAAATGAAATCCAGATGGGACATTTAACAAACGTAAAGTCATTTGCAGTCTTTCAATGGTGGAATTTAAAAACCGCCGGAGCTCAACAAGAATGAAATATCACCCACGAGCGACTACACCGCCATTAGTGCACATTTTAATGAGAACCTGTGACTTCCAGATGACGAAGACATGTTAAACAAAGTAAAATCGAAATGTTTCTATGTATCCCCTGGGGTACACGCACACCTGGTTTGGTAAACACTGGATTAGGAGCCCTGTTACGTAAAGTCCTCTCCTGTGTGTGTTTTCTGTGTGGTGGGATGCTTGTGTGATATTTTGTAGATGACTCTTGGCTAATCCTTCTGTTGTGTTGTGGGTGAAGTCAATGCGGCTATTACTAAGTACACACCCAGCTTATGCCTCTTTTCCCCATGTTCCTTTCCCCCCACCCTCCCTCCACACACACACAGCCTCAGTGTTTCTATATATACAAGCTTAGATTGCCTCACTGCCTTTTTTTAGTCGCTATCTCTGTGTCTTTTTCTCTCTTCCGTCTCCACACCCACAGAAGAGTCATCATTTTTGCAGTCTCATTTCACAAGATGCACACAACAGCACACATACACACACATACACAATAACATTGACAGTACAGGAAAGTGAGGGAGATGAAGAAAGAGCAGGAAAAAGAGGCTGCAGCAAAGCAGTGAACAATTAGAGAGAGGCTGCCCGTCGGCAGGTAGCTAATTACTCTCACACACACACACACTCTGATTGATGTGTGCTGAAACAGCCGAGATCTCTCTCTCTCTCTCTATCTCATCTTCCATCTGAGCCTCTGTTCAGGATTTGCCTCTGTTTATTTATATCTCTCCCCACAATACCTCTCATATGCCATCTTTTTATGTTTCTCTTTTATTTTTGGCTTTATTTTCTATTTTCCTCCCTTTATCACATTGGCATGTTGGCATAGCTTGGGTTGATTTGTTATTCAATTATTCTGTTGAAGTTATACTAGATTCACATAGGGGCCCTGATATATAGTAATGACTATATTCATTACAAAAGTAAAGTAATGAATCCTCTCTCCATCTATCTATCTATGTAGCTATCTAGCTGTCTATTGTTCTATTTATTTATTTCTATCATTCTATTCATTATTATGTCTATTTACTATTATACTAGGGGTGGGCGATATACACGTAGATACAATTAACTGGTAGAAATTTGTCAACCGGTATAGAATTTTGGACTATCGTCTCCATCGTGGTTACACGGTCACAAAAATTAACGTTTGCACATGTTTTAAAGCATTGCGATTTAAAAACAAATAATTTTAAGCCACTGAAATGCAATCAGCAGTGAAAGAGAAGTCATTTTGCTATATGTGTGTGCTGTCTGAGGGAGACAGACACGGTCAGAGTGGCACGCGCACACGTGAAGCTGGTGTTCAAAGATCACGGGAGTATTGAACCAAGTTATTTTTATAGTTTTATAAGATTTGAATGATTTAGTACACTAACTTCTATGTTTTCAAATGCCCGTCTTTAATAGTATCCTCGTAAACACAGTAATTTAGGTCTTAAGTGGAAGCAAACCTTTGAGAAAGTAAACGTGTAACAGTATATTGAATCCAGATAGCTCTTAAAGTGACAGCAGTCTAATATTCGCGCTGTCTGTCTTTCATATTAAACAAACAACAAAGAGATAAAATCTCTCACTGCTCTCGACTAAATCACTTTTGTAACTTTAGTAAGAAGACATATATATTTAATAGGGGTGTCCCCGACTAAGGATTTACACAGTCGAATCAGAATGTTTGAATCTTGCTGATAGTCGACTGATAGTCGAATCATATGATTGGGGCGGGGGTGGGGGATACATTACCGAAAGTCAAGTCAGACATTCGGCAGTCATAATTACTGATGTTAACACAGGAAAAATGTGTAAGGAACGCCTCGCAGATACAAAAATAAAGTTTTACGTTTTGATTAAAAGATAGTTGATAGTTATTCATGTTCTGCATTTCTGTTCTGAGGTGTGCGCTGGAGATGACCAGTAGAATGAAGCATATGATAGCAGGTTTTTAATCTATGGGATTTAACCAATCATTTATCTCATATAGAATATGCTTCGTTATTTATACAACGTAACGTTAATATTACGACTAACTACGTAATCTGTACTGAATGCATGAACGTGTCTGCGTGGCTCTGAGTAAACTCCTTTTGTGGACGCGTTCTTCACACAACAACGTGCAGAAACACGGCGACTAAACTCAAAAAAATATTATTATTATTTTATTATAATAGTGTTCTCATTATAATGGTATGCATGTGACAGTCCCAGTCATAGTCCTTAATATTATGCATTGTTGTTTGTCCTGTTCGCACTGCGCGCTGAAGATATAATCACCGTACTACAATGAAGTGCTTCACTGCAGCGTAACTCAACCAAATGCATCTTATACGAGATAAATAATATATACGATATATATAAACCAGCTGAAATGTTTTGAAATCACCTGCACCCTACCTAATCAAAAAGCTTTCACTCTGTGTCAATTTGAGTCTTATTAAAGGTTTAAATCCCTGCCGCCAAAACGCTCCTCTGTCAGGTTATGGAAAGTGAAACTTAAATCTGTGGGGGTGGTTGGATTTATTCTCGCACATTAAAAATATTTATTTAAAGCTTCTTTCTTTTCAGATTCTTATTTACAACATTATCTTAATAGGCTGTATATGAACTTATTTGGAGAAAACCGGTAGATTTGTTAACTTTAAATTGTAGCATTCCTTATTATTTTTTCCACTGTAGTTTTTTTTGTTCTATTGCTTGTAATTTGTTTTCGTATTCTTATTTAATCACTGACTGTTTCCTGTTTTCAGTGAGCTTTAGGTTATTTTTTTTATTTAGTCTAGAAGTATGCAATTTCAATGGTATCTATGGTATCTACATTTTTGATATCATAAAGACCTTATTTAAAGAAAAAAAAATGACTACATTGTTATTAGAGGTGGGCATAGATTCTTTTTTTTAATCTAGATTAATTTTGGAATTAATCTAGATTAATCTAGATTAAAATGGCTCATTTGAATTCTGCCGAAGGCATTCAGAATATGTGTGCTACCCAAATAATGACTAAAAGTAAGTAAGTCTTTGAGAACGGGTTTCTCAAGCCAGGCGGCGCATTAGACCAGGGCTCATCTCCTGTTTCCAAAATGCATCACAAACTTTAATCTCTTCCCGTCCCAATCCCACGAAAAACTGGGGAAAATCCGTCCCGTTCACTCCCGGAAGAATGACTCCCATTCCCTCCCACTCCCGTGTTGTTTTTTTTTTTTTTTGCCGATAACTGTCAATTACAGTAAAAATATAGTACAGATCTGGCGTGCCCACCTTATTAGTTGAATAAAAACCCAAAATGTCGTTTTTGTTATTATATTGAACTGAAAGCCATCTTATTATGCACAGTGTTGCACAGATTAAATTTCATATAAATCATCCATGCTAACACACACGTCTTCTATTTTTTTTTTTGACATTTCACCCTCTATAGATATATTTTTCTATGTACTGTATTTTTAGATATATTCGAAGTTTCAAGTTTCTCGCTCAAGTTCACATGAGACCTAAAGCGCATCCTGTTTGCTTAAAAGCGCAACGTTTCGTTGTTATTCTGAGTGCACACAAATAAACGTAGAGTCTTTACAGATTCGAAAGATGTATTAGGCTACTTTTATCTGTATGACCAAAAAATGACGGAGATTTTAAGAGCAAGTGAGCGCACGGAGCCTGTCCTGCAGCAAACGCGCTTCCACACAAACACTTCAATAGCGCACATTTCTCTAGGTTAACATCATATTGAGCGGCCATGTAAAGTTGCTACTACATACATCTTTCAGATGAAAAGCCATATTTGAGGTTGATGAATGATAGGTGAGCGTTTGGATGTCCTGCCCGATTGTATTACCACATAGACCAGCCGTTAACAATCTGTCCATCACGGACTGCGAGCCTCTAGTTCAAGACTCTCGCCCCTACAGTGCAATTCGGCTAGGTATACATCCGCTAAAATATCAGGGTGAAAGTCATCATAGCTTGCGTAGTATAGACCCAGCTCCCAACCCAACTTTGAGAATAGATTAACGGCGATATTTTTTATCGCCGATAAGAGTCTCACGTTAACGCAGCACGTTAACGCCGATAACGGCCCACCACTAATTGTTATATATATCATTACCGTGAAATAAAATTTACCGTAATGTAAGATTTTGATAATATCGTCCACCCCTATTGTAGAGTGTATCATACTGTCTATCGACGGTTCTGTCTGTTCTATCATTCTGTCTCTGTGTCATCTCTAATTTTCAGTTAGCATTTATTGGTTTTATACCCTGCTAATGGGTTTCATGTAATGCAGCCTATACAAAAGATGAGCAAATTTGTATTCAGGTATGAATACAAATCTCTTTGTCCAGGAGGAACTGCTTCTGTAAGAATATTTGATGCAGAAAGACCTCCTGCAAGTTTAATCCTTCCAGGTGGAAAGAAAATTGATGAGTTGATGTATCTGTGTGAATTTGCATGTGTGTTTGTGGTGGTTCATTTGTCTAAATGTCGCTAGTTCAGTTCTGTATGTCCTCTCATGATGCCTTTGAGGGTCAGACCCTTTTGCCATTAAAGCGTGTTTGTGTAAATTGTGTTAATGTCAGTGTGTTTGTAGAGGGGAGAGATCCTACTCTCTAAGGGATTCTCACTCTATATGACATTTCAATCGCCAGTCTGACATTTCAACTGATTCTACAAAAAAAAAAAAGTACAAAAAGCTGCTGATATTTTTGGATCATCCAACATTCAGTCTGACGTCTACCAGAATGTTTGCCTTGGGTGCAAGTGTGTTCTCTGATAATGTGTGTGTGTTCACCCAAAGCCTGCATTTATGCATCTAAATGGAGCATTTATTTTGTTCGTAATCAGGAACACTGTGAGGAACACTACTTAAAGTGCTACAATGTTGTCACTCTGAAACCAAATAACTCAACGTGTAGTGTTCTTCACTTAGCTGTCCAATCCCCTCACTGATCCTCTATTCTAATCAGCTCTCTTTGCATGAATGAATAATGTATGTATGTTAATG
The DNA here is from genome assembly GCA_027564155.1 of Gymnocypris eckloni scoliostomus. Lineage (NCBI taxonomy): Eukaryota > Metazoa > Chordata > Actinopteri > Cypriniformes > Cyprinidae > Gymnocypris > Gymnocypris eckloni. Next base: position 31,303,112 of record CM050415.1, on the reverse strand, counting down.
ATAGGGCCAGCTGCTGTATGTGATTAGCAGGTGTTTATTGAGTGACGGACGGAGCGCTTCAGGCTCTGCCTCCCTCAACAGGCCCGGGCGTGAATAAGTAAAGATGTTGGGGAAATTCAAAATGAAAGAGAAGAAGATATATTTTTCTACTAGATTGAAATTGAATGAGATGTTCAGAATGAGTTCGCTGTTACAGCAGTATCGCTCCACATAATGCTAGTGAAACCATTTTTTAATGGCGGTGTTGTGTTTCATGTGCCATGTACGGTAGTAGATATTCTCACGTAGCTTGAGGTACTCGACCTGAACTTGTTTGTGAAGCAGCGCTCACGGCTCATGCTTAACATTTCCATGTATTATTTGAGTTCAGAGCAAGAGACTGCTCGCACAGGATGCTAGATGAAGTGCAATAGAGTGGAACAGAACACAAGGATCTCGAGACTCATTTCTCAAAGAAGTACTACATATATTTACATTTTATGCATTTGTATATGCTTTTATCCAAAGGGACTTATTCAAAGTATTTTTTAATCAACGTGTGTTTTCTGGGAAGAAAGCCTGTGACTTTCATTCCATTCAATGTCAATCCTGGCTACACTTTCTCACATATTGAATGACCCAAAAGGTATAAAATCATAAAAGTTGTCCACATGACTTATATTCCATATTACATTATACACGCATTCCATACATACATTACATACAGTATATTCCAGGTGTTCTACATCTATATGATACCTCTTTGCATCTTGATCATTGTTGTTATTATAACTAAAACTATTAACTGTCATTCTTGGTGATTTGAAATTAAATGAATTAAATTAAAACATTAAACTTCAATGTAAATTAGAAATAATAAATTTGCAGCTAATTGAAACAATTAATCAAACTAACTAATAAATAAACAACAACATCACATAACAAAATTACAAAAACTTGAACAATTTTTTTTTCAAAATCTTAATAAATACTATAATATCTACAGCAAATTATGCTAAAATCTATGCCCATCAATTGAGAAGCACTTATTTAACTGGTATCATACTGTAAGACATTATGGAGGTGTCCTGAACACTTTTGACAGTAATGGAGAGAGAATAGTTTGTGAGAAAGGGAGATACTAGAGGGGGGGAAATAATGAAAGAGTTTGAGTAAAAGGAAAGAGTCAGTGATGAGTGCACATCAAACTTGGGAGTTTTCCTGAAGCCATGCTGGTCTGAAGATTTTCAATAATTCATGATGGACATGCAGGAAGGCAGAGAAATCTAGTGAGAGAGAAAGAGCGGGATGCCGGGAGAAAAAGCAGTGTGAGCTGTGTGCATCTTAACATAGACATAGGCTGTGTCCAAAAATGCATTTCAAGTGGTACATGGAGGTAGGAAGGCATCAAGGCCCCTCTGAATCCAATGTTTGCATAACATCCACATCTACTGAGATGAATGCAGCATATATCCATTTTTTGCTGCCTATGATATCCCACAATCCTGTGCATGTTGTCCAATGGTTTGTAGAAGGAAACAACAGCATCTGATGTATTGGTTATAAGCAGTAAATGAGTTCATAAATGTGTAAGTTTCCAATCAGAATTCTGTTTTAGGTGAAATTACCATTGCAATCTTTAAATATTCACTCTAAAGCTCACTCATATTTGTTTTCAGTAGATCATTAGATGTGACGTTATTGTGTCTTAGAAGACCTTTATGCTAGTTCTGTCTGCTTAATCATGGTCTGACTGGGCAGTAAGGCACCTGCTTTCAGTTTGAACAGTTCACACTTGTTGAGCTTGTTATTGTGCGGGTTTCTTCTTGTTGGCATGTTTCTGAAGGGGATTGGTGATGGGTAGTATAGTAGTTAAGGACTGATGACCTCAACTTCATTGGGCGATCTGCTGGGTAGCCCAGAGCAAGGTGCTTAAACTCAGGTTTTTCCAGGCTCGCTGATGCTAAAGTAACTGTACTATAGGACATTACACATAAATGATTTAAGTTAAGTACTGTAACCTCTTTGCATGCACTGGATAAAAACAGAACCACATTTCAGATCAAGGCTATGCATGTCACACAATTTGACCACATCACTGAATATGAAATTAAAAAGTGTTTGGACAGAAATCATAAACCATTCCAGAAATGTGGACACTGGTACAGTGTTCTTAACATCGCCCGCCATCATACTCTTTTGATTTATTATTGTGGAAGCTTTCAGACATCAGACATTAGATGATAAATTCATATGTTCCACAAGAAAAGTTAAAAAAAGCATCCCATCTGCTGAAGCATCGTGGAAGTCATAAAAATACAAGGTATGCATTCTACAGCTGCAATGCATTGGAAACGCACATACAATCCAATTGATGCTGATTTGTTGTGATTTTCTTGCATCAGCATCATGCAGCATTTTTAGTTTCTCTGTGGACAAAAAACATTGCTTGTCACTGAAATCTTGTCACATCGTGCATTGCTATGACATGGTGTATAGGTTATATTTGTTAAGAGAAAACTTCTGCCTGTTTTTATGAGGATTTGCATGGGTATTATGAAACATTATGCCCTGGAATTTATGATTGTTAGGGAGTTTGTCTGTCACTGCCTGAGCCACACATGTGTGAGCCACACAAGCAGCTGCATTTTTGCATGTGGTAGCGTCCCACTACTTTTCAAGTGCTGACACCGCTGTCAGTCAGACAGTAATTGACATAATGGAGTTGTCAAGCTCTACAACACCACTGCAGTCGATCGTTCTTCTGTGATAATACTACGAAGGAACACAGTCCGTGTCCTCATCCTCTTCCACTCGCTCCCATTTCCAGCTCGGAATTACTATTTTCCCTTTAGCCAAGTTTATTTAGATAAATCCATGCCACTGGGGGTGACGAATATCCCATAAGCCCTTTGTACAACTTTTAATAACATGCAGTCTCATTGGTACAGTCATAATGATTGGTTACTTTTCCAATCAAGGTACAGCATGTCCGCACCTGCCTGCCGAAATACAGCTCTTGCAACCAGTCTCTACTGAATATTTTAATTAGCTCTTTGTTTTTACTCGCTGGTGGGTTGGATACAAAAAAAGGTCTGAATTCCTCTGCAGTGTTAATTATTACGGTTGTTTTTAGTTTTTGGTGTCATGTTCATTCATTTTCGGCAAATTTACTTGGACTAAATTACATCTAATTTTAACACAAAAAAAGTAATACAAAAAAGTACAAAATTGAAACAAATATTCTGATAAAAAAAACTTTTTTCAAACCATCTATGTACAAACATGAGCTCCTAAGATTATTCATAAATTGTGTATCAATTTTATTGATTATTATCAATTATATTGAGTGCAGTGTTATTGAGTTCTGTTAAACTTTATGCTATAGTAATTTATTTTTCACTATTCAATTTATTTCCCAAGCATACTATGGTGGCCAAGTAGTGCACAACACATCAGAAAGAAGCCGCAACACAACAAAATGATCACAACAGAACGGAAAAGAGTCGGAACACAAAAGAAACGAGTCGCGACACAATGGAAACGAGTCGCAACACAACGGAAACGAGCCGTGACACAACGTAAACAAATTGCAACACAACGTAAACAAGCCGCGACACAACGGAAACGATCCGCGACACAACGGAAACAAATTGCAATACAACGTAAACAAGCCGCGACACAACTGAAACGATCCGCGACACAACGTAAACAAATTGCAACACAACGTAAACAAGCCACGACACAACGGAAACGATCCGCGACACAACGGAAACAAATTGCAATACAACAGAAACGAGCCACGACACAATGGAAACGAGTCGCAACACAACGCTCATTCACTGTTCAGCTTCAGCTTACGAAGCTCAACAACGTCAATCCACAAATTCTGGACATAATTCGTTTATTTAAAACAATCATAATCTTTCTAGATTTTTTTCTTCAAAAACATTATTTCATAGTTAATGTCATGCGTGTTATTTTAATTATTTTGGTGGCAGTATTTCTATTATTGTTGATGAAATAAAAACTCTTTGTTACCAAATAGCAATAATTTGCAATATTTTTTTAATTAATGACATTAGTATTTCACCTGTCCAATCAAACAAAAACATCACAGTTTGAACGGTTCAATTACACAACCACCTGCTTAAATCTGTATTGCAAAATTAGCACAGAAACAGCCGTTAAAGATTCCATATGGGCCCACCGATATTTCTCGTTAAAGTAAACGCTACTAAACGGTTTAATTGCGTGTATGTGGGCAGGGTTTTGGCAGCGGACTGGCTCTGGAGAGCTGTGGAGTATTTCTCGCTGTGCGGTTATGTAGACATGTTGAATGTGTGACTCCCCGTGCTGCTGCTATGAGATGCTGTCAGTATATTCTCAGTGGCTATTGTGACTCATTCGTCCCGCTCTGTGATTCAGCTCTCACCGCAGATGCCTCCCATTGAAAAACATCTCATGGAGACGGAGGTTAAAGGGAGGCTGACGAGATTGGTGACATCACGAGAGGTGTGTCTGTTATAAGATGGCCCTCGCTCAGGTGGGAAGGATAAAGTGGCTATGTGTGTCTGATTTTGGTAGTACAGCATCTAGATTTGTTCGCTGTGATGAACCATGCAGATTAAAGGGGAGATCAACAGCAGATAATGTCTGCTTCTGTCTGGGAAAAGAAACCCTCTGGCCTCTATTTTCAAACACACGGTCCCACCGGGCTGTTTGATGCAGAGAGCAGTCGGTAACTATCCCAAACAGAGCTGCTCTCACACAGATGAGAGAGATGAACCCCCACCGCTTCAGTTCCTGATCCTGACATAGTACACATGGTCAGATCAAGATGAACAGCGTTGTGCTTTGGGTTTGTTGCATTAGAATGGCCTGTTCTCCTTCTCTGTGTGTGTCAGAGTGATGAATGAAGGTCTTTGTTTGCGGTGTGTAGGGTTAGTCTGATTTAAACTGCTGCTCACCTACAATGGATGTTACCAGGTGCTGAGGATGGAAGCAAGATCAAACTCCTTTAGACTGCTAATGAGTCAAGACAAAACAGATCGGATGAGTTCACATGCTGACATATATGTGACCCTGGACCACAAAACCAGTCATATGTAGCACATGTATATTTGTAACAATATCCAAAAATACATTGTATGGGTCAATTTATTGATTTTTATTGTTTGACAAAAATCATTAGGATATCACGTTCCATGAAGATATTTTGTAAATTTCCTACTGTAAATATATATACAAAATATTTTTGGTTAGTAATACGCATTTCTAACAACTTCATTTGGACAAATTTATAGGCGATTTTCTCAATATTTTGATTTTTTTTTGCCCCTTCAGATTCCATATTTTCAAAATAGTTGTATCTCAGCCAAATATTGTCCTATCCTAACAAACCATACATCAATGGAAAGCTTTCAGATTATGTATAAATATCAATTTAAAAAATTGACCCTCATGACTGGTTTTGTGGTCCAGGGTCACATAGGTTTTTTTTTTTTTAAACAAGTCTCTTATGCTCACCAAAGTAGCATTTATTTGATTAAATACAGGGGGAAAATGTAATTGTTAAGTAAAAAAAAAAAACCCATTAAGCTCAGATGAGCTTTATTTGTCACATACACAATTATACAGAGTATAATGAACAGTGAAATGTGTTCTCTGCATTTAACCCATCCAAGTGGGCAGCCGACATTGCGGCCCCCGGGGAGCAGTTGGGGGTTTGGTGCCTTGCTCAAGGGTCTCACCTCAGTCGTGGACACTTCCTGCCGGAGCCGGGATTCAAACCCACAACCTTGGGTTACCTCGGGTTTCAAGTCCAACGGTCTATCCATTAGGCCACAACTGCCCTCATTATTACCCTCAAGTGCCCTCAAGTATTATTACAATATGTTGTAATGATATTTACTGTTAAAACTGTTACTGTTAAATAAACAGTTTTGGATTTAAAAAATGTGAATACATCTTAATGTAAAAATATATGAGACAAGAACAATTTGTCAAGTCAAATTTATTTTTATAGTGCTTTATACAATAGAAATGGTTTCAACAAGCTTCACATAACGAAGAGAAAACTAACAATCAACGATTCAAACTTAAAAAAATGAGGCAAATCCAAATTCTTCTATAAAGCTGCCGTAAGAAGACAATAGTGTCATTATTCAGCTCCAGTCAGTTCAGTGATCATTCAGTTCAGTTCAATAACTGTGTCAATGTTCCAAAACTCATGAATTAAAAACAAATTCGATTCAGAAACCAGGCTCAGTTGGGGGACAAGTTGTTCTCTGGCCTAAATGCACAAACATGGTGCGAAGGAAGAGACCGGCAAATCACCTTTGACTGGGTTAAGCCTCTTTTTTTTCAACAGGGTAGTTAAAAAGAGATTATAAATGGTCAATATTAAAATGTTTTAGTGTAAAAAATTCCTAACAAAAAAAGAATACTACAGAAGTATAGCCTATGGCCTCTTGTAAGTAATGAAATGAGTGAAAGAAACCAGTGTTGTCGTCAAAATCTGCTCATTTAAGGCAGAAGTCAAGACCAAGTTGAGAAGAGTGTCCCGTTTGAGTCGAGTCTGAGTCAAAGACTACATTTTAATGGTGTTGGTCTTATGGACTGGAGAACATGTGGTCTTGAACTCGACCCTCTTCTGTTCTCTGTCTAGACTCTGCTTTAATGAGCTGGTCTGAACTACAGAAATAACACCCAGTGACTGTGACACTAATTTTCTCTGTTTGTTTCTTCTTCTCAGGATAGTTGAATACTCCCTTGATATCCAGAACATCAACTTCTCCGCCATCAGAACAGTGCGTGTACTCAGACCTCTCAAAGCCATCAACAGAGTACCCAGTGAGTAAACACACACACTTTCCCCAAAAAATCTGTGTTCTACAAACCTCAGGTTTCACACATGCTCTGATAGATTTTGTGTCAGATTTTTCTGGTTTTGTTAATGCCAAGCCTCAAAAGCACCCTCACGTGTCAGCTCCAACCCGTGCCCTATCAAACCCATGGTAGCGTGCATTTGTAGCTTTGTATGTTGCATGCAGGTCTTGCAGAACAGCAAAGCTGGAATGAATCATAGAGGATTTCAGAGCCATTACTTTTCTGCCACCACCATTAGCAGAGCCAGATTAATCCCTCCTGTAATTGGGTAGAAAAACTGTTTTTCTTGAACAAACGCCATCATTCATATTCCTCTGTCTCACGTTCACACCACTCCCAAACATTGTGGCCTTTCTTTGAGCTTCTATAATCCCAGAATTTATCAATATTTCAGTGCCCGTGGCAATGGTGTAGCGCATGAAATATGAATGTTAACTGAATTAGCTCGCACTTGATTTCACTGCTCGAAGTCTTGATGAATAGATAGTTTTCGGGGGGTTCAGGAAGTGTTTGTAGAACGCAGGTCTTTTTGTGTTAACTCGTGTGCATTTGGGGGGAAAAAGCTGATTTGAAGACTCACACAAACCCAATGCATACTCACCGTTACACACTCTCCCTCCTGCATGCGAGCATACAGAATTAAATTAACATCCATTTAACTCTGCATGTAGCATGTCAAATTGTAGCAATGCTTTATGCAAGATTTTCTTAAAGGGATAGGTCACTAAAAATAAACATGCAGTCATCATTTACTAATTTGCATGTCATTCCAGACGTGTAGTTTTCTTTTTTTTCTCCTTTGGAATAGGCAAAGGGATATTTAGCTAAATGTTTGTAAAATCGCCATCTGCTTTTGAGAGCAAGAGCAGTGTGGGCATTTTGCATGGTTCCCATAGTTATCAAAAACCTGGAAAAATTCAGTGCCAAAAAACATTTCTGAAGTGATTTTCCACAAGTCCCTATTTCTGATTAGATCCTATTTCAAATTATTATTATTGTAATTTTTTTAAATGATGGCAAATTTTAACATTTGGGGAACTTTGAGAAAAAACAAATGGAGAGAGAAGGAAAGAGAGGTTTCTCTATTGATAAAGACATGGACAATTATGCTGTGATACCTTAAAAAATAACATAGAAACTAAGCTCTCATGTGACCTTTGCATTCACACTTTTTAAATCATCCTCTTCTCTTCTCTTCTCTTCTCTTCTCTTCTCTTCTCTTCTCTTCTCTTCTCTTCTCTTCTCTTCTCTTCTCTTCTCTTCTCTTCTCTTCTCTTCATTTTATTTTGTTTTTTAAACTATGATTCCCTTGATTTCTCTGTAAGTGGCCCAAGACAGAATTCTGCTTTCATTCCAGAAGTCCAGATATGTACAGCACCAGTCGCTTCACCTGTCCACATGACGTTTATAACATTTGTGTGTTACCACACACTACTCGATGTGTTAATGTGTTCTATTGGTGTTGTTTTACTTTTAGTTCCCTGTTGTGTTTCCTCAAACCACAAACACTGCAGTAATCACATGCTGCTGTTCTCCAATCAGAATGGACACACACCCTACATTCAATCCCAGCAGTGATTCACTAACACATATGAACACACTTTCACTCACAAAAGATCCCACTGGTGTGGATGTAAACACATAAATTGAGATTTATGAAGACAGGCTTTCAAGAGTTGCTAGACGGTCACAGTGACACAAATTGTTATCTACAAATAAAATGAAGGATAAATGACTGGATGAGCTAAATATAACCTAAGATTGGCAATGTAAGGCAACTTAGGGTGAATCCCAATTCTCTGTCTTACCCCTTCCCCTTACCCCTTCCCCTTAGTTTTGCATGTTCACGTGAGAGTAAGGGCTGTCCCAATTCTCATTTTGATCGAGGGGTAGGGATAAGGGGAAGGGGTAGATATCCCTTAAAACCAAGAATTATCGCGAGCTTACTTGAAACCAAGGGGTACCCAGAACACACTGCGGCCAGATCATCCAGAGAGTATTTTCGGCTTAAATAATTTATTTAAAATTACGACAGTTTTGTTTTGTGCTCTACTCAGTCCTGTAACTTACATATATATTTGCAACCATGTTCTGATGTTGAAACCATTGCTGATTTGCACAACAGCCCTGCATTTCTCTGACTAGAGAAAAACACTACTAAAACCCACGCAATTGACATACACACACTTGCAGACGGCAAGTTTGTGATCAACACTTGTCGCCTCTGGTGACGTAGCAGCCGACTAGCGACGATGTATGATGACGTAACAGTAACCAAGTGGTGTCTCATTTCATAGGGGTATGTTTTCACCGCTAGCCCTTGTCCCTCGAAACCGAGTGGTAAGCGCTAGGGGTGAAAACATACCCCTATGAAATGAGACGAAGGGGATGGGACAGACATATGGGATTCACCCTTAATACGTAAAATGACAATTTATGACTAATCAGTGAGATTTACATTAATTTTATGTATTGAGATTTGCTTAATAATAGTAGTAAGTTGTGTCAGAGGTAGAAAAAATATTACATTTTATGAGGATATTAAAACTTTTTATTTTTTATAATGAATATCTCAGTGCACATTATTTTTTCTCATGATAATCATTTTTCTGTGTTCTTGTGTTTGTGTAGGTATGCGTATCCTGGTGAACCTGCTGCTGGACACTCTGCCCATGCTGGGAAATGTGCTTCTGCTCTGTTTCTTTGTCTTCTTCATTTTTGGCATCATTGGCGTGCAGCTATGGGCTGGACTATTAAGAAATCGCTGTTACCCAGAGGAGAACTTCACCCTGTGAGTACCAAAAGAGGAGGGCTGGTGGGCTTAAGGGAGTGAGAGAGAGAAAAGACTGAATGTACTGAATGTTTCTATTACAATTTAGTTGAGGAAAAAAAGCACTGGATCCAAACTGTGGGTTTATTTGGATGACAGTTTAGGTTTACCAAGGATGAAGAGATTGAATTTAGGAAGCCGGATCTTCTGGAAGATGCATTTCGGAGTACCTGATCAGTGCATCATTGGATTGGACTTATATTTCAAATGTCCCTTCTCTCGAAGAAGGGATACTTGATGTGATCAATGGATATTTTGGGATTACATGGACCTTGGGGACCAATAAACAAATAAGTAGTCCAGTTCCATTTGCACAATGTTATCGGAACATTTTCGGAATTAGCCGATGAAGTTTTAAAATGTGAACATCGGCATCAGCTGATGTGAAAAAAAATATGCCGATATGCCTTACCGATAAGACAAATAACTCACATGTGCTCTGAGTGTGGTAGCTAGTACTTGTAATAAAAGGAAAGTTAATTAAAAAAATAAAATTAAGATACTTGTGTTTCGGAAAAAATAAAGCAGTAATTGATGTCATAAAATCACAAGTCTGTTTTGATTTAAAGGACAGAAGCTATAGCTTACATGAATAAAATTGCAAGCATAACACTTTTAAATAATTTAATGTATACAGATTTGTTAATTTATATGTAATAAAAAAAAATTCAAACAAGATAAATGTGTATATATATATATATATATATATACCTGTGTGTATATATATATATATATATATATATATATATATATATATATATATATATATATATATAATTTGTACAGCTCTTTTCTTTAGGCCATCTATTAATATTAATTAAAAAAATTAAGGTTTCAAATACATTAGTCTGTAGAATACAACAGATATTTATTGTAATATTTAGTACTCTCTCTCTCTCTATATATATATATATATATAACAAATTGTACATATTTTTTTATTTTTGCACAGGAGAGATTTGGCATTGTTTCAAATCAAAAGAAAATATACATCGGTATCAGCTATCGGCAAAATGATAAGAAAAATATCGGCAAAGTGTTATCTCTGTCGTATATTCTCAAAATTTTAGTTAAGATGTAAACTAGTCTTACTTAAACTCATCTTCTCACATGTGTCCTTCTGTTTAATCTCTCCTCTCATCTTCTTGTTTTTACTGTCTACCTGCCACTAAAAATGCAAATGTGGTTCCACCCAGTCGATGGCTCCAGTTGATTAAAACTCAGATTGGCGTCCATATTCATGAGAGGGTGTCTGCCTGAGGTTACCGTGCCAACCGTGGTCTGCCTGCCTCTCTCTGCTGTGTGATTGGATTTGAAAGGACTCACGGTGCATGGCAGCATGCGAGACTCACCGTGTGTTTGTTTGTACGCATGTGTGTGGGATAGAGAAGTGCGTGTCTGAGTTTAAGCGTCAGCCGAGGCCTGATTGTCGTTTATTGTCTTGCAGCGAGTATATTTACAGGCTGGCACTATAGTCAGTGGATGATGAAGTGTTTTGAACGTAGAGTCTATCACAGAGTCTCCTGAGAGAGCACCTGGTTTTCTTCTGCTTTGTACATTCTCTTACAGTCGTCTTAAAATGTACACTCTCCTTCCCTTTTGGTGGGTATAAATGACTTTTAAATAGGGTTTGAAAGAACAAATGCTACACAGTTTTAGTTTAATTTAGCGTATAAGGGGGTCTCTTTATATGATAAATTGATTAACTTTTGCAGACATATAAGTAACTGTGAATGTTAGATCACAAGTAAGTCGGAACACATGTTTTCACTGGCTTCAAAAGTTGCGTAACCAAAACAATGTAACCATAGCAACAGTTGGCTGCTCAAACCATTGAAATATATAAGTAGCCTCATTAGCAACTGTTTCTATGGTCTGCTATACGTAAGTCGTCTGCCATATTGTAGTGGTATACTTGACGTCATTCACCATAGTAATCACTGAATATTCGAAAGGTGCCACAATCATGCACAGAATGGCTCATCGGCTCTGTGCAAACCTACAGTATGGTGAATGACGTCAAAAATACCGTTTCAAGATGAAAGCCGCATCTACGTGCCTGGAGCAGTCGAATAGGGCGTATATATATATATATATATATATATATATATACACGTCTATGGCTCAAACACTCTTCAAACATCGAAACTTTAATATTGTCAAAATGTATTAGTTTTACATACAAGTGTATCAAAGATTGCTGCTATAAGCAATTTAGCTAACTTTGTCCATTTTGCTAATTGTGCCATTCGCCATTTTAAGAAAATGCTAAATAATTCCGTTTCTGATTGGATATTACATTGATTGAAACTACATTAATTGATTGTGAATCTACAGGTATACGCTCCCTTGAAGTTCATATGTTAGTTATTCAGTAAAAAGACACATATAAACTACAATAGAGACACTTTACTGAACTACTGAATTTCACTTTACTACGATAGAGATGCTCACTACGTTTCTGGGCCTTGAACATGTCAGTTGCATTGCTTTCTATGGAGGGTCAGAAAACTCTTTGATTCCATCAGAAATATCTTAATTTGTGTTCCAAAAATGAACGAAGGTCTTACGGGTTTGGAACGACATGAGGGTGAGTAATGACAAAATTTAAATTTTTGGGTGAACTATCCCTTTAATCAAGAGAGAAGAATTTAAGCAGAACTTGGTTCTATTCATTGGTTATTAATTTTCAGATGTGAATGTGGTGGCACTCAAAAATGAATGAGAGCTTGCAGTCGATTTGAAGGGCGGAGAATAAGCAAACTAAATTATTGCAAAAAATCTGGCATACATCACCAGAAGCAGGTGTTGATTTCACTGGAAGATCTTATGATATAAGGTCAAAAAAACAAAACACAAACAGCTTCTCAGTCATTGGTCAATTATCTCCATGTGCAAGAGCCATCGTATTGGCAGTGGAATGGCATTTTGTGCCACAGTGGGGTGTAACGGTGTGCCACGCTGGGCTGTGCTTCTCAGTGTGCTGCCATGCTGTGCCCGAACCCTGGCACTGGCACAAACATCATTCACACTCTAGCACTCCTTGCAGAGCCTTGACAGACTTACTGATTCTCTGCCGCTCTGTCTTTCTCTACCCAACCCCAAAGTTGTCGCCATACCGCTGAGCTCTTAAAGAAAAGCGGTGCCACGTGGTCCAGCTTGATTGTCGTGTTGAAAATGCAGACTGACTTTTATAGGAGAGATCTCAGTGACAACTTATATTGTGGGCACAAAGCCCACGGGGGAATCTGTGAAGGTTTGATGCATTGGCTCAATTTGCCATATCACAGGCATTGATTAGTTTTGTGCATTTGAAATGTGCACACGCATATCCTCACACGAGTGTCACCACGGTGGTTTGCCAAGACAAATTGCTTTTTTCTGGTTTAGCCTGATATACCAATGCTCATTACTGCTAGCGAATGTTTCAAATATTTTGGCTGCCGTGTTGTTGAAGGGCAAACAAAAAATGTCCTCCGCGACAGCAGAAACATTCTTGGCTTTTATCGAGCTGCAAGTCTGCGGAGGAGTCCTCTGTCCAAATGGGGAGAATTACACCCTAGGGATGATGAACCAATCCTTTCTTGGCGCCCAATACCTCCAACATGGCTGTCATGGGAGCTTTGTGCGTGTGCGAATTTAGATGAACTGTCTAGACCACAAAGCAATAGAGGCATTGATTGGTCAGTGTGGCTTGCTTGTTTGTGCTAGGTGAACAAATTGCATTGCATGTTGGTACTTATTTGCGTATACATGGATGTGAGAGAGAAACAGGGAAAGAGAGAAAAAATGGAGTGAGAGAGAGGGGAAAGGGAGTGTAAATAGTCGTTGTGACCCTGTTATGTGCATGAAAGGGTTGAGTGGCTGATGGAAACAGCGATTTCTGGGCAGTGAAACACTGTGATTAAGGGGCATGCTGCCCTCAATGGGTCACCCCAGATAAATGGGCTTCACACACATGTACGCACACACTACAAACACACTCTCAGTTGGTCTGCTATAGAATGAATCCACACTGGTTACTGCTCAGATCTCTTCAGGTCTGCTTAGATATGTTTCAACTATACTGTACAAAAACACACTTTAATAGATGCAAAATTATTAAATTATTTAATAATTTTTTACTTTTAAATAATATTTTGTATAGTTTTTTTCGTATAAGCATAGGCCTCACAACATTTCGTTAATATGAAAAATCTGCTTAATTTTGGGAGAGTGAGGAAAATATTATATTTAGGCAAAATAAAAAAAATGCACAAATCTTCATTATGTTCTCTTAATGCATCGTGTTTCCTTCAGGAGCATCAGTGAGTGTTTGAACTTTTTGTTTTAATTGTGTATGAGTCCCTCAATTGTCCTCAGTGTGAAACGATGGGTCTCAAAATCATACAGTCACTGTTGGAAATGGATCAAACATGCAAAAGATACTGGGAAACCAACAAATTTGTTTGATCTAAAGGATTTTTTTGAAGAAGGGCGGCCTATTTAAGTTCAAGTTCAAGACTGTTCAAGACTATCACTAAACAAAACATTATTTTATCTTATGGACTATATAAATATATTTATGTAAAATATCTTATTCGGGTCAGTACTAAATAAACAATAACATGTATTTTGTATGATCCCTCTTATTTTGGTAAAATAATTACAATTTTGCAGAAGATTTTAACCACAACTGTAGATAGATAGATAAATGAATTTTGTTTTAATGCACATTCATTTTGTTCATTTTTTTAACACTTAATTTTCAAAACCTTGACTTCTCCTTCCGTCTTGTCCTTAGCACATCTGGCATCACCCTCCCCGCCCCATATTATCAGCCTGAGGAGGATGACGAGCGGCCCTTCATCTGCTCACTGGCTCAGGATAACGGCATCATGTCCTGCAGAGACGTGCCCGCTCGGAGAGAAGGCGGACGGGAGTGCTGTCTAGATAAAGAGGATGTGCTGCACCGTCAGGCCCTGGGCCTGAGCGCGGAGCCGCTGGTCAACGGCAGTGCCTCCGCTATGGGACTCTGTGTGAACTGGAACCAGTACTACACCCGCTGTCACACAGGACACTCCAACCCACATAAAGGAGCAATCAATTTTGATAACATAGGTTATGCTTGGATCGTTATATTTCAGGTGAGAGATTGAGTCAAGTGGCATTTGTTGAAATTACACATCTGGTTCTGATCCTATCATAAATCAACAGCTCTTAACACAGGTGTAAATGTGATTCAGAACATTTTGTGATCCAATCACTCAAACCACATTCAAGGAAAGTTGAAAATGCATGTGACAGCATTGCATATGCAGCAGTGATGCGCGGATGGTGGTTATATCCGTGGGCGCTGGAGATGATCCGCGGGTCGGCTGGGTCGGGTAATTAAAAAGTGCATTCTGATTATTTGCGGGTGGGTCGTGGGTGGATAAGATAAATCATTGATGATGCAAATATTAACTACATTTTCTAAATAGGCTACAGAAATCGAATAAAGTGTAAATTAACATATTAAAGTTATTCAACAAAACATTAGGCTATTTAGTTACAGACAAAAAAAAGTGAAACATTTCAGTTTTGGTCGAATTTCAGGTTTTCACAAAATTCTGTTAATTAAACCCTCTTCTAGCAATCCCAATGCTCCAAATAGTAATGAAACATCTAAAATGAACTTTATTTAACTGTTTTCTCTGCTCACTTCTGGATGACTGCTGCTGCTCACTACGAGTACGTCTATTGTTGCAAAGCACAGCATTCCAGCTTTGTGAATATTTATATTGAATTCTCCATGACATGAGACCAAACCAGTGAAATGTGATTTTTAAGTTTTTATCTCACAATTCTGACTTTATAACTAGCAACTGTGTGTTTATATCTCACAATTCTGTGAAAAAAGTCAGAATTGATAAAATTTGCAATAAACTTTTTTCACATTATTCAGTGGCGGAAACAGTTGTTCTTGTTTTAATAACAACGATACAATAAAAAATATCTATATTAAAAATGATATAGTAATTATTTTAAAGAAAATATTAGGAGGAAAATATATATGCAACGTTGCTTGATGATTTTTCTTTGGAATCTTCAGAAAACTTAAATTCCATATTTCTCCGAATCAACTCTATCGCCTACAAACTCATCATTGGCTCAGTAATTTTTTGTCCGATACCAACAAATCATATATCATTTTGAAGGCATTTTAACGGAGACTATGAAAATAAAAAGAAATAATTTTGGAAAAATTGCTCATTACCAACTCATTTGCCAGCACTGCTCCCTTTCTTATCACTAAAAGGCTGTCGTTCATTTTAGTTTATTTATTTATTTAGTAATTTAGCTGACGCTTTTATCCAAAGCGACTTACAAATGAGGACATTATAGAAGCAATCAAAACCAACAAAAGAGCAAAACATGCAAGTGCTATTACAAGTCCTGGTTAACCTAACGTACACGTTGGAAGGTTTTTTTATTTTTTTATTTTTTAGAAACCGAGTATGTAAAATATAGGAAAAACAAACTTAGTGTTAGTTTTACAAGAAAAGCTAGCAGTTAGAGATTAAATATGCAATTGATAGAGGGTCAAATGTTTGTTTGTTTTTTAAATAAAAAGAAGACAGATTAGATAAAATAAAATTAGAATAGAGAGTGCTAGAGTTAGAGGGTCAAATAAAGATGGAAGAGATGTGTTTTTAGCCGTTTCTTGAAGATGGGTAAGGATTCAGCTGCTCGGATTGAGTTAGGCAGGTCATTCCACCAGATGGGAACAGTTAATGAAAAAGTCTGTGAAAGGATTTTGTGCCTCTTTGGGATGGTACAGTAATGCGTCGCTCACTTGCAGAACGCAAGCTTCTAGAGGGCATGTAAGTCTGAAGTAATGAATTTAGGTAAAGGAGTGCAGAGCCAGAGGTGGTTCTGTAGGCAAACATTAATGCCTTGAATTTAATGCGAGCAGGTATTGGTAGCCAGTTTAAATTGATGAACAGAGGTGTGTCGTGCGTTCTTTTCGGCTCATTAAAGATTAATCTTGCAGCAGCGTTTTGGATTAATTGTAGAGGTTTGATGGAACTGGCTGGAAGACCTGCCAAGAGAGCATTGCAATAGTCAAGTCTGGACAGAACAAGAGCCTGAACAAGTTCATTGTGATCTCACAAACTTATGTTATAATTAATGAAGTTCTCTACGCTACACAGTGAATCTCTTATTTACATCGCGTCTTTACGTAATGAGGTTATTCGTACGCCTGAACACCTGAACAAAAACTCTGGCAAGTTAAGCGGTAAGTGGTTTCTATCTTAAACGCCTCAGATTTACTGTTAGGCTCAAGAAATCAACAGATATGTCAGAGATTGTATACAATGCTCAACACTGCAAAAACACTTTGAAATAGAAACCGATATAATGCGCTGATAGTTTGCCAAATCTGCAATAAAATGCCATTATTACAGCTTTAGCTGAGGGTGCTTTTGATTTAATTTGAGGGTGCTTAGCATCCTCAAGCACCCCCGTAGATCCCGGCCTGAGACGGTTAAAGAGAGAGAACTCGGTGCTGAATGACTCACACTGTTTTCAAATGACTGATTTGATCTGATGGTTTGAGTTAATTTATTTACTCATCTAATCTATATACGCTATATTGAATAAATGTTTTGCAGTAATTTCCCTCATTTTAAAGTTGAAAGCTGTGGGAATGAGTAGGCTAATGCGATATATGCGCAATACCCCACTGAAATTCAGGACATAATTAAACATAATTCTATGATACAGGGGATTGTGAAATAGATTTCCATGACTTTTCCAAAACTTTCTGGGTTTATTTATTTTTCCAAATTGATACAGGCTTGGAAATTGCTGTTTTGAAATTCCATGACTTTTCCGGGTTTTTTATGTTCGTACGAACCCTGAATGTGATGATCGGGTGCGGGTCGGGTGCGGGCGGATAATTTATTTGATGCTGCGGATTCGGGTGACGTTTTTGCTCATCCGCGCATTACTAATGTGCAGTGTGTTGCAAATGCTAATCCATCCTGATGCATCTTGGACAACAGTGAAAGGGCCGCCTACACATCTGTCAATCATCCACTGTGGTAAAACAAAGGTTTAAAGAAATTATTTGTAAATGAGGGAAGAAAAAATCAGCTTGTTTTCACTTTGAATTAATTAGAATATGTCTTACCCATTGGCAAATTGTTTTAAGCATTTGCATTTATTTATTTAGAAAAGTGTTTACCCAAAGCAACTTAACATTGTTTGTAGTTTTATTATGAGCTAGATTAGTAGCTGCAAAAGCTACAGAAGAAGTGAAATCCAAAAAAGAGCAATAGAGAAGTTTACATATACAGTATATATATACAGTATATATATATATATATATATATATACAGGTGCTGGTCATATAATTAGAACATCATCAAAAAGTTGATTTATTTCACTAATTCCATTCAAAAAGTGAAACTTGTATAATGTATACATTCATTCCACACAGACTGATATATTTCAAGTGTTTATTTATTTTAATTTTGATGATTATAACTGACGACTAATGAAAACCCCAAATTCAGTATCTCAGAAAATATTGTGAAAATGTTCAATATTGAAGACACCTGGTTCCACACTCTAATCAGCTAATTAACTCAAAACACCTGCAAAGGCCTTTAAATGGTCTCTCAGTCTAGTTCTGTAGGCTACACAGTCATGGAAGACTGCTGACTTGACAGTTGTCCAAAAGGACCATTGACACCTTGCACAAGGAGGGCAAGACACAAAAGGTCATTGCAAAGAGGCTGGCTGTTCACAGAGCTCTGTGTTCAAGCACATTAATAGAGAGGCGAAGGGAAGGAAAAGATGTGGTGAAAAAAGTGTTCAAGCAATAGGGATAACCGCACCCTGGAGAGGATTGTGAAACAAAACCCATTCAAAAATGTGGGGAGATTCACAAAGAGTGGACTGCAGCTGGAGTCAGTGCTTCAAGCACCACTACGCAAGACAGACTATGCAAGACATGGGTTTCAGCTGTCACATTCCTTGTGTCAAGCCACTCTTGAACAACAGACAGCGTCGAAGCGTCTCGCCTGGGCTAAAGACAAAAGGACTGGACTGCTGCTGAGTGGTCCAAAGTTATGTTCTCTGATGAAAGTAAATTTAGCATTTCCTTTGGAAATCAGGGTCCCAGAGTCTAAAAGAGAAGACACAGAATCCAATCGTTTGAGGTCCAGTGTAAAGTTTACAGTCAGTGATGGTTTGGGGTGCCATGTCATCTGCTGGTGTTGGTCCACTGTGTTTTCTGAGGTCCAAGGTCACCACAGCCGTATACCAGGAAGTTTTAGAGCACTTCATGCTTCCTGCTGCTGACCAACTTTATGGAGATGCAGATTTCATTGTCCAACAGGACTTGTCACCTGCACATAGTGCCAAAGCTACCAGTACCTGGTTTAAGGACCATGGTATCCCTGTTCTTAATTGGCCAAACTCGCTTGATTTAACATAGAAAATCTATGGGGTATTGTGAAGAGGAAGATGCGATTATGCCAGACCCGACAATGCAGAAGAGCTGAAGGCCACTATCAGAGCAACCTAGGCTCTCATAACAGGAGCAGTGCCACGGACTGATCGACCCATGCCACGCCGCATTGCTGCAGTAATTCAGGCAAAGGAGCTAACTAAGTATTGGGTGCTGTACATGCTCATACTTTTCATGTTCATACTTTTCAGTTGGCCAGTGGTGGTCAGTAACTAACAACAACTACGTTACTGTATTAATACATTTTCAAGTATCTGTACTTTACTGGAGTAGTTTTATTTTGAGTAACTTTTACTTTTACTTCACTACATTCCAAAGCATAAGATCGCATTTTTGCTTCACTACATTTCATAAAACATATACATTACTCACGTGATACATCACGCGTTCGAGACATGAAGCGTGTATGATTCATGAACAAACTGATTCTTTTCAATGAACCTGTTCAATCGGTTCGCAAATTGCAACAAACGATTCATTCACGAATTGCAATGATCTGATTGCAGCTGTTCTCGAGTAAAACTCACTGATTCAAATGATCCGTTTAGAGTAGTCTTCTTCAGTGAACTGAACTCACAAGTAAAGAACCGAGATCTCGTGAGAGCTGTGATGCTGTGAAAAGTACACATTAATGTCAATTTTAGGATTAATTATTGTAACTGAAAATAATATTTAGGTCAAAACTGTCAGTTGTTTGTGAACTAAATCAGCTGTAAAGGGTGATCTATTTAAGCCCACTGAAATGCTTGAATGCAGACAGATCAACATCAGTGTCTCTAACGTTATGTTTTAGGTCAAAAACAAAACATTAAAATAACACCGATTAAATAAAATAACTGATGCTCGTGTAACGGATGTATACCAGTAAGGGCTATGTGTAAACCTCACTCCCCTCACCTCAAAAAGAGGCGCCTAGCGACTGATGCAAGAGGCTGTAGCCTTTGGCGTTCCTTGTTAGAGCGCCCGCCCAGCGCCGGAATCCCGGGTTCGCGACCGCTCGGAGCAAGAACGAGTTAGGATGGTGTGGACCGGGAGATACACATGTTCATATTCTGCTGTAACGTTAGCAGTTTTTTTAAATGCTATGCATTTAGACATATGTGACGTCTGTTTTTATATTGTTTATCAACAGTATACATTTTTATATTGTTTAGATCAAGTAGCCGAGTAGACAGATATGAATGTTTATTCATAACCATACTGAAAATAAGTAAATATTGTTAGCTGATGCTAACTGTCTAGCTAACAAGCTTGCTGGTGCTAAGTTGAGGAAATGTTTAGATATAAAGTCCAAATATCTTTATTCAGCCACCTAGATAGATTCCATCTGAGGGAAAAAGAAAGGATGTGATGTTCAGAACATAGTAACTACAGTAATTATCAGAGTGGGAAGTGATGCCCTGAGGGCATTTGGCCAGGGTGTTTACACCACAGACAAGGTTTGAGAAGAAAAAATCATTATGAAAATATAATTATTTTCCTTAAAATGTTCTTCTAATTTCAGGCCTAATTCTCATGTCATATATAACTGACGTTCTGCAAAACAACAAGTTCTAAAACACTGTTTTCTTACTGGTGAAGATTAGATGGTGAAATCTGTTTCCTCTCAGGTACATGGCAGTGTAAGCTTCACAGTGAACATTACTACATCACTCTCATCAATGTAGTCCATATCAACAAAATATATATCTTGACTCTATATAGTGGTTATTTTGAAAAACCCATATTTTGGTCAGTAGGATTATAAAAATATGTACTAATATAAAATTTAATAAAGTAGTCTATATAAAATTGCAAAATAAATCTGTCTATCAGTACTTTTTACTTAAGTACATAAAAATTGAGTACTTTTAGACTTTCACTAGTAAAATTGAAAAAGCAGTACTTTTACTTTTACTCGAGTAATATTATTATACGTATCTGTACTTTTACTCAAGTACTTGATCTGTGTACTTTGACCACCACTGCAGTTGGCCAAGATTTCTAAAAATCATTTCTTTGTATTGGTCTTAAGTAATATTCTAATACTGAATTCGTATCTAATACTGTATCTAATAAGATACTGAATTTGGGGTTTTCATTAGTTGTCAGTTATAATCATCAAAATTAAAAGAAATAAACACTTGAAATATATCAGTCTGTGTGGAATGAATGTATACATTATACAAGTTTCACTTTTTGAATGGAATTAGTGAAATAAATCAACTTTTGATGATATTCTAATTATATGACCAGCACCTGTATATATATATATTTTTTTTTGTGTGTGTGTGTATTATTATGTTTGTGTAGATACGTTTGTGTGTATACATTTTATCAGAATTGCTGATGACTTCATCAGTAATAAGGTTTTAATGAGTGATGTTGTTGTTTTCTTCTTGCTTCTAAATCTTATACAATTATACATTTTATATATAGTCACAAAATTAGAGTCTCTCCCCTCGAAATCCGATTACAAATAACAGATGCATGTTACTTCATCGTAAACAGCATTTGAATTGACGACTTGTGATGGATCATCTGAGACAGATCTTTACCAGGTGCATAAAGAGTTTGATTGTGGTCTGATCTGGTTTGTGCAGGTGATCACGCTGGAGGGCTGGGTGGAGATCATGTACTACGTCATGGACGCTCATTCCTTCTACAATTTCATCTACTTCATATTCCTCATCATTGTAAGTTTTTATACCTTGCCATGCATGTGTTCAGAGATAAAACATGTGTCCTAATTATTGAGAACTTGTGGTCTGTGGTTGTATGTGGCATATGTAATCTGGGAGGACCTGAAGTTTGGTGACCTTTAACAAGACCAGAGGGTGAACTAGATATTTGGTCTCACTGGTAAGAACCAAAAGGTCATGTCTTCCCCCTGGACACAAAAGCACAGCTTAACCCGTCACAACAATGAAACTTTTAGCACAAAGCCTTCTAATTAGGGATGCACTGATATTAAAGGGGTCATGAACTGAGAAATCAAAAATGACCCTTCACAGAGAGCTTGACAGGCAATCTGATCAAATCATAATAAACAAATCAGACAGGAGAGTAGATTGACTTCGGTGGACTTAAACCTAAGAAAAATTGTGTGTATTGGTGTCTTTCTGTGGTTGAAACAAAATACATTCTGATGTTCATTCATGTTTATTTTGTGCTTTAAATATAAGATCGGTTCACATGCTGCTTGAATTGAGGTGCCACAGCGATCTGTCACAACACATTAAAGTGCCACAAAACAGTATTTATTATTTGAATTTCTTAAAAAAATGACCAAATCTGAGACCTTGTTTCATATCAGAAGTAACCTTCTCTGTCATGGCTTGTCGGACATAGCAACAGTAACTAAGGAGGGCAGGTTTTTGCGAAGATTCAAATCCCATGATCTTTTGACATTTAAGAGGTCATTGAACTATTAATCTAAATAGGCTGTAGCCTGTAAAACATACACAGCTGTTAGCCAATCATAGCAGTGGGCACATACTTCTGAGTTTACAATCTATCACACAAACTGAGCATTCTGATGAGGGGGGTTAAAACAGCACAGTAACCTTACTTCTAAATTATAAAGTGTTGATGTAAAAATCTTGATAACATTATAAGTGGAACTCAGAGAACAGTACAAAATTAAAAATAAAGGCTGTTCATGACCTCTTTAATATCCTGACCGAGACCGATAAGACAAGAATTATTTTAATGTTATAGCTGTTAGCTGATAAATACCTGGCATTAAAATTCTGTACTATTTTGTCTAAGTAGAAATTTTACAAATACATAAAAAAAAAAATCAATAATTGTGCATGTAAATTTAGAGTAAAATTAGGCATTGCAACATTATAATGAACAGTATGAAAAACTGACATTCATTTTGAGGTTAAAGAAATCACAAGAAAATCACTACTAATATCAACTGATAACCACTGTGGTACTGGTATAGTGTGCATTGCTACTTCTAATTGTTTACTTTTTCTTCTAAAACAATCATCTTGTAAAAAAATTAGACTCATATTTAGCATTTAGAGGGCCATCTGTAATCTCAAACTTAATAGAGTATATTTAATGCAAGGCCACGTAACGTCTAATAGAAGTTTATCAGTTTAATTAGTCTTGCCATATGGTGCATTGCAAGTGAAGTTTAAATTCTTGAAAAAATCACTACTGTTATTCCCTAGAGATGTGTCTGGATCCAGCTTTTATGAACTGAACTGGATCTGCAGGACTTCCGTTGATGGCCTGAAGGTTTCAAAGATGCAGATATTAGCTAAACGGCACATTTAGTAGTTGACAGAGCCACAGAGATCAACTAGGCAATGAACAACATAGTGAAGAATCAATAGCTGAACACTATCAAATGAATTTATCTTTGCTTCGGCTGCATGTTTAACGATGCCGTGATGGAGCCAGTTCTCGCACCACACCGGCCCTCGCCGTTGAATGGTAGGAACGGCAGCGAACGAGACAGCCCTGCAGTGAGATCTGCTTCGGATAATGTCTCTTCCCAAGATTAAAGAAGAGAGAGAGCGGAAAGAAATGCCCTGAGGATCACGAGGAAAAGGATCTGAGACTGAAAGACAGCAGGAGACTAAAGGAATAACAGAGGAAGGGAATGGATTTAGGAATAAGATGTGCAGGTCAGATAGTGAAGCCTGCTGATATTTGTTGAAGCTATTTGTGCTTTTCTTTACCTTTCCTGTGTCCTGCATTTAAACGCGTGTTAGACAACTGATGGCTCTGCTGGAGATGCCGAAATCCATTTTAGCCCAACAAATTCAAGTATAGGGAGATGTGGGTGTGTGTCTGTAACTAATGACAGGGCCTAATCCTGTGTAGGTCAGTGGAGTGAAAGCATTAGCTGTTAATTAGAGCATCAGACTAGCAGACCCCTGCCGCCATCTCTGCAGTCTCACACTTCCTGACAGAGACCTTACTACCCCGACACATGCACCCTGCGAAGCTGTCATGTGATCCTTCCCAGCATGCACCAGCAGAACACCGACTGGTGAAATGTGGCACTGAGTGAAGTATAAAGAGACTCAGGACTGAGACATCATTTAGATTAGTCATTATCAGTAATGTGTTGCCTAAAAAAACATGAAGTGACAGAAATGCGCAGTATTAATAGTTTAACTGTGGATATTGTTATAAAACCCTGCATGTTGCAGAAATGCTAAAGTATTCAAACTGCAAAAAGCATCAATCAATGGAAAGCATATTTATTCAGCTTTCAGATGATGTATATATCTTAATTTGTAAAAATTGACACTTAAGACTGGTTTTGTGGTCCAGGGTCACATATATGAACAGTTTTTATGCTACTATATGCATGTAAATACCATTCAAGCCGACTAAACCATATTTAAGAAGGCAGCTTTATAATATTAATAAAGTACTGCACAAGTCCTAAAACTTCCTTTGTCCCAAAGTCAGTTTTGGATGGGTTTTTGGCTAAATGTCTACAATAAGGCCTGTGGTTAACACAAGCTTATTGTATTTTCATGTTTTATTCTGCAACACAAAATACATCAAGTAATATCCTACTTGAGATTTTAATTTTTATGTAAAAGGTGGTTGCTAATAAGTGGCCAAATAGGACAGAGCTTGTTAGGGACAATGTCATCATGCTGACCAGGAAAACTCATCTGCTCAATAGCATTCTCAAACTTGTAGATTGAGAGAGTTGTCTTTAGTTTTATTAAAACAGTGATTTAGTCTTTAACTTTGAAGTTGGTCTAGTGTGTTTCTAGCATACCTTTAGCTTTTTTCCTTCTTGTTTATTGAAAACTCTGATTGGGTCAAAATTAAGCCAAAATATGCAGGTTTGCATCTTTATGTAGCCCCAATTTTTGTCTGCGTGTCATAACTGTGTGCATTAAATATTTGCACTAACTGGTGGGTATAGAAGAAGAAAAAACAGAAGGACTGTGTGGAAGATGTAACAGCAGGCAGAAAAAAGGGAAGTGTGTAATAGGGTTAAACTTTAAACTTGAAATAGTTTTGTCTCAAAATTTCAAATCCCTGCGTGTTCTGCAGTTTTGTGGGGAGTAAGTTGTGTCTTTTCACTGTATATGTGTGTGCAGGTTTATGCGAGTGTGTCCCTCTGCACTTTTATTTACTTCTTTGACACCCTGCTCTGTCTGTAACCTGGCAACCACACAGCCAGCCGTCACTACCTGTAGAGAGAGGGCCATAGTGTGCCGACACAGCCCACACCCCGCCAATGCACCTCTATTCACTTCCTTTCCCTTCTATTGAACATCGGAGCAATTAATTCAGGCTCGCCTTCTCTGTGCCCAGTTTTTCCTCTTCAGCTGTTCTCTGATGGATCAGTACGAATGGGCAGAGAGATCACAAATAATTAGATTAATAACAATATCTCTGATTACAGGCAACAACATATGAACAAATCTTGTTATATTTTTGGCTTGCTTATGGGATTTACTCATGGATATGAATTTTGAGCTGATGGCATTGGAAGAATTGAATTTTATTTTACTATCTATATTATGTTGGCAACTTTCTCCCTGCGTTTGCACATTGATGGCACAATAATGAAATGACTGGTTCTGCCTGTTTTTTTTTTTTGGACAGGCAGTCTTTAGGTCACCCTTCTTGCAGCCAGACCCTTCGATTGTAAGAGCAGTCTTATATAGGAGTATAAATAATCCCCTATCATCTTTCATCCATCTGTAACAGAACTGATTCAGAATGCGGCGGCACGACTTGTCTTCAACAAGCCCAAAAGAGCCCATGTTACACCTCTCTTTGTCTCCTTGCACTGGCTACCAGTTGCAGCTCGCATCCAGTTCAAGACACTGATGCTTGCATATAGAACAACCACAGGCTCAGCACCCACCTACTTCCACTCATTATTACGAATCTACATCCCCTCCAGAAGTCTGAGATCTGCCAGTGAGCGACGCCTCGTGGTACCATCACAGAGAGGCTCAAAATCACTCTCCAGAACATTCTCTTTCACTGTTCCTGGCCGGTGGAATGATCTTCCCACCGCCATCCAGAATGCTGGATTCCTGTCAATCTTCAAGCAACAACTGAAAACTCATCTCTTTCAACTGTACTTGACTTCATCATAAAAAATATTTTTTCACTTTTTCAAAATCTTCATCTTTCTCTTTATTTTTCTCTCCTTCCCTTGCTAGCTTGTATTTATTTGAACAATGCCTGAGACTTGGTGTTATTGGCACTTCCTCTGTCTGTTTGCCTCTTCAAGATTAATCGCTTTATGTACTCCCCAATTGTAAGTCGCTTTGGATAAAAGTGTCTGCTAAATGACTAAATGTAAATGTAAATGTAACTGAAGTATACTCACTAACCAGCACACCTTTTACCTCTCCCTTTCTTCTCCTACCTCATTATATCTGTATTTCTTTCTTTCTTTCTTTCTTTCTATCTGTTTTAATAAGTTATTTTTTCTTTAAAATAATATAGAAAAATGGTGCTGAAATATCTTAACTGTAGTAGAGGCACCATTTTGGATTTAAAGTAGTACATGAATTGAAATAAGTTGTTCATGGCTAATCTTTTCGTTTTATGAGCTATTTAGTATCAATCATTGAGTAATCGCGATTGATTAACCACATTAATAACCAGATTAAATTGATACGTTAATGAATCATTTAGACCAACTATTCCTGAAAGTGAAAAATGTAAAAGATTTGTCTTTTGAGTCTTCTTGAGTCTTTTTAAAAAAGATTCATTCATAAATTAGACATGGTTACTCACATCATGATATCTCACAACGTGCCAATGTTTTGTTTAATTTGATTTATTTATCTATTAAAGATTAATTTTGGCAGTTTTGCCGTTGTGATAGGGCAGTATGATGACAGGAAGTTAAGTGGGAGATAGAGACAGGGACGGGATCGAGAAAGGTCCATAAGCTGGTCCTTGAACTCGGGACACCCGAAGCAAAACAGCGCTATATGTTGGTGCGCTGCCCACAAGGCTATCAGTGTCAACGGTTTTATTTTATTTTATAGAACAATTGTCAATGAGTAATGATGCACATTATAATCTATTCTTCACAAAAAGAATATTCTTCCCATTTTTATGATGGTTATTTTGTCATTTTGAAGTCCTTTTTCATAATATTAATGAATGCCCTGAATTTTCTTCAAAAGTTCACATTTGTATTCCACAGAAGGAAGTCAATCATACTTTATAGGCATGAGGGTGAGTAAATTATAACAGAGTTGTCATTTTTGGGTGAACTATTAATTTAAAAATCAAATTAGTATAAAGGATATTGTGTGTGTGTGTGTGTGTGTGTGTGTGTGTGTGTGTGTGTGTGTGTGTGTGTGTGTGTGTGTGTGTGTGTGTGTGTGTGTGTGTGTGTGTGTGTGTGTGTGTGTGTGCATTTTTGTGACATATGAGGAGATAGAAATGTGTGTAATGACACGGGTATGACATAGGTATTACAAGGTGAAGGTGACTTATGAGGACATCCCCACTTTTCAAAATGCTTATAAATCATATAGAGTGAGTTTTTTGGGGGGGAATTAGAAATGCACAGTCTCCTGTCTCCTGCTAAGTTTAAGTGTAGGGTAGTTTTTACAGTATAAAAACAATTACGCCTATGGGATGTCCCCACTTTTCACAAAATCAAGCGTGTGCGTGTGCGTGTGTGTGTGTGCGTGTGTGTGTGTGTGTGTATGTGTTAAAGCGTGCAGAGGAATTGAGGAGAGGAAAAGTTACTGCAAGGAAAGAAGTTGTCTGCATAAAACCGAGGTTCGACTGTTGATTAGGAGCAGTCCAGTCACACATCAGACTCCCAAATCAGGACAGCAGATGTGGAGGCAGGACACACCTGCACAGCTGCCCCACACACACACACAATTCTGTAAATTTCTCCACCTACTCTGTCCTCCTCACGACTCTTCCATCCTCTCTGATCTCTACATCACATATGCAGGAACCGGGCTTTACTTTCATTAAGACCTAAGAGCGAGCTCTGTGGGCATTCGCGTGTTGACAAATACCAGTGATATGAATGGCGAATGATATAAGAGCAGGCTTTCTGTTCTGTTGAGTCTGGAACTGGTTCGATCTTGGTCTTTAAAATGATTGGCTCACAATTCTAATCCTTTTCACGTTGGCAGAGGGATCTAGCCCTTTTCTGCGAGGACTAGGAGATATTTAGAGGTTTTGCTCCTATGAAAGAGCCTGATAATTATAGCATATCAAAGCCAGAGCAATACAGGCGCACACACAACAAAACAGGCCCGTGTTTGGGCGTCTGCTGACTTTTTCAAACATAGGGTCCGTTTATAGCAGCTCATCTAGAAAGTCTGGTGATGTCACTGTTGTTCATTATTCAAACACTGCAGCACAGGATGTGTTAGAGAGCTTAGAGGTGTCATCAGAAATGTATTTTAAACAGTATGTGCTGCTTCAGTATATTTGTTCTTTTGTGTCATAAAAAATGTTTTAGTATCTAAACCAAATAGTTGCAATAAAAAAAGGAAATTATACTGGCAAAATACTGGTTATACGGACAAAAAGTATCTATTCAGAAAAATTAGTTGCTAGCAATCCTTAGAATATTTATGAAATAAGCACTAATGTCTGATGTCCGTAAGTGAAGCTGGGGGAATTGTTTTAATTGTTTTGTCAAATTGGTTAAATCCGGTTCAAACAATAAATATGAATGCATCTGATTTAAAGAGGAGGTTCTCAATGTACAATTACTCAAATTTGTTTCTCTGAAATGGCTTCAGAAAAAAAAACTAGCAGTTCCAGAAAGCACTCCAATATTTATCCAGTGTTTTGTATCCAGAGAAGAAAGTAGGGGTTTAGAGCAACATAAGGATGGGTAAATTGTGATTTTCAATTCTTTCTCTTCTTTTTCCTGTTCCAGATTGGATCTTTCTTCATGATTAATCTGTGCCTGGTGGTCATTGCCACTCAGTTTTCGGAGACCAAACAGCGAGAGCACCAGCTGATGCAAGAGCAACGCGCTCGCTACCTATCCTCCAGCACGCTGGCTTCACTCGCTGAGCCCGGAGACTGTTACGAGGAGCTCTTCCAGCTGGTCTGCCACATCCTGCGCAAGGCCCGCCGCCGCTCAGCCGCCCTTTACTACATGCTCCGTGGTAAAGCCCCTCCCCCTGGAGGAGGGAAGGGGCGTAGCAGGGGAGGGGCAGGATCAACAGGGGGAGGAGCTAATGTGAATGGCAGCGAAAGACACCACTGCCATTCTACTCAGAGTGAGTAAGGAGAAAGATAAGAAACAGAGAAATGGCATTGGGTCACAGAAAAGCTGTGTTTAACAGTGTTGAGGAGAAAATGTCTAAAATTAACCAAACAAAATTAAATTTTAGCCTGACATTAGCTCAGCTGTGTTCAAAATAGTAGCAAGCTGTCGTACTAAATGGCTAGTACAAGTTATTTTTTAACTTATATGTTGTGCTAGAAAGTCTGATTTGCTGGGATCAGACTTTCCAACACATAATGTGAGTAAGAGAATGTTTGAAAAACTGATTAATTTGTTTGTCCTAAAATATCCTCTCTCTATGAACTCTTCAGTTAATCCTGAACTCTTATCTATCACTTGTATATGGCATCAAACATTTTGATTTATTCAAGTAAATTGATTCATGTTAAACTGCCCTCTCTTGCTTATACTGTATGTATATTGGACAGTGAAGTTTTTAACAAATGAATATATAAAAAATAAATCAGTGCACAGCATTTTAAGTAGTTTTGAAGTAAGTCCTAAGTTAATTTAAATTTAAATTAATTGTTAATTATGGTGTTTATTATTCAGTATTTTAATTTTATTTAGGATGTATTCAATTTTAGTTTTATTTAGGATCTATTCAGCTACTTTCAGTTTTATTCAGGATATTTTCGAATCTATTTTTTTTTCTTTTGATTTAGTATCAATTTTATTTGTAAAAGTCTGGTGATGTCACTGTTTATTCATTCAAACCCCAAAAGAATATGGCTCTAAAATTAGGAATTGTGTCATCAGAAAGTTATTTTAAACAGTATTGCCCTTTTAAGCTGCTTCAGTGTATTTTGCTTCTTTTGTGTCATAAAAAAATGTTTTGTAGCCTGGCCAAGTTTCAAAGTAGCTTCCCACCACTCTAAACCAAATAGCAAGTTATAAAAGCAAAGAGCAAGTTGCAATAAAAACAAGAACAAATCCATCCATTTGTTTAACTTTATGGCCCACTGACATCTCAATCCCAAGCAACACTGTGGCAGTTGTCCAAGAAACTGAAAAGCAAAAATGTTATTGTATTATATGAAAATGTCAAACAAATGTTGAATTTTTCATCTGTCTCACAGCGCCTCATTGTAATCACGATGCCAAGTTGGACCACACCTCCCAACCACTGGAGAACGCAATCTCCCTCTCCATCACCCCAAACCCAGAGGAGTGTCCACAGTGTGCTGCCGCCCTGTTACTCAAGGAGGGGGCGGGATTGATGGGGCACTCAGCCAATGGGGAGGAAGTGGAGGGTGTGCTGGAGGAGACCAACGGAGATGAGAACCGCTTGGACGAGAAGGTGGACGATGACTCTGAGGACTTACCGAAGAGGAAACACACTTGTTTTGGGAAATGTAAAGATGTTTGGGGTGAAATAAGAGTGAAGCTTTGGGGTATAGTTGAAAGCAAGTATTTCAATAGAGGGATTATGATCGCCATCCTCATCAATACAATCAGCATGGGCATCGAGCACCATAACCAGGTAATTTCACCCACAGTGCCGTCGGTTCACATAATGAACCCACTCTGAAGAAGTGTTCAACCTCATCATGTCACATATTACTGTAATAGCCGGCTCTTTCTGCAGTGCTGATAGAGTCTTCACAGGGCCTGCCATTCAAAGTAATGAGAGCATGTGGAATGGCCTTTGGAGAATTGTTGGATTTTTTTCTTGCCATGAAAGTGCAGTTAATTATCTTTGGAAGATGTAGAAAGCTACTACTACTCATGCACACACTCTATCTTGCTCTCTCTGTATGGTCTCTCCCCCTCCGCCCCCTCATGTCTTTACTGCCTCGACTGCAGTAGGGCCTGTTTTCTCATCTCTCTGGGCTCTAAAAATATCAACAAGCAGAGAGAGAAAAAGTGATAGTCACCACTGACTTCTATTACGCAGCATTTTTTACATGCGAGACATCATGTAAATGCAACCTACGCAGGCAAACAGAGGAGCCCCTGTGTACATGCTTGCATATAAACAGGACTTTCCTCATGAGAGTTGTGTTCCAGTCGGTCTTATATGGTTAAACGGATCATCTGCTGTGACTCAGTATATTTTAACCCGACTCTCATCCAGCCTGGTAAAGATCACAATATTTAAATGTGATCAATATATTTATGTATTTACACATCAATATACATGTGTATGGGCTGTGTGTGTGTGTTTGTGCTCGCACACAACAGTGGATCGAACAAGTGTCAATGCGCTCGGTCTGCACACACAAATGTATTAAAAGATTCCCGTTGCTCTGAGAGTAGAGCATGGCGCTAACAACGGCAGGGTCATGGGTTTGATTCCCATCAACTGAAAACACTGAAAACCAAACAATTTAATTCAGGATCATGTGCCGGGATCATGCAGGGATTGTTGGATTGTTTGAGGAAGCGCCGAAAGTTGCAAAATACTCAAACTTATCAACTGAAACCTGAAAAATGCAGATTTATTCTGTAAAATGTTGCATATTACTGTAGGTAATTCATATTTCAAATTGAGTTTGCACATTCAACATAAGGATTGAATTACAAAATGAATTAATCAGAATCAGAAATTGCTTTATAGCCATGTGTGTTTGCACATAAAATGATTTTTTTATATGAAACTTCCATTGCTCACATATAAATACAACAGGACATAATAATAATTTAACAAGTATAAAGACATGCACATTTGTGTGATTCAATATGAATAAATAGGAGTTAATTTATAAAGTATGCCACTGAAATGGAGCTTTGCACTAAGGAAGGCCTTTAGGTGCATAGGCTGTTCAAGAGGGGGGTGGCCTGTGGGTAGAAGCTATTCCTGTGTTCCAGTCATTTGTGTACAGGGATAATTGCCATGTAGCATATGGCCATGTATGTCTCCTTACTGTACCATGTATCACTTTCTTTCTTCTCTGGAACACAAAAGAAGATATTTAGAAGACGCTTTGGTAACTTTTGACCTTCATTGTATGGACAAAAAATCACTAGAACATTTCTTAAAATATCTGCTTTTATTTTCTGCAGAAGAAAGTAAGTTAGAACAACATGAGGGTGAGTAAATTCGGGTGAACTACCACTTTAAAACATGCTTGATTTTGAACTCCAATACAAACCAATTATGTTTTTTGAAGTCAGGAAGAAGGGATTTTTTTTATTAATCGACACTTTTTGTCTCTTCCTCAAATCTGTCAGAATTTGTACTGCATTTAACATCTTGGACATCTTAGCTGTTAAAAAAAGCTGATAAAGTGTGTTCTATAAAATATGCATAGGTGTAAAATCCTGGTGGAAGTAGCAGGTCAGCAGGTCGGATGCTCAACACTTAATTGGTGCACTTTCACTGGAACAACATCGCTGTGTAGTAGGGAAGTTGCCGAATTTGGATGCAGAGATAGCATTAAACATTAAACTGGCCCCCATCTCCAAAATCCTGCCCTCCGTGTCGATGAACACTCAGAATGACTGACAGGCAGCAAATGCCTAAAAGTCTTTAAATTGGCTAAAAAGTCATGGTGAGATTTTTAAGTTATATTTCTGTGATCTGTCTGGTTGTAGTGACATTTATTTACCAAAAATCCATTACAGCATTGTTGACGTGTTGTACAAATAGTTTGATAATGAGATGATCTACTGATGGATTGATTTAAGAGCAGTTTACATTACAGCCTGTGGGAGGACAAAGAAAAAAGGAGTGATAAAAATGGAAAGAGGGAAGAGAAGCTATTGGTGTTTTCTTACCGTATTGTTTTGCTATTATTACTCCTGATTTCTGTGTCGATATTCAATTTCTCTAAATAGCATCTCCTAGTAGCTGCCTGTGGTTTGGTTTTCATTCGTCCTTCAGTTGTGTTTTCTTGGCTTTAACTCGTCTATGGAGAGATATCGATCAATAAAGGGATGGAGAAAGAGGGAACAAAAGGGACAACGAAGGAAGAGTTCTCAAATCAGATTTCGCTTTTGCTCCCCTGGAATTCGGCCGCTCTCTCACTTGTGTACATGAACATACATAGTGTTATCGGTTGAGATAAGGTGTAATGGATTTTTGTGATGTCAGATTACACAGCGTGGACTGAAGCAGATCAGGGTGGTCTGTTGATCCCTTTTTAAGCGCAGTAGATCTTACACTAGTCTCAGCCTTCGATGGACCACCCACAGTCTACCGACTGTCGGAAGCTTAGTGCACACAAAAATGGCTTAAATCACCAGCTACAATCTGAATAGCTGGATTTCTACAATGTACATGACCACATAGGTTGTTATTAGTCTGCCTAGAAAAACAAAGCTGTGGTACCAGGTTGGGTTACGATAACCTACTGTATTTTTACTGTAGTAGTAATACTACACTACCATTCAAAAGTTTGGGGTCAGTTAGAATTGTTTATTTTTGTCTTTAATAATGTTGCAAACTATTTCAAATAAATGCTGTTATTTTATCTTTATTTTAAGAATCCAGAAAAAAAGTTATCTGTTTTCAACATTGAAAATAATAAGAAATGTTTCTTGAGCATAAAATCAGCATATTAGAATGATTGGATTTTGGAGAAAATATGCAGAAAATTCAGCTTTGCCATCACATAATTACTTTTAAATTGATATTAAAATAGAAAACAATTTTCTTCAATAGTTATAATAGTTCAAAATATTACTTATCAAATAAAAGCAACCTTGGTGAGCCAAATACACTTATTTAAAAAAGCACATAAAAAATCAAACTGACCCCAGCATTTTAATCAGTAGTGTGTTTATATATTTATTTTATATATTATATTTGCTTATTACGTAAATGTGCAGTGGGCATCAGCATTTTGATTCAGGTAAAATAACTACATCTATTGTAGATAACTAAAGATATTTACAAGCAGAATCAACTTTATTTCTGTCTAAGTGGGCATTTCTTGGCCAGAATAAGCTGCAGATATGCAGTACTTACAATTCACATATAGTATCAGTGTACTCCCATCACCCCTGATCTTTTTCATAACTGACGTTCCACAAGGCATTGTTCAGGTTTAAACTCAGTTTTCTCTAACCTTTATATCATACGAGGAGGTCACAGCCTCACTGAGGAACTCATGCCTGCTGTCAAAAGCTGATCTTGTCCATGCAACAATGCACACACTATCTTGAAAAGCAATGCAGTGATCTGAAATGACCTCACCACATTTGCCTCTTCTTTTATTCTTCCCAACCTCTCGCTTGTCCTCAATGTCTCTCTCTCTCTCTCTACAGCCTGATGAACTGACTAATGTCCTGGAGATTTGTAACATAGTGTTCACCAGTGTGTTCACCCTGGAGATGATCCTCAAGCTGACTGCCTTTGGCTTCTTTAAATATCTGAGAAACCCCTACAACATCTTTGATGGCATTATTGTGATCATCAGGCAAGTGCATTCACCTTTATAGTTTGTAGAATGTCTGGGGGAAAAAATCCTTATTTTGCATTATATTTTGGCAAAATAACAGCTTGACTGGAAATATCTCAACAAAAATAGTGATATTTACCTTGGATTTTTCTTCCCTCATCTCAAGCATGCTTTTTACTCAT
This sequence comes from Gymnocypris eckloni scoliostomus, assembly GCA_027564155.1. Lineage (NCBI taxonomy): Eukaryota > Metazoa > Chordata > Actinopteri > Cypriniformes > Cyprinidae > Gymnocypris > Gymnocypris eckloni. Next base: position 31,268,158 of record CM050415.1, on the reverse strand, counting down.
TGTCTCATTAGTAACCAAGTATACTTTAGCAAAAACCTTTTTTAGGAGTAACATTTTTTGGTATAGAGAAACTACAAAAGTAACACCACAACAGACAGTCAATTTATGAAAAAAAGTTTTGAAGCATAATGATTGTAAAAAAAATGTAGCTTAAGATTTTTGTTTCTTCCCCAAGTCATCAGACTCCTCAACTCCATGTGAACTGACCGAACAACTACATTCACACATCTACACCCCACTAATACATATCTGAACACATACACTTGAAACACAACTTGCATAATCAACCTCACTATTGTACCTTGTCTATTAATACTGTGACCTGTTCTATGTAAAAAAAAAAAAAACTAGTCAGTACTTTGTTTTATGTTCAACTTTTGCTTTCTTCTTCTTTCCAGTTTTATTGTGTTAAATTATTTAAGATAATTTAATTATGTATAGTCTTTTTGTACAGTACAGTGTGAGTTTTGTGGTCCAATGTTGTCTTGTGTAGCACCATGGTCCTGGAGAAATGCTGTTTCGTTTCACTGTGTACAAGCTGTATAAAGCTGAAATGATAAAGCCTCTCTGACTCTGAAGTTCTAGGTCTAGGACAAGAGTATATTTGACCTTTAAACTGTTTGATATTTGCCTGTGAAAATTTGATGAAATGTCACTAATGTGACCACACCTTAAAGCCATAAAATATATGTAAAAGGCATTGGAGTAGCAAAATTTAAGTTGAAGGCAAGATAAAATGTCAGTTTTAATGCTGTGTTTAAGTAAAGGTTATTCTATTATTGGCTATTGTGTACCCTTGGACACAAAAGTATAAGACCCGATTAAACATGATTTATATATATATATATATATATATACTGAACAAAATTATAAATGCAACACTTGTTTTTGCCCCCTATTTTGTATTTGTATATATATATATATATATATATTAGGGATGTGACGAGATCCCGTGGCACGAGATCTTGCGAGATCTGACTGGTCTCACAAGAATGTGACGATATCCTCGCAAAGTATTTTGCAATGTTTACATTAGAGCTGCACAATTAATCATTAAAAACAGCCTGCAGCTATCCCTACTTAAGACTGTTTTTCTGCCATCTTTAACACAAACAAGACTCTAGAGCAGAAGGTAAAGGCTAGTATGGCAACACTTCACTTCATAGAGAGTTCATAGAGCGTTATATTATTATACGACCGTCAGTATATATAGCCGAACTGACTCCTTTACATTGTCAGGATTCACTTCATTTCATAAAGTATAAGTTGATTTCAAAATGCACCTACATTTTTTGCATTTTGTGTTTTTCATTTGAATGAAAGACTATTTTTCACGATATATTTCATCATTGAGGATTTAAAAAAAAAAAAAAAAATCTCGTCTCGTTCTCGTGAACCCAGTCTCGTGTCTCGTCTCGTCTCATGGGATAAGTGTCTCGTCACACCCCTAATATATATATATATATATACAGTGGAAAATTTGTTTTGATCCCATGCTGATTTTGTATGTTTTCCCACTGACAAAGAAATTATCAGTCTGTAATTTTAATGATAGGTTTATTTGAACAGTGAGAGAAAGAATAACAACCAAAAATATCCAGAAAAATCCATTAAAAAAAGTTATGAATTGATTTGCATTTTAATGAGTCAAATAAGTATTTGATTCCCTTTGCAAAACATGACTTAGTACTTGGTGGCAAAACCCTTCTTGGCAATCACAGAAGTCAGACGTTTCTTGTAGTTGGCCACCAGGTTTGCACACAGATCAGGAGGGATTTTGTCCCACTCCTCTTTGCAGATACTCTTCTAGTCATTAAGGTTTCGAGGCTGACATTTGGCAACTCGAACCTTCAGCTCCCTCCAAATATTTTCTATGGGATTAAGGTCTGGAGACTGGCTAGGCCACTGCAGAACCTTAATGTGCTGATTCTTGAGCCACTCCTTTGTTGCCTTGGCCGTGTGTTTTGGGTCATTGTCTTGCTGGAATAAGGCTGCGATTCTCTTGGTTGGTTGTGCATCTTTTTGTTCCACACTTTTTGCTTCCTCTCAACTATCTGTTAACATGCTTGGATACAGCACTCTGTGAATAGCCAGCTTCTTTGGCCATGAATGTTTGTGGCTTATCCTCCTTGTGAAGGGTGTCAATGATTGTCTTCTGGACAACTGTCAGATCAGCAGTCTTCCCCATGATTGTGTAACCTAGTGAACCAAACTGAGAGAACATTTTTGAAGGCGCAGGAAACCTTTGCAGGTGTTTTGAGTTGATTAGCTGATTGGCATGTCACCATATTCTAATTTGTTGAGGTTGTGAATTGGTTGTTTTTTGCCAAATGTAAGCCAAAATCATCACAATTAAAATAACCAAAGACTTAAACTACTTCAGTCTGTGTGCATTTAATTTATTTAATACACGAGTTTCACAATTTGAGTTGAATTACTGAAATAAATGAACTTTTCCACAACATTATAATTTATTGAGATGCAAGTGTACATCATAACAACAAAATAAAACACAAATCAAACATCACAACAACAATTCACCAAAGGATCACAGCTTGTTAAAAGTAGCTTAACTTTGTGTAATGAAGGAAGCATTAGAATGCTTTGAGATCTTGCATGGAGCCCCAGTCCGAGGGGGATTGACAGTTATTTTGTGTTCCTTCCATCTGCAAATAATCGCATTAACTGTTGTCACCTTCTCACCAAGCTGCTTGGCGATGGTCTTGTAGCCCATTTCAGCCTTGTTTGGGTCTACAATCTTGTCCCTGACATCCTTGTACAGCTCTTTGGTCTTGGTCATGGTGGAGAGTTTGGAATCTGATTGATTGCTTCTGTAGACAGGTGTCTTTTATACAGGCAACTCCCTTTAAGAAACTGCTCCTAATCTCAGCACGTTACCTGTATAAAAGACACCTGGGAGCCAGAAATCTTGCTGATTGATAGGGGATTAAATACTTACTCGACTCATTAAAATGCAAATCAATTTATAACTTTTTTTTAAAGAGATTTTCTGGATTTTTCTGGTTGTTATTCTGTCTCTCACTATTCAAATAAACCTACCATTAAAATTACAGACTGATAATTTATTTGGCAGTGGACAAACGTACAAAATCAGCAGGTGGATCAAATAATTATTTTCCCACTGTGTGTTTATGTATACATATATATATATTTCACACACAAATCACTTTTTTCTACATCATAATCAACACTTTTTAATGTGCTTGTGTATAGTGTATGTGAGATCATTGGGCAGTCTGACGGGGGTCTGTCCGTCCTGAGGACGTTCAGACTGTTGAGGGTCATAAAGCTGGTGCGTTTCATGCCAGCTCTGCGCAGACAGCTGGTGGTCCTGATGAAGACCATGGACAACGTGGCCACCTTCTGCATGTTACTAATGCTCTTTATCTTCATATTCAGGTGGGTTGAGCTTCGTTATTGCATTCATGTGGGTCTCTTGTGCAATTATTGGTGAATAAAAATGTATGTGTTTCATTTCTGTGTGCTTACTCATAGTCTCCGTCTGCATCTGAGCGCACACTTGTTTGTAATAAAAGACACACTTTGTTATTAAACACACATGCATGCAAATGTTTTTTTCCCTTGGCTTGTTTTGTTATATACAATAAAAAGAGAAAAATATTTATGTGTAAGTATTTGGACTGTTTTATTATACAGTATAAAATAAAAAGATAGAAATATACATAATATGAGATTATCTATTTGTGGGCTTTTTTAGATGATAAAAAGAAAACATACATAAATAAAATATTGAATGTATACTTATTTATTTAGTTTGTCTATTTATAGTAAAAATTCTGATATATGCTGTTATGTATCACTTGGGCACAAACGTGTATGTGTATATATAAGTACATTATTGATGATCGCTTGGCCTGTTTTATCATATAAAATCAAAAGATATAAAAAAGAAATATATTGATTAATTTATTAATTCATATGTTTTCTTAGAGAAATAGAAAAAAATATATATGGTCACAGTTTAGCATAGGGATCAGCATAGGGATCAATTCTTGAAATTAACTAGCTGCTTGTAAGCATGCCTATTATTAACATATTGGCTGTTTATTAGTATTTATAAAGCCCATATTCTGCATGACCATATTCTAATTCCAATATCTTGCCCAATACCCAGACTTAACAACTACCTTACTAACTATTAACAAATTAGGATCTTCAATATGCAGATACATCTAAAAAAAAGGCTATATTTTTTGTCACTCATTTCAGAAAGTGCAACCCATATATTATATAGATTCATTACACATATAGTGAAATATCTTAAGCCTTTATTTCTTGAAATTTTGATGATTATGGCTTACAGATAATGAAACCCCAAACTTCATTGTCTCAGAAAATTTGAATATTACATAAGATCAATAAAAAGGATATTTTAAACAAAAATGTCAGGCTTCTGGAAAGTATGTTCATTTCTATGCACTTAATACTTGGTTGGGCCTCCTTTTGCATGAATTACTGCATCAATGTGGCGTGGCATGGAGGTGATCAGCCTGTGGCACTGCTCAGGTGTAATGAAAGCCCAGGTTGCTTTGATAGCGGCCTTCAGGTCATCTGCATTGTTGGGTCTGGTGTCTCTCATCTTCCTCTTGATTCTCTATGGGGTTCAGGTCAGGCGAGTTTGCTGGCCAATCAAGCACAGTAACACCATGGTCATTGAAACAGCTTTTGGTACCTTTGGCAGTGTGGGCAGGTGCCAAGTCCTGCTGGAAAATGAAATTGGCATCTCCATAAAGCTTGTCAGCAGAAGGAAGCATGAAGTGCTCTAAAATGTCCTGGTAGATGGCTGCGTTGACTGTGGACTTCAGAAAACACAGTGGACCAACACCAGCAGATGACATGGCAGCCCAAATCATCAATGACTGTGGAAACTTAAGACTAGACTCCAAGCAACATTCTGTGCCTCTCCTCTTCCTCCAGACTCTGGGACCTTGATTTCCAAATTAAATGCAACATTTACTTTCATCTGAAAAGAGGACTTTGTACCACTGAGCAACAGTCCAGTTCTTTTTCTCCTTAGCCATGCTAAGATGCTTCTGACGATGTTTCTGTTTCAGAAGTGTCTTGGTAGCCCTTTTCCTGAAGATGTCTGAGCGTGGTGACTCTTGATGCACTGACTCCAGCTTCAGTTCACTCCTTGTGAAGCACTCCCAAGTGTTTGAATCGGCTTTGCTTGACAGTATTCTCAAGCTTGCTGTCATCTCTGTTGCTTGTGCACATTTTCCTACACAATTTCTTCCTTCCAGTCAACTTTGCATTTGATATGCTTTGATACAGCACTCCTTGAACAACCACCCTTTCAGTAATGACCCTCTGTGACTTACCCTCTTTGTGGAGGGTGTCAATGATCGCCTGGAACATTGCCAAGTCAGCAGTGTTCCTCAGTATTGTGGTTTCAAAGAACAAGTGATACCCACAATGTATGGATGGACATTTATTGAAACTCAAATGTAAATATTCTAATATTTTGAGATACTGTATTTTTGACTTTCATGAGCTGTATGCTCTAATCATCCAAATTAAAACAAAAAAACTTTTGAAATGTTTTACTTTAAATGTAATGAATCTAAATTATATTAAAAATATCACTTTGTGAAATAAGTTACAAGAAAAAATGAACTTTTTCATGATATTCATTTTTTTAGATGTACCTGTATATTTAAATATATAACATTTTAAATGGATTTATTGTAATTATATTTAATTTATTTGTTCATTCCTTTATTCTATTTATTCTACGTTATTGCATTCAAATAGTTCTCATATGCAATTGTAGTTGAATTAACTCACTCACATCCGTGTGCTTACTTATAGTTTCTGTCCCCACCCGTACGCACACTTGTTTGTAATAAACGCCACACACTTTATCACACAAAGCAGCGAGGGTTTATAAAATCTCACACATGACAGCAGCTGGATCACGCCGGGCTCTGCATGGCTGAGTGTCTCAGCTGCACAGTGTACACCTTAGCTTCAGCTGCTAGTGACAGGCCCATAAGGATCAGAGTGAGATAGATGGAGGGCAGAATAATAGCACTCAGGCCCCTGGTGCCCACTGACTCTCCTGCCTTCGCCCTGCAGCACTGCAATTCCAGCAGAGTGCACCGAGACAGATGAAGGCTGCTGCAGGATTAAGTGCATAAACCAATCCCGCCGATCCGTCTTTCCCACTCACGTTTGGCTTTCAGCGTATCCCCTTCCCCCCTCACCAACTATCTCAATGTATAACCCCTCATCTGAAAACAATGCCCTGATTTATGTCTCATAAATAGATAGAGTTGTCCCCAGCCTGTGGGTACAGTCAACAGGCTTTCGTAACTGTTAGCAGATGCCTGGGATGACGTATGGATGGAGCGAATGGAGAGAATGAATCAGCATTACAGACTGGAAGCTATATTTGCGTCATATAATCGGCTTCATCATTGCTCTGCTGCACAGAGAACTGCTGAACACAAATAAGGAAAGAAAAACTTTTGTCACTGGGTGGTTTGTTTGGAGTTTTGTGGGATGTTACTGTTAAAAGTGAGGCAGTACAACATTGCATTTTACTTTATGTATGATTTTTTTATTTAAAATTATTGTTGTTATTTTTTTTATTATCCCTGGGTGGAGATCACGTCTCTCTCACTCTCTCTCTGTCGCTCTCACGTCTGTGGTCATGAAGTCACTTGAGAGACTGGTCCTGGCCTACCTGAAGGACATCACTAGACCCTTGCTGGATCCTCTTCAGTTTGCCTACAGAACAAACAGGTTTGTGGATACCGCTGTCAATATGGGACTGCATTACATCCTGCAACACCTCGACAAACCTGGGAATTATGCAAGGATCTTATTTTTGGACTTCAGCTCGGCCTTCAATATCATCATGCCTGACCTTCTCTAAACTGACACAGCTCTCTGTGCCCACCTCCATCTGTCAGTGGATCACCAGCTTCATGATAGACAGGCAGCAGCTAGTGAGGCTGGGCAAAGTCACATCCAGAACTTTCACACTCAGCACTGGCGCCCCTCAGGGCTGTGTTCTCTCCCCACTGCTCTTCTCCCTCTACACCAATGACTGCATTTCAAAGGACCCCTCTGTCAAGTTCCTGAAGTTTGCGGATGACACTACAGTCATCAGCCTCATCAAAGGATGGAGACGAGTCTGCTTACAGACAGGAGGTTGAGCAGCTGGCTTTCTGGTGCAGTCTTAACAACCTGGAGCTAAACACTCTCAAAACTATGGAGATGATAGTGGACTTCAGGAAGAACCCACCTGCACTCTCCCCACTCACCATCATGGACAGCACTGTGACTGCAGTGGAGTCATTCAGATTCCTGAGAACCCCCATCTCTCAGGACCTGAAGTGGGACAATCACATTGACTTTATTGCTAAAATGGCCCAGTAGAGGCTGTATTTCTTCCGCCAGCTAAGGAAGTTCAACCTGCCACAGGAGCTGCTGAAACAGTTCTACTCTGCCATCATCGAGTCTGTCCTGTGTTCATCTATAACTGTTTGGTTTGGTTCAGCTACCAAAACAGACATCAGAAGACTACAACAGACAGTCAGGCTGCTGAGAGGATAAGTGAGAGTGAGGAAAAGTGCTAAGAAAGTCACTCTGGACCCCTCACACCCAGCCAACTCTTTCTTTAAACTGTTGCTCTCTGGTCACCGCTACAGATCACTGAGCACCAAAACAGCCAGAAACAAAAACAGTTTTTCCCCCAGGCCATGTCCCACCTGAACAACACATAACACACCCCAGTACTATACATCTGTAAATAACTCATCAAACCTTCATCTGTACATAGGACACATGCAAATTCACAGTTCTGTCTATGGACATTTTTCTTTTCTGTATATTTTTCTTTTATTACTATTGTTATTCATAATTATTGTCTATTCTCTTCATTAGTAGTTTTTTTATTACCTTAATTATATGTTGTCTGCACTATGTTTGTACTTTCTGTACTGGAAGCTCCTAACACCAAGACACATTTCTTGTGTGTGCAAACACATTTCGCAAAAAGCTTTCTGATTCTGATTTATGATCTGATTACGTAAAATAGCATGCTACCGCCAACACTGTTTGTATGTTTATAGCATCACCCCAGTCTCATTCATCTCTTAGTGTGTGTTGCATTCTGTATTCTGTGATCCGTCTCTCCAGCGTGACTGGTCTCATCTCTGGCTGCTGTCCAACCAGGACATATGTCTCCTCACACAGCACTGATATCATTTTATAGGCTCCTCATCTCTGACAGAGTCATTCATCTCACATCCTGTTGAGGTCGATCAGAAGCATTCAGTATCAGAATATCTAAACGTGAGAGTTACACTCAGAGCTTGTTTGTCTGTTTGTTTCTGCAGTATTCTGGGAATGCACATATTTGGCTGCAAGTTCAGCCTGAAGACAGAGGCTGGGGACACAGTACCTGACAGGAAAAACTTTGACTCCCTGCTTTGGGCCATTGTCACAGTGTTTCAGGTGTGTAGCACTCTCAAAACTCATCTCACTTATGACAGCACTGCTGCAGGTGATGCGAAACACAGGGCAACTGGGAACTGGAACACGTTTTAATCACACACACACACACACCTGGGTATTCTCTGTGGAAATGAAAGGTTTAGACTACTACATGGAATTAAATAAAATAGGCTAAAAATGTCTTCGTATTTATTTATAATTTTTTGTATATACTGTATTTAATATAGTAATATTTATATTTATTTACATGTTCTATAATATACAATAAATAGAGAAACAACACATATAAATAATATAATATGAGATGATATCAATATTTATGTATGTATGTATGCATGTAGGTATTTATTTATTTATTTTTTTGGCTTTTATTATTACAATCAATAAAAAACAGGAAAAGCATTAGATATAAATGCTTGTTTAGATTTCTTATATTATTATATCAAATAAAATGATAGAAAACTACATATGAGATTTTTTAGATAATAAAAAATATATATAAATAACAAAATATAGAATTTGTTTTTGTTTATTTATTTTTTATAGTAAAGCATATCTGTTATAGGCTATTGTGTACCACTTGGGCACAAAAGTATGTGTGAGAAACAAAATATAGAATTAATATAATAAAATCATATCAATATTTATGTATGCATGCATGCATTTATTTATAAATGTATTTAGTTATTTTATTGGCCATTTTATTACAATAAATAAAAAGGTTAAGCATGATATATAAATGCTTATTTATATTTGTCTTATATTAAATACAAATAAAATACATATAATGAAATAATATATAAAAAAAATATAAAATTGTATGATTATTTATTTATTTGTTTGTTTGTTTATTTATCAAACTAACTTGCTCCCATGAAAATGTAATATTAAGTTATATTTGTTTATTTGTCTCTGTGCAGATCCTTACTCAAGAGGACTGGAACATGGTTTTGTATAACGGCATGGCCTCTACCTCCCCCCTGGCTGCCCTGTATTTCGTGGCGCTCATGACTTTTGGGAACTATGTTCTGTTCAATCTGCTTGTGGCCATCTTAGTGGAAGGATTTCAGGCTGAGGTAAGGTACACACTGCAAGGCATTTGAGAAATTGAGTGTTTTGTTTGCTGCACAAAACAATCTCTAACGTAACAAGGCCAATACATTTTGGGTTTAGCTGCTGAATATTAATATTTCATGCTCACTGAGTTAATTTGAATACGTTATTGTGAAAAGCATCTTTTGGCTGTGACGCTTTTCATAACGGGGTCAAATTTGTGCTGGTGTTTAGCAACAAAATGACAGCGTGAACATGACGTGGCTCTAATAGCGTATCACTGTCCTGGAAGCATTTTTCCACAGGCTTTTGTTGTTCTTGCCAGTGAATATATTTTCGATGTGCATGCTTGTATAAATAGGGCTTCACGGGCAGGTATGCAGACTGCAGGAGTAGGTTATCTCTCCAGGGAGCATGTAGAAGTGGGCCTCCAGGTTATGGTCTAGATCTGAGGCACTGTGGGAGGGTGAGTGGGGAACTAGAGCAAATGCGATTGACTTTCAGAGGGAGGGCAGTGAGATTGACATATCTATAAAAATGCTCTGGGCTGTTTAGTTATTTTACAAAATAAATTCTGTCCCTCACTTTCGTCTGTTATTTGTCTGGCTCACACTAGAATACCATTGTCTACCCCGTGGTTAAGTATGGTTATGCTCACACACTAATATCATAAACAAATGAAAGCCACAGTTTATAACCAAACTGACTTTGAGAGTGAAATATCTGTGCCTTGTGAATGTAACTCAAGCTATCTTGTGTCATTTTGACCTTGATTCCCTGTATTTTTGTATTTATTTTTTTATCTGCGACAGGGTGATGCTAACCGTTCCTGCTCTGATGATGACAGATCGTCTTGTAACTTAGAAGAAACTGAGAAAAAAGACTCACTCCAGCTATCAGGTACTGAACTGTGGACTAGGGAAGTGTTTTTAAAAGCACAGCTGTGTTTTTCCGTTTGCTTCTGAACCTTCTGTTCTGTCCCTTTTTTTATTCATTCTAAGCAGAAACTGTGTTCATATTCTGAGCTCCTTTTCAGTTTACCTTAATAAAAAGGTTAATAACAGTCTTTTACAATGACATTACACTGTGGTCAGCTACATGTTAACATTCATAAAAATTTTGTTGGTGAAGGTTTTGTCAATGATAAGTCCAGATGTAAATTACATGTAATGCCAATGAATTTAAATAGTTAAAGCTAGTCATTTAACGTTCTGTGGTCTTAAGGTCTTAAGTTGATGAAAAGAGACAGTAAATACATTTATAATGTTGTAAAAGTTTTCTATTAGAAATAAATGCTGTTATTTTTCATTTTTTTTTAAATCACAATTTCCTCAAAAGCATAAGCAGCATAACTGGTTTAAAAATTGCTAATAGTAAGAAATGTTAATTGAACACCAAATCAGCATGTTAGTAGTGCTTCTGAAGGATCATGTGACACTGAACACCAATGGCTGCTGACAATTCAGCTTTGTCATGACAGGAATAAATGACATATTTCAACAGAAAACAGCTATTTTAAATTGTAATAATTTTAAAAATAGTACTTATTTTTTATAAACAAAATGTTGCCTTGGTGAGCATAAGAGACGTCTTTAAAAAAATATTTTCTAAATCGTACTGACCCCATAGATATCCCAGTTATTGTGACAAAATGCTAAAATCATGGAATATCCTAAACCGTTTCAAAAATGAGTAAGTGAAAGCAATGCATTGAAATGTCTCATTAATATCTGGTCAAAAACAGACAAAAATCTTAGCTGTGAGATCTGAGGACATGATGTTATGAATAATGCATGTATACACTGACGATCTCCACAGACAGAAGACAAACTTGCACGCTCCCACCAGTGTCGCCTGGCATGAGAGAAGGCTTTAGAAATACCAGAAATAACACAACATTCAAACTTTAATAGGCTTGGTGGAATATACTTCTTAATTCCGCACCACAAACACTAAACAAATTGTTTTTGAATTACTGTGCCTTGCGATAAGCCAGCTAGTGTTTCTCATGGCTTGAGTCCTTCTGATGTGTTTGTGATCTAATCAGTCTTGGCATGTGTGTTTGTACAGATCCCAAGATTTCCACTTTGACCCCTAATGGGCATCTGGATTTGGAAACTCCACCCCACGCCAGGGACCTGTACCTGTCTGAAAGGCTGAGCTTTGCCTTGGATTCCCACAAGAGCAGCGTGAGCTCTCTGGGCAGGGTTAGCTTGGAGCAGACGGCGCTGGTGAGCTATTGTGCATGCTGCAGTCAACCTGCCATTCATTACAGGGTCTTACTCACCGAGAGGGCACTAAAACTATATCATACCGCTCCAGCAATCCAAACCCTCTGAAAAAAGAGCACAATAATTATCCATCAGCTCTGCATGTATTATCATTTTGCGAACCATTAATAAGACACTTACTCAGCACTTAGAGAGACGTCTCTACTCGTCTAGCTTGCACTATATTAGCATACACACAGAGGGTCGTTGAATGGGCACTCGAAGAGCTGAGAGCAACTTATAAACTACATAATTATTTTTACAATGGTTTAAATAATAACAGCCCTTGAGGAGGTTGGCTTTTTATGAGGGTTCTAGACAGTGAGGGTGGAATTCGCTAAGAATGAGTAGAAAGTGTGGTTTATTTGTATGCGCTTTCTGTTGTTTTAGTCAGATTCACTAGGAATTATATAAATCATGTAACACCCAAAACTTATGTGCATCATGTGGGATGGTTTTGGGTTTTAGGTTGTGGAGGTCGCAGCAGATTAACTCAATGAGAGAAACTTTACGGTACAGCATCATCCCACCACTGCAATCCAAACACCTGGACCTGAACCCATCTCTTTGAAATACAGTATTCGTTCCTCTAAACGTGTTTACCATCAGCTTCCTGTGGACAGTAGAATCACAACATCAATTATGCCAAGCAAATAATGCTGAGTGTTGATTAATATGTTAATGTATGGTAATTTTAATTAATTTAGACTGTTGTCTGATATATAATAATATCCAATCACCTGAACCCATCACTTAAAAGCACATAATGTGTTCAACTAAAAATTGTGTTTACCACTTATTTCCCATGGGAGGTAAAAGCACAATGTTAATAATTAATAATGCTAGGCAAATTTGAGTAATTTAGTCATTTATTTTAAAAATACACTTAATTTAGAATACTTTTGGATATGTTATAATTTGATGATGTTATAATTTGATGATGCTGTACCGATAGTTTCTAAAAAAGACATTACAGTGGCTTTTTAATTATGCATTTTTTTGCATCTATTTCAAAAATTGTTCACCTTCTAAAGCACACAGTACACATTTCTTTTTTTTGTGTGTGTGTGTGTGTGTGTGTGTGTGTGTGTGTGTGTGTGTGTGTGTGTGTGTGTGTACACTAAAATGCAGGCTGGCTCATCGTCCTCACTGACTGGAGTTACGATTCTAAAATGAATTTCACAAAAGCTTAGTACAGAGCAATGCTCCAAATAGCTTGATGGAAGAACTGATGGCTTGATGGATGACACTTCCCTAAGTGCACTCTTTTGCTCATTTTCTCACCCTTTCAGAACACACTTGTTGACAGGTCAGCCGGATTACAAAACGGTTTGATTACCGTAGTTGCAGCACTCACAAATACTGTCAGCCTGTCTCACAACCATGCACACTAGAAGTGTCTGTAATGAGCATACACTCCGAGTTGAATATGTTCTTTAGAAAGCAAATAAGTTAATTCAGTCGTGCAGTGTGTGTTTGGGATAAAACATAGGGGTGTGTCCTTAAATTCATGTTCATATATTGACTATCAGCTTTCATTCTATCCATTTCAGTGTCCAGGACAAGCCACTCTGTACCACAACTGGGGACGGCCCGCACGGCCAGGAATATGGAGTCGCAGGTCGAGCTGGAACAGCTTGGGTCGATCCTCTAGATGCCTGGGGATGGGGGGCGGAGGCAGTTTAAGGGTCCATAGCCCTCACTCTCGCCCCGCTGAGCAGGAGTCCCTGCTGTCTCCTCCGCCCCCTCCTCTGCACCCGCCTTTGCTCTCCAGACACTTCATCCCACGCAGAGAACGGCGGGCTCTCTCTCTGGAGCTTCCTGAGCTGCTGCAGGTGCCTGGACTGGCCTTGCCTCCTCTGCATCCCCGGCAACGCAAGAAGAGCTTCTCTGGAGGTCTGGGAATTGTTGGAGAGCACCAGGACTGTAATGGGAAGACACCGTCAGTCCAACCACAAATCATCAGTGAAGTCTACCCTCAGGTCAACGCACGTAAGGACAGGGAGGATCTGGACGATGAGCTGGACTACGTAAGTGTCCATTAATAATATTTTCAAGGGATAGTTCACTCATTCTGTAATTGTTTTTATAACTCATGACTGACTTTCTTCTGTGGAAAACAAGTAGATATTTAGCTGAATGTCCTGGGTGCTCTTATCCAAACAATGAAAGTGATGTGGACAGATGCTGTTAAGCAGCAAAAATGAAAAAAAAACACACCATAAAAGCAGTTCATATGGGTTCAAGTCTTATTCCAAGTCTTCTGAATCCATACTATAGCTTTGGGTGAGTAACAGACCCAAATGTAAGTCTGTATTCACTGATCATCCCTTCAGCAATATCTCTTAAATCTCATTTACAAATTTAAACTGTATTTAAATTGCTTTATGACATTTGGTGTGATTGCCATTGAACCTTGCACAATGCATCTCACACCATGATTAAATATTATATTTGAGCCATAGTTCGATTCAGCCAGGATGCAATAAATGTGTTTCCCTGTGTTTTGACCAAATAAATGTAGCCTTGGTGAGCATAAGAGACTTCTTTCAGAAACATTAACAAAAAAGTGTTACCCAACCCCAAACTTTTGAACAGTAGAGTATGGCTTCAGAAGACTTCTGTTATTTATGGATCTTTAGAAATTGGTGTTCAATGGAAGAAAGCTATTCAAATGTCGGAACCAAATTGGTTTTGATGAAAATGACACTGATCTACTGTCTTTTAAATGGTAATTTTTGTGGATTATCTTAAATTAGATTGACCCCTGTAAAAAATTGTTTGCGAACATTGTAAATCTTCTTGAATCAGAGCCAGTTGGGCATACAGTCATGGACAAAAATATTGGCACCCTTGGTAAATATGATCAAAGAATGCTGTGATAATGCATCTTTCTTTGTTAATCCTTTTGATCTTTTTTTTTTAAATCACAAAAATCTTACCTTTCATTGGATAATAATAATTTAAAATGGGGGGAAATATCATTATGAAATAAATGTTTTCTCAAAAACACGTTGGACACAATTATTGGCACCCCTAGAAATTCTTATGAGTAAAATATCTCTGAAGTATATTCCCATTCATATTCACAATTTTGAGCACTACAGGGGGATTATGAACATGAAATTATTTTCACAGAAATATAAATAGGAGGTAAAACGAAGCCCAAATACCCTTAATCATCCATCACAATGAGAAAAAAAACAAAGAATATTTTTCTGATGTGCAGCAAAATATATTTGAGCTTCACAAATTAGTGAAGTGGCTTTAAGAAAAGAGCTAGAACAGTGAAAACGCCCATTTCCACCATCAGGTCAATAATTAAGAATTTCCAATCAACATACGAAACTGCCTGGAAGAGGACGTGTCTATATCGTCCTAATGCATGGTGAGAAGGAGAATCTGAGTGGCTAAAACTCTTCAACGACCACAGCTGGAGAATTTCAGAAAATAGTTGAGTATCAGGGTCAGAAAACCTTAAGCAACCTTAAAACTTAAGAGCAAATACATCACCACATGTTGTTCGGGAGGGTTCCAATAAAAATTATACTAGCTCATCCAAAAACAAACTTGAGCATATTCAGTTGTCAGACACGACTGGAACTTCAAATGGGACTGGCTTCTATGGTCAGATGAAACTAAAAAATGAGCTTTTTAGCAGCAAACACTCAAGATGGGTTTGGTGAACACAGGGATTTAAAATTAACCATGTGTACAACAATATATTGCTGTATGTTTGATGTTGTGGGCCTATATTTCAGCTGGAGGTCCTGGACATCTTGTTTACATGGCACATGGATTCTATCAAATACCAACAGATAAAAATCAATAAGTGACTGATTCTGTTAGAAATCGTATAACAGGCCATGTTTGGATCTTCCAACTGTACAATAATCCAAACATAAACCTCAAAAACAACACAAAAAATTGGTCACTGAGCACAAAACCAAGCTTCTGCTTTGGCCATTCCAGTCCTCTGACCTGAACCCTGTAGAAAATGAGTGAGGGGAACTGAAGAGAAGAAGCACCATCATAGAGCTGTGAATCTGAAGGATCTGGAGTGATTCTGGATGGAGGAATGGTCTCTGATCTCTTGTCAGGTGTTCTCTAACCTCATCAGGCTTTATAGGAGAACATTTAGTTAAACTGGAAAATGTTTCAAAAATTATTTAATAAAAGGGTGCTGTTAATTGTGGCCAATGTGTATTAGATAAATTTTTTTATTTCATAATGATATTTCCCTCCATTTAAAATTTGTATTATCAAATGAAAGGTTAGATTTATTTTATTTTTTGTTAATAAAAGATCAAAAGGATTAACAATGCAGATTAATTTTCACAGGCACCTTTGTTCATATTTACCAAAGTGGCAATATTTTTGGCCATGACTTTACAATCAACTACACAATGAAAATCGCCCAATTATTATCTGTTGAGGAGGAACGCTAACAGATGGCAGTAGGTTTTCAGTTTTTAATTTACAGCCAGACTCTTGTTTTGTAAGCAATTAAGAGTAACACGGCAGCTCCAAGGGGACCTGAAACATTGGAAAGCTCCATTTCATAACTGCTTAAACTATCAAAAGCATTTCCAAGAAAGTTCTCCCACCCTGAATACTTCAGAATTAATCTTGGTCCTAATTTTTGCCAACTAAATACATATTTTTCTGTCGGCAGAGTCTATGTTTCCGGATCGAGAAGATGATAGAGGTGTACAGACCAGACTGGTGTGAGACCAGGGAAGACTGGTCCATCTTCCTCTTCTCTCCCCAAAACAAGTTAGTCCCTTCACTGTCTCATCATGAACATAGTTTATAAGAGCTGATGTTAGTTATTTCATCTATTGTTTACACAGTTTATATAGATAGCTTGTTATGCATGTCATATGCTAAATATGAGTTCTCAGTCAATTTTCAATGAGAAATCGACATTTTTGGTGATTTATGTTCACAGGCAATCAAATGGCATTTCACTTTTAAGTGGTCAAAGAGACTTTGCAACAAAACTTATCACTAATAATAAATAAATGCCATTTTATTTTGTTTGCCTTGTTTGTTTTATTAGCTATCACTCACATGAAACAGAGTACAATACAATAATCACCTATAACAGGTTTCCCAAAATGGGTTCTTATTAAAGTAAATAAATACTTTTTAGAACATTAAAAATGTTTGGGGGAAAAAAATTGTGAGGTGAGAGCTAAATGAAAACTATAATAGTATCTCAACGATAACACATTTACCTGCATGCAATGTGACTATTATCTGACATCAGACCTGTTAACATGCTGGTTGTTGTTTAATTATTGAAATAACTTAAAATATCAGTAGTGGTACTTGAAGTAATTACATATTTTAGGTCATATGGCTTTGGCTGAAAAATGTTTGTGAAAATCTGGTCTACAGTAATGCTTTTGCAATTGCGCTACTGTGTCCCACACGGCCTCATCATAAACAAAACCTGCTGGCAATCATGCACCTTCGTGTCCCTTTACACTTTAAAAATTACTCATGGGTTTTTTCCGGTAAATGTTGTCAGTCTAAGCAAAATCTGAGAGTGCAGCTGGGAGTCTGACCTCATTATAGCACAAAACAGATTAGTAGTTGCTCCACACCCAAGAACAGGTTGGAATTAAGCAGATAAAGGCAAGCTTGTGTCACAGGTTGTTTCCTATAGTGCCACTGATTTGATCTCTGAATAACACAGAGGGAAAGATGCCTGCACACCTCTTCTTCTCTCCTCACGGTAGCCTGGCATGCAGTTATTCTGCTATCCCTGCCTGATCAATAGCACTGATGGGATGCCAGCTCTTTAGAGGGTGGCTTGATTAGGATATTGATCTGTGTCAGCGAGATAGCAGCTGATTATTCCCACCCTCTGCCTGTCAGTCTGTTTTTTACAAACTGTCTTAGAATATCCAGCTAAAATTTGGACTGCAGTGGAAAAATTGACTGTTCCAAAAACTAGTGAGCTGCCAGAATGCATTGTGACAAGCTCAGTGAAAAAATTAATCCAAGATGGCAGATGAAGTGTCAATCATATACTGCTGTTCAAAAGTGTAGGGGTAGTAAGATTTTGTATTTATTAATTGATTGGCTGATTGATCGAAAGTAGTTGATTCTTTATTTCAGCAAGGTAACAGGCATTCATTATTTTACAAAAGATTTATATTTAAATAAAGACTATTTTTCAAACTTTGTTCATCAAAGAATCTAGAGAAAAACACTAAATTGCAGATTCCACAGTTGATTACCATTTTCAACAATTTTCAACAGTTATAATAAGAAATGTTACTTGTTGAGCATCAAATCAGTATATTTGAATAATTTCTGAAGGATCATGTGAAACTGAAGACTGGAGTAATGATGCTGAAAATTCAGTTTTGCATCACAGAAAGAAAAATATAATTAAAACAAATAAATAGAAAATAGGTAATTGAAATTATAATAATATTTAGGAATTTATTTTTTGTATATTTTTTTCTGAATTTTCATCACATAAATGCAGCCTTGGTGAGCATAAGATGCTACTTTTCAAAATATAAAAATTGTTACTGCCCCAAAACTTTTGAAAAGTGTTGTATATACCAATCCCTGTCTTACATTCAGTATTGAGATGTATTGATAAATCCATTCAGGGAAATTACAATATTTATATTTTACCCAAAATGTGTGTTTTACATTTGTGCCTATTGCTTAGTACTCTGCTGTTAGCTTAGCAACATTCAAACATCAAAAACCAGTCGCAAGTCTAGTTTCACTTGCACATCACACCCTTGATGCCTATATACTGTAGAATGTTCTAGATTCATTCCCTTGTTAGATTCCATGATGTACTTTAGTTGGTCTCTATATACAGTATCTCTGTTCCTGACCTCCTCCTTCCTCTTCAGGTTCAGGTTGTTGTGCCAGTCCATTATAGCCCATAAGCTGTTTGACTATGTGGTGCTGGCCTTCATCTTCTCAAACTGCATCACTGTGGCTCTGGAGAGACCCAAGATCCTTCAGGGTAGCCTGGTAAGACTGAGGCCTTTGATTCAGTTTTTTATCCTATTGTTTTAGTTATTGATTACTTCCATGTTGTCCACAAGCAGATATTCTCACAGCACTGACAAAATTCCAGCTTTTCCCTTTCTACTCTTTCCATAATTTAGCTTTTTTTTCTCCCTCCTCCTTCTCTTTCTGCAGGAGAGGCTTTTCCTCACCGTGTCCAATTACATTTTCACAGCCATATTTGTGAGTGAGATGACACTCAAGGTAAATATTTACATGCACAGCATGATTTCAGGACTCCCATGTATAGATTTTTTTTCTCTTCCTGTATGTTTTATTGCAGATACTTTGAATATTCCTACTGCTTTTTTCTTGTATGTTTTAATGGTTTGAGTATAATATAATCCATTTAGTTATGCATATAACATACAGTGGGGTACAAAAACACCAGTGAAAATGGTTCTATTTTTCATCTTTCTATTTCAATGCAATTTTTCCATTACAAATTATATGATCAGCATGAAAAGTTTAATCAAAAATGAATATACATTTCATAATTTTTTTATTATCCATTCATAAAGTGACCTAGAGATAGTGTGAAATGTTACGGTTTAAAAATAAATCCCAAATCTTTTAGTTTTATGTATGAAAGAATATTACATAATGCATCATTATATTATACTTTGATAGATATTGAACACAATTACACGCATTCATTGGAGACATTGTTAAAGACTCTGGTCGTTTAAATGGGTAATTAGCTAAATATTTTCCAGTAGATGAAACAGTGTGTGTGTATCTCTAATCCATCTCTCATTTCATCATCTTCCTTTCGCTCTCTCACTCGTTTTCACACACACTTTCTCCTCTGGATCTTTTGAGAGTGGGGTATTATGTTGCTGGCTGGATCTCTTGTGGCAAGCAATTAAGCAATGATATTAATTAGAGCCAGTTTCCCCTTTCAGATGCAGTCAATCTCACAGACTGGCCCATCTATTCAGCTGTAAACCCATGGCACTTGTAGGTCATCAGTTATGTAACTTATTCAATTATTATTGATAAATGGAACAAACAAGAAATAGACCTGTCAAAAGCAGCGCTACATTACAAAGTAGGTCTATACCAGACCGTTGTGTGTAAGTGAATTTGTATGATTGTATTTTATTTTTTATTGTTTGTATTTTATTTATTATTTTCCATCTATCCATTCATCCATTTTCCAAACTGCTTGTCCTATTTAGTGTTACAAGTATGTTTGTTTTATTTTTATTTTTTTTTTCATCCACCCATTTTCCTGCTTGTCCCATGTAGAGCCATGGATATTATAATTTTTAAAATGTAATTGTTTTTACATATATATATATATATATATGAATAAAAAATGCTTTGTCTCTGTATAATAATTTTACAAGAACATATATTTTTTTCGATGTTTTTGATAGCATTTCATACATTTGTTACCATTGAAACGTCATGTCATCTGCCTATACACAGTTAATATAAGATGATGCAGAGCGTACCCTTTACTGTGAACATTTTAAAAGCATTGGTGCAGTGGGAGACACAAGTCAAACAGTGATTCCACCTTTCTCTCGAGGACCAGAAAGTCAACTATTACAGTTCATCCTTGGGGAGGCAGATTCTGCAAGCTACAGCAAAAATATACCTACCAGTATAACATAGCCTGAGGGGCAGCGGCTGATTTTACCTTCCCCAGCCCAGCTAGACTCGACTAATAGGACTTCTGCAAGCAGATCTGCTCTCACTCAAAAAGCACCTCCTTAAATTGCTAGTGTGAGTGTCACATTACTGTACTAGCCTGGTATACATCATTGATTTATGATTGGCTTTCTTTGGCAGTATTGTAAAGAAACTGTCAGGCTAATACAGCCCAAATTGATCCCAAGAAAGAGCAGATATGTTGCAGTACGGCATCTCATTTCTCAAAAGTGCATAATTCTCTCTGTCTACCTCTGTTTTCTTATTCTCTTTGCTCTTCTCACTCTTTAGACCTTAGCCAATGCTGACGTCAGATCGTGTGTGTGCACATAACGTTTATTTCCTGTCACTCGTCTTGTTAGTGTCACAAGAACCTGCCTGGGAGGCTTAAGGCTTAGGTCACCTTGGAGATTCAGTGGATTTTGTATTTTCGTCACTTTTACTGCATTTTAGTTTCATATTTTTTGCTGTTTTTACAGTTACAATGTTTTTTTTAATCTCCAAGTCATATCTCTCAGCCTTCAGCAGCTCCCTTAAGTATATCTGCATCTCACCGCTGACAAAATGGTAGATTTTAGATGTAAATTGTGCAGAGCTCAGTTGAGTTGTAAAATCAGCTCTACAGGAAGCACTATTTTAGGGCTATAATTAGACGTCTTGGCTTGGCTTGCCTGGAGATCACAAACTCTGCCTTTGCGGTCTATTTCCACTTCAATAAATGTTTTGATCAATTCCAGCAAAGATGTGTAAGCAAAAATCACACTAGAAGGGATCGGAATGAAATTCAAAATCTTTTTAGAAGACCAGAACCCAGTGTTACATAAAACCGAACAAAATCCATGCATTTTTATACTGTCCGTTTGAGATGTTGTTTCTTTGTTTATTGTAGGTGGTGTCTATGGGTTTGTATGTGGGAGAGCAGGCATACTTGCGCAGCAGTTGGAACATTTTGGATGGTTTCCTGGTGTTTGTGTCTTTGATTGACATTGTCGTGTCGATGGCGGGCGGGGCTAAGATCCTAGGGGTGCTCAGGGTTCTCAGGCTTCTGCGCACACTGCGCCCCCTCAGGTACAGCTAAAAAATGCAAGTGTTTATGTGGCATTGCCCAACATATGCTTGGTATATAACTCTGCTGAATGTTTTTTTTCCCTTTCTGACAGGGTTATCAGTCGAGCTCCTGGCCTCAAACTGGTTGTGGAGACTTTGATCACCTCTCTGAAGCCTATAGGAAACATAGTTCTCATCTGCTGTGCCTTTTTCATCATCTTTGGCATCCTGGGAGTTCAGGTAAAGATGCTCTCTGAAACATCTTGTCCATGCATACTGAGGAGACAATGTGCTACCTCTGATGCTTCAGAAGAGGATTTTAAATGCAACTTTTTAAAGGAATCTTTGTATCTTTGATAAATATTTGTATCTTTAAAAATTGAGGTGAGTTATTATTAATATTGGCGAAATATACTGTTACGTTCCCCTCCTGTCTAGGGAATTGCGAGGGGAAGTATCAAAGGAAAAAGCATAACATTTAAAGGAAAAATGGCAAGACACACTTCAGTCCTCTGTCCCAAAGTGAATATGACTCCAATTCATATATATATATACAACAAAATATTGTATATACAAAACAAGAAAGAATATAATATAAATGGGAGCAAAGGCTCAGGGGAGAGCAAGACCTAAAATAACAAACAAAGTAGTTCACTAACTAATTTAAGAAGGAGCTCTAACTAACCTTAAAGAAAATAAGTATACAGCCAACTTCCTCACCTCTCTTGATGTACAAAAAAACAGAGGCAAAAAGCAGTAAAAAGAAGGACGCACGACTTGGGGGCTTTTATATTTGTGTGTGTGTGTGTGTGTGGGGGTCGTGGGGGGTTGTTGGTTTCTAGTAAACGCACAAATGTATTATTTGGGTAACACTTTACAATAATTAATTAACACTTAAATTAAACAGAAAAACAAGCAGGTGCATGATTTGGCATGGCAGCCAATACAAATAATTAATAACCGTTTCCTTTCCTAAATCCTGCGTTTGGACCAGGCTCGGTTGCAGAATCACATCACTCTGTGCTTCTGGGATTATTATCTTCATCTATTTAGTGTAGTTAGCTGTGTTTTATGTGGCCGCTTGTCAAGCATGAAAAACTAGATTTATTTAAATTCTGAATTTATTATCGTATACAGCATGCAAAGAGCACTCACTTTTAATTTATTAAAAACTGTCACTCATTCATCACAATCTTACAAAGTTCCTTTTTAACCAATGAATGTGACCACGCAATTAAACTGTCATTTTCTGAAGTTTAAGAGCATGATAGAACTTGGCGCTGGACAAAAGCAGTGAGTGCGTGGATTCCAAGCTAAACACCTCTGATTGGCCATTGCGTTGTAAGAATCAACAAACATGTCTGTGATTTTTGCTCCCTTCTGCAAAAATGCATTGTAAAATCATTTGATGCTTTCCAAAGCAGAAGATACACTGGATTGTTTGACAAATCTATTTCGTTATGCAATTATTACGAAGAAAACAGATCCTAGACCAGGAGTTATGGGCAATTTTTCCATCTAAAAGCAATCAGTTAGACTATTTCACACTATGAGTTAGACTATCATACACGCTAAACTAAACCCCGGGCCCCCCTCGGTCCGGAGGAAAAGCCCCCCCCGGCCCCCTTCTGGCGCCGGGCCTGCACGCATTCAACCACACCCACACTTTTGTAGACAACAGTGAAACAAATTCAAGAACAACAATAATATTAAAAATAATTATTATTATTCGTCCCTTTGGACGTAACAATACAAACACTAAAACCTGTGGCAGAAAGTCACCATTTGTATGTCTAAATTTTGTTTTAAAAAAGGCTGTGAGAAGAGACCCTCGATAGCATTGTAAAGTGCTCTGGATGACAAAAGCACTATATAAATGAATGTGTGTGTGCGTGCGTGCGTGCGTGTATATATTGATTGATTAATTGATCGATTGAACAATTTCTTTACGATCATGTGACACTGAAGACTGGAGCAATGGCTGGTCAGAATTCAGTTATGCCATCACAGGAATAAATATATTATTATATTCAAATAGAAACCTTTTTAATTGAAATAATATGTCACAGTATTACTGTTCTGTTCATTCAAAAAAATATATATATTAATAATTGAATGGTAGTCAGTGTTTATATCTTAAGTGTTTCTTTTTTTTTCTTCAAGCAAATATTACTCAGATTATTTGGGCTTTGAACTGGGAACCCATTACCTGCTGAACAAAAACTTTTATTTTACTTTACCTTAGTTGTTTTGAAAGTGTTTTTCTTTTTTTATTATTTTAATCTCACTATCATACCCTTTCTCTCTTCATCACCATTGCTTTCAGTTTCTTTATATTTTGTGTTTATTATTAGTTCTTATTCCTTTTTAGTGCCACATCTTGTTCTTTTCTTCACAGAAAATGTTTTCTTATTCTGTCCTGGCCTTCTTTCATAACACCCTTTTTCTTTCAAATATCCTCTGCTCTGACAGTTTTCTTAAAGAGATGCTTGAGTAGTGTGGCGTTGAGTGACATGAAGCGTGTGCCATTTCTTTTGCCTCAACAGCTTTTCAAAGGCAAGTTCTACTACTGCTTGGGCCTGGATGTCAGAAACATCACCAACAAGTCCGACTGCCTCTTGGCCAATTATAAGTGGGTCCATCACAAGTACAACTTTGACAACTTGGGACAGGTTAGTTTGTTCTCTGACTGGGCTTGAAATTACATGACAGATTCACAAAATACCAAATACTGAGCAACTTAATTTGTTGCTGTGTTCGGTGTACTTTTATTTGTGTGCATCTATACCAGCATGACCTCTTTTTTACATCACATGTGGTTGTCTATCTGTCTTGGCACTTTATTTGTCTGTTCAACCCCCATCTATATTTGTTTTTCCTGCTTGTCTTTCCACCCATCTCCATTCTTCTGCGTGACCTTGCATGTGCTCATATGAACGTGTCTTTATGTTTTACAGGCTCTGATGTCCCTGTTTGTGCTGGCATCGAAGGACGGCTGGGTCAACATCATGTATCATGGTTTGGATGCAGTGGCAGTGGACCAGCAGGTAATGCTCTTCATGTAACATTTTCATCCTGATAATACTAACCTGTTGATTATAAATTGTGCCCTTTCAATGTCATATGGATGTTGTAATACATTTGCATATTGGTATCACGGTGAACCATCACAGTCATTCCTCTCATATAGTCCTCTCAGTGTTAACCCAAAGCAGGCACATTTATACAAACTTTTTAAAGTACAAATACCAATCACATATAATCAGACATATCTTATAAAATACAGAAGTCTAGGGTTTAAAGAATTGAAATAAAGCTGAAATAAACATCTCACCGTGGACCACAATACTAGTCATAAGTAGCACCCTGGTCTCATAGCGTTTACGTACCTGGGTGCACTTTTTAGCGAGACACGGAATACGTACCAATAACTGCATATTACTGCAGTTTCCAAAAGAAACAAACACTAGAGGCAGTAAAACCCCCGACATCTTTTACTTCTTTTCACACAAATTTACAGTTTTTATTTATAAAGAGTAGTTTTCGCACAATTACTTGAAGAATATCATGTTATAACTTCAAAACAATATCAATATGCTGGGAGATTTGAAAACTGATGAACGTTAGCATCGCACATATCCAGCTTCATATCTATGGGTTTTCATAGACGGTACGTTTGTTCGGTAGTTTATCCCGTGTAATCGCGGTTCGACAAAGTAATTCAAATCTGCATATAAAGGAGTTGAAATGACACGGTTGTCAGTTTTTATATCAGTTTTGCATTTGTTAACACTGTCAGGTAGGTTTAGGGTTGGATTTGGTGTAGGGCATATTTCCAACACGATAGAGCATTAACTTTTAGGGACCGACCCCGGATATTTTAATTCTGAACCGCCGCAATACGTACCTGTAGCAACGTAATAAAAACACAGCAATATGTACCTATATCTACATAATAAAAATGTGCCAGGGTTCACGTATTTAATCTGTGTTTTAGCGCCACTCAGTGGACATTTCTCTTTGAAACTGCGGTGAAACGTGCAGTAAGGTACGCAAAACAGTGTCACAGAGAAAGTGGACAGAGGTACTTTTATGAGACCAGGTTGGGTATATTTGTTGCAATAGGCAACAACATATTGAATGGGTCGAAATTATAGATTGTTCTTTTATGCCAAAAATCATTAGGATATTAAGTAAAGATCATGTTCCATGGAGAAATTTAGTACATTTCCTACTGTAAACATATCCAAATGTTTGATTAGTAATGTATTGCTAAGAACTTAATTTAGACAACTTTAAAGGCGATTTTTTTTTTTGCACCCTCAGATTCCAGATTTTCAAAAGTTGTATCTCAACCAAATATTCAGCTCTCAGATTATGTATCTTTTTTGTATCTCAAAAAATGTACCCTTATGACTGGTATTGTGGTCCAGGGTCACATATTAGATTAAAAAAGATTAAAGATTAGAAGAATTTACTGAAACTCAAATCAAAATTAAAGCTAAATATTTAAAATAGAAAACTAATGAAAATATAAAAGCACATAATTTTTTTTATAAATTGCCTTTGATAAAAGTGTCTGCTAAAAGAACAAATGTAAATGAAAATACAGAAATAAAAGCCAGTTCAGTTTTTCGCAGTGGCATGGTGCACAGTGCACTTTTATTAAAAAACGATATCCTACAACGAAGATACTAGAAGTAAGCTTTAACAACTTTGTATACATTTAAATTTATTTTCTGAATGAGTTATTTTCATACTTAAGTGTTAAAAGGTCTCTGAGCCAAACAAAAGTCAGTTTCTTTTTTAACTAAAATAAAGAGCTTTAAGGAATAAGCAATCAACTGTGAATATTTAATCCTGAATACACACAATCAGCTTCATGAATACTAACAGGCGTTTGGCTCTGAAGCTAAAAACAATGACTTTCAAGAGTCCTCGATTCCGAAAGCAGTGAGCTTGCATCAGTTAGGGACCAGCACATAATGATTAAGTGTAGGCCTGCAGCCAGACCCTCTCTCACTGGAAGACACACGGGGTGGGAAAAAAACCTCATGGATTAAATGGCATGTGTAATTTCCCCACTGCTTCTTCTCTGTCTCACCAGAGTCCACTGCTGGATATAATCTATGTGTGGAAGCAGATGGAAATGTGCAGAGTACCGTGTGCTTTCTCATCCCATGTTTTACAATGAGCTAATTTAGACTTTGGCGTCTTTGTTTCGCTCCACACTGCTGCTAAGCAACCAAGTAAAAGCTGCTCCCAAGTTCACTTTACCATAATTTGACCAATTTCCCTCAAGCTTACGAGTGTCTGCATTACACAAGGCTGTGTTAATTTTCTTGTTGAATTCAATTTTAGGCAGCTCCCTGTTCTGACCAGTTTCTTGTGTCATTTTTTTTGTAGTACTTGTGAAGAAAAGCTTAATTATCATTTCCATTGTTCCTAGTCAAACTTTGAGGATTAACCCTGCATGGTTTGTGCTAGGGAAGTTCATTATCGGAGTGTTTATTTACATTACATGCAAATAACCCACCTTGTTGGCAGAGGCTATTTACATTAACTCTGCCCACCAACGGGAAAGTCAACACTGAAAAAAGATGGTCGTTTAATATCAGAGGCGTATGATAAGGCACATGCTTTTTGATGCGATCGACCCGAGTTCGGATACACCTTTTGCCAAACTGTTCTTCTCCCTTTTCAAATCTCATATCTCATCGGAAAGGCATTTATTTTCAATAAAAGTGAAGGAAATAATAAATAAATTGAAAATTAAATATCAGCTAGTGTTAGGGTAGGTGTAGGGAGGGCTTTATTGTCCCAATAAGGTGGCATCCATTTAATAATTTGAATTAAAACTATAATTTACACTCAATAGGTTATTATTGCGTACTGTTTTATAATGTACTACAATACAGAGGTGCAGATAATTGCCACTATTTGCATGGAGAAAAAGAGACCGTCACTTAGTGTAAATAGAATCTAATCTATTCACATTTTCTTCAGAAAATCAAGTGTATATCTTTTGTAACTCTTTCATTCTCCGTTCTTTCTGTCTCTTCATTTTTCAGCCCATAACCAATAACAACCCCTGGATGCTGCTGTACTTCATCTCCTTTCTCCTGATTGTCAGTTTCTTCGTGCTGAACATGTTTGTTGGAGTGGTGGTGGAGAACTTCCACAAGTGCCGACTGCACCAGGAGGTGGAGGAGGCCAAGAGGAGGGAGGAGAAGCGACTGAGACGCATGGAGAAAAAGAGACGGAGTAAGAAAAAGAGATGAGAGGCAGAAAGCATGTGCCGAAAATGGGTCTTGCAATATAAGAGTAGGGAACACCACCTCTTGGAAAACTAGTGTAAATACCATTAGTTAAATGGAAAGCCTGCACAGGTGTGTTCTGTGATGCATCTTTCCTCTGCAGAAAACAAATCTAGTTTACGGACCAGAGAGTAGCCTTTTCATCACATATATAAACTGTAGATCATTTTGATGGTAAAATATCACCTTGTCCTAATCTAATGGTCAGGGATAATTGTAAGTAATCCAATAGTAGGTTAATTTTCAGAGAAGTGTAATGAGTGTGGCTCTGTAGCACTATCAAAACATGTATCTTTTTCTTTGAGCCTCACAGTGTAGCAACATTGGCTGAACCAGAGGAATGAGTTTGGGGGAGGGACTATGTGTTTGAGTGTTATTGTAGTGTTAAATGAAACCTGTTTGAGTTCTGTTTGTTGACTTTACACACCTCAGCTTTATATATTTGTTGTTAAAAGGTGCTCACTCTGAACTGATCTGTTTGTTTCTCTCAGAGGCCCAGAAGTTGCCCTACTATGCCAGTTACAGTCACGTGCGACAGATGATCCACACCCTGTGCACCAGTCACTACCTGGACATCTTCATCACCTTCATCATCTGTTTAAACGTTGTGACTATGTCACTGGAGCACTACAGCCAGCCTCATGTAAGATAAAATGCAGACTTCATTCTCAAAAACAGGGCTTCTCAAATATTTTTGGAACCAAGGTCCCAACTCTCAACAATAAGTCAGTTCAGTAAGAAACATGGTGATCAAAAACATGTCTTGCTGAAAACACCCGTGCAGCTTAATTTTTTAAGATTATTTTATGAAAAGTTCAAAAGAACAATATATATTTGAAATCTAATAAAAATTACACCTTTACTGTCACTTTTGATCAATTTTATTCATCCATATCAATTAAAGTATACATTTCTTTAAAAAAGAAGTCTTGCTGACACCTAAACTTTTGAACAGTAGTGTGTGTGTGTGTGTGTGTGTGTGTGTGTGTGTGTGTGCGTGCGTGTGTGTTTATATACTGCATACAGTCATGTGAAAAAGAAAGGACACCCTATTGAATTCCATGGATTTCTGTATGAGAACATAATAAAAATTATCTGGTCCTTAGCAGGTCTTAATATTTGGAAAATAAAATCTCAGATGAACAACAACACATATCATAAGGTGTCATTATTTATTTAGCAAAAATAAGGCCAATAAGGAAAAGCCATGGGTGACAAACTAAGGACATCCTATGATTCAATTGCCTGTAGATTCACTTTTAGCAGCAATAACTTGAGGTAATCCTTTTCCCTATGACTTGATCAGTCTCTCACATCGGTCTGGAAGAATTGTGGCCCATGCTTTACAACGTGAATTCAGTTTTTTTCTGGGCATTTGTTTATGCGCAGCTCTTGCTTCAGCATTTCAGGCAGGATGGGGTCTGGACTTTGACTGGGCTATTACAACACCTTGATTATTTTCTTTTCAGCCATTCTGTTGGAGATTTACTGGTGTGCTTGGATCATTGTCCTGTTGCATGACCCAATTTTGGCCATGCTATAGCTGTCATACGGATGTCCTCACATTTGACTCTGGAACACTTTGGTATACAGAGGGGTTCATGGTCAACTCAGTGACTGTGAGGTACCCAGGTCCTGTGGCTACAAAAAAAGCCCAAACTCATCAGCCCTTCACCAGCATGCTTGAATTTTGGTATGAGATGTTTGTGCTGAAAAGTTTTTTGGCTTTCACCAAATGTGGCGCTGTGCATTATTGTCAAACATCTCCACTTTGGACATTGTTCTAGAAGTCTTATTTTTTCAGATGCAACTTTCCAAAATAAGCTATCCTGCAATGTTCTTTTTAGATAGATGAGGCTTTCTTCTGACAACACCAAACATGACATACGTACTTGTTCTTTACTAATTGTAGTGTCACAAACTTTATCATTTTACATGTTAACTGAGGCCTGTAGAGTCTGAGGTGCAGCTCTTGGGTTGTCTGCAATTTGTCAGTGAGTTGTACTCGTGAATTTTCTGCGACATCCACTCCTGGGAAGATTGGACTTGAATGTCTTCCACTCGTGAATCATTTTCCTCACTGTCGAATGATGGACTTCAAATTGTTTGCAAATGGCCATATTACATTTCCCAGATTCATGGCAGCAACCATTGCTTCTCTAAGATCATTGCTGATGCCTTTCCTCTTTTGTGTTAACACACCTGAAGGCTCCAGACCAGCAAACTGCCAAAACTGGTGCTCACACTTACTGATGATCAGTTAATCAAAGGTATTTAAATAGCAGTGTCTGACCATTATTTATTTATGTTAACAGAAAGGGAGTCCTTAATTTGTCACCCATGGCTTTTCCATTTTGGCCTAGATTTTGTTAAATAAACAATGGCATGGTGTTATATCTCATGTGTTGTTTTAAGACCTGCTAAGGACCAGATGATTTTTTGTATTATGTCCTGATACGGAAAACCATGGAATTCAATAAGTTGTCCTTTCTTTTTCACATGACTGTATGTATATGAAGAGTTAATTTGCAAAAACGGATTACTCCGTTTTTAACAATTCATTGTGCAGTCCAATTAATCTCAATGAAACAGCAGTATTTGTTTTTTTTTGACTAGGTTAAAAAATGACTTTAAAAAACTGCTAATTTACACAATAAAAACATGATAACATATATTTTTAAAGTTATCCGGTTTTGCAAATAAACTCTTCATATTTATCCTTACAGCGATCATTGCTGATATGGTTTTATATCACTTTGCCTCCTTGTTTTCTGTGAGACATTTTTGTTCACATTTCAGAAATGTCCCACAATCCTTCTGGCAAATAAACCCTGGGGGTCCATGAATTTGAGAAACTCTGCTCTAAAACCACTTGAATGCATGCAGCCTGCCTCAATATATTAAGCTTTACCTTAACATTCATAGAATACTTGATATTGTTATATTGCTAACATCTGGTTTGACTGGTTTGGTTGACTTTATGAACCCGAGGCGAAAGTCTTTTAATCATTCACACCTCTCTTGTTCTCTTCCTCTGTCTCTCTGGCTTCCTCTCCGTCTGTGTGTTTCCTTCCCCCCCAGTCACTGGAGATCACACTCAAGTACTGTAATTATTTCTTCACCAGCACCTTTGTGCTGGAGTCTATCCTGAAGCTCATCGCGTTTGGCTTCCGCCGTTTCTTCAAAGAAAGGTATTCAGTTAATTCCCCTTCTCACCTTTCATCTCATCACGTTTCCTCTCCTCCGATCGCTAATTGATTTAATTAATTCATTACATGTCGATTCCACCTGACCGAATCATCTTAGTTTGTTCTCTAGAGTCACTGGAGGGTGTGTTATTGGCAAAATGTTGCATCTGCTGTTGCATTCATGGCGCAGATAGAAATGAAATTAGCCCTGTGTGATGTTAATGCAACAAAGCGCAGCAGACTACAGTGAAGAGCGAGAGCGAACGTGGTTATTTGTCTCAAAGGTTTAATGAAATCTCTCTCCTATGTTTGTTTCCCTAATAGAACTCCTACTTATCATTAGGCTGCCTACAAGAGTGGTTCCTCTGGCTTGTCATAAACTAATACTGACATGTAGCAAGGTGCATTGAGCAAGCACAGAGTGTAAACATCCTGGCATTTTGTGGCTTTATTAGAATATATGTTATTGACCCATTTAAAAGAGTAAAAAAAACAGGCTTCAGACCGCGGTGCACTTTCTCTTTTTCTATTCAAGTATATTTGGGTCTGACACCAAAGCTTTCAACAAGCAATTATTTATTGTCGTGGCTTTCCATGCCTCTTAACTAGGTCACAATTACGAGCTGGATTGCAGAAGTGTGTGCGCAGACAGGTGTGCCACGGCTGGTTCCCGCACCGCAAATGTGGGCGACTATGATTTGTGCTAGAGTGTAAAAACGAGCCGGCCCTCGTCCTGCATAAGCGAATGAGGTCACCTATGCTGGAGTGGGTCCTTAATTCTCTCTAATTGGGTGTGAAGTGGTCCCCAGCAACAATTCAATTCCCAAGCCACCTGTTTGACCAAACCAAACTTCAGATATTAATTTAAACATCTCTCTGGAAGAATAAATGACCAGAGTGGAATGAAACTAGAGGGGAAGGTTGGATTAAGAGTGCATGAGAGTTGAATTTTTGCATAACTGAGCGAATCTGTCCCTTGTGAATGTGTGCAGGTGGAACCAGCTGGATTTGGCTATAGTGCTGCTGTCAGTCATGGGCATCACGTTGGAGGAGATCGAGATCAGTGCTGCTCTGCCCATCAACCCCACCATCATACGCATCATGAGAGTCCTGCGCATCGCACGTGGTTGGTTATAGAAACACAGACACTGACCACTGGCTAACAGCACACATCATAGCTGCTGCTGGACGTCTCATTGCCCCTAAATACATAATTAAAACTGTCAGACCCTTAAAATGTGTAATTATATAATATTTTATTATGCTTGCTAAAACCGAGACTTCAGTAAGATACATAATGGTATTTTGTTGACTGTCTCATCAGCAAGAATGGTCATGATGGTCGACCAGTCATCCCACAACCAACTTTTCTATTAGCGAGGCCAACTAGTTTATCTAGATTTTTCTGTTTATGTAGTTTCTGAAATTATGAAATATCAAATCAAAATAAAGATGCTAGTAATATAAATGTATGTGTGTGTATATATATATATTATAATAATTAATGCACATGGCCAAAAATACAGTATGAAATATAAATAATGGTATCTTTCTTTATTTTTAATATATATTTTAGTATTTACTCATTTTGTATACATTATATATTTTATTTAATATATTACAATCAAGAATATGTAATCCTTTACTATAGTCAGTGAAAACTGATATACTTCTAGAAATATATAATACATGTGGTATGAATGGTTTATTGGAATATCAGTGGTGCTAGTCGAACCTCTTGCTCTTGAAGCAAGAAATATTTCTCTAACCCACATCAGGTCAGGTTCAGATAAGATTGAAATCCTAGAATTGCCCCAGCCACACATCCATTCTGGGCGTAATCTCCGCAAGTGCTTATTGTCACACACCACAGCTATTACTCTCCTGACTTTTATCTTTCTTTAATTTATTTTTAGCCCTTTATCACTTTTATTGAGTGGCAAGTAGCAAAGGAACAGGAAATGATGTGGAGTCAGAGAAGGAATAAGCCTGGAAAATGTTGCGAGCCAGATTTGAACTTAATCCCCCACATGAGCACCACAGCCAAATGTGTTTTAGCATATCCACCATTCTTTTTTTCATCCATTATCCTAATGAATGACAAAAATCTATTTATTTTGTCTGCAGTGTCCTCCAGACTGGCTTTATTTCATGTCTCAGCTCTCTGTTTAAACTTTTAATCAACCAGCCAGCCTGAAATACCAATGAGCTCTCTTCATGTACAGAATATTGTTATGAAAAGTTTCTTTAAAATACTCATCTCCAGTGCCAAATCCATTTTTCCTCACCAAAATCTCTAATTTTCTCCTCCTCGTTTGCCTCTAACACCTAATCAGAGGCCCATGTGTTGATAAGCTCCTAATAGCCAATGAGTTTTACATTCGCCTCATTACCCAATACGAGCCTTAGAAATATTGACTCCATCATACCAAAATGGCATTTTGCACAGGCCAGTGATGCTGTATTATTGAGGATTGATCTGTTTGTCTAGAGTTTAATCAGGTATTTAATCCTGCTGTTGTCCACAGCCATCACTGAGTCAGTGTGCTATCACTCTACATCTGCACGGGGAGAGGGCGGCAGTATGAAGGTTTAATTTTAGCCCTGACCTTTTCCTTTCTTTCCTCATTAGCCGTTTAGGCTGGAATTAAACCAAGGTGGGGGAGGGGATCCTTGTCTGTTAACGGCCTCTTTGTTTTTCTTCTTCTGAAATGATCAACGCCTCGTAGACATGCACACACACACACACACTGAGCTGTCTTGTTGAATTCTCTGTAACTCTCTCTCTCTCTCTCTCTTCTCGCTCTCTCTGACAGTGCTAAAGCTGTTAAAGATGGCCACGGGAATGAGAGCGCTGCTGGATACGGTAGTTCAAGCCCTGCCACAGGTGATAACACCACTACAAACCTCACTGATGAAGCATTGCATTGTCACCCCACCCCTTTTTGTCTTATTTTGGCTCGAGAAGAGGAAGTCATCCAAGCAGTGTTGACAACAAGAACAAGCTGCTCATTGGCCCATGAAATTTGGTGATTCATAGGAACCACAAACTCGCTCAGGGCACAGAATATCCCCAAAGCAAGAATAAAGTCCCTGCTTTTGCATACACACACTCGAGTCACACACACATCCATATTGTTCATTGCTTTTTCAACTGGGATACAATAATAATAAACTGAATTTGTATATCACACCTTTAAAGGTAGCTTTAAAGCACAAGATAAAATCAAATAAAAAAGACATGAAAAAGAAACGAGTCAAATAAAAGCTCTCCTAAAGAAGAAGTTGAAACTAGTGTAGCGAGATCAATAATTTTGATCGCCCATATAAGTTTGAGGAATAGTTTGAAGAAAGATGACAGGTAATGTGTTAAGAAAGCGGTTCACACACACGCTTCATAAAGCAATCCAAACGCTTTCATAATCAAACACACAGAATGTTGTGGTGTCTAAGTGGTCACGGAGTGGTGACTGCTTCAGGAGAGAGCTGCTGGTTAGACATCTCCAGGGTGGAGTAAAGCGTCACTCCTCTGTGGGCATTGATCCCTTGTTCATTACTTCTGGGCCCAATGTCTTATCCCCATGGCATCTGTGAGGTAATTAACACTGCAGCTGATTAAAGAGCCACTCAGACACTCAGTCCCACCATGCAGTTCTTATTTAGTACATCCTTCTAGAAACCTACTGTGCATTTCCTTTACAACTCTCTTAGAGATACTGCAAAGGCTTCAGGTTGGCTTTTATTGTTTATAGCCTATATCATTTAAACTTTTTATGGTATAGATTTACTTTTGCTTAAACATATTTTGCAGGACTGCAGTTTTTAATATAAATAAACAATATTTGTTATGTTTAATTGGTGTTTTTATAAAAAGATCACCTGAATGTATTGTGTTAATCTTAAATGTTCTTAATAGTTACATTTACATATATTAATTTAGCAGACACTTTAATCCAAAGCGATTTACAAATGACGTATACAACTATCAATTCATCATAACAGGTTTTTGTCAATTTTACTTTATTTTTGCCATGAAGATAGCCTTGCTGCTGACTTGGTGTTTAAAACTGGCAAATAAATAATAGATTAAGTTTTGCAGTAGACATACCTTGAGTCAGAGTGCACTACTGTTCAAAAGTCTGGGCTCTGTAAGAATTTTTTTTTTTAAAGAAGCAACGAGGCTGTATATATATATATATATTTTAATCCAGTAAAATAGTAATATTGTGTAATATTATTATAACTTAAAATAACACTCTCTTCTAATTCAATATATATTTTTTATGTAATTTATTCGTTTGATGCAAAGCTGAATTTTCAGCATCATCACTCAAGCCTTCATTGTCACATGATCTTTCAGAAATCATTCTTATATGCTGATTTGATGCTCAAGAAACATTTATTAATATCAGTAATGAAAACAGTTGATCTGTGACCCTTTTTCAGGAATCTCTGAACAGAAAGTTTAAAAGAACAGTATTTTTGAAAGTAATTGAAAAAAGTATTTTTTGATCAATTCAGTGTTTCCTTGCTGAATAGAGGTATTGATAATGACAATAACGATGTTTTCAGACATAGTATCGTGTATTCTTTGGAGCACCTTGAAGGACCTATGGTACTTGAAAATAGTAATCATTCAGTACCACAATATGTCAAACAGTGTGAATTTACCATCTGAGACCAGCACTGCACTATAGTACTTTGCATGCTGCCTAACTATTAAATTTTTATGCATCATATGCTTGTGAAACACTTCCAATACTACATGTTTGACCATCATAGACTCATTCTAGATTTGCCAGAGATGCTTGCTTTAGGAACAAAAAGAATGAAGCAGTTTTGCAGCTTTTATACACACAGCCTGGTTCTGTTAAGTCATAACATCTTGAAGCCAGAATGTCTTTGTCATTTTGTAGCATTGGTTTGGAGGTTTGATAGGCCATTACTTAGCATTAAATGGTAATAAAGCTCAGCTGTTGTTTTATCATACCCGCTGGCACGCAGCATAAAATGACACGACCAACCGCATCCGTGTAACTATACAAATTACATTAATGCGATCTAAGCTGATTTTTTTATTCGCCATTTTGCACGTTTATAGATCCCTCACACTGTTTTCTTAATTACCAGCACTTTAGACTAGCTGTTAGCGCCTGTGCCATATTCTTTGGTTTCTTTGTTTTTTTCTCATCTCTTTGTTTTGTTTTGAGATGTCTGTGCTGTAGTAGACACACCCTGAACTCCCAAACACATGTTGTTGACAGGCTAGTGTGTTAATTCTTAATTCTGTTCCCAGACCTGTACCTCTGACATGTCCACTGGTTCCATCCATCATTTATGAGCTTTTTGTTGTACATTCATTGTAACTTTTGCTGAGGCTTTGCGGCAAGCTTTAGCCTATTTAGCGCGCTCATGTCACGTTGCTGTGGTTGCTATGGTCACGAAAACTCATAATGTGCATGCATCGCAAGCATTGCTGTTTAAAAACAAGGGATTTAAGTGAATGAAATCCAAACAACAGCACTGAGCGTGCTTTCTGAAATTGGGTCGGATTGAGGCCGGCTAATATTCACACCTTAAACGGACCGTACCAGAGTTCATTTGGAACCGAACCGAGACCAAACATTCAGCTGGGTCTCGGTTTGGTTTGGTGCGCACCAGAGTGTGATTGCTGTATTAACACCTGCCCAAAAGATCCGCACCAAAGGGGGAAACGAACCAGAGTTCATTTAATCGAACCAAACAAAACAGTTTTGAATACACCCTTAGTAAGAACATTTTGTAAGGTTTAAATATAAAACGAGGGGTAATGTCTTTTTTATTAAGGCACTGTGGGGTTAATGTGAGGGTAAAGGAGTTTTACTTGGAATTGTGATGCCTCTTCTTTAAACTAGAAAAGAAAAGAAAATAAATTTTGCTCTGAATACACGGCAGTCCCATTTAAAGATTTAAGATTAGAGATATGTAGTCCAAAACTACAAAATGTTGCCCACTAGCTTTAGCTCAGGGGTGGGGAACGTTGATCCTGGAGGGCCGGTGTCCCTGCAGAGTTTAGCTCCATCCCTAATCAAACACACCTGAAGCAGCTAATCAAGGTCTTCAGGATGCAGTTAGGTTTTTTTTTTCCAGGGTTGGAGCTAAACTCTGCGGGAGAGTGGCCCTCCAGGATCAACGTTGCTCACCCCTGCTTTAGCTCAATCCAGATTGTGGCACCGCTATTGTCTTTTAATTGTTATTTGCATGGATAAAAGCATCTGCTAAATGATTCAGTGTAAAGGTATCACGGCATGCTTGCCTGTATTTTGTGTCAAGGATGAGTGCATGTGTGCTGGTTTCAGTCTTGATTGGTGTCTTTCAGGTGGGGAACCTTGGCCTCCTCTTCATGCTGCTGTTCTTCATTTATGCTGCACTGGGGGTGGAGTTGTTTGGAGAGCTTGGTAAACACATGCTACTCATCTTTTACTCCTTTTGATGCTTATTTTCATTCCAAGCCCTTTCTCTCTCTACCTCACTTGTTTTCTGTCTGCTCAATTCTTCTGAATTCAAAGCTGAATTTTGCATGACTGCATAGGTACCATTGAGGTGGTAAAACATTTAGGTGATAACAAATATTCACAAAACACTGTATTCAACTATACAAACTCTCTCTATGGCTCTGTCTGTTCCCTGCAGTGTGCAATGAGGACTACCCATGTGAGGGCATGAGTCGGCACGCCACCTTTGAGAACTTCGGTATGGCGTTCCTCACCCTCTTCCAGGTCTCCACTGGTGACAACTGGAACGGCATAATGAAGGTACAACACAACAGAAAGCCATAGTACTATGAGCGGGCTTTGTTATAAAAAGAGGTTGAGACCGTAAACTGAAGGTTTTTAAATTTGACCAAAAAACAGCAATATTGTGAAATGTTATTACAATTTAAAATGACTGTTTTCTATTTTAATATATTTTAAAATGTAATTTATTTCTGTGATCAAAGCTGAATTTCCAGCATCATTACTCCAGTCTTCAGAGTCACGTGATCCTTCAGAAATAATTCTGATATACTGATTTGACAAGAAACATTTCTTATCGATGTTAAAAACAGTTGTGCTGCTTATTAAAAATAGCATTTATTTTAAATATACAAAAGTTACATTGTAAATGTTTTTACTCTCACTTTTAATCCATTGAATGTGCCGTTGCTTAATAAAAGTATTAATTTCAAGTAAATAATTAAATAACTATACAAATATTACTGAAGCCAAACTTAACGTTAATGTTAGTGTAGGTACACAGATGACCAGAAATGGAGAATACTTATTTTTGACCATCATATGCTTATGCTTATGTTTATAAGCTGAACAGTCATTCTTGCTGCCCATTTCACAAACTGAAATGAGCTGACATATTTAATTTGATATCTTCATCCCTACATCTGCCTCTGTTGTTCCTGGGATTTTGTAGATTAGTGGATAAATGCATGGATCAGCAGTTCAAAACCAAATATGATTTAGATTCAAATATGAGAAGTTCAAGACCATAATAAACAGAGCCATAATTGCATTAGGCTTATACTGCACCAGCAAGAGAAATACATTTCTTAGCATTTTAGTTTATTATTCCACTGTAAAAATTAAATGAAAAAGACAAGAGAACATTGATGTTTTCACTTTCTGGCACTGGAGAGAACTGAAGCGACCACTCAGCAAAATATAAAATACCGTATTCCAATGCTGTATCTGCATTCATTATAGCACAAGTGAAAACTTGCTTTTTCTGTATTAGATATAGCACTGTCATTTCATAAAGTGATGCGAACCAAATTTGCCCTGGCAAAAGGTGCCCATCGTAAGTGATTGGTACCCATTTAAGCACAGAACATTAAACAGAGGAAGATGACAACTAGACACTTAAGAAATATTCACAAGCAAAATGCTTCTGATTTCTGTTGTTTCACCACAGTAAAGAGACCAGGAAAGGTTGCCATGCTAGTGCTTTGAGGTAGCAGCTTATAAATCAACAATGTTTTTTCTCACCATTTTTCTGAACTTTTATTGATCCCACCTTTTGCTTTATATGGTATTTCATCAGTGCCTCTTTCATCATTGTTTATCTCGTCCTCCGGTGTTGTTCTCGTCTCTTAATACACTTGTTTTTGAGGAATGAGTTCTTATCTGCCTGTGTAAAGACAACCTGCCACGTTTCATCTCCTCTCCCTCCAACCTGGCGTTTATTTGAGAGGTATATGATGAAGGAACTACCAGCTCAGCATATTCAGCACAGTAGTAAAACACACCTGAATAAATGAGAACACATTGGCACGATATCGATGCGTAACGCCCCACTCACACCAGAGGGTGTGTTTGATGGAGGGTGACAGGCTCCCCCCATTAGGCACGCACACACACACACAATGAGTTTTATGGTTGACGGAGGCTTGCAGTGGTTTCCTGGCAGCTAAAGCACCATACTCAGAGCTGTAAATTACAAGCTGAGTTCTTACATACCTGCAGAGAAGCCACCGCCTCCCCGAACCCCAACCACACGCATGAGTGGCCAAGCAAAATTACCTCCAGAGAATGCACCCATCTGCCTCTCACTCACGGCAGCTTTGGAGGGGAAAAAAGAGAGCGTTTATGTTAGATAAAAATAAATCAGAATGAAATTGGCATTCTGGCATTTGTTCCAATTGTTCTTATAGTTCATGCTAATCAAACTGTAGATGATAAAAGGAGGAAAGGGAAGACAATTGTCACACTAAGTACTGGTTATCTGCTGCCTCTAGGAAGTCGAGGCCATGGAAAATGGTTTTATCATTTAATAGCTAGTGTTTGATGTAATTAATATTATTTTCAGAAATGGATGTCAAGTCTTCAGTGCTCAACCACATTGCTGTTAAAAACATTTATTGAGTAATTATTAAAATATAGAGTTTGACACTTGAGACACAATGTCAAATTTTATGCATTTTTAAATACAGTTTTGATAAATTGTATTTAAAATGGGAATAAAAAAAATGGTAATTGCGACTTGCGACTGTCACAATTGAGATTTTTTTTTATATCTATACAAATACTAATTGTGAGATATAAATTTGCAATTGCAAGCAATTAACTTTTTGTTGTTGCAACAACAAAGAGTTAAGAAGTCGACTTATTACAGTGCAGTTTATCAAGTGTAATGTCTCATAATTGGATACCAAGCTTTCAGCACACAACCAAATAGCTGTTAAATACCCCAAAAAAGTATTATTGACCTATCAGACACAATGCAAAAATGATTTAATCTGTATTTTTTTGTCTTGTATTCCAGTATAAAATGAAATAAATTGTTTCTGTTAAAATAATCATAAAATAGCATTTTAAGGATGTTTAGCTATTTTTACTTGAAAACAACACAAAAAATCTGATTACAGAAACGCTGATCACTGCAGTCCACCTATTATACTCCACAATGAAAATAGATCTAAATTAAGTGTGGTCAAGTATTGTAATGCTATATACCTGATGTGTCCAGTCAAATGAATTGAACATAACAAACTGGTAGAAGTTCAAATATCTTTATCGTAACTCTCTCTTCACTCCTGTAGGACACTCTTCGAGAATGCCCACAAGGCGAATACACCTGTAATCCCAGCCTACAATTCATCTCTCCGCTGTACTTTGTGAGCTTTGTGCTCACGGCCCAGTTTGTTCTCATCAATGTGGTCGTGGCAGTGCTGATGAAACACCTGGACGACTCCAACAAAGAAGCCCAGGAGGAGGCAGAGATGGATGCCGAGATTGAACTGGAGCTGGCCCAGGGAACACTCTGCTGCATCGGAGGAGGGGGGCCTATAGCGGAGAGGAGCAGTGGGGGGTATCAGGGGGCTGGACCCAGCTCTACTGTTCCACCTCACTCCCCAAACACACTCCTAGGGGTCCACGAGCCCAACAGCGCCAGGAAACTCTACTCACCAGCCCAGGTACGACACACAGTGATGGATGGATGGATGGATGGATGGACTGATAAATAGATTATTGATGGAGGAATGGATTCATGAATATTATGATTCGTTTAGATGGTAGATGAGAGATTATTGAGCATTGGATTGATGAATTGATGATTTGGTTGAAAGTAAGAAAGGATAGATTGTCACTGTGTTGATAAATGGAGGATTAATGGATGATGGATGCATTGTAGATATGCATGGATATATTGTAGATGGAGGA
Organism: Gymnocypris eckloni scoliostomus; assembly: GCA_027564155.1. Taxonomy (NCBI): domain Eukaryota; kingdom Metazoa; phylum Chordata; class Actinopteri; order Cypriniformes; family Cyprinidae; genus Gymnocypris; species Gymnocypris eckloni. The sequence continues at coordinate 31,226,873 of CM050415.1, read as the reverse complement.
ATTTAATGATTAAGAAAAGGTTTGACTGAATGGATGGCCACAGTAATGATGGATACTGTAGATGTGATTGATGATTGGAGTGATAATGGGATAGATAGACTGACTGATTTTAGTGGAGGAATAAATTGTTGAATATGTGATTTGGTTGCATGTATTCATGCATGAATGGTGAGTGAGTTTAAATCACATGTATGGTATGGTATGTATGGTTTAAAACAGTACACTGTTTTTTGTTTTCTTTTTTTGTACATCTTATTGTTTTTTTGCACATCTTGTTGTTTTTTTGCACATCTCATTGTCTTTTGCACATCTCATTGTCTTTTGCACATCTTATTGTTTTGCACTTTTTTATTTCATTGCACATTTTATTCTTATTTCTCCTTTTCTTACCATATGTATGCCCTTGTGTTATGTTACTTATATAATTTGTATTCTTATTGTTTTGCACTGTCACTGAGCGGACCTGATTCGATTGCATTTCACTTCTAGTTATGCCCTGTATAACTATTATGTGACAAATAAAGAAACCTTGAACCTTGAACCTTGGTATATCCAATATCACAATATAGTTATATTTACTTGCAGCTTTTACAGTACTTTAGATCAATGGAGTGACGCTAACCACTGACACATCTACCATATTCTCCCCTATAGCAGAATCTCTAGCAACTGGCAAATTTCTACCATCATGTGGTATCCACAGTCCTATATGGATGGGTGATTTCTGAAAGTTCTGTACGCGTGTGTGTAGTGTCTGTAATGTTTTGTAGCAATCATTTTCTTCATGTTAGTGCCTTTGCTCATGAATTTAGAGTATGATTTGGGTCTGCTAAAAAGGGCAAAATAGGCATAATCAGGGGAAAGGAGAAGCCACAGAATGAGATGTTTTCATTATGGATCCTCGGGACTCGCCCTAGCTTGGGTCCCGTCGCCATGACAACATTGTGTCAGTCTGCAATGCTCTCTTAGGTATGTAAACACGCTAAACTACAATTAATCACCTTTTTTAATTAAGTAAAGGATCAAATGATTAACTGTTGAGCCAGATCCACCAGGAAAGAAAAGTTCTGCACATGCATGACTGAATTGCTAAACACAGAATACTGACTAATGTTGTGGTGCACTCGCAGAGACACACACACACACACTCACGCACGCCGTGATGACTCACTGTCAGGCAGCTATTGTGGAGCTATAATTGTCTTTACCTGTCCATTTTTAGCTTCTGCAGCAGATTATGTAACTGCTGAGAGAAGAGGAAAAGAGAGGAGGAGGACAGAGAGAGAAAGGAACGGGATGATAATTGAAGGGTTGACTTCATTGCTGTGTTAAGCGCACGGATTCAGTAGTGAACCTAGGTTTGTTGATTATCTAATTGTCAGTGTTTATGCATGCTCATGCATTCAGGTGTATACTGCCTTTACATATCATGACATAGCAACATTTTACACTCTGAAGAAAAGAGTTCAGACTGTTGTTGCATTATTAGTATTTTATACAAATTTGAGTTTTTTATACAAACACTTAAGAATAGTTTTTTCTTCTTTTTTTAACTAATGGTCTGTTAAAGGAAAATGCTTAACCTTCAGAAAACCTTAATTGTCAGTCTCTCAAGAGGTCAAACCAAATAGTATATGTGACCCTGTGAGGATGCAAAATAAATCTAAATATTGAGAAAATCGCCTTTAAAGTTGTCCAAATTAAGTTGTTAGCAATGCATATTACTAATCAAAAATTAAGTTTTGATATATTTACGGTAGAAAATTTACTAAATATCTTCATTGAACACGATCTTTACTTAATATCCTAATGATTTTTGGCATATAAGAAAAAAATAATAATTTACATTGTATTGTTGGCTATTGCTACAAATATACCCATGTTACTTGGGTTTTGTGGGCCAGGGTCACGTTTTGTTTTCTAATAATTTTATGAGGTTTGCCATGTAAGTATTTTTAATGTAATATAATTGTTTCACTTTTTTAATAAATGTGGTTGCAGTTTTAAAGGAGCTGATAAATGAAGCTAAAATTGGATGAAAAACGTGAAAATGGATTTAAACTGTTTACTTGTCTTACCACCATTTTACTTTATTTATTTATTTATTTTACTGACATTTTATTTCTTGACAGTTTTAAGAAATGTAACTTTTTTTGTTATGAGCAGATATCATATTACATTTAAAATGTGGAAAATGGCTAAATATATATGTTTTTGGTATATAAAATAAATGAGTTAATTGAAAATAGTATTACAATTAATTGAGATCAATGGAGTGACGCTAACCACTGACACATCTACCATATTCTCCCCTATAGCAGAATCTCTAGCAACTGGCAAATTTCTACCATCATGTTGTATCCACAGTCCTATATGGATGGGTGATTTCTGAAAGTTCTGTCTGGCGTGTGTGTAGTGTCTGTAATGTTTTGTAGCAATCATTTTCTTCATGTTAGTGCCTTTGCTCATGAATTTAGAGTATGATTTGGGTCTGCTAAAAGGGCAAAATAGGCATAATCAGGGGAAAGGAGAAGCCACAGAATGAGATGTTTTCATTATGGATCCTCGGGACTCGCCCTACCTTGGGTCCCGTCGCCATGACAACATTGTGTCAGTCTGCAATGCTCTCTTAGATATGTAAACACGCTAAACTACAATTAATCACCTTTTTTAATTAAGTAAAGGATCAAATGATTAACTGTTGAGCCAGATCCACCAGGAAAGAAAAGTTCTGCACATGCATGACTGAATTGCTAAACACAGAATACTGACTAATGTTGTGGTGCACTCGCAGAGACACACACACACACACACACGCGCCGTGATGACTCACTGTCAGGCAGCTATTGTGGAGCTATAATTGTCTTTACCTGTCCATTTTTAGCTTCTGCAGCAGATTATGTAACTGCAGAGAGAAGAGGAAAAGAGAGGAGGAGGATAGAGAGAGAAAGGAACGGGATGATAATTGAAGGGTTGACTTCATTGCTGTGTTAAGCGCACGGATTCAGTAGTGAACCTAGGTTTGTTGATTATCTAATTGTCAGTGTTTATGCATGCTCATGCATTCAGGTGTATACTGCCTTTACATATCATAACATAGCAACATTTTACACTCTGAAGAAAAGAGTTCAGACTGTTGTTGCATTATTAGTATTTTATACAAATTTGAGTTTTTTATACAAACACTTAAGAATAGTTTTTTCTTCTTTTTTTAACTAATGGTCTGTTAAAGGAAAATGCTTAACCTTCAGAAAACCTTAATTGTCAGTCTCTCAGAGGTCAAACCAAATAGTATATGTGACCCTGGACCACAAAACAAGTCATTAGGGTCATTGTTTTTACATTGATCATTTATAAATCATCTGAAAGCTGAACAAAAATAAGCTTTCCATTTATGTATCATAACTTGATTTTAGAATAGAACAATATTTGGCCGAGATACAACTATATGAAAATCTGGAATCTGAGGGTGCAAAAAAATCTAAATATTGAGAAAATCTCCTTTAAAGTTGTCCAAATTAAGTTTTTAGCAATGAATATTACTAATCAAAAATGAAGTTTTGATATATTTACGGTAGAACATTTTCTAAATATCTTCACTGAACACGATCTTTACTTAATATCCTAATGATTTTTGGCATATAAGAAAAAATGATAATTTACATTGTATTGTTGGCTATTGCTACAAATATACCCATGCTACTTATAACTGGTTTTGTGGGCCAGGGTCATGTTTTGTTTTCTAATAATTCTATGAGGTTTGCCATGTAAGTATTTTTAATGTAATATAATTTAAAACTAAAATATATATGAAGAAATATACAGACAGACATGTCACTTTGTATAGAAATATATAAAACAATACCTATTTATTTTTCATATAGAGACTAGTTAGCTAATTATTATATTATTTAAGTAAAAATGTATTTAATTTATAAAAAAGTGTTTCACTTTTTTTAATAAATGTGGTTGCAGTTTTAAAGGATGAGCTGATAAATGGAGCTAAAATTGGTAAAAACATAGAAAATGGATTTAAACTGTTTACTTGTCTTACCACCATTTTACTTGATTTATTTATTTATTTATTTTACTGACATTTTATTTCTTGACAATTTTAAGAAATGTAACTTTTTTTGTTATGAGCAGATATCATATTACATTTAAAATGTGGAAAATGGCTAAATATATATGTTTTTGGTATATAAAATAAATGAGTTAATTGAAAATAGTATTACAATTAATTGAATAGCAGGAGTGGATATATAAAACAGTTTGTCTTGTCCAACATATTCTCAGAGAAAGGGGGGGTTGTGTGCTTGATGCTTGATGAAAAACAGTATCGGATACCATATGAGTGTACCGTATTCATGGAAAGTGCTAAATCAGTCCAGATAGCTGTTGCTTTGAAGCTTTTGGTAATCTTTCAAGCAAATTCTTCCACATTTTCTCCTTATAAGTTTAGTCTAGTGAATGGAGCCAAATAAGGCTCCAAAACTCTCAAAAGACTTTTTCGATACCCTAATGTCTCATGTCTTCAGCTGTCACAGTGCGGGCATGTGCTGAAACTAGCCCCAGTGCTGGTATTAGTTTATTTGAATACTAAGATCCAAAAAGACAGATGTCCCATACCTGTTCTGGGTCTCGGCTCGATAGTGACAAACAGAAACACAAAGGCGCACACAAACACCACAGACTAGACAGCAGCAGCTTTCCATGCAGTGAGCTCATTCCTTATCACCGCCTGCAGGTTTGGGGCTGAGAGATTGCGAGGAGGACACAAAGACACAGAAACAGAAAAGAGGGATGCATGACAGTCAGCAGAACAGGAATTGAAAAAAACTAGTTTGACTTCAAGCAGAAGCCATGTCAGCAGACTGAAAGCATATCATCTCCTCAGAGAGAGAGAGAGCTGAACAGAAGAAGGTTAGAGACACGAGGAATGCAAATGTGTCATTAATAAGCTTCATTTTTGCTTAAGTTTTGTATTCACAGATGGTCAGCAGGATATTTCACTAAATTAATTCTGCTGTTTTTATATTGGGTGTTAGGATGGAAATATACTGTACATACTGTACATACACCGATATATCCATGAACCTGCCTACAAAAGCCATAAATATGTTTACTAAACTTGAACTTTACTATAGCTCTGATTACACTTTATAATAATTATTTTAGATTTTGATGTATTTATTTTATTTAGCACTGTTCCTTATCTTTTGCTGTTCTTACAGTATTTATCCAAAGATAAGCTGCTCTGGCAACTGATTTGGCAGTTCATTTGGCAGTGTATTTGTTGCACCGGTAAGGCTTGCTAAAACTGAGCAGCAGATTGTGAAAGAGAGGTTTACGTCCGGAGTTCAAGCACAGTTCAGTGTATATTTATAACATTACATATTTTAAATGCAGTGGGACGTCACCTCCCACTCCAGGCATCTCTTCTGAATGGTGCCTTGCGCACTGACACACTGACTCATCCTTAAAGGTCCCATATTGTCAAAACTGAAATTTCCTGGCTTTTTTTCATGATAACAGAGGTCTAGGGGCTATGTAACTACCATATAAGTTTCAAAACAGTCAATCCACAGTAAAGCTCACAGCCTGCATAAAGTAGCTGTGCCTTTTCACAAGCCCTTGTGACGTTCGTAAAAATGTGATGTCCGAAATATTCATCACCGCCTTCAGTCACCATCCCGAGCACCGCCCACCGTCCTTTTGCCAAACCCCCAAACAACATTGCATACATGCCATTGCTGAGCAACAACAGCACGGAAACATGTCGGAAAGGTTAACTTTAAAGCACTTCAGCTTTTCTGGTCACACGATTAACATGGCCAAGAAAAGTGAGGTGATTTTTCTAAATTAGAGGATGCTGCCGAGTATGAATATTTGTTTTTTTATATTTTTGTGCTTGTCTGTATAGGATTTTGTTTTTATTTACATTCAGTCATTTAGCAGACACTTTTATCCAAAGCGACTTACAAATGAGAACAATGAAAGCAATCATTTTCATGTCATTATGCCTTGTTATTTTTGTTTATGTGTGGTTTGAGTTGCATTATGCCTTTTGTTATTTCCATTTCATGTGGTTAGTGTCAGGGTTGTGTATCATTAAGAATTAATGTGAGGAAACAGGATAAAGAATTTTAATGTAAAGACATAGAATTAAAACTAATTGACTTCAAAGAAATGCAAACTGAAGAAAAGCAAGAGTTTCTCAAGAATCACTTTGAATGTTGACTTGACAAAGACTTAAAACATTTTTAAAGCCTTTAAGTTTGAAGGGGTTTAGGCGATAGATTAATAAAAAAAATCGCAAGAAAACAATTTGAAATAAATGTTGTTCTCAGAGAATCCTGAAAAAACATCACTGGAATGAATAACATTTTAAAGTGTATTCAGATAGCTATCTTGACTTGTTATAATATTTCACAATATTACTGTATTTTTTAAGTATTAGATAAATACAGCCTTAGTGAGCATAAGAGACCTCTTTCAAAAACAGAAGATGGATGGATGGATAGAACGTGTTACGCAGTTTTTACGCACAGCAAGTGAATGGGACTCAATCTGCGTTAATGTGTCGGTCTGGGAGGAAACAGCATGTACTGATTAGGTAACACTTAACACATCCTTTTCCTCATGATCAGCATTGTGCAAAACCACAGTTAGAGTCAGCAGAGGAGAAAACGCCGAACAGACTAGAGTCAGACTGTGCCTTGTATCGAGTTCACGACAGTCTCCGGTTGATTCATCTACCTGTAAAACAACTTTCAGAAAAGTGCAAAACCGGCAGATGCTGCTTTTCCTTGAATTCACACCTGTTCGTGCCATGTGCTGAGTGATTTGCCACCGAGAAGCCACCAGAAAGCTCATTAAATGAGATGGTTTTGAGGTGTACACGCTCTTGCGCTTCATTTTATGGAGACCTGCGATTTGAGGAGTGCTGAGGTAGCCATATGCTGAGACACTGATACTCCCATATGTTGAAATGTAATTAAAACCACATCCCTGACAATTATTCTGCATTTCCCCGCTTCATCCAGATGACACAAATTATGACCCACGCCGGCGCAGGTGAGACTCTAACACCCATAAATGTGGCACTTGTGAAAATGATTGTTCTCGCACTACAGGCCGTGACCGCATCACCTTGTGCATTGGCCGCAACCATACCCAAGCGGACCATTATCTCTGTGGGTCATGGCTGGAACCATAAATTGGTTACTTAAACCTCTGGACTACAGAGGTGTATGTGATCCTGTAACACTGGCCACTGCTAGGTGCTAATCTTCAGGGCATAATAGCAGCCTGTGAGTTGGTGTTAGGCATTAAGTGTGAAGTCCTGCCGTCAAACTCTCATTAGGTTTGCTGGTGTTTGCAAGAGCTCTTTTGTTAGTCCTGTTTATTGTACATGAGAGGTTGCTTGATAATAACCAAGTGCGCTTCGAATTAGCAGGCAGACCAGCCTGATCAATTTTCATTTAACCCAAATTAGTCATTTCAACTTAATTGTTTATTGGTTTAGGAAATCAAAAGACTTTGGCAGTGACGCAAAGAGCACAATTACCTAGATAAATGAATGACTGTTATTAGACAACGCTACATTTTGATTGTGTTAGATTGATTCTTCACTTGACTGCTTCCTAAATTTGCTCTGTTGGGTAACTACATTTACATTTACATTTATTAATTTAGCAGATGCTTTTATCCAAAGCGACTTACAATTGAAGGAGAAGATTTTTTATTGATCAGATAAACAATTATACAGAATATAACCAGCAGTGAAATTTCTGCTCTGCATTTAACCCATCCAAGTGCACATACACACGGAGCAGTGGGCAGCCAATGCTCGACACCCGGGGAGCCCTGCTCAAGGGTCTCACCTCAGTCGTGGTATTGAAGGTGGAGAGAACGCTCGTTATTCCCTCCCCCCACCAACAATTCCTGCCGGAGCGGTTACAAGTCCGACACTCTATCCATTAGATCACGAATGCCCCATCAATGAGGAATACAATAAGAGATACATTATAAAGAGGCAAACAGACAGAAGAAGTGTTTGTAATACAAATTTATATGCATTGTTCAGAGCAAATTCTAGCCAGACAGTGAGAGGTTAAAGGAAAGAGAGCAAAGTTAATGACTTTTTTTTTTTAAAAATTTTTTTTATTTTTTTACGATGAAGTCAAGTGATGACGGAAGAGATGAGTTTTCAGGTGTTGTTTGAAAATTGTCAGGGATTCAGCATTCCGGATGGGGGTGGGAAGTTCATTCCACCAGCCAGGAACGGGTGATTGAAAACGTTCTGGAGAGTGATTTTGTGCCTCTCTCTGATGGTACCATGAGGCCATGCTCACAGATCTCAGACTTCTTGAGGGAATGTAGATTGTCATAAGGGAGTAGAGGTAGGAGGGTGCTGAGCCTGTGGTTGTTCTATATGCAAGCATCAGTGTCTTGAGCTTGATGCAAGCTGCAACCGGGAGCCAGGAGATAAAGAGAGGTGTGATATGGGCCCTTTTGGATTCGCTGAAGACCAGTCGTGCTGCAGCATTCTGAATCATCTGTAAAGGTTTGATTGTGCATGGTGGATGTAAGTGGTCTCTAGAGGTCGCTAGAGGTAATACACTCACAGTCAGCTATCTGCCTCATATTAAGGAAGCCAAGGGCTGCGACAGTGAAAACTCGCTCCGTTCACCAAGGGTGCAAAACTCTCTGTCGCAGCCCTTGGCTTCCTTAATATGAGGCAGAGAGTCTCAAACGAGTGCAATCAGTTTATATTTCTGAAACCAGCATAAGCACCCGTTTGAGACTCTCTGCCTCATATTACGGAAGCCAAGGGCTACGACAGTGAAAACTCGCTCCACTCACAAAGGGTGCAAAACTTTAAACTGGTTGCTTTCTAAGTTAGCCACTAGCTTGATGGTCTGTGGGATATGTACTGAGCTTCTGGGACAAGATAAATCTGACAAGTGAAACTGTTGATCAACTTTCCAGGTTCTGGTCTCACAGCCTCAAACCCGGTCACATGAATGACCTGACTGTGAATGAATTACCTCTAGAGACCACTTACAATGGAAGTCCAGCTAGAAGAGCATTACAGTGGTCCAGTCTAGGTATGACAAGGGTTGGACAAGAAGTTGTGCTGCATGCTGTGTAAGGAACAGCCTGATCTTTTTTGATGTTGTGCAATGCAAACCAGCAAGATCTTGATGGAGTAATTGTAGAACAACTTAGCTGGATGGTGAAACCATGCTGTAGATTTGGAGTGGCAGGGAAGACAAGGAGCTCAGTCTTTGCCAGGTTGAGCTGTAGGTGATGTTCTTTCATCATGCCGAGATGTCCGCCAGGCAGCCTGGCAGTAGCTGAATATTGAATGGTCAGATCTTTATTCCTTCTCATATAAACGCATTTTGTTCTGGAATCGTACTTGCACCACATTTACTTCATCTTGATATTAACATTGAGTGATGTGGCATTTATGAGGGAAGCTAAAATAGATGTTGATTGATGCGGGCGAAAGGTTTTTGTTTACGTATTCTGAGCCCTTGAACTTTTGATGTGCCCAAACTTTTGAGGTGCCTCAGACAAGTTTTCGAACTTTTATCACTTAAATTTTTTTCCACAAAGCATTTTTCTGAGCGGATACAGTGCGTGGAGTGTGTGACTGTGAAAGTGTGTGTGTGTGTGTGTGTGTGTGTGCGTGCGTGCGTGCGTGTGTGTGTGTGTTTGTGCATGTGCAGGTTTAGCCCTCTGCACAGCTGGTCTTTGAAGCTCTGCTGCTGTAAGGCTCCTCTCAAACTCCGTCATTAAGACCAATCCTGTGACAGTGAAGGAGACCCTTTCTCTGACCCTACCCTCTCATTAATGTGTGTGTGTGTGTGTGTGTGTGTGTGTGTGTGTGTGTGTGTGTGTGTCATGTTTATGTGGTTTATGAGGACACAAATTTGTATAATGACATAGGTATGACATAGGTATTACAAGGAGAAGGTGATTTATGAGGACATTTTCAGTGTCCCCATAATTCAAAATGCTTATAAATCATACAGAGTAAGTTTTTTGGGGGGAAAGTAGAAATGCACCGTCTCCTGTGAGAGCTAAGTTTAGGTGTAGGGTAGGTGTAGGGCAATAGCACATACGGTTTGTACAGTATAAAAACCATTACGCCTATGGAAAGTCCCCGTAAACCATAAAAACCAACATGTGTGTGTGTGTGTGTGTGTGTGTGTGTGGGTAGGATGTTTTCTAGTGCAAGGACCATTTTAAAGAATGTGCTATCATAGTCATGTGCTATCGTGCTCGCTCAACCGGAGGGAATCCTGTCAGATTGTCTATTCTTTGAGTAAAAGCGTGTGCGGGTCGGCCAATCTGGTTTCGTCCGTTAAAGTTAACCTTTTCAAAAAAATTGTGACAGTGAGTGACCTTACATAAGCAGGTTAAATCGGAATTTCTCCAGTTATAGTGTTAGTGAAGCGGTCAGGGGAATCTTTCTGCCTCCACCTAAGCTCCGCCCACAGAAAATTTTTACTATGTTTACTAACAGAAAAGGGGTCTATACGAGATACTTCAATTCATCCAAAAGTTATAGAATTACAGTACCCAACAACTCCGACTTAGTGTGCTCCATCATAGATTTTGGAAAAGTGTTCCCAGATCCCCAAATCCCAGTCGATGGCCCTGCACTTACTTGAGTGAGTTATTGTTAATAACTGTGTGTCATTAACTCTGGTGTTGTGTTTTTATCCCAGGAGAACATGTGGCTGGACAGTGTATCTCTGCTTATCAAAGATTCGTTTGAAGGGGAGATGCTGATGATTGACAACCTCTCCGGCTCCGTCTTCCATCATTACTCCTCCCCACCCGTCTGCAAGGACTGCAGGACTCATCCGCAAGAGGTACACTGGAGCTGTGTCAGAGTTTGCTAATGCACTCTTTAAGAAGTCTAATCTTAAAAACTGACCTACGTGCAAATCTTTACAATTTAATAGAGAATGCCTTTAAATTCAGTTTTAAATTAGCAAACATGATGCCATTTGAATTTAGAGATATACAATTACAATTAATTGAAAAAAGGATCATTTCTGAAGGATCATGTGACACTGAAGACTAAAGTAAAGGCTGCTGAAAATCATTGCATCACTTGAATAAATTACAAATTAACATATATTGCAATAGAAAATAGTTAATTTAGTTAATTTCATAATTTTACTGTTTTTGCTGTTTTTTTCTAGATAGATAGATCAATTGACTGATGTTATTGTACTATAGCACATTATTTAATGTACACACACAAAATCTCTCAATGCTTGTGTCGCATCACAGTCACTGGACAGGACAGGGTTAGTTCAGGAAAGAAGTAATTCAAGCCGTAACCTTCACACCTGTCATCCGGCCAGGCTGCCAACAATGTCAGTCTATCAGTTTGTCTCCACTACCCTGTCTCTGCTCTCCATACATCTCTGATTTGCAAGCTCTTCTCTTCCACTCACTCTGTTTGACTCTAAACGTCTTTCTTCTTGAATTGGCCAGAATTCTTCTTTGGAAAGTCATCATCACGTTGTCAGACATAAACCATGCTGTCCATAACAATCCAAAGTCTCTGTTGACAGTTTTATCACTCAAATTCAGCTCAGCACTCTGCAAACTTAAACAAAGCTTTTAGACTGGCATACAGTAAACGTCTGCAGAAATTCAAATAGTCGGGAAGGATTTTAATGATTAACAACCCTCTCAATTCTCATTGCTATAAATTCTTGCCTACAGCAGATCCACATGGCTGAACTGGAGCAGGCGTCTCTGAAGTCGGAGCAGCTCTCAGATAAGTCATCCTCACCAGCGCTCCCTGATGACCTCAGCCTGGACGAGCAGAGCGTGTACCAGATGGCTGTCAAAGAGGGCAAGGTGAGCTTTCTCTCAGAAAAATGATTGTCTTTTTGAATGACTCACCCCCCCCAATTATCTTAGTATCTACACTTTGAAATATCTGTTTAAAGGTATGCACTCATCAGTATTCTTGCTAATATCTGTATTTATTATTGGTGATTGTTGATAATTACATTCATCCAATGGCCAATAAGTAATAAATAGCTAATATTAAAATATTAGACACTAAACATTCTAATCATCTAGGGTCAAACAGATTTTTTAATGCTTTTGAAAGAATGAATTCACCAAAGCTACATTTATTTTATGCAACATGCAATACTGTTGTGAAATAGTATTACACTTTTAAATAACTGTTTTCTATTTTAATATATTTTTATAATGTAATTGATTACTGTGATGGCAAAGCTGAATTCTTGTTATTATCAGCAGCTTAATATTTTTGTGGAAACCATGATACTTGAGACCTGAGATGACCGATCACCTGAGCAGAGATGATGCTGGTGATGATGATGAGGGTTGCTCAGACAACATACAAAACTAACAAAAACTACCAAATTTTGCTATAAGTTTGATCGCAACATATAATCATTGCTGTTAACCATCTGTTTGATTGCATGACATTAATTAACTGCTTGATTTTTGCCTTATATTTCTGCCATATGAACATCAACTTGAGATAGTCACCATGGATAAGCTATTACTTTATATAATGTAGAAACTTGGATTTTCTGTAAAGCTGCTTTGCAATGATTTGCATCGTGAAAAACACTATACAAATACACTTTAATTGAGTTGAATAATTTTAGGATTCTTTGATATACAGAAAGTTCAAAGGACATACTTTATATCAAACAGAAACATTATAAATGTTTTGTAACATTATAAATGTTTAATTATTTGGGTGTTTTTAAGAGATTTGAAGTTGATATAGTTTTGATGTAATATGTTTTCATGCCCTTAATAGTGACTTATGCTCAGTAGCAGATTAAATCTCTGCCCCCCTGGAAATTATTTACCTCTATTTGATGTATAAACTGCTGTAATCCCTTATATCCCAAACAATGATCCTTTAATTATATATAATCAGTGAGAATGACCACAGACTCGCACTAATTAGACTGAAGAAATCAAATAACTATTAGCTGCTAGTCTAAATCCTGCTGTCTCGTGGGGCATGTAGCTTCGCTGCTCAACCAGTGTAATTCTTCAGCAGACATAAACATCTCTAGCTCTTTGTTAGATAAATCCCATAAAGGACAGTATATGGGGCAGATGGCTCCGATTATCTAGCAGAGCTTAATCGTCCCTTAGTCTCTTTTAGTGTTACAGAGGGAAGCCCTGAATGCAGGGAGCCTATAAGTGTTTAGTTTATCAAGAAAATAAGATGTTAGCGTTTAGGAGACTTGAAAGTCTCACCAGGATCCTGAAAGCTCATGCTAATATTTCTGCTTAGGAAAGGGGTTGTGATGAGTGCCTGAACACTGAAGAACCTGGAGGGAGAGGTAACAGCAGGTTACGGCGACCCTCTCGGGTTCACAGCTCTGGGACAGAGGATGGGGCGGCAGTGAATGGAGGCGGTTCTCAAAGTCCACATCACAACACACCTGCTCGTCACAGCACAGGTAATGCGGCACATCCACAGTACTAAGGGAATGATAAGCAAGAAAAGCATTGTGCACATTAGTTGTGCAAGGTTCAGAATTGAAAAATTGTCTCCCTTTCCAAATAAGATTTTTAATTTGAATTGAACAATAGAAAAACAGTTTGCCTAATGTAAAAAAAGGCAACCTATTACATTAAATTTGATCAATTAAAGGGATAGTTCACCCAAAAATGACAATTCTGTCATTAATTACTCACCCTCATGTAATTTCAAACCCTTCATTCATCTTCGAACACAAATTAATAACAGCTTCATAAAATTAAAGTTGAACCACTGATATCACATGGACTATTTTAATGATGTCCTTACTAACCTTCTGGGCTTTGAACATATAAGATGTGTTGCTGTCTATGCAGGGTCAGAAAGCTCTCGGATTTCATCAAAAATATCTTAATTTGAGTAAGTAATGAAATAATTTCCATTTTTGAAAGGCATTATTTGCCTCTAAAAACTAGAGACAAACATTTTACACACAGATCTCACAAACATCAACAAATTAAATTAATTCAGTGAACATATGAACTCTGAACCATGTGACAGCTATCTAACAGTGGCAACATTGACATCAGCATAAATTAAGCCAGATTTTAAATTATATTACATTTTAAATATATATATATACTATATTTATATTTTATATATCAACAGCTTTTGTTAACAACATTGTTGGTGTGTTATTCTACTTCCTTACATTCAAACTCAAATCTGCATTCTGTTTGCTTCCTCATTCAGTAACTGAATTTGTGTGCAGGCGGATTTCCTTGTAGCAGCAGTAATCAGGAGCACCCAGGGGTTTCTGGAGCTTCGAGCCACTCTACCACTCCCATCCGTCTCCCTGCTGAATTCTTCTACCCAGCTGCCGCGGCCCTCCCCACACCCACAAGAGGCCAGCCGGGACACAAACCAAGAGGGCTTCGGCTAACTTCCCCAGCCTCATGGGCGTCCCTACGCTCTCCTGGAGCAAACACCAGGCTGCTCACCACACAGGTTTGATCTTACACACATGAACAACTTGTACATTGTGTGTCTCATTGCGTTTACATGGACATCAGTAATCAAATTAGATTAATCAAATTAGAAAATCAAATTCAAGTTGCTTTTAGAATATTCCTTTCATGTACCCGTTTTACATGTTATAGTACATAGATCGATTAATGGCACGCATTTTATGTCCCCACGCGAGGCCATCCGATGTTCCCTCCAGAATTTGACATAAACATACAGTTCATCTTCGTTATGGTACCAAATACAGTTTTGGGTGTTTCATTTTACGAAAGCTGAACCGTTATTGTCATGCTACTTGCAAACAGACAATGACGGATACAAATTGTCCAGCAACAGTCCTCCTCTGCCCTATCATTCGAAAACATTTCATTCATGCCTGCGACAAACTCTGATGTATTGGATAAGAGTAAAAACTGGTGGGAGAGAGTTGTTTTAATTAAATTTTAGTTTGCCATCAAATGGTTGACCACTGCATGTGTGTCCTGTCACAAAATACACCGAAAAGTCCTTCATGATGGTAATAGTGTGATTAAGGTGTGTACTTGTCTATACTCCCTGTTCAAAAATTCAGCATATGCTGGTTAGGTATGTTTTGAAGCATGGCTGCTGGTTTGAGCTGGTTTAAGCTGGTCCAGAGCGGAACTAGTTGCTTAGGACCATCTTAGAACGAGCACATGACCAGCTAAGAACCAGCTTAAACCAGTTCAAACCAGCAGCCATGCTTCAACACATACCTAACCAGTACATGTTGTTTTTTTCAACAGGGCTGCACTTCGATAATGCGACAAAAATAGGATGTCAAAAATAATGTCTTAATTCGATTTGTGCTTACTTCGAGTATGACTATAAGGTAATCAAAAACTATTTTTACATGGTAGATTCTTAATCATGTTAATATCGTAATAAGTACTGTTGACCATGTAAACGTACTGATTGTCTATTCACTGCTAAAAACTCGACCTCTCTGCCCCCAGTATCCATCTCACAGTGACTCCTCTCTGGCTACGGGGAGCTCAGAGAGCAGCCTACCAACCACTATGGAAGAAGGGCTCAGTTTCATCGTATCCACCACCCAGCCGCTGCTGGACACACTCCTCGACGATCGCGCCAGCCTCTCCACAGAGACCCTGAGACCCAATCCTCCGGCCACCCAGAACCTCCAAACTACTAGAGGACACCAGCACAGCGAGAGCAGCTGCGAAACGGACATCAGGGGAGGAAGTACTCGGCAAGGATCCGATGAGGATGTAGGGATGATACAGTGCGGCTCTAACCAGACGTGTGATAGCCAGCAGCTTTCAGAGACGCCGAGCAGTCTGTCGCTGACGTCGCTGCTTCTGCCTAGCTCTCTAGTGCCCCCGTCTGTGAAAAAGTGCAACAGCACGGGCAGCTTAGACTTCGGGAATCTCACAACCCAAGAAAAAGAGTTCATAAAAGAGCCACAGGGTAAAATCACCAGCCCCTGGAAAAAAAGTAGAGAAGAAAGAAGAGAGAGTCAATCGGTGGCAGCACAAGGAAAAGACGGGGAAAGTACAAGCCAAATAACAATTGTGGGCTCCAGGAGAAATAGATGAAACTTTACCTAGTGTTAGTTATTTCTAAAGCCCACTACTCGATCTCTGTTTTTTTCAGGGAACAGTTTGACATGTGGCATTCTATCTCAAAGTCTTTCTCTCTCTATCTCCCTGTTTTCATTTGTGACCTGTTACCATTTTGTATTTGCTTGTGGTAAACGTCCAACAGGACTGTAGAGAAACTGGATAGAGAGACCAGAGAGCAGTTTGGCCCCTTAGAGCATGACTAGACCGAAGGGGACTGTTCAAACAGATGCCTGAACAATCAGGTCAGGAGACGACATACAGTACAGGCAAAGCTTTCCGTATGAAGGAATGCTGGGTGTTTTCTCAAAAGTTAGTTAAAAAGGAAAAAAAACTACTGTTATATATAGAGAACTGAAAAGATAAGGAGATACAGTTAAATAAAATACTTAGATTGATTCTCTAAAAGAGGGAATGTTGTATTTAATGATTTGACACGGTTACATTACAATGAAGATCTTAGGATTTTAACTCTTTCAGTATAAACATATTTTAAAGGTTTTTTGTTTGTTTCGTTTTTGTTTATTTTGTTTGTTTGTACTTGTGTTTTACAATGCTCCTCATTAAATCTGAAGCAAAGCATTTGTTTTAGAGAGTGACTAAAATTAATGAGAGGAAGTCAGACATCTGTCTGTATGTAAATTTATTTATTTATTTATTATTTAGATTTATTTATATATTAATTTATTTAAATTATTCTTTATATATTTAATTAAAGGGCAAATGTAGAAATATGTAATCTCCTACCTTTTGCATTAGGAGATGAAGAAAATATGGACTTGAGGACAAAGAGCAGTCCTCTGCATGAGTCTCTTTACAAATAAGTTCAATGTAACAACTACTGAAGATGTCAATGCTGGAAGAAAGCAGTGAGGTTTTTACTCCGATATTTTTTTATCGATATGCTCTGGATCAAGGAATAGGTGATGCGCATTGTTGTGGTCACCGTTCTCCTCCCCACAACCCAAGAACATTTCTCTGTGACTTTATTCCCTGCAAGTGGCTTCCATTTTTATAATTTTGATTAGGTTGAGGAGGCTTTTTTGTATGCTCGGGTAAAAAGAACCACGCAAACAAAACAAAAAAAAAAGAAAAAAAACATCCTATGGATTTTAGACTGTGGATTACACGAGCTCATGGGTGTTGAATACAGCCAGACACAAAGGATGAGGAACCGGCCATGGGATTTAAACGCTTCTTCAAGAACCCTGGAGCCTCTGCTTTATTTTGGTCCTCGGATGACATGTCAGATGAGGAAAACACAAGATGGTGATATTTAGCTTTCATTTTGACAAAACTAGGTTGATTGGATTTGCAACTGAATCAATTATTTATACATGCATTTTTATTTAGCATGGTTACTGGACTGCAGTAGGACACCTGATTTATTATTCCTCCTCTTTGAAAACAAAATGCACTTGTTTGCTCTTTGTTTAATTTAGCTTAGACTTGGTCACTGTATTCATGTGCAAATGGAGCAACTCTATGTATGACACTCTAAATATCTTAGTTTAGTCTGCTGTAGTGTTTAGCACCCCTAATGTTTTTCCTTGTTTTTCTTTTAGTATATTCAGGTGAATGTCACATGTAGGTTTGACCTGTTGATGAACTTCATTGTCATTTGATTGGTAGTGACTGTCCATCCATGACATCTGGGTCTCTGTACATTATGCCAATTATGTTGTGGTTTAATCAGGACCTAAGTGCGGGATTGTCGTTTCATTCATGGAGCCACCGTTTTGAAATGAGGAACACCGAAGTATTAAAGTTTAATCAGCAAAACACAATAACAAAGGGCTTACTTGGTTTCCAAGGTGTTCTTGGATCTCACCAAACAGTTTTTGCTAATAGTGCGCAAGACTTCAAAGGTTAGTCTGACACTACAGCAATAAAGAGTAGCGTTGTGTGCCCCAAATATACATAATGATGTCAATGTCCTTTTTTCCCCTTTTCAATAGATTATTTCCCCTTGTTTGCTTAGTTAAAAAACCTGCACGACGTGAGGGCTGATCACATTGCATAACCGTTTGAGCATTGAGAATAGATGGGCTGCCAATGGTTCAGATGAACAAATGTAGTCATTTCGAACTCAGGGCCTTGGAAAATACCACTACTGAATGCTCTGTTTCCTCAGGGAGACAGAGGCCTGGAAAAGGAGGACTGTATGTGAAATGTTTAAGTTCATTTGATTTGACTTTGCATTTAATGCTCTAATAAGGTTGCGTCAGTGCATCGCCATCATAGCAGGATACGAGTGTAGGCCAGTTTTATAAAAGTAAACTGAAAGCGAATTCATAGCCATCACTGTATGTAGCTTAAAGAAAAATCTGACCATGCATTTAAGGACGGATGCATATATTACGTGTATGTACGTGTGGTGTTAAATAGTCTGGAGTGATGGGTGAGATTTTATACAAAACTCGATGTGTCACTGGGTTGAACATATGTACATATACTTTTATATATCAAATTGCATGTGTGCTACAACCAATGACAACGATACATGCATTTTAGAGTGGTTGAGGCTTAGGTTTTATTGTTTTTCCCTCACCCTGAGGTCTTCCTGAAACTCTTTGATGTAAACTTAATTTCCTTTTGGTTTATTGATGAGACTACATTACCCATGAGACAGCTGTGTGGTCATGTGCTAATTTGTGTTTGAACTGTCTGCTAGCTTAGATGGACAGCTCTGGTCCTCAAATCTGATTGGCTGTGCAGCGCTGAATGAGTGCTGATATATCTATCGCCTTTGGGACTACATTTTCACTGTTGGAATGACTCAGATTGTGTGTGTGTGTGTGTGTGTGTGTGTGTGTGAGAGCTTTATGGAGTGGAAGTGGGATCGTTTTGTCTGAGTGAGCAGGGAGCGGAAAATGCAAAAACCTTAAAAAAAAAACTGGCTTGATTGCAATGCTCTTTGCGGTCACTCCATTTTGCTCACATCCTCTCTTCTGTTATATGTATGTTGGTTGGCAACACAATACTTGATGACTGGGCTTTTTTGGAAGTATTTTATACTGTAAAACAATATTATTTGAATTGTCCATGCAGTGAAACTCAATGGGGTTTCATGTTGACTCTGGAAATACAAATCCCATTGATTATCTCCATAGGGAAAGTAGATTTTTAATGATAAATTATAAATCTTTAAAAACAGACAAGCCTACTGTGATCTGCGAGTTTGATCAACGGTTTTGTTGAAGTGGTATTTCGACTGATTTGTTTAATATTCCTGTTTAACAGTATAATTTATGAGGAAAATTTATATTTAGACATTAAGTTCTGTGAATGCTTATATATTTACATCGTAAAATATGTTGTTTCTATATACAATCAACATTTAAGTCAATGGTTTTATATTTACCTGTTGTTTTTAATTCAGTCATGTCCTTCACAGTGCTTTATGGGATTGTAGTTCTTTTCCTCTCAAAATTCGTTACACCTTTGTCTTTTTTTCAGATTTTCCAATACGTTTTTGCTTCAAAATAACGTTTGTGATGTACCTCATAACTGTTTGGTTTAGTTATTGGCTTTTAACTCTTTACTGGAGATGTTTTAAAAATCCCTATGGATAAATGAATGGGAAAGATACTTTCAGAACCAAAGCTGGTAAACAAGTGGGCAAACTATTTGTCACTCTATTGGCTTTTAAATGATCTTGTGTTGTGAACGATGACAGACTTC
This sequence comes from Gymnocypris eckloni scoliostomus, assembly GCA_027564155.1. Classification (NCBI taxonomy): domain Eukaryota; kingdom Metazoa; phylum Chordata; class Actinopteri; order Cypriniformes; family Cyprinidae; genus Gymnocypris; species Gymnocypris eckloni. The sequence continues at coordinate 31,207,040 of CM050415.1, read as the reverse complement.
TCATTTTTTGGTCAACTGTACCTTTAATTTCTTGTGCAGCATGCTTAATTTGATATTCAGTGATATTGGACGTTCATCATTAAAATTCATTGGTTTGCCCCTCTAAAGGAAACAATAAACTCCATGTAGCATGACCCTTGGGAAAATGAAGATGGTTGGAAAAAGACCAGAGAGGTTGTGACAGGAGACACGCTACTAGTGCTCTGGCATGCTTGTGTGGTCGCTCAAAAAGCTCTGAAGCGGAAACTCATGGGAGAAGTGTTGTTTCTCCACACCTAAACCATCTCTCCCCTCCAGCTATCTGTCCTTTAAATGTCAGCTGCTCTGCTGTCCCATGTCCTAACCGCACGCTCGTAGGGCCGTGGTGTCACCCACCTCGGGAATCTTAGGATGCAGGCTATCACACCACTGTACAAATGAAGTCAAAATATTTCATTTTATCATGTAAAAGGAAGGGGTGTTCTTTGGCTGAGCAGTAAATTGCCTTCTGAAAGGGTAAAGTTTCTGTAGCTGCAGTTTTTGTCTTTTACGTTGGTGCCTGGGAAGTTCTGGAGGTCGTATGCTTTATATTTGACTTTACTGCACTGTTATCTAATCATTACAGCTTCGGAGAGTGTCGGTTAGATGTATGGAGAACCTCTGACATCAGTATTTTATCTAGAGATTGAGTAATTACTTTCCTCTGTCTGGCTGGAATAAAGCGAGTGCTAATCGCTGCAGCAGTCATACGACTAAAATAAAGGTGATCCTCCAGCTTAATGACAAAAAATGATCTTCCGTGATGACCAGGGCACCTCTAAGAGGACAATGAGATGGATACCCTTGTGGTGTATTGCATGGCCTTGCATGTGTTATTATCTGTACATTTCCGTATCTGAAATGAAAAGAAAGAAAAATGAAATGGTGAAAGTTACTTCTAGGTGTTGTAATTTTGGACTAAATTGCAGCTTGTTGTGAAATCTCAAGTGTAGCTCTTAGTAGGCATGTTTGATTCTCTCTCGCTCTCTCTTCCCTCTCTCATTTGGTTTGTTTGGCAATCATTAAATCAAGGCACTAGCACTCCATCATCTCAGAGCACAGCACTTCACACCTGAAATATGGTAGCCTACTCACACATACACACAGACAACAGTTTCATCAAGCTGACACAAAGCATATCGCTCCTGACATTCTGCATGAGTTCGGTTACTTAAGCTCCACCACATTTAATGCCGATAAGGGAAAAATTTGTAGCAAAAAAGATAAAAGACAAAAAACACCATAAGCATCCTGTGACAACAGGAACAAAGGCTGAGTTATCTGATGTGCCTGTAAACCGCCCCGCTAGAAGCAATGCTGAAAGCTACTGTACGCTCTACAGCAGTGCCTCTCAACTAGTGGCCTGCAGCATCTTGGTAGAAGGTAGCTGATGTTGGTAGCCTTGAGCATGAAACCATAGAATTGTAACCAAGATTGTCAGTTTTCTATACCATGTTAAATGTTGTGCGTATTATTAAATGAATGCCAGTCGTGGTAATAAGTTTAATATGAATGAGTTTCAGTATGATTTTAAGAACGCTTTTACTTTTTTACGATAAACAATATTTTAGTACTTTGATGTTTGGTCCCAGCATTTCCAGTGTAAAATCCTGAAACAAAACCAGCTGAGAAGCACTGCTTCAGTCTAATTGCATCTTCTAAACCCTAATTCCTATCCGTTTGATTGGCCATGATGTGTGAGTGTAGGATGAGTCATCAATATTTCCAAATTTTAGTTGTGTATATCTGCAAAAAGTAAACTTTTATTCAGTGTTTAGGACCACACTGGCATACAGATGACCGCAAAGCTAATAGAAAAGGAATGACAGCCACAATTACATTTAGATTGAATGTTTTTAATATTAGACTGTTCTGTATAGCCATGTGTTAAGAAGTTAAGTGAGAGAAGACAGACTGTTGGTACGTTTTATGTTGTGTGCAGACGTGCTTCGTGCTTTGGTCAGTTTATATTAGTAACAGATGCATATGGAGCTTTTTATTTTGTGTTAAAGTGTCCAAACTCTTTCAACAGTAGAGGTTATATTACTATGCAGGATTTTGCTTATTACATGATTTTGCTTGCTTGCATGTCCTTTCCTAGTTCTGAATCATACATTTATGTTAAAAATTAGTAGTAAAGTCCATTAATGATCATGTTTCTGAGAGCTTTGCTAATGTAGTTTCAGCTTCAGTTCATTGAATTCACTGGTTGACTTTGCCTATTATGTGTAAGTTTATGTATGTTTAATAGACAGCTGATGGCAATGATAATTCATTCGTGATTCATTCGAATCGCCTTTTGATCCTGAGTTAAAAATACAAACTTGTTTGAAAAAGAACAGTAGACACTTTAGGAACTGTAAAATAAATTCTATATCCTGAATCGAGACAACAGGTGTTTGGGTTGAAATCCTTGCCCCAGAACCCTGCATGGAAACAAGAGAGATCTTTTTGGGGCCTGAGACTGATGATGATTCTTATTTGCAATGATGGCATCATCATTTCTTGTTTAGGTGCGGCAGGCGTGCTACTGTCTGGGCTTGTCCGCGAGTGCTACGGCAGGCTTATGAAGGGTCAAATCTTTGTTATTAAGTTTGCCCAGGCTCACCTTGCCTGTGATTGAATTATGACCCAATAGTAGGCATCTAAATAAGGGGACCACTATAATGTGCAAAAAATCCTTCAAACAGTGAAGATTTCACTAGACTTTAGTCACTGCAGCCTTTTAAGAACTAGTATGTTGCTGTATTGGTCCCAAAAGAAAAAAAAACTGTATCTTTAATTCTAACCTGATTAAAATCGGGTTTTATTTTCATTATGGGTGCCATGTTAATCTTAGCTAAAAATGATTTTGAATGGACTTTGATTCATTCCATCATATAATGATGCTGTAAGATTAGAAAAAAAGTTTGAAATATATACAGTAGTTGCTTGATGCTTTATGTAAACATATTTACAGAATTATTTTTTCTCCCGACTGAACGGAGCAATGTAAACAGTATATTTCAGAGCATGGGTATGTATTTATAAGTTCTAAGGTTTTTGTTATTTCTCAGATGTCTGCTGAGTGTTTTGCACAAGTTTGGTCAGAGAACTAACAATGTTTATTTCCAGCATGTTATGTCTGTTTATTTATTTATGCTGCATTGACATTAATTAAGTGAGCAGTGTCTGTATCCTCCAGGAACATTTGGCTCATTTTCATGTCTTTTCATGCACCTGATTATTTACAGGTACAATGTAATTTATACATTCAAAGTCATCATTAGTCTGTGATGTTGTTATTTATCTTACCAAACATGATCTTGTTTTTATCAAGCAAAACATGTTGAATTGTAACTGTAAGCTCAAGGCTCCATTTCCAGAGCCTCATTTCACTTTGCAGGAAGGATTGAGCATGTTGCTCTGATTTAAAAAATCATTCAAATCATTCTTGCTAAATGACTGCACCGAGTGCTCTGTGGAAATCCAACTATGCTTTAGCATTATAGGGAGCAATACATTATATATACAGGGCTCTCAGTGAATTTGCTGAAACATGAATTCTTAACTTCTGCTTGAAACGAGGTAAAACATTTTCCACTTCAATGTTACAAGATCTTATTTTAAAGCCAAGGTCTTAGAAAGCACTGACTCTGTTTGGCCACTGGTTATTATCAGTGTTAAGGACCATGAAAAATCATAGCTTGCCAAGCTGCAAGCTAATCTTTAGAAGTAGTTGAACTAAAGTATTAAAACAAAAGGTGGCTGCACTATATTGTTGCTGGCATAGATTAGTTTTTAATTCATATCTCAGTTAGGGTGACATTATCAGTCTTGGAACAGGTAAATGTATGCTATAAAATACACCCAGATTTACATAAGCGAATCGAAAATATAGTACAGAGCATATCTGCATTTTGTATGTGTTTACATTATTTACATCCAAACGAATTGATTAATTTGAATAAATCAGTCTCTACAATTTTATGTGGGAAAGGACAGGATGTGAGTACAATGTTTTATTCCCCATTGCAGACAGTAAACACAGTGAAGTAGCATTTGATAGTTTTTAAGTAGAAAAGCAAACTAATTTGAAACAGCTGTTTTGTGCCACTACTAAAATAAAACATGTTTGTAAATTGTAATGTTGTAAATTAGTTGCATCGCTGCTTTTAGTGATGCTTCTCCTCAACCCTGGTGGTTATAGGCCTACCGTCCCAAAACGGAAGCATTCACTGTTAATTTGCATCCTAATGTCATGATGCAAGCACATCAATATCGTTACGTGCGGCTGCATTCATGATTAGATTAGATTTTCAGTTCAACACAATGCTCTAGAAGGCCGTTCAGTTGTCTAGTTGAATGTTATGTCACGGTTTAACATGAAGCATGGTCCTTGCGCAGCAGGTAAAGCCTCTACTGTCCCTCTTCATCTTCGTTCCGCTTCATTTAAGTGGCCGTTTGTTTGCATTCACGCAGTATATTAACTCGATAAAAAACCTCATCTGTTTTTCTATTAGAATGTGAAGTGCTAATATTGGAAAGAGATTACTCAAAGACTGTTTTGCCAGGGTTGACATTAATACAGCAGCAGCAGTGTTGCAGATAGTCGCTGAGAGACAAAAAATCACTAGCAATTTATTCCTGATGTGTCATGTTCTCTATAGCAATTATGATGCTGGCCTATTGTGTGAAGAATAAAGGAGATGCAAAGATAGCATTTTCCATTTTTCATCAACCCCGTGCACAGCTTCTGATCTGTTACAACAAAATGCTCTCTCTCACACTTTGCTCTCCATATCTGTCTTTCTCTTTTCTTCCATCCTTGTAAATGTTGCGCTGCACGTGCTTCGGCATGCCTCTAGAAGATTTGACTTGTGCATTGCGCGCGACTGCTAGTTCACACAAGGTAACCACCCTTGGGACTGTATTACATATTTATCATGGCAATTAGGAGACTTGTGCACTAAGGGCCATTGAAAAGCGAATGTGCCCCTGCGCATTGATGCAGTCTGTCCTCGCCGCTCGTTCTTAAAGCCGATTATCAATGGCTGTGGCTTTTGTGTATACACAAGAGATGCTCAAACTTTCCATTACAGCCACCATCTTGGCACTATATGGCCCCAACAAGGGCTCTGCCACTCCCTTTAACTGTACCACTCTGCTTTCATAGAAAATAGCAGATCGCCAAGAGAAAAATAAGGAGGATGTGGTCTCAAAAGCTGTGATAAGTGTTCAGCAGGCACATACTAACCCGTCCACAGACATCTACAAACCAAGGTTGAAAATAGCCCTTGTTTGTCTGGGTGACATATGTTGTGTAGCCCCAGGCTCCAGGAAACCGGTCCGAAGCCAGCACCTCCAGCACAGGATGTTACTATAGTGCACGTTACTATGATTCTCTTAGTCATTCATGAAGAGAGAAACCAGAGCGCCTGGCTGTGAAATATCTATATAGCTACAAATCAGCTACAAATTGCTGATTTCAATAAAAGAGGAGATGTGGGACTTGTTTGTAAGCCCAGAAGGCTGGGCGGATGGGTAGACTCTGGGCCCCTGCTCCGCATTCACAATCGAATGGCCCCAGCCGTGCATGAATGAATGGATAGATGCATTAGCATCTCCTCACATCAGTCCTCTGATGTCTCCACACTTTGATGTTTGGAAAGATGGACAGAAAGAAGGGGGAAGGAGAAAAGAGATGGCACGGGATGAGAGAGCGGAATGAAAGCCAACGCTGAAGGAATAGAGAGGAAGATGGATCATTTGGGATTTTCACATTTGTCTTTGCATGGGTTTTATGTTGCATCATCTATGAAATTAATCATGGCATAGAGAGTGGAAGATGGAAATAGCTCTGTTGCACTTTGCAATGATCCACCATGATGATCGTGAAAAATCAGATTGTTGATTTTTTTTTTTTGACACATGGCCAAAAGTATGTGACTCCCTTCTAAATAACAATGGATTTAAATACCTCAGTCATATGTTTTCAGTGGATTCTTTACTATTCCTTATCTGGTCCACAAAACTAGTCTAAATGATTTATTCACTGAATTCAGTGGCAATGGTTCTTGATTTTGGCAACCTATATTTCAGTCTGTTTCTCACCCAAATCAGTCACATCGCATTACACATGAGCTATATGGACCACTTTGATGGTACTTTTTATGGTACTTTTGCTTTGAATCTTAAAAGCTCTAGTCATCATTTATTGTAATTGCATGGAAAAAAATGACCAGAATCTAATTTTTCCTTTTTGTGTTCATACAGGTTTGGAACTGTGTGAATCTGAGAAAAGTATTTATTTAATGCCCATGATTTTGTAATTACAAGTACATATGGGTGTTGTTGTTGTTGTTTTTTTTACCATTTAGTTTATTCTAGCAGAAACAGAGAGAGACGAATGGTATTATCTTATGGTTGTTTGAACTGTAAGAAGCACAGCCATATGTCATGTTTCCACATTTGTTAACGTACAAAGCCCTTTATCCCAGCAGTCTGATGCAGCGATTGAGTCATTACAGATCCACTGGGGGATTTTAGAAAGAGGGCCATCATACTCTATCTGGACTTGGTAGCACATATAGACCACTAGCTTCTTCACTGTGTGTTTACACAGCAGCTGATGGAGTGGCAAATTGAATGGATCTCAGATGGTGTGAGGAATAGGACTACAGTAGATGGGTTTGAGCATCACAGAAACAGATACCTCAGATGATGAGAGCTCTTCAAAGGAAAGGATAGGTGGGATGAGGAAATGAAATGTGTTAAGCTTATTATGGTTGTGTGATGTTTCCCATGGCGTATGGGTCTGTGGAATAGAACATCTAGAAGGTGTCTTGTATTTGTAAAGCGTATATTGTTTAAAGATTGAGACCACAGAATATAATGGAAGACATACATTTGTGCATGATAGTTTAAGGACAAGGGTGTCACAATATCTAAGGGTGCTTAAACTTTACAAATGATTAAGCTTTCATGAGTGGGAGGTACTTCCTATGAGCAAGCCCAATCAGCAGAGCTGTCACTCAAAACCACTGGGGGTGTGGCTTTACTCACCACTACCTCTCTGGCTTTCTGCTGCAGTTTGACTGATGTACCATGTTGAGAGGCATTATGAATATATATTAATATATTTATACATAACTGTATACATAACACTTTATTTTTGCTTTATTTGTACTATATTGTCAAAATGGATTGATTGCTTTATTTTGTTGATTCTGTTCATATAAAAACCAAACAAAAAGTTGTGCAATAATGAGCAATGAAGAAAAAATGTACCTTGTAATTTAGTGTATATATTCAGCCTGGTGGCAATAAAGAGGTGTGACTCCCAAAAAGATTTGACTGAGAACGGAGAATGAGGTGTCCTCTGTCACCTTTGTACATTCACAAACGGTCCTGCTTAAGATTTCATTGTAAAATGTATTGTATGAAATAAAATTGAAGATATTGAGACTTTATGAAAAACATTGGGTTATGTATGACTATTTGAATGAATTTTGTTTGTATGAATTTGGTGTTTCTCAGGTCATAATGGTGTTTTAGGTCTCTAGTTGACATGTAATAGTACATTTAATTTTTCTAATAGAATCTCAAGGCCTCGTTAATGCACATTGACCCTGTTTTGCTTTCTCAGGCGAAATAGAGAGTAGTTTGTGTGTTTGGTGATCTGTTCCTCCATTTTATTTTGGTGGGTAGGTGGTGATTAGGATATGGCATCGTTTTGAATCCATTTTCTGTCACAGATGTTTGTTTGTGTGCATGCCAGATCTACTCCTACAATATTTGCCCAAAGCTAAAGTGTTGAACACCCCTTTTACCCATCAAGCTATTGAGTCTTAGTCTCAGGAGTAAAACAACATCTCAGACACGCTCGACTTCCCACCATCTTTTAATAAAACAGATTAAAGGACTGTTATTGACAGACTGATGTCAAATTTCAAGGGTCAAAGCAACAGAGAGTCTTTAAATGTTAACAAGGATGATATTGATTTTAGCTTGTGCTTGAAGATTGATTTTGGGCTTAATGGCTTTGAAGCACAAAATAATTGGATGTTAATCAGAAATATGAGCATGTGTTTATAAATATTTCATCAGGGATCAATGTGCTGGTTTTAGGCAAAAATATTAATCAACCAACAACATTTTAAGGCTCGGTATTGGGAAACTGATTTACTTTTTATTGTCTGTGCATACTGTATGTTTAATGTTTTTGTACAAACTGCATGTGTACTTGCATGAACTTTTGCATTTCACACAGATGTAAAGAGGCAGAAACACCGTACACCGTCTTAACCCTCTAATGCTCCACAGGACTTTCCCATGCAAACGGTAAGTACAAGTCAATTGCTTTGCACCTTTACATCAGTCATCAGTATACACAATGAAATGTCACAGAAATGACCAGTGGCACTAGCAAAACCAAAGTCAACGTTCGACTCCCAGGGGACACAAATACTGCTAAAGTTTATACCCTGAATGCACTTCAAGTCACTTTGGATTAAAACATCTGCTAAATGAATAAATGTAAATGAAATCTGCTTTATCCACATGAGCTGAAATTATGTAAACAAGGCTTCAAATGTCATCTCTGTCATTTAATTGTGTAATATACACATTTTAGCATCCAGAATAAAGCAGAAGAGCATATAAACACAAAGGATAACTTGCATACTCTACCCACGTCATGTTTCGTATCTCTGCCTCGTTTTAACAGCTAATGATTGTCCCCTGAAGGGCGAATGCTTCAAAGATTTCATGGAGCTTTATGTAAATCTGCACCATACAACCACAAGGAGGAACGTCAGGATGACAACAAGGATATTTTACATGCCACGTGAGATTTCATAACTGAATATTTTTCAGAGTACATGTGGTGGTGGACAACATGTCAAGACTATGCAAAAAATGGATTGTCAATAAACAGAGCATGCAGTTTCTGTGCATCCAAAAGAACACTATTTTTGGATCATCTTGCTGATTTTGTAGTTGGAGATCTGTGAGTCGTGCAGGTAATTAAGGAACTGATGATATCAGTATCCTGAAGCACACCCTGCCTCATACTACAATATGAGTGCCTTTGTAATTGATGCTGCCAATTACTTTCAGCTGCATGCGCTGGTGTGAAACGAGACTTTAAATAGCCATTGGGCATTTAGTTTGAGGAAAGCGCTGCAGGCTTGTGTAGCTGGCATTTTGATTGTGGCATTTTCAAGGTCCTTTAACTCCCTTTTATTTCCATTGTTTTCCTTTTGATTTGTTCATGCCTCTTAAATGTAATATATTTGTCGGAGCTGGAGCTCTCTCATGGGTCTCTCACTAGGTAGAAATAAGTTATTTATAGTTTATTTTCTCTTCAGTTTTTGTTTCTTTTTTGTGGCTGGCCAGAAAAACCTTTCATTCAGAGGTTCTCATCTGGCTCTGCTTCGAGTGGCTACCAAATAGATTGCTTATACTGGACAAAATGTCAACGAAATCCACTTAAAATCGAAAGTTGACTTTTAAAATATTAATTGATTGATTAGTTTAAATATTAATATTCAAAAATTATATTTTATATTTGTTATTATTATTACAAATATATTAATATTGATATAATTTTATTGTAGTTTAAATAATTTACTGTTTTGAACATTTTAATATGAAATGAAATGTGTTCTATTTTAGCCAATATGTAATTTATTAACATAACAGTTTAATAACATAATATATGCTTATGTAAATGTATGAACAACCACTGATGTATTTTAATCATCCTAACACTTTAAATAAGCTCTAAGCAAAATGTTGTATTAAAATTAGCTGTAGAATTACCAAATCAAAAACTAATTTACATCAGAATCGTATACATTTTTAGTTTGGATGCATAATCTAGTTAATCTTCAGTTTTCTGTCCTCATTATACATGGGCACATGGTTAGTTGCATTTTATTCATTCCTTTAGTAATGCCGAGAACCACTGCTTTAGTTTATTCAAATATTCTTTGCTTAAAGTGATGAGAAAGGTTAATTATTTAGAAATGAATGGGAATGAAAAATTACTTCTTGGTAAAATGACTTTCTTCTCTCTGGCAAGCATATCTGTTCAAGCACACTGTATGATAGCAGTATTGTCTGGGCAGCAGGTGTGTGATTCCTGTGCAATGTCACAGTGTTAAATCCATGAGCCCCGATCAGTGTGAAGTCTTTGAGTCAGCGCAGCAATGCTCCATTTTGCCCCAAACAGGAACATCTGATCCCTCTTTCTGCTGGAATGGCACATGGACCTGCAGCCAGATCATCTGTCGGTCAGTGTGCATCAGATCTTTTCAGCTGGAACTTCATTCTTTTTATTTACATTTTGAGATATGTGCTTGTATGCTTGACCGTGCACCATTAGTTTTCTGACTTGTGTTTTCTCCCCCAGCCCTTAACATCTGCTTGACTCTGGCTTTTCTGGAGTGTCTGTCCCGTAATGTGTGTTGATTGGAGGATCTCCAGTAAATTGAAATGTGATTGGTGTAGCGTGGTGACAACACTCATCTGCCAAGTGCAGATGAGCGTCATTACAGCTGTATGCTTAGAGCCAAGCATACACACACGTGCACACATTCTCTATCCTACATGTTTAGATGTCCAACTGTGTTTCTTCCTCTTGTTTTACTCCACAGGACATAATCCGTATGTATCAGCTTATCTCCCTCGAGTTTACTCCTCACCAGCACAACATTCAGCCAGATCTCGCCAAGAAGCCAGGAAAGATGTGGAGTATCACAGGCTGGATACTTGAAAATGAGAGAAGAAGCCCTGTAAGTGCTCTGATGCCTGGCGATAGGCCCGGAGAACCAGTCGGCTTTTTAGGGATTAGGATTATACATTACATATGCTGTCATAGGAAAATCCTATTATCTAAAATACAGTCTTGTGAAAATTAAATTCATAACAATTAAATATGGAGAATATTTTATTTGCAAGTGTGTATTTAAAGTGTGTCTTCTTTTTGCACTGCTCTTTTCATCTGTGTTTTCCTCCCGATCCTGTTTTGTCTTTGTGTGTATATTGAAATGGTTCAAATGGTCATGTTAATTTTGCACAATTTGTATTTAACAGTAGTATTTATTTTCTTATTCCCAATGAAATCCAAATGGTGTCTGTTTTTCCATTTGAAGAAACAACCATTTTAGTGTGCCTTCCCTCCAGTGATTTATTAAAGCACTTGCTTAAAGCTCATTAACTGACGCAGTCATGCAAAACGTGATGTTAAAATCCATTTTATTTAATGTTATTTTCTTCGCAATACATTTATAACACCAGTAACGTAATGTACTTCACATCAGTAAGCGTGATCAAATTACATTTAAATTGTAATGTTTTACATTACTGTGTTATTGCATATGTAATTAGAAAACAGGAGCACACATTCAGTTATTTTGTAACACGTTATACCCAACTCTGATAAAGATACACAATATAAAATACTTACATATGATAAGAAACAGTGGGGTCCTAAAATCTCGCACCATAGTACTTTTTCTTTACTTTCTAATTTAATAAAATAAAATATTAATTGTTTAATTACAAACTTTATTGCCTGCAGCTTTTGAGTAAAATGTTGAATATAATAATTTGCATGAATTAGTTGGTATGTCCCCTTTTTGCAATTTCAAAGTGTACTTCATTTTCTCAACTAAAACTGTAAACTTGTACTAAACAAGCAGTGCAAAATAAGTCAAATAAACTAAACAAATAAAATGTGAATTTTATTTATTTCCAGGTTCAAACAGAAAAACATCCCAGGCTTTTAAACCCTGCCTCAGTGTATGGTGTGTGGTGGTAACCAGAAGAGGGCTGGTTCAACCCTCATAATGAAGGAGACATGAATCATCACCGTCTTGCCCTTGAGCATAACACTTAACCCTAGACCTTTTCCAAGGTACTGTCTCTGCAATCCATTCATGTCGTTCTGTAGTGATATTATGTGAAAGTCCAGGAGATTCAATGCATGTAGAGAATTGAGTGAGTTTAAACAGAGAATGGAGGAGAACCTGATGAAAGCAGCAGGGTCCGTTAGTTTCCTGGCATCTCAATTATCACATCTCCTCAAAGTTCACAATGATGACTCCTGCCCTCATGACAGTTAATGCGCTGACCCTAGGTCAGATCTCAGAGACTTGTGATGGACTGCACACCCACTTCTCACTCGCTTTCATTCATTACCTTCCTTCCCCTTCCTCCTTTTTTCCAAACCTTTTGTTTCCCTCTTATGAAGGTTCATGTTAGCATTGAGTTTATTTGAGAGGCTGCTCACGTATTATTTTAGAAGTATCTTGCATACTTAAAAACAATTTAATTCTTGTGTCCTGTTAAGACTGACTTTGCTATGTTTATGTGTGGGTTCACAAAAATAATAACAATTTAGAATATTTCTGAAATCAAGCTCTTATTTTATATTTAAGCAAAACAAATTGTAAAAACCAGTCTGAGATTATCAGCATATGAAAATTCATTGCATTTATTTTAGTGCTGGGTATTGATTAATCACATCCCAAATAAAGGTTTTTGTTTATAATATATGTATGTGTGTGTTCTGTGAATATTTATTATGGATATATAAAGACACACTCATACATATTTGAAAATATGTATATGTATTTACATGTATATATTTATATTCATAATTATATTAATTAATTTAATATATAAATATATTTAATATATAAACATAAAAAAAATTCTTAAATATATACATGCATATGTGTGTAATTATATAAGCATAATAAATATACACAACACACACACACACATATTATAAACAAAAAACGTTATTAAGGATGTGATTAATCGTTGCCCTGCACTTTATATATATATATATGAGGTCTCCGAGGACCAAAACAAACTGTAAGTTATGTATTTATGTGACAAGTTGAAGCAAGTTGAATTTTTCTCTTAATAATTTTTTAAGACTTTGTGAAAAGAAAAGTGATAACGTATAAACCCGATACTTCTACAACGAGCTTTGTGTTGTTACAATGTAGTAGCATATATGTAAATGAACAACCATGTTACCTGCATCCAGATATCCCTGTTTATTATCTAGACTAGAGCATATGTCCACATTTTTAAATCCATGCTAATGGAAAATCAAATCGAGCACAGTGCATTATGGGTGTTTAAGTTTATTAACCTTTTTAGAAAAAAAATCAACAACTTTTCTTTGATTTATCTAGACATGTAGCATTGATTAAAAAAGCCTTTCTACAGCACAGACACGCATCTTGCTTTCAATAGCACATCTTCCTGACACCGCTTCAAGTATATTTTTCAAGGTTTTCAAACATAAAAAGTATAATCTTATGCTTTATTTACACTCAGAGATGTTCACACGTCTTTAACTTGGAGTCCGAGTCAAGTCTGAAGTCTTTGGTCACGAGTCCGAGTCGAGTGTCCAAGTCATTTAATGGCTAGCTAAAAAGTCCCATTCAGAATCCTCATGTATTGAAATCTTCCTATTTATGAAGCTGTTTTAAAGGCTATAGACAAAATATATGATCTATGACCTGCTTTGTAAAAAAAAAAGGTGTTAAGATGTAAGGTTAATATACATCCAGCCTGTAACTTATGATTTAATCCACTACATGTTCAAAACAGCTTTTCTGTATTACAATTCTATAAAAAAGAGTCTGATCTTCCATGACACATGAGGAAATACCCTGTGACACAGATATTACAAAACCAATAAATAAAGTTTTTCTTTATGATATAAGTCAGGAGTATTCATTTAAAGTTCCAAGACTGACTTTTTTATTTTACTTAACATTATTTTATGTATCCTTTATACTAAAGATAACTTTTTGAAAGTTATTGTTTTTTTTGTTGCAATTTTGGGGTGTTCAGTTTTATTTTAGTTTTATAAAATAAGTGTGATTGCTCTCCTCTCAAATCAGCTCTTTCCTGTTTTGTTGCATTTCATGGAAAAACTAGAACAAACAATAAGCCAAAAACCACAGAAAAACAGACAACCGTTACATTCAACAAGTCACAAAGAACTAAAGCAACACTAGGGCTGTACATACTGTATATATACAGGAGGCTAACAAGATAAGATACAAGCTACAAACACCACGGGAGACAGAAAGTGACATAAAAGTCCAGGACAAGGCACAGAAAATGCAACAAAAACAGGAAAGAGCTGATTTGAGAGGAGTGCAATCACACTTATTTTCTAAAACTAAAATAAAACTGAACACCCCAAAATTGCAAAAAAAACAATGATCTTTAAAAAGTAATCTTCAGTATAAAGGATACATAAAATAATGTTAAGTAAAATGTAAAAGTCAGTCTTCTTGCACTGGATGTGCTGGTTTGGCCTCATTGCCAGCTGCAGTCATGTCCTCGTCTCATAGATAAAACACATGTGATTCACAACTACTTGCTTAGGAGCTCACATTCACAAAGTAACCTTGTTGGCAAGTTTGGGTAAGGGCTAAATGCACAAGATATAGTACTTTCAGTGCCCTGTAGTTGGCGATGTCACATCTTTTGTAGCATAAATAAGCTGCTACAGACAAGCTACCATGCAAAATGTAATGTGTAACTGCAACACTCATTTCAAATGTAGTGGAGTACAGATACTCATTCAGAAATGTAGTGAAGTAGAGAGTAAAGGATGTTAATATCTTTGATACTCAGTACAATTACAAAGTACCTGAAAAGATACTTACAGTAATTAGTTACATTTACTTAAGTAATTTACACCTCTGGTCTGAAGTCTATAAGAACTCTGCACATCTCTGCTTACACTACTTATTGTTTTAAAAATGTACAATTAATCCAGAAACAATACAAGAGATATTTTCTCTGTGCTTGTCCCCAAACAATGCAAGACAAATTTGCCATATCTATATTCAGATGTTCTCTTTGAACTAATTTAAGGTTTACTGTTAAGGTTTTCATTTGAGGTGCATGGAAACATGTTAGACCACCTGTAGCAGTCAGCATTGTCTTTGAGCAGGAATTGCCTATGAATGTCTTTATTGCATGCTCCATCTTTGCTCTTTACGTTGCAGCACCGCCTCTGTGACATGCAAGAGGTGATGTATTTAGAGTCTACCTTGGCAGGCTGACCTTTAACCCTCTATGGGCAGTGTCATCGATCAGCATGAGTATGTGATGTAGTCATATACCAAGCAGACAGAAGGACAGTGATTCTTTCACACAGCAAACTACCATAACTGATCATATTTCCCCATTTGGTAACTCTTCCTACAAAACTGTCAAATTCTGTTGCAGAGTAAATGTGCTTTGTCAACGGCTTAATGTGGCATTTTCAAAATAATCAGCTCTTATTTCTTTATTTTGTTGCTTTCCGTATCTCTCGCTCTCTCTCGGTCGCTGTGTCTGACAGTTTTAGAATTAATGGCTGAGTTTAAGATGTTGATTCAGTCTCTGAATATTAGAGTCTCGTCGCTCTCACCTCCTCCCTGTCAGCATCTGCTCCTAATTCACTGCTCTGATGAGCAACTTATTTACATTATTACAGCAGCACAGGCTTCATTTCACTCTCACAAGTGCACGCACACATCCATGTGCATTACTTCCACGTGTCTGACAGTACCCTATTGTGTGTGACCTTGCAGACCTGAGACAGCGGCCTGAAGTGCAATCAGCACACACCACCACATGACAGAGGGCTGCGACCTCACCTCACACTCCTCCATCTTTCTGTTACACCTCTCTCGCTGTTATTTCAGCCCTCCCCTCCTCCACTGCTCTTTTCATCCAAAACAATCTTCCACTCCATTACGATACCGGTGCTGCTCTGTTTGTCTCGCTCAGCTTTAGGTTAGTGTGCTGTTTTGGAAAAATTGCGCATTCGTGTTACCATAAAAACTGTCAAATAAGTCAAATTAAACACAAAAAAAAGTATAAAATATAAAACAGTAACTCTCTTCACAAGATCAGGGCTAACTGCTGAATGAATACCGAATGAACACAAAAATATAACATTTAAAACACATTCAATTAATCCACGGTAATTTCATATTTTTTTATGCACTTAATCTTAAATTATCTTATTTTGTTTTATACCATAATTTTTTTTCATTTGTTAAAACCTAAATGGGCTGTTTCGTGGAAGGTTTCTATCGTGTCATCTTAACTCATATGGTGTGAAAACATGCAGCACTTCTGAATGAACAAAAAATGCACTTTCAATAAATTTGTGAATTTACCCAGAGAATTTCACAACTACCTCCAAGGAAGTAAGACCCAATCACACCAAAGACGATAACTATCATGATAGGGATAAATAAATAGTTGTAAAAAATAATTCCAAATGAGTCCACACCACAACTGACAGAAGAACAACATATTAGGAATCACTTTTAAATGAATAATAAAACATTAACTTCCACTCAGAATCCATCCTGCTTTCAAAGAGCTTGAGCATTTAAAGCGGCAGATGACAAAACTGCAATGTGTGCTATCGTTATCATTTGGTGGTATGAATGTAAATGCAGTTCTATCATGGCAGCTCTCAAAAGATTTTATTACGATAATAGATATATGATAATGTTAATGTATTTGATCTTGGTGGAATAGATTCTGCTTATTGTAGATATTGTCGATTATTGCTGCTGCTGCAAAGCAAGTACAGGAACTAGCTACTGCCAATACATACAGCGATATGGTGCTGTGAGTATTTAAGACTTACTGCCGCTGCACAAGCAGCATATAATAACAGGGCTCTAAACTAACTTTTTGAACTGGTTGCACTGGTGCGCCTAACTTTTTCTTAGGTGCACCAGCACAAAATTTAGGTGCACCCACATTTTCGTATAGGCAATATTGACTAGTAAACAATTAACTAACAATCTGGTCAAAATAAAGTTCTTTATTTGAAGCACAATTCTACAAGAAAGGTAACTTACTGAAAAGGTGTTGGTACTTAAAGTGCTTCACTGAGCTGAGATTTAAACTTAAAACATCTCAAGATAAATTAAATAAAAATAAATCTAAATTAAGTGTATTAAGAGCGTCAAACTGAACATCTCATGGCTCAATGTCTTATGGACTATCCTCCATTGCAGTCACATGCCCCTCGAATGGCCAACTCCTGTAGTTTGTCCTTCTTGATCTTTGGCCTTGGCTAAACCAGCTGACCACACTCTCTCTAGCATCAACATCTTCCAGACTTGCCCCTCTACACTGATTCTGATCAGATCTTCCACTGTGTCTGAATGAAGGGATGCTCTAGTGCAATGCCCCCCCCATACCTATAAAAATCCGGCGCCCCCTTCCCACCTTAGACTACCAAATAATTTCACTAAACATTATATTTAAAAAAAAGTATTTACAGAAAAAAAAACCTGTTCTGTTTAATTGTCTCTCTGTACTCATCCTGTATTTTAATGCAGCCAAATTCTCAATGAAACTATTTTACTTTATATATTTCACTGTTTCTTTTGTCAGTCAACGGGAAAAATATGAAATAGTGACTGAAACACATCCCTTTAAGAATACATAACCAGCTCTCCCTTCCAAGAAGCTAGTCTGCACAAAAATCCTAATTTATCATTTTATTGAGCCGTTGTCTGATGAAATCAAATAATACACAATATAAGACAAAGACAATTTCTGTGCTGTGATTTCAGCTATTTTTGCATGTAAAATTAGAGAAGCAATAATATCTGTTTTAGCTGAATGGGCTGCTCCTCTCAGACGCTCACTGAACAGAGCAGATGCAGAGGAAGAGCTGCGTGCGCGGCAGTACTAACGAGATCACACAGAGATTCGCTAAAGTTTGTCCAAGAAGTTGCTAGATTTGTCACTAGTCGCTTTTTTGGAAAAAGAAGTCGCTATGGGGGTCTGAAAGGGCGCTAAATCTAGCAACAAAGTCGCTAAATGGGCAGCACTGTGTGCATCTCTACTACTCACCTCTCTCTCTGTCTGACTGCAGCAGCACACGTATCAAACGCACACACACGTACATGAATATCTGGACCACGATCTCTGATTGGTTTAGACCACGATATGGGCCTAATGTGTGTCTGTTGTTAAACCACAGGGTCGTGGAGACTTTTTTTTTTCAAACGGCTGGTTGCACAGGTGCGACCTCAGATTTTGCATGTCGCACCATTGAGAAATTAGGTCACACTCTAGAGCCCTGAATAACCTGTAGCAGATACAGGTGGAGGGTTTCAGAGGAACTCTGAAAGCGCACTGGGAACAGCTCTAGTGAATGCTAACCAGCCATTTAAATGTAAAGCAGCAAGCTCATTGGCTGCATATGCAACATGAACCAATCAACTTGTGCCAAGTAGTTTACCCTTGTGATTATCATCAGTTTGGGTTTAGTACTCTGTCATCGAGAGTTTCATGACAAAACTTGCCATTTATCTTTATAGTTCTCTTTTTTGTTGTCGTTGTTGAACAGAGCTTCTGGGCAGTGGAGGAGGTACGTGTTGCTTTTATATACTCTTTCATTCCATTCACTAATGGGAAACTAAAGATGAAAAATAAACCTAGTTGTGTCAGTAATAAACATAAACCTCTCTCTAGTGTGGATGGAGACTGTGCTGTCCTCAGCTTGAGTGTCGCACTCTGGTAACTGAAGAAAGGGCTTCAGCAGGTGCGTGGACTCAAAAAGAAAAAATATTGCCTTTAATGTGTTTCAGTTCAGGAAACAATACTGCATTACCATAAGCATTAGGTCTATCTAAGCTTCTGTGCTCCAGAGTCCCATGCTGTTTTTCGGCATGCAGTCATTTCCAGCCCCTCTGCGGATATTGTTAGACGAAACAATAACATGCCAGAATGTGTTATACATCACATGCTGGTCTGTGTGCTTTATTGTACAACTGGAGGCAACATTTCTCCTCTAAAGAAACCTCATGAAAATGTAATGCCATAAAGAGATGCGCAGAGAAGCTTTAAAAATGTGCCTTTTAGCCCTTGTAGGATATTGCTATCTATATATCTATTGTCATGTAGGATGGATTATTGAGGCTTTTTCCTCTGGTTTCCACAGAGATCCAGATACCGAAGTTAATGCTGGTAAAGCAGGTGTGTGTGTTCGTGGACACACAAACGCAGACACATCGCCACATAGTGAAAGATCTCATCCTCTCCACCCAGGGGGTCTTGTTAGAGGCTAGCCATGGTGACACAGCAGACTGTGTTACTGTAAAAGTCATCAGTCATAGCACTGTGTGGGTGCAGAAAAAAATCTGTCGCTCCATGCAGAAGCCTGTGCAAAAATAGCATGAATGCCCCCCAGTCACATTCTACATTATCATTTACGCCTCTCCTCCTATTTCCTGTTGCTATTCTTTCCCCTCGCCGTTCTTTGCCAGTTCTTCTCTGCTTTGTCTCCTTTCCAACATCTGACTTGGATTTGTGTGTATGCATGTGTGCTTCAAGTGATTAGCGGCCCGCAATCATCATTATGATGATCAAAATAATTAGCATGTTCAGTAATGCACGTGTTGAACGTGTGCAGTGAGTCAGATGATAAACCGTCTGTTTTCTCCTGGCTGGAGGCAATTTAAGCACGTATTCCTGAGTAGCTCTGGTAGGATGAAACAGCACAGCATTGCACTTTTGACCAGCCATCGGATTTTCATTACCTGAAAGTGAAAATAAAATAATTATAAAGTTTAACCACATACACAGCATAATTTACATGACATAATATGACCCTGGACCACAAAACCAGTCTTATTAAGTGTCAATTTTTCGTAATTGAGATTTATAAATTTTCTGAAAGATGAATAAATATTTTCCAATGATGTATGGTTTGTTATGATAGGACAATATTTGACCGATATACAACTATTTGAAAATCTGGAATCTGAGGGTGCAAAAAAATCTAAATATTGAGAAAATGGCCTTTAACGTTGTCCAAATGAAGTTCTTAGCAATGCATATTACTAATCAAAAATTAAGTTTTTATATATTTACGGTAATACATTTACAGAATATCGTCATGGAACATCCTAATGAAACCCTAATGATTTTAGCATAAAGGAACCCAATATCCTAATGATTTTAGCATAAAAGAAAAATGAATAATTTTGACCCATACAGTGTATTTTTGGCTATTGCTACAAATATACCCCAGCGACTTAAGACTGGTTTTGTGGTCCAGGGTCACATATGACTCTGTTAACCGCTACTGGTCAATCCTCAAATCTAACAAACCCCTTTCCACTGTAAAGAACCTTTTGCACAATGGAAATGTTCTTAAAGAAAACACTGATGTCAATAAAGAACCTTTATTTGATACCACTTTCGTTTTACAGCGTGCGGATGAAACTGCTTGTTTGGGGCCACATGGTAAATTTGACAGTCACAATAAGGTCAAGAGTAACAACAGCCCCACTAACAAAATGAAAATGAGATTTGGGCTTGATTTCTCAGTTTTTCTTTATTGTGTGCATTGGTTTATGGCTTTAAAATTCACTTTTAATCTGATTGGTCAGATAAAAGCACTTCAAATCTGTTCGCACTTTAATAAAATATTGTTGCAAACCCCCACTTACTGTTAACTGAAGCAGAAATATGTTGCTGGGCACATAATTAGTGCTGCTGTGACTTGCAAAGTGCAACCTCAATGTAAACCTCTAATGTATGACGTGAAAGATCATAAGCCATAGGCTATGCTGCGATGGAGTTTTGAATATTTCTTATTGTTTTATATTTAATAACATAAATTATAATTTTGAAATAGGTTCATTTTCTGTGTCCCAATGATAAATGTAATGAATATTTTTGTTGCTTATAAATAAGAGATTGATTTTCATTATAAAGTGATTAAGGGGTTAACAGCTGTAAAAGTGCGTCTCCTTATGTTAGTGTTCTCCATAAAGCCATGTAAATGTGTTTTTTGTTCCACTGGTGTTTCGTAGTTGGCAAAAACTGCAATAGTACATTTTTACCACATTCTCATTTTAATTACATATTTAGGTATTGATCACAGAATAGATCTGGAGGTTTGAGTAGCTTTGGGAACTTTGGGATCTTAGCCAGTATCAGTTTGACAATTACTATAACCTCCTTTTATAAGAAACATGCGAGGAAAGAATCAGATAGTGAACAATCCAGCTGTCCAACATTTTAATCTAGTTAAAATAGGAGATGAAATGCTTAAAACACACATGGAAGCTCTGTGAATCCATTAGGATCAATATTATATGCAGAGGAAGTAATCTGTCTCACCTGACCTGGCAACAATATGTTTGTTTGTTTGTTTGTTTATTGCTTCAGCTGTCAACACAAATAGTGTAAATGAGACATGTGCAAACACTAAGTGATATATATTACCATTCCACAAGTCAATTATGTTTATATTTTATATGTAAATTTCATTGTGAATCCCATTAAGCTATACTGTTAATGCTATACAGTAAAGTTAGACTTCTACCAGACATGGACATCTTTTGGTATAAGTATAAGCTTAGGGCCCTTGAGCCAGCAGGGGGCCCCACCACAATGTTTTTAGACCACGATCCCATTATTTGCAGGACAACAAGTTACTGACTCCAAAAAATGTCTTTCTTTCTTTCTTTCTATCTATCAATGAAGTTAATAAATAAATAGTAAATAATACAAATTTGTTGTCATTGAAGGTTGGCTATTATCTTAAAAATAAAGGGTTTGTATTGTCATCAATGGGTCCGTGAAAAACCTTCAACATTCAAGGAACCTTTTCATTCCACAAAAGGTTTTTAGAGTGGAACAAGATTCTTTAGATTATTAAAATGTTCTTCACACTAATAAAAAAAATGGTTTTGTTCAAAGAAGGGGGGGGGCCTTTTATTTTAAGAGTGTATTTGTGTATTAGAGTGTTATTATTATTTTGTTCAGTGCTGGTTCCAGATAAAGAATGGGTATCGAACAGGAAGAGGAATAGTCTTTTAAAACAGATGTGGCATATGAAATGTTAGCATTGCATAGAAAAGTCATTCTACCCCACGATCAAACATGGTGACTCGTCACAGTACATCATGGCTTGCCTTCTAAAGGTCAATAACAGATAAAGAGACTGAAATTAGTATTTCAGGGGATTTCAAATCACGTATTTTGTCTGTGAGCAAGTGAAATGGTGCTTTGACTGTTTGTTTGTTTGTTTTTTTGCTTTATTTTACCCAGTGGTTATTACAATGCCGATTATAGGAGGTCAGGTTTGAAGCGTTGCCATGGAGAGGGGAGTGAGTAATTTCACGTCTCCTCTGGTTTAACTCACCTGCCTCCGCTCTGCTGAAGTCAAATAGATTGTGAATCACATTACCAGTGATTTAACCAGAAATGCAGAGCAGTGTGCACTCACTGTCTGGACTGCATCCATATCTCCATCCTCTTCCAGACACACACACACACACACAGAGAGAGAGAGAGAGAGAGAGAGAGAGAGACCGAGATTGTAAGCACAACACAAAGCAATGTAATGCTTAAAGGAATTAAAATGGAAGCCGATGCTGGAGCGAGTAACAACACATATAAATAAATGCAGAAGATGAGAAGAGTGACTATAGTGGGACTCAGAGAGGGGACACAGAGATGTCAGCATGAGGGTCACACCCCTACGGATGGGCCATCTGCTCAACCAGAGAGAGAAATATAGATGGATTGAGCTTTGGTTGCAGTTAAATGTGGTTATTTCAAAATAAAATCATATCTTGGAACATATAAATAGACCTAATATCAAATTTTAAGCTGCATCACATATCCTTGTGAGTTTGTCTGTATTAAAAATAATAGTGATACTAATTTGTAATTGCCATTTGCGGTTCTATTCTTTCGTTTAAGATCTTATACACAGATGCACACCTAGAAAAAAAGACAGCAAGAAGTAATTTTTTGCAATTTCGTTTTTGTAATTTTGATAAAAGCTAGACACTGCCCCCTGTTGACGAGTAGGTTGTTGTTGTTGTAGGTGTTGTTTTTACATGCTGTCAACAGGCACGCAATACAAATACAAATTTACCTTCAAAAAAGATAAGACTGACAGCATATTCAAGTTATCAGTTTTATCAGCATGCACATTTAATGGGAATCAAACCTATAACCTTGCTGTTGCTAGTATTGTGCTCCAGCTGTTAAGCTAAACAGAGATCAAGGTTCTTTTATTCGTCACATACTCAATTATACAGAATATAATCCGTAGTGAAATGTGAATCAAAAAGTGAAAGATGGAGAAATAGTGTGGATTGGAGCTAGTAGAGGTGTAAAAAGTGAAAGTACAATATCTGGCCAAAAACATACTTAAGTAAAAGGAAAAAAGTACAACTTTAAATTGTCCTCAAGTATTAATAAAGTAGAAGTACTTTTTTTCTAAGGTGAAAAACATACATCTAGTGCAACAACAACAAAAAATACTTTCATTTATCAGATGAACACAAACAAAGAGTTTTAGAAAGAAAAATCATCTCTCTTTGAATAATGCAAGTGTATGGGACGTCCAAATATGAATATGACAGCAACTCATACAACTCCTCTTAATGACTCGGTGTCTTCTTAAGTGAAAGGATAAATACAAAAAATACAAATACCAATATTTTCAACTTGACCATCATGTTCTCTTTGTGTGGTTTCTGAAGTGGTCCTGTCCCCTTGCATTATACAGACTAAAAATATTTTCTTGTGTTCATCTGAAGAAAGAAAGCCATGACGACATGAGGGGGAGTAAATGGTGAGAGAATTTTCATTTTTGGGTGAACTATTCCTTTGAATAGCAAGATGTGATGCAGAGGCTAAAACATATTCCAGACAGAATGCAAGAATGTGTTGAATTAATGAGAAGAGTCATAGAATTAAAGCATACAACATTAACGGGTTGAAAGGCCACTTGTTTTGTTTCTGTCTCTAAAACAGGGATGTGAAGCTTTGCAGAGTTTAGCTACAAGCTTAATCAAACACACCTGAACAAGCTAATCAAGGTCTTCAGGATACAGGCAGGTATTTGTGTTTCAGGGTTGGAGCTAAACAGGACAGTGGCCCTCCAGGATAATTCAACTTTTGATGGTTTATTTGGGGCATTTAGAGTTTTTCACAGCAAATATTGATAAATAATTATTACTAATTTGATTAATTAATGAGCAAATCATGTAATTATTAAGATTAAAAATTCCTAATTGGTACTCAATGTGTCATATGAGGACATTATAAATACAACTTATCCATTACCTGGAAAGAACGTCACAAATCAAAATTTATTTTGCATACAATGTTCATTTAAACACTTTTTTGGATATTTGTATCATTTAATAGTAACAACAATTTTGTAAAAATTATTCCCATAAAAATATTAATTGTATTTAAATTCTCATCACTGATTTATTTTGCACTCAATCTTGTGCATTCAGCCAATATATTACACGCCTTGGCTCTATCAAAACAGAAAGAATAATGACTAAACTTGTTTGGGGGGGAAACACAACTTTGCTACGTCAATATACTTCCAAAGATTTGATGGTGTACTTTTGAAGCCTGACATTTATCTGATGAAAGTCACAATGAAAACAATGATCACTGGTTTTCACGTCAAGCACGCACATTTGAACTTCTGTTTACCATATTTACTGTGCATAAGATAAGATACAAATATAATTTACTTTTTAAGATTAAATTAAATTGTAAGGAGTAAAAAGTATGTTTTTTTCTTCAGAAATGTAATCAAGTAAAAGTACAAGTAACCAGTTTAAATTGTACTTGAATAAAGTACAAATCCCCCAAAATAATACTTAAGTAAAGTAATCAAGTAAAATTACTTAAGTATTTTACACTTCTGCATAAAGTATGGCAGAAGAGGTGAGTAACACATAAAGCCCAAAAAAGAGAAGTTAGCATGGGTGGGGGCAGGAAACGTCTTGCGTTTATCAGACCTTACAAATATAAATATCACCTTCTGCCATCGAGCTATTCATAAATGTCTCTCAAGTACTGCAAAGGTTGGTGTCACCCCAGATGTGAGGCTCTACTGAGTCTAAACTAGCAACATAAAGACAGGCTCTATTTTTGCAGGGTGTTGATCTATTAATCAATTCTTTCAGAGAAAGATTGAACGTTCCAGCAGGAGCCCTCACCTCTCCATGGAGACAGACGTGTGCTCATGGGGTCAGAGCGGAGGATACAGATGAGCCGAGTGGAGTGGTCTTCTCAGTGTCACATGACAGTTGTGGTCAGTCTGAACTGCCTCCACCTACACCTTGCATTAAAGCATAGAAACAGATTTATATTTGGCACAGTACAAAAGAGGAGCTTCATCTACACATGACAGCCTCTTATTCAGGTGATGTACATTCACATACATTCACGTATTTTACAGGCATTTTGATTCTAAGCGACGGTGGCTTCAAGGGAGACTGGAGTAAGTTGTCACACCTTTACTCCACTGAATATTTATATAGTGGCTATTGTTGGGGCATATTTTCACAATGTAACCTGCTTCTGAACAGCAGTTATACAACTTGAAACAAAAGAAAAAAAGTCATGTACAGTTAGTGTACAAAATGGCAAATTATTGTTTTGGCTAAATAAAACTGTTATCAGTAAATAGTTATAAATGTAGAAAAAGCTACAAAAATATACTTTTTTATAACAGATTTGTATGTTTCTCCTAAAATCTACCTTCATTATATATACTGTACATTCATTACATGTTTAATTTATGGTTTATTTATAATTTATTTATTTATTGTTATTTGTTTAGTTTGGTCATTAATTTATTTGCATATTTAATTGTTTATTTTACCTATTTATTATGTTATTATTTATAATGTCTAAAAGTTTGGAGTCAGAAATATGTTTTGTTCTTTAAAGAAATTAATACTTTTATTAAGATTGAATTAAATTAATCAACATTGACAGCAAAGCAAATGTACATTCTTAAAAAAAAAGAATTTATTATGTTTCAAATAAATTGTTCTTTTGAATGGTCTATTAAAGAATACAAAAAAAGTATTGCGGGTGTCACGGTTTTTATAAAACAATATTGTGCAACAAAACTGTTTTCAACGACGATAAGAAATGTTTATCAAGCAGCAAATCAGCATATTAGTATGATTTCTGAAGGATCATATGACACTGAAGATTAATACTGTACATTTTGCCATCACAGAAATAAATGACATTTTAGAATATATTGAAATGGAAAACAGTTATTTTCCTTTTATTAATATTCCACATTACTGTTTAACTCTATTTTTGATCTAATAAATGGTGAGCATAATAGACTTATTGAAAAATGTTACAAAAATAAAAAATAAACATCTAACCAACCACAACCTTTCCAATATATACTCTTCTCTGAATATAGCCAGTGTGATTTCACAAGTTTACATGTACTTATATTCAGGTGAAACATTGAAATATATTTTATTGTGATCCCTTGTTTCCCCAAGAGCTTGTAGCAAAAGTATAATGATATTGGAATCAATTTTAGCTCGGAGAACAGAAGAATAGAACATGTAGAGTAATGAAGTAATTCCATTGAATTCCATTACATATTCCCTGCATTCCATCCCAAAATCTCTTCTGCTCTTTTCTGTGTGTGTGTGTGTGTGCGTGCGCTTGGCCTAGCTGGACCAGAGCCAGACATATAGAGCAGGAAAGCCCCAGGGAGCGTCCTGAAACACAGTCTGTACATTGACCTGGTGGCTAGTGGCCATTAATTACACCTCGAGTGATGAGTTCTGAGAGAGCATGCTCTGTGCCAGCCTGAGTGTGTGCTGGTGAGGTCACCGCAAAGACACAGAACTGATTACACACGATATACGGTGGATTTCAGCCAATGTAGCTATAACCATTAGGTTTTCTCTCCCTCCTGCTCTTCTCTCTATTGCACTCCCTCTCTTTCTAAAGACAGATGGGGTAATGGTGCCATGTAACTTACCCACTGCATTTCCTTTCAGCAAGGATGTAACCTTATTCAGATAAAAAGGGCAAACCGGAGTTGTCATTTCTCTAACTCCATGTTTAACTCAAAGTAAAGGAGAATTTCACACTTTTTTTTCCACATGATTTACAGCGGGGTTAGCACTGCATTTGAAACCCTGATTACGAAACCCTGTGAAACATTTCGTTGTAAGACTGTTACTAAATGCTAAATCCTTTGCAACAGACAACAGTCACATGCCTCATATCCACACATTGTATAAACATCTCAACGTTTAAGGGCAAAATATGAAGTGGTGATGGGAAACATATGAATTAACCCTCTGGTGTTGTTCGGTCATCTTACACTGAAAACCGTTTGGAAATGAAAAAATCGCTACTTCATCAGAATAGTACAAAACACTATGACTTTTATTGCAGTCGCTATGTTTATGGACTTTATTAGAACAAGTTAAATGGTCGTAAAAAATCACACTTCAGGTCACACTTGTATTGTTCACTGTCAAAAATAGCCTACATACATATCTGCTTCAGTGGTCTAAAATTGTTTCACCCTGTCTGTCAGGCAGGCTACATGCAGATCTTTTAGTTTTAGTAACACTTTTGTTTTGAGGATGACTACACTTGTCCCTCATTATGGCATCAGCTCATGATTTTTATCAATTGATAATGCTCTCTCTCTCATGCTTTCTCTCTGGCCAGTATTCTGGCCTCTTTAGCAGTTTCCTCTTCCTGACCATCTGCTGCATGCGGGGTACTCACCTCATCTCCTCAGTGGCAAAGGGAAAGGGTCCGAGCAGTTGCCATGGAAACAAAACACCATCGTCAGCACTACAGTTATTCTAGAACATCTCACACACATACTGATAATGTGAGTGATCGTATCACAGTAAGAGAGAAGCCTCAGCTGGATTTAACAGTTTCACGGAGTGTGACTCCAGAGAATATGCTCTTCCTTGCTGAGAGGGAAAAGAGGAAATGTCATTAGACAGAGACTCAAGAACAAAAAATACCAACAGGAGAAACGAGACATGATTTGAAACATGTCTGGACATGTCTGACTGACTTTCTTCTCACTTTGCCACAAAATGTTGCACTCCAAGAACTTTATTGCCTATATAACTAGTAAATTACCTAAATCCTTCTGTCTAAGAACATTATGGACACAATACCAAGATATTGTGTCAGTAAGATTTTAAATGTTTTTTAAATATCTTTTGCTCACCAAGGCTAAATTTATTTGATCAAAAATATAGTACAAATTATAGAATCTTTAGAATTAGAATTAGATTAGAATCTTAGTATTTTGAAATATTTTTGAAATGTAAAATATTTATTTGTATGATGGCAAAGCTGAATTATCAGCAGTCTTCAGTCTTAATTGTCCCATAATCCTTCAGAAATCATTCTAATATGCTGATTTGGTTCTCAATAACAAATCTCATTTTATAAGTGTTGACTGCAGTTGTAGCACTCAATAATCCATGATTTTTCAGGATTATTTGATGAATAGAAATAAAAAATAGCCCAATTTCATTTAAAAAGGTACAATGGAAAAGTCTTATTTTCATTTAATTTCTTTTTCTTGCTAATTAAAAGTATTTGTTTCTTAAAAAAACCACTTAATGATCCCAGCCATTTAAATGTTTGTGTATATATGTAGAGTGTTCATATAGGCTAGTGGACAATAAATCATCCTTGTTTTTATTAAATCAGTCAACTTACCAAGTCAGTTGCTTGGAAACCATTTAGATGCACATTTAGATCAGATGACTTGCCTCTGTGTGTCTTAGAGCATGACGGTTTGTAAACAGCACTGCAAATGCACAACATATACACTAATTGGGTTACATTATGTAATGCATTAGGATTAATTTAGGATAAAATAGTGATTCACATTATATAACGTAGTTATATACATATGATACATACAGTCAAAACCATCTAGTCTACATCTAGGCTAATTAAAAGTAACGTTGTGAAGTTGTGATCTGATTCTGGCTGTGCTTCTGAAATGACATCAAACAACCAACAAGAAACACGGTTCGAGCAAAACTGCAATGCAATGCAATCATTATATATCCCTCCCTTGCACAAAATCATACCCCTAAAAAAATATGACCGAAACAGATGTGTGTTATCTTTCAGGTGCGAGCTTGTGGTTCCCACTGAAGAAAACGAAGCAGGATACCGTTGTAGATGCCATCTGCCAGATATATCAGTCAGAGGTGTTAATGAGATAACATCTCAATCAGGTATCAAAGCTACTTCTTTTCTCACACCGCTGATTGTAAAGTAAAACATTCATTTCAGGATACATAAATATCACCTATCTGACAAAACAAGGTCTGTTGTGAGAACAGTTTAAGAGTTCCCAACATCTCCGCTCCGCCTCATACTGTGCAGAAAAAAATCAGGTTTTACCATAGCAATCTTAGAGTCAAGAAGCACATCTTTTGCTGATAAAAGTGATCAAATTCAAACTCAAACCCTCAAAACTCACGTTTCAGTGTACTATATGCATAATACTAAAGGTATTTCATTCTCCAGCACATGCACACTGTAAAAAGCAATTTGATCTGACTCTCAAAAATGTATTTTTTATGGTGTATACTAGCTAAATTGATGTTTTCTGACCTTTACTGTACATTAAGCCAATCATGACCAGCTGAGTGACCAATACACAATGGCATGCGTTTATAGACCGCACTGGACTATAATTATATAACAGGCGGTCAGGATGCAGCAGCGGAATCCCATTTACTTCTGCATTCTGACCTGTCTGAGGTCACGTTCTGTGTTCTGTCAGGAAGCGTAACTTACAGTAATTATTGACAGACGAGGAAGGATATTTGTCAGAAAGGGCGTTAGAAAAGGAGCTAACCAAGATTTACAACAGTTCAGATCCAGCTTGGTATTAACCAACAGTAATTTCAGAGGGGTCACATTTTTGTTAAAAACTAAACTTGCTTAAAACATTCAAAAAACACATGGTATTATTTGTTTTGTCACGTCGATACTTATGTGGCTTGAGGTGTTGGCCTGATTCCTGCAGGTGCATAAAAGGTTTGCGCAGGGGGAACTCCACCCAACTACCATAAGCACATATGCTCTGACACTTTCATCCTTATCTGGACCTGGTGGACCATCTTATCAAAGCCTTGGCATCAATGAACGTGAGCAGGAACCAGCTTTATCAAACTGCATGTGCTCGAAATATAGAAAATGCAAAACCTTGTGTGGGTGTTGCGAAATGCTTAAATAGAGACTAGCATTCTTATATGGTGTATTAGAGAGTGAGAGAGCGAGAGAAACCACACACTTCCAGGCTTCCTGTCGCATGCTTTGCCGCTCTAGCAGAAGTGCAGAACTTGTGTGTTTCTTCTCTCTAAGTGCAGACATTACTCAAAAAACTCAAGCATGTCGACTCACTGGGTTATTTAACACTTTACCAGAAAAAATGACATAGGGACTAGCATATTAGGCTACCTATAACGTTAGATGTTTTAACATGTTATCAAAACAATAGCTTTGGGGGTATTCAATTTACATGCAGTTATATGTTTTAAAAAGGTTTTCGAAGCATTTTGATAACCAATAAAATGTACAGTACAAGATAATGATATATTTAGAACAAATATTAACAAAAGTTTAAAACGTCTTTTAGTCATTTAGCTATAGCTTACGACTACCTTATATGGTGGTAGGCTACCAAAATACAATTTGGGTTGTGTAAGACGAACTCCAACGGTTGGCTAAATTAGTGACAACAATATCAACCCCAATGAAAGTCACTGAACATTTCGCACAGTGATAGATGCAGAGTTATCACATTCACATTGGCTTTTTAAAGGGGCGGAGACAAAGGCTCCGCTCGTTCTGAGCGCATAGTGTGCCAAGCAGAGCATGCTGGTAGCGGACTAGCAACTGAGTAGCCTACTGGGTGATTTGAGACGGTAACTTCTGCTGCAGGTGCTTTGTCTTTTCTTCGTTGCCGGACAGCGAAACAGCGAGACTACGGTAAAGTCGTTAGGTTTGTCTCTAGCTTTATTTAAAAGTTTAAACGATCAAAATAGAAGTGTGAAGTTCGACAGTTGCAACGCTGCGAGAGCGCTGACACACGGATGCTCGTTTAAACCTTTCGCTTACTTAACGTTAACGTTACTGGTCTTGAAACTTTTATGCGTTTATGTTTCTCATGATACTAAACTGTTGATTTAAAGACATGTGAAAGTCTGTTGTTCGAAGGCTATGCTGGTCAGGATAGCTAATGAAGTGCAAGACAATGTCCAACACTTGGAAGTATTGAATAGTCCAATACCTTTTAAAAATAGGGTAAAATATAGCTAACGTTAGTTATGATGTAAAATAAAAATGTAACGTTACAAGTGTTTGGTCGTTAGGCTACGTGATCCTCATACTTCCAAGTATGTTGTTTTATAGTTTTGCTATTATTCTAGCAGTAATATTAGCTACAGTTATGTGGAAAACAGTAATATTAAAGAAGTGGGTGTTGTACACACACACACACACACACATACAGCCAAACCAAAATATAGGCCTATTCAGACACCTTAAACATTTCACACATTATATCACAGTTTGTTCGCTAACAGATAGTTGTTCGCTAAAATGGTAGTCTTGATAAAATATCACAAAAACTCAGAGTTAAACTGTGTCAGAACAGATTCATCCTGATAATGTCAGATATCTTTGATAGAAAGGTAGGCTATGTAATGGATTACAATCAACCAAAAATTATTCAGCTGTTAAATTTAAGTACACAATTAGATAATATCAATTTAGGTCAATTACCAAGCAATGCTTAATTTTGTTCAGCCTGTGGTGTAAGAAGTTCACATTAGCAATTAAAGAGAAAAGAAGTGCTTGAGCAAAACATGGACAAGTAAAAGAGTCTGAATATATTTTGATCCCAAATTTGACTGGTAGACCACTGTATGAAGATGTTTCGGGTATAATATGTCACAGTTCACTTTATTTTGCTATCCTTACTTAACAAAAATTAACTATAGTGTCCTGCACCCGCACTCGTAAAAATATATCAAAAATGATATCTGGTGTCTGAATAATTTTTGGTTTGACTGTATGCACACACACACACACACACACACACACACACACAAGGGAATGTAGAGCTAAAGACTATAGAAAAACAAAGAGACTTTTGTAGAGCTCGTGAAATATATACTCCAGAAGCCCTTTTCCACTGCAGTGGAACTATAAAGTTATCTTAATATCAAATCTTAAATTACATTCAAAATTGTGCAAATTGTTTTATTTTGTTTTACTTGTACATACTCTGTGTCCATTTGTAAATCAGAGCGGGATTTACTCGGCATAAAAGCACATGACACAAAAAGATCATGTATCGAGGGACTGATACTAAACCTCAGTGTTTATTCATAAAACAACTTCCCCTGTCATAGCACTCAAATTAGCTTTCAGTCTTTAAATGGCTTTTTTGTTTTTCTGTCTTTCTTCCTTGTGATGCCTGTATTGATCTATTCATATTTGCATGAACGCTGACTGAGGCGTGTGTTCCAAGTTTAAGGGTAATGGCAAAATGCAGCTTTTATTTGCATTTAGGTGCATTCATTTCTTCATATGGTTTTAGTTTTGTTATCTATATATATATATATATACATTACATTATATATATATATATATATATATATATATATATATATATATATATATATATATATATATATATATATATATATATATATATATATATATATATATATATATATATATATATATATATATATTAGGATGGGCATTTTAAGCAAATGTAATATTCGATAATCGCTGGGTATTATTCGATTGAATTCGAAAATCGCACCCCTCCCGCGCATGTACCCGCCCACCCACGCGCACACACACACGCAGCACACACACACACACACACACAGAGAGAGGGAGAGAGACCATCCAGGCTTTCAATCTGTATGATAACAAACTGTTTAGTTAATTAGAGAATAGTCTATCTTAACCCATAGAAAATTAATGGTTGTAAAGTATGATTGCTGAAACAGATTAATATAACATAACCGAATGACGGCATTTATTAACAGAACAGTCACTGAACATTATCAACTGCTCATAAGGCTGCATCATTGAAAAATGAACATGAACATTCATATTATTACAAAGAAAATCTTAAATCTGATTAATGCATCAATGAATATTAGGCGAAAATATTGCGCGCTAAACAGAATATCATTCTTAAAACATATTACGCGCTAAAACATTGTGAACCGCCTGAATGACTGTACACTTATTATGTGAACATTAATTTTAACGTCTGTCTTCATCTGAGAAATGGTTTTCATAGATACAAATATATTAAATGAACATGTTCACATGCTCAGTGTAAGACAGGAGGTGTTGTTCACAATTAGTTCGTGAACTTTGAATTGAAACAAGGGAACGAATATAGAGCAGAATATATTCTCAGAATTGCCTGAGTCTGAGTTTTCTCACTCTCTCTCTCTCTCTCTCTCTCTTTCTTTGTGGAATTTGACATTTAAATAGTTCAGTTTTGGTTTTTAATAGCAAATTGGTCATTATTGTGTTTCCTTTCTTTATTAATTTAATTTAGAAATATGATTGGAACATCCTTTGTTTGTTAAATTCAAGTTTGATTTTTTTTTAAATACCAAGCGGCCAGCGCAAGTTTGATCAGTTTATCTTTCTCAAATAAATAACTAAATAATTAACGTCATAATATTTTAAGAATAAAGTCAAAATTACGATCATAAAATCATGTTACATTGCCTGAAGTTAAAGTTAAAATTACACCTGTATACTCTGCCAAAAAAAATAATAATAATAAGTGTGGCATCCAACCTGTAATTCTTCCCATTTAACACGAAAAACACAAAAATATTTTGCATATAAATATAATATATCAACCAGTGGAATATTATTATTTCAGCAAAAACGAATAATTTGAATGCAGAGCCTCAGGGCTTCATTAATGGGAAACAGGACGTGAAGGCGACGGAGAAGCACTCCTGCATCGCTTTGTTAACTTTGGTTTATTATTTTGAGTTGTTTGGGACGCTGTAGCAAACGGCCCTCTCACAATATATTGTTTAACAGGTCTATTGTTCACGCAATCAGGCTGAACGTATCGGAAGTTCTGTTCTCCGCGTAGCGAACACATAGTGTGTGTGTGTGTGTGTGTGCCGCGCCCGAAAGTGCCGACAGTGCAGTTCGCGCATGTACTGAAAGGAGTTGTCTTTCGCGCCCAAATGCTTTTTAATCGCTTACATTTTTAAACAAACAAGGCTTAAAAACGCATGTAAATGATACAATTTAGTGACCACCTGCAGTGGCCCGATCTGGTAAGTGACAAATCCGAGCGTCCTTCACGCCATCGGACAGTCTTTATTGTCAAGCCCTGTTACACCTTTAGAAAATAATCGTACAACCTAATCGATATTCTATAATTAAATAGAATATTCGAATATTCGATAATCGTGACCCATCCCTAATATATATATATATATATATATATATTACAGCTATAGTTTGACAGAGTATGATAGGGAGTGCAGATCTGTGAAGGGGAGATTAACTGTGACGAGTTCAACAGCACTGACAGTGTTAAGGATTATTTAATCATTGTAATTATGAATGATGATATCAGCAAAACTTCATATTTGAATTTCACTATTAATTTCTATGAATTCAGAATTGCTTAGTATCTGGTTCATACCTCTTTTGCTTTAATGACAGCAGCATGAATTAAACCAGATGATCTTGTTCTCCAACATGATTCAAGAACAATCCACAGGGAATCTTGAGCTTCGATAGAAGGAAAAACTTCTGATCATGAGTACTGAGTAATGTATTCTCTTTAATTATATCCTATCTGTTTCTCTTTCATAGTCAAATTAAGTCGGTTGTGTAAGACGAACTCCAACGGTTGGCTAAATTAGTGACAACAATATCAACCCCAATGAAAGTCACTGAACATTAACTTCACAAACTTCACTAACTGCATCATTGAAAAGAGAGACAGTGTTTCTGTAACACTTACAGTCAAGGAATAAATTATATTTCCAACTATCATATGTAGCTCAATTTGTGAAAGTTGTTGCTTTTTGAACATGCGTCATTGGGTCTCCTCTGCACTACGGCAGGAGCTCAGTTTAGGCAAAGGTAACTGAACACTGTGGAGCTGTCTGTACATTTGCATGACTGACAGATCAGCTCTCACATCTAATCGCTGCTCATCTGAGAAATGGTTTTTCACAAGGCCAGAGGGGAGAGGGAGGGATCAGATGACTTCAAATCCATGTCTCAGAGTGTGGCTCAGTGTAATCTAGAGGTGACAAATTGAGATAGATGGAAATCTATGTCGGAGTAGGACACTGCAAACAAGCACATGGACGGCCTAACACAGCATGTTACAATAAGGTCAAAAATATTGCATGAGATTTAACTGATTTTTCATAACTTTTTAACTATTATTTTTAATGTTTCTTTATGGAATTTGACATGCTGAATTTGAAAATGTTATTATGTTTTGTATAGCATTAACAGTGCCCATGAAAACTAATATATATATATATATACAATTTGTGACCCTCTCTGTGAAATCCAGGCTAAAGTCTCAAAATTTGTAATGAGATAACAAGCATAAAAGTTTGATTTCTACCATTAATTTCAATCTTTGACATGACCTTACTCAGTCAATATTAAAGATATAAAGGTTATATTTTCCCAGAATGTTCTTTACCATATGGAGTATGATTTTTTTTGTAGAAAACAGCAAATCACAAAAAATGACTTTAGCTGGGTTTTCACAGAGAGGGTCACATTTATACAAGCTAATCTGTTATGCGTAAAATTACATGGTACATGCATAATAATTTAGCTAATAACAGTTGAACATAAACGGTTACCAAAAGCGAGTCTGATGATTTTCATCTTTTGACTTGTCCCACAATGTTTTGAATGTTCCAGAAAGCATTAGAATATTACACAATGTTACAGAAACCTCTAGATTGTTCCCGTCCTTGCAAAAACATCTTGAAAAAACATGCAAAAATAGTACACATTAGTTGTAGTAGTTTTTTAAGTAAATCATAGGTTATCTAATCCAAGAGGCATGATTAGATGCAGATGCATTTCTTTGAAAGAATGGACCGTATTTAATGAAGAAAGCATACATCAGCTCGTTTACAGTCGCGGGGCTGTAACACCTTTGTCAACTATGAGACAATATTGCAAACACTGATGCAGCACACTTTGAAATCATTTGAAGCTATTGAGAGTTCTCAATGCCTGTATTTACAGGAAAGAAAAAGGGAGATGCCACACAATCTAACTGCGGATCATTATCATTAGCAGTTCTATAAGAAAAAAAAACATATTATGAAGAATCAAATCATTCACGGTGGTATTTTCTGATAAAGAGCCTGTGCCTGATGAAAACATTTAGCAAAAATGTCAGTTTAAGAAAGAGACAAATGAATCAGTACAACAACGCCTGTTGATTTCATGTGTGCAATGGGTGTTTCTTAACTGCGCAGAAGAGAAAATAGACTTTCATTTGAAGTGTCAAAGAGGGGAGTGGAAAATGATATCGGAAAATAAAATGCAATGAACTACTACATTATTAGGTGGTACTAAATAAGAACAAAGGTACTAAACAAAAAAGTCATATTTTTTGCTTACAAGACTTCAGAGGGTAAAAAAAACATGTGTTATGTCCCCTTGAAATTTTGGATGAACTGTCCCCTTCATGAGGTCCATGTAGGAATAATGTGTATTGTAGAGATGTGTTTTGAGTCAGACAGACCATAGATTTAAAAAAAAAAGTTAAGAACTTAATAATGTGATCCACATGACGGTTTAAGGCTTATATAGTTGTCTGTCTTACAGTCTTGCTTATGGTTGGGTTCTATGTAAGACTCATTTTTATTACTCCATGTAATTTGTGCTTTTAATATTTTGGTACCTTATAATTGTGTTGCTCTGGTCTTAACAAAAGGACCCTTTGTTAAATAAGAAGCATTTTTCAATATATTTGGGGATAGTTCACCAAAAATGGCAGTTTAGTAAACCATTTAAAAGAAAAGTCAGACTATATTCACACACTGTTCTTAATTCAGTAAAAATGAATGATGACTGGGGCTGTCGAGTTTCAAAAGTGAGTTCATAAAAGTACCAGAACAAGAGTCCATATTACTTGTAAGAGAGCTACAGCAGATTAGATGATTATTAGTGAATAACGGTTTTAATTTTGGCCCCACAAAGTAAGTGTATGAGAAGACTTGATTAACCTGTGTTCAACTAAGGGTTAAAAGTTGATAAAGGGTTAACTTTACTTGTGCAAAGTTCCTCTTATAGGGAGCCAAAGCCACATTTCTTGTTTACCCATGTGTTTTCTCTTGTACGGTCACCATCTCAAATGGAGGATGGGCAAGGACATGCATCATACTGTAGTAATTAAATATAATTTAATCTGCATTTCCTCCTCTGCTGTTTGTGCAGCTCTCCTTCCTCCTGATCCTGCTGTAAATTATCCTGATTACCAGCATCCCTTCCTTTCCTCTTCCTTCTGAAAAGCCCAATTCAGAGGAGAACAGAGAGGACCTTTAAACTTCCCAACCAATCCGGTAAAAATGAGCATCAATCAACTTGCTTAAAAACATTGTCTTAAAGAATAACCCCCATGCACCTATTGCAAAAATAACGAGGGGGTTATGTTAATGGTGTAAAGGCTTAAAGGGTTAGTTCTCTGAAAGAAAAGCTTCAAAAGCCTAAAGAGTCTGTAAATAATAGCTTGTGTATCTGTTTTCCACTCAAAAGGTATGCTCTCAATTTATAAGACCTGGAATATACATAGAGCACATTCATGTAGGCTATAGTTTGTTAATTTTCACCTGTCTCTGTCTTTTCTTTAGGTGGAGCTGTGATGGCCTCTTGAAACCAGTTAAACAAGTATCTCGACATCCTCAGATCATAGACATTGTATTCTAGTAAGTTTTGACCTCTTCATTCACAATTATAGGTGAATACAATCATTTATTTCTTTATTTATTTTGTGAGGGGTCAACTTGAAACATGAAAAGTACCGAGTGGCCTTTTTTGAACCAACTTGTTCCACTTTAATAAAGGTGCACTTTTGCAGAACATCAGCAGGAGTTTGACCTCTGGTCTTTCACAAGCCTGAGGTTAACATGTTTACTCTACATTTTCTTCATTTTATCACCCTGGTTTCTACAACCTTTAATCTTTCTGTCTCCGTCCAGCTTGTAGACTCGCACCTTCGTTCAACCTCAGTATTTCATCATGGAGGCCAGAGGAAAGTATGACTTCAATGGCCAAGCAGAAGATGAGCTCAGCTTCCGGAAAGGAGACATTCTAAAGGTGCGTGATAGACTACTCTAATGCACAAACACTTACTTTGATTGGAGAGTTAAAGGGTTTTCCTTATGAAAAGTGTTACAGATGCTAGCAGAAAACCAGAACAGTGTACAGAGCAAACAGTAAAAACAAGTATTTATAAGACAAGGCCATTTCTAAACATGGGTTTATACAATTCTTAGGATGCTCCATGACTGATGAGAAAATGAGGCATTCAAGATGTCAAGTTTGAGAGGTTTTTAAACACAAATGTATAGGTGCGAAGTTCGACCTATCAAGCCAGTGGGGTGAAAGTTGTGCTATATATACTACGGATAGTTATTTTAAAAATAAACAAATACAACTTTTTCAATAATTAACTAATTATTTTTAAAAATTAATAATAAAATCATGCTTGCATACAATAAAATATTGTATTTATAAGATAAAAACTCCTAAATCCTATTTCAAAATTACAACAAAAAAATGTCATTTTTTATCTCATAATTTCAGCTTTTTAAGTGACTTTTTTCTAATCATTTTGACTTATAATTTAAACGTCTATGTCATGTTTTTTGTCATAATTTAGGCCTTTTGTCAAAACCATTTGTCAATTTAATTTTGTATGTTACAGTTAGGACTTTTTAATCTCATAATTGTGATTTACCGTTTTTGAGGGCTTAAAAATGGGCTTATATTCATTTGAACTAATATCACTCTAAACAGATCCTGGGATCTCAAGACGAGTGGTTCAGGGCAGAGCTACATGGTCATGAGGGCTTCATACCTAGAAACTATGTTGAAATGCAGATACATAGGTGAGATTATACATGTGATATTAATGTTTGCTATTTACCACATGCAAAAACCTGTGAGCATGTACACTCTTAAAAATAAAGGTTTTTATTGGCATCAATGGTTCTTCTAAATGGGTCATTTAGGAACTGTTCACTGAAAAGTTATTTTGCCATTCTTCTATGGCAACATTGTAAATACACCCTTTTGAAACCTATATTTTTAAGAGTGTAGTAGTTAATATCGTGAGTTATTAATAGATAAAGAGAGAGTAAAAGACCTAAGTTAACACTAAAGTATATTTGGATATTCTACAGCTGGTTCAAAGAGAACGCCGGTCGTGGGACGGCTGAGGAGATACTCATGTCCCGAGAGGTGGGTGCTTTCCTGATCCGTGGCAGCCAGAGTTCCCCTGGAGACTTCTCCATCTCAGTCAGGTAACAAAAATCAGGAGAGAGTAGATTAGTGGATTTATATTAGAATTGCAGATTTTGATTTTGCCTGTGTGTTTGCTTAAAGACATAGTTCGGCCAAAATGGAAAATTCTGTCATTATCCACCATCATGTGCTTCCAAACCTGTATGAATTAGTTTTGTGCAACATTTTTCATCAATACAATGGAAGTCAGTGGTAATCAAAACAAAACAATATTACAAATATCTTCTTTCTGTTCTGCAGAAGAAAAAAATATAAAAACAAAACATGAGATAAGGTCACAGTCCTGTTAGCCTTTTAGTATTTGAGATAGCGCATGAAGGTCACCCTTAACATGCTGTGCATCTGTAATCCCACAAATTGTCATATCAGTCTTTATTAAGGCATGAGACTGAAAGATCGTTATAGACCAGATCCTCACACCTGAGCCATCTCGGCCCACACACACTGAATCTGGCCTATGGAAACACACCATCAATAATGCATCAATAACATCCATCTTATTACAGCGGTCAGACAGTCCATTTGTTTCAGCCATCCTCTCATAAATCACGTGTACAGTAGGTCCAAACTGAATGCACAGAGAGCGAGAGAGAGAGGGTTCCCTCTAGTGCAGAAAGTGGGTTGTGCAGCTTTTGTTAATGGCAGTTTATTCAAATTAGCTGGACATTAATACATCCTGAGGGCTGGTAATCAAACTTGAATTAGTTAGCAGTTTCTGCTGAATGACTGCATAGCTTTTTATAAGTGAGATTATTTGTATATGTCATTCTGTCACATGACACTGAAATAAGTGTGAACAGTTAGGTTTCACATCCATTTATTTATACCTCTTGTGTTTGCTCACAGACACGAGCATGATGTACAGCATTTTAAAGTTATGAAGGATAAATCGTGCCAGTACTACCTGTGGACGGAGAAGTTTCCCTCCCTAAACAAGCTTGTGGAGTTCTACAAGACCACCTCCATATCCAAGCAGAGGGATATCTTCCTTAGGGACGGAAGTGGGAATGAGCCACGAGCACCTCCACCTGTAAATAACATCTAGATTGAAATCAATAAATACAGTTTACTGTTAATCTTCTAGGTTACTGTTTATACTTAATCTCCATGAAAGCACACTTAATCATTAAACTTTCCTTTTACTGTCTTTGAACTTATTTATCTGCTGATTTCTCTTGTTTTTCAAGTTGATGTAAGAAAATCTCAAATTAAGACTCTGTGATGAGATTTTAATTTAATATGTAAGATTTTAGCAATGCACTATGAGCCGATTCTGTCAAACATGGCTTTTAA
The DNA here is from genome assembly GCA_027564155.1 of Gymnocypris eckloni scoliostomus. Classification (NCBI taxonomy): domain Eukaryota; kingdom Metazoa; phylum Chordata; class Actinopteri; order Cypriniformes; family Cyprinidae; genus Gymnocypris; species Gymnocypris eckloni. Next base: position 31,166,246 of record CM050415.1, on the reverse strand, counting down.
ATGTGTATGAAGCTGAGAGTATGTGTACAGGAGATAATAAAGTCAAAGAATCATCCTCATTTTCAGTTAAGGAGTCAACCAGAAGTTCGGCCTTCCCAGGTGGTGGTTATGGCGGTCCCCCAACCTCATCACAGCACCGCAACACGACAGATCAAACTCACAACCAGAAGGTAAGAGCATGTCAGCAGTCAAATTGAAACCCATTTAAAACTGAAAAATCTTGTTGTGTTATTGAAAAGCTTTCATTCATATTGAAGAACATAGCCGCTGTTCCAATCAACCAACCATCTGTGACAACAGTCTTCCAAATTTTTATTTCTTTTTTTAAACACATGAAAGCTAATTATTTTAAATAAAAAATGTTTTGCATTTCATTTGATATGCATGTTGTTTAACAAGAAAAAGGAACTTATTGATAAATAAAATGGTGCACTTTTCTCAGAGTAAGAGAGGAAGTCTTGAGGAGAAAGCTAACACTCTGGGAAACCAAGGGAGGAACAGCCCAGCCCCTCGGCGAACCTCTGAATCTCTTCCTGCTCCGGTACGACACAGAAATTCTCATCAGGCTGTAAAGAGTGTCTTCACACAAGACTTTATTTAAATCTTGTGTGAACTTCTTTGTTTTTAAAGGAGATGTGTGTAATATTTTGCAATGTTAAAATGCTTTACTATCCTATCTTATTGTGCGTTCAAGTCAAGTTGGAAAAATCATATTTATAAGTTGATCACACATGAGCACCATCACAAAGTCGTAATTACACTCTTAAAAATGCTGGGTTAAATACAACCCAGTGCTGGGTAAATATTGGACATAACACATGCTGGGACATAAATATTGGACATAACACTTGACCCAGCGGTTTTCAAACTTGTTCCTGGGGACCCACGGCTCTGCACATTTTGCATGTCTCCCTAATTTACACACCTGATTCAGATTATCAGCTCATTAGGAAAGAGCTCCATGAACTTAATTGAGTGTGTCAGATACGGGAGACATGCAAAATGTTCAGAGCAGTGGGTCCCGAGGAACAGGATTGAAAACCACTGGTCTAAACAACCCAATCGCTGGGTCCGTCCATATTTTACCCAGCGTTGGGTTGTATTTAACCCAGAATTTTTTTGTGTATGAATGAGAAACTCTGATTTTTTTTTTAAACCCTGAGTTTCTGTATTGGGGGCGTGTTAGTGAGAAAACATTTTGGATGCAATAGACGCATTCTAAAATGTACGATTTGCAGCATCTGTAATACAATAAAATGATCTAAGTTGCGTCTACAAAATACAATTGGATATAAATACAATTACAATAGAATATATAACAATTCAGTTTACAGCAACTTCATAAATTGAATAAAAATAGGAAAAAAAAGCAAAAACACACCGATGCACAATCTTTATTTATTATTTTGTAGTTGTAGTTCAAAAAAATCTTGCTCTGATCAAAGTGACTTGAATGCACCTGACATCATATTTCATAAATATGAGCATCTAAAGAGGACTTGAATGAACCAACCAATGGCATGAGTTTGGGGGCAGGACTGTCTAGCCAATAGAATGTGAGGGGTGTTCGAGAAACATGTTTGCTAATTGTTTTGCAATTCCCTTTCATAATGCAAAGAAATTACACACCGCACCTTTAAATGGCTATACACGGTTATTTATTTACCAGTATTTATTGCTGGTTTATCTATAGTAAAATGCAGATTTTACTTTCATATCCTCAGTATTACACAATTATTTAGGAACCAGTCATTTAAGGAACAAAGTTCAGAAGGATATTAGTAAATTTTATTATACTGACACTTCATTGGGTGTGTGTGTGTTTTAGAGGACAACCATACAGGTGAGAGCGATGTATGACTTCACAGCAGAGGAAGATGACGAGTTGGGCTTCATTTCTGGTGAAATCATTGAAGTACTGGACCGTTCTGATGCATCGTGGTGGAAAGGTCGACTGCGCAGCAGGATTGGTCTTTTCCCTGCCAATTACACAGAACAGATCTGATGTCTTCTGATTTCTGAGAGGTGTGGAATCACTATACTAAGATTCAAATCCACCAATCGCTTACCAAATGCCTGTTAATAATGTATGGACTGGTGGATTATTATCAAATTACTTTTATAAAACTGGCTGCAGATCTGTTGAGGAGAAGTGAGAAAAAGACTCATGAAGCTCTTTGTTGCTTCTCTTTTTCATATACTTTTTTTTATACATCATTTTTATGGTACGAAGAAAGAACTAGACCATTTTCTTATGCATCAAATTCTCCTAATGACTAGAGATTTCCCTTATATGAATTATACAGTACATAGCCCTTACAGTGACCCCTCAATTCATGTTATATTTTAAGATCTTCAGTAGGACACACTAACACACGATACAGTGTTACAGTAAGCAAAGTGTTTGTATATTGTACCAATAAGAAGAGACGTTTTTAACAAATGTGATTTGTCAAAATAGGCACAGGCAGAAGAGGTATGATTATTGTTTTGTTATACAAGATGGAAAATATGAATGCCAAATATGATAATAAAAGCGGAGTTTAATAAATCTCTCTACTTTCAAATATAAGTCAAGTGATGTTTTCAAAGGCATGGTTCAACCTAATTCTGTCATCATTTAATCCCTGTAATGTTGTTTCAAACCTGTAGGACTTTATTTTTATGTTCCATGTTCCACGGAGGAATTAGAGTTACAGGTAAACGATAACAGAATATTAGCTAAATTAAACATTGTTTTAATGTAGTAAAAATATAGTAACCATGGTTTTCTGACGCATTGATTAACATTTGTTAAACCACAGTTTTAATATAAATACCATTGTTAAAGTGTAGCAAAACCATGGTGAATTTGTGGTTACCATAGTTTAACTATAGTAAGCATGTTTTTTTGTAAAACCTTGGTTAATTTTCGGTGGGTAAATATTTAAATAAATAATTTTATGGGTAAATAAATACAACTTTTTATTTCCTTTATTAGCCTATTGTTATTATTGTTTGTTTTAAAGCTTTTTCTTGGTGGTAGTTGTAATCTTGTATCTACTTTTTTTTGTAACAAAAACAACAAGTTGGCGTCAGTCAAGGAAACTCCCGTGACGGTTTCATCCGTGTTTATTTTAAGTTAAACAAGTGTCGTCATGTCAGTTCACAAGAACCTTTATGCAGAGCGCTGAAGCCCCGCCCACCACTCTGCTGAAGCTCCGCCCACCCATTACCTTTATTCTCGCTCAGAAACGCCTCAACCGACCACTCAAACAGGTAAAGGTGTACTGAGCGTTCTGCCTGGAGCCACCCGTTGTTTCCGGGAGCACAGCTGCCATGGCTGAGTCTCAGCTAGTATGCATGGACGATGAACATGTTAACGTGAAAATTCCAGAGTCCAAACCGGAGTTTTATTACAGCGAGGAGCATCGGGCCGCGCTCGAGCAGCTCTTGAAGAACGGGGATGGCGCGTTCAAAATGCGTCTCAAAGAGGATAATGTCAAAGACTTTCTCTCCGCAAGGGAAATCAAATGGATGCGGGACACCTTCCAGGAATACGACAGCGACTCGGACACCTGCTGCTCGCGGTCGCCCCATGATACGAGTGAAGAAGACTCAGGTGTGCACTCAACCTACTGGCCGACCATGTCTGATACGGAGATCCCTCCGCTGGACATCGGTTGGCCCAGCAACGGCCATTATAAAGGGGTAACTCGGGTGTCTGTTTACTCCCACCCACCTAAACCCAACAGTCCGCATATTAAAGAGGTGATCCGCAAACTTATTCAAGAATCCACAAAGGTAAGCAACCATGTCCGTCTACCATTTATCCCAAACGAAATATTTTTTTATTACTAGTGAAAAAACAAAACAAGTATTTAATAATAGGGTAATAACTAACGAATATGAATTACTAGTGACTATTGAAAATTCCTAACTATCCATTAGTCATTAGGTTATAGTGATCTATATCTGTTCAATTAGTCACCAGTACATATGCATTATATAGTAATAGCATCAATAGTATCCCAACAACAAGTAACTATCCCATTGTTATTGCTTAGCCTATATTGGCAACTTGTGTGTATTTTCATTTTTGCTGGTAACTATTCAAGTTTTACTAATAACTGTTCTTATTAGTACTTAGTCACTAGTGCATTTCCAGGAGATTTTCCAAATCTAGTTCCTAGTAATAATTGAATCCTAAATACATTGTTTCTACTAAAATCTAACTACACTCTTTAAAATAAAGGTTCCAAAATTGTGTTTTTGCAGTGATGCCATAGAAGAACCAATTTTGGTTCCCCAAAGAACCTTTTATTGAACAGTTCCTAAAATAACAATTTTGAAGAACATTTTTCAAATCTAAAGACCCTTTTCTGAATTTGAAAGGTTCAATGGATATTCAAGGTACTTCATAGAACCATTGATGCCAACAAAAACACATGATTTTTAAAAGTGTAGTAGTGAGATATGAAATGTTACTGCTGGGATAAATACTATGAGTCTTTGTCTCATAAATAGATACTTGTATCTAGTAAATATCTATGTGTATTGAAATAAATACTAGTATATTTTGGAATGGTTACTAGAAACATCAAAACCCTTAATAGTAAAATTGGAATAGGAACAATTGGAGGGTTGCTAGATGGAAGTGAATAGCTGATATTTGAACCATAGATCCCCAACTTAAAATTAAATATATAGTTAGTGAAATTTTTAAATCTACTTGCCACTATTGGCATACTGGATAAGTACCAATAAATAAAGTAGTAACAGAAATATTTAGTGTGTTTTAAGGAAATAAGTTATGTGTCCTGACTTACGCTAAGTCATATTCGAGATGTTTTATTGGTTTCATTTGTATGATTCACATGATGATGAAGCATGTGGCCTTAATAAGTTGTATTGTATAAGTTTATATGGGGCTGTCATTATGACACATTTTGAAGTGAATTGTCAGTCATATGGTTGTGTACTTTCCACTGAGCATAAGATCATCTTTTAAAAGAATTAACATGTAAATCTGACCTGACAGTTTTAATAGCTACCATAAAGTTGTGGGAATTCGGAAGAAGGAACGATTTAATAAAGTTAAGTACACATTTGAAGAATTAAGTTCAGCAGGTTGCGTTGGCTGAAGAAGACGTTTCGAGGCCTAGTCCCCGGGGCTATGGGTATTTTGGTGGAGTGCTGTTTATTTGTGAAATAGCTCTGAGCTCTTCTTTGGAAATCACCCTGACTAAACATTGATCTTTAGTCATACAAAATGATATGAAACAGAAACATTCATTCGAACTTTAAATGAAAACACTAAATGCATAAATAGATACCGCAAAATGATAATTAGCTTAATCTAATCTAATGGTGGAATTTTTATTAGCATAATATTACATTCATAACGATTAAAAAGAAAAGATATTCTCATAAAGACCAATTCCCCCTAAAAACACAAAACAGAGGGCTCTAGCAAAAATCAGGTTAAATCAGGTGTGTATAGAAATATCTCTAACCTTTTGTACAATCTGATGTGTGTCATTGTGAATATATTTCAGTAAAAGAGTGAAGTTATAATCGGCAGGAAATCACTCTCGTGTAGTCTTGGGTTTTGTCTGTAAGTGCCTTGTCAATCACAGTGTCATGCAAGTCATACCGCTTTGTACCCGGGTTTACACACAGTGTGACTTCCTTAACAGCGGTAAGTAAGTTATAATGCCACACTTTAGGTACAAAGCATTTCAGCTGCCTTTACTCTATAGCCCTCAATTAATACGAAAGCTGTAATAAACATTCATGAAAAATGTTAACTGAAGAACAACTATATTTCATTTTAACGTCTAATTGAGTTATGTTTCCTCTCACAAAGGCCTTGTAAAGCTGTCGTACATCCCCGAACACAATGAAATAATTATACTCATCAGATCTTTGGACCTGATTTCAATGGGCCATCTCTGTTTGTTACAGCAAAGTCAATACATTATAATACATAGCTGGTTAATTTTATTGTAAATACACAAACATTTGACTTGTGTGTTCTGGTCGTCACATCTCTTTGCACCATAAGTACACCCGTAAGACTTATTTGTTTGTGGGTTGTGGTGAAACGTATTCAAATGCACTTGACAACTGAGTTAATGATGTTCTGGCAGGTGCTGCCCTTGTTTTGCACCGCTGTCGATTTACTTTATACAACAACTCAGACTGTTTTTTCTTAATATACACTGTGCTAATTTGTGATTTTACAATTCATCTTCAAGCACACCTTTTGTAATACTCTTGCTATAGTGTATTAGAAGACCAGACATTATATGCACATTTATGGCAATGCTATTTTATACTCTTCACATTCTAGGTACAGTTATTGAGTTACTGTCCTGTAGTCTTTAGTTGGATGATATTTAGATGTGCCTCAATGTTCAGAGCAGATTGTTGACTAGAGTTTCGTTTAGTTTCAGGAAATCAGGAGTCAATGTTAGCATTAGACTATGTCTACAGGACGTTGTATTTAGATATTATCCAGGTCGATCCTGACGCTCATGCATGTCTTTTAATGTCATGTGTGCATCTGAAGCAGATGGCGCCTCCTCTTGAAGAACTGATAGAAACATGCATGACTGAAAATGTTAAAAATAGCATTTCCTTGTAACTTGTGAAAGAAGCTTAAAAAGGTTATTAGTTCCTTGTCGGAAGAATAGTTTACGAAAAATAAAGCATGTCATTTTCAAATATTTTCAGCTTTAGCAAAAGAACAGAATCTGTGTTATCAAAAGGGATTCAACCTGTGACACTCCTGTTCAGCTGTTATCTGTGTTTTCTTTTAAATGCAAATTGCATATTTACATAGCTTTGACGTGAGAGTCGGTGAGGTTTAAGAAGAGATTTAGGCCTAATCTTAACCTAAAACAAGCTTGATTTTCCACATCATGAGTTTATACTGACCTAGTTTGCAATTCATTTGTTAAAATGCTGTGGTGTGTGCGGTTTATATATAACACATATGTGTCCTTTAACCCAGATTGACTGCTTTTTTTATAAATAGCTTGTGACTTGTGGAGTTTGGACTTTTTCATTGCATGTGTCTGGTGGAGTGTATCTGCTCTGTGTTCTGTATATGATTTCACATTACTTAAACTGAGACAAACTTCACTGTTGCAGTGCAAAAAAAAGAGCCCTCAGAAATGCCCAATGTGGCTCATTCTCACCTCAAAGCAGATGTATTGATAAGCTTTAACCATGCTTTGGTTTTCAGCTGGTTGCAGTGGTTATGGACCTGTTGACGGACCTGCTGATCCTGCAGGATCTGTTAGATGCTGCGAGTAAGAGAGGGGTTGCTGTGTACTTGCTGCTGGAGGAGCACGGCTTGCCGCACTTCCTGGACATGAGCAACAGGCTGCAGATTTCTGCGCAGCACCTGAGGGTGAGTGAAAACCACAAGAAATTGTGTTTTGCATAAAATTAAAATGAAGCCAAATTTCAAATTATGAATTAAAAAAATATAAAATATTTATGCATCATGCAGTATTTGTGGTACAGTTTTTATTTATTTTAAGTTGGGTTCTTAGCAAAAATAACCATCAATGAAAATAATGGGAACAGTAAAGGGTGCATTGTGACAATGCAAATTGGAGATCAATATTTGCCTCTAAATAATATAACATTGCAAAACATTTTGGTAACAGACTTCATTTTCAATTTGATTAATTGAAATTAATTATAATATATCACTGAAATATTTTGTCATATTTTACACCAAATTACAAAACAATTAAATAAATAGTATATATATATAAAAGTATATGTTATATATTATTTTATTTATTTAACATAGTACAATTAATTGTATTATTTCTTATAAAATTACAAGTAAATTCTGGTAAACGTGACTGTTGTGTCCATGGAGTTTAAAGACAAACGTTTGCAACCTTAACCACTCATATTCTATAAACCTTTTAACTTGTATATTCACATGCAAAAATCAGTGTGTGTTCTTCAACCCTGTTCGATTTTTATTCCTTAACACTAACCATTAGTAAACCAACATGTTGCCCTTTTATTCTTAACTCTCTGTGTGTGATCACACAATGCTAGTTAAAGTGAAGACACGTGTTATCGAAACATCATAATGTGTGTATGTTTGCAATAGTCAGACGTGCCTTATCAGGCTTTTCTGGAAAAGTTCAAAGAATGCGTGACTTACCCTATCATGCACAAATACATGTTAACAGACTGTCAGCTGACCTTTAAGGGATCTGTGTGAACTTGAAACTCTGGCTGATTCTGGAGCTGTCGACTTCCTGGTCCGCAGCGCACACACATAACCACGCTGTAGAATGAAACCCAGCGCTTTCCGCAAGACTGCCCCAAATACTGACAATCTCCCTAAGATACACTGCCAATGAGCCTTATCTATGTGGACACTAGGGCTTTTCATCTGACACTTTACACAGAGCAATAGAGTTGGATAATTCAGCATTGTTATTTCCTGAAAGAGGATCTGCAGATTTCAACAGAACTAAAAGAAAAGGCAACTTGATCTTGTTTAGGAGAGTTGTGGAGTGCTCTCATCTCTCACGCTTCTGCTTTTTCCTCATCCATGCCAGCCTTGTACTGAAAGTGCTTTTGTCGCTACAGTATTCCTTTCTTTTGAGTCCTCCGTGTGCAAATGAAATCGCCACACCTCGGTGTGCGAGGAGTTTTTTTCATTAATCTCTCGCCACCGACTTCACCTTGGATATTTACCCATGTCAGGTGTGTTTTCTGACACCTCATGCCTTTTGTAAAATCCAGATTTCCCACTTTATACTGTTCATGCCAAGAACAATAACTATAAAGATAACAGTAGCTATATCATCCACACCAGCAGATGATACAATTACGTTTATTATCAGCATGGCAGTTTTGTTGTCTGCTGCTTTTACTGTGCAAGCTCTTTAAAGTCAGTGAATTTTGACTGTGTCAATGTTTTATTGTTCATTAACTGAAAAAACATTCTGAAAGATACCAATTAAATCGTTCTGCTGTTATTATCGTTACAGCTTATAGTTTTATGGAAACTATTTTCTCTTGACTTATGACACTATTTTCACAGAACTAGAACAATTATTAGAACCTTTAGTTAAATATATTGTCATCTTTAATGTAAATGGGCCTAAACTGTGCTTTAATTACCTTTTATTTTGTGGTACAAGCCAGATCTTGGTTAAAAGTTATAGCAGACTGTGCATTTTTACTGTATGTCAGACAGTATGATACAGATCTTAAGACTTTGGTCGCGAATGACTGGGTGTTTTAAACGAACTGTGTCTGTTTCGACATCCTTATTTACACGCATAATTGAAATGATACTGCGGGAAGCAAGCCCTTGAGCTAATGTTGCCAATTTTTGTCCATGAACAAAATCTTGTGTCTAGATAAAGAGATCTTTCTTTATTCTTCAGAGCAGATCTGTGGTAATTTTGTTCATCATAACTTAAATGCAATGCTAATAATAATATTTTTTTTCTCTCATATGCCCCAGTGCTGACCTCTTGTTTCCTCATACTGTAATTATTTTAGTATGAACCCAAAATGTTCAGTTCCTGTGAAACTGTTAAAACATCATTACTACAACTAGGAAAACCTGTAACTTTTTCTACATGATAAATTGCTTGCGCCAGATACTATCTTGCATTCGGATGCCTGATGTTATTGAATGAAATTATTGAGACCATTAATTAGTAGTTATACAAAATAATTGTTTTAAGATTTATTTTGGTGTTTTTACTTTTTTATTAATCTTTCTTTATTCTTCAGAGCAGATCTGTGGTAATTGTGTTCATCATAACTTTAACGCAATGCTAATAATACGATTTTTTTCTCTCATATGCCCCAGTGCTGACCTCTTGTTTCCTCATACTGTAATTATTTTAGTATGAACCCAAAATGTTCAGTTCCTGTGAAACTGTTAAAGAGCATCATTACTACAACTAGGAAAACCTGTAACTTTTTTCTACATGATAAATTGCTTGCGCCACGAAATACTATCTTGCATTCGGATGCCTGATGTTATTGAATGAAATTGTGTGAGACCATTAATTAGTAGTTATACAAAATAATTGTTTTAAGATTTATTTTTGGTGTTTTTTACTTTTTATTAGTATAGGACAGTGTAGAAGTGACGGGAAGCGAAGTGGGAGAGAGAGAAAGAGAGGTGTGATCGGAAAAGGTCCTCAAGCCGGATTCAAACTCAGGACGCCCATAAAGCAATGCTATCGGTGCTGACGTTATATAAAGTCATTTTTAGACAAGCACAGGCATTTCAGAATGACTAAACCAGAATTTGACATAGTGTGCATTCTGTGCAATAGATTTACACTCCCAAAAATGTGTCTTGGACAGAAAAAAATGATGCAGTGTACACAGTTTTAAACATTGTTTTCCCTCTTTCTGCTCTTTCAGAACCTGCGTGTGCGAACTGTGAGAGGCTCCGGCATGCCACTGTCCTTTGGTCGTCTGCCAGGATCGCTGTGCTCCAAGTACATGTTGGTCGATGGAGAGAAAGTGATGTTTGGATCATACAGGTTCGTATACAGACCAACCAGTACATCTTGCAGTTTTATCAACCATTGTGTACGTTTGTTCAATCTTTAATCATTACATTTACTGTACAATTCCCATCTTTATAGTTTTACATGGAGTTCCTCTAGGATGAACCGCAACACAATCACTGTGATGTCAGGACAAATTGTTGACTTCTTCGACAATGATTTCAGAGAGCTGTATGCTGTGTCTGATAAAGTGGACCTGTATCGTGAGTTTCACATCAGTAAGCCGGCCCTGCCAGTTCCTGTGCTGAAAACGCCAGCGGAACCCTACAAACTCACAGTTCCTGTATCCATGTCACGCTTCCAGATCTCTGTAGGGGACACCAAACAGGCCGACCTAAAGGTGCCTGCACATAAATACCATAATCCTAAGTACTCTTTAGTCGTTGGCAACAGTCTAGGTGTGACTGGCTCCCTGCAGGATCTTTCTAAGCTAAAAGACTATGTTGATCATGCCTCTGTGAATAACATGGAAAAATTAATCTACACCAATGGGGACAGTGTATGTCCACAGTCCCCTACATCCCCGGATGGGACAGAGGATGGTAAGGGCGATGGGAAAAAGCCTTCGCTGTTTGGTTCTAAAAAGCAGCGCTCTTCCTTCCGGAATTTCTTGAAAGGCAGAGCAAACAACCAGAGTCCAGACGCTCTCTCTAAAACAACCCATCAAAGCACAGATGTGAAACAGATCAGTCACAAAGACACTAAGATTACCAACTCCAAGGAAGCGTCTTGGTTGGCCAGTCATATTAATGAGCAAGAAGACACATCCAAACACATTACTCCTGCTCCTCGCAAGATCTCAGAGACTGACAGCACTGAAGTTGAAGACACATTTGAGATGATAGAGAGTCCACCACAGGTGAAGTTTAAACTCAAGAAGAACAAAATGGGTCCAAGGAGTGTTTCTCTTCAGACTATTGCCACAGATGGTGAGGATGGTACGTATGCTGACCATTTCATTTATTTTTTGAGTAGTGCAATGTTTTCATGCACAGTTTGGGCAAAAAATGTCATTTTAATTTTCAAAATTGTGATGCAATTTAAAACGTGATATAAAAAATGATTGGTTTGCTTGTTTGGAGGGCTGCACAATTTGGCCCAGAATTTTTTTACATTTCCACATTGCTATTTTATTTTACATTACTATAAATAAAATATACAATTATAAACTATAAAAATACAATAATAATATTTATAGCTGTCTTGATTTCTTTATTTTCCAATGTTTAACAATAGAACCATTACTTTGATGGAAAACAACAGGGAGCCATTAAAGCTTAATTTTTAAGCACTTCTCATTACAGCAAGTATGAGAAGATGCTTGGCACATGCTGTGTTCCCAAACGCATGTTAAAGTGCTCAAGTGGAGTGGCATTGAGACATATAAGAACACAGTGCTGCGCTTCACTCTGAAACATTGCAGCTATTTATTTATTTCAATTGCAGCATTGCATATTACAAAGCCATATCAGAGTTTTATTTAGATTAATCGTGCAGCCCTATTTTAACTTTTTAAAGACTTGGTTGGCATATTTTGTTTCTTTTCAGGCCAGAGAGGGCGGAGGCGTAACCAGAAGAAGGCCTGTATTCAGTCCTGAGGTATATCTGCAAAAGGAATCAACAAGAATGTGTGCTTATAGATCAGGATTTTGGATATTAGGACATATTTCAAAGAGAATATTAACAGTGATTCTCCTTACATTAATATTGATTCAGCTGTCAGCTGAAAAACGAAGTATTGGTGCTGTGTTTTTAGAGGGATGTGAGGTTGTTTGAACAACCTCTAAAATGCTGCTGACACTGCACAGAGCTGGAGTCAGAAAAACAAATGACTGAACTTTCTGTGATCATGTGACCTCCTGCCGATTATAGAGCTCATATGTGGACTGCAGAGAGCTTTGAATGTAAGAGTGAAGATGTAGCATGTTACACATATTTCCTGTTTCCTGTTTGCCCATACATATTTACCCAGGCCTACTCAGTTGCACTCAATCCTCAAGCCTGTGGCTCCCTCAGAGTCATAAAGGAAGAAGGGAAAAGCTCCATAGCTAAGCTGACAGATGACAGCTGAAAACATGCCTGATCCGTTACCATTGAAGGTGCGGTCACATTTACTATTGCTCAGCCAAATTTTGCAGGCGAAATCCAATCATTGCAACTGTAATTTCCAATGATAGAATTGCTTTGCCACGATTAATTTGGTCACATGAATTGGTTTGTTTTTTGGTTTTGGAAACACGCATTGGTTTGAAAGTGACTTTTAAATAAAAAAAATTATACAAAAATAAAATACAAAAAGCAGTCCAACAATGTAAAATTAATGGCTTAATGTGTACATGGAATGATTTGTACACTTTTATTACTTTCTTAATATATATTTCTATACTGATTCTTTAAGAATTGCCACAAAACACATTCTTGATTTAAAGATGCATAACAAAACAGCAGACAGGGGGTTATAATGAAAAGCAGACATCTGTTTTGCATGTTTACATAAAAAAACAATTACAATGCAGCACAGTGGAAGGCAAAAACGTGTTCTGTGTGAACTAATGGCGCTTGGAAATAATAGATGTTATGCAACTGATTTTAGATCAAGAGTACTAATAAATAAAGGGCTGTGGCCTTAAATATATTGTTGCTTCTTATTAATTTTTTTTATTTAACCCGTAAAGATGTGATCTTGCACTACATGAAACTGCCTTGACGAAAAGACAAAAAGTCTAATTTGCCAAATGTTTAATTGTGAAATGGCTAACAGTTACTTTTACACAATTTAGCAGGTTTATTATTACTATACAGGTACATCTAAAAAATTATATGGTGAAAAAGTAAATTTTGTCTTGTAACATTTCAAAAAGTGAATTTTTACATATATTGTAATTCATTATCTTCAAAATTTGTTTCGTTTTAATTTTGATGATTAGAGTTTAGAGCTAATGAACGTCAAAAATCAGTATCTAAAAATTATTTACATTTAAGTTTCAATAAATGACCATCCCTACAGTATAAATTTTGGGTGTCTCTTGTTCTTTGAAACCACAATAATGGAGAACACTGCTGACTTGACAATGGTCAAGAAGACGATCATTGACACCCTCCACAAAGAGGGTAAGTCACAGAGGGTCATTACTGAAAGGGGTGGCTGTTCAAGGAGTGCTGTATCAAAGCATATTAAGTGCAAAGTTGACTGGAAGGAAGAAATTGGGTAGGAAACTGTGCACACGCAACAGGGAGCTTGAGAATACTGTCAAGAAAAGCCGATTCAAACACTTGGGAGAGCTTCACAAGGAGTGAACTGAAGCTGGAGTCAGTGCATCAAGAGTCACCACGCTCAGACATCTTCAGGAAAAGAGCTACCAAGACACTTCTGAAACAGAAACATCGTCAGAAACATCTTATCTGAGCTAAGGAGAAAAATAACTGGACTATTGCTCAGTGGTCCTCTTTTCAGATGAAAGTAAATGTTGCATTTAATTTAGAAATCAAGGTCCCAGAGTCTGGAGGAAGAGTGGAGAGGCACAGAATGTTGCTTGGAGTCCAGTGTGAAGTTTCCACAGTCATTGATGATTTGGGCTGCCATGTCATCTGCTGGTGTTGGTCCACTGTGTTTTCTGAAGTCCACAGTCAACGCAGCCATCTACCAGGAAACTTTAGAGCACTTAATTCTTCCTTCTGCTGACAAGCTTTATGGAGATGCTGATTTCATTTTCCAGCAGGACTTGGCACCTGCCCACACTGCCAAAGGTACCAAAAGCTGGTTCAATGATCATGGTGTTACTGTGCTTTATTGGCCAGCAAACTCGCCTGACCTGAACCCCATAGAGAACCAAGAGGAAGATGAGAGACACCAGACCCAACAATGCAGATGACCTGAAGGCCGCTATCAAAGCAACCTGGGCTTCATTACACCTGAGCAGTGCCGCAGGCTGATCACCTCCATGCCACGCCACATTGATGCAGTAATTCATGCAAAAGGCCCTACCAAGTATTAAGTGCGTAGAAATGAACATACTTTCCAGAAGCCTGACATTTCTGTTTAAAATATAAATTTTCATTGATCTTATGTAATATTCTGCTTTTATGAGAGACTTAATTTTGGGTTTTCATTATCTGTAAGCCATAATCATCAAAATTTCAAGAAATAAAGTCTTGAAATATTTCACTCTATGTAATGAATCTGTATAATATATGGATTTTACTTTCTGAAATGAGTGACAAAAAAAATTGACCTTTTCCATGATATTCAAATTAAAATTTTAAATTGTTCCTGTAGATGTGAGCGGTCAAATGTCATTTTGGGTTTTGGTATGCTTAGAATATGACAACTATTGAAAAACTAGTATCATACCGAATTCTTTGATTAATGGAGCAACTTCTTGGAAAAGAAAATATACAGAGAAACTGAAGTGCTTGATAATGTACTGAACATTTGTGACCCTGGACCACAAAACCAGTCATAAGTAGCACAGGTATATTTGTAGCAATAGCCAACGATACATTGTATGGGTCAAAATTAATGAGTTGTCTTTTATGCCAAAAATCATTAGAATATTAAGTAAAGATTATGTTCAATTAAGATATTTAGTAAATTTCCTATCGTAAATATATCAAAACTTAATTTTTGATTAGTACTATATGTATTGCTAAGTACTTAATTTGGACAATTTTAAAGGCAATTTTCTAAATATTTAGATTTTTTTTGCACCCTCAGATTGCAGATTTTCAAGTTATATTTTGACCAAATATTGTCTGATCGTAAACAAACCATACGTCAATGAAAGCTTATTTATTCAGCTTTCAGATAATGCATAAATCTCTATTTCGAATAATTGACCCTTATGGCTGGTTTTGAGTTTAAATCCTTTGAAAAATTATGAAATGTTTGTTTAGAGTTTATTTAAAAAAATGTATGGTAATTATAGGCCACCATTTGACTGTCATCTAAGTGTTGCCCAAGTAATCTAAATTCTACCTTAAGTGGCCCAGGTTACCTAAATTCACCCTACTGTTTGAGGATTTCTTTTTCTATTTAGTTCACCTCTGAAAACACTGCCTGCATTATCTGAACACCTCTCAGGTGACACTCCTGGACAGGCTGAATGGTCAGTATTGAGTTGACGATTAATGCAATATTGTATTTAATTGTAGCTATACAAGACAACATAAAACTAAACTGTGCTTAAGGTGGTATCCACATTACCTGACCATGCTGACATCATCAGCGATACGTCAACAGATCTGTTAGGCTAACATGGGTGTGACATTTGCCTTCCCTTGTTTGTTAAGAGTAATACGATTAGTGATGCTAAAGCATGTACGTTAAACCAGTGGCCTACATGACCTTGAGCCAGACACTTCGGTCAACACTGACCACCAAATAGTGCACACATTCTGAGTAAAGTAACATGACCAGCTAGAAAAGTGTATTTTTAGTCTGGCAATGACAGAAATGGTTGAAGAGATGGCGAGTGAATTGACAGAGATGAAGGAAATAATACACCGGAAGAGGGGAGTGTGCTTTTGTAGACCACAAGTGCAGTATAGATGTAGCAAAGGAAGCAAATGTGCAACTTTTTTCAATAGACTAGAGCGTCATTTCAAATGTTTCTCATGTTCCAGGCTCAAAATAACATTTAAATAAAGATTACTTAATTCAGGTATACTTTCTGCCATTGAAATGACTGGGGAAAAAGTCCCAAATATCCTAATTTTATTTTACACTCTTAAAAATAAAGGTGCATAAAAGGTTCTTCGAAGTGATGCCATAGAAGAACCATTTTTGGTTCCACAAAGAACATCCAGTCAATGGTTCTTTAAAGAACTGTCTCTTTCTTACCTTTTAATAATCTGAAGAACTTTATTTCGCAAAGAACCTTTTGTGAAACAGAAAGGTTCTTCAGATGTTAAAGGTTCTTTATGGAACCATTTAGACAAAAATATTCTTCTATGGCATCGTGAAGCACCTTTCATTTTAAGAGTGTGTAATTAATATCCTTATACTTGTATAGGCTACATCCACTGCAGGGATTATGAAGCTTGACCAACGGTGTCCTCTGCTGGACAAATGTGTGCATTACTTGGTGAAAACGAGGCTTGTTTGGTGAAGACCTTTAATTGGAGAATCCTACTGGTCAATCGTTATATTTTAACAACATAGTCGTAATGCATTCAAAAGTTTTAGAAATTATTTGAAATGACAAAAGCTTATGATCAAATAATGCTACATTCATTAAATAAGTCATTTATTATGTACAGAATATGGACAATTTCAACCTGATAAATTGTAATGCTAACTGGCAACAGAACATTTACAAGACATACATATTTAGTTTATTTTTTTTAATACTATAATTATAAAAAGATAAATGTGTGTTAGTCAAATGGAATGAAACAAAAAAATAGCCAAATTGTGCGTCAAAACACAAATACCTTATTAAATGCTTTGAAATGTAGCTTAATTGAAATATTTTTCATTGAAAATAAAATGAACTCTCACTTACACAGGAGCAGAAAAACCCTACAGTTACCAGGAACACTATACAACTGTTTAATGATTAGATCTGGATATTTTACAAATAAAATCTGTCCAAGTCATTTCTCGTAAGCGTTAAATAAATAGGGAAATATTTTTTCAACAGAAAGCCTGACCACAACACCACCGTGTAAGTGAACCCTGTGGCTGCACACAGCAGCGGTGACCGCTGAGAGAGAGAGAGAGAGAGAGAGAGAATTATCACCCTGAGAACCTCATTCATCATTTCCAGCTCATTCACACTGTAACATTAATGTCCTTTTGGCCACTTCAGTCTGTATGCAACTGTTTAAAACAATCAGATCCCTCAGTTCATCAGTCCGATTCAGTCGTGTTGTTTAGTGTGGCTGATGATCTTCTTCTTGCGTGCAGATACCAGGTCATAGAAAGGGTCTTTTGTGATGCCAGCTCTAAGAACAAAAGAGGAAACAGTTAGATTTAGATACATTTATTTTTTTACTCGCAGTTCCTCTGTCAATGCGAACATATATATTTTAAATTTGATTGTTAATGTATGACTAAGTGTGTGCACATTTCTAAATATACTTGACTTCCTCTTTCCCATGACCTACAAAAACACATTGCTGAACTCATGAAAAGTAATTGTTATCTTGCCATCTATATCTTTAATTTAAATTTTACTTTATATTTCATTTATTTATCTTTTTTAATCCTCATGTTGTGTTCTGGTCATTTTGACACAATGAGGATTCTTTTTCCTAAAAAAATAAAATATATATTTGACTAAATTAGACAAATAAAAATGGAAATTAGACTAAAACTAACTGACTTTGCTCACACATAACATTTTATAACATTATGTTTATAATATAAGATTTTTCAGATCAGTGAGGCAACAAAAACCGAAACAAAAGATTGGATTCAAGATTCAGTGATAATGTTGCATAATGAGAGATTTACAAGCAATTTTTAAAATGCTGGTAATTTTTCACACCAAAATTAGGTAAAAGCACAGGGGACGGTTTAAATCATTTGGTGTAATGCACTTTAATTTGCCACTATGTATGAAGTTGTATATATAAATAAACTTTTAATAATACAATTGCTATTGTAATAATGTAAGCATTAGCATAATGGAAAAACAGGGCAGAAAACTGGACATTTTTCCTCTCCTCTTTAGTGAGGTCTAAAACAGATGACTCGTTCACTTATTTTACTATTCACTACATAGTGAATGTCACAGTATGTTATATGAGAAAAAAAGAGACACCATTTCAGAAAGTGCTCTTTTTATGAAATGAGTGAAGTCCCAAAAGAAAAGAAAAATCATCACTTCAAATCATGGATTCCAAAGATTTCTGGATTTGAAACCTCATATCGATGTGGTTGGAATTTCATGTGTAAACACTGGATGTCATTTTTTTGGTGTTCAAACTAGGGTTGTGTGCCATTCAGAAATAGCAAATTTTGTGAAAATCAAGCCTGTTTAGTTTTAATTGCTCAACTGAATGAATCCCTTATAATGTGCTGTCTGGTACCTGATGGCCTGGACCCAGTCAGCACACTCCTCTTCAGATGCAGCTCTGAGTCTGTAGGAGTGATGTTTGCCCTGTCACAACTCTGCCATCGGTCTCTGTCTTACATGCCTTTATCGTCTCTCCTTTATGATGAGGGCTGAACAACTCCAAACAGAACTGAACATGCACGTTTTAAAAGAGAAAATGCAGATGCTGTCATTTACAACAGGTTACATTTCACAGTTACAATACCATGTTATATCACACACATTTAAATGTCACTCTGTATGACGAGATGCTGACTCAGAAAGAAAACACAGAAATCAGGATCTGAGCGGAGTTTCATCAAAGCAAATCTAAACTGTGCTGACAGAGGTACTGTTATCACTCAGTGCTGACTAAAAGAACCACAAAGAAGCAGGTGTAATAGAGTCTAAAGAAACACTATCTATTTGGATCAGTGATTATAAATGAAGTGGAATGAAAAAAACATGGGATAAGGACCTGTTTGTGTGCATCCTCCACTTCTCTAGCACTCAAGTTCTCTAGCGGAATGATTCCTTTTGGTTCTTTGTCCTAGAGAGGGGAGAGATTGACTTTGAATGATTTCACTTTCAATATTCTTATTTAAATGATAAAAAACTATTGTTTTAAACTGATTTGAATGTGTTCTGTTTCAGCGAACGTGACATTTTTGTAAAGCTAGAGTACTAACAGTGGTATATTGGAAATAGTAGAGACAGCCGTCAGTCAAAATGAACCACCTCCGCTTCCAGGTCTTTATTCTGCCACCTATGGATTAACCAGAGTTGTTAGTAACATTTAGTTAAATAAAAAAGGTAACAGAAAATAACAGTTACATAACAGCTAGTTCTAGACCTCATGGCTGAGCTAAACTGGTCTATGTCACTGTTTTTTTATACTGATTATAAGTATATAAGTATTTTCACTGATTATGACAGGGATGAAGCGTCCAAGGCGGCTGTGTCCACCAAACCTCGCCAAAGCCCGCCAGAATGACCGTCTGGCTATATAAGCAGCCGCTTCACCATAGGATCCTCAGGTTTACATCGACTGAAACAACGACAGAGTCGTACAGCGCTATAGCACGGCAAGGAACGCAATACTCGTTATATCTCAGGAAACCGAGGTTACAATGGTAACCGAGTATGTTCCCTTTCGATAATTTAAGCGGACTGCGGCTTTTATTTAAGACGTATTTGGGGAACCAGTACAACCACGCCGTGCTATGGTGGGGGGATGACTGCATCTAACTTGCCATGGGCACTGAAGGGCCCAGGGGACAAGAAGTAGAAGCCCTCGAGGCCGCAGGCTGAGCTCATAGAGGTCACACCTGGCCCGGGTCATCGTCCAGAGGGGGACCTAAACTGCCTCGGTACCCTGGGGGCGAGCTCCCATTGAGTGGCCAAAGGTGCAGAGCACACAGCTCGGGCCGGGGATTCCAGATCGTTCTGTTCACCTGAGAGAGGAGGTCCCGTCTCAGGGGAATGGGCCAGGGGGCTGCGGTAAGCAGCTGAGACAGCTCTGAGAACCAATGCTGGTTCCTCCAGAGCTAAAATAACTTTGTGTTTGTGTTCTCTGATTCGTCTGATGACCTGAGGGATCAGAGCGATTGGGGGAAATGCATAAAGGAGGTGGCTGGGTCAATCGTCGTCCAACGCATCCTTGTCCTTCAAATAATCGTCAGGCAGTGAGAGTTGTCTTTTGAGGCGAAGAGGTCAACCTCTGCCTTGCCAAAGATCTCCCATATTTCCTGAACCACTTGCGGATGGAGAGTCCACTCTTCTGAGGAGACGTTGCTCCATGACAGCATGTCTGCGCCCTGGTTCAGTTTGCCTGGCACATACATTGCTCTGAGGGAACGCAGGTTGTGCTGTGCCCATTCCAAGAGGCATTCCACTAAAGTGAAGAGAGCCTCGAAGAGAGCCCTCCTTGGTGATTCATTATGTAGGCCATCACTGTCATGCTGTCCGAGCGGACCATAACGTGGTGCCCCTTCAGGTCTGGTAAAAAGGCATGAAGGGTTCGACACACTGCTAGGATTTGATGTGGAGACTTTCTTCCTCCTTTGACCACAGGTTTTTACAGAGCCCCAGCCCGTGTTGGAAGCATCTGTCAAGACCACCTTCCTTCTGCAGACCATTTCCAAGGGCATACCCTGTTTCATCCACTGATAACATTTCCAAGGGCCCAGGGCTGTCACGCCCAGTTCCCAGTTCACCTTGATTCGCAGGCGTCCATGACCCCAGGCATCGGATGGAACCCTCAGCCAGTACAAACCAGCTGCAGGGATATTCTCTGAAAGCTGTTGACAAATGGTGAGAAGGTGGTCCTCTGGCCATACAGCGGCTCGCTGACTCTTTCGTGACAGGAGGCAGCACTCATTTGGGCCGAGTCGAAAAATGATCCCAGGAATGATATCCGTTGGCTGGGAGACAGTGCACTCTTGGCAAAGTTGACCCCGAGTCCCAGGCACTCTAAGTGGCTGAGAAGGAAGGGATCTGCGACAACAATTTAAGAGAAAAGAGTTGCTCTCTTACTGCTCTTTCGAGCATTTCACCGGATGGCGGCAGGGGGCCTTGAGACCGCGGCTGCTGCAGGCGATGAGCAGCTTGAGAGTGGCGAATCAGCAGGGAGATCTAGAGGTCTTGATCCAGTGTGAAGGCTGGTCAACAGCGAGAAGGGCTTCGAGTCTCGTAGATCAGCGAAGAGAAGTCGTCATCGCTGAAGGAGAAGAAATCTGAGGATCCTATGTCGAAGTGGCCGCTTATATAGCCAGACACCCCACCCATTCTGGCAGGCACCGCTGCCGAGCCATTGGTTCGTTTTTACAGCACTGCACGGATCAATGGCCATGCAGTAACACTAAATAATTGAAAAAGGAGATTTCCCCATATGCGATAAAAGACAAAGTACGAGTGAAGTTTCGAAAGGGAGCAACGTTTTAAAACATTTTAAAAAGGACTAATATGCACAACACTTAGTGAGTATTAACAATTCACAAGAGTAACACACCTTCTTTTAGAAGCCAGCCCTCTCTGTCAGGATTAAAGAAGGTGTGAGTGAGATCATTGCCATCATCTTCTGGGATCTTAAAGGGTTCGTTCTTAATGCTCTCATAAAGTTTCTACAGTTTAATAAAGAGAAATTGATTAACAGATGATCATTGTATAAGACAAAATCATGACTCCAGCAATGGATTATCAAACTTTCAATTCAAAATCAAATGTAAAAAATAGCTATAAAATAATAGCTAAAAATAATATTATAATTATGTCTTCCATGAAAATGTGTGACTGTTCAAAATGTAATTTACTCCTGTGATGGCAAAGCTGAATTTTCAGCAGTCATTACTCCAGTCTTCAGTGTCATATGATCCTTCATAAATCATTATAATGTGCTGATTTTATGCTTTAGAAATATTTCTTATTATCATCAACGTCAACAACAAATGTGCTGCTTAATATTTTTATGTAAACCATAATAGAACACCAAAAAAAAAGCATTTTAATACAGAATGAAAAAAAAACTTTCATATTATCACATTTGTGACCACAAAACCAGTCTTAAATACATTGTATGGGTCAAAATTATAGATTTTTCTTTTATGCCAAAAATCATTAGTATATTAAATAAAGTTAATCTTCCATGAAGATATTTGGTCAATTTGCTACCACAAATATATCAAAACTTTGTTTTTGATTAGTAATATGCAGTGCTAAGGACTTCATTTAGACAACTTTAAAGGTGATTTTCTCAATATATAGTTATTTTTTGCACCCTCAGATTCCAGATTTTCAAATAGTTGTATATCAGCCAAATATTGTCCTATCCCAACAAACCATACATCATTGGAAAACGAATTTATTCAACTTTCAACTTTTTTAAATCTCAATTTTGAGATTTAAGACTGGTTTTGTTGTCCAGGGTCACATATACTCTAGATGTGAGTATTTGGTTTGGTAAACTTGAAAAATGTGACCCTATGACCTCTCTCACCTCAAGTAGTTCATTGGGAAGATCTTCTCCATGGTTGATTCCTCTGTTCATGCTAATGAAACGTTCTAGTGCGGGCTTGTCTTTCACATTGGGGTTGTGCAAACTTGTGTTGAGCATGATTATAGCGAAGGAAAGGATGTAGCAGGTGTCTGCGACACACATGAATACACACGTTTTCAAATGTCTACATGTACATCTAAAGCAGTGGTTCTCAACTACTTTTACTTCAGGACCTAGATATGAATGCCTTTAAAGTCAGACACTGAGATACATAGGCCAAACAACATTTTAATCCCAACAATTATTGCTGGATAAGGAAAAACAACCATTTTGTTTTCTAATTGTCTGTTGAATTTGGATGTTTTCTTTCTTTTGGCTGTCAAACACAAAACCTATTCTCCAAATGCAAAGGTAATCTACCTGTGGACTGAAAAACCCCAGCGTTACAGGTGCAGTACCGCAGAGCAAAGGCCTCCATCATGCGGTCGATCTTCTGAGCCTCACCAGGTAGACGGAAACTCCACAAGAACTGCCTATATCCACAATCAAACAATCACAGATTCATACAAAATTTCAACAAAAAAAATCTGAATATGTTAGAATGACATATGAAACAGGTGAGATGAGGATCTCCTCTCA
Source organism: Gymnocypris eckloni scoliostomus (assembly GCA_027564155.1). Taxonomy (NCBI): domain Eukaryota; kingdom Metazoa; phylum Chordata; class Actinopteri; order Cypriniformes; family Cyprinidae; genus Gymnocypris; species Gymnocypris eckloni. The sequence goes on along the minus strand of CM050415.1, from coordinate 31,143,006 downwards.
CCTCAAAGCCTGAACCAGATTAAGATTTGAGAACTCATGAAGGTCAACAAAGGCCTGCAGGATCTGAAGGTGGGTCTCCTCCCTGTGGATACAGAAATGAATCAACTCTTTTTCTATATCAAAGCCACAAAAACACCATCCTCCTCATCATCATACCTTTCTCCTAAAAAGTTGCCAATCGCTGTTTTATTGAGGCCTTCTTCTTTATAGAGGAACTCTGCCACAGCCTCTGGTTTCCACTCCAAAAGATTATTGTCCACTAGGTACTTGGTACCCTGGAAATAAACACACATAACCTCAATGAAATTCCCACAGACCATTGACACTAGTGTTACCAAACATTCACTAACAAACAGGATATTACAGACAGATCATGACGTATGATTTGCTATTGGTCTAATAACTACATTAACTGCATTTTTTGATCAGTGAAATGCACATGCATTCTCTTTTATATGGAGGTTCCATATTATCTGGGAGGGGGTGCATTTGTGAAAAATGATCAAAACTGGACAGGTAAAGCAGTTGTTGTTTTAACTGACCATGTATACCAAGATTCTCGAAAATGCAGAGCGGCTTCAGCTCTACAGAAACACAGGATGTGGTCTCTTTCCACCCCCTCTTCCTTTAACCTAGTTTAGCTAAATCTCCTCGTAGCTGTGAAGCTGTTGCATCACGTTATTTTGTGCTGCATGCAGCTCAAATGATTCATTGTTCATACCTTTTCCGGGTCCATGTTAAACTTCTTTTTTCCACACTGGATTCTCTTGTTCTTCATAACATTTTTACTAGAGGAGAATTTAAAAAAAAGACATTATTGTGACAAAAATGAAAACACTTCCAGCATGTTATGACAATATAGTGTTGATTCAGGTAAATCATAAAGTGAATGGGTAGTGGCTGATGCAAATAAACTAATCTCATCATTTTCTAGCATGTCTACGCATAAAATTAGCAACGTCACATCTAGAGCTAAAGCTCTTCTCGTAAAATTGATACAAAGAAAAAGGAAATAGATACAAGCCCACGCTCAACGATGGTTTTGTGATGTGCAAAAAAACTGAACCTGCAAATGTTAATTCAAAGCAGCTTTTACTGACCAGTCACTATAGAATACACATTAAGTTTGAGACGCTTAACTACTGTTACATGTTTGACTCTAGAAATTCACATTTTGTTTGTTCAGTTTTGAGAGACATGGATAGAGATTGCTATAAGTAAAGAAGTTATTTCATTAGACATTCAAACCTTAATCTTAACAACAAATTAAACTCAAGTGACATATGTGAACATAATGAAAGTGGATATGAAAATGACCACAATGATTAAACCCTGTTATAAAGAACAGTGCAACGCAGAAAGAAACTTCACACAGCGAAAATATAATATTATAGGAAATGTCCAAATGCTGGGTTTATCGATTCTTTTTGTAGTTTCTATGGTAACCCGGAGCTGAGTGATAGCAGTGAATACTCACTCATCATCGGCCTCCATCGTTTGGATTTCTGTCATCATGTTTTCGATCTCCAGCCTGAGTTTCTGCAAGAGTGGAGAAATTGATTAGCCAAAGCTTTGTCTACACTTGACGACATATAGTTTACAAATGCTGTATCCTTTGCTTCACAAAGTTTTGCAAGGCATTTCTTCAGGCATTTATTTGCTAAAAAGCCTTTATCGTTATGTGTGATGCAATATGCAAAATGACACTATGAAGCCATATACCTGAATATCATCTAGAATCACATGCTTATGGACGTCAGTCTGCCTCTTGTCATTTGAATTGAAAGCTGAAGGTGCTGGAGATGACATATATATCAACAGTTAGCAACAGTCTCACATCAGATGCCTGATCTCACACTCGTGCAGAAAAGCTATTGTGAAAATAGAGAAGGATGCAAGCACAGAAGTGCAAGCACAGCCCAAATTTCTCAGCGAAATATATCTCTGCTACCTCAGTTTTCGAGAACTGCCCCACATAGGATGTATTTTGGCATATTAGTGGTTGCATTTACACAACACTGAAATTTTTGTGGATGCAGTCACTCAAATTATTTATAATAGATGTTTACCACAGTGACTGATATGGAACAGCATATGATGTTATCGTAAAGTGTCATTAAGTCTCTGTTTGCATTTACAGTTATTACAGTTAAAAGCTATCCAAATTTTAAATAATATCTTTATTTTTAAAACCAATTTATGTTTCTTTAATACCACACATATACTAGTCCTTTACAAAATGTCCAATGTGGAAGTTTGGATGAAGGTGATATCACAGGTGTCCCAGATGCAATGGAATATATTGCCTTTAAAGTCCATTATTCACAGTTCAGCTCAGAGACAGAACTTATACAGCAGTCTCAGACCTTAAGAAAATGATTAAGGAGGAACATACCTTTCCCCCAGAGGAAGCTGTCCTTTCTTTGGATTCCCATGCTGGCTGTGCTGCAGGGAGACTACAGTAAAACAGGAAGATCAGACTCAGAGTCAGTGCAGACACACATTAGTGCATACAGAGACAAATGTTAAATCTGGAAGTACTAGGCTATATTAGATAACAGACGGTATTAAACTGACTAAAACCTGATGATACTGTCTTGATGATGACAGTTTTTCAGCATACCGATATATAGGTTAATATTCTTAAAACAAATTTAGCCTAATGTGATGAAAAAATAATCTCAGCAACAACCTAACAGACGCAAAACAAGATATAAGTAACATAATAAACCCCTAAAAGCGATTCCTACGACTGGGGAGAAGTTATGAATGTGCAGTGATGTAAAACGTATTTCTTACACTCATGAAACAAATTATAAAGTAACGATACAAATGCAGGCAATGCAGCAAAAATCAAAAGCCAGGTAAAGTGGTTTAAACGCATACCTTCATAAGTGTAACTCGGTGAGCAGGTACTCGGAGTCGTACAGTACGAATGTAAACGTGAACTGCGCTTTAATTGATGAAGAAGCGCGAGTTCCTGCGCGAGGCAGGGTGACGTCACGGCCACGAATGACAGCTGAGCTCCGAGAACTTATTTCCTCTGCGTTTCCTCGCCATTTCACAATTATTTCATTCTTTATTTCACAAATGACAATTAGATTTTATCACATTTCAAATAAGAGAATCCATTGACAAATAAATGAGAATCCTCCTCCCCACTGTTAAAAATAGTCAATAAAAATTTCCTAACTTATAAATATTACATTTTAGCATATTCTAAATTGTCAATTAACTACTTTATAGGTCCAGTCTTTCTTTCTTTCTTTCTTTCTTTCTTTCTTTCTTTCTTTCTTTCTTTCTTTCTTTCTTTCTTTTCATCGTTTAGTATTCATCCTGTACTTGCCAGTGGACGCAGAATCACACAAAAGCAAAGGTTCATTTACCAATGCCATTGCAGAAATGAAATACGATATGAATTAAACGCTGGAAACTGGAATATATGACTGGACACTTCAGTGATATGAATTAAACGCTGGAAACTGGAATATATGACTGGACACTTCAGTAAATGTTAGTACTCGTTATTTCAAGTATCACTAAGATCTTTACACTTTAGGGCTAAAATATTTTATTTTTTAGGTAAATATTACTTGTGCACTTTCAATGATGATTCGACAATGCCCCCTTGTGGATTATGATGCATATAACGCACTCATATAAAGTGCGTTCATGTCTTCCACTTAAAAGTGAAATACTTCCTCGTATAGTTCGACGTCCAAAACTGTCACAACCAAATGAGCGAGTGCGCAGATTAGAGAGAGAGAGAGAGAGAGAGAGAGAGAGAGAGAGAGAGAGAGAGAGAGAGAGAGACTGACACACTGAAGTAGCAAATCTGTTTCCTGAATTACAACTTAGTTCCTTAACAGTTGTTTTACAGCGGCAGCCGACAAAAGTTTGTCAAAAGTATCGGAAAATGCAAGCAATAAAGTGTGTGGTGGTCGGAGATGGGTGAGTGAAAAGTTAAACTTTTAAACTGATTTATTTATTGATATCTGCTTTTCATCGCTTATATGTAAAAGTTGTTTGTAAACATGATTTTCATAGGCACTGCAAATATCTTAAAAGCGCTTATTTGATCTACTTCGTCTGTTCTCTAGTTTTAATTTCCTCATATGTAACAAGAGATACTTTGTATTTTAGTTTTATTTAGCCTCAGGGTAAGGTTGTTTGCTATCCATACGGTCACGCCTGAATACACTTAATATATCTGAGATTTATATCTTTCTCTGTTGGGTTGTAAGGTCATAAAATAAGCTATCTACAGGTTCCGTGATTTAACTTCTACTACAGTTGTGTTTGGCCAAAAGAGATGTGCAGTACTGGGCTGACAGATTGGAGGTCACAGAGATATTTACGAGTTTGACATTCACAGACTTAATTTAATACACAGTTAATACACAGTTAATACACAGACGGAAGAGCACCTTCTGGCTTTTGCCATTGCTCTGAGTGTGCAGGAAGTTATGCCACACATAATACATGTCAACTGATTTTCATCAAAAAAGGAAACAGCAGATGCACATGGGTCCCATTCTTAATAAGGTTTTATTCTATGAGTAACAAGATCATGATGAGAATGTTATGAAATCATACCAGTGTTTAAGACATAATTAAAAAGGTTCCAGGGAAGGATTTCATTTTTAAACCTTACTAATGGGCCCGTTGGGGTACGGAAGTCAAAAACATGTTTGGAAACATTGGCATAGGCAATTGGGCACTTCATCAGGGTGTAAAATTTGGGCTGTTACTAGTGAACCAAGCATGTTTTCCATGAATGATGCAACATAGCCGTGCAAGGAATACAACGTATCTTTCATTGTGAGAGTGCAGTCATACAAAGACATGTTAAGCAGTCAAAATGTCTGTTTTAAGATGACTGACAATGACAGAGAAGAAGATTATCCATTATTCTTTAGATCCAAATATGTCAAACCTGTATATTGATTTCTGTTAAGATTCATAACCATAAGTACAAACAAATATGTAAGATGTTTCTAGAGCATAAGCTGACCTGCAGACAGTGATGATTCAAGATGGAGGATGAGATGGCTCTGAAACATGTGAGTCTGAATCTGCTTTTCGAAAGGGGGAGGGAGAATTTGCATAGGAACATATATGAGGTGATTTTCGACATCGCTTTATCTCATCTGCTTTATATAACGCAGTGAGACAGAACTGGAGAATAAAGGGATGCTGATGAACTACAGATTTGGAAGCGGAGCGGGATGCTGATGCAGTGATTATTGGGGACATAGGCTGACGGTGTAAAGTGTTGACATTGTAATTCATTAACATGACAAAATGCACTGTTTATGGATTTTGGCCAAGTTAACTGCATCTTCTAACATTGGCGAATGGCAGCGGAGGGGTGCTTTCTTGATTATATCCTGTTTAAACCCTGTGCACTGTTCTCCATTTTGAAGCTGCTAACTTCCTCTTGCATTTGATGCCGTGACCCAGCTTCTTAACTTCCTTATATTGCTCAAAGATTAACAGGGTGAATATTTCTCCTTTTACACAATTGACAGAGAAAAAATGCCCCAAAAAATGAAAATTTAATTACTATGCACTTGTTCATTAACTTTAAAAAACCTTCATATAGATATTTTTATACACTGATAGGTCAACGTTACCACAACCTATCCAGCTGCAACACGGGCTAAAAAAAGCAGAATTTAAAACCACAATAAATTAGTTCACATTAATTGTGTGCTAGATTTGCTCTCATTATGTTTGGCTATGACACTGGAGAGCTAATGAAACAATGTTATTGATGTCTATATTATATTTTATATTTGATTTGAGATCTGCAGCAGAGATATCAACTCCAGTCTGACAACCCATGGTCACTGTGAGCTGTTATTGAAAGGAAAAGATTTATGTGAAGATTCTTTAATTATTTTGTGTGTTCTACTTCTTTACTACTCATGCTCAATTACTCATAAATATTAAAACCTCTAGAACTCAAACTTACTAAATAGCTATGTACTGTATATGATGAATGGTCAAACTTGTACTTTTTTTTCATTGACTTCCATTCATATGCATGCAAATGCAGCAATTGGAAATGCAACTACTGCGTTCCAAACACTGATCTGTGAATTTGAGTCTCGTGAAGATGTCTGACTAATAGAAGATGGATGTGTCACGGTTTGACCTCTTAACTGAATTACCACGGTTTTACTAAACGTAAAACCTGCAGGTTTGCAGTGTTGCACTAAAGTGGAGTAGATGTTTTTTGTATTTAATATTATGTTGAATGCATATCTTTAAGATGGATGCCATGGAGTGTGACATCATATCACAACCTTTGCCGTGTCCAAAGAGATTCCAGTGTGTCTACAGAATCAGTCCTGTTATATAAACGCTTCACAAGATTGTGCATCATGCATTTGGGTGTGTTTAGAACTTTACAACTAAACATCAATTTCAGATAGCTGAGTGAACTAAGATAAACAAATCACATTAGTGCTTTGATTGATTCTTCTTTCCCTCCTTTTTTTGTTTTGTTATTAACCCTGATGCTATCACATGCTGAGTTCTCTGAATTGTCATGACTTCCAGGTGGACATTTTCTTCTGTTTCTGTCACATCTGACTATCATCTAAGTATCGGTTTCTATATCAATTCTCTCTTGCTTTCTGCGGAAGCCAGCTCAGCGAAAACACGAGGCCCTGCCATTTTATACGATCAGCTCAAGATCTGTAACCCACAAGAACAAGACATTTACACACTGTTTTACATTTGTAGGAGTTACAGAAAATGCTCATGTTTAATCAAACAAAGAGAAAGAGCAAGAAGATGTTGAAGCAACTAAGGGCACATTTTCAAAGACACACTTCAAAAAGAGGCTCGCTGTCTCTCTTCCTGGCTGACACCGCCCAACTTCCTGTCATCCTGTCACGACTATGCCAGACCCCATACTGATCTTTCTCTTGCTCTTTTTCTCTCTGAATCTATCTCTCTCCCTGTATCTATCTATATCTGATTCACAACTTCAAAGAGCTTCAGAAAGCACCTCTCAACAGTTATCCCCCACTGTTTTCTAATTATGTTTTCAGCACACTGCCTCCAGTGTACTGAATTTTTTGTAGATTAAAATATATTCAACTATGCTCATTGGTGATCTCCGCAGTGGCTGCACTCACAGACACACTTAATATTACTTCATTTTGTGGCAACTTGTCAAAATGGATTACAAAAATGTTATGTGGACTTTTTGCTGTTGAATCATAGCTTATAGTGCACAATACGTCAGAGCCCAGCCCTACAGTCAAGTGCACACAAGTCTGGATAACTCAAAGGACATGTGGTTATTACATGTGTGTGTTTGTATGTGTTGTTTGAATGCGAATGCAAGAGCGAGAGAGAGAAATCAAGCAGTGAGTGTAGTTCTGATGTGACTGAACGTGTGTAGCCTTGGGTGTGTGGTTTTGGCCTTGCCCTTGAGTAGCTCCAGTGTTTCTTGATGTGAGGGAGATGTAGCCACAAGCTCCTGAATCCAGCATTCCTCACTCTCGCTGCCTGCATGCACCAACATGCACTCTACTGGAATACGCTCTTCTTTCAGCCCTTCTATGTATTTGCTGCTTCAGGTGACCTGTTTTCACACTGAATGTCATCCTCTCTTTTTGAGTTTATGTAAACATGCACAAATGTTTTGAGGTATTTTGTGTTGCTCCGCAGTCTGCTGTCACAGCATTGCATGTGGCGTCACTATCACTGAATCTGAGTGTGACAGCATTTTTTTACTTCTAGTTAAATGAAATGATTTCTGAGTATATGCATTTTTTTCCCCAGAGGGAAATCTTCTGTTGTTGGTTATACAGTAAGAGGGGATGCACAAAAAAGGAACATATTTCTACACAAAAGAATATTAAGTTACAGTAGTGAAATGCGTAAGGGGCTGTTTAAGGATTTTATGACAGCTCAGTAAAAATGGAAATAACAGAAATAGCCAAGCAGCAGAAATGAAGGCTACTAAAAGATAAAACTGCATAGCTTAAATAATTATCATCCTGGTAACAGCTAATGCCACCAATATGCTACACAACTTTTAAAGTCTTTAGATTGCTGTTCTTTTCACACTGCCGTCGCAGATGTCAGTTACAGTCAAAACATATTTTACACTTATACCGCAGCTTTAGATATTTAACCAGTTATGGCACCCAGACACTACAACAGGGGCGCACAACTCAGGGGGCACTCACACGACACCATTTTCGACTAAAAACAGAAAACTATTAATGCATTTCATTGTCAATGCATGTACCTAAAAATGCACACTTTTGAAAACTGGTTTCAAAACACAAATTTTCAAAACGATACTGTTAATATACCGATGTAAACAAAGAAAAATATTTAGCGTTTTTAGTACATTGTTGTGTAAACATACACCAGTTCTTGGTGGGCCACATCCCTGCAGAGGTTAGCTTCAACCCTAATTCATGAGTTCTCCTGCCCTTCCAGTCTTAATAGTTAATGATAAACAAAGACAGAGAGGAACAGAAATAGAGGAGGAGATGGGGGGGTGAAGGGATGCCAGAAGTATTGTCACTGCTACAGCATAATGACTGTTACTTAGGCTCGTAATGCTGATTGACTGAACTGAATGATTAGGCTCATCCTGAACCTATGTTTGGAACTTCATTTAAACAAATCTGATCCAGCTCATAAAGTCCATCAGGTGTATTTGAAAACTACATGGTATGTGTGTTGGACCTGATCTGCCTGGCTGTGACCCTCTAGGAAGTGAATTTTGCACCCCTGCATTATGCGATTTTTGCCCTGGTTTTAATAGGCATAGCGACACAATCTCAAAATCGGAATGACATCGATGACCGTGCACGTGAGTGCGGATCGCTATATTTGAATGATCAATGAGGCGATTCAATGCTTGCCCCGCCCTTGCCTTTTTCTGATTGGCTCAGTGTTTTGAAACTGAATGCCAGTGTTGGGCTAGTTACTCAAAAAAAAATATATATTACTCATTAACTGTTACAACCTGTTTACAACCTGTTATGATTCAACCACAATCCACATTGGATCGCAATCAGAAGTTATTGCACACACTCAGGTACTAATGTTTAAGTAAAAGTGTTGTAATGTATTAATCTCATTAAATGTCATGTGTAGCTTTAAGCCAATTGTAGCTATAATTTATGTTTTACCTATATACGATTATATTCCATAATGTATTATATAAAAAAAAATCATATTAGTTCAAACAAAAATGTTTAATTCTCTAAAAAGATTTGGGTGGCCAAGCCATGTAATGCCAGAGTAAAGTAATGCCACAACTTCCATAATGCCACAAGTTTACACATCAATATTCAGATCATCTTTTATCCTGACAAAATCCATGTAATGGCAATATTTCCATCTGAATGTATGCTTTTTCATATTCCATATGCCTGCTGCACTGGTGACTTCATGTGCCTGTGCAAGTTGTGAAAATTATGAAAATAAATCTAGGAATTATTGGATTGTTGGACTTTAAACCAATAGGGGTTGAGGTATCGGGCTTATCTAAGTAACTAGCTGTTTTATGGATGGTAAATGTAACATTATTACTGAAATCTTATTAGTTACTAGTTATTGCAAAAAGCAATATTATTACTGTAACTAGTCACTAGTAACTGCCTAACACTGCTGACAGCAGAGCCGGTGTCAAAAGTTGAAATTCTTCAAGAACGCCGTGCTTATGAGCGAGACACTGAACAAGGGAATGCCGCTCATATGTAAAGAACTTCCATCTAGCACGTTTATGTACAATTAAAAAGCCGTACATTGGCATGCAAAAACTCGTTCTGTGTAAACCGGTCCTGAGGTAGTTTAGGTTTGAGCAGTGTAAAGCAATAGAACAGACGAAGTGAATACAGCATCCCTCTTTTCATGTATGGTATTGCTGTGTGCGGTTAGGATTTAAACGTTTTTGAAATGTGACCACATACAATGTTCTTTGTGTTTGAGAACAAATGTGTGAGTTCACTGTGGAAGTACAGTACACCTGTTCTTCAGATTGGAATGGTTATAGATACCTAGCATTCTTTAAAGTAATTTTAGCAGCATGTGTTTTACTCGAAAGTACATTATGCTGTTTGTTTTCCATCAGTCTGACGGTTTTCTTCTTTGTTGTTTGTATTTTTCAGAGCTGTGGGAAAGACCTGTCTTCTCATCAGCTACACTACCAATGCTTTCCCTGGGGAGTACATTCCCACAGTGTGAGTACCACAACAATTTGAAATGTTTCTATTTGTACTTGAGAAATGTACTCGAAATATTGAGAGATTGTGTGGGTTGGGTGTTTTCACTCAGGTTTGATAACTACTCAGCAAATGTGATGGTGGATAGTAAACCAGTCAACCTGGGCCTTTGGGATACAGCTGGACAGGAAGACTACGACAGACTGCGGCCACTGTCCTACCCTCAGACGGTACAATCCACCATAAACCTTTAGTGGGACACGTCCCCTTAAAAATTAAAACAGTGATCAATTAATGTTTTTGACACATTTTAAACTTTGCAGTTGGTTCTTTTTGTAAATATTTTTAAAAGACGTCTCTTATGCTCACTAAGGCTGCATTTTTTAATCACAAATAAAGTGAAATAGTAATATTGTACGGTAATAATACAATTGAAAATAACTGTTTTCTATTTTAATATAAATAGTATATTCCATATTAATATGAATATTTTTAAGCATTGTAGCATTATACATTTCTTACTGTCACATGTTATCTTACTGACCACAAACGTTTGAGCAGTAACATTTATTACGTTTATTCGTGAAAATGAATGTCCTCTGATGGTATTTTGCAGGATGTGTTTCTCATCTGTTTCTCTCTGGTGAGCCCAGCATCGTTTGAAAACGTCAGAGCCAAGGTGAGTCCTTATGGGTGGTGTAGAATTGGTCCTTAATAGAATACAAGCACGATCACACCAACATAAGCCTGCAGACAAAATCCAGTAGCAATCAACAACAGTCACATGCACAATAACCTGCTGCCATTCTATGCATGCTTACAACATTCCCACATGTACATACCTTCATGCATGCCCTTAAACACTTGCTTTGCATTGGACTGGACACTAGATGCCACTGTGCATTAATCAATGATGCATTTGCTGACCTTAATTACAAACATTCATATTCATTTTGAGATAAATTGGGCATGATGTCAGCATCAGCCTCTATTAAAAGAATTCAATTCAGACATTCACAAATGAAGGCTGACTTCCATCAGTGGTATTCAGCTGTTTTGAAAAGCAAAGTGGTTTGTTGTTATCACACATAGAATCATCTTTACCTGTATGTTTTCCAGCCAGCCAAAAGGTTCATTCAGTAGAGACTCTATTTAGTACGTTATTTATCTACCTCACACTCACAAACCCCCCTAAGGGAGTATAATAACAGTGCTAGCAGCTCGGCTGACCTTGACGTGTTCTCCATTAATGCAACTGTAGATGCCTGACGGATACACACCGCTTAGTGTCCTGCTACAGTTAGCATGTTTAAACTGCCTCTATTTCACCCTGACAGAGAGCATTTTCAAGAGTGATCCCAAAAGGGAAAATGACGGTTCTCTGCAAAAAGAGTGCATCAAGTACAGTCATCAAGGGTTCAGGAAGGCTGGTTAGGTCACTTTTGACTCTGGATTGTGATTCTGGGATGATATCTTGTATTACTTTGGTACTTACTCTTTGCTTCCTTAAGCCATTAGGATTCTAACAAAGGAATGTAGTGTATCCTGCTGAAAAGACAGCTTAAACCAGCAGTCCTGGTTTAGCTAGTTAAGAAGCCTTGCATGTTATGGATTAGCATGTCTTTGGAAGAAGTAAAAAAAATGTCCCTGACATTAAAATTAAAATACTTTATGAGGGACATGTTCTCTTTAGAAAGCTAAAAAGTTTATTCAGAACATACTGTTCTCTCTATTAAAATCAATAGGGTATTGTTGAGATAAACATAGACATCTTTCTCTGTCGGAAAAGATTACTGATTCCAGGATCTGTGTTTACATCAAAGTGCAGTTTGACTGGAGAAAATCTGCAATTATCTTGAACTATCAAGTCATAGCTGAAAAATCTGTCATGATTTTCACACTAGCATGACATTCCAAACACTTCTGTGGAACATAAAATAATATTTCGAGGGAAAGATATTTTCACTAAAATGAAAGTCACTGTGTCGTTTGGACCCCAACTACATTCAAAAAAGTCCTTTTGTGTTTTGCAGGGGAAAATATGTAAAGATTTACATACTTATTAAAAATATAAAACTTTACAATAAGATTCTATTTAGCATTAGTTAATACATTAGATAAATAAATTTGCTGCATTTTTTTATTTATATTAATGTTAATTTATAAATACATTATTATTCATTGTTAAATTATGTTTGTTTATAATACACAATAGATTAACTAATATTAGTTGATACAACTTAAATGTAAAAAAAAATGTTATTAGTATATAGAAACTTACATGTAAGAATGTTGTTCATTGCTTTTGCATTAACTAACTGGTCTTTACGACAGTTTAAACAACCATTCTGCATAGTGTTGCTTGTACAGAGTGATAGCACAATGTTGTATTGTGAATATTGGCTGAATTGAGCTTGGTAATATAAAGTTGCTGCAGCCGTGAACGTACAAAGATAATTAACAAAAAAACAAAAAGAGATTCACGTTGATAAAAGGCATCATGATGATCCAACACAAACAGAAAGATAGCTTTGTGATACTGTACCGTCCTAGATTTATTTTTATTAATAAAGATGAAATGAACGAGAGATTCTTTTCTGCTGAGTTGTTGTGTTGTTAAGGCAGACCTTATCAAGGCCTCCGCAGCATGTTTAAAGTGCCTGAGATGGAACGGAAAGCAAATTGTTTGTGATATCAATAATTCCAGAACCACTCGAGGCTTAATCCGGTCCAATTTACATTGCTTAAAACCAACGCTGGCATAAACAAGTACGCAAACAGCCCTTTGAATTCTTATTAAGTTCAAACAATGGCAATCTCATCTCGCCGGTTCCTTAATGTTTTTTGCCTTCACTCCCAATCAAAGACCTTCAGAAGCTTCTTCCACTCCTTGCTTTTTCTACCCTCCCGGTCGTTGCTTTTATTATTTCTACAGTATATTCCTGAGAAGTAACCATGGTAACACTGGCCATATGCAAATGTGGTCTTGATAGATTGTGCAAGGTTGAGGAGACAAATTAAAATCTATTTAAAGTGGGGAGGAAAGCGCATGCACTGGGGGTTGTAAGACGCCACATGGCCTGTGCTTACGCATCCATTTGGTAGCAATCACTTGCCATGGAGATGTTAAGTGCGAAAGAGATCATTTCTCATTACTGGGATGATAGTACCTGAAAATGGGGTGCTGCAATAATGCTTTGCTTTGACTAGATTAGAAAGCGAGGCTTAGGAAGCTGAGTAGCGACCCACCTGCCCGCCAATCATACTGAAAATGCCACTGCAGATGCGCTGATCTCTAACGAAGGCCACCGTTTTGTGTTTTTAAACCCTTTTGAAGTCTCTTATTAATAAGCTTGAAGAGAAAAAACACAGACACATTTAAGTTGCATACAAAAGCCTTAATAGATGAGCCTCTGTAGATCAAATGCAGGACTAAAAGGGAACTGATGTAGGCTAGTGTCAGATTTAGAGCATGAGTCATAGAAGTAGCAAGGATGTCTTTGTGTACTGCTTTTATAGCATAAGTGATATTGTGTGCAGTTAAGCTCACAGTGCAGTGTCTGTGTTGTGTTTGTCTGCAGATCTGAGTTAGATGTGTTCCAAGATCAAGATATTTTGTTGACCCTGAAACAACATTTTAATCCAAAAACGCAGTCTTGACCATATCCCTACACCTAAACCTAACCTTAACCATGAGTAATCCCTAAAATCAGAGTAAATGATAGATGAATGTACACGCACTAAACACTGCTTGTAAGCCTAAACTTCACAAAAACTATAAACTTGCGAAGTTTCAAATCTGATTGGTTAATCACAAGGTTGTTGATCCAGGAACATGTCACACTTGGTAAAATCAGGTTCTGCGCAGATCTGTAAAGCTACAGTAGGCTATATAAGTGTAGTGCTAAATTGCTCTTCAGAGATCAAAACATCATTGACACTTTTAACTTATAAATTAATGTTTTAGACAGTGTTTGCCGATATAAAACTTGTGCGTCTGTTGGGATGGCAAGGACACTGTAGGTTTACTATAGCAATGCTCTTGTGCCCATTGTCCACTCAAGGTCTGCTCAAAATGACAGCATGGGTTGCTTTGTGCAAGAAAACAATGGTATTTGTGATTCAGAGGCATTCAGAAGCCAGGCCTTGAGAAGCGCAGCAGTCCTTGTGCACCATAAGGTTTCATAAAGCTTTTTATCTGCTCTGCAGTGACTAAGTTAGAAACAGTTTTTGCTGCATTTTTCACATAGTGTGCACACTTTCTGAAATACCACTGACATTGTTTTTGTGCTGAGCTTTAACCAATGATTCAGTCAGTGCTTTTCTGAGGAAAATCTTTTCAATAAAAGGCCTTGGCACATTAAAAATGACACCGCAGAGGCGTAAAGTTGAACAAACTGAAAATGTCCTTTAGCGTGCATTTGAAATGAATTACAGATTTGCATAGAGATTGGTTGTGGAAAGGTGCAAGCAGTAACAGCTCAACTGCATGAAGAGAACAGCTTTGTACCCTGTGTATTTAACAACAGACAGGCAAAGAAAAATACCACAGAGTCTAAAGATGGACTGATAAACAGATGTGAATGAACTGTTTTGATCTGCTCCTCTGCTCCCTCTAGTGGTACCCAGAGGTGAGGCACCACTGCCCTTCCACTCCCATTATTCTGGTCGGCACCAAGCTCGATTTGAGGGATGAGAAGGAGACCATCGAGAAGCTGAAGGAGAAAAAACTGGCACCAATCACTTACCCACAGGGTCTTGCATTGGCCAAAGAAATAGGTACATTTGTTGTTTTTACATCACTGGATGACTGGATGTTTGGAGTTAAGATTTAAAAACAAATGTCAGAAATTATTACTTTCATTCAAGGATATATTAAATTGATCAAAAGTGACACGTTTGTAACATTATAGAATATTTGTATTTCAAATAAATGCTGTCCTTTTGAACTTTCTATTCAACATTTGCAATAAGAAATATTTATTGAGCACCAATTCAGCATATGAAAATTATTTGCTGAAGGTTGATGTGACTCTGAAGAGTTAATGGAGCTGAACATTTTTTATTGTTGTATTTTTTTTTTGGTGTGTAAAAATATACTACACTTTAGTATAGGGTTCAGTTCTCACTATTAACTAGTTGCTTATTTTCATGCATATCACTAGCACATGAGCTGTTTATTAGTACTTAAAAGCACAAATTCCTAATCCTACCCAATACTTAACCCTACCACCTACCTTAATAAATATTAATCAACAGTAATTAGGAGTTTACTGAGGCAAAAGTCATAGTTAATGGTTTGTTAATAGTGAGAACTGGACCTTAATATAAAGTGTGACCAAATATATTAACACGGATAACAGTTACTTCAAATTGCAATTATATTTAACAGTATTGCTGTATCAAATAAATACAGCTTTTGTGAGCATAAGAGACTTTGAAAAACATTCAACTATTCTTTCTAACCTTTAACAACTGAACAGTTCTCTATTTGAGTTATAATAATGCATCAACAACAAAACATTTGCTTTCCACTTTTTGAACTTGCCAAAAGTTGTATTGAAACTCTGTTCATAGAAAAAAGAGAGAAAGAATAAGGCTTAAGATACTAAACAAATGCAAACACTGTGTATTGTCTGGTTTCTTTGTAACATATAATTACCACATAGTCTCTAAATACACAAAATTACAAAGTGCTACATATCAGGCTACAGATTTAGATGTTAAATGCAATTTGTGCTCAGTGTGATTTGATCTAGCATTTGGGAGAACACATGGGCTAGTCCTCCTACACGCTCAGATATGACAGATTTGTGCACACCTAATACACCCAGACATCTGGTGCTAAATATCCCACTCAGAGTGGATCAGAGATGCTTCAGTATGCATACAACTATGCTTGTGATATGTATAGAGAATATATATAGAGAGAAAAGAGGTGTTGTTAACAAACCTGGTGTGTGTGTGTGTGTGTGTGTGTGTGTGTGTGTGTGTGTGTGTGTGTGTGTGTGTGTGTGTGTCTGTCTGTGTCTGTGTCTGTGTGTGCGAGCAGATGCAGTAAAATACCTGGAGTGCTCTGCTCTCACTCAGAGAGGACTGAAGACGGTGTTTGATGAGGCCATTCGTGCTGTGCTCTGCCCACAGCCCACCAAGGTCAAGAAGAAGGGCTGTGTGCTGCTCTAAGGATGCACGGTACATTTTGTGTATGTGTGTGTTTTTCTGTTGAGACAGAAATCAGAGAGGGAGAAGTGCATGCATAAAATGTCAGATGCCATCTCAATTATAGCGAACAGCTTTTGTTCTATTGCTGCTTTACAGTAGTCGCACTTACAAACACGCTTCCAGGTTGAAGTTAAAGACCGTAATTCTGATTCATGTCAAAGGCTATTTTTTTAAAAGCGGATGTAAGGAGATGCAAAAAGTAGAACAACCACTGACCTTTTATTCTTTCTGCCTCCAGATTTGTCACTGTAAAACCGGTACCAGAGAAATCCACGGGTTTTCTCCCACAAACCAACAAGGAATGCATTTACATTATGAAAGCCTTTCTTCTCTTTTTAGCAGAATCCAACTCTTGAACATGTCACATTATGATATGATAATGAAATAATATTGTTGTTTAGAAAATATTTAATCATATTTGAACTGATGTATTGTGTTATATTGTGACTGGTTGTGTTGGAGTGTTTTTGTTGGGAGCGCTGTTGTTCTCAAGACAATAATAGAGATGATCATCATTTCTGGACCAAAAAAAGCACAAATACTTGTTACACAGAGTTGAACTTGGAGGATTGTTTTTACCAATGAATCACATCAAGATAATACTTATGTAGTTATTTTAGGCAACATTGGCAAAAATAAACTCTACAACTCTAGTTTACAGACAGTTGTGCTTTTTTCTCCATCCACCTGATGTCTTTTTGCCACACTGAAAAATCTTGTAGAAACCATTTTCACTCAGACATTGCTAGTAAATCTCACTGTTAATAATTAAGAAGAGTAACACTTTAAAGTAGAAAGACTGGCAGTATCTCTTTGTAAAACATACTCCAGTAATTTTCAAAAATTAATTTTTTACACAGCCCTTATCTTAAGAATTTTAACACTCATAACACGTATATTGTGCACACATCGCTTCCAGTGAATGTATTTTATAACACTTTAACAAAGCCCTTTGATACAAGCCCTCTAAGGTTCTTTAGTTCCTGATATGATACAGATCAGTGTGTTTTCTCCATTGAGAGCAGAACTATGACTTTAATAGCTTCTCATTGTTTCCTGAATTCCTGAAATTGTAACCGCAGAAATGTGAGCTGTTATTATGATGGCACTCTCTCACCTTACCTGCCCCTCCTCTACTATTAGCTGTGTGGACTTTGTGAGGAAACAACACACCAAACATTGACTTCAATGGGACTGCCGTGAGCTCACATCAAAGTGTTGCCATTTACTGCAAGTCTTGATGTGGCACGCTCTTCATCTCGTAGGTTTAGCAGTAAAACGGTGTCAGGCCTGTTTCACACCGCAGAGTTTAGCTGCTGAGACTATTTTTGCTATGTGTGGCATGCTAAACTATTTAACAACATGGTATTTTGCTATAGGCTTTTATGAAGAAACATAAAATAATAGTGTGAATGATAATCTACTGTTTGAAAAAAAGGAACACCTTTCAAGCTTGATAAAGTTCTTATGAAAGCCTGACTGTATTCACCATATTTCAATGCAGAAGTAAGCTATTACCAAGACTTCTGGTTCATTAGTCACTAAAGGTAAATAAATGGAAAAATAACAAAGTGTAGTAAATGGCAAACTATTCACACTATAAACCACCGGTGTCTTTATGATTACAAAAATAAATAAAAAATAATATTGGTAACAATTAATTTTCAACTTCAAGAATAACCGAATCTTTGTACAAGTGCCCATCCCTTCTCTTACATAAAAATAAGATGCATTGTTTCCCATAACTCTTTTCTTTGTTTTGTAACATTTTTATTCAGTGTGACTTTATAATCTACAATTATGATGTCATTGCCATAAAAATAAAAAAATGTATAAAAGCATTTTCGTAATTGAGGATTTTTTTTATCTCACAGTGTAACTTCATTTCTTATTTAATTTATATCACTTTTTTCACTGAACACTGACGGAATCACCATTATCATTCCAGTAAGTCTGACTGAATCCAGATGATTTAGTAATTTAAGGTTTTCCTCCTTTGTTAAAAAAAATATCTTGTCCACATGAAAATGCGAAAACACTCTATGAAGCTCTGTCAAGAGCATGCCAAACAACAGGTGGTGATATAACCCTAACCGAAAAGCCATGTGGCCCATCAGGACCCTGAGAAAAGTGCGAATTACAACATCACAAGCCAAAATCTCCATCTTCACAGGCTACACAACGACACTGCAACCAGAGTTTCTGAAAATCTTCATCCTGGAAGGATGAACTCAAAAAGGTTCAATTTCAGTGACCTTATACTGCGGTTATGTGTGGACAAAGGCCAAACCGCATAGAAAAATCTGCTGTTTTGAAAATGCCCATGTTCATGTGGACATGCTGTCTTCCTGTCATGTGGTTCCCCTCCTCTCGTGCCCATTTTGGTCAGTTTCCTGTTCTCGTTTAGTTCTCATCATTAGTTCATTAGTTCCAGGTGTGTATCCCTCATTATCTAGTTTAGTCTCCCTTACTTAAGCCCTGTGTTTCCTGTCTCTTGTGTCCGGTCTTAATAGTCATTTTGTACCTCCTACGTGCTTTTATGTTTTGGATCATTAAGGATTGTGTGTTTTGAAGAACTTCTCGTCTCCCTGACTCTTACATAGCGATCCAGAAATAACTGTATTCTCTGCACAGAGCTGCTTGTTTCTAAAGATGGTGTTTCTGAGCAGAAACACCATCAGTGTGAACACAAAACATGCAGTGTGAAACTGGCCTTATGGTGTTTTCAAGTTGTGTTAACGACCTGGCCTCCTGAAAAACCAGCTGATAGTTAAGCAGTGACTCAGAATGGCATACTGTGACAGAAGGTTGCGGTTCCTTTGTAATTAGAGAAATAAACCAGGACACCATGAAACGGAACATTTTACTCGGATATATATATATTTTTTCCATGCGGCAAGGTATTTATTTCAGTGACTCGCAAAGAAATCAGTATGACTCACATATCACAGTCACTTACAAATAAAGCACTCTAAGAGGCAGCGATGGGGTCAGTCCAATGACCAAGAAAAAAAACAGAGCTGAGAGAGAGAGAGAACACAATCAAGTGGAGTCAAGAGAGTTTAGCTTCTCATCAGCCATCCAAAGGCTTCTAAATGATGTGCTGATGTGTGTGAAGGTAAACAGGCTTCAGAGGCCGAGCTGCGCTCCGAGATCTCGTGAGGTCTGATCTTCAGAAACCTCCCAGTCATTCGCAATGTGATGAGACGAGAGAGCAATACCACGAAGATGCCACCAGAATATCAATCTGTTTGACTGTCTTCCACAGAACGGAACAAATGAGAAAGTTTCTGGGCAGAAAGTTAGAGGCTACATAAATCGGCAGAGTCTGATGACGTGTGACTCATCTCTCATTTCTTGATCCCCCTCTTATTTGTCACCACAGTGAATTAAAGAATCGGTTTGGATTCAATGGTAATCCATCAACATCAAATTGCATGTCAGTGCTTGATTGAAGCGTTGTTAAAATGTAATGTTTACTATTTCATTTAAAAGCAGACTTCGAAGGAATGTTTTCATATAGGTGGTCTTTCAAAGGGTCCAAAAATCTTCTATATTGTGGTACACACCAGAAGATAATCGGGCTGATTTTGGGCCTATTTCTCCCCTTCCGACAATCCTAGGCAATCTTGGTGGTTCTAAAGATTATCTTATCAGGTTTTCCTGTCGTGTGAGGTGTGTTAAGAGTGACTGAATCTGCTCGGAAGAACGTCAGAGGCGCCCGATCGTGAATCGTAAATATTCAACATGTAACATGAAGCATACAAACACAGTCATGGCGCAGCACTAAAGCATTTGGACACTATCATCGCAATTTCTTCCTGCCATTACCAAAGACTAGGACTTTGCCATTACTTTAAAGCCTTAAATCTAATCTTTGAATAATTTGTAATTGTTTTATACTTGTTTAAGGAAATGTAATTTTCTTATTGCTTTTCCTCTTATAATTTTTGTTTTTGTTTATCATTGTATTTGAGGTCATTTATAAGTTATTGCCCTTGTGTGTTCTTTGTCCTAAAATTGCAATTTACAAAAAAATCTTGTTTATTCTCAAGTCTCGAGAGATTTTACGATGTTTCCCGTGTTCACAGTCGGACTCTGATTGAAAATCTGTTGGTGTGTGGTGTGCTGTCTTCATCACACCGCGGCACACCACACACTATAGGAGCAAAACCTCATGTTTATGGTCTCTCACATTTTGAAGATCTTATAAGATTTTAAAAATCTTTTAGTGTATACCTAGCATTACTGAGATCAGATTAGGTTAAATAAGTGCCAGTGACTGTGGCTCATGCTTCTGTGTGCTCACCGCTCTCTCTCTCTTTTATTTTTAAACAACATGGTCCACACCAACACATTCTATTCTATACAACGTACAAAAAGAAAACTAAAAGTTTTTAGTCTTAATGTGCACTTTACCTAATTATGTCATTTTTGTAAAACTGCATGTTCAAATAGAAAACAGTTCTTTTAAATTGTAATAATATTTCATAATAGTTCTGTTTTTTGATCAAATAGATGCAGCCTCAAATACATTTAGAGAATATTAGCAACTCCAAACTTGTGAAAGGTAATGCATAATAACAGTATAAAAGGACTATTTTTTAAACATTGATCAAACTTTGTGTACACACATATAATACCATACAGAAGCCTTGCAAGTGACACAGCGAAGATCCCATGAAATAAAAGTTTTATTTTTTGGCCTATTTTCACGTGTTTGTGTTGACTCTATATTGATCTTTAGCAGGTAGTATTGAAAATGTCCGGTTTCTCTCTTCTGGGGAAAGATATTGATGATTAACGTTACACTACACAATCAAGTGCTCTCTAAAATGAGAAAGTCCGTCCACCTGCAATCAACGAGCAAGCTGCCAATGAAACAAAGTGTATATTTTATGTTTATATATGTACTAGTACTTCCTGTCACATGACAAGGGGGCTTCCTGCCATGTGACCATTTTCAGGATCGGATTACAACGCAAACAAAAGGTTAATATACTCTGTGAGCTTGTCTTCAAAGGAGTCTATGGGGATTTTTTACTTCTACAATTGGATTTCCTTCACTCTGGACATAAACAACACTGGTGAGATCAATCCATTGCTTTTGTGTATATAGCTATATATGAACCCAGATTAAGATTGTGAACATTCAGAGATATTGATTGATGGACATGCGGCATTGTATATGTCGTTTGTGTTATTAAGGAGCAATATTTTGTCATACACTTGTCTGCAGGCAAACTAGAACTGTTGCTGTATTTTAATATTAATTTAACACACGTCGTTTAGAAAATATGAAGTCCTTACTTTCATAGCTAAGGCTTATTTGCTATTTCAGCAGGAAATACATCAAAACAGGACAGAAAACTGCACTTGTCAAATAATTTCATGTTGTTTTGTTCATACTAAAAATGCTTGCATTTTACAGCATACTGTCAATGAAATAATATATTGAATTATCAATGTGTAACATTACCAGTATGTTTAGCATGTTGCCAAAAACAAACAGTCACCACAGCAACAGTTCTGTGCTGTCATGTCCTATACATTTGACATAAAATGTTAATGATGCATGTTTTTGCACCTCTTGTTGAAATATTCACAATGATTTGGAAGTTCTTTGAACTGCAGTTTCTCAGGGAATTATATGGACTGACCAAACCTACTAAACAAGTGAAGAAGAAAAAAGAAATAATCCTCCTTGAAATTTGATTATTTTTACCAACCTCACTTTTCTCCTTCACAGTTTCATGACCACTTCCTTTTCTCTCTGTGTGTAATGTGTGTGAAAAAAGAAATTGCCTGCCACCAAAGACATTCATAACATGAAAGGAAATGTATGTTTCACGTGAGATTATGGCTTTATCTTATCACATTTCTAGGCATGCTTGTTTCTAAAGATTTATTCTGAATTCTGAACAAGAAGTGATGAATCCAAATCAAGGTTAATAAATGATCGATGCTGAAACCACAAGGAATGTCTCAATAATGAGCATGACCCCAACAGTCATGTGTAGCTAGAATAATTCAATAGCTGCCTGGCAGAAATAGCTGAAAGTGATTATTTCTCTCCAAAAGCAATAAGCACTTTCCAGTTTTGTGCACAGTATACATCAGACTGTTGCTGTGGGCGGTTTAGACTGTGACCCCAATGACAATCATTTGTGGGATACGCTAGTCTGGCCATTAAGTGTATGAACTGCCATAGACAGGAGGCATTCAACCGTCATATCTGCTGGAATATATCAGAAATCATCACATAGCCTGAAGGCAGACTGATGGATCTGATATATTATGGAGGGATATGTTACACTAACAAGCAGTTACCTAAAGAGGATTTCTGTTTTTTGATCGCCTTGCCCTTCCAATCAATTTAAAATGCAATGCGCTACACAAATGAATAGTCAGTCATGATTCAGCTGGAAATCAGCCAATCTTCAGTGTTTGCAGGCCAGCAGACCTACTCAGTGAAGAGAGGTTTGACACAAATGATGATGCTCTGAAGCATAGCGGAGCGCTTGGGGGTTTATACTTGTTGACATTTACAAGCCTCATGCTGGCTTAATGATGCAAGAACAGAAGCAGGCAGTGCACCTTAGCAATGACCTTTAGTACACTGTGGGAGTGGACCCACAAACCCGGCCGGTCAGATACACAATATGGTCAGTCTACCTCTGAACTAGCACTCGGACAAGCCACTAATGGAGATCTTTTTTATGGCGGAGACGGCATAGTTAAATTGGCATGGTTGGTTTAATGAGTGGTTGTTTAGGGTTGGTGGCCCAGGGTTTGATGGATTTTCAGAGAACACCTCAAGGTTTTGCTGTTAAGGTATCAACAGTTTTGAAATGCCATAGATACAGCGAATAAACAAGGCAGTGATCCCTAAGTCAAGTGCAAGTAATGAGCTATTGATTTCCTGCATCCTGTGACATAATCTTGATGGCACAACATCAGATTCAGACCAGTTTTAGCTCGCTTTCGAAAAAAGAAAAGAAGCAATCTTCTCATGCATTCAGAGATGCTAAACAACACGCCTACGTTTTTAACCCTCGTGTTGTGTTCTGGCCATTTTGACCTGGAAAGAGTATTACAAAAAAAAATAGCTAATACATTTCTCATGCTATATTATTTAAAACTGATTGATCATAGGCCTCACTGATCTTATTACCTTATGAGCTTATACTCAGTTTTATGAGCTACTGCCAAAATTATCCACAATTTATTTTTTTCACTTAGAAACAGAGGTCCACAAGTTCAGATCAATAAAGCCTATGATAAATCAGTTATATATATATATAAACCTGTGCTGAATAAAACATGTTGACAAAAAGACTGGATCCAAGATTTGGTCATAATATAGCATAATGAGATATTTAAAATCAGTTTTTTTAAGGCCAGTCTCTTTTTAACCGGGAACACAAAATTAGGTAAAGAATTTTCAGCACAGCACTTAATTGAGCAATCTTTAATTTTTAGATTTTCAAACTTAACCTTACCATTAGTTCTTGTAATGAAAACAAAATTCTGAAGGTGAAATTGATATAATTATTTGAAGAGCTGTTAACTCTAGCAACCTTTCCGTTCTTACCTGGTAACGTGCTTTTAAAGTCTCCACCATCTATGCACTCAGTGAGAGTGTTTTCTTGTGCATGCTTTATATGTTCCTGTGGCTCAGTGGTAGAGCCTTGTGTTAGCAGCGCAAAAGTTTGTGGGTTCAATTCCCAGAGAACACACATACTGATAAAAAAAAAATATTATTGTATAGCCTGAATAATAATAATAATAATAATAATTGTAAGTCTTTTTGGATAAAAGCATCTGCTAAATGCATAAATGTGAATGTAATATGGTATGAGTCTTCAGTGAAAATCCTTTTATCTTTAACCTCTTGAGCAGATCATTCATTCCATTAACTGTCTGATGGCTCTCTTATACGCATGTGGCTGACAGCTGATCTAGGTATCACGGATTTATCTTTTTTTACCTTTTTGATCCCAGATAGCTGATTTAGGCTCCATATCAGACATTAACACTGCATTAAACCTGGTGTATTCAAGAAGAAATTCAAAGTTATAATGGAGTTATAAGGGATTTTATATGGTTATTTTAAAGTGATCATATTATGCAAGAATAATTGAATATCTATATTAATATTATTATTTATTTATCTTTTACAAAAAATACCCTTAAACCTCTTAGACAAGTAGAAAAAAGAACATTTTGCACAAATTCTAAAAGAACTGACATATATCAGAAGTTTTTTTATATGTTTCACTTTCAAAATGTGCATCTGAAGCACATTTTATGTTCCATCAATATTTAAATGTAAACCGATACAAATCTGTTCCCCGAGGTTTTTCATTGACCATATTTTGCACATAATTTTCCAATTAAGATCCATATTCTGCTTAAATAAATGTAATCCAAACTACTATCACTCAAAATTAAGTTTGTTTATAAATGCACAAATGAATTTTTGTCATTCAAATAAGGTGTAGCCTCTATTGTGCATATTGTTTTCAACTTCAAAAATTTGACACAAATATGGCTTTTTTATTCTTTATCTGGTTATAGCAATCTGTTTGATGCGTTTGCTTGCATGATCAAAATATGACAATTATGGCTAATACTGGAATGTATGCATGTAATGATCATTGAATACAAAACGGTGTGCATGTCAGAATTTCAAATTCAAAAGCTGTAACAAAGTTTACTTAACATTAACAGTCAGAGACCTGCCCAGTAGTCTTGTGCCCTAAAGATTTGTGCTCTAAAAACACGACGTGCACTTACAGCTTATAATCAACAACAAACCTCTAAATCACACGCGTGCGCGCGCACAGGCTGACGGTACCGGAGTGATTTATATCACGCCTACTTTCCCTTGGCGTGTGCTTGCGGAAGAGCCGTTACCTGGTTACGAGGAGTGATGGAGCACTGAGTAATGCAATCTTCAGGACTCCTCAGATATGAGTTTCTCTCGCGCTCACCGAGTCAAAGCAACACGCGCTGTTCTTGCCGCATCTCCGGAGAGCGCGAGCAACGGCTCGTCCTGGAAAAACCTTTCACCTCTGAATTAAGTTACAAATATCACCACGGACAGTCTCCAGTTTGTCATATTCCCAGTTGTGAGGAGCAAGGTGGCCGAAAGATATTGGTTTAAGGTAGGAAACTTTGCAAAGCGTAATTTGTGTGGGTCTCTGTCGGCAGCATATTGTTAACCTTGTAGTTTATTAATAGGCTAGTCCTCGGTCAGTGTATAAAGAGTTATGGATATTCATTCTGTTTAAACTGTTAACGAAATATGATCTAATAATAAATATTAGGATAAGGCTCATGTATGTAAGTGCTGTGTGTGTTGACAGATTGCAGGCTCGAGCTCATTTCGTGACTGCAGTAAACACCGTTGCTTCTCATGTTAATGGGATATTAGCAAGACAGGTGAAGAGCAGGTGCTATTTACACTAATTACTTAGTGTTATTAGAGCGTAATTGTTACTTGGTAACATCCTAGTAAAGTCTTCAATCCATATTAGCAACCGTCTTGTAGACAAAGTTATAATGGAAATATACTTAGGCTTCTGTTTTTAAATATAGGCTACTTACTGGTTTATCATTGCTGCTAAATGTTTGTGAACAACATGGTAATTATCAATGCAGTTTGCGTATCCAGATTTATACATTAGATATACAATTTAGTTGTGTTTAGAAACACGTATTTGTACCTTTTCCAAGAATATTGTACAAAATAATTTTGAAACTCTTAATATATATAATGCAGTCTAATATAATCATGCAATAAAGAGTAACAGCCATGCGAATGCTGCATTAATTTAGCTGTCATTCAGCTGTAGCTGGATTAGGACCAACATTTGACTTGTAGTTACTGATAAACTTGTATTTGCTATTATTTTTTTTTTTAAATATATATATATATATATAATTTCATTTACTTTCCTTACTTCATGCTGCAGAAAATAAATAACATTTCTAAATTTGGTTCCACCAATCCTGAGGTTATAGACTTGCTTTGAACTACAAAACTAATACTAATACGGTAACAGATGCCCTAACTCAAAAACCGTCATGAGTGTGAGCAGAGATCGCACCTTGAAAATTGAACTCATGACTTTGAGAAAAGCCTGTGCTGTCCACAGAGAAGAAGCCAAGAAGGCATGCATACAGTGAGCCAGAAGACCCGGCCTGTTCAATTCTCAAGCGAGATGTGTCAGTTTTGACAGCCTACATAGTGTAACTGGTGAACTGGCTCTGCTGTGGAGCCATTTAACAACATCTTGTCCAGTATCTTTCACAGACTGATAATTCCAACCCTTAGCATTGCAATTATTTGCTGCTGCTTATATGAATGTGTCATTTTTATAGTCTTTCTATGTTAAGTAGTTTGTTATGGATAAAAGTTGGGGTTTAGCCTGACCGTTCTAGCAGGTATAGAGAGAGACTGATTGAAATATGAATAAAGGGGTAGAGAGAGACAGAATGAGTGGGAGGGCAGGAGTGATAAATATCTGCCCCCTCCACTGTCTAATTAACAGCTCTTCGCTAGTCCTGTTCCCCCTTAGCTGACAGTCCTGACAGCAAACTGTCTCTTCAAATCAAACCCAAATTGTCTCAGCATATACCTGTTCATAACACAAGTCTGTGTAGCATAATATTTCATATTAATACCAGGATATTTTCACATTCGTGCACTGTTGTATCTTGCATGTGGTCTGATCGTGGGATGTAATTCATATTATGATCTGACACGTCACACCTGCTGTGTTTGCAAGACTCCCACAAACATGTCTGGGTGCATCGAGTGTGTTCGTTTATTATGTTTTATTTTTACCCACAGGACATGTCAGCGCCTCTGTCAGTAGCCTTTCGACTTTTCTCCAAGAGAGTGTGACTGTGCGAGTAACAGTGGGGCTGCATTGTCTCATCACATGCCTCTCTCCATCCCAACACTGCTCCAACTGTTCCACCCACATGCAGCACACACTTTACCGTATATCATATAGAAAGTTAGGACAACACACCAAACATCTACCACTCATTTTTCTGCTGGCAGAGATTTTTTTAAAGAAGTTGCTTCCCAAATGTGCAGAGTAGGGCTTTCAATGTAACATGTTGATTTAGTTCAATCAATAGAGTAAATTACTTTCAAATTGTAATCCATTACTGATTCCAAATTACATTTAACAACTGTAGTTAATAACGTCATCCATTATATTACACATTTTAGGTAATATAATCAGACTACTTTTGATTTCTTTTGACCTAATGTGTTTATCACATTGATGTAAATTGGATAATCGTGTGCCATATTGATACAGAAGTACAAAGAGAAAGAAAATATATTCCATTCATTATTAACAACATGACTTGCATTAAACATTACATTATGTCAAGGTTTCCCAAACTAGGGTTTATGAAGGAACGAACGGCAGGGGGTTTGTGAGTTTAATAAAAAGCTAATTATTTATATCAGAAATATGTAAAAATGAAAATATTTGTACAATTACATCAATCAAGATAATACACTTACACAAGTGTACATTATCTTAATACACAAGATAATGTCTTTACCTGCATGTCATGTTATGCAGGTTATTTTAGACAAACATTTAAAAGGTTAAAAGAAGCATTAGGATGATTTAATTAAATTATGTTATCATGTAATCAATAAAAATGTAACTGTAGTATGATTACAAGTACTTTAAATGTAATCTAATATAAATATAGGCATACTACCAAATTACATGTAATCAGTTGCTACCCAGATCTGTCAATCAATTATATTTATATCTATTATATTTAACACAATCCATCCATCCATCCTACTGAATAATTTCTTAAATTTGATTAATCATATATATACACACACACACACATACACACACACACACACACATATATATATATTTGATTAACATTCAGATCAATGCAGTAGTAATGCACAGATCAAATAGGCCTAGCTGCTGTCATATATAATGCATTTCTCTTTCTTTGTGTGTCCTTCTGTCTCTTTTTCTTTCTCTAGCTCACTCATATAACCTCAATCTCTTATTTTCTGACAGAAGGCAAAGTTCATCATTCCTTTTGAATCGCGAGAGGCTGATTAAACGCAAGGCTGCTATTTAAAGAGTTTCTTATTCTCCGAGAGGTAGAAATAATGACAAGGACGTCAGCTTTTGACGTTGAAAGAGCGTAACTGTGCCCAGGTGATTGAATGTCTCTCTATGTCTTCAAGGCAAAGCTTGATTGCAGGCTGGGATTTTATCAGACAGGTCTGAGATATTTGATGTTATCGAGGAGGAACTAAGCAGATCGGCTTAGGGTGGCAAAGCAAGCTGGTGAATTTGATCTGGTGATATAGAGGGGTTTTTGTTTGAGAAGGCCTCCTGCTGTGTGACTTCTGCAGTCTTTAGTGTTTTAAGTCTGCAGCATTTCAGGGGTGATAAGTGTGTTGTTTGTTGCTTGCTACTAAGCTGAGTGGAGATGCAAGTCTTTGAGCGATCAGACGCCCCTCAGTTTAGAAACAGTCTGACAGGCATGAACAGCGAATGTGTGGTCCATAAGACATAACCCATTTCACAAGCGCTGATTCTGAACCAGCCTGCGGGGAGTCACATGATCTCTCCCAGGACTGGCAACAATCGGTTACCACAGCTTTGGAGTTGTAATTTAAAAAAATAATTATAAGTGCTTCTCAAAAACCAACCAATGTTGAACTAAAAACAGTCAAGTACAAAAGCAAGTACTTTGAGCACAAACCTGTCTGTCTGTCTGTCCAATAGCATAAATATGATAAAGATAATATCAACTATAGGTGCATACATACATGTACAGTATGAAATGTATGCCTGTGTAATTAATATCATTTTTATCATATTTATGCTCTACTCTAAAATATTTTATTTGCTAAAAACTCCTCTGTGTATTTATAGCTATATAACTATTTTTGAAATCCATATCTAGATACAGTATTTTGAATGACTAGAAACGTTGCAGAAATTCATTGTAGTCTGCACAAAAATATAAATTCAATTCTGTGATCATATTGTTCCAAACCTGTGATTTCAAAATGCTGTGAAACACAACATGTGATGTTTTTTATATATAAAAATATATATACATATCAGTGAATAAGAATAACAGCCTTGAGTTTGGACTGTTTGGTCACACAAACATTTCATATTGTTTCAGGATACTTAATTCACAATATGGTACTCTACTTTTATAATAATGTATTTTTTTAATTTTCAAAGCTTTTTCAACCTTCTCAGAAAGAAATCCAAGGTTTGGAATTACATGATCGGCAGCCATATCACCCTGCAGCTCACTGAAGCTAAGCAGGGTTGAGCTGGTCAGTACCTGGATGGGAGACCTGCTGGGAAAACTAGGTGCTGCTGGAAGAGGTGTTAGTGAGACCAGCAGGGGCTGCTCACCCTGTGGTCTGTGTGGGTCCTAATGCCCCAGTATAGTGAAGGGGACACTATACTGGAAAAAGCACCGTCCTTTGGATGAGACGTTAAACCGAGGTCCTGACTCTCTGTGGTCATTAAAAATCCCAGGATGTCCTTCGAAAAAGAGTAGGGGTGTTACCCCGGCATCCTGGCCAAACTAGCCCACTGGCCTCTGACCATCATGGCCTCATAATCATCCCCATACCATTGGCTTCATCACTCTGTCTCCTCTCCACCTGTAAGCTGGTGTGTGGTGGGCGTTCTGGCGCACTATGGCTGCCGTTGCATCATCCAGGTGGATGCTGCACATTGGTGGTGGATGAGGAGATAGCCACTAGGGCTGTGCGATTAATCGAAATCGAAATAAAATCGCGATTTGAGATTGCACGATTTCTAAATCGCTTTATAGCTCGATTTTTATTTTTTTGCGCCCTGCCCCAACCTCCCGCAGTATGCTATCCACACCAATCAGAATGCAGCAGAACAGAACAGACCGGGCATACAGACAGATAGTATGCTAAAGAAACAGGGAAGATGAGTTCAGAACAGGATAAGGACTTGGTGGCCAAAAAAATGCATGTTGCATGCAGAGCACACAGCGGGGAGTAGCGATCATATTTCCTTCAGAGCAGAGAGCGTTTTTCTGAAGATCCCGCTCCGCTCGCTCATACGTTCAGCGCAGCTCGCTCAGCCCAAAATGCCCCTTTGGTAATTTGTTAATTCCAGAATCTGTGGAATAGGCTAAACAATGTTTGTCTAAGCTAATGTTTCTAAAAGCAAATTCTAAAATCCTGTGAAGATTGACACGTTTTAATGGACCGCATTTCCCCGCAGTTTTGGTCTATTTTAATTTTAGAAAGTGTTTCTTTTATTTACACCACGAAATAATTATTTGTCAAGTGCATTTCATCTTGTGTGTGCTTTCATGGGCCTGATAAGTATTTTGTGAAATTCTATATCTGCATTTCATCTTGTGTGCGTGTTTTGAATATGAAGCGTTGTTTTAATGGAAACGTATACTTTTTCAGTTATTTATTTTTACGAAAATGTTCCAAGTGGCTTCAAAACAAGACACGTTTTAAATTAAGATTTTAAATGTTATACATTTAAATTGATGTTCATTTCGGTTATTTTTCCTAACCGTTAACCGACAAATATTTTAAATTAGAACTGAATTAAATTAAAAGAATAAGTGTCTGTGACCGTTAAAAATACTAACATCTGTTTTTCGGGGATTAATTTCACATGCGCAAAAAGCAGCAAACAACAGAACGAGGATTCACCTGATCATATCATATTACATCACACACCTGCAGCACTTCTGCAAGCAGAGAATCACTTAATTCACCTAGATGCTGGGTTCAGCCTTTTGGGGTTATTTGTTCAGTGTTTGGGTAGTTTGTGTACATTTTATTTTATTTATAAAATTGTTTCTGTCAGTATATTGTTTAAATCTATGCAGAGCAACATTCGCGGTGTGAATCACTAACGAACGTCCCTCGCGTCGGTCTTATTGCTTGATAAAGAGTCTGATGCTTTGCATAAAATAAACTATTATATTTATAAAGATACAGAACACAAATACTTTGGATGTTAAAACATGTCCTCAGAGCTGTTGACTGTTTGTTGTTGAGCAGGTTATGAAGGCAATCGCAGTACGTTTCGTCCACGAGTGAAGCGCAGAGCGGCGGTCTGATCCGTGATCGTTCCCGCCGAACACGACTCCAGCTCGGCGCGAGAGCCAGCGCCGTAACGGTGGAAACACAATTACAGAGTGGTGGATTTACTGAATTACATCGGTTTAATGTTTAATCTTTACTTCTAATGTTTGTTAAACGAGATTAAATAGGCAATGTGTAGGCTTATAGCTTATAAAACAAGCAAATGAGAAATAAAGGAAGTTATCACGTCTGGAGTATTTTACAGAAGTTTAGAGGATTTAAGTTAATCTGTAAATATTATTTCATGCATAAAGTAAAAAAAAGAAGAAAAAAAGCGAATATTATAATAGAAACGAATAAAGCCATTAGCTGAGTTAAATCATCCATTAATGATGGGTTAAATAAACAATCAAATTTACTGGGTAAAATTAACCCCAAATGTACTCTTTACCCAGCCCTAATTGGTTTGTTTTGAACCCAGTGTTTTAGAGTATGCAGAGTTTGTTCATTATTGTGCTGCGCGAAATTAAAGCAGACGGCAGAAAGATGCATTCTATTTTTTTTCTTATTTTACAAAAAAGCAAAGATAATTTTTTTATTGTTTATGTACACAAATAAAAGCAGACCTTTTACAATTCCGATTATCTTCATGACCAAGAGGAGTTGCTTCCACTGTTGGAAGGGGAATAAATCCAGTTTAAGCTCATTTAAGCATTCTACCAAATGCAGCCTGTTCATTATTATTATAAAAACAACCGGTCAAACATATGGAAAAACACACACTGCTCTGTTTAAATATGTAGTAAAATCTGTGCTGTTTAGCGTTATCACCGTACCGCCGTGAAGTTATGCAACACATTTTGTTTTATGTGGATATTGTAAGGGTAAATAAATAAAAGGTAAATAATATTTTGCCATTTAAATACATGAATACGGAACGTTTGATTTTGTGTTGAAGGAGAGAAACTTGGTTTCAGTTTTGTTTTAGCCTAAAATAATTAGTTTTGGTTTGTCGTTATAGCTTCTTATTTTGAATTCTTGTTATTTTCTAGCCTACTGTTAATTGTAAGGATTTGTTGTGGAGTGAGGGAACTAAAATTGCCTAGCTATGTTTACAGTGTTTATTATAATGTTTGTAATTCGTTGGCCTATTTCTGAATGAAATAATAAATTGCGACTTTATAGGCTACTTTGTTTTTCTCTCTCTCTATAAAACGTGTTTTTATACGTGTAGCTTATTTTAACCATGCAGCAAACCTTTTAAAATATTTTGATAAATTACTAAAAATAAATAAGTGAATTTAAACCGTTTAACTGATTGTATTAATGGGTCAAAATTATTATCGGTCGGTTAAAGGTTAATTAACATCCTAATTTAAATGAACAATTTCACTCTGAAACATAACATTTTCTTATCGGACTACTGCTTTAATTGAGACATTTATTCAATAATGTCACTATAAACAGGAAAAATTTAATATGCCTAACGTTACTGGAGACATTTAATGTGAGCGTGATCTGAGCGGGATTCGGTTTACCGGTGGCGTGAGCGGAACATTAGCGGAGCGTTTGCTTTGGCCGTGAAGCGACTGAGTGGAGCACACACACAAAAGCGGAATATTGAACCGCTCCGCTTCGCTCACATGCTCTGGTTGCATCTTGTTTTGTTGGATTTGATTACTCACATATACATATAATATATGTATTTTGCCATTTGTCTGTTAGACATGTTACAACTTTTGGGAAAGGTCTAATTGGTTTCCTTTGGAAATATGTTTCAAATTCACACAGAATGCATTTATAACTGTAAAGGTCAAGGTTTCTTTATTTGTCACATGATAAATTATACAGGGTATAATCAAAAGTGAAATGTAGATCAAATCAGGTCCGCTCAGTGGACAGTGCAAAGAATACAAATTATATAAAAGTAACACCACACAAGAGCATATATATATATATATATATATATATATATAGGTAAAAAAAAGAAATAAAGAGTAAAATGTGTAATAGAATAAAGAAAAGTGCAAAACAAGATGTGCAAGACAAGTAAGATGTGCAAAAACAAGTAAGATGTGCAAAAACAAGATGTGTAAGATAAAGCATGTCTGTTTGTGTCAAAATCGTGATTAAAATCGAAATCGGAAAAAAAATCAAAAAATCGTGATATATATTTTTTGTCCATATCGCACAGCCCTAATAGCCACCTTACTATGTAAAGCGCTTTGAGTGTCTAGAAAAGCGCTATATAAATGTAACAAATTATTTATTATGATGATTAAATGATGTCCACATTTTTTATCTTTGGGTAAACTATCCTTTAAGGAAATTCTGGATCATGAATTTATGAGCAGTTCAAGGTCTTCTGTTTGGTTGGAGTTGCGAAGCATGATGGGATAGCTCCCAGATGGAAGCTGCTTGCTGCTCATCAGCACAAATATAGGCTTTAACAGTAAATAGGTGGCAAACATTCAGCAAGTGTTATGCGATCTACTTTAATATGAATATATTCATGCCTGTGGCTGGCAGTGACACACATGTTGTAGATTTACGTGCATCTGTCAGTGCAAGTACAACAATGCCAATACCCAGTGACACTGATTATTTTAACATATCACATCATCAGCAGCCTGAATGACATGAGAACGGTTTCTTTAAATGTTTTATAAAGAAATGCAAACAAGACTGAATGAAAATACTAATTACTAATGCATTAACCTCGACACAGAAAAAGAAGCAGCGTGCATTTTGAAGTAAAATCATAATCTTAATAATGGGGTATAATTGCAGTTTTGGGGATCAAACATCTTGAGATGTTTCATGTGATGTGAATAAGATGGATGTGTACAACTAAATGTGATTGAATCTGGCAAACCTCACCAGAGAGCAGATTTACCGCTGATCTGAGCAGAAAGGGTCAATGACCTGATTAGCTGATGGACATGGAGAAGAATATTTCAAACAAATGCATTGCATAGGGATGCAAAGGTGACACCACATAGCAGATGTTTATCAAATATTCATAGGCGAGCTTGAGTAATATTCATCAGAAGTTTCTAGTTTTTCAGAGTAGAGAGATCGCCTGTATGTACCTGGGTCCATTTCCCATTACCATTCCTTTCATGTGATGAATTATTATTATTATTATTTGTTGTTGTTACCATCAGAATAATTTTAATCTCTAGAAGACAGCACTGAAATCAGAGGGATTTTAAACGAGCAATTTTATATTAAATTAACATTTTAGTCATTATTCCTTTTTCAGTTGGTGTTGCACACATAACACAAAGGCTCCGACCATATTTAAAATAATGTTTAAATAAAATTACAACTCTATAGAAAAACTGTGCTGTAATTTTGCACATTTCAGTGTTGATCAGTGCAATGCTGTAATATTTATGAATAATGTGACACACAATGACACCAAAAATAAGTGATTTTGAAACTGATTTCAAGTTTTCAAAGCTCATTTGAATTAGGGCTGTGCGATATGGACAAAAAATATATATCACGATTTTTCAATTTTTTTTTCGATTTCGATTTTAATCACGATTTTGACACAAACAGACATGCTTTATCTTACACATCTTGTTTTTGCACATCTTACTTGTTTTTGCACAGCTTACACTCAAAAAAATGATTTTTGCTCTTTGTTCAATTTCATTAATTAAAATGAGCTCATACAACATAACTCTTGGTAAAAATGGTCCCAACTTAATTTTATTAAATATAAACAATGTAATTTAAAAACAATTAGGTTTACACATTTTTTTTTAATTGAGTCAACAAGAATATTTTTCGTTCGATTTTACTTGTGTAACTAGGAAGTGGATTTCCCTTCCCATCATGCTTTGCACAGGGCTGGATAAGGAGAGTAAATCTTGAAATAAAATGTTATTTTAGGCATTTTTTATTTAGATGATAAAATTGGGAGACTTGTTAATGTTTAATATTCTTTTATGTTTGTATTTAAAAGAGTTTCTGGTATGTTAGTGTTTTGGGGGGTTACCATTGTGGTAAAGTGTAGAGCATGTGCTTGGGTTGAGGACCAGCTAACATGAAACAAAGTTGTTTTAAAAACAAAGAAACAATTATGGGCATGCCATGGATGTAATAATATCATCATATGCTATGCCTAACAAATTGGCTAATGCCTAAAGTTAAGTAAATCCAACAAATAATTTATTTTGAGTGTAGAAACAATTTATTATCCAGTTAAATGTTTTAGCAAGCATAAAAACATCACTTCATCAATGTATCAATTTAATTTAAACTATATCTGATCAAATTGAGTTGGCCCAACTCAATTACAATTCATCCAATGAATAATTTTTTTGAGTGTAGGCTACTGATGTTAAAATCACAATGTAGCGGCTGGATTGCAACTATTACATATATAATTTGCCTATTTACATTGTCTATTTTGTATGTATATACCTAATTTATCTGTTGTATGTTTCTTTATTTTCTTATCATATTTTATATTTTACTGTGCCCTGCTGTTGTTTTGTGCACAGGCATGGCAAAATTTTATCTAGTAGGAATGACCCAATTTTTTTTTGTAGTCTTCACTGAAGGAATTTAAGTTTATACAACAAGATTACAACAACTCATTTCAAACTAATTCGATTTTGGTGGAAAAATGTAATTACATTTCATGGAAAAGTTTACTCTAATTTTTTTAAGTTCATTCAACAACTTTTTTTTTGAGTGTACTTGTCTTGCACATCTTGCTTTGTACTTTTCTTTATTCTATTACACATTTTACTCTTTATTTCTTTTTTTTACCTATATATATGCTCTTGTGTGGTGTTACTTTTATATAATTTTTATTCTTTGCACTGTCCACTGAGCGGACCTGATTTGATCTACATTTCACTTTTGATTATACCCTTTATAATTTATCATGTGACAAATAAAGAAACCTTGACCTTTACAGTTATAAATGCATTCTGTGTGAATGAAACATATTTCCAAAGGAAACCAATTAGACCTTTCCCAAAAAGTTGCAACATGTCTCTAGAACAGACAAATGGCAAAATACACATATATATATATATATTATATGTATATGTGAGTAATCAAATCCAACAAAACAAGATGCAACCAGAGCATGTAAGTGAAGTGAAGCGGAGCGGTTCAATATTCCGCTTTGTGTGTGTGTGCGCTCCGCTCAGTCGTTCACGGCCAAAGCAAACGCTCCGCTAATGTTCCGCTCACGCTCACCGGTAAACCGAATCCCGCTCAGATCACGCGCTCACATTAAATGTCTCCAGTAAGATTAGGCATATTTATTTTTTCCTGTTTATAGTGACATTATTGAATAAATGTCTCAATTAAAGCAGTAGTCCGATGAAATGGTTATGTTTCAGAGTGAAATCGTTAATTTAAATTAGGGATGTTCATTAACCGTTAACCGACTGATAATAATTTTGACCCATTAATACAATCAGTTAAACGGTTTAAATTCACTTATTTATTTTCAGTAATTTATCAAAATATTTTAAAAGTTTTGCTGCATGGTTAAAATTAGCTACACATATAAAAAAACACGTTTTTTAGAAAGAGCCAGAGAGAGAAATAAAACAAAGTAGCCTATAAGTCGCATTTTATTATTTCATTCAGAAATAGCCCAACACGAATTACAAACATTATAATAAACACTGTAAACATAGCTAGGCAATTTTAGTTCCCCTCACTCAACAACAAATCCTTTCAATTAACAGTAGAAAATAACAAGAATAAAAAAATAAGAAGCTATAACGACAAACCAAAACTAATTATTTTAGGCTAAAACAAAACTGAAACCAATGTTGGGTCTCTCCTTCAACACAAAATCAAATGTTCCCGTATTCACGGTATTTAAATGCCAAAATATTATTTACCTTTTATTTATTTACCCTTACAATATCCACATAAAACAAAATGTTTTGCATAACTTCACGGCGGTACGGTGATAACGCTAAACAGCACAGATTGTACTACATATTTAAACAGAGCAGTGTGTTTGTCCATATGTTTGACCGGTTGTTTTTTATAATGATAATGAACCGGCTGCATTGTGAAGGTAGAATGCTTAACTGAGCTTAAACTGGATTTATTCCCCTTCCAACAGTGGAAGCAACTCCTCTTGGTCATGAAGATAATCGGAATTGTAAAAGGTCTGCTTTTATTTGTGTACATAAACAATAACAAAATTATCTTTGCTTTTTTGTAAAATAAGAAAAAAAATAGAATGAATCTTTCTGCCGTCTGCTTTAATTTCGCGCAGCACAATAATGAACAAACTCTGCATACTCTAAAAACACTGGGTTCAAAAAGAGGCTGGGTAAAAGAGTAGGCTACATTTGGGGTTAATTTTACCCAGTACATTTGATTGTTTATTTAACCCATCATTTAATGGATGATTTAACTCAGCGAATGGCTTTATTCGTTTCTATTATAATATTCGCTTTTTTTTCTTTTTTTTTTCCTTTATGCATGAAATATTATTTACAGATTAACTTAAATCCTCTAAACTTCTGTAAAATACTCCAGACGTGATAACTTCCTTTATTTCTCATTTGCTTGTTTTTATAAGCTATAAGCCTACACATTGCCTATTTAATCTCGTTTAACAAACATTAGAAGTAAAGATTAAACATTAAACCGATGTAATTCACGAGTAAATCGACACCACTCTGTAACTGTGTTTCCACCGTAACGGCGCTGGCTCTCACGCCGAGCTGGAGTCGTGTTCGGCGGGAACTGATCACGGATCAGACCGCCGCCCTGCGCTTCACTCGTGGACGAAACGTACTGCGATTGCCTTCATAACCTGACCAAAAACAAACAGTCAACAGCTCTGAGGACATGTTTTAACATCCAAAGTATTTGTGTTCTGTATCTTTATAAATATAATAGTTTATTTTATGCAAAGCATCAGACTCTTTATCAAGCAATAAGACCGACGCGAGACGTTCGTTTAGTGATTCACACCGCGAATGTTGCTCTGTATAGATTTAAACAATATACTAACAGAAACAATTTTATAATTAAAATAAAATGTACACAAACTACCCAATCACTGAACAAATAACCCCAAAAAATTACCCAAAAGGCTCAACCCAGCATCTAGGTGAATTAAGTTTTTCTCCGCTCACAGAAGTGCTGCAGGTGCGTGATGTAATATGATATGATCATGTGAATCCTCATGTTCTGTTGTTTGCTGCTTTTTGCACATGTGAAATTAATCCCCGAAAAACAGATGCTAGTATTTTTAACGTGTCACAGGCACTTATTCTTTTTAATTTAATTCAGTTCTATAATATTTGTCGGTTAACGGTTAGGAAAAATAACCGAAATGAACATCCCTAATTTAAATGTATAACATTTAAAATCTTAATTTAAAAACGTGTCTTGTTTATTTGCGTAAAAAAATAAATAACTGAAAAAGTATACGTTTCCATTAAAACAACGCTTCATATTCAAAACACACACACAAGATGAAAAGCAGATATAGAATTTCACAAAATACTTATCAGGCCTATGAAAGCACACACAAGATGAAATGCACTTGACAAATAATTATTTCGTGGCGTAAATAAAATAAACACTTTCTAAAATTAAAAATAGACCAAAACTGCGGGGAAATGCGGTCCATTAAAACGTGTCAATCTTCACAGGATTTTAGAATTTGCTTTTAGAAACATTAGCTTACATTGCTTAGCCTATTCCATAGATTCTGGAATTAACAAATTACCAAAGGGGCATTTTGGGCTGAGCAAGCGGCGGGCGGAGCGGGATCTTCAGAAAGACGCTCTCTGCTCTGAAGGAAATATGATCGCTACTCCCCGCTGTGTGCTCTGCATGCAACATGCATTTTTTTGGCCACCAAGTCCTTATCCTGTTCTGAACTCATCTTCCCTGTTTCTTTAGCATACTATCTGTCTGTATGCCCGGTCTGTTGTGTTCTGCTGCATTCTGATTGGTTCGGATAGCATACTGCATGAGGTTGGGGCAGGGGCGCAGAAAAAAATCGAGCTATAAAGCGATTTAGAAATCGCGCAATCTCAAATCGCGATTTTATTTCGATTTCGATTAATCGCACAGCCCTAATTTGAATCCTACAACACAAGATGTTGTGTTAGTCTCTCACTGTCTGTATAATGCATGTGCATCTGTTTGGGAACTGAAATATTCTTTATTAATGAAGCAATATCGAGCAGGGCTTTCGCTTGGTGCAAATATGCAAATGTAAATATTTGTAAACATTGTAATTATGTCACATTGTGCATCCATGCGTAACTAGGAAACATTAATGTAAACTGATCATGTTTACATTGATGCAGCATTATTCCATGTCAAAGTTGTCATTATCAGATCAGTTCTCCTTTTTGACAGTGTCACTTCTTTACAAGAAGAAAAACGTATTGGCCCCACCCTGAAAATATCCTTTGCAGTCCTTTTATGGCACTTTGGTGATCTAATGTCAGAGAGACCGTGGGTTTGTAGTCTGCTGTGGAGTGAATAACACTGCAGGGTCAGCAAAAGAGCACACTGAGGACATATTGTGACCACAACAGGCTGAGGGGTCTCGTAAGCTCACAGATTATTCATAACATGATGACAAATGGGACACCCTATGGTGTGGTGATCTTCACAGACATGGAAAGGCCACATTATTCCCATGATTAAGTTTCTGCTTAAAGTATACTACAAGATTATCATAATCTCCATATCATATGTGACATTTTACTTAATCAGACAGTTATATTCACTACAGACGTGCAAATGTATGTATGTGCTTAATAAAATGATAAAGGACATACTCTTGTAGGGAAAGACAGAAAACCAACCTCGCACAAAAAAAGGATGATTTAATATGTTCATGTATTTGTTTTGTTTTTGCGGTTGATTAGGTCACGGTTGTTATGGTTGTAAAACATTAGTTCTGCTTTTCAGCAGATAAATTCATGCTAATTCATTTGAGATCAATTCGGATGAGAAATGAGTCATATCTGTTCTTCTCTGTCTATAGGTGAATCCATCTCCCTTTATTCGGGTAATGCAATCAAATTCTCACAAATGGGAGTGCAATGAACTGTAAAAATTAACATTTCTGATACAGAGGTTAGGTAATTCTACAGCATTTGTCTTTTGCTATGTTATGTTGACTGTAATTCTGTGTCTTGCATACCTGCATTAAGTTACACAGAGCATCTCTAATCATAGATGATTCACATAGTAATAAAATATTTATTTTTCTATTTTTAAATGCCACTTATAGAATCTTTTTAGTCATTTATCCAAAATTCTTTTGTTTAAATTAGTCGGAGATTGATGCAAAATACGCAGTCTTAGTCTCTAGTACAGTGGTCCTCAACCTTTTATTCCACCGGGCCGCACTATGTTCCAAGTGCAAGTGATTAAGACAAATGTGTTGCCCTTGTAATTGTGTAAACGTGTTCATTTCAATTAATAAAACATATATTAAATTCTTATTTTAGGTGGTAATGGCATTTTGATGATCCCATCCCATTATTACACTCTCTGAACAAAAGGTGCAAAAGCTGTTACTGGGGCGGTGCCCTTTAACAGGTGTACTTTTGGACTTTTATATAATACGTTCGGGGTTCAGACACACTCTCTCTATTTAAATCTAGATTAAAGACACATCTCTTTAGCCAATCATTCATATAATGCATCTCACAATCTTGTACTGTGAGAATATCTGATCAAATGCACATTTTTATGCTTTAGCTTGGGTTGAACAGATACGTTTTGCTAATTGTCTTTATTTGTTTCTCTGGATTAACATCCCGTGGTAACTAGGAATTACACAAGCTTCAGTCTGGATTCAACCCTTAAATGATCTGAGATGACCGAACACCTGAGAAGAGATGATACCAACCCCTCGGAGGAAGCCTGACCCTCAGACAGTATACAGAATTAACCAGATTTTGCCATAAGTTGAATATATTAAGCTTCTACAATATATAAATCTATTGTTGAAACGTAATTTCCTGTGAAGTTGCTTTGCAATGATTGTATAGTAAAAAGCGCTATACTAATAATCTCGAATTGAATTAATCAGTAAAGCTGCATGTAACTTCTGCAGTCTCAGGAACACTTGCAGTTCGTTTGGGTGTTACATCATCTACTTTGCAAGCGAGCGGTACAACATGTATCAAATAAGATTACTGACAAAGCTTTTCACTTTAGTTCTAAAGTGTCAGGCAATGGTATTGCTAGACCCCTGTCAGTCATCTCAGCCCATCTAAAAATCTGCAATTAACTGAGCTGTCTGCACCCTTGAAATCTGTGATTAGATGATCTCTCTTCGTCTTTGCTAAAACAGCAGATGCAGTAAACTGTCTGAGCTTATTTCGCTCCAAATTAATGCTTTAACAGTCATTAAAATGATTTTAAGTAATCTCCTTCTCTAATCAGTGAAGGAACTAATATTTTCTGGGCTTCACTGATAATGTTTGTCTCTAAATTCATGAAAAGGAAACTTTAAACATGCTTCTATAGATCCGACTGCTTAAAACCCACTCATTAGGACAGGTTGTCATTATTGATAGGCTTAAAGACTCATGTGAAAGCCTTTTGATTGGCCATCGCATTCATCTATGCACAACAAATATGTCTGTGATTGGTTACTGCTACAAGAAAACATGCTGTAAACATTTTTGGAATGATGAGAATAGATGTAAATATAATGCTGTAATTGACAATTTGAGCAATTAGCTAATTATATGAATTGTCCATCCCTAGTGCATTGAGTCAAGCATCTCTCAAAACAAATAAATGAAATGAAATTGTGGCTTTCACTAATTGATGGTTTTGTTGGCTGTAGTGTACAAACGTCATTGTTCTTATCTAGCACTTGTCCCAGGAGCAAGTGCAATATAATCAGATGAACCACTGAATGGATGAATGGCTCCCATGGGTCCATGGGTGAGAGAAGATAGATTAAAGTGAGCACCCGTTCAAACAATGCTGACCTCCCAGAGCAGAGCAGGCCTCTGTCTACAAAGCAATGAGATGGAACTAAGGACAGGGAGACATGCACAGTGTTAAATTATGAATTATGCATTGCTCTCACCATTTTCCAAAAGCTTTTTTTCCTCAGTTTAGAAATAAATATCTAATTATATATTAAGCTTATGTTAAGCGACTTCCCAAGTACGAGTTTGGAAACTTGGGTGGTCGTGTCAGCTGTTGAGCTAAACACAGAGGTCAGAGTTTTCACTGTTGCTGTTATTGCTAGACAGAAAAAGTGAAACTTGACTGTGCAAATGTTTTGGCGAAGAGCAGAGAACAAAACTTGTGTGTGTGTGTGTGTGTGTGTGTGTGCGTGTGCGTGTGCGTGTGCGTGTGCGTGTGCGTGTGTGTGTACCTGGTAGGGGTGTGACGAGACGCTTACTCCACGACACGAGATTGGGTTCACGAGAACGAGACCAGACGAGATTTTTACACTATTTTAAGAAATCCTCAATGATGAAATATATGAATGGAAAATAGTCTTTTATTCAACTGAAAATCACAAAATGCAAAACAATTTAGGTGCATTTTGAAATCAACTTGTAATGAATGTTATTTTACTTCTATTTTAATGAATTCTATGCAGTAAAGGACATGCAAACAGTGCAAAATGTTTTGCTATAAACTCTACCGACTGGCATCTCCCCTGTACGATTTCACATGAGAAATGTAACCCCTTGCCACAAATCAAATATAAAAAAAAGTATAAACAGTATAAATATATAAGTATGTGGAGGACTCGCCGAAATCCCAGATTTTCCACCACAGAAAATGGCCTCATATCAGCTGCAATGAAAACGCCGATGTCTCTCGTTATTGCCGTGGCTCTTGCACTTGATGGTGGAAGAGATGCAACGGCATTTAGAGTTGTTTGCCCTTTTAATGTTTTCGTCACGTGCGGCTGGTTTTAGTAGAGAGCTGTGGTGGTTCTGTATGTGTTTTTGCATAGTGCTCGTGTTAGCCGCGGTGTACGGCATTGTTTTCTTACAATGTTTACATATTGTGTTCGTCTTGTCTGTCACTCTTTCGCCGTTTCTTATTTCCACCGGAAAACCAAAATGTTGCCACACAAATTATTTAAATGTGGCAGGGGGATCTTCAATACTAATTTCACCCTCACGCTCCATCATGCTGACATCACAACTCACGACGAGACAACTTTTCACCTCGACGAGAAATCTCGTCGCGTTTTAATCTCGCGAGATCTCGTAATACGAGATCTCGTCACACCCCTAGTACTTGGTATTACCTACATTACGGGGACCAAATTATATTTTTGGGTGGAAAACGGCTTATAAATCATACTACACTGACC
The DNA here is from genome assembly GCA_027564155.1 of Gymnocypris eckloni scoliostomus. Taxonomy (NCBI): domain Eukaryota; kingdom Metazoa; phylum Chordata; class Actinopteri; order Cypriniformes; family Cyprinidae; genus Gymnocypris; species Gymnocypris eckloni. Next base: position 31,099,097 of record CM050415.1, on the reverse strand, counting down.
ACAATTATAAACACAACACTTGTGTTTTTGACCCCATTTTTCATGAGTTGAACTCAAAGATCTAAGACTTGTTCTATGTACACAAAAGGCCTATTTCTCTCAAACATCATTCACAAATCTGTCTAAATCTGTGGTAGTGAGCACTTCTCCTTTGCCAAGATAATCCATCCACCTCACAGGTGTGGCATATCAAGATTCTGATTAGACAGCATGATTATTGCCTAAGTGTGCCTTAGGCTGGCCACAATACAAGGCCACTCTAAAATGTGCAGTTTTACTGTATTCTGGGGGTCCGGGGAGGTCCGAAAGCCAGTCAGTAGCTGGTGTGACCACCATTCGCCTCAAGCAGTGCAACACATCACCTTCGCATAGAGTTGATCAGGTTGTTGATTGTGGCCTGTGGAATGTTGATCCGAATGTTGGTCTGGTTTGTAAATAGGGGAAAGCCTATACCGGGGCTGTCCAAACTCGGTCCTGGAGGGCCGGTGTCCTGCAGAGTTTAGCTCCAACTTGCCTCAACACACCTGCATGGACGTTTGTAGTATGCCTAGTAAGAGCTTGATTAGCTGCTTCAGGCGTGTTTAATTAGGGTTGGAGCTAAACTCTGCAGGACACCGGCCCTCCAAGACCGAGTTTGGATAGCCCTGGCCTATTCACTGGTCAAATTAATGTCAGTTTCACACATTTTGTCTAAAAACTGTCGGGAGCCCAGTGCTCATAAGGTACTCATCTTGGCTCATAATCAGAGGCGGACGGTAGTGAAGTATTTTTTACTTTACTCAAGTAAATTTAAACAGTATCTGTAGTTTATCAGTATTTTTCTTTTGAAAACTTTACTTCACTACATTTCAAAGCATGACATCATACTTTTTACTTCACTACATTTCATAAATAAAAGTTGTTTGTTTTACCTTTAATACTTAATAACATTAAAAATGTAGTACTTTCTTGTACTCAAGTAAATCTTTGTATTACTTTTACTTGAGTAAACTTAAGAAAGTAATAGATTTCTAATGTAATAATTAAATTATATTTAATATAAAATGTAGTGCAGTAAAAAGTACAATATAATGATTTGAACTGATGTGAATTAATGTTTTCTAAACACTCTGATAAAGTACAGTACAGAAAAGTACTTTTAAAGCAGAGCAAAAAATACTTCACTACTGTCTGCCTCTGCTCATAATTCCTCTCCATAACCAACTCAGCATCAACGTTTGACATGCAATTTATCCCAATGAAAAACAAAAGCTTGTCAGCTCGTATAACAATAATACTATATTCAATAATATAGTACAGAGATCATGTAAATGGTGGGCATTAAAGCATTAAAACATACTATTAGCAAGCACTATTAACTTCTAATAATGGCTTCTACATAATTAGCCTGTGGTGCAATCATTATAAAGCTTATAAAGATGTTTAAGGTTTTTTCCTTTCTGCATGTCTGTGTCGTGTTACTTTAAAAGAACCAATTAACATTAAAATACTGCACAAAGCATTGCTTGCACACTGTGTCCTTAATGAAATCAATCATTTGAGAAGTGTTTTTTAAACAAAACTGGAGCCAGAATTCTTTTTTTTAAGGTTTGGATAGCTATTTAATCATGAAGGTTACGAGTGTGGAGTCATATGAAGGTCATAGACCTAAAAGATCATAGCCTTTTTTCTCTTGCTTTTATCTCTTTTCACTTATTATTATTTTTGTTCGACTTGCACTTTTATTCTATTCTGCATTCTTTTCTTTTTTCCCATTTCAACATTTCACTGACATTGAATACTACTTTCATCTGTTTTTAGGGAACAAATCTTTCCAACTCTATAGATATTTTATAATGAATTAGCTTTCATTCATATAACATCATTAGCTGCCTTCATTCTGAAATGTTCCTAAACATTGTCTTCTATGTTCAATAGCAGGGAGCTTCAAAGAATGAAGCACAGTAAAAGTCAATGGCATTACATCTTTCAACAAACAGGTTGTTCTTTAATCAAAAAGTTTGCTGGTATCCAGTGTCTCCCGTTTTATCTACAGCCTTAATTAAACGTAATACATTTGCGATCATATCGCAGCCTAGATTACATTAAACATATAGAGCATGATGATGAGAGTTCTTCTCTGCATGTTTTCTCCTGTCTTTCAGTGCCACAGTGGGCTAAAGTCAATTTATCTTCCATATTATTTGCTTCTAGATGTAATTGGGAAGGAGAGAGAAAATAAATTCAATAGAAATGGAGAGAGGCAGGTGTGAATAGTTACCTTCCATACAAAGCGTTTCTATTTTAACAAAGACATGGAACGTTAGACACCTGATGACCTGATCCTATTTTCTAACTATTCTTACACTCTCAAACACCTTTATATATCACTATAGAATGATTTAATACAGTATTATATAAATTGTATATGAGTTCATTCAGCGAAACATAAATAAATCTGTAATTTGCGTGCCCTTGTCTTGTTCCAAACCTTTCTTAATTATATGATGAAATATTTTCATCTTTGAGTGAACTATCTCTTTAAAATAACCAAGGACAGTATACATTCTCAGAATAAACATCACACACACACACACACACACACACACACACACACACACACACACACACACACCATGAATGAGTTTTTAATCATCTGCTCAGTCAGTTCTGAATCCCAATGTGCATGGTTGCTAATAAAATGTCAATTATTAGCCACATGTGGGAAAGCGCAGTATTATAACTCGATCTCTGAACCAAGCCAAACATAAACATCCCTATGGTGTCAGTATCATTGCTGTTGCCTTCACTGCAATTGTTTCTTATCTGACACAACATATAACAGCTCTCACCCTTTATTCTTTCATTCTATTTTAATTATGTATTTTAAGTTACTATTCCCGGTATAGCAAGCCTTTCTTCTGTTTTATTATGCTTTGCTTTACAATTTAATTGTCATTGTCCATCTTTGTCTTTCCATAGTTCAGATATATGCTAGCATTCTAACGGTTCAGCAAGGTACTGCTGATGCAGACTTTTCTCTACTGAGCATCTCACATACGCTGGATAATTGGCATGCCTGATTGCCTAAGGGACAAAAATAACACCATCCCAATCCCTGTGAGCCATGTGAGTGTTTTTACGATGAACTGTTCTCTGCAATCCCTTTTTATGTCATTTGACCAGTGTTTAGTCCAGCAGTTCTCAATCAGGGTGATTCTGGGAAGTACATTTCAAAGGAGGCCTTAATAACATACTGAACATATTTCTCATTCTGATGAGAATGCACCATGCTCTGAGCTTTCACGCAGTTTTGTACATTGCAGCACAGCACTACTCCAAGTTTCATTCAACACCTGCCCCCTCCTGCGGAGCGATACACACATTCCCTGTTTACAATGAATTTAATCCTGTCTTGTCCAGCTTTTTTAGGTCGTGATACAGCAGTCCTGCATGTACTTGCATGCACTTTTATTGTTTCATTGTATTGATTTTAATATTTCCTTTAATTATTTTTTATTTATTTTTATGTAATGTCAAAAAGACATATAATAATCATTATTTAGGCTACATTTTGTTTAAAAAGACAAAACAGGGATTTCATGTTTTGTGTATAAATTTTCTATAATGTAAAAAGGCGTCTTTGTCATGTTTGGCATTGAATAAATGTGGGCTGTTGAATATTGTCTTGGCTGTTGGACTCAGAAAGGTTGAGAACCACTGGTCTAGTCAATTGTACGTTTTCACTTGGTAAGCTAGTTTCAGATTTGCTAAAAAAAACAGTGTGAAACAAACTTCCTAACAATGGTGCTTTTGTTTGTAGATTATGCGTTTATTGAATGTGAGAGTGCATTGAGAGAGAAATTATAGTTTGCGGTTGTTCTCTGTGCAGGACAATGGCCCCCAGCTGAAGGCAGTGACGGCAAGAGACTGAGATGGAGCTGACCTCAGTAGACGCCTCTGCTGTGCTGGGCTTATGGGGCAACGGCTCCATTCCTGGTTTCCTCCTTAACGAGAGTGTTCTCAATGACACTTTCTTCCTCAATGCTTCAAACTGCACTAATGGGACAGATGCGGAGAACCGAGCAGGAACAAGCATGGCAGGAATCCTCATCCCTCTCATTTATATCATCGTCTGCATTGTTGGCCTGGGAGGAAACTCACTGGTCATCCACATCGTCCTGCACTACTCCAAGACAGAGTCAGTGACCAACATCTACATCCTGAATCTAGCTATAGCCGATGAGCTCTTCATGCTGGGCCTTCCGTTCCTCGCCGTGCAGAACGCAATGCACTCTTGGCCCTTTGGCTCATTCACGTGCAGGTTGGTCATGACCGTTGATGGCATTAACCAGTTCACCAGCATCTTCTGCCTCACCGTGATGAGCATTGATCGCTACCTGGCTGTGGTTCATCCTATACGGTCCTCAAAATGGAGGCGTCCGCAAGTGGCCAAAGCAGTGAATGGAACAATCTGGGCGGTCTCGTTTTTGGTAGTCTTGCCTGTGGTGATTTTTGCAAACGTGCAACGGGAAGGAGGCATCTGCAACATCATTTGGCCGGAGCCAGCCAACATCTGGGGAGCAGCATTTATCATCTACACCTCCACAGTTGGCTTTTTCTTTCCCTTGCTAGTCATATGCATGTGCTATCTCCTCATTGTGATCAGAATTCGTAGCTCGGGAAAGAAGGTTCATGCCACTTCGACCAAACGCCGCAAGTCAGAGCGAAAAGTCACACGAATGGTGGTGATAGTGGTGGCTGTGTTTGTTTTGTGCTGGATGCCGTTTTATGCCCTCAACATCATAAACCTAGTGGAATCGCTGCGGGATGAGCCCCAAGGTCTGCATCTTTTTGTGGTGGTATTGTCTTACGCTAACAGCTGCGCTAACCCTTTTGTTTACGGCTTCCTTTCGGACAACTTCAAGCAGGGATTTCGAAAGGCACTATGCCGCTCATCTCGAAGGGTCGAGAACCACGAGTCCACCGAGCAGCGGCATCAAGAGGAACGAAGAAGAGCGCTGATGCCCAGGGAAAGCCTTAGGAGAGCAGTGAGGGATGAGGAAGAGGAGTACAGGGAGGAAGTGACGGAGATGACGGAAATTTGCAGGATTACTCAGAACGGAAACAGAAGCGGACAACGTGAAAGTACCCGAGCGCTTTTCTTAGAGAGACCCTCGGGGACAGGGGTTTCTGAGACAAGTTCCCCAGACAGGAGAGGCACTGGCGGGGATGTTGTTGGTAAAGGACCAGGCTTTGGACCTGCTGCAACCCTACTGAACGGGGCTACAAATGGGAATGTGAAAACGCTGCCAGAGGAGCCGGTGGAAAAGAACAACTCACTGGAGATCAGCTACTTGTAAACTTGTGATTTGTGTCAGCTGGAAAAACAGTATTATTGTACATGACTCCCTCAGCTCTGTTCAGTTTGTGGTTGCAGTACTGCCTCTCCTGAAGTCTATCAACTCGTCATCATGTCTGAATTTACTATGATATTTCCTCCTGGTAATTAGACTCTGTAGTATGGAAATGCACAATCTGGCAACACAATTTGAAAAGTCACTATGATTTTTGCCTTATTTATAGGACTTGGCAAATCAAAGCAAGGGTCATCAGCAGCATTCCATGGTATCAATGCCTATGGGACCAGCACCACAATATGTGAAGCATCTATGTGCCTTTTTCTAAAAAATGTTAGGAGATTTAATCAATGCAATGAATATATGGCTACGACTGGGCACTATACCACTAAGTACATTTGACATGCACTTTTGCTCTAGCTGTGCATGTGAACATTCTTAGTGTGACTTGTAGCATACTACTAAGTGATACAATCTTGAAAAGATTTTGTACATGTAAACAGGTCAATAATTATATATCGGCTTTGTAGTGTTCTCTAAATGTATTTGTATGTGTTTTTTGCTTTACTTGTAAAAGTATTGTACACTAATTGAAATCTGTTCTTCAACCTCTACATGCGCATTGTTATACTATACGGTTTTGTGCTGCGTATCAGTTGTGGTGTTGTTTATTGGCGTTTTAAAAAAATATTACACATACAATTGTCAGTTTTATAACGGAATTTTTATTATCTAGATTATCATCGATTTATGGGGGCTCTTTAAATAATTATTCACACCACTGTTGTAAGAAATGTCCTAAAGAATTTCAGTTTTGCATCACTTCTTGAATTAGTTTATACAGGGGACTAACTCCCAGATTTAACCAAAGATCAATTCCATTCAAACTACCCCTTTACCACCCAAAAAACAAGCATACACACTCAGATATTGAACTTAAAAGGATAGTTTACCTAAAAGTGACTTGTCATTATTTATTCACTCTTATATCATTCCAAAATTGTATTGCTTTCTTTATTCTAAGAAACAAAAAAGGAGAATTTTAAAGAATCTTCATGTATTTTTTCTATACAGTGACAATTTATAGTGGCTATAAAAACTATAGTGATTATAGTGATAAAAAACATAAGAGCACCATAAAGTACAGTAGTCCATATGAATAATCTCTGAATCCATTTGACAAGTTTGTGTGAGGGAAGTCGTTATTTATTGATAAATGCTCTTCAACCAAAGTTATTTTATGCCTTTTCTTTGACATGGAATATAGAGCATGTCATATAGACTACTTCATGAGATCTTAGTGTATTTAGACATTTTTGTAACTTGAAGAACATTATAACTTCCGTAGTCTCGCGTAGCCAGACCTTTAGACTGACGGCTGGGAAAGAGCCGTGTGATGATTCATCTAAAAATCTCCTTTTGTGTTCTAATGAAATATCCAACAGCAAGTGAGTTTGGGACAACATGTGGGTGAGTAAAGAATGAATATAAGTTTATTTTGCATAATTAAAGAGCATGGTCTTTGAGCCGGACCTTAGGACCACTGGGTTTATCCGACACCTGCTAAAGAGGTTTAAGTGCCTCCAATTATAATGTAATTTATGCTCTAATTCTACAGACAGACAACATAAGCTACACATGCATTACAATTCCACAGTGTCTCTTCCCAGCACCGTAATATGCGTATGTGACATTCAGATACCCTTTTCTGAGTGTTATAAATAAACGTTTACTATTGAGATCATAGCAAACACTAGCGTATCAACTACACTCCCCACCGGCCTACGCCACCTCCTCCTACGCACGGGCTCACACTCAGATTGGTTTGGAGGTGTATAGAAAACCATTCCAGACGCATTATAAAGAGAGAGAGAGAGCTACTACCATTTCCATAATGACTCTGGATTTTACAGCTTTCGTTTAGAACTGATTGTTTAAATATTGAAATATAATGTGTAAAAAGCTGTGCGAAAATGTTATTCTGCTGTTTACTAGGGATATTTTTAATCGTTGTGCTATAGCTATGTGACATTTATTGCTCACTGTGTTTACTATTGACCCGCTCAGAGAAGCTGCCGATTTTGGCTGTGGGCAGAGTGGCGCCCATCCTGTGACCTTATGATTGGACAGCTCTCCGTATCTAAATGAATCTCTGTGATTCACTGGACGCTTGACACCCACCGGGCCCACCCACACACGGTATGGATGCACAAAGAGGCAAATAGTGCTGAAGGCTACTTGTGAAAGCTGTGATGTTATTCATTTCTTGGCGCAGACTTATTGGCCTCTTGTGAAAACAAAGCCATTTGCTCAAGGATAAAAATACATAGTTGCCCATGTGTCCTTAGTCACTACTTTAGCATCTGTATACGTGCAAAGAAAGGTTTTTCTCTAGCACCTTATGTATATAATCTTTGGTTAGTTTCAGCTCCTTAAATTGTATAAAACATTATGAAGCGTTGTTTATTTTCAATTGTGTTCATGTGAACCATGTAAGTACCTGAATGCAGATGTAGCTTGCTACAAAAGCTTAATTTTCACACACAAGTAAAGGCTGCATTCTCAGCATTGCCACAAGTGGTGCTATAGCTGGAATTATGCTGCGTTTAGGTCCTCCTGGGAAGTTATATTTATGGCTTGTGTTGACGTCCGATTCGTAAATACGATTTTTACAACAAGACTTGAAGGCCCCATTAGTTTAGGCCAGGGTTCCTCAAATCTTTCCCTGGAGGGCCAATCTGCTGCAGAGTTTAGCTCCAACCCTGATCAAACTCACCTACCTGTGACTTTCTAATTATCCTGAAGACGCTGATTAGCATGCAGCTCAGGTGTGTTTGATTAGGGTTAGAGCTCAACTCTGCAGGAGTGCGACAGATTTGAGGATGCCTGGTCTAGGTTAAATGTCTTATTTAAGCTTAGTTTTCTCTTTTAGGTCAGCTGTTAAAGTCAGTAAGTTTCTAGCAGTTTACCAGAATAACAAAACATCTGGTTTAATGTCAGAGACAACCAAATGTTGTATTCTGTTGCCCTGGAAGTTTGTGGACGACATCAGTTGTTAGCAACATGAGAAGCACGGCTCACACAGAAGCCAGTCAAACCAAGCAGATTTCTGCTAGTAAATGCTGTGAATTTGCGTAACTAGTTTGAGTCTGTTGCGAAATCTGCATGAGGGAATATTTTGCATGGATCCCCAAAAATTTGCCAGACAGTAAATTTATTTGCAACTTTACACTTTTACCACTACAAGAGTCTGTTCTGGCAAAGTGATTTTGTCTGCATTCATGTACTTGCATACTAGCTAAATTGTTAACGCTGAAGGGTGCGTTTTGTGTTCGATTAAATTAGTTATTTCAGATCAAAAATCACTGTGTGTGTATTCTGATATTTACCAAATTCTAGATTTATAAATAAATATTTTGTCTCTGTGAATGTGCTTTTTATGCCTCTTTCATGCTATTTTATTTATTTATGTATTTTTTTTCTTCAAACTAGAATTATTGTTGGCTTAGAGGCCCAGATAGATTATTTAATAGGATTTCTTTCTTTTTCTTTTTCCCCCTTTTTAATCATAGCTGCTGGATATTTTGGTTGTTTGCATTTTCTTGAATTTGTTATATTAATTAAGACAGTGATCAGGAAAGAGGAGATCTTTAACAAATAGAATGCCATTGCTTACTACAAACTAATTTGCCAACAAAAACACTGCAGGCATTGAAAATGGGCACAATTACAGGGAACATGTTCTCGAAATGACCTGAAACTAAATTTGGCTTGACATAACAGAACGCATATTTCTGAGCACCAGAGTGGAACATCATGTAGCCTTGCACTTTATTTTTTAATGGTTGAGCTCGAACAAGCCAGTGATTGCACATGCCAGCCAGGGTCTATTTTGAAGAAAAGTCAGACCTTAAGGCTGAAATGACGATGTGAGAGGAAAGTGAGATCAATAGTGGTTTCCGCCATAGGCTTAAGGCTACAAAAGCGGTCAATCACTGCCGAAGTCTTGCTGTTTTCTTTTAAACACAATAATAAATATGCCAAAGTGTTGCAGCACCCCAAAGCAAATCTTTGACTATAGGTTGACATTAAGTCCATGAAGTCTTGACAAGCTGTTTTATGAATGTGTTAGGTGTATATGTGCTAGAAATATAGTGCTGGAAGCCCATTTTGGATGCCTTCCTTATTTGATACTGCCATTTCAGGATATTGGTGCTCTAAATTAACTGATTAGTTGAATAGTGTTAGACCAAAAAAAATGTAATGAATAAAAAATAACATCCAGTCTTATAGTATCTATAAAAACATTAATTTGCCCCTGTCCCAAGGAGACAAGCCAGTATTTTGAAATCATTTGTTGTCAATACTCAATTAGGGTTGTTCAGATCACATTGTTCCTAATAACATTTTTCCTAATTAATCTATCTAGGCATTTTTCAGTGCAGTGACTCATTGGCCAATTATAGCGAGGATGTTGTTAAAATGGAGAATGTGAGCTGCTTCATCAGCCAGCAGGAAAGGTCTTGTAATTTCTCTTTCAATTAAATGCTCACAAACTCCCCGAATCCCTTCTCTTTCATTTTCCCTTTCGTGTAACAGTGTTCATTACGCTGGTGTTTGGGACACCGACATCACAGATGAAAAGAAAAGGGGAGAGAAAAGTATTTTGCAGGATTGTTGGAAACCAAGTGTACACAAACTTCCTGAAGCTGTATTATGAAATAAAAGATCGACAAAGACAGAAAGCGGAGGAGTGAAGAGGAAAGGAGCAGAGAGCTGCAGGTCAAGTGCTTACTGTAAGTTCAGAAGTGTATTATATGGATCTGAATGGGTTTAAATACAAGCTTGACGGTTGATATCTTACTGCATCTCTCAGCAGGAACAGCAATGCTACCAAAACATGACAAGAATGGTCCACACTTAACATGTGCCCCTTCAAATATATCTTTCTTTTATGTAACATTTGACATTTATATTGGATTTGCATTATTTGTATTAAATATTTGTACTCTCCAGTTAAGGCCTCCATAGACAAGCAAGCAATCCAAATGCATTCAAATCTGATTTAAAGGTGCTGCCACATTTACTGTTGTTCTCTGTCTTACCCCTTCCCCTTCGTCTTACCCCTAGCCCTTGTCCCTCCAAACCGGGTGGCAAGCGCTGGGGTGGGCCACTTGGTTACTGTTACGTCATCATACATCGTCGCTCATTATCATTTATCATTTAAAGGGACATGCCTCGAAACGGCTTGCTGTGAACAGAGCGGTTTATAAAGGTGTTTTTTTACACAACCATTAAATAATTTTATCCAAAGTATGTTGCAGACATTTCATGACGACCCTAAAGAATCATACCAACTTGTGGAGAATGAGCATCAGGTGTCCCCTTTAACAAGGCCTCAGTCATTGGTCTAGAGATCATCACGCTTCCTCACTTCTCCAAAATAATGCACAAAAACATGTATTTAGTGGTCCTGTTCCAAATAAGTGTACGACCGCAGCAAAACACTCCACGAAGAAGAAAGAGCAGGTATGCTACAGGAAGAAATGCTTCATGGTGGCCTTTAATTCACAGCAGCTGCTGATCATTTCACTCCCCGAACACTGGAGAGACGCCAGCAACTCAATTAGTCTTTCCAATTATAAATTCTTACATTAATGCTAAAGCAGGTGTAGTCTAATACTTGCAGGATACGGAGCCCCGAGAGGACATTACCTCAAAGTGTCAATCTCAGCTCCTGCGCACAGGTTTTCTTCACAATTATCTCAAAGGTTATTTGGGTTTCTCTCCAAGGCAGCTCCTCAAAAACACCTTGAAAAATGAGGCTGCATTAATATTAATTTACCATCTCCCTTTGCAGGTGTAGCCTAGATATCTTTCTTTTATGAGTCAAATTATGCCAATTACGCCATTATGCTGCATTTTTGCACACAATATTTTTGTTTTGTTAAGGACTCACTCTCTGTGAAACAGGTGCAGAAGCAGACATGTAACCAAAGGCAAAAACATGTTTACCTCTCACTCTAAATATCATTCTCATTACATAGTGATACATTTTTTATGTGATTTTATTTTTATCCTCACCGTGTCAGGGTTGGTAATAACAGGCTCTGCATCTGTCTTGGCTTTTAGTGAGGTACAGTGTACCACGGAAATGAATGACAGGTCAAGATGTAAAACAGCTCATCTATCCTAATTGCAATCCTTCATGAGTGCTGCAAGACGCTTCACCAAAGGAGCAAAATTAAATGTCACCACCCCTAATTTGCTGCCTCACATACTGAGAGTACACTCGAGGAATCTTGTCTCTCAGTGGCTCGAGTATCTGCAGAGCGTAGCAACCATTGAGTAGCGAGGATTGATTGATTTCTTCTTCTTTAGAAGTGCAGAGGCTAGTGGCTTTTATGGAAAAACTGTTATTGTATCACAGAGCGCTGAAAAAGGTGAGGGTCTCTGCTGCCGTTGCAGAGATTCACAGGACTTTTAGTCCTCACATGCCCTCTCATATGTTCATTTCAACTCCAAAGTCATTCTGCGAAGACTATTCGGAAAAGTTTCATTTCAATTGAACACCCTGAATAAACAGAAACAAAAATAACAACAATCATTTCCACGTGAACTGAAATGGAAGTTGAAAGAGAGAAATCAATTCTAAATCACATATATTTTGTAACTTGACAACTTCACTCCAGCCTCAAAGGAAATGAGTCATGTTGCTAAGAGACCAAAAGGCTGAAGACAAGGAGAAAGAAAGAAAGAAAGAAAGTTTCATGTGGTGATATCAGAGTGGCAAGTAAGTGGGTGGTTGGAGAAACAAAGTAGTTGAGAAACTAAAAAGAAGAAAATAGAGTCAAGATGAATGTATGTAATATCAATTATAATAAGTGATTGTTATTTTTTAATTATGTTATTAAATTAATAGGATATTTGGTCAATATCTTTACTTGGCTCATATTTACATAACACTGTTCCTCTAAGCCTGCAGGGATACTCAAATCTGGCTCGCGAGATCCACTTTCCTGCAGAGTTTATCTCCAGCCCTGATCAAACTCATCTACCTGTGATTTTCTAATGATCCTGAAGACACTGATTAGCATGCTCAGGTGTGTTTGATTAGGGTTAGAGCTCAACTCTGCAGGAAAGTGGATCTCGCGAGCCAGATTTGAGTGTCCCTGTTCTAAGCTAAACTAAATCAGTAGTTGACACCATTATAGAACATATTCAAATGATAAAAAATAACTTTTGAATGGGATAATTTTTTTAGAAATACTTAAGAATCTCTTAAATAATGATTTTTTATGTTTTTGAAAGAGGTCTCTTATGCTAATCAAGACAATTTAAAATAACTGTTTTCTATTTTTTTTACTGTAATTTATTTAGTTATAAATTATAATGTAATTACATTTTTATTTTATAAAAGTTCATTGAATTATTTTAATGCAAAGCATGCCAAAAAGACTTCACAACAAGAAGCAATAAATAAAACATCAATCATTCCCTCACAAAACAAAACAAAAAAGGAATTCAAGGAGAGGGAAATGCATATAATATAGCCTTCAATCAGAGAATTGACTTTCATCAAGTCCAGAGTGTTGTGTTAGGACAGATTACAGATTACACTTCATTTATTCAAACCAAGTCTCCTCAATATTTTTCAGTTAAGTCAACTTGTGTGTGTGTGTGTGTGTGTGTGTGTGTGTGTGTGTGTGTGCGTGTGTGTGTGTTTTATGATAATCTGATGAATAGAAAGTTGAAAAGAACAGCATTTATTTGAAATACTAATCTTTTGTAGCACTGTTGACTCTATACTGTCTATTTTGATCATTTGAATGTGTCCTTGATTTCTAAAAGTATTAATTCATTGAAAATAAAAAATCTTTATTGAACAGAACATTATAAAAGCAGCATTTATTTGAAATAAAAAGTTTTGTAATACAAACTCACACCTTGAGGAGGAAACAAATGCGTTTGATTCTGGTTTGTAATTGTTTGAGTGTCTGTTTTATCCGCTGACCTTTCCTCACTGGCTCAGCACAAGACACTTTCATTACTCTTAATCAGTTGATGTCTGATTGGTTCTCTGCTCCTATTATCCCCTGCAATCAACTGAGCACAGTGATGACCTTATGGGCAGAGCTCTGATCTTACACCTCACCAGCCATCAGCTTTGATTTACCTCTAGAAGATGTGAAGATTCCACATGCCGACAGGTTTAGTATTGGAGACCAGTTCTCACTATTAACTATGACTTGTGCCTCAAAAAACTCCTACTAATTAATAAAAACTAATTTGATGCTTATTATTATTTAGTAAGGTAGTTGTTAAGTTTTCCTGTGGCTCAGTGGTAGAGCATTGGTTTAGCAACGCAAATTTATTACATTTCACTTCTGGTTATACCCTGTATAATGTATTATGTGACAAATAAAGAAACCTTGAACCTTGAAAAGGTTGTGGGTTCAATTCCCAGAGAACACACATACTGATAAAAATGTATAGCCTGAATGCACTGTAAGTCGCTTTGGAAAAAAAAACGTCTGCTAAATGCGTAAATGTAAATGTTTAGGTATTGGGTATAATTAAGGGATCTAGAATATGGTCGTGCAGAATAAAGCATAAATATGTGCTTTTATTTGACTAATAAACAGCCAATATGAAAGTAATATGCATGCTAACAGCAAGCAACTAGATAATAGTGAGACCTGTTCCCTAAATGACTGTTAGTATGGACTTAGTGTGTAATATATACATCCAATAAGGATGAACATAATTGAAATATCCAGACAGAATAAAAACCTCCTAAAGGGGTTATTTTAGGCATCTGTATTGGTCAAATTGAACTTTTGAACTGAGATTTATTTTGCCATGTTGAAATGTGTGAATTGCTGCAATATTACCCCTAATAAATAAATTAATATTGTCACTGTTTTGCCAGATTCAACTTGAAAGTGTAGTGAGCATGGTCTCTTACTTAATTGACACTGTTTGAATGTTCTGAATCAAATTGTGGTTTCATCGTGTACTCACATCATGTACTTGAAGGCAATTACAGCAGACTTCACTTCATAGCTTGTACAATGAAGTAAAACGAAGTCTGAGGGAGAGTGCAAATAATACGTTTTTCCACTAGTTAAGCATAGATAGATTTATGGAGAAGTGAAATGTGATTTTTTTTCATATAGTTTGAGCATTTAATGTTTCTCTCAAATTAATAGTGTTACCATGCTGACTAAATTGTCATTTTAAATGTGCCAAACAAATCTAAGCATGGCTGAGACGTCTGTACACAATCTATATTGCTCAAGTGTTAAATAAACAAATTCTTAGAATTCATACAGTTTCTCGTGTATAGCATAAAAATTTGAACATTGAGAGTCTTTCCCACTCACTCAGTATGAAGGTAACACTCACAAATGTGTTGTCTTTGCCTCGGGGTGTAATGAAAATCTTTCCTTACGTGACTGCAGACCCAGATGTGCTATTGAAAAAGAAAGAAGTGTGTTATTGATCTGCTTTCATGTCAATGTCTAACATCACATAACTGAAATAAAGTGGTCCTCAGTCCAGAGAGCAATTTGTTTCATTAGCAAAAGCTCCCAAAAACATCAAATGGACTCCCAGTTTGTCCTAATGAGACCAAGAGAGTAAATATACCTCATTTCTATCGTGCTAAAGATAAAACAGCACAGATGTAAAATACCAGCAGAGAAAATCACCAAAATAGTGTAATAAAATGAGAGACGGCACTCAGCAAGTGCTCTTGGAGATGTGTACAGGAAGCTGCAGGGAGGACAACCTCAGGGAGCCCAGAAGCATGTCACCGGCCGATCTGGGTTAATAAGGGAAGTAATTGGATTTGTGAGGCCCAAATCTAACTAAACCCAGTGGAAAAGCGGTATTTACAGGGAAGAGAAACTATTTCAGTGCTTAAAGGCATATATCTTCCTATAGTTTACCTAATGGGATATTTAAATCACTCCAGATCTGCAGTTTCTTGTTGTTGAATAGACTCTGAACTGTTTCTTCAACAGAATAAACACTGAAAGTCTTAGCAAGGATCCCCTCAGAGCTGTCAAGTTAAACAATACCACCCGTCTATTACTCTGACAAGGTCTGTATATGAATGCCTTTATTAGTTTCACAGCGAATGAACAGAAAGACAGAGCAATCTATACTAAAATGTCAGCGTGTCCCGCAGGACCTTTGTGTGTTTGTTGTATAGCCATCATCGCTGGTGCTGGTGCTGGTGCTGGTGCTGGTGCTGGTGCTGGTGCTGGTGCTGGTGCTGGTGCTGGTGCTGGTGCTGGTGCTGGTGCTGGTGGAGGTGCTGGTGCAGGTGCTGGTGCTGGTGCTGGTGCTGGTGCTGATGCTGGCTCCGTCCGCTGAGTAGTACTCAACTGAGCTCTCAGCATCGCTTTACATGTGTTAGCTCATCTTGGATCATAGCATCTTCCCTTTGAATAAATGCATGAAGCTTTTCACACCATCGGGGCTCTGGGCACAGTCTGAGATCTGACATGCATAAACTCAGCCTGGTATTAAGCCTTTTATCATTGTGTGTGTATGTGTAGAGGGAAGGAAATGTCCCTGATGCAACAGGGCTAGTGAGGATGACAAATTAACAATTTACATAAATAAAAAAGTAGAAGTACTTTCATCAAATATTTTTATTTATTTATTGCGTTTGCATGATGCATTCTTTTGGGATTTCTTGATTTTTGTGTGAACGTGTTTATCTCCAGGAGTCCAGGAACTTGGCTCAAATATATCCTCA
This sequence comes from Gymnocypris eckloni scoliostomus, assembly GCA_027564155.1. Lineage (NCBI taxonomy): Eukaryota > Metazoa > Chordata > Actinopteri > Cypriniformes > Cyprinidae > Gymnocypris > Gymnocypris eckloni. The sequence continues at coordinate 31,082,987 of CM050415.1, read as the reverse complement.
AACTGTGCCGCCTACTCTACAGATAACTCAACTTGCAGAACACATGCCTTGTGACACGCACATGAATGGAGTTGAGTGGGCTTTGAAGCTCTTGCCACTCTTCAGAGCAATCACTTTCCGCCTAAAATATTAATTACTGAAAGAAAATAAAAAATGTTAATCAAATTTTCAAACAATACTGGGTCATTTTATTGAGAGTTGAAAAGCAGGTGAAGTTGCAGTTAGGGGATGTATTTTTCCATATTTCATGTGTCACTGTAGAAGCTGAATAAGTTAAGACTCAAGAGTGACTTACTCTATCATTTCACACTCTAGAAAAAACACCCAAAATTTGCAGATTTACTGATATTTATTTCATTTATTTCATATTCATTTATAAAACAAGTTTCCTATAGTGTTACATGTAACAAGTTTATTACAATTAAATAAGGGGAAAACAAATAGTAAGTGTTGTAGTTATAATTGTTGAGTAAATGTTTCCATCACTAACTAACTACTAAATAAATAAATAAACTTCCGTATTCCTAACATTCAAATTGTGTTATTTTATATTTAAGACAATATTAACATTTGTACAATATTTTAAGGCAATAAGACCATTATCGTTATGAAACAAGACACCAAATACCAGATTATACAGGGGCTTTAGAAAAATAACGACCTACAATGCCATTAACATCCTGGAACTTTTGAATATCTATCCATCCATCCATCTATTGTTTGTTTATAGCTTATAGTTTATAGTTTATTTATATATGTCTTCTAAAAAGACTGCTTCTCACACAGCTTTCCTCCCATTGATGGCGATAATAATATTATATGAATATCTCTCTCCATAAATCTTTAGGCTATACCAAACAAGTCCACAGGTCAACATAGATCATTTATTTATCCATTTCTAGATACTTTCTTTATATTTAACAACTAATAAGTCAGGCACATTGGCATTAAACATATGTAGTAGATGTGTAATGTAGGCTATAGACTTATGATCCATTTATACTACTTGTTTGTGCATTCAGGCTTCTATTTTTTTACATTCATACTCTGGAGTCAAAGATTAATTCAACATCACGAAAAAGGCAAATGTAAACCATTTTAATTAAAGCTTATCGTACACGTCTAAATCGTTGCTCTTCCTCTTACAACCTGTGTGAGCTTTTATTTCTGAGACATCCGCAAATACGGCAGGCTTTTATTTAATATGTGAAGTGTCGTAAAATTGGAGTGACGCGTTCCTTTACGGCACGGGTTACCACCGCACCGTCTGGGAGTAGTCGTGCATCATTGAACCAATACGAATTTGTACTCCAGTGAAGGTATGTTTTGCGTGATATGATCTCAGATAGTGTATTATACCAGTCAAGCGCAAACGCGAAAAACTTAAGCTCGCGGAAAATGACTGAGCTCAGTTAACGTTAACGTTAGTTCTCGTATAATGAGGAAGCATGTGCGCTGCTGCTACTGAATGCATCAGCTGATTTTACGCGCTCAATCCTTCCGCACTGCTGTTTATCAGTCAGACTCCGTTGTTAACACGGTGTCAGCAACTTTTGCAGAGTAAAAACGTGTGCTTTTTACAAATGTATAAAGAAGTCAAAGGGAGAAGGAAGGGTTCTTGTGTGTGAGTTAGCGTTAGCGGTGAGACTTTTCATCATGGCCGCTCGTAAAATCTGGGAGGATGTAGAAATGCTACTGTACGTGGCCACACTGAAGTCCTGTTCATTCCAAGTGCTATTTTTCGTTCTAACAGTTTATTCTTTATATCGAATTTATTCAATAACATTCTTTTTGTATCGTGTTTCGTCATTCGAAAGAATACTCGCTGACCATTGAGTACAAAGCTGTAGGTCACGTGTTTAGGCTTTACAGAGAGACAATAATCTAAATACAGATACAGTATATACAAGAGAATGTGATGTGAAAATGTTTTTTTCAATGATAAAAGCCATGTTTTGACTATTATAAGTTTTATTTAAATACCTGCTTTCCTAACACAACATTTATTACATCGTTGTGTTTTTATTATTTTGTAGTTATGGTTTAATTATTGCTAACAGTAGGCTATACTGTCCATCCATTGTGTATCATTATACTGTTATTGTGTCATATATATCATGCTATCATACAACAGCTTTACTTGCATTATTTAATTTTTGCGCTTAATTTACTGCTTATGTTGGTAATGTTTAGTCAAAATCCAGTGCTTAGATATAAGAGACAGAAGGGAGAATAGAAGTATATTTATAAAAATGTTCTTAAGTGGTGCCTTATTTTCTACTGCTAATAATAATAATGTATATCTTTTTTAAGGCAATGGCTAAGTTCCATGCACCTGTGATCCAGGACAACCCATCGGGATGGGGTCCTTGTGCTGTTCCTGATAAGTTTAAAGACATGCCCTACCAGCCTTTCAGTAAGGGAGACCGACTAGGAAAGGTGAATTCTCTTTAATATTACCTGAACAACCCTATTACATTGTTAGTCTCTGAAAATGGTCGATCATAATTAAATTTCGTTTTTTATAATGTTAATTAATTATATTTTTTACACAGGTAGCAGACTGGACTGGTGCAACATACCAGGATAAGAGATATACAAGTGAGTGTTTGCACATTTATTTTTGTTCGCCCAACAGCGCCTGCAAAATGACCTTTCTTTTTTGCTTCAGTCACTTATCAGTCATAATGGTTGTTCTCTGTTCTGTTTAGATAAATACTCATCTCAGTTTGGAGGCGGCAGTCAGTACGCTTATTTCCATGAGGAGGATGAGACCAGCTTCCAGTTGGTGGATACTGCCAAGACTCAGAAGACCGCCTATCAGAGGAACCGAATGCGGTTCGCTCAGGTGGGTTTCTGAACATTTAAGTTCTTGCTCTCTTACTACAACCTCTCTCTTAACCTCCATGTTCTCATTTCTAAGTCATTATCATATTTTGTGCTTCTGTTTTACAGAGGAATCTTCGGAGAGACAAAGATCGCAGGACCCTTACTCAGTTCAATTTGCAGACCCTGCCGAAGAGTGCCAAGCAGAAGGAAAGGTGAGTTCTGCTTACCCAGCAGGGGGTAAAAAAACACTCAAACATCTAGTTGTGACCTGTCAACATGCAACTCACCCTTATCTTTCTCGGAATAGGGACCGTATGCGCTTGCAGAAGAAATTCCAGAAGCAATTTGGTGTTCGGCAGAAGTGGGATCAGAAGTCGCAGGTATGACATTCATCCGTTTCACCTCTTTTCCTCTTTTCTTTGGTCTCCAGCACCACAGCATTTCAGCTTTTTGCACAGTTACTACCAGTCGTGTTTTACCATCATCTTCTTTCAGTATTTGACTTTTCATTCCTCCCCCTCAATCAAGATTTTATTCCTACAATGAAAAGACGATGTTTTGTTTTAACATTTGCAGATTTTATAAACTTAAAGTACCGTTTCATTCACGTATTCTTTATTGTGTTTATTTGTCCTATTGCTCATAATTAGTTTCTGGTGGTACAGTATTTTCCTTTTTTATTACGGTCTATTTGTTTTCAAAAAGCTTAATTTTTTTTTTTTTTATACATATGCTTTAGTTAGACTATCATTAGTTTTTGCTATAATGTTTGTGGTCCAATTTCCAAGTCGAATTATGAAATTTATATGAAAAATTGTAACACTTTATTTTAAAGTGTCCTTGTTAATTATGCATAATTACATGCAAGTCAAGGCATGTTTATTTATATAGCACATTTTATACACGGTGGTAATTCAAAGTGCTTTACATAAAAGGAAGTGAACTAGTCATTAAAATAATAATCACAACAATAAAAAAAATGAATTTAAAAACAAACATAAAACACATAACTATTCCACTACTTCCCCTACTTTGACCATCATAAACCAAACAAACAGAACTCAGAGGTCCTATTTTGAACATTTACATTTATGCATTTAGCAGACGCTTTTATCCAAAGCGACTTGCAGTACATTCAGGTTATACATTTATTGTCAGTACATGTGTTCCCTGGGAATCGAACCCACAACCTTTGCGCTGCTAACACAATGTTCTACCACTGAGCCACAGGAACACTGATTAACCAACACACTTGTCTTTCTTTGCCCACATTCTCTTCATCATCACAACTTACTTTAACCTTCTGTTTAAAATAAAAATGAATTTAAAACAGTTACGAATAGAAAATGATTATACATAGTGCAATCAGTCCGGACGTAGCACAGCTAAACAGATGAGTTTTGAGGATGGATTTAAATGGGGCTAATGTTTTAGCACATCTGGGGACTAAATTTAACCAAACAAGCCAGGTTTATTTCAGTTAGTCTGACTTATTGTCACTTGATGTGGTTCAAAATAAGTCAGACTAACTCGAAATAAGCCTGGCTTGTTTGGTAAACTTGTTTTATGAAACAGCCCCCTGATCTCTTCTGGAAGCTGGTTCCAACTGCGGGCGGCAAAATAGCTAAAAGCCACTCCCCTTGTTTTGTGTGAACCCTTGGTATTTCTAACTGACTCGATCTGAGTGGTCTGTTAGGTTTATATTCAGTGAGCATATCAGCAATGTATTTAGGTTCTTGGCCATTGAGTGATTTATAAATGAGTAAAAATCAATCCTAAATGTAACCGTAAGCCAGTGTAAGGACCTGAGGACTGGTGTGATATGCTCACATGCAAGTAACCATAATCATAACCATAAAGTACATGTAGTTAATTAATATTACTCCGTACTTGAATGTATAATTGCGCTGTAACAAGGACACCTCAAAATAAAGTGTAACTAATGTGTAACAACTTAATTAAATCAAAAATAAATATATTGTGAAAGTTATCATGAAATGAATTGATTCCTTTGTCATATAAGATTTTTGTCATATTGCCACCCATAGTTTTAATATTGAGTTTCAGTATCAACTGGGTACAAAGCTCTGTGCTTTTCACTTTCCTGCACCTTCCATGGCTAAATATGATTCTACATTCATTCGGACTCTTCTCCCGTGACCTCAGGCCCAGCTCAAGCCCAGGGACTCCTCTGTGGAGGTGCGCAGTGACTGGGAGGTGAAGGAGGAGATGGACTTCCCCAGACTCATGAAAATGAGATACATGGATGTGGCCGACCCGGCTGACATGTAAGCACTCTGACGTTTCTCATGTCACTGACAGATCTTTTTGTATGAGCGTGTTGCTCTCGAGGGAGTCCTTCATTGACTTTCTTTTTCTCAGTGAGTACTGTGGAGCTCTTGAGTACTATGACAAGGCTTTCGATCGCGTCACCACACGCAATGAAAAACCACTCAAGAGCATCAAGAGGATCTTCCACACCGTTACCACCACTGATGACCCTGTGATCCGCAAGGTACTCCAAAGCACACTCACACACGATCACTTCAGTTGACACTGCTTGTGCCTGACAATCTTATATATGTATTTGTTCTGTTATAAGTGGCAATGCTAATTTATTTTGCTCTTAAAATGACATCCACAGTTGGCAAAAAACCAGGGCAATGTGTTTGCTACTGATGCCATCCTGGCAACTCTGATGTGCTGCACACGCTCCGTGAACTCCTGGGATATCATCGTTCAGCGTGTGGGAAACAAGCTCTTTTTTGACAAGAGAGACAGCTCTGATTTTGGTAAGCATGTGCTTCAGATGAGTGCCTCATTTCGATGGATGTCAAAGGCTGTAGAGGCTTTATGCTGGCCATATTCTGATTTAACTCAAGAGTGTTTGGATTTTTGCTTGTCTTGATATGAAGGGCTCAGAAAGCATTGCCCAGGGTTACTGTGAAGGGGGTCGCATACAAGACGAGAAGCACAGTGTTGCATCGTCTATGAGTCTATGAACACTGGTGGTGCCATTAGGTGTCAACAACTCAGGCTGTTCAAAATCTTGCCGTGCCACCCACGTAGTTTTCCATTGAAGTACATTATATTTATCCTAGATTGCTGTTAATGTGCATAATTAATTCCCCCCTAGTCTGGAAGGTGGTGTATTGTGCATCTTTCAGCAAGACATTTGTATATCTGTGGCTTAAATAAAGTCTATATGGTTCATATCGGAGCATGTGAGCGAAGCGGAGCAGCTTGACACCACAAAATTCCGCTCAGTCGCTCACGGCCAAAACAAATGCTCCGCTAATGTCACGCTCACCGGTCAACTGAATCCCGCTCCGATCGCGCCCTGACATAAAATATTTCTGGTTGGCCTAATTGTGTTTTTTCCCCATTTATAATTAAATTTGTAATAGTTATGTTTCAGGGTGAAGTTCAGCTTGTACTTTTTATGTATTAAATAAAAATTATTAATTTATAAACATGTCTTGTTTTTGAAGCCACTTGGCAAACCTTCCCTAAAAAATTAAATAACTGAAAAAGTAGGCTATATTTGATTTTCATTAGGCCTGCCTTTATTTCCATGAAAACATGTTCTTCAGTTATTGTGCAACAGAACATTTAAAACACGCTCACAAGATTAAATAAATTCACATAGAATTTCACAAAATACACCTTGCTTATACATTTATGCCAGAGATAAAAGCACTTTAATTATATATTTTTTAGTTGGGTCATTGAAAATTACTGTGATTACTGGTATAAAAAAAACTGTCAATGACTGACAATTCAAATATTTGTGTTGTCGCATAAAGCAATATGTGTGCAGTTTTAAAGCTGAACTTTTTTTCTCCCTTGTAGACCTGCTTACTGTGAGTGAGACCGCAAATGAGCCGCCTCAGGACGAGGGCAGTTCCCTCAACTCCCCCCGAAACCTGGCCATGGAGGCCACCTACATCAACCACAACTTCAGCCAGCAGTGCCTCAGAGTAGTACGCTTGTGTTTTCCACCGTAAACCAGCCATAAAAATGATTCACGAACGATCCATATTTCATTTCAGACAGATTAGTGTGAATTGTTTATTTATTTTTGCTTTGTTGTCAGGGAGGAGAGAGGCACAAGTTCCCCAATCCTAACCCATTTGTTGAGGAGGACATGAGTGATAAGAGTGAGGTGGCATCTGTTGCCTACAGGTTTGTGCTGAGCTTTATAAAATAACATTTACTAGGAAATTTGTTCAAACTAATTTTGTTTTTCTTTACTTTTTTTTTCTCCATATGTAGCTTTAAATCGGGTTTGACTTATGTTGCAGAATATACATGGTGTTTGAGCCTAAAATTCTGATATATTTGAGTGCTGTTTGAACAGCCTAAGAATGATGACACGTATTAAAAGGGATTATATATTTACATATTTTATAAGGGATTACTAATGGCTAAAAATGATGTAAACTTCAAAATAGTGACCTTATCTGACTGAATCTCAGGTACCGGAGGTGGAAGCTCGGGGAGGACATTGACCTCATTGTGCGCTGTGAGCATGATGGAGTGATGACCGGCGCAAACGGAGAAGTCTCTTTCATCAATGTCAAGACCCTGAATGAGTGGGACTCCAGAGTAAGACACAGAAGGAGAGCTGGATAATTGAATCTGGCCGTTTCAGAGATACGGGTGATATAATTGTGTTTTTTACAGCACTGCAACGGAGTGGACTGGAGACAGAAACTGGATTCCCAGAGAGGAGCGGTTCTGGCCACAGAGCTGAAGAACAACAGTTATAAATTGGCCCGTTGGACCTGCTGTGCCATTCTCGCGGGATCTGAGTACCTCAAATTAGGGTGAGTAGCATATAACCATTTCTATGTGATGTAGATTTTTTCAAGTCATTTACCTAATCTGATTTCTCACTGCACATCCTTCTTTCTTTAGGTACGTCTCCCGTTATCATGTCAAGGACTCATCTAGGCACGTCGTCTTGGGCACACAGCAGTTCAAGCCCAACGAGTTTGCCAGCCAAATTAACCTGTGCATGGAGAATGCCTGGGGCATCCTGCGCTGCGTGATCGACATCTGTCAGAAGCTGGAGGAGGGCAAATATCTCATCCTTAAAGACCCTAATAAGGCAAGAAGGAAGCTTTATTGTTTCTAAATCATTTAAAAAAATTCTAGTTAATAAAATAACTAACACTAGCTTCTCTATTCTTTTTTTATTCTATCCATTTTTCTTTTATTTATTATTCAATTAACAAAAAGCAAAAAAAGACTTAATCTTTTTCTACTGTTTTCTTTTTATTTATTATATATATATACTTGCTACGTGTACTGCATTAGGCTAACTGAGACTTGTGATAGCACTTGCATATCATTGCTCTTTTTTTATTTTGATTGCTTCCATTAGATATGTTTCCATCTAAAGTTTTGAATTTAACTTGTGTAACATAAAACATTTGTGAATAAAGCACCGTTTCCATCCAACGAGTCAAAGAGAACAAAATCGTCTCTTCCTGATAACCTAAACTAGCTTTAAATATATCTAAGAACTAGGAGACGCCACTGAATATAATCATTTTTATATATAATAAATCACTTGTGCCTCAGAGCGAGCAGACGTAACAATAAATGTAGCCATTGCTTTCGGAGGTGGATGCCTGCCTCTTGGGACCTCGTGTAATTTAGACCAATTTAGAATCTAAATTTCGTGTGGCGCATTCGCACGGGTTAAACAAAGTCGGTGATTTTATTCAAATTTACAGACTCATCTCCCAGATATGATGTCAAGGCTTTGCACAGCATTCTATATCATAAACAGAAGAATGTTCCTTACCGCATGCTGCTATACAGGTCATCATCGCCATCTAATCATTCTTATTTTTGATCTTCTGATGATTTTCAGCTTTCGATAATGAAAGTGCAAATTGTAAAGTAGCTGGTGTATAGTGACCCAGCACCAAAAATACTATCAAAACACTTCACAGCCTCCATTTTTGCAAAAGATTTCAGAATGACAACGAGATCGGTTCGCTGGTTAGTCAAGTTGGCATTTTTTCTTACTGGATAAAAAGTTTATTCTTCTCAATTGTGGGCATTTTTTTTTTATGAGCATTTTTAGAATTGATGTGCATTTCGGTTGTTGTTTTTAATGCGATATTCCAAAATGGTGGATGGAAACATAGCTTTTGTCCTCATTTGTCAGTTACTTTGTACATTACAAATGTAATGAAAATGTTTCAAGTCTGTTGCATTGCAGAATTGAGATTTAATATGCTGCAACAAAGCAGGAAGCTTTACATTTATATTGAGTAATTTAGTGTGATTTATATTTAAAACCCATCTAAACATTACTTATGAACACACCCGAGTAGAAATGAAATGCACTGCGTGGTGTTAATTTTAGTTGCAATACTGTGCCAGTAGAAATCACCTTGGCAACTTCAGTGTTTTTCTGCAATCAAGATTATTATTAATCATAACTGTTTTTGTGTGTGTGTGTCCCTAACAGCAAGTAATTAGGGTGTACAGCCTGCCTGATGGAACTTTCAGCTCGGATGAAGATGAAGAGGAGGATGATGAGGACGAGGAAGAAGATGAAGAGGGTGAGGATAATGGATTGTTTCTCACTTTAGTGCCTTTTTCCATAATTTTGTTTTTATCTGGTTACTATGGCAGATTATTAGGGCCAAGCAATAATATAAATATAAAACCATCTCGAGAGTAAAGTCGTTAAATTTAGAGAAAAAAGTCGTTAAATTTCAAGAAAATAGTCAAGATAAAATGCTGAGAAAACTAATTCAACTTCAAGAGTAAAGTCGTAATAATGTTGAGAATAAACTCATTTACAAAAAATGTTTTTTGCGAGATAAAATGTTGAGAATAAAATCATTAAATTTCAAGAAAAAACTCGTAAAAAGTTGAGAAACACATTCTGGTCATGTTCATTTCATCTCATTGAATAACATTATTCAGTATCTGCAGTGGCGGAGGGTGGAGAGTAACATGCGTTCACACCGCAGGCGGCGAGAGTCAAAATTCGCCCTGGCCGCCCTGCAGAAAAATTTGTGGACGCTTGGATCTAACGTAGACCGAATGCTTGTCATGTATTTAAAGGAGCCGCAAAGCAAACAAGCACATATGAAGTATTTTAAATGTGAAAGTAAGACATTTTTCGAAGGAAACTTCACAATTATAGTTGTATGTTTGCTAACAAAATAAAGCAATTAAAAGCCGTTTATGTGGTGTGGCTTCTGTGTTCATGGTTAATTTCAACATGCAGTTTATAGGAGACGTTTACTAGCCTTGGTCTTTAATTAACATTAACGTTCATTTATGCACAGCCTTACATTACAAACTGTCCTGGTTGAAGTATAGTCTTAATGTAATTGGTCAAATCTATGTTGTTTTGAGGAAATTAATAGCATTCCCGCTGAAAAACAAAGCATTCTTCTAGCTCTAAAATGCTTGGGATCTAATGTGGTCGGACCTGATGTTTACAGTGCTGTGTTCTCTAGAATCCTCTCTAGCAGAGGACTTCTACGTTCAGATTGGTTGCCGCCGAACTAAGTCATAGCTCATTACCATAAAGTTGACCTGATTTCAACTCTCCTCGATGCTCTCATAGTCCAAAACGCGCCGCTCTCGCCGGAGCTCGCCGCCGGCTCACATTGAAAATGAATGACTTCCGGCCACTTTGACGCTCTCGCCGCCTGCGGTGTGAATGCACAGTAATGGACTGCGGAGTAGCGTATGATATGATCGACTAGTCCGTCTTTTTCCAAATTCGCTTTTCTTCCTTTGCTCATCACATCTCATCGGAAAAGTGGAAATCAATTTGCTTAACGAATGTTTAATAATAATGTATTTATTAGGTAGGTTTAGTGTTACTACAGTAAATCCACTGTAAATATTAATTTGAGCTAATATCAGAGAGCTCTGCTCCAAACTCAAAGGCTTCTTACAGCATTAGTTCAGTGCTTGAAACCTGCGAGTAAACGCATTTGTTCTGAGCTCGCACAGGGCTGTCTTAAGGCAGAGCTAATAACGGTTCATACAGTGCTCTTCCACTTTTGGTACGCTAAAGAAATGACAGCGCATATGAGTTATCAAATTGTTGTCAACTGCATGATTTGTAGATTTTGATTGGTGGGCCACATATAACAACCTACATTTCAATAGACAAGTTGTTGGCCGTTTGAAATTCATTCACTGGCCATATTTGTCCTGCTTTGGACACCCTTGTCATAGATGCTATTTACAGGGAAAATATTTATATGTACTATTTACCCTAAGTGAAAATAGCCATTATATTTATGTTATGTAAAAGTAGCAAATCTTTGCAATATATGTAAATAGTAGCTAATTAGATGCTATTTATGCTTATAAATAGTGGCGGATAGTATTTACTCCTCAGCGTTGTTGTTCATTAACAGGATGCAATAATAATATTGATTTTAATAACAATGATTTTATTTATCGAAATGATTAAATAGAGGCTGCCTTATTGGGACAACAAAGCCCTCCATATAGCCTGCCTACCCCTAATTAATGCATTATTATTAAACACTCGTTAAGCAATTGAGTTCCACTTTTCCGATGTGATGACAAAAGCAGAAAAAGCGAGTTTGTCAAAAGACGGACTCGAACCCTGTCGACCGTATCATACAATACTCCCCTGTGCATTATTCTCCAACCTCTGCTGCAGCCGATGCTGCGTAACCCATGTCCAACGAGATTAAAGTAACATGACACGTGTGTTTCTCGAAATGTAATGTTTTATATCAAACACGACTGTAATCTCGAGAAGGTTTTCTTATTTATTTTTATTGCTTGGCTCTAATCCTCTGTACCTCTAAACCTCTGTACCTGATTCACTTTTAATTTCCCCAACAGATGAAGACAATTAAGGCGTCATTAACTACCACAGCTGCCGGTATTATGTGTTTCAATGCTGTCAGAGCTGAATAAAGATCATTGATTATTCATTCACTGTGGTTATGTGTCTGTTTAATAATGAGCACATTTAGGTTTGACTGCCTTATGTTTTATATATTAGTTTCTGAATCTTGAGGGCAATATAAATGGCCTTTTTAATATCTCATGCTGATAAATCTCAGTATTTAAACTCAATTGTTAAAACATTGTGTTAGAAATGCTAATACCATGGGTTTGATTCCCAGGGAACAAACGTAATGATGAAATGTGTATCTTGAAGTGTCTTTAAAATACATGAGTTCTCATCTGGACTGCATTTATTTGATCAAACATTAAAGTGTCTATGAAATGCTTACATCTACATGGAATGGTCTGACAGAGTTCTCACCTATAGGCTGCATTTATTTGATCTCATTTATTGACACAAACATGGAATATTATAATTTTCCTATTTGAATATTGGAACAGTTTGTTTTGGGGTCCAAGTCCCAGATGAAGTTCAGTGGTAAGTCTTTCATTCTTTCTTTGAAGATCTGGTCAAACATTTCATTCTGTGCCACAGTGAATGTGTTCTTCCAATCTCCTACTGTGCCTGCAACCGCAAACCAATTATAACTACAGAATAAGTGAAGGATACAACCCGTCTACACTTTCCAAGATTGTTATGTTTGAACACTGACCTCTGCGCATGAATTGGGGCTTAAGCAGTAGATCTCCAGGAACAAATTCATAGTTTGCCTTCGGGTCCTTCTTCATGTTTTTGAAAGTTGCCTTCTCCACAATATGTGCGATAGCGGCGTCATTCAGATTTTTCCCCAAGAACTTGCAGATTTTCTCCACAGCTGTCCTGAGATCCTGAATGTGGTGGCAAATGCATCGGTTTATAGAAGATATTAAAATAAATCTCAAATATTCTGGATTAAAGAGCATCCTGCAAAGACTTGACATTTTTTGAGGCTGTGATTACCATGACCATGTCCTCAAATGACAGGAACAGGATGTTGTACTGGTCTCTTTTACTGTACCACTCTTGGATATGATGAAACCAAGATGAACCGCCAACTAAAACATGAGGTATGAATTAATAATTCTGTTTAAAGGTACATCTACTGTACAAAAACAAGTTGTCTTTACCATCTCCTGCCAGATACTGCTGCAGAAAGTCTTCAAAGCTCTTGGGATTCTCAAGCTTGGCCCAGATGTAGCTGAAGTGATAATATGACACTGCATTGTCTTTTGGATTTCTAAGCACATACACGATCTGTTATTTAAAATGTATGAAGAGCAGAGGCTTAGACCAAACAAAAATCTATCTAAAGTGTGATTTTATAACAAATCAAATGCCTGGCAAAGACTTTGCTCACAAAACATATAATAATATAAAATAAATTATTAGTTTTACATAAGAGACTGCCTAAATACTTAACTTTCCTTTCTTGTTCCTAAGGCCTGGTGGCATCAGTCTGGGTATGAGATGCGTGGCAAAGAACCGTGGAGACGAGCGCAAGGAATAGTCAGGTCGGCCTTCACGGTACTCTAACCAAGGCATCTTCTCAAGATTGTTGGGAAATTTAGTTTTGTCTGTGGCATCCTCACAAATTAAATTTATGATGTTCTGTGTCCATATTGTACCTGAAAAATATGGTTCAGTATGTTACAACCAAAGAAATCTCACACACACACACACACACACACATCTTTATAGTTAGCATCACACTTAATGAGGGAGACTGGGACCAGTTGTCATGGCAGTTACATGTGGTGTTTACTAGTATCTATTATATTTTGAGTCAAAGTCTATTTATCTACAGTACTTTTCCTGAGAAAATGATGAGCGCCATCATTACATGTTCTAACTTCCGATTGGATGCTCTTCTGTTCCGGTCTCCATAGGAACCCATTCAAATAGTGCCAATCTGTTTTTAATGTATAGCTAATGTCGGCAGCTTCGTGTCCTTTACACACTCATCAAACTTTGACAAATGACGGTCATTGCGACACAGTAAAGTGATGGGGCTATAGAGCCATGTGCTTTTTAAAAGAAAAACATTTTAATAGGTTTAACATTAGATTATCAGCTCAGAATATACGCTAATTTGACTAGAATCACTGGAGACTGGAAATGCAAAGCATCCTTCCGGTTAAGAGTCAGGCGTGACTTCCACGTTCAGGAAAACATCTTTAGACATCTATTGTTTTTTGGCATAACACTAACATGTGCCTATATGGACAAATAATTGTACCCTTGGAGGTTTTCACATTAAAATGAGAAACTTTTCCATCTCTTGTCCTGTTACAGTTTTTCTCGATTGCTAAAACACTATAACCAGGCTTCGAACTAAAATTTCAAAACCACAACGCCATTTTTAAAAAAGCACACCCATTTCCCTAAACTATAAACGCTATTCCCCGGTTTTAACACTTGAGTCAGATTTGGTGAATTGTTACTGCAAAACTCTACACACAAATCCCTACATTTCTTAGAGCTTACACCATGTGGTAAGCTAGAAAGCACTAGCATTCAATATTTTTCAACCAAGTCTGCAAAGTTTGAGCTCAATTAGCACACAATTACCAAAGTAAAAACACTAGGAGTCTAAATGTATCACACACCAATCAGAAACGTCGATGGAGATAAAAGGGCCAAAGTCAGCTTACAGTTTTTCTCAGTGGCTTTGGTGCATTTCTCAGATCAGAAATCAAATTCTCAAAACTACTTGTTCAACCTTCACATCATCTAGTGCATATCATATAAAGTTTCTCATTCTTTTGAACACGTTACGATTTCTTTGGTACATTCATGATGCAACTGATGTACAGTTGTCTGCAGTTTCCTACATTATCAGTTACTATTGTCAATGTCATGTTGCATAAAATGTATTATATAGTTCTCTATGCTATAGTCTTACCCCTCGAAACCTCAAGTCATTAGTTGATCGTCATACCGTAGTTCAAGTCATTACAGTAAATGCAAAATGGCTGGTCTATTTGTCATATACTGACAAGCATATTTTCTACACATTTCTATTAGACTTTTTATAAATTTGCCATGAATTGTTCAAGTGAATCTTGACTTTCACCAATGAAGAGAATATAGCTCAACCATTGACAAAACCGGTTTTCTGAAATAGCTCAAAGGTACATCTCATGAACCTTCAATTGGAAAGCATAGACAGAGGACAACTCAAGAGTTACAAATTCTGACAGTGGACTTTCTTATTTTTATTTTCGCCTTTGTGCCCATATTTCTTTTTCTTTTCTATTTCACAATGAAGAATCATATCTGTCTGAATCATATCCAGTCTTTTTCAATCAATATCCCACATGCATGGAGTAAATTTGTACTTTTGAAATGGATATATTGCATATATCCATATATTCGGGGGCAGTCGTGGTCTAATAGTAAGAGAGTTGGACTTGTAACCCAAAGGTTGCGGCTTCGAGTCTCAGGTCCAGCAGGGATTGTAGGTGGGGGAAGTGAATGTCCAGTTCTCTCTCCACCCTCAATACCATGACTGAGGTGAGACCCGTGAGCAAGGCACCGAACCCCCAACTGCTCCCCGGGTTGAATCAAGCAAGCAAGAGGATTTTACCCATTTTACCTGGCCAGGGCCAATATAGCCTGTGATGTTGAAGAGGTTCTTTGGCCTGTTCCAGACCCAAGACTGGATGCTGGGGCAGAATAATTATTTTGTTGTTGTTTGCTGTATTGTACTGTATTCAGTACAGTACATTAAATTAAGGCATAAAACACTCGAGGAGTACCACAAGCAACACTTATTACTGTTTTTGTAGCATTGGTTTGAATTTATCTCATCAGTGTGTAATACATATTGTAGTGTGTGTGTGTTTTTGAGGGTTTGAGCAAAGTTAGTTTTTCCAGCAAGACCGAGTTGTTTTGAGTGGAGAGCTTGATTTTGACCTGAATATAGGTAGTTTGGGGAATTGAGTTAGAAGTTATGGATTTGTGTTTAGAGTTTCGCAAAAAAAGAGCCATCATTTCAAGAAATGTGATTAAGCAATCGGTAAAAACTGTTAACGAATAGGTAATCATTGCCCCTCCTTGATGAAACTGAGTATAATTTATTGATTTATGTCAAGAAAATCACCTTTTTAGATGGAAAGGTTTCCATAATTCTTAATCGTACCTGATTTGGGATACGTCACCAAAAAAACATCACTGTCGCGAATCTCAAAATGCTGAAGAGAGTCTATGTACTCCAGTGATTTCACCTTTTGCAAAAACATAGCCCTTATATTTACATAGATAGTTGTTAAGTCTGTCCATTATCCAGCTGCACTTCTTTCCACCTGCAATGTGAAGAAACCAGTAAAAGCAGATGACCTTTGGAATCACAGTGGAGGCCGAATTTAGTGTGCAAAAAGTGCGTCAACCAGGTTGGATGTTAATAATTAATTATAATAACACAGTAGAGTCACTATCACATATTAAAAAGGCATATTTACACACCAACACAGAATAACATGAACACTGTAGGGTAAAGTGTGTCTTTATATTTGAGAAATACTAGATCAAAATATAATAACAACTATCAATTGATTTGAAAATATAGCATATATGATTTCTAAATAAAGCATTTCTAATTTCTTAAACAGCATAAAAGTTAGTAAGCAACAGGTGTGGTCTTCATAGTTTGTACTTTGGATATGCGTGACAGTAAAAGAGGCTGTAAACACAGCCTGATCAGAACTGACGAAGCATTGATCTGGCAATGTACAGGAAAAACATTATTTAGATAAGACGACGGATGAAATATTCCCCAGTCAACTAGTTTTAGCTGTAACAGACAATCAAGTCATCAGGAAATAATCAACTGTTTCTAAGGCGAGCAGCGTATTTGACCAAGAAACACTGAACAGACTGGATCAGAATGGATGAGTTAACAGAAATATCCATCTGTCATGGTCAGTACACTCTTCTGAATAGACTGTCTTTACTAAATGTACTAAAGTTACTGCAGTAATGAGTTAAAATGTATTATTTTTTGCAAGATCATTGTAACCACATTTAAAAACATGGACTGTAATGGTCGGTATAGTGCAAATGATGTGTTTGTTATGTAATTTAGAAAGCAGACTATTACAGATAGTTAAACACAAAATGATCTCACTCTCCAAACCAAAACTGTCAAGAATAGCAAGAATTAAAATAAGCAAGAATCCAAATAACCGCTGTGCTACGGATAGACTATTACAATCAGTGTTTATTTAAACAATTTATTTATTGCATTTTACAGAACTTGCCAATTTTACTACATTTCCTAAAGGGATTGTAGTAAATCATTTCAGATTCTGCTGTGTTGATCTTTTAGTGACAGCCAGCTGTGCAGTAATCAAGTGCAGTAACCCTTTTAATCAAAAAAGATTTCCATTACTGCTATTCATTTTTTTCCTAAACAGCTCTGACGTCAATAGGTAGTCATGGCAGTGAAATAAAGCCAATCAGATGTTTGATAATGTCAACAGAGGTAGACCTACAGTGTGTGATATTTGTAACACTTAATGAAAAATACCAATACTAAACTTCCAAATCAATAAGGCATGCACCAAATAAAAATTTAATGAAGCAATTAGTGTCTACAGACCAGTGTAGTGTGTGCTTATTATATAATACTATTATCGAGGGAGTAATAATTTCAATATAGAGCAGCTGATATTAATACAGCCTTTTTATTACTGTATTTACTGCAACCAATTCAGATCAAGCAACATTAAATTGTCATGTAACTTAAACCGTTTACGGTAAATGACATGTCATATTGTAGAATATTATTTATGCTTACTGTTTCCCTTAAATGGCTTTAGGATTACATCTATTTTGGCTGTACCCTTCCATGTTATTATTGTAAAATATATCCTGATGCCAAATAAAAAAATTATTTGCAGTGGAAATGTTATAATTGTACCTGTATGTCTTAAGAATTAAACTTAAATATAGGATTTCTGCATTTGAATACATATACAATTTCCATCATTTACAGTTTCAAAATTAACTTAACATGATGCATATTTGTCATATATTATTAAAACAGGTAAGACTTCTGTATTACCACTAATAAACTGAATGTGTTTTAAATGCACAATAACCAGGTTCAGATATTTATTATCAATCATTTCAACCTCATACGTTTTAAATATCATAAATATGCATTAAATAAGTTTCTTTGTTTATGTTCAAACTTGTCACTGAAATGAATTACATTTGAAATGCAATTTAAATACACAAATCTTACATTAGCCTTTTGTCATGTCTATCTTTTTAGCCACAGAACAAGGCATTTGTCTTTCTGACTGCCCTACACTGAGAATTGTCCTGGTTGGAGTGGCAGAATCTGGGAAAAGTGCTGTTGGTAATGCCCTTTTGGGCAAGAAAGCCTTTGATGAGGTTGGGGTAAAGACCCGAATGAGTTTCCCCGGTCAGGGTCTTGTCAGAGGACAGCAGGTGCTGGTGGTTGACACCCCAGGTTGGGAATGGTTCAATGCCAATGGCTCCTCTGCATCAGTATGGCCAGTGAAGAAGGAGATAATGAGAAGCATGAGTTTGTGCCAGCCTGGAGCCCATGCCCTACTGCTGGTGGTGCCGCTGTCATTCTCATTCTCCCAGCGTGAACGTCGTGCCGTGGAGGAACATGTAGAGCTGTTTGGTCCGGAAGCCTGGAGTTACAGCTTGGTCCTCTTCACCATCTTAGACAGAAAGCAGTTACGTGGCTCCACCTTAAAGCAAGAAGTAATGTTGAACGTCGAGCTACACAGGCTGATTGAGAAATGTGGAGGCCGTTTCCATGCTCTGTACAGCAATCCCAAAGCAGGGGAGAACCAGGTGGCACGTCTTCTGGCTAAGATCAAGAAAATGATGGCTACCAATGGGGAGAATATGCTCTCCAGTGAGAAGGTGTTGGAACAGGCCAGAGAAATGGAGATAGGAGAGGTGAGACGATTGGTGGAAGAGCGAAAAAAATATGAAAAGTAGAAAAAGCGAGAGAGTTCAGAAGGTCAAGAAGGCAAACAGACCACCGGACAGTGGATGGTAAGACAATGTTCTTGTCCTTTAGGCTCAAAATATTAAACACTGATGTTAAAGGATATTAATTCTTCATTGTTTTGAAAAATGAACATATGTTGTTATATTTGTGTGAAAAGTAATGACCAATTTAAGAGAGAACCACTTCAAAACAATCAAAATGTCAAGTTTAAAACTTTAAAAGGTGCTATACGTTTTTGTCTCTTCTAAAGCCTAAAAATAACATATGTTCGCAGATTTTTAGGAATCATGTTATGTGTACATAGCTGTTTCTCTGAAAAATGATGCTACAGCCAGTAATTCTACTCTGAAATGTGCGTTCCAAGGCGGAATGTACGGTGGCTGAGAAGTGCAAAACAAATCACGATTCTGAAAACAAAATAACAAACGCAAATGCAAATCTAAAAAACAAAATAACAAGTCAGAAAACACAACGACAAATCAGATAAACCGGAAGAGGTAGGTATAGTTTTGGGAATAGATTACTCACCGCTGACTGGACGAGAAATCTGTCAATCAAGATGTATAGGAGGAACGAGAAGAAAACCAGCAGAATCAATATACAAATCAGCTCCAGTGGTGCAGATGATAAATTGTGTCTCATTCTGTCTTTTTGACACGATCGGCCTGGGTTCAATCCTGCCTTTCGCCAAACTATTTTTTCTCCCATTTCAAATCTCGTATCGCATCGTAAAGGCATTTATTTTAAATAGAAATGAAGGGAACAGTGTAAATAGTAATTTGCCTAAAATATGCATGCACATTTACAACACTGTACTTTGTATTATATTACCTTTGAATCAAAATACAAAAAAATGTGTTAACGATAATGTGAGGGTGTTTCTAATGCAGTGTCTATGGGAGTGACGGTAAATTTGACATAGTTCTGTCAAATAGCTATAGCAGCTATTTAAAATAAATGCCTCTACGATGTGATACAAGATTTGAAAATAGCTATTTGGACATTTGTCTGATTTGTCGTTTTCTAATTGACATTTTGTTTTAGAAATAACATTGGCATTGGCATTTGCGTTTGTAATTTGTTATTTTGTTTTCAGAATTGTACTTTGTTTTGCACTTCTCGGCCACCGTAGGAACACTTTTGTTTTTGCAGTACCCATTTCAACCGCCAGCCGTCAATCTGCACCTTTAAATCACATTTATCTTTTCACTTTTACATTTTCAGTTTCAGAAGTGGTTTAATTTACTTCCCATTCATGTTTTCATTAATCATTTAAAACCCATAAATCATAGAGATAAAAAGATTAATTGACTGGAGCAGAATATGACACGTTTTGTTTAATTTGTATTTGCCTAATATTTGAAGAAAGTTTGCACCACTGATTCTGCTATGTTTAATAACCTGCTGTCAAGTTGCTTCGAAAGATGGCTGAATCATTCACGTAGTTTCATTTGTAAATGAAAACACAACACGCTCATTTATCATCTCGCACGGGCATAAATAGCCTACAATCATAAGGTATTGGCATAATTGTCAAGCGTTTTCAGTATAGGGCTGCAACAAACGATTATTTTGATAATCGATTAATCTAACAATTATTTGAACGATTAATCGATTATTCGTCGATTATTCCAATGACTAATCAGTAGGTTTTGAATGATTATTCAGCTTTTGCAACTAGTTAAAACATTGAGTTATACATATTCTAAGTAATAAATAAAAAAGAAAACCACTTCAGCTTTTGAAATAGTTTTAATGAACTTTAAACCAACTGAACAGGTTACTCTCTTTAAGTTTTCTGATTCTGTCCAACTCAAATCACACAAATACTCTCCAAGCATTGTTTAACTTTTTTGTTTCCTTTCAATATAAAAATAAATAAATAAGCTACAATACAGACAAATTTTTTTTTAAATGTAAACAAATCTCTTGACAGCAGAATTAAGCAGCATTTCTATGACAACAGTTCAGTTTAACAAAAAGCACTGTCTTTTTTTGGATTGTCAAATAAGTGCTGAGTTAAAGTGAAGAAAGGTCAGCATGTCAACGTGTTCACGTGACAAGCTTGCTCTTTTTTGTGAGCAAATGTTTCCTGCAGCAGATAAGATCCGGTCCGTTCTGAGCATGATTGACCCCAAAGTCCAGTTTATTTCACAAGTGTGACTGCTCTGCAGTGCAACATGCACTGCAAAGCCAAAATCTGACCAAAAACTAACAAGACTGACTAGTGCTAATGCTTCCATTGTTTCCATTGCTAGTTTTTTTTTAACCTGCTGGGACAGGTATGCTTTTTTTTCCTACAAAAGCAATATCACCTTGTTTTATTGTTAAAGTCATGCACACAGTAGTGCAATAACCATTTCAAGCATTTTGAATGGTTTATACACAGCAAAACAGCATGTATTTAACTGAAAATCCAGAATCATCAACAAGCTAACTGTTAAGATAGCACTGTGAATGAAGATATAGTTGTCAACAAATGGGAAGCTATATTTTATTCAAAAATTAAATATCTTAAATATCTACAATATTGACATTAATAAGATTTTCAGAGGAAACATGGCGTTTGAATGTGACATGCTTGTAATCAGGACTTCTGAAGTTGGAAATAGGAAATTTTTATAGTACACGTAGGCAGTATTATTCCTTGTTTCCTTACAGAAATCCAGAAAATGTCATTAGCCTACCCTATTCTAGATGGATTCATACAGCTGCAGCTCACATGAATGAAAGTGGCATGTCTGAAATAGTTGATACAGGAAACCAGCAGTCTAATAAAGAGGTTGATTGGCAAAAAGTATTTTATGTATTTGGAAAATACATTAGATTTGTTTCAAAAGGTACTAAAATACAAAATAGTATTTTGTATATCAAATACGTATTTTAAACCATCCCTGGTCCCTCGCAGCCTCGTTTTGATTCGCGTTAAATTAAACATGGCGTCTGGGGATTATTTACCTGAGTGGCTGAGCCCGTCCGGTTTTCTTGACAGCAGCAGTTTTGCTCGTGTCAGTCACGCTTAGATTATGTTTTTCTTGTTTTCAACAGAACAGAGACATTCAGCTAGGTACAATATAAGCAATGACCAGCCTCTCAGTGCCAGAAGTAGCTTTCGTCAGAGCTGCAAACAACAGTGAGCGATGTAAAGGACCTTACTTAAAACACACTGCAACTTCCACAACTCACCACCAGAGGCCATCATCACTTCGCATCTCCGTTCACCACGGAGTGATAACCTGTGACACCCAACCCACTGACAAATGAGGAACATGTACTTAACCGGACTTAGTAACTTTAGATGATGATTTATTATATGATAAAAGCTCAGTCATAATATATTGTCGCAATATTTAGCATTCAAACTTATTTCATTGTTGTGAAAATGTTCTCATGGTTACAAAATAATCACGTCTCACAAAATTCTGCTGTACTTTTGCCAGTTTTAGGGTTTCAAAAACATTTAAAATGTTTAAATCTTGAAATGTGTAATGTGTAAATGTGTAAATAAAACCAAGATTGTTGATGACATTTTAGTAGTGAAGCTGAATCTTATAATTACACATTTTACTTTAATATCCAAAAGTTGCATGTGTTTCTGTTTTTCTGGTTGTCTTTGAGGAATAAAAAAAAGATGTTACTTTTTTTTATTTTTTGTAAATGCAACATTTGTAATTATTCCTCTGCTGAAATCTGTCTGTGGCTTTCAAAATTTCCCTTTATGCTTTTACACCCATTTTATCATATCACTTGATCTATCAGTGTTTAACTGAAGCACTTGAAACTCACACCACCCTAAGAGCAAATAACACATGATAAACTGCAAATGCTTTCACTCTGATCTACAAATAAGATGTAACCGGACCGCTTATCTAAAATATATACACTCCATTATAAATCACAAGTCATTGACATGTAAGACACAAATATTATTGCAATTCATTTTTAATCAGTTATATACAAAAGTGATTTGACAGTGTAAATCATAGGTACGTTAAACAGATTTTTAAGCTAGGACCAGTATGTAATAATTGTAAAGTTTTTTTAAATTAATGATTTTTAACATTCAATACTGTGTGCTATAAATTGAGCAGATCTCAGTAATGCTTACATTGTACTAACATGAATTATTAACAAGCCAGAAAGCTTAAAAACATAAATGTGACTAACTGATTAGTGTTCCAGGACAGAAGATATAACCGGAATGAATGGAGTCATTACTTTAAAGACAAATACGTAATATTCATCCAAATTCTTCTTGAATCCTGAAAAGTAGCCTACTTAGCAGAAAATTACTCTAAAACTCATTTAAGGCAGAAAGAGTTGTTCCAACACTTCCTGGCTCTTCCTAAACTTCCATATTCCAATGCATAAGGAATCATGGATCTTCTGCCAGGCCTCCAACTCACATTTCCACAGAGCTGCTCTGGAGCGGATGAGCTGAGAGGCCTCACTCTTGCTCCCTTTGGCCAGACTTATACTGTCTTTGCAAATAAACAGGACATCTAAGCCAATAAAGAGGGCATTTAGAGTGATGAATCCAGCTCTAGCAGACTTTGAGAGCGCTAGTGGCGTCCCTTTCGCCAGCTGCCCAATGTCGGGCAGGTCTGCAGCCAGTTTGGGAATGCTGCGAGCACTCTGTGCCTCCTGGAGCCCAATCTTGGCTGCAGTTACAATGACCTCCTCACTTTTGAGAACTTTGATAGCTGAAGCTGCATCTACAAGGACATCAATACCTTTGGCCACTCCTCCTGCACGAGCTATCAACTTTCCTGCTCCAAGCATATCTACAACATCAAGCCCCTCTAAACGCTCCTCACTACTGGCCTGCTCCAGACAGTCTAGAATCTTGCTCACATCATCCATGTAACTCTGGAAAATGTTCTGTGCATTTTTCCCATGATGGCTGTTGACTGCTGCCTCAGTGATGCCTGTGACGACACTATTGACACCACTGGTCACCCCCAGACCGACACCGGTCAGTGTCAGAACCAGTGACACTCCTGCAGTGACGGGGGCAAGAGCAAGACCAACAATGGACAAGACTCCCCCTGCTATCCCAACTGAACTGCCAGCCACAGTGGATATACTGGCCCCCATCTTCATCCTGTCCAGCTGAACTGCACTCTCCTCCAGATTTGACAGGAACTGCTCCATTCTAGAGCAACGCTGACTGAATACACCAATGAAGCGCTGAGCATGTTCCTGAAAAATAAAGGTCAGCCTGGTGTTCTGGTCCATCCTAGACAATAATAGGAAAGATAATAGTTTACAGTCACCATTGACAATGCACCTGAGAGTGAAGAAAACAGCTGATCGTCAGGGGCGGACTAAGGTAGGCGACTGCCTTGGGCCCCCAAAAGCCAAGGCCCCCCTAAAATGCTTTTCATATACAAGATGCAATTTGAGCACGGACACGCGAACGGTTGCTGTTTACATGTTTAGTACCACGACAACCGTCTGCATGTCCGAGTTGAATGTGCTTCTTGTGTATCCTGCTTGTAGCAAATTAAATTATTATGCATCTGAAGATTCTGACTCACGCGAGAGCACGAGGTCTCTCTTTCCCAGCGCGCACACATCTCTCTCTCTGCGTCTGCTCTGTTCCGCGAGTGGCTGAAAGGAGCTGCGCTTTGTGCTTTCAGTTAATGTCGCTTCTCTAATTTAACATGCAAGTACAGCCGAAATCACAACACAGCTATTGTCTTTAGATAGAAAATCAATTGCTATTTCGTGGTCTACAACATGAAATAACAAAAGTGTCTTCTACATGAATAAATGTAAATGAAAGAATCCCACTATAACATGTACATGAAAAATGTAGAAACATTGGACTGAACTATGGGGCGCAATTGTGCAGCAGCAAGCATCACGACTAAAAGGAACCTCAAGGTTGATCTCTAGGTAAATGTGTGCAAATGTATAGGGCCCCATTCCTATTTTTGCCTGTGGCCCCAATTCACTAAATCCGCCCCTGCTGATCGTGATACAAAAATGAAAGGTCTCACCTTATGTTGCACAACTGCTTCAAATGATTAAGCATTTTTTGCATGGAGTCCTCACTTAAGTTCAAGCTGAACTTCACTACAGGTTCACCCTTCTTAAGTCTGTGAAGAGTTTCAGAATTATTAACACTTACCAAACTTCACAAGGGATGAAGATGTTTGCATTGTACAGAGAGATGAAAACATGACAATGCATCACCCATATAAATTGATTAAGTGTTTTATGTAGTGCTAATTTAGTTTTTATAGCACAAAAGTGAAAATCATGAATTTATTAAATTATTTAGTGCAGAATAAATAAAATACATCTGACATCATTCTTAAGTAGATTCTTTCAGTACTAAAAGGGTGTCATTACTTTAAAATATTAAATCAATCACATATTCTATGTAATCCAATTTAGGCAAATTGAATAATGACATTTGAAAAATTCCAGTCAAAGAAGTGCAACTGAAAAGCATTATAATTCTATGAATTATATATACATATATTTTTGTGATAATCATAAAAACTAATAAACTACGAATTCAGGTTTTTGAAGATGTTTGAAAATTACCCCATCTTAATGCATTATTTATTATTACTTACCTATCAATATCTTCAAACCAAAAAACACTCTTAGATCTGTGAGAGAAAAAAATGCAGCAAAATATTAATAACTGATGAAATTATGGAACTAAGCCTTAGATGATTTAGTAAATACCACTGAGATGATTCAATTATCTCTGCGTATTAAGATGTTTATTTAATCAAAATACTTTTAAAATCAAAATGCAAGAATGTCAGAAACGTACTTCTTTTCCATCTTCTCACAGATCTTTTCAGTGATACGTATGTATTTGTCTAGTTGAAAGGCCAGGACGTCCAGGTTATTGAGTGAAGGAAGGAAGAAGGTTTCTGCATTTCGTTTAAAGTGGATGAGGAGAGGAGAGGCCATTCTGGCAGCTGCTATGACTGATCGCACACTTTCAGGACTCTCTCCTTTTGGCAAGAAGCTCCGTCCAGTGAAGACAAACAGTGAGGTGACTGTGAGCTTCTCCACTGCATCCAGAAAGTGGTCAAGTTTCTCCAGCCCCTCAAGTGTGTCCTTCAGGACGGCGCCCAGTTCCTTCTCCAGCTCCAGATATCTGGAGTCAGCTGTGACCTGAGTTAAACCACTCCACATGTATTCCCCAAACGCCTTGGCTTTGTTCTCAGAGCGCTGAACATGGTTAAACTTAAGACTGACTTGGTCTGCTCTGTCCTTGATGTCTCTCATGCTATCCAGGTCTGTCTCTCTCTGAAGGGACCATTTTGGTTGTTTGTCACAGAAATCCTTCACTGTCGAAATGCAGATGAGTGTGTCCTCTACATACTCTGACAGGAGCTCCTGTAGTTGTTCTCTAAGTCATAGAATCAAAACAGAGGAATTTAGTTAGTAACAATTATATTTCTTATATGAATAAATATGTGATACATTTTAAAAGAGTTCTGGAATAACAGCTTAAACTACTAAGTAGGTCATCCTCAGCTGCCATACAAAACAATTCTGAAAAGAGCTATTCTGTAGTTCCTTTTAAGATCATATCTAGGTTAAGTTCTTGACTACAGTTTGTTGTGGGGTGTTAAGTTTCATAGTTGGGTTTTGTTCTTACAAGCTCGCAGATATATCAGGTTGACAAACAACCTGATTCATGCTATGGATATCACCAAATTTTCACGTTCAAGAATCTGCCATTGAACAAATTGAACTAAAGGGCCACTCGTTTGAACATTGGAAGGATGTGCTCCCCTAAATGTCTAGGGTGGTCACAGTCCAAATTAATTGTATTTGTTGCTGACACTACTTTTGGTATGCACGTAGCACCTTTATATAATCACTTCATAAATGTCAAACAGTATGCACCCTTTGGTCATAAATTCCAGTTATCACTCTAATTGCATGAAACAGATGTTAACAAACAATTATTATTGGTTAGACATTCGTCTGGTCCAGGATGTTGAAGGATATTCAAGAGGAAACAATGGCAAACCGCCATCAATGCAAATAAAGCCACATTGTGTGTGTGTGTGTGTGTGTGTGTGTGTGTGTGTGTGTGTGTGCGTGTGTAACTGCTAAACTACTAAAACTTTTACATTTAAAACCAGTGGTTTCACTGTAAACTCTAAGTTTAATCAAACTAATATAGCTAAGCCAAGTAGAAACATAAAATATTGTTTAGTTAAATCAATAAGACAAAACAAATATTGTATACTTTTCACAGTGCAGAACCCATAGTTATTCAACAATAATACAATTTACATTAAATGTCACACCCCAAACAAAATACAGCTAGCTACTAGAAAAAAATGCTAGTTAAAGTTTTTCTGCATTCCAGTTTGTTATGTTTTGTAAAGTGATAGTTGTTCATTTGAAGAAACAGTGTTTAATTCCTTAAACTTCGCCAGACTGGTTATAAACGATCTTCACGTTAAAACGTATTATAGATAAAGTTAACTTACGTGTTTACACTTTGTGTGATTTTGTTGTTGTTGTTGTCGTTTAGTTCTCCGTTTGAGAAATATGCTTCTGACATGAGTTGCTATTTTATCTTTGTATGACTAATAAATAAGAAAAAAGAACTGTATGGTTTAAATATTACAAATAATACTCACCTGGTGCCCATCGTTTTTTTAGAGTAACGTTAGTCTGCAGATGACAAGTTGTGCTGCTGACACTTGGCAAACTGAGGTGAGAAACCTAAAAGGAAATATTGTGTTTTTGCTCCGGACGGAGGTTTAAGTTTCGCTTTCTTTTCTCCATTTCCGTTGCTCCGCGCGTAGGTTCAAGGGTTTAAAACAATCGTAGGTTAACAACCGGTTAAACGCACTGGAATCAGAAATACTTGTGGGTACTACGTCATTATGCGCATGCGCGGACGGATCCTGCAGGCATCCCGGATCGTGTACCCACAATACTCTCATGAAGAGCACTATCACATGTTGGCTCTGTTCTATTTGTATCATTTAAAAAGCGCATTGTATACTGATGACTCTGACATTCCACAACTCACACGCCTGTTGGGACAATGAAGTGTTTGTTCCGTCCATTTGAGGGCGACCTAAACTATGGAATTATTTGTGTGTCTTTATTATTCAATCAAACATTCTGTGTTTGCGAGTAAAACTAATTATTTTGTAATTGAAAACAAATTTTAAAGGTTGCAAAAAGCCTTAAGGCTGCTCAAAAATAAAGAAATTGATAAAAAAAAATAGTTTGCAGTCTGTGTAAATGTTGCTCTCTTTTCTGCGGGTCTAAAACTTTTGTTTGGGAGTACTTGAGTTGAAAAGTTTTGCTTGAGAGTTGCGAGTGAAGCTGTATCTCAGTGGGCCCACCAAGATAAAATACCTTTTTCTATTGGTCACTCTTGATTGAAATCAGCGGTTGACCACGCCCACTACGTTTCCCGTATAACAAAAATACTATAAATATTTATATATTTTGCTATTGTATTCTGGAGTGACACTTTCATAAACTTTTCTATGCTCCTCTGATTATATAATGGTAAATATTACAATATCATATATGCACAACAACAGTGATCAGCAATAATGATAAGCCTTATACTCACAATAAAAATAAGGTCATATAGATCATAACACAGTCTCGGGGGTAAGAAGTGGATTATCCTTCACCTGAAATGTTTGTCTTTTCATCCTGAAATGCGAGGCAAATGTTGGATCGCTATAATTAGGAACCATAGTTTCCACAAATCCCTTCACTCAATTGGGATGCTCTCTTTTATTCTTGGCAAGGGCAGTGACATTGAGTGTATTTTGCAGTATTAAACACATATTTATACCGATTTCATCAGGCTCAGAAAATTCTTCAAAAAGAACACAAAGAATGATCTTCTCAACAGCCATAGTTGCAACATATGCATCATCAGAACAGGGTGTTCAATGCACCACCGTTTCAGTTTAATAAATGTTTTGCACCGTTTTTTCGGGGCTGAACGCAGCCCTGGTGAGGTGACTGATTCAGGTGTTTCATTGGGGCTGTTTACACCTGGTCATTTCATGCG
This sequence comes from Gymnocypris eckloni scoliostomus, assembly GCA_027564155.1. Taxonomy (NCBI): domain Eukaryota; kingdom Metazoa; phylum Chordata; class Actinopteri; order Cypriniformes; family Cyprinidae; genus Gymnocypris; species Gymnocypris eckloni. The sequence goes on along the minus strand of CM050415.1, from coordinate 31,054,193 downwards.
TTTTCATTGATCGGATATCTATCTGATTTGTCAAAACGTTTCCATTTACACTTGGCCACATAAATGTGTCTTCGCAAAACGGATATAAATCCGTTCTTAAATTCCCGCACCATATGCAAATTTAACGGAGTTCATGTCAATGAAATAGAGATGAGCGAGTAGCATTAATCTGTATCTGTATCTGTATCTGTTAACCATATGAATTATCTGTATCTGTATCTGTACTCGGACTGGGGCCTAACCCGAAAGTGGGCATTTAACCTGGAAGTGGGTCAGGTTGTCTTGAAATGGGCGGGGCTTTAACCGTATGTTATTTTAAGCATGCAATTGATATGGGTTGATCAGAAATTAGTTATTGATGGATTGCTGATTAGAAAACTATTTACAGGACCAGACATGGAAAAGCTTCAGATCAATGGTTTTGATCACGGCCACTAACAAAACGAACTATAAGTTTTGCAACAATGAATACAACACAGATCAGCTGCAATTAACACAGGAGAAATGTAATGAACAAGAGTTTTCATCTCAACATAACTTTCTTTTAACTTTTAATTTTTATGATCAGTGTGAATCCATTTTTTTTTTTGGTTCTTTTTATTTATTTTTACCAGGTATGTGTGTGTGTGTAGCATTAATTTGTAATATAGTTTTATACACAACTACTTCCTTTTTTTTTTTGAAATACAGCAAGAAAGTGTCAGACACTCTCTTGGTTTAAAAGGTTTAAAAAAGAAAAAAATCTCCGACAGGCAGAGAGGAGTCGCATTCTACCAAGCACCACGTCTGAACAAACCCCACGTTTACCAAAACTCTACTGGTTAATAAGTAAGTAGTACTACAAACCAAAGTTGAAGCTGAAGAAACCCTAAACGTTAACGGAAAAACCCGCGAACCTGAGTGACTGAGGGAGAGACAGAGAGAGACTCCCTGTTCTCTTCTCAGTGTTCTGTGTGAGTGAGCAGAGCGGGACACAGCAACACAATAGGGTCGTTCCCATATCGTGCCTAAAACGCATGGAAAAGGCCGAACCAGCGCTTTGTTTCTCTCTTTTTTCCAAAGCGCCGGGCGGTTGCGCTCAGGAGGCGTTTGTCGTTGCTAAGCAACCATCAGCTCCTCCAGCCCCGTTACAAGAAGTGCGCTGCGCAAGTGGATGGCATTCTGAAAAATTGAGATGTTTTCCAGGTCCTGCGGTAGCAACGCCTGGAAAAACAGCGTCGCACTGCGACCGCGTCGCTGTGAGCGCACCCTCATACCGCGCTGCTACATTTGAAATAACGAACTTGAGCGCGATACGCGATATGATGCAGCTTCCCTAAACCTGTGTGTGTAGGGAGCGCTGTCAAAAAGCCTATCACAGAACGCAGACATTCAGCTACCCAATGAGAAATTTTATTCAATCCGAGCACAGATATTGACTCGTCGATGATACTCGTACAGAGCAAAAGTGCTTTATCGGGAGGGATACTCGTGAAGAGCCGGTATCCGGGCAACTCTAATATATATGCAATAGATATGTGCTGTATTTGATTAATTATCAGCTAATTTCAATATCAGAGACAGCAACAGGAGAGAGTACGGCATCAGCACTGGAAAGGTAGGTTAGTCTCACTACTTTTAATGAAGATGATTGTGTGTTGAGCATCTACGACTTACTTTCAGTTTCTTCTTCTTAAAGAAGAAGAACCCAGCGCTAGCAGGGGAAGACGAGTGTCGAATGAGTCCGGCTTTGATGGATTCTTGAATGTAGTCCATAGCCTCTCGTTCAGGACCAGACATGGAAAAGATATGACCCCGGGGCAATCGAACGGCCACTGGGGGGGAAGCGAGGTGGCTCATAACTTGCTGAAAACCAGCCACAGATCAAGGCACTCCTCCGGGACCCCGGTAAAATCAGCTGCCTCAACCTGCAACACAGGAGACACAGACACAGGGGGAGAGGCAACACCTAGACAGCACGCATGGCAAGACTGACTCCAAGACATAATCTGACTGCGGGACCAATCCACATGAGGGCTGTGCTGAACCAACCAAGGATGCCCCAGAACAAGACTAGCATTAGGGTAAACACATCCATGAGGAACATCAAACAACATCAGTCACATGATTGCCTGACACAACAAGACTCGCACAGGGGGTGGTGTGTGTGATAATGGCTACAGGCCATTAGGCCATTATGACCAGAGAGGCCCCAGACAGTGACAGGAGAGGAGAGGGGAATGGCAAGGATGCCCCAGCTCTTGGCCGTGCTACAGTCCAGAAAGCTGGCTTCGCACCCGAATCAATCAGAGCCTTGCAGGAGTGGACAGAGTCTTGGTAAGTGATTTTGGCAGAGAGCTGGGTGCGTGGCTGAGGGGAGATTAGAGGAGAAACGCCCACCAGGACTCCCTGGTTAACTAGTGGGTTTTGGCTTTTAAAGGACACGATAGACCCAATCCTGCGAGGCCCGGAACCAGCCTTTGTTGTCTCTCTCGGGCAGACAATCGAAGTCACCCCAACTGCATGGGCTCAGGATCAGGCAGGGTTAATAGAGGTGGTGGGTGGGCCTTGAAAGGCTGGGTTTCCTCCAGCTCAGGAACACAAGATGAGCCAAGCAACGCTGACAGCAGTTTAGAATGCAATGAGCAATCCGGCCTTCCTCCAGTGGCCAAATTGATAAATCCCTCCAGGTCCTGGGGTAGCAATCTCATCCTGGATCTCGAAGTTTAGCCCCACCCAAAACATATGACATCCTCATTCCAAATATGCAGGAAGCTGCTAAAGTCTTAAATTCAATATATTTTCAGTCACAGTCTTGACGGAGCTGCGCTAGTTTGGATGCAGCTTCATCTTGTCTTACAGATTGAAAGAAAGAAAGCCTGCGAAAGAAAGCAGTCCCACACAAGCGAGCTCTTCTCGAAGAAAGAGTAATGAAAGAAAGCAATCTTTAAACATTCTGTAGCATATCGAAAGAAAGAAATGGTTGCAGTGTGAACACCAGTGAACATTGAGATAAGAAATGCCTGAAATGAATTCGGATGCATTTCCATCATATAAGAAGGTGGGTTGTTGGTTGAGCTAAGCTGAAAGAGAGGCTGGGTTGCTGAAGCAGAGGATGACAGAACGCTTAATTAGTTGAAGTTCACGGATGCGGCCGCTTAATTCAGCCACCTGGGCCGTGAGGGTTTCAACCTCCTGAGTTGTGGATGAGAGCTGGCTGCTTATCAGGAGAGCTCCTTGATGAGCAATGGCCGATCAAGAACACTGCTAAACAATTGACTGCATCCATCTTGGTCAGTCCGTAATCTGTCAGAAATTTGTGTAGGACCTAAATCCATCAGCAGGTGAATAACTCAAAAGTTATTGAAACAGAGAAAACAGAAAAATGCTGAGTCCCAAAAAATCAGCTGAATGGCATAAACCACCAGAAAATAGTCCACTTGCACAGCACGAAGATCAGACCGGCTTCAGCCGAGCCGAGCCGATCAGAGTCCTAGAGAAGCAGGCGTGTAAGCAGGATTACAAAAACAGGAGCGCCCGACCGACAGGACTAGAAAAAACTAACAAAACGAGACAGGGTCAGATAACACAACCAGCAGCGAGATGATCTGAACTTCAGAATAACGCATAACGGACTGACACAAGACAGCAAACATGAGGGCATGATAAAGGGGAGATAATGAGGGCAAAATAGAGTGCAGGTGAGGAGGGAGAATTAGCAAACAGGATATAAAGCTGATCTGAGATGACTTTGAGAAGCTGAGAAGATGATGCCAACCCAGGCCCTCAGAGGAAGCCAACCATCAGCGATTATACTGCATTAACCTCTGAATAAGTTAACTATTGAGTTTCTAAAATATAAATATATTTTAGAAACTTAATTTCCTGTGAAGTTGCTTTGCAATGATTGTATCTAAAAAGCACTATACAAATAAATAATCTTGAACAAGAGGGGTGGAGTATACACCATGGTGAGCTGTCAAAACAAAATTAGGATAGCTATCTGATCAGAAAAAACGCATGAAGTGACCAAGTGTAAACAGCACCATATGAAGCATCAAACAACATCAGTCACATGATCACGGAGATTTGATAAGTGCATTTCGAACCAGTCTGCTTCAATAGCGTAAAACAGGCTTCAGAGCCTGTGTCAAATGTCCCATCTCTAGGGTAAGATAACGAATTTAACATCTTAAATTCAGTGACAATTTAACTCAATTATTATCTCTTCTCATGCTCTCCCATGTAAAACGTAATGTTAGCTAAGCCCGTCTGAATAGATTTGATTAGCCAACAGTATAGCAAGCTGCCAGAGCCCCCAATAGTAAAGTATAATTTATTTACATACACATAACATGAAAACCAATCCTGCGTGACTGATATGCTTCAAATCAGTTGATTTTAGGTCAGTGTTTTGTCTGTCAGTTAATGCTGCTCTCTGCTGGTAGGAAATATGGCAGCTCGAACACTTCAGATGGCTACACAACCTAACAGCAGTTTAGAATGCAATGAGCAATCCAGTCATTCTAAATCAGTGGTTTAAATATGGAATACAAAAATAATAATAATCCACAAAGGAGGCTAGCCTCCCTTGGTTTATCAACCATCAATCACCAATGTTTGAACGGCTCTGAACCGCCATTGATTATGACATCCTTCAATTACAAATATAGGCCAATGACTATATTTATATTCAATACATTTAAAATCATTTAAGACAGTTATAATTCATATAGGATGTAATTTACGCACCAGGGCCCGTATTTATCAAGCCTCTAAGAATTTATCTCAAGAACACTACTAAGAATTGACTGCACTTAAAAGTTAGTTATCAATCATCTAAGTCATAATTTGTGTAGGACTAAATCTTAAGTGTTAATCTTAGAGATGATTCAGAGATTTAGTAATCATAGTGTAGATCGCATAATACTCGCGCCAGACTGAAGTCAGTTATGTTGTTTTTTGTTAATGTAAATGTTCGTTGCTCGTTTTGAATCACTGAAGAAATGTGACCGTTTGATTAAGTGCTCGTCGCCAAACATTTTCAAGAACATTCGTCCTCTGAATCAGCGCATGTCTGTGTCTTGTCTTGTCTCCTCAGCGCCATCACAAGCCCCTACCGGCAACTTCTAACCACTTGAGAGACCTCTCCAGCTGTCTTAAATAACTGGGAGAGTAAGAGTGATTCTTAGCTTTAAGAGATTTGATAAGTTGTTTATACTTAAGTTTGAAAGTAGGAGTACATTTCATGAATTCTCAGCACTTGAGACTAAAATGGCACTTTGAGAAGCTTGACAAATACGGGCCCTGGTTTAATTGTTTAATGTTTAATCACATCTGCAGGTGAAACCTCTGAAGATGTTAACTAGAGGGAATTATCCAATTTATGCTCTGGGAGTAATAAACTTTCATGTTTTCTTTCTGCTTATATTGCTCTACAAGTCATGTCAATACTGAGGCCTGTTTTTACAGGATAGCACCATATAACTTTATACACACCTGTGCTCAGAAGTTTACATCCACCGTGTAGCACCTGTAATTATCATTTGAAAAAGAGGTATCTTAAAAAGTGCATTTAGTTTTTTATTACACCTGAATAAACTATGGATGTAACAGATGTTTACATATGTTTATAATAGATGGGTTATAATAGATGTTTAGCCTATTTCAAATAAAATCAAAAGCGAAGAAGCTATCAAATTTGAAGGAGTTTATTACACACTTAACTAGTTAACTATCGTTGACTATGAGTGAGCTGGCATGCTATTGCCAGAGGACGTTTTAACAAATCCATAAACCACATTAAGAGCTTCTCTTACAAAATGTCTTATTTGGAATTAACAGAACTTTAGATTTTGAGGTTTTATAGAAAATAATATTTAGTTAGTTTACAATTTGGTGGTTAGTGTTTGCATTAGTTGGACTCTTGACTTTTTAGCATGTGATTTTCTCTGGCTGCTTTAAATGTGTTTATGAAGCATAATTATGGCAAAATAAATACATTAATTAATTAAAGCAAATGTACATGATCAGATGTTGATTGTTATGTAATGAAGCTGAAATAATTATTACAAAATTGCCTGATTCACTGATCTATACTAATATTGATAACCACAGTTGGCAGTATTTTACTAAATATCTTAATTCATCATAACCTTTTGGCAAGTTGAGCAGAAACATTCCGTATGAATTATTATTATTATTGCTACTATGACATCCTTCAATTAAAAATACAGACCAATATGTATTTCATATATTACCATTATAATTCAGATGCATCTCTGATTTGAGTTATTTGATTTGTGTCATTTGTTTTCTGAACTGAACTGTACAATACAATCCACACGAGGGTGCTGCAAAATAACTATACAGCAGCATGCACCAGTTTAGTATTTCCTTATAGGAAACATATTCAAATATGATACATTTGTCATTGCATTCGTTAAATAATAATTGTTGTATCTTTTTTTCTTAAACCCTCCAGAACTTACAAATAAAATCAATCACTCTCTGAGAATGTATAAATCAGAAGCAGCAGAAAAGAGTCATGACAGTTTGTCTTTTAAAACGTGAATTACATTTAAACTGACTGAATTAGGTATGTGAATGATTGGTATGTGTGTGAGAATATGTGAGGAGCCTCCCGCTGTGTGTTTATAGTACTCAGAGCTGGTGTAGTGGGGACACACATTGTTAGACTAATTGGATTGGATTGAGATGTCTTCCTGGGAAAGGAGTCGTTGGGAAGGTCAAGTATCCCAATATCACTGAAGCAAGCAGAAATTGATTGGTTCCAGAAATGTTAGCACCACCTCAAAACAACTAGCCTCCTTAAAAAATCAATCAATTCAATAAGAATGTGAAACAATCTTATTATTAATTACATAGAAACAAACTAAGAATGTCAGCAGCAGTGCTTGTTTTGTTATATTAGATGTGTGAATATACAACACATTACTTTGGATCGCTGCATCAATAAATTAAACCGTTTTTTATGTACAAAGATGAATAGGTATTGAGCATTCATCTTTCTTTCTTTCTTTCTTTCACATTGTGGCAGATGGTAAATGATGGCGAGTCTACATTTACCACATGCAAAGCAGAGACAGCGTTGCAGATGGACAAGTGCGTGGAGGCTTTATTAAACATCCAACCTCATGTCTCTGTGTATTGTAGAGCAACGGGGGTCAGCTTAATCAATTTAGTCAACTTAATAAAAATCCTATAAACAAGTGGCATGAAACACTTTTACAATCATGCTGCACACCCAAACATATATTCTCTCTTGGGCATCACTGAGATTAAACTAAAAGAAGGAAGAGATCCTTACCCGGGGTGAGCTTTATGATACACACATGAAGAAGCATGTAATACCTGGTATTTATCAGTGTCTGTGTGAGAGAGTGTATGTGTGCGAAGGGGTGAGGTTATGTCTGCCATTGCCATGGAAACAGAGCCCATGCGTAAATTTTGCCTATACCGATGCTTTATTTCTTTGTTTCACTGATCTCTCTCTCTCTCATTCATATAGACCGCATCACACGGCAGTAACTTTATTCTTTGTTGGGCTGGTTTGTTCCTTTATTTCCATACTGGTTCAAAGAATCAACATTAGACAGTATGGATTTCTTAGATAAATATTGGAGCAAAAAAAGAACTTGAACTAGTTTTAAAGAAGATAGACACATAGACGGACAAACGGACAGACTGACAGACGGACAGACAGACAGACAGACGGACAGACGGACAGATGGACAGACAGATAGAGATAGACAGATAGATAGATAGACAGACAGATAGATAGATATGCAGACGGACGTGTGGATGACGGATGGACAGACCGATAGATGACAGACAGTTGGACAGACAGTTATGACCTCATATTCAGCATGACGTTATGACAGTTGAAACCGACTCCAGCAGCTGGATGTTTCAGAGATGCCGTGAACGGTGGTGGCAGTGTGGCGTCTCTTGCCGAGAGACTTAGAAAGAGTAGAAGCTGTAATTAGAATGCGAGGGAGCAAGTCGCTGCTGCAAATTGAAAACATATTGATTCTCCCTCAGCTCTGTTCTCCCTAGCCTGAGAACAGGATGGAGATTCACACACAAGGTAACGGGGAGCGGGGAAGAATCGAGAGAATATGGAAGAGAGAGAGAGAGGGGGAAGGAGATTACATCATGCACAGGACTTTTTTTCATTCAGAAAAAGAAACAGCAAGGATTTTTCTATTAAAAGTTTAGGTTGACAGGTAAATAGCTCTGCATGTTCATCCAGCTAAATTCTGCCCCACATAAGATGAAAAGAGTGCATTCTAGTTAACTGTACTGACGTCAGGGGAAATAGTTACAGCAAAATAGTTTGCCAGAGGGAAGATTGCTAAGGTCCAATATGTATGTGTGTGTCTGGGTACAAGCATCGAAATAGGAGCAGAATTGGTGAAGGCAGATGGTATGTCAGTAGTGTGAGGCTGTCAAATGCAGTCATATACTGTGTTGTATGTCAGTGTCTCCCCTCAGGCAATACAATACCTTCCTCATCCAGAGCAGTGTATCATCACTCTACAATCCTCAGGATTCCAATGGCAAGAACATTGATTTTTCCCCAATGCCTTTTTAGTATATGATTTGTATTTGTTTATTTAGAAAAGGAATGGAATAAAACATTATATCTCAGTGCAAATGTGTAAAGAACTGCTTCAGGGCATTGCTGTCAGATATACACACCTGCTGCATCTTCAGTAGCTGGTGTCAATAAGGCAACAAGCTCTAAGCACCAAACACAGCCTGTTGATGGAGCCATGCACTTAAAGTACTGCCACAGCATAGTTCAACCACTTTAAGTGTTATACAGCACTTTAGTCAAATGGTTTTATGTACAACCATTAGAAGCACCCCATTCTCCTCCTCATAGTTTAGATACTGTATGTGATTCGACTCTCATGTTTGCTATGAATGGGAATTTATTACAATGCAAAAGCTGAATCACTTGTATGCTTTTCTGAGGTCAAAACGTCTCGTTTGGGGTCCCTGGAATATTTCTTTAAGGGGGACCTTGGGGGCAAAAAGGTTAAGTACATGTTATCTTCAAGAAATACGCTGTATTTTAAAGTTGTTTTTCAATCCTTTCCCCAACTAAACTAAGGGACTAAGAGAGCTGGAGAAACTTAAAAACTATACAGGGTCTTAACGGGTTCTGTGTATGGCAGTGGTGCTATGTAGTTCCTCAACCACCCCAAAGAACCACTGAAGAACCAAATGTTTATGTGGAAAATAAAACAAACTAAACAAAACGCTTTTATGTAATGGAAAACATCCCGAAAAGTAAATAATGTGTTTTCTTTCTGTACATATTTGTGTAATTTTAAAGGGATTGTTTACCTAAAAATATCAATTCTATGTTCTTTGTTCTTAAATACATAGAATACATAGAAGTATTTTGAAGAATACAACAGTATTTCACAAAAAAAATTAATAAAATAGAATAGAATAAAATTAAATTAAAGATATAAACAAAATTATTGTCTTTTGTGATGCACAGAAGAAATAATGTGAGACCGGTTTCTGTTGACAATTTTTATTTTTAGATGAACTGGCTCCTTTACAATTAGGACTTAATAAGGACTGTAAGTTCATAATACATTATTCAAAAATTAGTCACATTTTCAAAATATTGTCACAAAAATCCGAGTGTGAACATGTAATTTTAGCCGACCAAAACCTGCATTTTTAACCGAATCATCCATGTTGCAAGTTGCATACATAAAATGAAAGGTGCGTCACTAAAATGTCCTGATTGATTTATTCAGACCTCAAAAAGACTAGATCTAGACTCCTGTGTTAGACCAAATACACGTGGCAACACAAAGGCACGATGTATTGAAAGCACTGTATCAATTATCTACGAGACCTTCAGCAAGGGGAAATACTGTCTACCCTGAGGCGAGTTTTACCAAGTGACTCCACATAATCACATCCAATTAACGAAACCACAAAAAAGAGGCAGTTCAAAGAGCTACCTTATCCTTTGTGTTTCCACGACTCATTCTCGCTCCCTCTCTCTCTCTTCTGCAGAGCACAATTCACTTTAACCATTGCTTAAGCCAATGCTCAAGGGGTGTTTTAACAAGCAGTTGATTAGCGCTGGTCTTTTGCAGGCTAATGTTTAGCTGACATTAAAGGTCCACGTGGGAAGTATGTACCGTGAACATGGACCTCAATTGTAGGGAAAAATTCCAGAGTTTTCCATGTGGCAGTAATGCCCAAAACCAGCAGGAGCCAAACCATCTGAGAGCCGTTTTAGCAGCAACTCCAAAAACACATAATGGCCCCCCCACTGCTCAGGGATAATAGAGCCGCACTGAATTTCAGTATCACTTTAAAGCCTCTGATAATAAACTCCATGCACCTCAAAACGTTAGCCATAAAGTGATAATAGGCACAGCGGTAGCTCAGGTAATATTTCACATCAAATATACTCTGTTGCCTACGATAGGTTCACTTCAGGCGTGTATTTCTGCGACACTAACATGTCCTACGTGGTTGACGCTACACAGCAATATGATCCAACATTAATTGCACACTTCTGTCTTTAAAATACCCATTCACGTATGCCCTTTTAATCATTCTTGCTAGTTCACGGTAATCACATACTCAAGCTCAGTGGCCAAAGCCAGAACTCCTGTTTGCTCATTGTTCGTTCCAGTGATCATGACACAGCTAATAGAGGCCGGATTAGTGTGCAGGAACAGAGTGGGCAAACACACAGAGACTAATGATGGAGACCAGCCAGTCTGCACCGCTTTCTCATGCTCTAACACCACCTCGTATCATATTTGCCCCTGACATTAGTTTGTGCATATTATTTATACTAAGGTATTGGCATGCACTACATTTACCCCGCTGATAACCTATATCTTTGGATGAATTTATGCTTGTGAACACAAAAAAATGTCCTAAAGGCTATATTTTTCTTTTCTGCAAATCTGAAATCACACTCCTCAATTCCTTGCTTCAGTAAACTACTACCCTAAATGTTCCTGTCCCTTCCTCTCTGTATCTGTCAGTGTGCGCTCCTCGTCTGTTGTCTGAGCTTTGAATCCGGAGTGGTCCAGCACTGTACCAGACTAGAATTTTAAGCATGTCCTTTGGTCAGGAGAAGGGGGCGGTAGAGTCGGTTGCTGTATGCATGAAACTTAAAAGGGCTCTAAAGGAGGCTCTAGCACAGTAGCATGCTATATTATGCGGCTTTGCATTCCTTTGCACAGGGGTCGGTGTATATTAGGGAATAAGCCTTTTTCTCACTTTTGTTTTTACTAGACAAAGCTATTCTGATACAGTGTGCTATTTTCATCAGATATTGTCTTTATTGTAAACCATTGAACTAACTGATGACAGGAGAGACATGTATGCTTTGTGAAGTGGGAAATGGGATGATGCATAAGGATGATATATTAAGAGCATTCAATCAATATGAATAGCAAATAAGCCAATAAAAATTTTTTTTTGCAGATGCAGGAGGAAATGGCTTATAATAAATGCATTGCGTGAACTGCATTAAAAATGCTGGAAAAGCAAGGACGACAGTTTTTAAACCATACATGTGTCATTTTAAAAGTCAATTTATTATCTCAAAGCCTTCATCAATTAAGTGCAAATGCGTCAAATTCCAATATGTTAAAAGAGTGCGCTGACGCTCGCGAACAGAATTTGCGACCGTCGGAGCTGGTAACCATGGCAACAGTATGGTTATCGAGCACTTTTCGTTAAGATTAGAATCATACAAAATAGAAGTCCTAACATCATTTATATATTTTTATATTAATAATTTTCTATTTGTTTAATGTCATTTACAAATGACAAACACATAACAAAAAGCCGTGTTTTTAAAACGTCTTTACACTGGTTAATGATCAGCTACATGGTCGAGTGTAGATATAAATGCAAGTTATACTAATAAAAGGATCTTGATTTTTTTGTATATATATATTTTTTAAACCTGATTACATAACCCACAACATGCAGTCTGCTACAATCCAGCATCGTTTCAAATCCACTATATTAATTCGAGAATGTGAGTTCATATCCGCATGTTTCACTCCGTCCAAATAAGAGTTTTAACTGCACTCTTTTCTGTCGCCGCACATCCCTTCTCTGTTGTATAATTCTCTCTCTCGTTCTCTCCCTCCCTCTCTCTGAGCTACAGCACGCACGCCTGCCTACATCCCTCTCCCAAATCTTCACTAGCACACAAGCAAAGGGGACAGACGCAGACCCGTATCCTCCTTTCCCAGCACACCACGTTCCTCATTCTCAGGTCTTTTTGTCTTTTACATGGCGCAAGGGCTCTGCAAGCGGGACGGTTCTGGGTGCGAGAAAGCCAGCGCGGATTTGGATAAGCGAGCATCAGTGGCGGGTGTAGAGCACGGCAGTTCCGGCGCCTCCGCCTTCTCGGTCCCCTCGAGCCGGCTCTATGACTAGTAATGCTCGGCTCGTTCTGCTGGATGCTCCCTGCTCTAACCGGATCTTCGACGGCACCATATTCAACACCAGATTGCCATTTTCGGAAGAGACCTTCAAAGAGCTAGGAGATACATATGGAAACTGGGGATCAGAATTTTAGGAAAAAGGATTTATAGTAGTGCTTTGTTTTATTATTCCATTTTGCTCATTTATGTTTCGTTCTCGATGAATTCTCTCATTCCATCGTTGACTTGATTTGTCAAATTGATGCGAGAGCGGCAGCAGCAGATTTAGATTCACCTGGACATTATTTTTGTTGGTTTTGAACTGGACTATCCTGGCCATCCATCCATCTATCCTATGTATATTTTTCTCTGCTCCTGCACTTCAATAGAGGTTCCCTGTCCTTTCTGTTTTTCTTCCTCTCTGCGTCTTTCCCTTTTGATTAGAATAGAAAAGGATTTGCTTAGCTATATTAAGAGACGACAGCGTGTTTGTTAAGCAGCTACATAGGTCAACGGTTGTTGTAACACATCGAATTGTTTAGATATATTCCGATCCGAAGCCTTCCATTACTCCATCAGCGCCGGTCTGAATTCCACATCCTTCCTAAACCAGTATTTATCCTCAACACATCAAATCTACGCGCCTAAATTGTCATAATTAAAACCGAGCATTGTTCAACATTGGCTTAATTGCTGTGGCGTTTGAATGACATGCTCAGGCCATTATTAAAGGCCTCGGCAATTAATTATTGTGGTTGATTAGTGGCTTTGCAGCGTGAATGTTCGTGTAAGTTTAAGCTGTAGCACTAGCTGTTGCATATATTACCTCGTTTAGAAAAAAAGACAAGGACAAACGATTTAGAACGGTTGCTCTTTGCTCTTTGGTGGAACAGTGACCGTTCCATTCCAAAAACAAACGAAAAAGCCAGAAAGGCTCACCTATTTCTTCCTTAATCGGTTCCCACCTAAACGCAACCATAAGGTTCCTACCGCATCCTCCCCCTTCCCCCTCCTTTCGCTCAAATATATCCCATTTTTTAAATTTGGCTTGGTCCCGTAAATTTTCAAATATTTATTTCCTATACATCAAGAGGAAAGGGGGTCCCCCTTTCATGGAATGCGGAAACATGGGTGTGTTTGACCGCGGAGTTCAGATGTTATTGACCACGGTGGGCGCGTTCGCCGCCTTCAGTCTCATGACTATCGCGGTGGGCACGGACTATTGGCTGTACTCGCGCGGCGTGTGTAAGGTCAAGAGCAACAACGAGAACGAGACCAGCAAGAAGAACGAAGAGGTGATGACCCACTCGGGACTGTGGAGGACATGTTGCTTGGAAGGTAAGACGACTCTCATCATGCTCTCGCTTATCCATCCGATGACGTTTAGTAGTCCCTCATTTGCATTAGAGGGTCCATCTCAGCATGTGCACACGTGTTCCTGTCGGTTGTTACGGAAACGCATCTAAGGCCTGCTGCTCTCGAGATGGTTCAATAGCTCCGCTTTCAGAACCACGGACAGCGACAGTGGCGCACAAGACTGATGCGTAAAGATGTTAAACAGGGTCTAATATGCCAGATAGCCCAATGCTGTCTCTTATAGTATGAGGTGTTGTAATACGACAGAAGTTGTTAACCACTTGTTGGTCTAAGATGGTCATGTTCTAAAAACCGGGTTGAACATGTATTATTATTATTATTAACTTGTGTAATATATACTTGTTGCAGCTCATGACCAACTTGGACCAGCGAATGACCAGCTTATGCCAACTAGAAACCATCTACCAGGGCTACCAGCTGTTTTTCTGGGGGTGGGTGGGGTTGGGGTTGAACCAAAGATAAAATGGCTTTCTTTCATCCGTGGAACACAAAAGAAGATTTTTGGAGAAAAAAAATGTATCCATTCAATGATAGCCCAAAGCAACACCATTGATGTTCACAGTACAAAACTACTTTTTCCAGCATACATTTTTTTTGGTGTAATCTACAGAAGAAAGTCAGCCATACAGGTTTAAAATGAAGACTTACAAAAATGTTCTTTATTGGCAACTATGGTTCCATGAAAAAAATGTCAAGGTTCTTTACAGTGTAAAAAGGTTCTAAGTGGAACCATAAAAAAAAACAGGTTAGGGCATCTCTGTAAAATAAAAATACTTGGAACCATTATGTCTAAGAATGGATGAGAAAATGATAACTAAAGTTATATTTTAGGCTTAACTATCCCTTTAAGATGGATTTTCCCACAGGAGAAAGTTATGGATGTAATAGGAGATAAATGCATGTGTGCACTACTGGGACTTCCACTAGGTAACACCTGGAAAAGAAAGCACTACTCGCATGCACCATGTTTAGAAATGCTCTCTGTAAGTCAGGTCAACATACACAGACTGTTGATTTCCTGTCATACTTCAGCGGCTGTACTGACTGCTGGCTTTGGCCTAGCAATGTCACCTTGCGAGGTCACAGAACATAACAATCCCTCATCCTCACCAGGGCTCAGAGGAGGCACAGAAGATGGCCTGGGTCTCTGATGCACACGGCCATATGCTAGCTGTACACGTCCTCTGCTGCTTCTAAAGCACAGGAAGATCTATCAAGGAAAACCCATGTAGCATTATATACAGTCAAATGAGTTAAATAACAAGGCATATTGACAGGGGAGACTGGATGTTGATCTTTATCATCATCATGACAGCATGAGTTCTAACAGCCATATGTTGTCTAAGGCAAGACGAGTGACTTTGAACACATCTGTGAGTGTGTCCTTAACATCTGCTTTTTATTTAGTCTGTCAGTTTAGCCTTAAGGTTAATCTGTCCAATGACCTGAAAGACTCAAGGTGTACAACCTTGATGTGTAGGAATCTCTTAGATCAAAAGGTGGTTCAAGAGAACAATCCAAGTGGGGCCTTTTTCCGTGTGAAATATTTCCTAATAGCTTCTTTTGTATTGCGTCTTTGTGTCACTGGCACCACAAAATTCCACAAGGTAGTCAGTCAGTTGTAATTTGTGATTCATTTTAGCTCTCAGTTACACAGATATTGTACACCGAGGTCAAATTCTTTGGAATAGCAATCGCTTTTTATTCGGTTCAGCTAATAAACTGCCAGTAGAATTGAACCCTGAAGAATAAAACATTTGCCTTTCTGTGTGTGTCACAAAATAAATCCTACAGTTTTTGAACAAGCAAAGTGATCACTGGATAAACAACACACTTAAATAGTTGGATTTACACTTAAATTGTTGATTACAGTCAGCTCATTTGCAAAATTAGGTGTGGGTCTATGATAAGTCTTAATTAGAAGAGTATTGTGCTGCTTAAATGTGAAACGTCTCTATTCCTTCTGTTCTCAGTTCAAGCTCACACAGATCTCATGCTCAGACTATGACAAAAGCAATTAGGTGCAACAGTAAATAACACTTATCCCTCGACCTACACAGTTGTATCTATCAACCAGATGCCGGCTCTCAGAGCCCGTCTTGCACGGCCATCTCATAGACTGTGTGTAGGCTGGCCAGGATGTAAATCTCAGTGGTCAGTGCAGAAGATGATCTGCTGGGGTGGAATAGATTTACAGCATGTAGGTGGGCAAGAGTGTTCGTGTAATCTGTCTCTGGAGTGCTCCAAAGTGATGAGAGAAGGGAAACACCCTCACCGGACTGTCCTCAGCAATATTAGCATTGCTTCAGATATTTAACATCTCTCGCACCCACCCACGTAGTACACTATAAACCATTCCAGAGGATCACACTTACAAAAAGACTTGCATATCTTGTACAGCTTGGCACAAAACTTCCTGAGCAAGAGAAGAGAACCAATGTATATTACATTATATACATAAAATGGTTCTTTTCAATTGGTGCCAATATTTGAAAAGCATAAGCATCTTTATACTTACTGTACACTAATTAAAAAAATATTACAATGTAAATCAACATTTTTCTATTTTAATATATATGTTAAAATGTAAATTACTCCACAGTGTCACATGATCCTTTAAAAATTATTATAATTTTCTGATTTTGGTGCTCAAGAAGCATTTTTTTTAGTATCATTGCTGAAAACAGTTGTGCTGCTTAATATTTTTGTGGATAACCTTTTTCATTTAATGCATCCTTGCTAAATAAAAGTAATACTTTTTATCTTCTGGACAGTATTGCATATCCAGTAGATTAATATCAAATTCTTACAATTATTAAAATAAAGCTAGTGTCGATAATGGAGGTATACACAAGTCTGCTTTGAGCAAATAATTATTAGAGAGGCCTATTTATATAAAATATTAAAGCTATTCTTGTAGCTGGGTCATGAATCCATTCCCTTTTATTCTCATATATTTCAGAGTTTCTTTCAGTACATATGCATTTATTTCTAACGTCAGCAGATCTATTTTGTTCTTAATGAACTTGCAATGTTTCATCACCTTAAAGGCATACTTAAAAACATATGGATGTCATTGGACAAAAACCAAGAGGCATTTATAAAATAAATAGCACAAGCACACTTTAAGAAAATACATGCAGTTTGAGGTTTGTATTAAATGATAATATAATAGACAGACAAAAATGTTGACTGCTAGAAAATAATCTGTAGAGAAATGGATGATGTCCTGTCAGAAAATTACCAGTACATTTTCTTTTAAAGGGAATAGTTCACCCAAAAAATGAAAATTCTGTCACCATTTACTCAATCTCAAGTAGTTCCAAACCTGTATGAATGTCTTTGTTCTGCTGAACACAAAGGAAGATATTCTGAAGAATGTGGGAAAAACAGAGCAGATCTGGATCATAGTATTTTTTTTCCAGCCTGGTTACAAACATCAAAATATCTTCCTTTGTATTCGGCAGAACAAAGAAATTCATACAGGTTTGGAACTACTTGAGGATGCGTAAATGATGACAGAATTTTCATTTTTGGGTGAACTATCCTTTTAAGTTTACAGGCTTTTCCTTCAAGCCTAAAACACACTATGCACTGCATATTACAAACACGGGTAAAGCGCCAGTGAAACATCAATACATATAATTCCTTCATATTAACACAGTGGGCCTTTTCGTTTGAGTGTCAAAGTTTAGTTGTCAAACTACACCTGTGCTTAATCTTGAGCTAAACTGACTGAACAATCATAAATGACCATGAAACCTGCTGATTAAAAGTCATTTTTATAGTAAGAAATGTGAAGTTACTTCTGCAAAAAAGTCTAGTATCTTTTGTTCACAGATGCCACTTAGATCGACATCTTGTTATCTAATACAATTCATACACTTTTAATAGACCTAAATGTCCAAATACTTTTAATGGCCACTGCATATGTTCAATTTATAACTTTTTTATTTCCATCCTCAATCACAAAGCAAAAAGTGTCAAACCAGATAATTAGGGAAAGTTTCTCCCATTTTTACAACACAAAAGCAAAAGCAAAGCACAATGCACGTTCTGTTATCACACCTCTCTTTGAAAGATGACAGCTTGTTAAGGTCTAGTTCTGGACACCCACTGAGCCATTATAGTGCCACTGCAGATTGGAACGTGTCCCTATAGTGAGTGGAAGCAAATATGAATCAGCATGACATCGCAGTGCATGCATGTACACATGAACAATGATAGAACACAAGCTAGTATAAGGTGGGCTGCAATTACCGTAGTGATTCAGACCCAAGTGTACTTCAGCAAAACTACAGGTAATCTGCGTTATTAATCTTCATTACGCTAACAATGGATGTGAGCGTACAGCACAGCGAGAGCACAGAAGCAGCGCAGCAAACAGTGACAGAGGAGGCGCAGTTATAGTCCTCGCATACCCAACACTTATCATTCCGAATCTCTGTGACAGCAACTTTCCCAAGAAGACAGATCATTCTCCTGAATGCTTTGAGTCGCTGTGAATATTTTCTGGGCCACGGGGGGCTGCTGCTAATGAATGGACTTCCTGCGCAAGTTCTTCACTTGCATGCAGCCAAAGTGTGTGTTTGAAGAGATAACCAGTGCCGTCTCAGCAGGAGGGGTGAAAAATACTTGTGCATTTTTCTCACCTCTCGCTTGTTCATACTCACAAATCTGCTCTTTGTAAGCAAGTGTGTGAGATCTCATCCAGGTCGGCTGAACCAGTGTGACCGTATTGTGCTAATATTTGTGAATCATGTGATCAAACTGGTCATGTGTCAGACCTTTTTGGTTTCAAAAGGTCATATTTTTTATATGTGATATAGACAGACAAGCCATGGGTCTTAGCCGTGCCTGGCACTGCTGTAGAGACGGATTACGCTCATAAACTGATCAGATAAGGATTACCAGCCTGGCATGGATCTGCCCAGTTAATGACCCAGGTCCAGAGTGGCATTACACAGTATTACAACACTACTGCATGCTTCAGTTCACTCACACAGGCCACTCGTCCTAAAACAATCATCCCAGTTCAGCTCTACACTTACCAATGGAAAAGTCCAACCATATTTTCTTTGGCATGCCCACTCTCTATAACACTTCAATACTGTGATCCACTTATCCTATAAACACCAGTGATGTGATGAACAGTAGGAGGAAAAAAAACATCCTGGAAGAGCAGCATATACACGGCCAAAGCATCCTGTCAGGTTAACCTGTAAGAGGAGAGATGTTTCATGCTTTTCTTATTGCTTTGTCAGATGATCATTACAGTTTCGAGGTGCCATATTTCTAGCTTGTTATATTCAGAGACATTAAAGGGAGAACCAAAGTGAGTAAATGATGTTAGTTGATCAAATGAAAAAGTTATTAGGTAGATAGATAGCAAGGATTCATTTAATTGATTAAAGTGGTAAAGACATTTACATTGTTATAAAAAATTATAGGATCACGTAACACTGATTATGAAAAATCAGCTTTGTGGGAATTTGTTCTTTTTTTAAATATTAGTATAGAAAACAGCTATTTTAAATGGTACTAATATTTCACAGCATTATTTCACTGTTTGAACTGTATTTTTTTTTAAACCTCTCAAAAACATTACAAAATATCTTACGGACCCAATTTTTAAACAGTAGTGTATCGTTTTTCTACATTTTAAAGGGGTAGTTCCAAATTTGACATAATTTTATACCCTCATGTCATTCTAAACCTGTTTGACTTTTCACACAAAAAGAAAAACTCCAAACGTTTCCAAAGTTTCCAAGTCTTTTGAAGCCATATAATAGTTTTTTTTTTAAGGAACAGATTTACATTTGCAATTGTTTACTTAGTAATGAGAAAACTGCAGCTTAAATAGCTATAAATATATATTTCTGAGTTTCACAGAACAAAAAGAAAGTCTTATGGGTGACATAAGGCTATGTAATTGATTACAGAACTTGTATTTTTTGGGTGCACTGTCCATTTAAACAATGACAGAAGCCATTTGTTTAGAAGAATAATGATCTAATTTAGAGCTAATGTACTGGCAAGCCGGGTCTCATTTTGAACTTCTCAAATGCAGGACACGCAGACGAAACAGCAGATCTTTTTTGCGACATCTAGACAACCTCTGCCAGTATCAGAGGACAAAATTCTCATCTGCCGCTCAGACAGGAGGGAACATAATGAGGGTCTCAGGGGCATTAGTAATATTGGATTGGGAGACGGCCCGGGTGGAATACCACTTGAATCATCCTCGTTCTGATTCAGCTCTGAAAGCAGGTTGAATGTGATGGCAATGATCAGAGTGCAACAGAACAGTCTGTTCCACGTCTCATTTCTCGCCTTCCCTCTTCTCTATCACTTGCTTTCTCTCTCTTGCTTTTGCTTCTTTCTACCTGATGGTTGGCAGGTGCTAGTGTAGGAGTACTCATGCTATTCTGGAACTTCTGTCTCCCCCACTTAGTTGACCCTCTACTGGGGAAGCACATCTGCATGAGCAAAATCCATTTTAAGAGCTTCTCTGCATTCATTTAGCTTTGTTTCCTTTTTTTGCAAGCTATGAGGAAAGGCTAAATGATCATAGAGTCCTTGTAATAAACTATACATGGTGTGGTGAAATTAGAAAAGGTCATAAACGTAACTGTTTGACAGTCCTGTCACGGGTAGGAGGAGCCGAGTGATGTTATTCATCATTCCTCCAATCATCTTCTCCAGAGCTGCATGCTGCCTTCATCAGGGGAATGGGGGGGATTGAATGACATAGGCTCCTGGTTGCTTTTGGTCCTGGTGCACTGCGTGCTTTCTCTGCACTTTGACCCAGGAAACAGATCAGTAGAGGACACTCCCAGTCTCTGTATGTGGGAATGGTCTCTATAGTGTAACAGCACTGATTATAGTGGAGGATTGAATGCAATAGAACAGATAAGCAGAGGCACGTTAAACTAAAAAGAGATGTTCACCAAAACATTTTGAGCTGCTGTTTTCCATTTTCCAAAAATGTCCAAGATTTTTTTTGTAACAATGTAAAATTCTTTACTGTTACTATTAATCCCTTTAATGCATCCTTTATTCATATATTTATTAATTTCTTTCAAACCATAACATCTTACTGACTCCAAACTTCTGAATGGCAGTCTATTTTTAATCTATTCATGCTACTTTTAAAATACATTCAAATGTGGTGCAGCAAAGCATGTTATGTTTAGAATTAGACATTGAGATTTGAGACCAAGAGAAGATTTTCTGTCTGTTCTTCACTGATCTCATCACTTCAGAAAACCTGGAATATAAATAATATAGATCATTTTAATAGTTATTTTTGTCTTTTTCTTTTTTTAAGAGTAAGAGCTCCACACTAGAGCCCTGCCCGGAACTGTTTTCTTAAGCCCGCTCCCGCTGAATTTCTGACCAGGACCGCCCACTCACGCAACCTGCCTGTTCCACTCCCGCCCGCGCCCGCAATGTTTGTGTCCACTCCCGCCCGCTCCCACAGACTTTCTCTCAGAGCTTGTGAAAAATTGACACAAATAAGATCAGACTAAATATTGATTCAAGTTAACATCCAGAATAGCAGGCTTTAAACATGATTGCGTTTAAATAAGATGAAGTAATGCTAAACCAAAGCACCACAGGTGACAAAAACATTGTTTTGTTTTTAGTTTGTATTAGCGTTATAAAATATTAACAGTTAAAACAAAGCCACAACTAGCGGTACCTCAGTTTTTAAATGTACTGCATGATACACACACACCGAACGATTAGCTGTTAACAAACAGTTAAGTAAACAAGCCAAAGCACAATATTAAATTACTTTAACTTAACTTTAACTTAAATAAATAAAAACACATAGAACTTAGAAATAGGTCGCCTCGGGGCAGAGGTGCCAGATTTATGGTCGTTGTAAACGAACACTTTTGCACATTTATCACAACTTACTTTTATATAACTCTTTCCCATTTTATTCAGTGACAGTTGAGAATTGTTTGCAGATGTCTGATTTGCCTTGCTTTGCTTTCGTCAAGTAAATAGCTGCTTTAATTTTCTTCTCAACTTCGTGCATTGACTCCTTTTTAAATACTTTACTTTACTTTTTAGTCATTTAGCAGACGCTTTTATCCAAAGCGACTTACAAATAAGAAAAAGCAACTAAAACTAAGTTAAAACTCTATAAATACTAAATATAAACATTTAAGAAAATTGAGAAATTAATTAAAATGACAAATGCATACAACAACATTTCAAAACTAAACATTTAAATGAAAACAAAAATAAATTAAGCTAAAAACAATTCAAAATATTAAAACAACAAACGGTATGAGTATAAAAATGGTTCTAACATGACACTAAGCCAAACACCCATATATATATATATGTTATTTAATTTCCATGTAGTATGTTAACGTTTAGTAACGTTACTAAAATAAATACAATTTACTAAAACTAAAACTAAAGAAAATATCTATAAAGACATAATAAATCCATACATAATTGATCTAAAATTAAAATAGATAACAAATCAAACGGCAGTAGTTTATCAGTAATCCTAAAAAAAGAACACTGCCAAACACACATGCTAACAAACAACAACTTACTTACACATAGTAAGAATTGGTTATAAAAACTAAAACAGAAGGGAACCAAGCAGTAAGAGAAGATAAATAAAAAGCGATACTTATATCCCTTGGCAGTGTCTCTCCCCTTGGAGTCGCACGGTAGAGTCGATGGTCTTTACACTCTTCGGTCTTCTCACGAGGAGGTCTTCACACGAAGGCTGCAGCGGTAAACTACGCTTTTTATACCCATCTAACAAAATACTACTCCAATTCAGCTGAACACAATTTCCTGTTAATCACAATAAATGGCCAAGCAAGCGCCCGACACTGACAAGGGACGCGATACAGTACGAGACCAAAGCGTTTTCAGCACGTCTTCACACAGTAAACAAAATTTGCGTTTCCTAGCAACAACGCCAAATAGGGGAAAGCCGGGGTGAAAGTAACGCTGTACGAAAGTAACAAAGTGATTTTCTCAGAGACCTGATAGCATTTGCATTCCAAGCTATGACAGCACGCTCAGCACGCAACCCTTGACGGAGCTGCCAAAGATCATATGATTTTGTCATCGCTTCCGGCGGTTTAGTCCGGCGGTTTTGTTTTCGAGTACGGTAAGTAAAATACTGAAGCTGTACTTTTTTTCTAATTACAATTTGTGTTTCTCATTTCATGTGTCACAGTAATGATCAATAAACAAGTTATTTAATGCTGTAACACATCCTAAAGTTTGCCTCGTCAGAGTTTTTTAGTAAAAAAGTAAATCGGGTTTCTGTCGGGACAAAAGTAACACCTGTCACTTTTGTCCCGCTGCTAATGTGGTGACTTTCCGGGTGTTGCAGCATTTATTAAAACATGTTTATTATATACTGTCATGCTGTTGAAAAAAATGTTTTATAAAATGAATTGACATTGCCAATAAACAATCTAAACATTTCAAGTTTGTACTGTCAAGTTATTTTTGATGAAACTGTAAATGTAAAAATGCAATTTAATAATTTTTTACAAAGATAAAGGGCAAAATATCTTTGCAGTTACATATTAACAAGGTCATAGTCAGGTGGTATATTTAATAAAAAAAAACAAGAGTAACACAAAAAAATCTAGCTTGTATTGCTGTGTTACTTTTGACCCACCTGTGTGTTAGTTTCGTTCCAACAGACAGCGTCAAAAGTAACAATATACAACTTATGTTCAAAGTGAAATTATACCGAAGTCGTTTTACATTTGTAAAAAATACCACTTGGTATTGATAGACCACACTTGTGAGTTTTGACCACAGCGAAAATATATATCTGTCTAAAACATTATCTTTTAAAATGACGTTTTTCTGGAAAGTGGTACTTTCACCCCTGCTCTCCCCTAGAGCATCATGAAATTCCTTTCTAATGTCTTGCATCACGTGCTGAAGAAAGAAAAAATAAAGATGTACTTGGACTGACATGAGGATGAGTAAATAATGACAGAATTTCATTTTGGTGTAAACTATCCCTTCAAAGATATTCTGTCTACAGCACATAGTTCATTTAAAATAAAGAGAGGATTTGTTTGAAATGTTTGGTAAAGATGCAGAAGGGATTTGATTATACCGCATCTCATTTCACGACTCCTTACCACAAACCTCTTTTTGCCACGCAGAACTCAACAAGCACTTCTACACAAAGAGGTGTGTGCTAATTTAGAACGTAACTCTGTACTCTTGCGTGTAGTGCCAAAATCTCAGTGATACTAGACCAATTATATAGAATTGATCTCATTTCCACTGTTGTAGACTGCACAGTAGACATTAGGCCAATTCTGTGATAACGTTTAAAAGGGATCATTCTTTTATAAATCCCCCCCACCCCTTCTCTGACGGCCATTTTGCCGATTTAAAGCAGTGAGAGTAAATCCTGCCATGCTGATTAACTCTATATCTGCTCCATTCATTTTAAGTCAAAGCGTTTTTCTGTTTTCCCCCCCGATAGCGGCGGTGGAATCTGCAGCCCTCTCAGGTGTGATGAATTGGTGGTGTCCTTGGCACAGTTCATTTGCAATCCATTACAGCGCATTAGCTTTGTGTCAGAGAAGAACCCAAACACCATGCATCACTAAAGTGAGGGGATGCGATCAGATACCCCAACTTACACCCACATACCATCAACTTGCAAAGCACGTTTGAATTTCAATTGGTCTTTTATAAAGTATGCTGAAATTAGGCCAGAACTGTTTAAAGGAATGGTGAAATACATAGAATAAAAACTGAAAATCACTAATACAGCTTAGGAAACTTAATGGAGATCTCTGTTATGTTTTGTTTATGTATCACCTTTGTCTTTAGGAAAATAATGATATACATTTTGACACAGAGAAAAGTATATTTAGTATAGAGAGAGTATATACACCAAATATATACACTACCATTCAGACATTTAGGGTCAGTTTTGTTTATTTTGTTTTGAAAAAAGTATCTTATGCTCACCAAGGCTGCATTTATTTGTTCAAAAACAGTACTTCACCATAGTAAAAATAACAGTAATATTTTTACAATTTAAAATTGATTTTTAAATTAGTTTTTACTTTTATTCGATTTTCAGACATTACTTTAGTCCTCAGTGTCACACGATCCTTCAGAAATCATTCTTATATGCTGATTCATTTCTATATGTGTATAT
Source organism: Gymnocypris eckloni scoliostomus (assembly GCA_027564155.1). NCBI lineage: Eukaryota > Metazoa > Chordata > Actinopteri > Cypriniformes > Cyprinidae > Gymnocypris > Gymnocypris eckloni. The sequence continues at coordinate 31,029,179 of CM050415.1, read as the reverse complement.
TGCTCAACAAATGCTGCTATACACATACATATGTGTGTGTGTATGTATATATATAGCATCTGCTGAACACTAGTTTCTCAATTTTGTCTTGTTCATTCATTCATCCATCCATCAATATATAGACACAATAGTATGCATATATACTGTTATTGCATTTAACAATTTTTATTTATATATAGAAAATGTGTGTGTGTGTGTGTGTGTGCGTGCGTGTGTGTGAGTCTATCTCAGCGCAATGTGTGATACTGAAGTCTCTTGTGACACTCTAAAGGAGACACATGTGATATTACATGAGTCTTTTACTCAAGAGAGCAATTTAAGAAGCAGAAGACTCCATTTGCTCTCCATTTTCTCTTATTGCCATTGAATCTCATTGCTGTCAATGGAGAAATTAACGAGATCTTTTTTTCTATCCTATGGGTGAGTCTCACCTTGGAGAAGATCATCTCTTAACACATACTGCTTAGCATTTGCTTCGGCCCTGATGTATTACAGGCCTCAAGTGTAATGTTTCATATAGGAAAACACTCAGACAGTCCATTAAGATGTCCCTAAACATTAACATGTGTAACATCATGTTCATTCATTTATGATCTAATTTCGTGCCATGGGTACTCACATAATGAGCATGAGTTTTCTCGTTGAGGCTCTGGCTCTGTGGAGGACGGACTGAGATGTTTCCACCTCTGCAGACCCGCGGGTAGCACCTAGCTGGCGAGGTGCTGACAGTCACGCTTCTCGGTCCAGGCAGGAGCACACGGCCAAATCCACCCCCCTCTGTGTGCTGTGTGCTTGGGGGGGAGGGAGAGACGGAGGACGGCATATACACAGGGAATACTGTAGAAGAGAAGCAATTATGAAAGTGATTTCTAAAGTCACACAAAGTTGCACAGTAAGTTCTTTAGCATCAATGAGATTACAAAGTGAGCTAACTCTCACAAAAAAAGGAAAAATCCCAAAAGAAAACATTTGCTCAATCTGTATTTTAGTTTATTAGGTACAGAGAAGCAGGGCTCATTAACTACATTTTATTAGTTGGCTTTCAAGATATGTGCATTGAGCTACACACTGCTTTTCCATGTCCCTCCTGAATCTGAAACCACATGACCATTTTAACTGCAGTTAGTTAAATTATGCGCTTGTTTAGCATGAATTACCGAAACTACAAGAGTATAGTATCTCGTATAGAGTATAGCACTATAGTATCTGGTTTCATACAAATATATAGTCATCTTACTCCTATTTCCTTTCCTTTTCTAAGTGGGGATCATGTTTAATGGTCCACATTGTGTCTGTATTGATTCCAGCTCTGCTAGGGACTTTGAAGACTATTGATGGGAAGTAAATGGTGCCCTGTGTCTCATTCTGTTGGTACGAGTATCTCATCCCTCCTCGTTTTTTGAGTGTGTGTGTGTGTCCCACATTGTCTTTTTCTCTCGGGTAATAGCACCCAATTCAGTGCTAAAAATTCGCACCCAATTTTAGTAGCAATTCTCAAAGCCATTGAATGGTGGTCTGGGTCCAAAGGGGCCAAGCAGTGCTGTGGTTGAGCAGAGCTGCTCAGATGGCTGTGTTTACATCAGGCACCAGTGCTGGCAAAGCCTCCAGTCACAGCAAATGGTGCTGTTGGCTAAACATACTGCTGTCAGGAGACTGCCACTGTCAACTTCATCTGGGAGAATTCAAAGCTCTTGCGGTGCACTTGCTCCATTTTCAAAAATCAAGCTTGTATCTTGTATCTTGTATCAGAAGAATATCCAAGTGCAGTTTGACCTTACAAAACTGACCTCCATGATGCCAGGGCGTTGCTGTGTAGTATCAAAGGTGTTGTGAAGGGTTTTAATGTGTTGGTATGAAGATTATCTGGGTACTTTTGCCTGTTTCTATGTGGTTGCTAATTTCTTACGGATGGGATTTTTTACAAATTGTGTTGATATTGTAGTATGTAGTGACTTTAGTGCATTTCTGTGTGGTTGCTTAGGCTTTCTGGGTGTGTTTTATGTATTTGCTTAGCCATTCTAAGTGATTTTAGTGCATTTATGCATTGTTTGTAAGGCTTTTAGGGTGTTTCTGGTAGGTTTTAATGTGTTTTCTTAGGTGTTCTGAATGTTTGTACATGTTTCTATAGTTGCTAAAGTGCTCTTAATAGTGATGCTTGCAGTCTTTTTAAGAGAATAAACTGAAACACTGCACAAAAAATAAGAATAAAGAAAAAAACTTGATTGGTCTTGGACATAAAATTGTTTAAAATGTTTTTATAAATGTATTTATTCACTCATATATACTTGGTAATTAAGACATTAAATATATAAATTAAAGATACATACTCTAGAAAAAAAACTTCATATCTTATATAGTGTTGCGTCTCTGATCAATTAATTCTGAGGTATTTAGATATTGTAACTGTAAAATAAGACAAACACATTCATTAACAATTTGATTGGATGATTGGATTGTAAAAAGTACGTTTTGCATACCAAAATTGAGGCAGAATGTAGATTTGTATACATCAACAGCCCAAAAAAAAGTTTATATTTTAAATATGTTTGTGTTTGTGTTATAAGTCTATAAGTCCAACAACATGCAAGCAGGAGATAAACAGGGTAATTGATATGACGAACACTGATTTAAGTCACTTTGAATGTAGAAGTTGTTCTGAGTTCATGGCAGGAAATGATGTGCACCTGTTATCCTAATTTTGCAGACATCAAATAATTCATGTGTAAAAAGCATTCAGGGCTCCATATGTACCAGGACACAAACTTCACAAAACCGCTGACAAGAAGCTTCTCCTCTGATGATAACTTCAGGAACAGGTTGCACAAGGTGTCAAAACAGATTGCTGCTATCACCTCTTTGTGCAGATGTGCCCATAGATAAGTATGCGGTTTGGGTCATGGAGAATGATGATGATGAACTTCCTGTCAGCTGTGTCATTTGTGCCCTCTATTCCCACTTTCCTCTTCCCGTCTATCTCTGCTGGGCTCTGAACTTGGAATAAGCCTTTGTGTGTGTGTGTGTGTGTGTGTGTGTGTGTGTGTGTGTGTGTGTGTGTGTGTGTGTGTGTGTGTGTGTGTGTGTGTGTGACTTTTTCTTAGAGTAATAAGGAACAATATGAATTTTTAATGAAGATCAGCATGGCTCCTCTTTACTCTCTCAGATCGCTTTCCAGGGCAAGGAGTCTCTAATCTTCACATTGCCTTAACATTGTCATGTGTGAATGCATTCACAGGCTAAGGAATCAACACAGACTCTGGAGTTTAAAATTGAAGTGTGCCATAATAATACTTTCTCCAATGCACAGTCAGCTATAAGTAAGCCATTCGTATACTGATTTCCTGGAAAGTATAAACACAGTGGCTTAGATGTATACGGCACAACAAGTTATTTATTTCCAAAATAATTTTAGGAAAAGGAGATAGGTAACTTTTTGTATTTAAATTTAGTTTTTCTTTGTAAAATTTGTAAATAAAAGAAAAGATATTCAACAAGCACTTAGCGAGAACTGCATGCCACATTGTCATTTTATTTCTGTAATGACAAAACTGAAACTTTCAGTTTTCAGTGTCACATGATCCTTCAGAAATCATCCTAATATGCAGATTTTCTGCTCAAGAAACCTTTCTTATTGTATTGTTAATGGTGATACTTTTTCCCCCACAATTGTTTAATAAATAGAATGTTCAAAGGATCAGCATTTATGTAAATTAGAAATATTTTGTTACATTATAAATGACTTTACTGTCACTTTTGATCAGTTTAATGCATCCTTGATGAATCAAATGATTTACAAAATTCTTACTGACCAAAACTTTTGAACAGGTCACTTTTGACGAGGTCGTTGTGCTATAAAAACTTCCTGTAAGTTTCAGAACTCAAATTTTTGTTGTAACTCTAAAAACAGCTTATATTGAAGCCAATCTGGCAAAATGACAGCTTGTGGAATGTGCCAATTAATGATGAATTAGTGTGGCTAAACTCCGCCTCCACAGAAGATGACCAATGCCTGCTTCTACATCACTGCCTGTTTAGCCCTGCACGCCGATTCTTGCATGTAGTAGGATGAGAGAAAATCACAGTTCGACGCAGGATTTTCAGAAAGATTAAAACAAGACGATGCTGTGCTGACTTTATTGGATCTGACAGTAATGTCGTAACACACAAGTGTGAGTAATTGTTTTGATTACGTGGTCACTATTGCTTTGTCTGTTATTACATATCTTTCGATATGTATTAAGTTAATTATGAGTTTTTAACCTAAATCACAGCAGCGTCCATCTGGATATAGCCTGGCAAACACAACTATTAGCCAATCATAACAGTGGGTGTTTACTTCCAATTCTACAATCCCCCACACCTATTCAAACAGTGCATTCTGATGAAAGAGGTTACAACAGGACAGAACATAGCCTATTACTTCTAAATTATGATGTTTTTTTATGTAAAAATATTGATAACATAATAATTGGTCCTCATAGAACAGTACAAAATAAAAAACAAAGGCAGTTCATGACCCTTTCAAAAAAGTAAAGCTGAAACCAACACTAACTTGTTGCTTCTACTCTCGGTTAGTCAAGCTTTGTCCAGAAGGCTTTATTCATTTTCTCTATAGATTTGTTTTTTTAACTATTACAATTTTTTACTCCACTCTGTTTATTTGAGTTGGTCACACATGTCAACTGTTTTAACGAATACCGATGTGTTAGAACAATTGAAGGTGTCCGGGAAACCTGTTTGGAAACAGTCATTATTATTGTTTTAGTGGTGCAGAATCTAGGTACTTCTGAAAGGCTTCTGTCAAATCTGTGCTGGGAGATGGAAAGGAAGTCAGAGGCAGAAGTAACAGGGGTCCAGGGACACTGACCTCTGACTGTCCAAAGTGCTTCTACACGCAATGCATCCCTGCTAAGCCCTGCATGAGCCTAATGGGGGCTCTAGAGTGACCACAGCTAGCGTGGGTGCAAAAGCTAAGTGGACCGCTGCTTTTTAACAAATTTTACAAATCGAACACGAACACATCCATAGAAATGCCAGGCTGTGTAGTGAAGTGTAGAGCACTTAGGCTTAAGTGACAGGCAGCCATCTTGGTTTCATATCTTGCTCTATTTCGCTCTCATATTTGCTAATTTTCGCGCCGCCCCACAGCCATGCACACAAACACAGACACGCAACATGCTCTGTGGGACACAGTGGCAGTGCCGGCAAAACACATTCCCCTCTCAATACTCGGTTTGTGTGCGCGTGTCTCTGTGTGACTTAGACATTGTTTCTCTGTGTTTGGAGGGGACCAATGGCAGACGCACTACGTCAAGCTGCTTTGTGTCACTATCAGGAAGTGATCAGATGAGAGGGCAGCGTCACGAGTCACAGGCTCATAGCAACAGCAAGAAAAGGGACCGAGAGAGAGGAGGAGTAAGAGGAGGGAGAGAGGGAGTGAGGAAGATAGTGTGAGAATGAATTAACACCTTTAGCAGCAGCAGCCTATTAAGGCTGCAGAAAAGCAGACAGGCACAAAGAAAGAGAGAGAGAGATTGAGACCCAGCGTAATGAAGGAAGAAACATGTTTATTGGTAGTAGTGAAGAAAATTCAACGTGTTGAAATGCAGCATACAGATGTGGGGTGGCTTTTTGCGATGCAAATATGCATGCAATGCAACACATAAATGGCTGAATAATCAGGGTTGTGTCATGTCTTCGCTGCAAAATCAGGACTTTTCTTCTTGGTTTCCAGCTAAAATATGTCTAAACCAAGGTCAGTTTAGATACAATTTTATTTAAAAAAATGTTTTAAACATTACAGTTATTATGTATTAAGATGATAAACTTTTATAAAAATAGTTCAATGTTATAATAATTATTAAACTCTTATAAAAAAATAGTTCAATATCATAAGAATTGTAATAATTATATTATAAGATAATTTTACAAGTTAGAACATAAAAGGCAACACTTTACAAAACGATTATATTAATTACAGTTGGCTCATGCATTAATGTTAACAATAAGTAAAATATGTGCTATAGTATTGTTAAATATGTTAACTTTGATTCACGTAAATTAAACTTTTTTGTTCATATTAGCTCAGGTGCATAAAAATCTTATTAACGGACACCTTTTTATTTAATAAACTATTAGTTAATGTTGAATTTAACATTAACGAAAATGAATTAATACTTTAGAAGTTATGTACTTAACTAATGTTAACAAATGAAACCTTATTGTAAAGTATTACCACATTAAAACTATTGCATTGTATGATATTGAACTTTAAATCAGAGAATATTATAAAATGAAAATAACTTTTTTTTCTTGCATTCAGCATAAATCCAGCCAAATGTTGTGAGGTTTATTGTTAAAATTAATTGATGTAGGCTTAAAAAACAATTTGCCAATTATTTTTGCAGTATTCATGTAGAAGATTATATGCAATCTCAGAATTTCCAGTTGACAAAGAAGGGAAAGAGAGAGTACAAAAGTGAAACAGGTATGGATAAAAGAAAGTAGGATAAAGTGGAGTGGAGGAGAGAAAGTGGGGGGGTTGACGCATCCAGACTGCAACCATTGGCTTTTTTCTTCATTAGGGATCAGAGGAAAGAAAAAAACTGCAGCAAAGTAATGCACTGAATCCTGGGTGCATTCATCTCTCTGTCCTCCTATTCGTTCTTCACATCCATCCATGCACATCTATTGTCATGACTAACATTTCCATTTCTTTGTCTCTGTCTTTGTCTCATTCTTTCAACCCTCTCTTTCTCTTTACACACCCTTAAAAGGGATAGTTCATCAAAAAAATTGAAATTTCTGTCATCATTTACACACCCTCATGTCTTTCCAAACATGTCTCTATTGCTCTTCTTGAAATCCTAGTGAGCTGCCTGAATATGTAGACTCGTAAGATAGCTTGTTTAGACCAATCTAATGCAGAATCGAAACTCATCATTCAGAATGTAATGCTGGAGTGTATTGCGATGTATTCCTTCATTTAAAAACTTCAGTGAAAGGTGTGAATTAAACTAGTTCATTGTAATTAAAACTGTGTTACCCAATGTTAATGTGTGCACTATGTAGTTTTAGGCATAATAATCATATTTTATAGCCTAGAAACATAATAACACCAAACTATATCGAAATCAGTTGTGGCACACAGAGTTGGTGCCTATGTAAAGTGTTCCAAATATCACTTATGAAGTTCTATGATGGCCATTCACACAGAACATGATACGCAGGGGAGTGTAATGGGAAAAAAAGTCTTATTGCAAATGTGAAAATGTCCTGTTTTTTTAAAAGTTGAAGTTCTTTGAGAGCCGTGTTTTTTGGAACGCCATGTCCTTTGTGAGACACTGCAACATTTTGAGCACAACAGTCAAATATGCTAATACAGCACATGTGTGCATACTGTAGAAAAAACATTGGAAGCAGTGTTCTGTTTGACTGTACCTGTAGAACTGAACTGCCTGTGTAGGCAGCGAAGTAGCACACCTTGTAACTTTCTTCTCTAATTACCTTACAAGTGGATCAGGGACAGTCACGGTGGTAAAAGTGGTCCTTTTTATTGTATGAAAAACAGCCACTGGAACATAGTACTGCAGTAAATAATTCATTTTGTTTTCCAAAGATTTACAAAAGAAAGTGATATGGGTTTGGAATGACATTCCTCTGATAGTGACCTAGCCCTTTAACGTCTCAATTGTCTCCTCATACCTGTACATCTCATACACAGAGTGCCTTTAACCTGTCCGTCATTCTCAAGTCACTCTCTGTTCCTCTGCCTCTCTCACATACATGCAAACAGACTCTATGTGCCCTCCTGGTCACTCTCTCGGCTCAGGGAGAGAAATCAATAGCAACAAATTAATCATTCTGCCTAAGGCAATCCAGTAGAAAGGGGGAGGGTTGGAGAGGTGTGTGTGCGTGTATGCGCGTGTGTGTGTGTGTCTGTGTGTGTGTTGCTGAGGAAGAATTGGCAGTAGTACATGTTCTGACATTTGATTTAAGCTCTCCTTATGGCTAAACCAACATTATTTCATATTGGGGTAACATGACCATCACTAAGACTAACTAACCATCTTGTCATCATGACATGGGATGTCATACAGGGAGAAATATGAGTATTATATAAGTATATAGCAGGTAAGGTCGTTTGCAGGACCAATCATTTTTACTAGTCATCCAGAAAACTGACTAAGAGGTTGCTCAATATTTACCTTATGTAAATGACTCATCATACGCCATGCAACATCAGTGGCCTTTGCTGTTTCTGGCAAGTCTGTTAATGGAGAGCGTGTGAGCGGAGAGAATGAGACGAGAAACGGAAACACTCATATCTTCACTGCCAGATTCATTCTGCTTCCACTGTCATAAACAGAGTAAAAGTCATATCCCACTTATAGTTTCTGTCAGCCTGTGGGCGACGCTTGATTAGTTTCAGAGCAGTTTGCTAGAAATTTGGCTTGTATGTGAATGTGAACACTTTAACTTCTGTCCGCAACCCACATAGTGCAGGCGCTCATAAGGTGCTTTGTGAACTCAGAGCATCGCGGGTTCACTTTATTTTCACTTCTGCATAACTCCAAACACAACAACAACAACAAGTGCATTACTGTCATTGATATTATTATTAGCATCATCATCATCAATGGGTTCACACAGGGCTCAAAAAATATACAGTTGAAGTCAAAAGTTTTTACAAAAGAAACACCTATGCAGAATTTAGATGATAATTATCAAGTAAGAGGGATCATACAAAATGCATAGTACTGACCTGAATAAGATATTTCACATAAAGTTTTACATGTAGTACACATGAAGTGAAAATAATAGTGAATAGTTTAGTGAAAGTTGTTCATGAGTCCCTTGTTACTAGATTAAAAAAATATATATATATATTTAATTATGGGTATTACTAATTGAGTGTCACTGTACATTTTTTTTGTAATTTTGTGGTGTTTTGTTAAAAAATACTATGGTGAAAAACTGTTAATTTCGGATCAAGTCATTCAGCATTATTTACAGTGAAATATGGTAATAGATATAATGGGTCATTTCATTTCATGACATATTACAGAAAAATGTGGTAACAGTTTTTGCCAACGATAAAGAACAAGTAATTTCAGAATTAACAGTGGTATCATAAACTGACAATTTGATGAGTTTGCAATGAAATAAATAAATAAATAAATAAATTAGTGCTGGGAAACGATCAATTGTGATTAATAACATCCACAATCAAAGTTTTTATTTATATAATATATGTGTGTGTACTGTGTATATTTATTATGTGTATATATAAAATACACACACATACAGTATATATTTTGAAAATATTTACATGTATATATTTATATTCATACAATATAAATATTTAATTTCATTCACCATAATTTTTTTACAGTAAATATGTATACACACACACACACACACACACATATATATATACACCCACACACATATTATAAATATATATACACATATTACAAACATATTATATATAAAATATATACAGTTTTATATATACATATTATATATAATATTTTCATATATATATAATATATATGTTTTTATTTACAACATTCAATAAATATTTTATAGTGTCTACATATGTGTGTGTGTGTTGAGATATACAGTACTATAATCAATGTCTGCTCTACCAGAGGAGGACCCTTCATTTGTGTTACCGCTTCAATGGTAGTGGTCCTATCCTGTCCACTATAATGACATACACAGTCATGCCATTCAGAAGGTTTCATCTTGTCAACTGCATGGGATGTCATACAGAGAAACACAAGTATTATAAAAGCGCTGTGGTGTAAAAGTGAAAGATTGCAAATGAGCTGTTCTACCTGAGAGAGAGAGAGAAAATTACACAGGAGGCATTAGAGCAGATGTTATTGATCCACCCCCTCAACCCAGCACCTGGTTAGCAGCATAGCCGCCCTGCAGCCCACACGCACCACAGGGCACGGAAAGCAGTACCTGGGGCCAGCGCACAGAATCAGGGATGTTTACACACACATGCACAAAGAAAGTGAAGCAATGCACTCGCACATGTAACATCAAATGGCTTTACCAACTTGAAGGACGGAGAGAGAAAATGCCCTTGGATGCTGAGAGAGTAAAGCGCTAATCTGGTTCACAATGTGGTCTGTGATAGCGTTTTTTCTCTGTGGTTTGCATATGTGCACAGATTTATCACAATACACTCTAATTAAGTCACTACACTGAAAACTGAAAACCATTATTCATTGAATCTACTATCAATTTTTTAAGGTAAGTGGTTGCAAATCAATTTGTTTTAGCTAAATAAACACATTTAGTTGACTGACTTTCAACATATATTTTTTATTAAATGTAGCTAGAATAAATTGTTTGCAACCCCCTACCTTAAGAAAATGGAGTAGATTCAATGAATCATTTTGTTTCAGTGTATATTGGTGTGCCAGTCTTTTGAATTCACCAGCATGTGTCTTGGGGATGAGTTTTTCTTGGTGAGTTTCTTGTGCGAGTTTTAACATGTCAACGTCAAAATAGGGATGCACTGATATACAAATTTTACCAGTAATTATTGTCATAATTATAAACAAAATAACATGTTATTAATAATAATTAATTTAATTAATAATAATAATAATAATAATAATTTGTTACATTTATCTGTATGTAGACACTGCTTTTCTAGACATTTTAACGATAAAAGACTAAAAATACTATCCACCAATGTGCAGCATCCACCTGGATGATGCGACGGCATATAGTGCTCTTTACTATATACACCACACACCAGCTTATTGGTGGAGAGGAGACAGAGTGATGAAGTAAATCAGTAGATATGGGGATGCACTGATATACAAATTTTACCAGTAATTATTGTCATAATAATGGTTACTCCATAATTGGAGGCCATGATGGTCAGAGACCAGTGGGACAATTGGAGTTTGGCCAGGATGCGGGTAAATAATATAGTTTCGAAGGACATCCTGGGATTTTAATGAACAGAGAGTCAAAATTTATTTATATAATAAGCATACGAGTGGGCGGGGAACACACACGAGGCACAGTAATTGGTAATATGACACCTGCACCACTCACCATATTATATATATATCCCACGGAGGAGGAGCTATGAAGGGTTAAATGAGGAGTGACAACAGTGGAACACACAGAGAGGACCAGGCCTGGATATATATATTTTATATACATATATATATATATATATATATATATATATATATATATATATATATAAATGTGTTATATGTTCGCGGTTCCCGCCTCCTTCTTCATACCTATCACATTACATTGGTGCCCGAAATATATATATATATATATATAGACCTCGCTGCTATATATACACATGCATATAGATCGGGCATATATAGCGGAGACCGCCATAGTGGCTACACACACATATATATATCTATATGAGCAGTGTGGGACGGAAGACTCGCTGCTCTACCAGTGCTCCTGGGTTTGGAGCGGTGGCTGCCGTCCGAGAGGGAGCGAGGAGTCGCCCCCATTCGCCTGGACACAGCATGCCATCCGCCATGTTTGGGGAGGAGCAGGAACGGGGACTGCTGACTCAAAGTTGCCCTCCACTTTAAAAGCGCTGTGCCAGGAGGCGGAGGAGCATCGGCCGCCCACCAAAGATGTCCAGTACCATCGCATGGCTACCTGAGAGAGAGAGTGAGCCGCATTAGCAGATGGTTGAGGACCGAGCGGTGTGTCCGGGAACCGTCCGAGATTTTTTTCCTCCTCTCCCACTCACAGGGCACGGAAAGCATCCTTCCGTACCTGGGGCCAGCGCACAGAATCAGGGATGTTTGCACAAAGGAAGTGAAGCAATGCACTCGCACATGTAACATCACGGCTTTACCCCGGGAGAAAATGCCCTTGGATGCTGAGAGAGTAAAGCGCTAATCTGGTTCACGATGTGGTCTGTGATAGCGGGGTGTGCGGAGCGAGGCCGGTGGAGTAATTGGTAGACACCTGCACCACTCACCAAGTCTCGAAAACGGAGGAGCTTCGGAAGGGTTAAATGAGGAGTGACAACAGTGGAAGACGAGAGGACCAGGCCTGGATTTTAGTTTGTTTTGCTATAAACACATGCCGCTATTTGACTTTCGTGTATATTTATTATTAAAATGTGTTATATGTAAATTCCGCCTCCTTCTTCCCCTAATCAACTTCTAGATTACAATGAATCATTTTGTTTCAGTGCTTTTCCAGTATAGTGTCCCTTCACTATACTGGAGCATTAGGACCCACACAGACCACAGAGTGAGCATGCTGGCCTCACTAACACCTCTTCCAGCAGCAACCCAGTTTTCCCAGGAGGTCTCCCATCCAGTTACTGACCAGCTCAGCCCTGCTTAGCTTCAGTGGGCAACCAGTCTTGGGCTGCAGGGTGATATGGCTGCCGGCTAATAGCTGATAATTACCGTTCAAAAGTGTGGGGTCTGAATGTCTTTGGAAGAAGACTTTTCTGATGGCCGGAGCTGCATTTATTTAAACAAAAACACAGCACAAACAGTAATACTGTGAACTGTTATTACAATTTAAAATAGATTTGAATTGTAATTTATTTCTGTGATAGCAAAGATGAATTTTCAGCATCATTACTCCAGTCTTCAGTGTTATGTGATATATATACATACATCAAATAAAATCAAATCACTTTTATTGTCACATCACTAACAGCACGTGTGCCGTGGTGAGTGAAAAGCTTGGGAGCGTGCCCCAGACGCTGCAGAATACTATTGACACGTTTAACAAATAACATTATACACGTTTGGACACTTTATAAATGACAGTATACTTTTATATAAAGTATATACACTATATCAAACAATAAGCAATAAAATATACGAACATAATACACATAATTCACAAATGTACACAAGTGGTTGTAGATGTAATGGTTGGTAAATAGATGTTGGCAGAGTATTATTGTGTTAAAGTGCAGTGCATGATACATTGAAGTCCAGTTGGTAGAAGTTGTGGTGGTGGTGGTGGAGTTAAAGTGCATGGTGAATGGTATGGACAGCAGCCTGATAGTCTGAGGGAAAAGCTGTCCCTCAGTCGGCTTGTGCGTGATCGGACATATATAGCCTACATATATAGTAGTCAACATTTGAAGTGGATCAAAAAAGATAATCAAAGCTGTCCTAAGACAAGAACGCATTTTGGTTTTAGGACAACATTGATGAAAGGTTTTGATCAACTTCAAATGTTGACGTGTGTATGTGTGTCATGGCCGAGTGCGTTTGGGCTTTTCGCACACCCGCATGAATTTATAGCAGCACCCGTTGTAACTGTCAGCGTTAATGCAGGGAAGTGAGTGCGTTTTGATATGGCTGACTTAAGGCTACTAGTTTTTACAATGTGCCTTATAACAACTATAAAGAGCATGTTTAAAGTCGCCCTATACATCTAAGGACTTGTGAATGTATGTTAGCCATGTGTACCTGTCATCTTGCAAACTGGCTTCTCAAGGTATTTGGATTCTGTTTTTGTTGCTTGCCTTGTGGATCCAAATAAAAGAAGAAAATGTGTGTGAGAGAGAGAGATATATACACTCGCATAGCGTCTCCCTTCTTTCCTCTACTCCTCTTTTTCTCTGGGCGGCTGCTTTTACTGTAATCTTTATAATCTAGGGACACAGCAACATCGATTGCCTTTGATTTGTGATCTTTTATGGTCACTAATAAAAGCAGTGCAGCAGATCCATGCTCTAGCCTATACCTGCTGCTATTAAAGGAGGCTGGAGATCCAGCTGATTTACATATGAGTAGAGCCCGCAATGTCATCCAAGACTGGCTGTTTTAAATGGCGATTTATGGGACTCGGTAGGTGCCTGGCCTACTCTGCACATTTTAACGATGATAGCTCAAGCTGTTCCTCACCAAGATTATGTTTATCAATATTTGTAAGGGCCGCAGTGGGTCCCAATACTTCCAGCATTGTATGGCAATGCTTTCAGAGGCTGATGTTACTGAATTGATACTCAATCGCTCCTCCACTGCATGACAATCAGTGTTAGTGTACTAAAATACAAATATAAACTAGTGTAACTGGGAGACACTACACCAAGTTAAAATGAATCCGCAATAGTGTTCAAAAGTTTGGGGTCGGTAAGAGTTTTTAAATATTTTTTATGTTTATGTTCATGAATGCTACATTTTTGTGACCAAAAAAATACAGTAAAACGGTAATATTGTGAAATATTATATTTGAATATATAAAAAAATGATATTTGTTCATGTGATGGCAAAGCAGATTATCCCGTGTCACATGATCCATGTAGAAAACAGTTGTTCTGCTTTATTTTTGTGGAAATAAACTTTTTTCAGGATTCTTTGATTAATAGCCAGTTGAAAAAAAACAGCATCTTTTGTAAATAGTCTTTTGTAACATTATAAATATTTTTACTGTAACGTTTGTTATGTTCAATTGTTTTAATTATTGCTGAATATAAGTCTTACTGACCACAAAGTTTTGAATGGTAGCTAATTTTATTTAATTCAAATTAAAGCACTAAAAGCTAAAATCGGTCATTTTAAATTAAGTAAATCTAGACATCACAATATTATAATGAAAAATAGATGTTCATTTTCAGATTTTTCAGAATAGAAAGATAAAAAGAACAGCATTTATTTGAAATAGAAATGTTTGAAATAAATATACAACAATTATAATAACGTAAATATCTTTGAATGGTAGTGTACATAACACCCTAATTAACTAAAATGAAATGTAAACACCAACAAATTAATTTTAGTTTTGATTTAGTTTTGATGCATGGGATATTATAAAACATGAGTAAATGCTTTTAACTGATACAGATGCAATACTAGTTAACTAATATAATGAAAGAATGAATGAACGAACAAACAAAATGAATGAACAAACGAACGAAAGGGAAACTACATCTAAACTAATAATGAATATAATAATGCAAATATTAGATGGTACTACTATGGAACATTTCCCCAAAAAGAGTAAAATAAATTTGATTATCATTGTACATGTACTTTCTTGTTAGGGAAAGTTCAATTAGGAGGTCATAATAATAATAGTTGTTATTTATTCACGTCTGAATATATAAGCATGTCTTATATGGCCTGTGCATTTGTGATATTAGAATAGAGGAGCAGGTTTGACGGGCTTTGTCTCAGTGGTAGAGGAATGGCTGCTGTGAACTAAATCAAATTAGCACCTGGTCGGTGAGGGTTCTTGGCTGGCCAGTGTCTGTGTTAATGAGAGCAGCCCAGCCTCAGTCACTCGGTGTGTTTTACAAAGCATGCACTGCAGTGAGCCTGCACACACACGTACACACGCTGTGCAACGGAAGTGTGAACACACCCCCTGTGAACCATGTGTTTTCAGAGATAAGTATGTGTGTGTTTTTCCTTTGACCACCTCACATCTGCATAGCAAAAAAGTAATATTACACACATTTCTGTAGAATTGGAATAGTTATTTGTAAATATAATTTACAATAAGTGAAAGATAGCACTGTATTGATATTCCTCCTCATACATTCTAGTAAGAGTGAAGTGTTTAACTTCAATTAAGTCAGGCCATACTGCTTAACACAGAAACTTTTGATTTGCTGATAATTGTCTTTGTTCTGTTTTTATTTTTCCATAAGTTTTATACTCTTTCAAGAAGATGTGTTGACATTGTTAGAATATTTATAATAGACATTCAAAATGAAGACAACAGAGTTGATGTCATCATAATATTGTCATAATGAATTCCAGTTATTGTTGTTTTTTCTAAAGCTGTTTGAATGCTTAAAATATAGAAGCTTGTTTATGCATAAATTAAATAAATAAATACATAAAGGGAACTGAAACTTTTTTCAGCAATCTCACAGTTACTACGTTTTTACCTTGCAGAAATGTAAGATAATCAAACGAGTTTATACCTCACAATTATGATATAAAGTCAGAATTGTGAAAATTAAAAGGCCACAACTACATTTTTTTATTCCCTGGTGAGGTGAACTCAGAATTACAAACAAATGTTAAATAAAATAAAAATAAAATGTAATTGCAACTTTATCTCTCACAATTCTGACTTAATATCTAGCACTATACCTTTTTATCTATTTATTTATTAATTTATTTATATACCTTGGCAGAAACGGGCTTCCAAATTAAAAGGATAGTGCAGACAAAAAATGAAATTTCAAGATAAATTCATAATTTAGCCTTGTTCAGACTGTCAGTCCAAATCAAATTTGTGTGCATATCCAATAGGAATACAATCATATTTAGCAAGTCTGAACGGAAAACAAATCAAGTGAAATCTGATTTTTACAAATCAATTATGAATCCTATTTAAATCTCATTTCTGGAAATCCGTTTCAGTCTGACCACTCAGATCAGATTTAGCTTTTTGCCTGTCACTCCCTCACGGCATGTAAAATATAAACACATCAGACGTTGTTTTTAAAAAACATGCTGAAGGAACTGTACATTCCAGCTGCCTATGTTTCTGCCACTGCGTCATAAAACGCAATATAAACTAGCGCGACAGCAAAATGATCTCACAATGTAATACAACATCTGTTTTGCAAACTGTATTGCTGATATTGCTTTTAGCATAGGCATACGTTGCCAATGAAACCGTGCCATGGAAACACAAATCGGATCCGAACAATGCGATACACAGTCAAAAATGTAATCCAGATTCCAATCGAGTATGAACAGAATATATATATCGGATTTGGACTGCCAGTCTGAACAAGGCCTATGTAATTATCCTTTTTATGTGAACACAGACAAAAGTAGATTTTACTTTTTCTGTTTGGTTTGGTCTGGTCCAACAAATATTCTTTTGCATTTTTAGAAAACAGTAAGTCTTACAGGTTTGGAATATGAGGATGAGTGAATGATGCAGAACCAGAGTATGGTATTCTCTTAAGGAAATGTAAAATTAATTTGTTTGTTTTTTTGTATATGATTTTCATAGATCTGTGTCATTCATCAAGTTCAGATTTAAAGTTTGGTAAATAAACACCTACGACTCGTCATATCAGTCTTTAACAGTCAACATTCAAGTATGTGATAAATCATATAGTGAGCTGCAAAAAAAGCAAAAATATTTTCCTAATCAGCATTAGAAGCAAAGCTACATGAGATATTTGCATGCATTTGCATAAATCTAACTAAATTAATGTGGTTTAATATAAAAAAAAAAAAACTGCCTTTGAAGCAGGAAAAATAAACTTAGCTCAAGATTTTGTTTCAAGTGTGTATTTTGTTTTAAAGGGGCTTAGATATGTTTACTGGAAAACAAGACAAAAATACAAATTAAGAAATGATTGTTTTCCTAGTGTGTATGTGGGATTAAACACCTTCCAGGCGATGTGAACACGGTGTGCCGCAGCCTGATATAGATACAGAGAGAAGGAGAAAGAGAAGAGAGAGGCAAGAAAAGAACAGCACATGCAGATCTTTGACCAGCTGTTTTTAGAACGCCCTCCAGTCCCCATTGGCTGTACGCCCCATTCCTCTTCTCTCCTTTCCTCTCTATCCTCCTTTTCCTCCCTCTCTCTATGAGCTCATTCATGTTTTAACCCCATCACCCCTCACCCGGTTTTACTGTGTATTGTCTTTCCCATAGTTTGGTGAAGAAACACATCTACTCTAGCCTCTCAAAAGTTTCTTCCTTGATGGCGCATCCTGACCTTTTATTCGGTCTCTTTCACATGTGGGTCCTGCGGTCCTTTGTTTAATGAATCTGTCCATATCATTCATTCGGAGTTCTGTTCTGTTCTCTGCGCTTTTCTTGAAGGTGAAAAATGAATTGAGGATGACCCAAAAAAAGTTTGCCTGGAAACTAGGATAAGAACAACTGTTGTCCTACTAGCGACACCATGTGCGGTAAATAGACAGTGTGACATCTGATCTAAGATCTTCATGGTTCCCTCTTCCCTCATTTATAAACCAGTTCAGGAGAAACAGAAATGAATAAGCTGGCTTAGGAGTCACTGACCAGTGACACAGTTCACACACCTATTTTGAGGGGCCACTAGTGACTGTCCTGGCTCACTTGGTACCCCTACATGCGATGAGTCATGGGAATTGTTTGTATATACATACATATATTATATATACTATTTATATTTTGCATGCAAGCAGACCCAGATTCAATTTTCAGATTGAAATGTATTTTTATAATCACTGTGACCCTGGACCACAAAACCAGTCATAAGTAGCACAGGTATTTGTAACAACAGCCAATAATACACATTGTGTGGGTCAACATTATTGATTTTTCTTTTATGCCAAAATCTTTAGGATATAAGTAAAGTAAAGAGTAAAGAGCATTTTCCATGAACAAATAGCATGTTCCATGAAGGTATTTTGTAAATTCCCTACCTAAAAATATTAAAACCTAATTTTTGATTAGTAAAATGAATTGCTAAGAACTTAATTTGGACAACTTTAAAGGTGATTTTCTCATTTGATGTTTTTGCTCCCTCAGATTCCAGAGTTTCAAATAGTTGTATCTCAAGTTATATCTAAATATTATCTTATCCTAACAAACCATTGTCATAGTTCGTTGTGAAGGAAGAGACAGGTCGATGAAGACGAATAAATTCAAACACACTTTAATAATTCCATAACATGTCATCTCCAGCCAGGGCAGGAACACACACAAGGTAACGTTTACAATACTGGACGAAGACAGAATGAATAGACTTGACTATAAGTAGGGGTGCTAATTAGGGACAGACAGGTGAGGAGGATCTACTAATAATGACACAACAAGAACAGGAACGACCAAATATGGGCACATGAGGGAGAAAAAAGTACATACGGTCCTTAACTGTGACAACCATACATCAATGGAAAGCTTATTTATCCAACTTTCAGATTATGTATAAATCTCAATTTAAAAAAATCGACCCTTATAACTGGCTTTGTGGTCCAGGGTCACATGTAATATAAATAAACATTTATATTACTGTTTATATAATAATATATGTAAATATATTATATTAATAACAACAAATGTACTATATAATTTGTTTTATTATTATTATTAAAGAACACACGTCACACCTCTATTCATCAATTTGCACTGGCCACCAATAGCTGCTCGCATTAAATTCAAGGCATTAATGTTTGCCTACAAAACCACCTCTGACTCTCCACCTCTTTACCTAAATTCATTACTTCAGACTTATATGCCCTCTAGAAGCTTGCGTTCTGCAAGTGAATGACGCATTACTGTACCATCCCAAAGAGGCAAAAAAATCCCTTTCACAGACTTTTTCATTTACTGTTCCCATCTGGTGGAATGACCTGCCTAACTCAATCCGAGCAGCTGAATCCTTACCCATCTTCAAAAAACGGCTAAAAACACATCTCTTCCGTCTTTATTTGACCCTCTAACTCTAGCACTCTCTATTCTAATTTTATTTTATCTAATCTGTCTTCTTTTTATTTAAAAAACACACACACATTTGACCCTCTATCAATTGTATATTTATTCTCTAACTGCTAGCATTTCTTGTAAAACTAACACTAAGTTTCTTTTGTCTATATTCTATATACTCGTTTTCTTAATAAAAAAAAATAAAAAAATATCCTACGTGTTAGACTGGTTAGACTAACCAGGACTTGTAATGGCACTTGCATGTTTTTGCTCTTTTGTTGGTTTTGATTGCTTCTAGAATGTCCTCATTTGTAAGTCGCTTTGGATAAAAGCGTCTACTACATGACAAAAAAAAAAATACATTAAAAAAAAAACTATTACATATATGTATATATATATTGTAACATATGTCGGCAGGAATTCAACTGGCTCTACACGTCACCAGAAGGGGGGGGAGCTAAAGAATCAGCAACCCTCTAAAGCCCCTCCTCCGCCTCAGCGCAAAAGCGCGTTTTCTTTCTATTATGGAACAAAGGAATGTGACGGGAACGTTTCTAAAAGACATTCGTTCGTTTCATGACTTTCAAAACATCCACACAAGAAACATATGAATATTAATGTTGTACTCTTTCTCTCATATGCTTGTGGAATATGAATTATTTAGGAAAACGTGGGCTGATTTCTAATCGTGCTTTAAGCTGGAATGTGTAGGTTGTGTTTAGACTTGTATGAACGGTTGCAAAATTGTATGAATCAGTAAGATAACGAATGTGGTGATATTATAAATGTGTAAACCTGGTAAGAGTTTTAATACAGGGGTAAAAAGTTATTTTTCGTCACATGAAAGTGCCTTGCAAGAGCAGCCGTGCAGGCGGGGCTCCGCCCCGTACCGACGCTCTGATTGGACCAGCCGACCTGTGGGTGATGTCCAAACCCGGACAGTTTAAAACAACCGCTGTGTGCGCGCTCTCCCTCTTGACTCTCTTGTACCTCGCTTGTAACTCTTCCTCGCTCGCCAACACCGGAAGGACGGCCCGCTGGAATCTCGCCTTAAGACCGGCTGAGACAAATAACACACGTGTGAAAACTGCACTGGAGCATTTACAGTGCTCCAGACAGTGCAAAAAAACAATTGTGTTTTTTTTGCACAATTAACATTAACATTCTTTTCAACAATTAAAATGTTGAAAGAATGTTATCCTTTCAACATTTAACCTCAAAACTTTCGTATGTGTGTGTATGTTGTGTGTATTACGTATGTTAGGATATTAGTATTGAAAATAAACCATGTTTCGTTTTATAAAGAATTGTCTCTGGAATGTGATTTTAAATATTTTCATCCTTATTTGCCCAAAGATAACGTTACCTAGCTGAAACTTGAGAAATTATTAATCTCGTTTTATTGTTACCGGGGCCACGGGGCAATAGAAGCGAGATTTAATAAGAGATATACTGATGTAGTAATCGCTGGACGAGCACTCAAAGTATAAATAGTAAGTTAAATATTAATATTACTTCGATCAAGCAATATTGAATATTTAATAACTAATTCCCGGAGCTGAAACAAGAGCTCCATATTAAACTGGCATTACAATATATATATATTTTTTTTTTTCTTTTTTTATATTATATTATATATTTGGCACATTCCTCCAGTTTACGTGGGAATAACTACAGATTGACTACTCCCTTGACACTGATTGTCAAATTTCATTTGTGAGATCTTTTTTTGCTTTTAACTTTATCTGAATCTCTACTTTCCCCACTTTGTCTTTTGCTCTCTGCCATCCAAACTAGCACACTCTTCTCCTAAACATTCTTTCAATTGCCCACCTCCTTCACTTGCCACAATTGCTTTTCCTCTTCCTCTCTTTCTTTACTTGAGCATCCTGTCAGTTCTGATGACCTGGTCCTTGGTAACCGGTCTGGAGTCTTAGATTAGCTCTCCAGTGGAGGGAAAGAGTGAAGGATCATCTCTATAGCTTTGATGTGAATTTCAGCTGGGTCAGATACTCTTGACTGCAGAGTAGCCCGTTTTGTATTTGCTACACCGAAGGCATAACATTTTAGGAATTTATAAGCTTTGATTGAGATAGAGCATCAGCAATTCACACACTTCACACACTGTCACCAATGTGAGGGGCAGGTGGAGACGCGAGCGGGGAGGGTGGGGTTAGAAATAACTGAAAAAGAAAAAAGAGGTCATATGAGAAAGGGAACGAAAAAGAGCTTAAAATCAAGTTTGGCAGAGAAAGGAGCTCTGCCAGGGAAGGGGGGATGGGCAGATGGGGAAAGAGGTGATGTGTTTGTGGAGATAAAGAGAACACCATGGTGATGGAGTGATAGAAAAATGACTGTGGGGTGCAGGCTCTTTTAGCTGAGCATCAAAGCTAATGCTCAGGGATCTCTGATCCTCAAAAGGTCAACACAAATACTGACAGGATGTGTGTGTTTGCATGCTTGTGTTAGCACTGCAAATCACTGTCTAAACCTTCCAAAGACGCATTTGTTTCAGAACTTAAAGGCTAACAGTTCAGGAGAAGCACATTAGGAGCATTTCATACAGAAGGGTTGGAAATTGCAGCCCATTTCTTCTGATCGTCACCTACTTTGCACACTAACTCTTCCCTTTCTCTCTATAGCTAAAGGAAGGAATTTAGAGGTCAGTTATATACGTTTATGAAAACAAGCCAAACCAAACCTTTTTAGCATTTACATTTAATATATGATTAGCCACTTTAAACTCTGTTTGTTAAAACTTTATTTTCCTTTTTAACAAGAACCGTGAAACCAAAAAGCATGAAACACGATGCAGAGGTCAACGATGCAATGACATAACAATGACCAATTAGATTGCAAAATGAATAGCTGTGATAGACATGTTCAGTGATGAGCAAATAAAACAAATGCTTTGACTTCTAAAGACATATTTTGTGATGTCTGTTCAATGTTTTCACAATTTAGGGGCTTTCCCAGCTAATATTTATATATACTTAATTATTTC
This sequence comes from Gymnocypris eckloni scoliostomus, assembly GCA_027564155.1. Classification (NCBI taxonomy): domain Eukaryota; kingdom Metazoa; phylum Chordata; class Actinopteri; order Cypriniformes; family Cyprinidae; genus Gymnocypris; species Gymnocypris eckloni. Next base: position 31,006,786 of record CM050415.1, on the reverse strand, counting down.
ATCAAATCGACGGCACTAATGATTATACAAATTTGCCTGAATTCTTAAAAATATCTAACCTGTATATACCACTAAAACAATGTTTCACACATACGATTCATATGAAAAACCGCATGCACAATAATACAAGTAAACCTGCTGAGGAATTATTTTTAATAAATCAGGCCATACCTGTTTAAGGTAGTTAACAGGTTAAACTGTTTAAGCTGTGTCTAACCAGGTTGGTCCCAGGCCTACTGGTTGGTTAATTCTACTCAACCACCAAACTCAAGTTGTACAGACAAATAAAGACCAAAGCTTCAACCAACGAGTTCATCCGAAGTTGGTTTCAGCTGTTTTTACACCAGGAAAATGGCTTTAGCATTTACTGAGCAACCATTTTTTTAATCTGTTACACCTAACCTGGTACGGTCTAAAACACACACCACCTTTACACCAATCCAGCATCATTATTTATGCCAGGGCACATGCACACACAGACAGAGCACCTGCTGGGACTGGTACGAGCAGAGCTCTCCTTGCGATGTACTCCAGCGCACACCTCACCAGCAGGATTATTGAGATTAATAAACGGTGATTATTAAGATGAATGCACCGATTATGTCTGTTGTGCCTTATGCTGCCACTGTCGTTAATTAAGGCCATATCGTTAGCACACCACCTGCAGATACTAACCCCGTACTCATCCATCCCCATCACCGAGGGCAAGAGTAACCATGGCGTGCTCGCAACACCTTGCTGTGGTTTTGGTATAAAGTCTGTGGTTATTAAGATATAGTACGAATATTAGAGGCTCTTTAGCCAAAGCGAGGCAATATTCCTATTGTTCAGTAGATTTCCTGCCCAAAGAAAACAGTCTAAGAAGGTTAGATGGTCTCCGTGCTGGTCTGGTCTGGTCTGTTTTGATGGTTTTAAACAGGTTGAGGGCCGGCTAAACCTGCTAAATACCAGTTTGTCAGAATAACCCCAGCTTGGTCTGAGTAGAAAACAGTGCCAGATAGTAACTGATTGCATGCAATCTGGATTATAATCAGATTACAAACATTTTAAAACTTGTAATTATATAATATTACATTTTAAAATACTCAGAGTACAGTTACTTTATTGATTGCATTATTACATATTATTAACGCAATAGATTATTATTGATTTTCCCTAATTATAATTATTTTTTTATCTTTTAGGTTTTTATTTTTAAAACAGCCACCCGTTTACATTCAGAAAGCCTTCCTGTTTTGTGGACATTCACACTGGAAATTTCAGACTGCAAATATTTTTGTTGCTAATATAATTTAATATTTGTTTACCTTCACACAGAGTTCAGTCATTAGTCAGGTGGCTACAAATCAGGTTTAAGAAGTGTTTCAACATTGCATCAACTACTGATGAACAATCATTTTATTTCAAATTACATCCTCACGAACCCACTTCAGCTCGGTCTTTAACTGTGTGGGCAATGGCATTGATTTTCTCTTTAGCTGAAGGGATGACATCACTGTTCGAGGGGAGCAGCATGTGGGTGGCTCTTCTGCATGCCTGTCTTTAGTCACCTATTAGGACAGCGGTATTTTAACTTTGAATATTTCTCCATGATTTAATTCATTATTAGATGTTCTGATAAACTCGCTCACATACCATGAGTGAGAGGGGCTGCATAGTGACACTGACTTAATTGGGAAGGTGACTTCAGATATCTAATGAGCTGCATGAAGGCTGGAGATGAGAAGGGAGGAGGACTGCAGGAGAATGCTCCCAATTATCTTTAAAAATCCCTCTGTAATCCTTCACACTGAATGGAAATTGTGCAGAAGGGAAAAGCATGGGAAGATAAAGATTACAATTATAGTAAAAATCACATTTTTTTCCATGCAGTAATCTGCCATCTTTGGGCAATGAGCTTTATGGTTTTTCGGTGGTCATTCATCTCAAGAAGCTGGAAAGGAATAAAAAGGGAGAATGAAACAATGAGGACAAAAGAGGAGGACAGCATCGTTACGGAGTTGATAGTTTTCAGTAGACATCCTGCTGAAAACACCAGTTTAAATCTAGTTTATACTAGTTAGTGCTGCCGGTCTTTTCAAGAAAAACTGCCTATCAATGCTAGTGATAGTTGGCAATTGCAATTTCATCAAACTAAATATTTTTAAGCAATCTATAAACCTTTATTTTGAACTGAATTGAACTCAGGGCTTGTTTGAATTAAATGAATATAATTGAGAGAAAGGGGGCGGAAAAAGCAAAGAGATGAATAGTGAGGAGTTTCAACAGGGAGAATTTGTCCCACTTTAACCAGCAGTAAATCCCACGCAGCACAGCCTTACAATCCAGCACTTACTCAGAGAGACGGATGAGAGAAGACCGGGGGGAAGGTGCGTAAATGCTCCAATGGCTTGAGCACAGAATGAAAACATTGCTGTAGGGAGAGTGCGCTGGAACTGACTTCACATCTCAACATCAACTGCATTCATTAATAAAATGCATAATCTCTCAAAAAACAGGGTTCCTCTCTTTTTTGACATTTAAAATGTATTTAATTTATTTGTATGTTTTTTCAGCTATGAGCACTTTTGGACCTGTGAACCCTTAACATATTGTTGCACTCTCGCTAGTTTAATTTGTCCACTGTCAATATCCAACAATGGACATGTGTGTGCATCAAAGGGTATTTTACCATTTTTTTTTTTTTGTACAATTTTGATGTGATTTTAGTTTTTGGACTTCAATGGCAAAGTCTTTTTTCTTGCTAAGGTTCTAGCATTTAATATATTCTAAATGCACTAGATAATAATATTTTCACAATATTGGAAAATTTGGGAAAATGGCAGCATAACTGGAAATTCTGCACAAACCCTACATAGTAAAATAGTGTAAATAATATTTTCCATAGTTATTCCTCCATTAGTCACAATATGTATTCTTAAGAATTAGTACAGTAGGAAAAAACTACTTTAATGGGTCAAAATAGCTAATCAAAGATGGATGGATAAATTAATTCGATTTTCGTTGTGGCCTATTGTTTAGATCCTCATAGCATTAAAAATATAATGATGTAGTAATTTTCATAAAATAAATCATCTCTATAGATGTTACTGCCATAAGAAATCTGATATTTTGGTTAAAATCCACCTCTGGGACATAACAGTGCATGTAGTTGAAGAAACACCCACATACATGTGATTGTACCCAAGCAGCCTCAGTTCTCAGGCAGTGTCTATGGAAACAGAATATCCACTGACGTGAACAAAGAGAAATAGCTAGGAAATGGAGAACACAATAGATGGAGGTTCATCGACTGATAGCAACTGGGAAAGCCTGGTGCGTGGGCTGACCGGGGGTTTCTGCCACACAAGCACTCATAAATTTGCTGTCTTCCCTCCATACCAATCCTTCTCTCTCTCTCTTCTCTTCATTCTCCTGACCCCCTCCCTTTAAGCATAATGATAATTGCATGCTTTATGAGGAACTGAAGCAGGAGGGCAATGCATAGCTCATCTACACGGCACAAGATGGGATGGGTACGATGACCCCTCTCAGCCATTACAGTGATTAAATAAGATGCACTCTGTCCCTATATATGTGATGCAGATCATGGGCTTCTTCAGCTCTTAGCACAGGAAGGGGAACAGATTCTACTTTGCTAGTGATAGACGTTTAATTCATGACTGTAATGTCGGTATCATTTTATGAAGTCTTCATGAAGTCTTTGAAATACATGTTAAAGCATGGCTGTCCTCCATTTGATAGAAGCTGGGGGCTGGGGGCGTAGAAAGTAAGGCTCTGTAATTTTATAATGAGTTTAAACAGTTTTTCTCTAATGTTAAGGAATCTGAATTAGGTCTTGAAAATGTCAAGTGTGCTTGACTGCATTGCACGTCTGCATATGTGTCCATTTGATCATTATTTGATCAGTAACTGCTACAATAATAAGTAAACATGCACAAAACTGTTTTCAGCATGCAATATTAATTGCACCAGGCAAATAGCAAATATATTTATTTCAAAACGTTGTGTTTTGTTAAGGTGCAGTATTTAATATGCTTAGTTTACATAGAAAGAAGGTGTGTTTGCCTTGAACACAAGTACTTAATTTAAATAGGGTATAATGTATTTTCAGCACATATAGTAATGGCATTGTGGGTGGCATGTGAATAAGATGCAGCATTTGTTTAGTTAACACACCACATGCAAAACGGTGAATCCGTTTAAGGAAATAGCCCATTTGTCATTGTACTCCAACACTGCAAAAAGGATTTTTACATTTAGTATTTTGTCTTGTTTTCCAATATAAATGTCTAAACATTCATAAATCAAGACACAAGCAACATGACATAAAATATTAAGCATTGTTTTCTGAAATAAAATGTACCAAATGTAAATGTTTATGCTAAATGAAAAAGAAACAAATATATCTGCCAGAGGGGTAATAAAAATAAACTTAATTCAAAAGGAAGGGAAGTTTATTAATGTGACCCCACTGGCATTCTTACTGTAAAAGGTTACTCCACCCCAAAAAGAACATTTTGTCATTAATCACTTACCCCCATGTCGTTCCAAACCCATAAAAGCTTTGTTCGTTTTCAGAACACAATTTGTTGCGCAGCTGACACAGAACAGCGTATGCAATTTGCGTCCAGTGGATACTCTCCAAAATGGCGCTGCGGTGACTCGGACAAGACAAGTTGTTGAATAAACTCGTAATTTGTATTTTCTTTGTGTACAAAAAGTATTATCGTCACTTCATAACACTCAGATTGAACCACTGATGGCAGATGGACTATTTTGACGATGTCTTTCATACTTTTCTGGGCCTTGACAGTGTTAATTGCTTGGCAGTCAATGGGACAGTCACAAGCCTCCCAGTTTGCATCCAAAATATCTTAAATTGTGTTCCGAAGACAAACAAAGCTTTTACAGGTTTGGAACGACATGGGGGTAAGTGATTAATGACACAATTTTCATTTTGGGGTGGAGTAACCCTTTAACTTAAACTTTTACAGAATATAAGACTTAATATCTTCTTTCATTTTGGTTCTCAAAAATATCTTGATTTAGGAAACATGATTTAAGGACTGGAAAACAAGTCAAAACTATTTTTGGAAGTGAACATTTGTCTATATGTGAAAGACATAAGCACAGCTGAATTAGAGAATATGAATATTTTAAAACTGTGATTGGCAGTCATATTTTCATGTTTCTCTTCTGATATAAAGACATGAAATTTGAAGATACTAAAACTATATTATAATATGTATTTGGACACAAAGAACCTACAGTACAGAGCATTGCAGACATGAGAAGATTTGTACTTTTGAGATATAACTGTTTACAGTATCAATACACGCTGCATCTTATTCTCTGTTTTACCTCAAGGATACCTTTTCCCTTTCATTTTATGTTTGTAATCTTTGTTCGGTTCTTCCTTCCTCTGTTCTGTTATTCCCTTTCATCTTCACCTTCTCACTCTCTCTCTCTCTCTTTTCTCCCACTCCTGCTCCAGCTAATTGCCGCAGAGCTCACTGATAGAAATCAATGTGCAATGTTTGATTGTGAGCCAAAGCACAGGAAGGTGAAGCAGAGCAATAAACATCACAAATACAAAAACATACACACTCAGCACTTGCATATCTGATCCTTGGATGATTAAGAGGTGTCTCACACAACACTGTGTTTGTGTTGGGCTTCCCACAGAACCCCTGACTAAAGCCTTGAATCAATCTAACCATAATGCCATTTATTATATTTGAGCATGCATATTATTCATTTATTGCATTAAAGTCGACCTCAAATAGCTTTGAGCTGCATAAAATGCAATAACTGACAAATCCAACAGAGTAAAAGGCTGGTACTGCTATAAAAATCTATCAGCAAACCTTTTCAGCCTTTATACGTTGAGACTGCTGAGATGGGATAGTTCACCTGACAAATATTATTCTGTTGTAATTTTCTTGAATTCATTACATCCTTCCAAACTGTAGCTCCCCAGTGCCGTTGTCCTGACATTTTATCCTACCCGTCAGATTTTCCTACCTCGGCTTATTGCATGCGCGCATCAATATTGCATCCTTTTTCTCAAGCTGAACAACAATATTTAATGTATCTGAATTACTGGAAGGGTAGATTTAGGGTTGTGGTAGGTGTAGACGTTAGAAAAACACAATCTAATAGGTAGAACAAATATTTATTGTTGGTTTCCGGTACTAGATGTATCTCTTCTATCCACAACCGCGAATATAACATGTACTTACTGTATGTGCATTACTGTAAGGGAAAGTTTAGGGTTGTGGTAGGTGTACAAATTAATAAAATATAATTTAACAGGTAGTATTTTTCATTGTCGAATTTTACTACCCACTGTTTTAATGGGAGGTAGGAAAATCTGACAGGGTAGGACAAATGGACAGAACACCGGCAGCACTCATATAGCCCCAGACCATGACACTCCCACCACCATGCTTGACTGTAGGCAAGACACACTTGTCTTTGTACTCCTCACCTGGTTGCCGCCACACACGCTAGACACCATCTGAACCAAATGAGTTTATCTTGGTCTCAACAGACCACAGGACATGGTTCCAGTAATCCATGCCCTTAGACTGCTTGTCTTCAGCAAACTGTTTGTGGGCTTTCTTGTGCATCATCTTTAGAAGAGGCGTCCTTCTGGGACAACAGCCATGCAGACCAATTTGATGCAGTGTGTGGCGTATTGTCTGAGCACTGACAGGCTGACCCCCCACCCCTTCAACCTCTGCAGCAATGCTGGCAGCACTCATACGTCTATTTCCTAAATACAACCTCTGGATATGACGCTGAGCACGTGCACTCAACTTCTTTGGTCGACCATGGCGAGGCCTGTTCTGAGTGGAACCTGTCCTGTTAAACCGCTGTATGGTTTTGGCCACCATGCTGCAGCTCAGTTTCAGGGTCTTGGCAATCTTCTTATAGCCCACGCCATCTTAATGTAGAGCAACAATTATTTTGTCATATCCTCAGAGAGTTCTTTGCCATGAGGTGCCATGTTGAACTTTCAGTGACCAGTATGAGAGAGCGATTACACCAAATTTAACACACCTGAGATCCTGCAACACTAATGAGTCACATGACACCGGGGAGAGAAAATGGCTAATTGGGCTCAATTAGCAGGGGTGTACTCACTTTTGTGGCCAGCGGTTTAGACATTAATGGCTGTGTGTTGAGTTATTTTGAGGGGACAAAAATTTACACTGTTATACAAGCTGTACACTCACTACTTTACATTGTAGAAAGTGTCATTTCTTCAGTGTTGTCACATGAAAAGATATAATAAAATATTTACAAAAATGTGAGTAGTGTACTCACTTCTGTGAGATACTGTATGTATATACAGTATTCCTGTGGCTCAGTGGTTAGAGGATTGCGTTAGCAGTGCAAAGGTTGTGGGTTCGATTCCCAGGGAACACATACTGACAATACAAATGTATAGCCTGATGCATGTAAGTCGATTTGGACAAAAGCGTCTGCTAAAATGTAATATAATATATATATATATATATATATATATATATATATATACAAAAAAGAGCAGTTTGACAGTTTTCTCATAACTATAGCAGAAATACTGAAGGAAAATGTCTTACATCTATAATCTATACTGGTTTTAGCTATTGGGGGACTTTTGAGTCAAAAAGGTTAAGAACAAACTGGCTTACATGTCCTCTCACTGCATTGAATGCTACTGAAAAGTAGCTATGTATTCTGACAAAATAGAGCACAATTATTTCATTATAATATAGTCAGTGTTTTACAAGTGACCAACTCTTTTTGAAGGACTCTCAAAAACACCACCACCACCACCACTCAGGACAGTCACTAGTTACGCGTTTGTGATGTGTGATTGTGTGCATATTCTTATGGTGCCATCAGCCAATCAGCATTGTCATGATGTTATTTTTCAGTTCTAGTGCGATTAGTCACATGACATTTTACAACTCAAGTGATTGCTCATGCCTCCTCAATTCACACAATTGTTTTTGCACATTTCAAATCGTGCACTCCAGCTAATCAGCAGCCACTGAAATGAACAGGAATGCTAACAGATCGCTTTCTCCAGGAATTACAGACCTTATTGTTTTGACAACAGTCGTTATTTCTTGGCACAAAAATTGCACACTACACCTCTAAGTATTCTTTTACATTCATTATTCTATTCTCTTTAAGCAAAAGCTGTCATCTTGAAAACCAAAACAGAAACTAAAAATGACAGCCAAAAAAAACTAACCTAATATACTAACCCTGCGAAAGCAGAAGGTACTGCTCACCTGCTATCTTTCTTCTCGACCTGAAAGCCTAGTGAAACAGACTGTATGGAGCAGAGAGACTTGTGTAAATCTGTCTCCTACATGAAAGCGTCTTTGATAGGCCTCTACTCTCATCTCATCTCCACAAGCATACCACTAATGTTCTGCCTCCCAACCAAAATATCCCCAGCAACACCTGGCACCATGAAGAAGAAAAAAACAGATTAAATCATTAGAGAAATACATGGGAGGATGGGAAAGAGATTGGGAGATGAAGGAGGGAGAGCGGAGAGGTAACAAGGGGGAGGGATGAACAACTTCATAAGCTTGGCACTGTGTTCCTGGTGCCGTGCCCGTTGTTTATGTCCACACACATCAAAGGCTGCGGTAATAGCTGCTGTTTGCAGGCCCACATCTCCAGTTCACCTTGACTGGCCTGTTATACGCTACTGGCCAGAGCAGTGCTCAAAGACGGCTGATTCCTCACTGAGCAGGCCAAGAAGTTTCTGAACCTGGGCGCTGGAACGCCAGTACGCCTAATGAACGAATATTAGGAGATGAGCGTCCCATAGTACAGCGGCTGGAGCAGCTCCAGGTCTTCACCAGCTGTGCTGCTCTTGTTTACAAGATGCCTGCTGCTGGAGCAGCCTCGCAACAGGCCTCCGCACCCAACCGCATCCTCAAGCTCGCTTGAGCAGCCGAGCCCAACCTGAGTGCGTATGCGCTCTAAACGTCCATCTGTGTCCCTCGGTGCCCTCTGAATAAGCGTAAAGCCATTCAGAAACGCTGTTGAGAAGAATGTGGAAAATTGGTGTTTGTAAAATCGCAAACCTAACTCTGCAACTATGTTTCTCTGTTACAGGAAACTTCAAAGGATTGTGTAAGCAGATAGATCACTTTCCAGAAGACACAGATTATGAAGCAGATGCCTCAGAGTACTTCTTACGTGAGTGCCCCCTTTAGTGTTTCTGTGACAGTATTCATGTTCTCACCATCTTGTTCTTTCCTGTTCAATCTGTGAGGCATTTTAAGTAGTACCAGATATGCTATTTTTGCCCTAGTACTGTTACTGCTGAAACAAAAGGGAAAAAAATGTAACCTACATGTACAATCTTTGAAAAACAGAAAAAGTCCAAAAGTTTGAAGAAGGTTATTACCAGGCCCGCAGAACTCTGCACATTTCCCATTATTCGCAAAGTTATACGTATTATTTGCTTATAATTAAATAAAATATTAAAATAGTTTAATATTAAAATAAAAATATGAAATATGCTAGATAGTTTCACCTTTCAGCAACAAATAAGAATGTAGTACTATATTATTTTCTAATAAAAAATGCAAACACATATCATGAAATTAAGCACCATTTATCTTGGTTGAACTTGTTCATTTTGTCATAAAATATTTTTGCAAACAATAAGACTGTAGTACTCTAAAACAAGTTTTAATTAAAAGTGTAATCAATCATTAAAATGTTATTAATAATGAAAAATATGAAATATTAAGGATTATTTTAGCTTTCATTTACAAATAGGAATGTTATACTCTGACCACAGTTTAGAAAATTGTACTATAAATATTTGATTAACATTTGTAAAAAAACGCAATAAGAAGCTACAAGAAAGAATGATATCTTATATAACATATTTTACTATGTTTACTGTAAATAGTTTTAAGAAAATGCAGCTTATTTTCTCAAAAAGGAGAGAATGCTAAAAAATAAAAAAATGAATGCAATAGAGCTGTACTTCAAGTAATCTCCTAGTCTTTACTTTGTTCCACCTATCTTTGGTTTTCTCATGCTGTTCAGCCGTGTAAGGATGGTCTGTTGTCTCTGCGGGAGAGTGTGAATGTTTCCTCACTCTGTTTAGACTCTCAGCAGCGGCAGACTCTCTAGCTCGTACAGTACGGCTCAACTGGGCCCGATTACAGTACACTGGCTCCCTCGTAAACACAGAGCATTGATTTCCACTCTTTTTTCGTCTGCGCAAGCAGACCCGGGAAGTGAGTGTCAAACAAGCCACATGCATCAATCTTAAACTCACAAGCAGGACTATCAGTTACTGTCATCAAAACAAGGGCCTGAATTGACCAGAAACAACATGGTAACAACAAGAGTAATTAAAGATTCTGGACACTTTGTGCAGGAAAACAATGGCAGACTACTGGAGAGAGAAGGAAAGGGTCAATTTATACAGGGACTGTTTGGAAACTTAATTAATGTCATCAGTGAAATTACTGACAAACAATAATGAAGACAAAAAAATGTTCATCTTGACCATAATTCCTAGATTTTTGAATAAAACATACTGTTCAGAAGTTTTCTTTAGTAAGATTGTTTTTATTTGATCAAAGTTATCATAATTGCAATATTTTTAAATATTATTACAGTTTAATATATTAATATTTTAGTGTCACGTGATCCTTCATAATTCAATTCTAATATTTCTGCTCAAGAAAAATGTATTCTTATTATTTTTATTTTTATTATTCATTTTGAAAAGAGTTGTACTGCTCAGTACTTTTGTGAAAACCCTGATACATATTTCTAGGTTTATAAACTTCAAAAGAACATTTATTTTGTAACAATTTAATAGACTTTTGATCAATTCGATGTATCATTGTTGAATAGATGTGTTAATTTTTTCAAGAAAATTAAATAAATAAATAATACTAATCACAAACTTTTGAATGGTAGTCTAAATAGCAATGAACTAACAAATTAGCACATTCTGAAAAAGAAAAATCAATAAAGATATAACTATTTTGAATAATCCAATCATAGTTCAAATGCACATTAAAGTAAACTTTATGCAGAATGTGTAAGTCCCTCTGTAACAACTAAAACACGGACAGTGAATAACTAAACATGGCTGTTGTGACACACCTAGCACCACGTTTTGGAAATGCTGTGTGAGTCAAAAGCTTGATACACCTGCACTTTGTACTATTTTATTGTGCTCTGTCTCAATGAATGACCACTTACTGATCCAAATCAGCATATAACACAACAATTTCACAGTATTATTTAAATAAGCTCAGATTGTATCACTGATTAATAATAATATGTAAGAATGTTACGTTCAGCCAAAAGAATCGCAGCTAAGGAATCAGGCGTTTGCCCATCCAGTCAGAACCATTTAACCTACTTAACCAAGCACCCATTAGTAAGATAGTAATATCAGATAAAAGACCATACAATTCTCCCAGTACAGATCCTTCTTCAATATCGAAGCCCAAACAGGGGGCTGACCTGCTTTAATTGACTCTTCACTGAGCCTGTGATTATAGCTCATCCAGTTAAACAGTGCAGGTTATGCAGTTATGCGGCAGCATTGACCCCATTGCGGTTCATCCTTAATTGACACTGTCATTATGATGCATTCACTTTCTGAGCGCCCAGGCCTCAGTCTGCACGTCTGAGTCGAATCTATCCAAGCGTGACTCGCGCTTTGGGCTGCCAGGTGGGTGCCGAGCCGGTCACATTGCGTGCAAACTCCACAGATAAAGCCTTGCTAGTGAGTCTTGGCGCTTTGAGCACTTGTAATGTCCCATATGCAGCAATAAAGACAGTTATGATAACAAGATTAAAGAACGACCCCCAGAGAAAGACTCCGACATTGGGACTAGTGCACCAGGAGTGGTCAAAACGACCCGGGACAGAGAACTACCACAGACCTCGCGCTCTCTAACTGTGTGTGCGCACGTATATGAATGCATATGTGTGTTTGTCCTATTCCTTAGCTGCAATTGGATGAATAGGCCGCAACGCTCCCAGTGGCTTGTGAATTAGGACACTCACTTCCATAAATATTTCAGCCTCTTTCTTATATAGGTCAGCTTTTCTGTCTCTCTCACTTTCTCTCCTCTTCTTCCTACTTCTCTTCTCCATGCATGTCTTATCACTTCAGACATCTGTTCTGTAGTACTTTTGGTCACCAACTGTGGGTTAAAGTAGAGTGATGGGAGCTCAACGGAGTGAGAAGATACAGCGGCGTAGGTTTCAATGAGATGTCATGCACCAATAAATAAATTAATGTTTTCTCATTTTTAACAGTACATTATGAGTGAAAAATAGGTGTTGTAGCTAACCTTAATACCAAGTTGTTCTGAATCCTTCAAGAGCAGTGCAGTCACTCAAGGATAGCCTATATGCATTGCTGCGAGGACTATCTAGCTGAACTTTAGCATTGATAGTTACTTGTAGAAAGAGTGTGTTGTAATACATAAAGTTTGTAAATATAGGCCTGCAAAGGGGTTATCTACACTACTGCTCAAAAGTTTGTGGTCTGTAAGACTTTTCATAGTTTTTTTAAATAAGTCTCTAATGATTAAAAATACAGTAATATTTTAAAATATGATTACAATTTAAAATAACTGTTTTCTGTAATTATTATTATAAAATGAAATTTATTATAAATGTATTCCGGTGATGTCAAAGCTGTTTTCAGCATCATTACTCCAGTCTTCAGTGTCACGTGATCCGTCAGAAATTGTTCTTATATGTTGATATTCTTGTCATTATATTGACATTCTAATTCTAATATGCAGCTGTGCTTCTAAATATTTTTGTGAAAACCTTTATAATTTATACAAAAAGATATAATGTATTTGACTATGCTGGATCAGGCCCCGTTTACACTAGTGCGTTTTCGTTTTAAAACTCATAACTTTTGCTACGGATACGCCTTTCGTTTACACTACTTTGGCGTTTTCAAGGTCGAAAACTGAGACTTTTAAAAACGCTGCAGACCCCATTTTAGTTTGAAAACTCCGGGGTAGCGTTTCAGTGTAAATGGACCAAAACTGAGATTTTTGTACCTATGATGGTACAATAGAATCCCTATTCGACCGCTCCAAGCACGCAGACGCGTCCGTGATCTAAATAATAGAGTCTACCTATACATATCTTTGGTTGCACCTGCATGAATGGTCATATGACATGCGTTTTTGGTTATGTAGTGTAAACAGAGATCGTTTCTGAAACGCACTGGAAACGCCAGTGTAAACATTGATCGTTTTCATTCTAAAGCACAGTTTTAAAACGAAAACGCACTAGTGTAAACAGGGCCTCAGAAAGCTCTCGGATTTCATCAAACATATCTTAATTTGTGTTCTGAAGCTAAACGAAGGTCTTACGGGTTTGGAACAACATGAGGGTGAGAAATTAATGACAGAATTTAAATTTGGGGGCGAACTATCCTTTTATAATTAATAATACTCTCATGATTTAAGACTAAGGCTGAATTTGGAATAGCACACTACCCTCAGTTTTTAACAATTTTCAACAAAGTATTTTTCGTTATATTAAACTCTTCTTTTGCTCTACACGACACAATGGGAGAAATAGTAAGAGTAGTATACAAGTGTGCTATTCTGCCTAAATAATGGTAAAGCATTTTTCTATCATTTCTAATTAGGCGGCAAAACAAATATCCATAAAAAGTTGCCTTAGCCAATAGAGAAAAGGTTATATGTTTCTGATACAGAGAGCGGCATCTCATACAAAAGTCTTTTCAACAGTTAACCCTCTTCCAAACAATTGGGGATCTACAGTATACCTATGAGCAAATATACAAAGAGTTTCCAGACTAATTCTGAATAGGAGGGTTTTAGATGCACCTCACATTTATGCTAGTATCATGTGCTTTAGTAGACACTGTGGTTTGGATGCTCTCATCTCCACCACTCGTTGAAACAGTTATGTAAGAAATCTGAGCCTCGACCGAGGAGCCACATTAGTGAAGTGACACAAGTGATGTCATACAGTTCAGTGATACACCAAAGAATTGACATTTACTGAAAAAATACACTGCGCTTATGTAGACATGGGGAAAACCTGGGGAAATAATAACAGGTCAGCGTTCACATACGTTCTAATACTGCACATAAAAGCGCATGTATATTCATGCCTATATTTTTAGACACAAACATTTGCATACTTGCATGCAAAATAACTGTATGGATTCATCCACATTTGATTATGAGGGAATTGCACGCTGATTCTCAAGCACCTGCTGGCAAACACTCAGAGGGTTACCATGAAAGAAATATCTACGACGTAGTAACAGCGCATCATCTGCATATGTATTTAAAGCATGCGCAAAACACACAGGAACGCACACACATTCGCACAGGCCCTATCAGTGGCAGGCTTCTCTTTGCTGGAGTGATCACGGGTATGCAGCCTAGGCAGAGGAATCAGGCAGTTCACACATCCACACACAGTTATATAAGAGTGCTGAAGCATTCTGAAGCGCCAGTGGGTTTTTAGATCATGCCGTGTCAGAGCTGCAATATTCCACAGAGCTACCGAAGACCAAACAGCGCTGGGAGAGGGGGAGGGGAGCACGAAAAAGCAGGAATAAGAGGGACTGAGAGAGCAAGATAGAGGGAAATTTTGAGAAAGAGAGCCAAGTGGTAGACGGAACTTGTTGGAGGAGAAAGACAAGTGGGGTATTAAGGGTGAAAGCCAACCTGGTCTCATAAAAATACATACCTCTGTGCACTTTCTGTGCGACAACGTTTTACGTACCCTATTGCACGTTTCGCCGCAGTTTCAAAGAGAAATGTCCACTGAGTGGCGCTAAAACACAGCTTAAATACGTGAACCCTGGCACATTTTTATTACGTAGATATAGGTACATATTGCTGTGTTTTTATTACATTGCTACATAAACGTATTGCGGCGGTTCAGAATTCAAATATCCGGGGTCTGTCCCTAAAAGTTAATGCTCTATCGTGTTGGAAATATGCCCTACACCAAACCCAACCCTAAACCTAACTGATAGTGTTAACAAATGCAAAACTGATATAAACATGTATTTGTTGATGCAACCGTGTCATTTCATCTTCCTTATATGCAGATTTGAACTGCTTTGTCGAACCGTGATTACACAGGATTCAAACCAGAGCTCCTCGCCTCCTAAATACGTCTCCGTGAGCTACCAAACAAACTTACTGTCTACGAAAACCCATAGATATGAAGCTGGATATGTGCGATATACTAACATTCAAAAGCATCAGTTTTAAAATCTCCCAGCTTTTTAATATTGTTTTGAAGTCGTAACATGATATTCTTCAAGTCATTTTGCGAAAATTACTCTTTATTAATCAAAACTCTGTAAATTTGTGTGAAAAGGAGTAAAATATGTCTGAGTTTTACTGCCTCTAGTGTTTGTTTATTTTGGAAACTGCTGTAATGTAGTTATTGGTACGTATTTGGTGTCTCGCTAAAAAGTGCACCCAGGTACGTAAATGCCATGAGACCAGGTAGGTGAAAACTGTAAAAGAGATAATGGCTGAATTCATTTCACGTGTTTTTATTATTATGCCCTTTATTTGTTCCTTTCCCCTTTATCACTGGAATTTTGTTTCACCTTCATCCAGCTAATGTGAGCCACAGCATTAGCAATTAGCTTTAGCATTTTTCTGTTTAAAATACACTATTAACAAACACTGATCCTTAAATGTGGACTGTCGTGCTTTTTTTTTTTGTATAGTAAAATAAAGCAATAAGCCCCAAGAAACTGTGGTTTACAGTGAATTTATAACAGCTAAGGGGCGTTGTTAGGCACGTGGAGTCTAAATCCCCCTTAGCTGTTATAAATTCACTGTAAACCACGACTTCACATGGTTTATTACTTTAAGACCTACTAAAGGTAACATGCTAATTTCTTATACTGTATAGACCTTCACCAAATTTGAAAATATATTAGAATTTCTTATTCTTATATTGTTAAAACAATAGTCTTTAACAGCCCTATTTTCACGGATTATTTGGTATTTATTACATTTTTTTAAGGTGCAGCCTTGGTGAGCATACAAGATTTTTTTATTTTTCTGGTCAACTAGTAGTCGTTCATTTGAAGCATTAGTCGACTAATCGCACGTTTATTAATAAACCATTTATATCATTATAATGAGCCTTTAACTGCCTACATAGCCTAATAAGCGCTCAAGCACACTCTGCGCAAGCTTGCCACAGCGCACCGGCTGAAATAATGATTATGAATATGTCAGGGAAAAACAGTAAGGAGACTACATTAACATTTTAATAATTTGATAAACTAGTGATTTCTTTGTTTTCTGTTTAGAGATGAAGTCGGCCACACTGACTCGTCATCTCCGCAGTAGAGGATGTGCCTTTATGCATGTTTCATATG
This sequence comes from Gymnocypris eckloni scoliostomus, assembly GCA_027564155.1. Lineage (NCBI taxonomy): Eukaryota > Metazoa > Chordata > Actinopteri > Cypriniformes > Cyprinidae > Gymnocypris > Gymnocypris eckloni. The sequence continues at coordinate 30,990,348 of CM050415.1, read as the reverse complement.
GATTAAATAATCAGAGGATATTTGTTTTCCATTTGAATTGGTTCATTTGAAAATAGACATTTTACTCTTTATAAATATATTTTTAATGTAAAGCAAAGATATACACGGAGTTTCGCGCTCAAGTTCACAGACTGAGATGGCAGAAAGCGCATCCTGTTTGGTTTCATTATTTTACAAAAGCACCATGTTTTGTTGTTATTGTGAGTGCACACAAATATACATAGAGTCTGAACACAGATTCGAAAGATATATTACTCTTATCTGCATGAGATGGAGTTTAGGCATAAGTGACCGCATCGGTGCCTCCATCTGTCCTGCAGTGAGTACTACTGTTCAGCTTCACACTCCACACAGACACTTCAATAGCGCACATTTTTCTAGTTTAACGTCAGATTGAACGGCCATGTAAAGTTGCTAATACTTACATATTTCAGATGATGAGCCATATTTGAGGTTGATGAGTGATAGGTGAGCGTTTGGATGTCCTGCCTAATGTACTGTAGCTACCATAGACCAGAGGTGGGTATCTTAATGCAATACAAGTTAAAAATGCTTCAATTTATTCCAAACATGCCATCTACTTTTCTCTGGGCAATAAGCAATGCCCATTCGCAAATGATTCTTCCTTTTGAGTCAATTCTGTTGGCTGTCAAGGCTTGATCAAATCAATTGGCAAACCAGTGAATTGGTTTGATAAATCAGTTAGAATGATTCGTTCAGTTCCCTGCAGCACACGTCGAGTCGACTGAAAGGTTGTAACAGAAAGTTTAAGAACATTAAGACGAGCGTCGAAGACGTGGCTTCTGATCTACAGTCAATTGAAAGCAAATCTGCAAAGGCTATTGTTTGCTGGCTATAAAGATCTTTATTAGATGAACACCGCATGTGCGGTCTACGGTTCCACAGGTATAGATAGGCTACATTCGATTACAGTACACGATACCACTATGACATTACCAGTTTGTTGTTCATGTACCTTATACATTAAATAACCTGTCACGGAGTATGAACACCTACCAAACCTGCGTAAGCTCTGTGCAGCGGAGCGCGACCTGTTCCAGGAGGAATGCTTTTGGAATGAACACAATTAATATTGATATTTTCACAATATTTACGCTTGCGGAAATATTGGCTACATTTGTTTTACTACATTACATTTTGCAGTATAGAGAGAAGAAGATCTGTCATATGTGCATATGTTCAGATAGCGGTTATGTGAGGAGTTTTCACTCTTCTCGGTGTCACGAGGTTATATATATATACACTTTAAAATATAATTTAATTCAGTTATGCAAATCAGAATTTTCATCAGCTGTTACTCAAGTTTTCGGAGACATATGGTCCTTCAGAGATCATTCTAATAGGCTATATTGATTTATTACCAGTGTTGGAAACAGGTTTGCTGCTTAATATTTTTTGGAACCTGTGATATTTTGTTCAGGATTCTTTGATAAATAGAAAGCTAAAAAGAACAGCATTCATAATAAATGTACATATTGGAATGGTTTCTGGAGAATTATGTGACACTGAAGACTGGCGTAAAGGCTGATGAAAAATTTGATTTGCATCACTGAAATAAATTTTAAAAAATAAATTTTGAACGGCTGTGTGTGTGTGTGTGTGTGTGTGTGTGTGTGTGTGTGTGTGTGTGTGTGTGTGTGTGTGTGTGTGTGTGTGTGTGTGTGTGTGTGTGTGTGTGAGATCTGACAGTCTGAGAGTTTTCTGACCCTGCATAGACAGCAACACAACTGAAATGTTCCCAGACCCAGAAAGGTAGTAAGGACATTGCTAATGTGACATGAACATGTTATGAAGCTATGAGAATACAAAAATGATTACTTTATTCAACAATTTATTTTCTTCTGTGTCAGTCTTCGATGCACGTCCATGACAGTACCACGACACATGCGTGTGCATTCCTCTGCTCCTGCGTCAGCAGCATCACATGCATGTGTTGTGGTCCTCTTGTGAATGGCAGAGGATACTGACACAGAAGAGAAGAATTGTTGAATAAAGTCATTATTTTTGTTTTCTTTGTGCACAAAAAGTTTTCTCTTGGCTTCATAAAATTAAGGTTGAACCGCTGATGCCACATAGACTATTTTAACAATGTCCTTACTACATTCCTGGCCTTGAAGGTATTAGTTGTGTTGCTGTCTACGGAGGGTCAGAAAGCTCTCGGATTTCATCAAAAATATCTTAATTTGTGTTCTGAAGATGAACAGAGGTCTTACCACATGGGTGTGAGTAATTACTGACCAAATTTTCATTTTTGGGTAAACTATCCACTGAATAAATTATTTCATTTAATCACAACAACAGTACACTACAGAATTTCACAAAAGGGACACAAAGGTTTCATAAAGACAAAGGGTTTGTAAGTTTCAGAAACAAAGTGTTTTGTAGTAGTCATAGATGGTGTAGACAGCTGAACCTACATGTCGACTATCAGCAGGCACTCTGGAGAATTAGTGTCTGTACGGCTCTCACCCTCACGGGCACACGGTGTGGCCAAAACTGACAGTGACTGGATGACCCAGACACACACACACAGACGCAAACATGCCGAAATGCTAGCCAATAAAATCAATGAGGCTGGCCGAACAGCAACGGGTTTGCATGTGCGGAGGCTGCAGTAGGTTAGCTCAAGGCAGAGGATGGACTGGTACAATTGTAGATGGCAATAAAGAAGGAAGACACCGTCCGGCATCATGGCGAATGACCTGATCGCTGGGGCACTTGTTCAACCGCTCTTTCTTCCAGTCACTATCTCGCTCTCGTTTTCTTACTCCAAACACGACAATCCATCATAGGTTTGGCAGGGGGGATGGGGCACATGCCACTGAAGCCTGAGGCATAGGGGATAGAGCACATACACAAATACACACATGCACACACACATGAGAGTCCAGGCCACTGCCTGTGTCACCTGATGTGACATCTCTTAGAGAGGCCGCGCGCCCAGCCGAATGGCCATGATCATAATAGCAAAGGCCGTGCTCTGGATTATTGATATATTTAGACCACAGTTGTCCTGTAGGTCATGAGAATTGAATCACTGTGTACTGTACCGGATTCTCAGCATTACCGGGACCACAGCAGCCGCTCATTGAGCTAGAGAGGGGCGAAATGCAGGATGATCCTGCATATTGTGATAGAGATCAGTAGAGCTCAGTGGAAATAGGTAAAGGATTTTGTAATCATTTTGTAAAGGACACTTAAAGAAAGTAGGTACATTGAGCATTCTGTAATGATATGGGTGTTTTAAGGCATTAGCGGATATGTAATGGTCTTGAATGGACAGATAAAATGCTTTATTGTATCTGAAAGAGGTAAATAGGGGATATGATTGTGACGGGGCTTGGAGTAATTCCAAGTTTATCTATTAATTTAATGATTTCTAGGCTAGTAGTGAAAAAAAAGTTGTGAGGTGCTGTAGGGCCCATTTCACACTAGCCACGTAAGCAGCGCATCGTTTTCAGCGAAGAATCTATTAATGCTGGGCTGTTCATGCTGAATTAAAGTGACAGTGCATTGTTCATGGTCAAAATAAACATGGGTTGGTTGACACAAAAAAAAGGAGCAATTTCACCATAAAAGCATGTAAGGGAAGTCTACTGTGTTTCACAGTTACCATATGACTTTAAAAACGTATTGATACCCACAAAAGCATGTTTAAATGATTTAAACTACAAGCATAGTTTAAGCTGAAGATTTATAATCTAAAAAATTACATTACACGCATGTTATATGGTTTAACATGTTATGCTGAGTATGTCGATGATCGTAAACAAAAGCATGTGGGCCGAGGACTATACATTCAGCAGCGGTTCATTTGCGTGCTAGAAACAGTGCTAGAAAAAGTGAATGTGCATCTAGTGTGAAATGAGTGTGAAATGAGCATAAAAAAAGAAAACAGCATTTACATTAGTGGTTCTCAACTGGTGGGCTGTGAAATGGGTCACAGCTCTTTTTTATGCAAATAATAAAATCAAGTTACCACATAACAGCATAAATAGCATAAATAGAATTCAAAAGGAAGGATAAACTGCTTAATGTCATTGGCAATGCATCAAATCAAACTTTGGTATTTTGCTGCAAACTGTCATTGCCATTTTGCATTTACATGTCACTTGATAAAACAAGTCTGATAGGTTTTGTAACATCCATTTATCCTCAAAAACCATTATTTTCACATTTAAAGGACTTATACTTCTCATGTTTGGTCACGCCTCACACATTTCAACTGAAAATGACATTTCTGTCGTCATTTACTCACTCTCCTCTTACTCCAGTTTCTTTCTTCTGCTACACACAAAGGAAGGTATTTTGAAGAATGTTGGTAACAGAAACAGTTGATGGTAGTCATTGACTTCCATAGTATTTTTTTTCATTTATTAATAAACTAGTGTTTTTTGAGTCAGTGTCACAAAGATGAAGTTAAAAATCCTGACTCGCCATTTCCTCATTCGACGCTTCTTTAGAAAGAAATGCACCTTTACGGATTATAATGAAAGAGTTTTTGTTTTGGATATGTTTTGTAATAATTCAAAACTTTCTATAGGTATATTCATGGTGTCTATAAGGACAATATTCACTGCGTTTCAGTTCATATTTGTGAAGCGCTCCTGTTCAAGACTGGAACAGCAAGCACATCCTATTAGTTTTCTTTTTTTTAGAAAAGCACTACGTTTTCTTGATATTGTGAGTGCACACAAATAAAAATAGACCCTTTACAGTTATATTATAACGAAAGACCTGATTTGTTAACGATATATTATTCTTACCTTTATGAGCAACAATTACAGAGTATTTAATTAGTTTCCACTGATTGCGAAAGCGCTTCAGCTTCCACTCTCCCCATAAATGATTGGATATGTGCCTAGCCCACATTTATCTTGGTTAAATGTTTAAACTAACATTTTGATATGCTATTTTATGTAAAGTATTTTATATCTCTAGATTTGATTTTCTGCAAGTCGTAATTACATCGTATGACATTGTCTCATTTGATGCTCATACGTTTCTTCATATTGCATTAGTATCTCATAACAGCAAATCAGTAAAATAATAAAAATTGCACTACGGAATATCTCAATGTTTTTGCACTTCCTTTTTTCCCTGCTTGAGAATTTCTGTCCAATGAATGGATGACCTTGGCACACGTGTGGTTTTGTTTACAATTTCTGGTTCACTTGCAAAAAGGGCAATGTGAAAGCGAACCGCACCAATATATATATATAAATATAAATACACAAAGTGTGTAAAAGCTAAAGCACAATATGCAAATGAAATGCAGCACAGCTAAAATATCAAAATAGACTAAGTAGACAACCAACATGACCCATCTACTATCTAAGCCTCTCTAACTGTGCAAGCAAACAAATCTTACAGGTTTTTTTACACTGAGATTCCCTGCCGCAAACATTGCAGACTATTTTAAGTAAGAAATAGTCCAACTTTTAAAAACAGTCACAAAATCCTTGCTTTATGTTCTCTTTTACTGCAACCTGTCGAGATGTTTTTGAATGCTAGAAAACATCTTGTGTGAACATCCCAAACAAACCCAAAATCAACCTAATTATACAGTGCTGCCTTGAGACGGAGTCATTGACTAGTTTTCAGACAACCTACAGACTAGATGGTTTTGAGAAATATAATTTTGCACATCCTTAATAGGTAGATGGTTGATGATAGCTGCAGTGTGTGTGTGTGTTTGTGGTGAGAGGGCAAGATGCTGGGGCAAGGCTAGATTAATAAGCGTTTGTAGTATTCAATCAATGTGCCTGCAAGCTAAAGCACCTGATTAGCATGACCCTGTCCTGCACATCAGCACATTCAAGCCTGTGGGAGGCTGATTAAGTGTGAATGCTAATTTTCTTCCACAACGCTGTCAATAAGCGAGAGAGAGAGAGAGAGAGAGAGAGAGAGAGAGTAACGGATAGAATGAAAGTTCAAAGACAACCACTGTCAGGAAGAAAGTGTGTGCATCCATGTCAGTGTGTGAGAGAGTATTATATATGCCCCATGTTTAGCAGCTGGTCACATATTTCATGCATGCAGCATTACGAGGGCATATCTGTGAGTTTGTTAGTTAAGCTGCTCTCAAGGGATCAAGAATTGGTTGGTTAGCATAGGCCAGGTAACCCCTGTGAAGTAGCAGAACTTGAGGTGAATGAAAAAAAACTATCAGATAGCTTTCCTGACAGAAAGCTAAGCCTGAAGTCCTGTGCTTTAAAAAAACAAAAGCTACTGATCATCGTGTACTTCACTCTCAAGCCTCTGCCCAAGCCGGCAGAATTTTGACCTCTGCGTAAATCACAACCCTGACCTGATTAGATCTCACACCCTCTTGTCTGTTTATGGGACAAGAACCTCCGTTCACACCGTCTCGTCCTCTCTAGCCATTAACAAGGCGAGAGGTGAGAGTGGCCCAGGTCCTTGTTAGCTGTGGTACAGGACTCTGCAAGTGACAGGACATTCTCGCAGCAGTGACACCATAGTGCGCAGTGCGTGGAGAATTTAATTAAAAATTTGACTGATAAAGACTTTATATTTGAAATGTATTTGAATTGGGGTAGAAATTCAAAATCAAAGAAATTGTAATGACTGTATTTTTTTTACTAAAGCCAAACTTTGAAAGCTTGTTTGAAAGTATTAAAAGTGTTTAAAGCTGATTTGGTGGTTTATTAGACGGACAGACAGATGGATAAATGGACAGAAAGACACATTGATAAATGGACAGAAAGAAATATGGATTAATATGACAGAAGGATAGAGGCAGAGAGACAAACAGACAAACATATTCAATTCTTTAATTGTGGTTTTTGTCTTAATTTTGTTTTAATTGTGGATTTATTTGTATGAATTGAAACCATGGTTAACTTTCAGAGGGGTGTCCATGACATTCTTAGAAATATCATGGTCCATATACAGGATAATTATTCAGCACTGTGGTATATATATATATATATAATCACTATAGTATTATGTGATAACACACAGCCCAGGCCCAGTACTTTTTTATAAGGGTAGATTAATTTTTACAGTGACCTCTTTGAAAAGCATAAATGAAAGAATGGACTGGTAATATAACTTAAGCAATAGCCACAGCCTCTGATAAAAGCCCGGTTCACCAGCAGAGCGCTTTAATAGAAGGTGGCATAACAAAAAGCACTGCAGCTTTGCTCCTCTCTTTTCCTTGCTTCAGGCTTGACTTGCCCCTGACTCCTCTCTCCTCTTTGCCTATTCCACCATGTTAATAACAACCCCGCAGGCAGTGTTTCTGCCCTGACAGACCCTCAAACGCTACACAGGGCTTGTGTGAAAATTTCCCTGTACTCCGTGCCAGTGTCATGCCTGAGAAGTCTGGGCAGATTGCCGAAAGAGACACGCTTACCCTGGGGCATCATTATCAGTCCAGCTCCCCAGAAACCTCTATCCTCAAGCCCTCTGTCCACAATAGCCTCACATGCAGAGCGTACAAGACAACGAAACTGTACATATTCACACATGTTGTAAATCGAGAAGCCTCGAGCAAAGCCACAACAAATGTGAAACATACAATGGATCACAGACAAAATAGCAAACTGGATCACAGACATAAAATATATGCGCACCAAGACGAAAACAATTATTTACAGGGCTAAATTACAATGAAATTCACTCCTGTACACTAGGTGGCACTGACCGACAAATGCATTGTCATTTTACAACAGGTGCATGCACCTCTCAGCTATATATATATACCATTTGAAAGTAAGATTTTTTTAATACTTTTGAAAGAAGACTGTTATTTATTTGATCAACAGTAAAAACCGTAATATTGTAAAAATGACTTACAATTTAAAATAACTTCTAATTGTAATATATTTTAAAACGTAATTTATTCTTAGGATGCAAAGCTGAATTTTCAGCCTACTCCGGTCTTCAGTGTCACGTGATGCTTCAGAAATAATTGTAATATGTTAATTTAAAGCTCAGGAAACATTTCTTATTATTATAAATGGTAAAATCAGTTGTGTTTGTTAATATATTTATGGGAACCGTGATACATTGTTCCAGGATTTGATGAATAAAAAATTTAAGAACAATATTGATTTGCAATATCATTTCATATATATATATATATATATATATATATATATATATATATATAATGATATTACAAATCAATATTGTATTATATATATATATATATATGTATATAGTTACAAAGTCTTTACAGTCACTTTTGATAAATTGAATAGCTCCAAAAAAATATTTTTGCAGTTATTGAAATTTTCAAAAGATTACTGCCTTGTAGTGTACATTAGCAAACTTTGAAAAGAGACCAGGTTTACAAAGCGTTCGTGAAATCCATCAAAAAGTCAACTGCAACTGCTATAGATCAAAAGCTCATATCTCACTGGGCTAAAAAATGGTTTGATGACATACGAATGTTTGTGCATGATGTAGAGTAGAAATCCATTATATCTACTCAAAATCTTGTTTGCAGTGAAAATTCGCCAACAAATGTTCGTTCTCTGTGTGAAAAAGCCCTCAGGCTGGTTAGTCTCCGGCTGAGATCAGTGCAGAAAGCCTGGGGAGAATCTGCTAAACTCTCGACCTCCTCCAGAGCCTCTGCAGCCATGGATACAGCGCTGCTGCCTGATCCAAGAGGTCAAAGCCAAGGTCACAGAGCTGCGAGTTTGCCGGCTGAGTGACTGCATGTCTCTATGAGCCCACGTCTGTCCACAGGGCTGATTAGGAATGACGTCTGTGTGAGATTCACACCATTTCTAGAAATGTTCAACTCATCCTCTCACTGACCATATAAAAGTTTTACTCTAAGAATGTACTATACATATTATGTCTATTGAAAATATTCCCTACTTTAAAGCATGAAAACATTAGCTGAGACTCCCGTTCACAGTAGCAGAAAATCAAGATGGCATCCTGATCTCTGAGGACACGTCTGTCACCTTCAAGCCCGTCGTTTTAAACGCTTCTTTCAACAATCAATAGATTTAAGTTATTATCTTTTCCTTTCCCACTTTCACATCCTGCCACACATCCTTTCCTGCCCCCTTCCATCTTGCCTTGTGGTGTCTTTGTGAATGAGGCTGGTGGATGAGAAGGAGTGGTGTGTCCTCTCTGTGCTGTGACTGGCCATGTCAATATCCCCGGGTTAATGTGTGTGTGTGTGTGTGTGTGTGTGTGTGTGTGTGTGTGTGTGTGTGTGTGTGTGTGTGTGCGTGTGTGCGTGTGTGTGTGCGTGTGTAAGAGAGAGAGTGTGATTTGAGAGAAGGTTGTTACAGGGCAAGAGGACCGGGTCAGCACCCAGCACACCTAAATATTTAATCAGACTGTTCCCAGAAACTCTACACCCTACAGAGAGAGGGATGAGAAAAAGAGAAGAATACAGGATACAAAGAATTTGCAAGGACATCCATCTAAAAAAATCCACCTTTATTTAGTAGCAAACAACGTCCAAATTTAACCTTTCTGCCAAAGGCAGAGGAATAGAGAAAGTGTACAGGGCATGAAATGCTAATGCTTAAGCTAATACTAATTGCTTAAACTAATGCTAATTGTGATCAATGCAGCTGAATTAATAAAATAATATCCTGATGAATATCAAATCAATCATAGTTAATTGGAAATAGTAATATTTTCTAACCCTAAGCCTTCAAATAAAGCCAATTTCAAATCTGCAATAAATATTTCAGAGCCTTCATATTAAAGAGACTTTATAATGAATATAAAGTTTATACACTCAATATATATATATATATATATTAGTGGTGGGCCGTTATCGGCGTTAACGTGCTGCGTTAACGTGAGACTCTCATCGGGCGATAAAAAAAATATCGCCGTTAATCTATTCTCAAAGTTGGGATGGGAGCTGGGTCTATACTACGCAAGCTATGATGACTTTCACCCTGATATTTTAGCGCGGATGTATACCTAGTCGAATTGCACTGTAGGGGGGCGAGAACGAGTCTTGAACTAGAGGCTGGCTCGCAGTCCGTGATGGACAGATTGTTAACGGCTGGTCTCTGTGGTAATACACTCAGGCAGGACATCCAAACGCTCACCTATCATTCATCAACCTCAAATATGGCTTTTCATCTGAAAGATGTATGTAGTAGCAACTTTACATGGCCGCTCAATATGATGTTAACCTAGAGAAATGTGCGCTATTGAAGTGTTTGTGTGGAAGCGTTATGCAGGACAGGCTCCGGTGCGCTCACTTGCTCTTAAAATCTCCGTCATTTTGGTCATACAGATAAAAGTAGCCTAATACATCTTTCGAATCTGTAAAGACTCTACGCTTATTTGTGTGCACTCAGAATAACAACGAAACGTTGCGCTTTTAAGCAAACAGGATGCGCTTTAGGTCTCATGTGAACTTGAGCGAGAAACTTGAAACTCCGTCTTTGAAAAATATATCTATAGAGAGTGAAATGTCTAAAAATAAAAATAGAAGACGTGTGTGTTAGCATGGATGATTTACATGAAATTTAATCTGTGCAACACTGTGCATAAAATGGCTTTCAGTTCAATATAATAACAAAAACGACATTTTGGGTTTTATTCAACTAATAAGGTGGGCACGCTGTGATCTGTACTATATTTTTACTGTAATTGACAGTTATCAGCAAAAAAACAACAACACGGGAGTGGGAGGAATGGGAGTCATTCTTCCGGGAGTGGAACGGATTTTCCTCCAGTTTTTCGTGGGATTGGGACGGAAGAGATTAAAGTTTGTGATGCATTTTGGAAACAGGAGATGAGCCCTGGTCTAATGTGCCACCTGGCTTGAGAAACCCGTTCTCAAAGACTTACTTTTAGTCATTATTTGGGTAGCACACATATTCTGAATGCCTTAGGCAGAATTCAAATGAGCCATTTTAATCTAGATTAATCTAGATTAATTCCAAGATTAGTCTAGATTAATCTAGATTAAAAAAATTAATCTATGCCCACCACTAATATATATATATATATTAATATAAAAAGGTACACAGCTGTCACTGGGGGGATACTCTATAAGATACAAAAGCTTAAAGTTACTAAGATGTACCTTTAAGGAGTTCATTTGCAAGGCTGTAACCATGTCTTGAAAATTAGGAGGGGGGCGACTATTTAAATAATTAAATTATTATTTAAGTGAAATACGAAATTCTAAATTCTAGACTAATTCTATTAAAGTAATCTGTTTAAACTATTTGCAAAGAATATTTAATTTTAAAATATGCAGACATTCACTATTGTTATTCGTATGCCTAATATTTCAAAAATGCAAAACAGTCATCGCTGAACACCAGAGTTTTGTTTTGACTTATTTATTTTTCTAAGGCTTGTGCAAGGCTTTGCTTTCCTCTGGTCAAAGGTCAGGAATTTTCTCTCTCTCTCTCTCTCTCTCTCTCTCTCTCTATATATATATATATATATATTCTTATTATTGAAAATAATCAATAGCTTTGCTGAGTTTGTGAATCTGTCTATATTCACTATTCTTTCTTGCATAGTTGTGACAAACAAATCATTCTCAGAATAGACCCTTGGTTGCAAAAGAAGTGAATACAAACAGATGTAGATGTACAGATGGCAATTCCTGGCCTCAAATGGTTTTACTAGTGGAACATCACGGTGGGAAAAGATAGCACAAGACACTAAGAATTATTAGGGACTCAGTTAGATTGAGTGGATAGAGAGAAAAAACAGAGGGAAAGAGACAGATAGGAGAGGACAGAACAAAGCGCAAGAAAATTAAAATGCCGTTCATCACTTCGAGTGAAGTCTCGTTTAGGTTTCTCAGAGAGGGAGAGAAGGACTGCGGCAAGTGCACTAGAAAAATCTCACCTTATATAACACATGCAGCAAATGAGATATGGCCATTTAGTGAAGCACATATTCAATGCATTTACATAGTGAACTATTCATAAATTACCAGTGTAGGATATTGTGGCATTTTGTTAAACACTGAAAAGAGCTTAAATGTATCACAGTTGCTTTAGCACTGAAATAAACAAACACTTCTCTGGTAGCTGTGTTTGGCCTCTTGTGTGATCTGCAGCAAATGGCACAAGTGCAGTGATTTTAGGGTGGAGGTGAGGGCAGGACAGGAGGGACAGGAGGGTAAATGACCCTCTCACAGGGAACTTCAGTCCCCACTTTAGCCAGCAAGAGTTCACAGTACTGTCATGCTGTCCACACATCAGCATTTACACAAGAGCAGGGAGGGACAGAGAGAAAGAGAGAGAAAAACTGCTGAGCTTGCAGACTAGATGGAGTGGTGAAAATTTAACTAGCCTGATGAAAGCATAACTTTGCATGTCAAGTATTTTAAAAGAGAGAGAGAAATATAAAGGAGAGGAGGTAAGAGATGAGCAAGCAGTAAGAACCGAGAAAGACAGATGAAAGGAAAAGGACGAGATTATATGATGAAAGCAGAGTAAAGTTTAAAGTATACTTCAGTTTTGACATGAACACATTAGGCTATACGTACAGCCAGACGCATAGCCTTTCGAAATATACTCCATTTAATAACATGTGGAAACAAGCACTCGACACTTGGAAGATTTCTTATTTGTCCAGGATCTGCATTATTTATCTCCAGAAGTTATAAATGAGAAGTTATTTTGTTCTTTTGTTTAAACTTCAGTTGCCTGAAACTGTCAATCCTTGCATCTTTAAACAGATTTTTCTGCACACGTTCAGTATGAAAAATGGCTGGGAGATTTTTCTGATTTTATCTATTAATTCAAATGTAATATTTTGCCATGATTTTATTTTATTTTTTAGAAATTGAGGAATCATGACTTTAAATACAAATATTACCAAATGTTAGAATTAGACACTTAAACAATATGCCCAGTGTTTCCCCTACCGTTATTACATTTCTTTACTCATTCAGAAGCGCGTGTGATGCTTCCGGTGATATTAACGTCTGTCGCCTCACTAATGAGGACATAAATACATGAACAACATCTCCAGAACTGCTCTGAGAGCATTTGACCGTTTCATTTGAGTAAAACTATCCTCATCATGTCATATACACATGAAATGTAAAGGTATTCACAGCAACCCGTTTCGTTTTCACTCGAATACATTGGGCAGAAATAAATTACTATTGTTGAGTAGAATGTACTTAATAGGCTACTACTACTACTAAAACTATTAAAAGTTTATTTTTAATAAATAATCATACAATATGTCTTCAATGTTTTGATTGTAATATTAAATCCCCATTATTTTCCAAATTAAATTAAATAAATATAATATAATATAAATACAATTAATGCTTTTATGCTGGAAAATCAGAATTTGAATTACCTTAACTTTTGAGATTTTTTTTTCCTCTTATTATTTCTGAAGATATAATATTTATAAGACAAGTTTGTACAAGATGTAGTTGTAGTTCATGCATCTTTCCTTCAAAGATATTGAAATATCTATTGGGGTCATCGGACGCAAAATTCACTTTCCAAGTTGTTTGAACATAAACGTGTGTTGGAAGTGTGTGTACACATTCATCCTATAATGATAAAAATCCACCCAGTGTTTTTTTTAAATCTCTATTTTAAAATCCCCTTTCTCACATCAGGCTGTTCTGAGAGTCCTGTCAGAATGACGTAGTTCTGTACAGGTCCCTCCCACGATCGTTGATTGACAAGACCATCTTACCTTAGACCCGCCCCGAGTGAGAGCTGTCCGCCTCCGGTGCAGGGAGGACAAGATGTCTCTGATTAAGCGATTGAGGTGTTTTGTTGTTGGATGTAATAATGAATAAAGCAGTTGTCATTTACTCCCGCCATCTGAGCTGCTGAAGACGCAGAGGATTAATGTTACTTTCACTTTGAAGGGAATGCATCAATCCCAATCAGCCTAAATGCGTTTATGTTCGCGCAAATCATTCGTGATCCAGCTTCATCTACAGAAGAAGTGAGTTTAAGTTTTTTTTTTTATAAATCTTTGCAAATCGCCTATCCTAATAATGTGCTAGTTAGCAAGTTCCGCGACTGATGTTTACAGTCTGCTTGTCACCCCATGGAAGAGAGGGGCGGGGTCAGCAGAGCTCATTAGCATTTAAAACATTATGGACAAAAAAAACGGCTTGATGAAAAAAGAGCTTTTAAAAACACCTTTAAAAAGGTTTTTTTTACTCTACCATTGAGAAATTTTAACCAAAGTATGTTATAGACTTTTAATTGAGACACTAAAGAATCATATCAACTTGTGCAAAATGGGCATCCGATGACCCCTTTTAACAAGAGTTTAGCACTTATATCATGTTGACAACGTCACTTGTGGTGCACTTAGAAAATAATTTTCTTTAACTAGAGGGTTAATAAAGAAAATGCTACTTGAATCATGTTGTAGTTACATTTTCAAGTTGACTAGCTAAAAATCGTTAAAAAAAAATTATAAATTGAGAATCGGTCAAAAATTCTGAAAAAAAACTGATTTTAATGTCCTGCCTATTCGTCCAATCCGAGTATGAAATTACATTCCATGTCACCTCATGGCATGACAGTCACTTACACTTTAGGCTTGAAGTGGATGGTTGAAGAATCATTTTCTGCTTTGAAACAAATGGTAGAAGGCCAAATGTTTCAGCAACTACAAAAATGTTCCTCTAATCATCTCAAACTACCAATAATAATAATACATCGCAGCCAAAAATATGGCTAAATAGGCAAATTTATTCACATAAACCCATGAATGAATTAAGAGAACTGTAAACTGTATGAGTCATATGATGTTGACTCGCTTAAAGGGATAGTTCACTCAAAACGATTAAAATTAAAAAGTTAAAAACATTTAATTTCTTATCAATGTCATTCCAAAATGATTTGATTTTGATAATAAAAGGAGATATTTTGAAGAATATGTCTACTAATTGAATGTTAGTACATCAAAACATCAGGTTGCAACATGTTTGATTCTAAATAACACTACTGGGTTTTCCTTTATTATGCTTCAATATATAAAAGCCAAAATAATGGAGAAAAGTTTAAATGAAATGTGTCTGTTATATCAATCTCATACAAAGCTACTGTACCTTGAATGCAATATAAGTTGCTTTTGGATAAAAGCATCTGCCTAATGTAAATATAAAATGACACCCCCAAGTCACTGTGCTTTCATTGTGTGGGAAAGAGCAGCATTAACATTCTGCAAAATATCTCCTTTTATGTTCCACGGAAGAAGGAAAAGATGAGAGAATGATGACAGAATTGTCATGTTTGCGTGAACTGTCCCTTTAAGCTGCACAAACGTCAAGTTGAAGAACTAATTGGTGAGTTGAAGGCTTGGCAGTCTGTCCTAAAAACATTAATTAACACGTTCACTTGTCATTTCATGGTTCGAATGAAGCCAACTCTTGTTGAAATCTCACTATGAACATATTTTGTTAATGCGTGTGAATAGCAGCATCTGTAAATGTCTCTGGTCCTGTTCAGTCTTGGAGTACAAATGTGTTTGTGTTATGCACAAGTGTTTGGTGAGACTCTTGGCCTCAGATTGCTTTTCCACAAGCATTTTACAGGGCGTGTGAGCGGTTTACTCTACTGGCAAGGTGTTGATTGTCTGTACTCTATGTGCTCAGGAGAACAGCTGCTAAAATCAACCCAACTGACAGCTTTCTTCATCCGTCTCGTTCCCTCTCTCACTGCCTTTTGCACGGATTCATTCAACAAGTAACAGTCTGGAATTCAAGACATCTTATACTCATCCCACCTTCTTCTCTCTCTCTCTTCATCTGTAGGAGCCGTACGAGCGTCTAGTATCTTCCCCATCCTCAGCGTCATCCTGCTCTTCATGGGTGGCCTGTGTATAGCTGCCAGCGAGTTCTACAAGTCCCGTCACAATATCATCCTCAGTTCAGGAATCCTCTTTGTGTCTGCAGGTGAGT
Source organism: Gymnocypris eckloni scoliostomus (assembly GCA_027564155.1). NCBI lineage: Eukaryota > Metazoa > Chordata > Actinopteri > Cypriniformes > Cyprinidae > Gymnocypris > Gymnocypris eckloni. The sequence continues at coordinate 30,974,444 of CM050415.1, read as the reverse complement.
GTATGGAATGAACCAAGACGAGATACTAAAGTCAATGTAAACATACACTTGTAAGACCCAGATTATTTTGTTAGCATTCTGATTTGTTTTCATTTCTGAGCAGTATTTAATGACCATATTAAAACTTTGTTGAGCCCATGTACGTCACACCCACACTCTTTAGAAATAAATGATGCATCATGCTCACATACTACAACTCCTACACATCACAACACATGTTTTCAGCATAATGCATAAAGCTTAATCAGAGCTCACCAGTTCAAGGACTTTTTCTGTTTGCCCTCATGCCAGAAAATGTCTACTTGCCTGCCATTTAATAATCTTTTTTTTATTCATTAAAACTTAATAATATAAGCCAATCCATAATTTAACATCTACAATTTTTTATATTTAACATGTTAAATGTATACATTTTAGATTTTAACATACCCTAACATTCAAAAGTTTGGGTTTGGTAAGATTTTTGTAAATGTTTTTGAAAGAAGTCTGCATTAATTTGATCAAACAATTTAGTAAAAACAGTAATATTGTGAAACATTATTACAATTTTAAATAGTTGTTTTATTTTTATTTTAATATATTTTAAAATGTAACATTCTTGTGATGGCTAAACTGAATTTTTAGCATCATTACTTCAGTGTCACATGATCCTTCAGAAATCATTATAATATGCTGATATGGTGCTCATTTTTTATTAATATGAACTTTATATATTATTATAAAGTTGTGCTGCTTAATATTTTTGTAAAAACAAATAATTTCAGGATACTTTGATTAATACATTTCAGAAGAATTGCATTCAGCATAGAGTTTTGTCACAATTATAATGTATAAACTTTACAAAGAAATCTTACAATCTACAAATGTTTTAAAAGTCTATATTAAATATTGTACATTTTTGTACTTGATTGTATTTTCATCAAATGTTTAGTTTTCTTAAAAGATCAAGTTTGCATTAGTAACTGTAAATTATATGCTTATGCAAAAAAACCAAGATGAGTTCATAAACATTTGTCAGAAAATAATGGCATGCATGGAAAACCATTAATAATTAGTTTGTCTTTTTTAACCCCCTCTTACTCATGCTTTCACAAATTGTTTTCAACCTTATCTTAGTCAGTCAATTTTATCAAGGTGACAAGCTGAAAATCAGAATTTCCAACTAAATGTAATAGAAAACCTGATGTTTAAGTTTGGAAGACATACACATTATCAAACTGTGTAAGGCTGACCCAATAGGGTAAGTGACAGTTCGATCAACTAACCCAAAGCTTTCACACAGGCCCTCAAGGCTGTTTAGTAGTGCGATTCAGTAAAACAAACATTTTCTGAAACCAACAGCTTTGGCCTTAATGCCCAGATCAGCACAGTATCACTTAGACACAAAGTCCTGTGCTAGACTTTTTTGAACAAGCTGTCTCTGTGCTATACAGTAGCCAGTTAGCAAGTCGATTTCTTTTTCTCTGACTCTCTTTGGTCCTGATTCTGTTGCTAGGCTTAGAGAGGCCATTTGGGATTAAACTCTAAAAATATGGTGTCCCTGACACACTTTCCCAGTGATCCATCATGGTGGTTTCACTCTGTCACAGACAACTCCACCAGAGTGTGACTGAAGTCAGCTGCGAGAACCACAGATCATGTTCCTGTGAGGTCACCCCCTCCGGTCTCTGTTATAAACTCACTTCTTCACTCTGATCTCCTCATTTGCTTGCTCACTCTGACAAATTAAGGCACTCACCGTTTAGTTTATGGCTAAGGGGTTAAGGATATTGTGAAACCGGCTGTGTTAACTTTACCATTTCGAAGGCACAGAGATGACAGTAAAGGTTCTGTCATCCATGATCTAAAATTAATGTTTGCTAGTCAACAGAGAAACTGTATAGCTGTGAAACTCTATTTTCAACTATTATTTAAAATTTTCTCATTAAAATTGACTAATTTAAGCCATTTCATCCTGCGTTTCATCCACAGTGCAGTTCACAGTAATTATTAAACAACAAAGATAAACTTCTGATGATAAATTTATCTGAGGATAAATTTTTCTGATGATAGGTTTAATATGATTGACACACAATGTATTTTAATGTTCTCTTTAAAAAACAATTTGTATATCTTCATGTGACTTATACCATTCATAATCTTATGTTTAAGATATATTTTTTAAAAATCATACAAAGAGTAACTTTAATAAACCTCTTGTATAATTGTGTGTTTCTAAATGAAAATTCATTTTGAGGTTTTTTATGTGGTCATAAACAAATCTAAAGTTTTCAGGTGGTGTAACTGTCTGACAACTCAATTTGTGCCTGGGTGAAAATGTCACAATGGCTGCTGCTGTCCATGTAATCAAGTCCTCCTATCATTAGTTCTAAATAAATAGCTTTATTGAATACAGTTTATTTCTATGTGAAGGGGTGGACATGCTGTCCTGGACAACCTCTCAAACATTAAAACAACAGCAAATTGCAACTGTTGAAGGAGAGTCAAACTTACCAGCTTTTAAAAATGGCTCCTCTGAAGACTGATGTCACTTCCTTATACCCGTATCATAAAAGTCACTGTTAAAATAAGAAAAGATAATTGGTGTTGAATCAGAACTCACAGACAGAGGTACATTAATTCAAATGTTTTAAATTAAAAACATTTATTTAGTATGGCTGATCTATTTTGAATGGAAAAACGAATACACATTTTATGATAAAATTTAGCTGGCAGTATTGTTTTTGTCTTTTTTTATCATTTGTACAATGACTGGCTATGCTCAGGTAAATTGCATATACAATTTTTTAAACATAAAACATTTACCACCAACACATAAATATAATATTTTACATGATACGTTTTATTAGTTTTTGGATATTACTTGTTTTTAAAGGGATCATCGGATACCCATTTAGCCAGCAGCCATATCACCCTGCAGCCATAGACCGGTTGCCCACTGAAGCTAATCAAGGATGAGCCTGGTCAATACCTGGATGGGAGACCTCCTGGGAAACTAGGTTGCTGCTGGAAGAGGTGTTAGTGAAGCCAGCAGGGGGCGCTCACCCTGCAGTCTGTGTGGGTCCTAACGTCCCAGTAAAGTGACGGGGACACTATACTGGAAAAAGCACTGTCTTTCGGATGAGACATTAAACCGAGGTCCTGACTCTCTGTTGTCATTAAAAATCCCTAGATGTCCTTCGAAAAAGAGTAGGGGTGTAACCCCGGCATCCTGGCCAAATTTCCCCATTGGCCTCCTAATCATCCCATACACTGATTGGCTTGATCACTCTGTCTCCTTTCCACCAGTAAGCTGGTGTGTGATGGGCGTTCTGGTGCAATATGGCTGCCGTAGCATCATCCAGGTGGATGCTGCACATTGGTGGTGGTTGAGGAGATTTCCCCTTCTATGTAAAGCCCTTTGAGTACCCAGAAAAGCGCTATTTAAATGTTATGTTACACTCATTTAAAAAAAAAAATTAAACACGGCGTCTTCCATTCACCGGTTGTTGACATTTGTAAATGCATGCCACGAATAAAGACGTCGCTGTTGGCCGCTTCAGAGTTCCTGCTGCCTGTGTGAATGCAGCCAGGAATACAGTCAGAGCGAGAAATGGGTGTTTAGGAACAACCCTGCTGGCTAGTTCGTAGAACTGAGTTCGTAGAACTACACGGTGCGAGCGCCCCCCAGTAATGCAACGCTGTTTGATAACCGCCAGCAGAAGAACAGCGAATGCCACGCGAATGCCATGAGTTGCACACTTCAAAACAAAGCCCACTAGACAGTGATCATGTGCTGATTCTGAACGCTTCTCTCACATGGACTGACAAAGGCTTGCGCACTCAACTGTTTGCGAAATGGAGCTTTGTGCTTGTGTATCCTACCTCTCTCATTCGGCACAAATCAAAATATTCCATAATATTTCCATATTTGCGATGTAACGTATCTGAATGCGAAACTCTTATTTATTATGCAAATTATAGGCTTGTACTTCAGTCGCGTTTCAACGGTGACACAGAGGTGGGTGCGCTGATGTTTGGTTCACTGTATTTTATTTTGATAAAGTACCACCAGTGCTGTCAAGTTAGTAATGCTGGAACTGATGTGTGTGTGTGTGTGTGTGTGTGTGTGTGCATGCGCACGCCCACTTCAACTGTTTTCTTATACCAGCAGAATCAACTTTAAACACGTATTGTCTTATTAATAATGCATCACTGTATAAAACTCTGCTTTTATTTATGTACAGTACTAATGAAAAGGAAAAAAGAAAAAAATAGGTTGTTGTTTTCTGCCATTTGAGTTTCCTTTCAGTGAACAAATTAAGCATCTCACAATAATGAATTGAAACTCATCAAGTATAGACTGTTACGAGTCACACTGCCCCCCTCCTTGTTTATCTGTAAGCTAAATCAAATTTATTTCAAGAATGTATTCATTGTGTGTGTGTATGTATGTATATATATATTTATAACAATGTAATATTTAGTATAGTCACATCTGAAAAAAAGTAATTTGTACTAGTGTCTGTTCAAAATAAATGAAAAGAAACCAAGCATTGTAGACTTGTTTTTTCCCTGTTGTACCGAAATCGTATCGAACCGTAACCCCCAAACCGAGGTACATACCGAACCGTAACATCTTTGTACATATATATATATATATATATATATATATATATATTCTTTAGGTAATGAATATACACTAATGTGTACCTTTTAGAGGCAAATGTTTTAATAAGGTGTAGCTTTTGAAAGGGTACCACCCCAGAGACAGCTTTTGTACATTCTTTCTTAGAATGTTGTGAATTTTTAGCCATGACTATGGGGTTAAAATATCTCCTCTATTCCCCACAGGCCTCAGTAACATCATTGGCATGATCGTGTACATATCAGCCAATGCGGGGGATCCCTCAAAGAGCGACTCCAAGAAGAACAGCTACTCATATGGCTGGAGTTTCTACTTTGGTGCTTTGTCCTTTATCATGGCTGAAATGGTGGGTGTGCTGGCCGTGCACATGTTCATCGACCGGCACCGGGAGCTGCGGGTGGGTGCGCGGGCTGCAGATTACCTGCAGGGCTCGGCTATCACGCGCATCCCCAGCTACCGGTACCGCTACCGGCGCCGCTCCCGCTCCTCATCCCGCTCCACAGACCCCTCGCACTCCCGCGACACCTCGCCGGTGGGCTTGAAGGGTTTCGGGGCTCTGCCCTCCACCGAGATCTCCATGTACACACTCACCCGCGGGGGCGACACCCTAAAGGGCAGCCACGGCACTCCCACCGCCACCTACAATTCGGAGAGGGACCACAACTTCCTGCAGGTCCACAACTGCATCCAGAAGGACCTGAAAGACTCATCCCAGACTAACACAGCCAACCGACGTACTACCCCCGTATGAGGCACAACCTCCCCCCAGATAAATTGGAGACGGGAGCAGGGCAGAGAGGGGGCGGAGGCCCCAAATATTACAGATCAAACTTCATGTACCAATGTGTTTTCACTATTTGGAGAAACTGGGAGGATTTTTACGTTTCGATCAAAGATTACACATGTATGCATGATTTTGCCATTGACAAAATGAGGCTGGTTTGAAATGGAGAGCGGCTATAAGAGATATGCAGAGGGGTACTTTCGGCCTGTGACACGGGAGCTGTAGCTTGAGGAATTGATTTGACATGTTTTTGTTAAGGAAGCATTTCACCACCCATCGGTCTACATGGATCAGCAAGCTACTGCTCCCTCATAAGTCGTCGTCCCCTCTCCACTATATTCATCATATTTATTTATTTGCTCATTTGTTATTTGCATAAAAAAACTGTGAACCACTGCAGTAAGGTATTCAGTAAGAAATAGCCCAGGTCTGCAATCTCTTATAAAAGGTAAAATATATATACATATAGTATATATACATTTTATAAATAAATTAACATAATAATCAAGACTTTTCTGAGGCAAAAAAAGTCAAACTGCTGTTTGCTGGGTCATGATCTGTTGGAAAAGAGACTGTGTCCCTGAGCTGCGACTGTAGCTGGACGACGGATGAAATCACAGAGAATCTTCACTGCAAAGCTGCTGTAACACGAGACTGACAAAGACGTTCAACCTTAGACAAAAATCTATTCTTTTAAAAGAACCTTCCCATCTTTTTCTCAGTCCCTGTTTGCTTCCTTTTTTTCTCTACTCTCGCATTCGGTCGTCATGGGAGCGAACGACAGAAAAACAAACGCAAACCCCTTCGCTGGCACGAGCGACAAAAAGGGGTCAGAGTTCGCTGAAAGACTCCAGAAACGACTGCCAAGACGAAAAAAAGGAAGGAGGAAGGGGGAGGAAAAGAAGAGGATGCTGAACTCTTAATAAATACTTGCAAGAACGCAAGCAAATAAAGTATGAAATATTACGAGAAACGAAGCTAAGTGACTCACGATACAAAGATTAAATGCATGCTATAAATTTACAGCAAACCTGCTCTTGAAACTTAAGTTTTAAAGGATAATGATAATTATAAAGGGAAAAGCAATGTTAAAAAAGTTAAATATTAATGTTTTGTGTACTCTTTCTGTTTTTTTATTATTATTAATTATGTTATTATTATTATTATAAGTAATCATTATAATAATATACTTTGGTGATAAACCAAGCAAACAAATTATGACAAAACACGCTTTTTTAATTCTGAGTTGTTTCTTTGTAGCCACGTGTATTTCTTTTACTTATTTCTTTTTTCTCAGAATCACACGCCTTAGTCATTTCGTATTTCTTTGGATTCATTTTAAAAAGTGTCGTTTTCTTTTAAATGAAATCTAAAGGTGCCAAAACAGAATGATCCCAAACTTGGATGCATCAAGTCCTGATGAATAAACAGACAAACCCAAGGGGGAACAAACTCGCTGCTTCTCTGTGTTTGCAAACCCTCACGCACCTGAAGAAGTCTCCAGCGCCATTCAAACCAGCAGGAAAGCAGGCCGTGTTGTGAGCGAGCACGAGGCTTTCCAAATGAGTCAGACGTGAGTAAGTAACAGTAGGGAAGTGAAGTAACAGGCCACGTAATTACTCATCTGTTCCAGGCTCATCTATAAGTGGGAAACGGTCTCTTAAGTATGTAATGTATCTGTTGAGCTAATAATGAGTGTGAATGATTCGGCATGTTTTTCTTTGCTCTGATGGAGCGAACCCAGAAAAATGGAGGGAAAAAAGGATGTGGAGAAAAAGCGTGCCATGTTCCAGTGAAACAGAACACAGGTTTGTAATGGAACATGTGACCTAATCAATCGTTATGGCACGCTAAAAGCGTCACTTTCATTCCCAAAGACATTCGTGTAACGGGTTCGGATTTACACATAGGACAGAATCGCTTCAGAGAGCAGCAGAGGGCTTGAGTTTTACTTTCAGAATTAGTTCATATAAGCATGAATTCATGCTCGATAAGAGAATATGTCAATCTAGACAACAAGCTTTCCTGTGAGAAATGAATTTTCTCAGACAGGGAAATGTTTTTGCTGCTATTCATATTGGAATCATGCCTTCTTAATATATGCTGAAATCTGACCTGCCGTCTATAAGCAACAGCCATTTTGTGAGTCTTCCCTCCACCAAGGAGGCAGAGAGAGTGTGAAATTACAACCACATGCAAGCAGTGTTTTATGCCTTTTTCAGTTCTCTGAATTAAAATGCTTCCCTCATTCTCCCACTCCATGTATTCCCTCATCCATCTCCCTCCATTTTGTTGGGCCAACATGCTTGTCCTTAATTTGCCTCCCATGCACAATCTCTCATGTTTCCCTCCCTCTGTGAATCATCTACTTGCATACTACACCCCTCCCCCATCTATTGCTCCTGCTCCTTTCTTTTCCTCTCGCTCTCTTTTACATCTATCCTCCTCTCCGTTACACATTCATCACTCGCTCTGTCCTTTTTCTCCTTCATCACATTACGACGTCTCTCGCATCAACTTTCCCATTCTTCTCATCATGCAAATCTAATTTTACCCCCCAGCTCCCTCTCTCCTTATTATAATATTGTGGAAAAGGGAAAAAAATCTACAGATTTAAACAGACAAATCAATCATCGGTAATAGCCTCTTCGTTCCCGAGATCAAGATTACCGGCTGATGAATGAACACGCTTGCTCTTTCGTTTCCTCTAAATGAGCCGCTGTCTCTCAGACTATGGGATGGCAGTACATACTGAAGTGGCATGTTTGCTGCCTCTGCTCAGATTTCTCTGTGCTTTTGTGTTTAGACAGATTTTAGTTTTCATTCGGGGGTTGGGAGGCCAATAGTAAAACAGTAGCAAAACTCAAGAGCTTGTTGATTTAAATGTGATAACTTGTTTACAACCTCTTGCAGATCAAGTTCAGATCTTAGCTCTTTGACTTTTGCTACTCCTTTCGCCATATTTCTGTAGTAAAACTCATTTGTGCAGTTGAAAATGCAGACGTGGGAGAGCAGAACTGGGGGTTATTAATATGACAAGTTTTCACATTCAAATCAACAAGCTCTTGAATTTTGCTACTGTTTTTCCACAGTGGCAGCAGGATGACTTTAAGTGAAATTAATTTCAGTGAAACATAATTTGCATTAAAATGAGCAAAGATAACTACCAATCAAGACATTTCTCATTTTTATTCATCCCCTGAACAACTGGGTAGAAATTTGGGAAAAAATATGTTTGTTTTTTTAAATCCTTATCCTCATCCTAGTAAACAATTGTAAAAGTAATGCGGCCATTGAATATTGTTGTGGACAGTTAGGGGCTTTGGAGTCAAAAAGTTTGAGAACCACTAATATCTATTACAGTTCATGTAAGTTATACTTTAGTGACATTACACAAACAATAGAACTTCCTGTAAATCCCATAGCATAGAATAGCCAGATTAGCCACATAGCAACAAGAATAATTTTTGTGTCCGATTTTTCTCCCCAATTTCCTTAATGCAAATGAAGCAATAAACTAATAATAAAAATTGAGATAATAAATGTAGAAAAATACATTTTGCATTGCTTCTTTCAATTGCTCTTAGAAGAATATGATGAGAAATAATTTAGAAAATATAAGACTTAAAGTAGACATATTATGCCCCTTTTTACAATATGTAATATAAGTCTCTAGTGTCCCCAAACGTGTCTGTGAAGTTTCAGCTCAAAAAACCCCACATATAATATCATGCGTTTTAAACCATATTAGTTTAAACTTCTGATATACGGTTTTCTGAGTGCACACATCCGAAGCACATGGACAGAAAGCGGCTGTCACAGCATGTGAGTAAACTAAGTTCTCATTCACACACAAGTTTACGTTAAAAACACACCAGTTACAATAGCAGTCGGTTATTTCTATGAAGGGAAACAGCTGGGAAATAAATTGCATTCTTATTTTAGATCTGTGTGCCAGCAGCAATATACAGTAAATAAATCAATAAATGCCCTGCTCTGTTGTCTCCTCTGAGGCTGGGACTGAAAAGTGTTCTGTACTCGTCAGTGCAGCCAAAAGCAGAACAGTTAGCATGCTTTGCTCAAACTTTCACCATAGCATTAGAACTGCTACATCGCTGTTGCTTGCAAAATCAAAATGACGGCACAGCTGGTGGAAATTTACAGATTAAGGTGCGGTAATATTATAATGAGATCCCTTTGCAACATCACTAGGGGAGCGAAATCAGATGCTCATTTGTTCAGATGCTTGCAGAAAAAGGCTTATCAAAACAAAGTTACTGGGTTAATCTTTTTCACGTTTCCTTGGTTGGTAGATGCACTGGGGACCTGATTATAGCACTTAAACCCTGGAAAAGTCATATTTTCATGATATGTCACCATTAAGTAAGGAATAATTAACGACGGGCCATTGAATTATTAGAAAAATAATGCACACCCGAGGTGGTGATGCGGTCACGATGCGAAGCAGAGTGAGTCAAAAGCTCGGAGTCAATTATTCCGCTTATACATCTGATCTGTCGATTTTATCCTTTAGTTTACTGTATTTATTTGTTTGGCCAGTGTTGTTGTGGGTTTTAGTTATTTTTCTGTTGTAAGACCTTTGAAATAACAGAAATCATTTGGCGAAGTGATACAAAACTGTAATGCAGTCAAGAGAGCTGCCTGGAACTACGTTCGCCGTGCGTTTCCCTGAAAATAATTACACACCTCAGAACGTTCTTCAGCCAATCAGATTCAAGCATTCAACGGCCCCGTAGTATAAGCAAATATAATCTATGAATGTATTGCCGTCTAGGAAAATGAGACATTAGAGGAGAGCACGATAATTTTTGTTACTGCCTTTTATGGATTTTTCTTTTTTTAAACAAAAACTTTGGGATTATACACAATTCAATATGTATACCAAACAAGGGGCTAAATAAAATGAGACTATCTGCGTTATTCACAGTAGAATGCAGTAATGCAGAGACACAGGCGGTGATTTGAGTGCAGGGTTTGCTGTGATGTTAGCGTGTATGTGTTTGGATATTGGCGCCGGGCTGAAGGCATACAGAGAGACCTACATTTCCCTCTCCAACGATCCCATTCTGTGGCTGGGAGGCACAAACTGTCAGCCCTTAAAAAGAGTATTAAAAGGAAGGAGAGATATTCCATGTCGAAAATGTGTCTTTTTTCCCTCTATACCGCCTGAAGCTCAGTTCACACTTACAGAGAATTACAGAAACTAAGTGACCAGAAGTTGTTAATTTTCAGTGATCATTTTCTAATTCATGTACGGTCCACCCTTTGAATGGAAAGATATTTGCAAGTAAATTGCACATAATTCAATATATTATAAAGGAAATTAGGAAATAAAGGAAACACTTCACCCCAAAATGTACATTTTGTCATCCTTTCCTCATCCTCATGTTCTTCCAAACCTGTATAAGTTTCTTCTGTTGAACATAAAAGATGTTTTGAAGAATTTTGGAAACACTTTTGGTTCCCATTGACTTCCATTGTATAGCCAAAAAATACAATGGAAGTCAGTGGGAAACAAAACTGTTTGGAACGACATGAGGTTGAGTAAAAGGGTGGCAGAATTTTTGGCCAGACTATCAGACTACCCTTTAAAAGCATTTCAATAGTCTATATGATCAGTCTCTGCCCACATATAGAAACCATGTCAGAAATTGTTAGCACTGAGTGATTTTTATTCATAAAATTATATTTGTTCAACTAGTCGAAGATTTTATGCATTAGTCACTGCAACAGTTTATATACAATTCTTTTTTTCTGCAAAATGTTAATATTTGCAGCGATCCATTTTATTATCAGCAGTAAATGTAAATTTTGGTTATCAAAAGCTGTGGTCAGTTATGCAGCCCTCCAGCGAGAAACAACAGTGACCTGCTGACCTCCAGCAATGAAATCACTGTTAATATAAATGAGGTTGAATCTTGAAATATTGTCTATGCATTAGATCTCTCTTTTGGATCCGTCTCTATCTTTTTCTTACCCGGAGTGTCAATATCTGCATCTTGCTGTGAGACATGATGTTAGGTATTAGCCCCTTGCTGTGTACCTGTCAGTGTCTGTCTACCCATCTCCAGCTTTCTCTTTCCTGCTACCTCTCCATTTGACTCATCGCTCTGTCTCTTCTCTCTCTCTCCATTCTCATTCCCCATCACTCATTCTGTAGGTCTATCATGCATATCTGTTTCCTTTCTCTCTCCCTCCCTCTCTCTCTCTCTCTCTCTCTCTGGTGATCAAACGTGCCTTGTGTGTCTCTCTGCAGTGCTGTGTGATCAGAGTGGAGAGTGAACACGAGAGAGAGAGAGAGAGAGAGAGAGAGAGAGAGAGAGAGAGAGAGAGAGAGAGAGAGAGAGAGAGAGAGAGAGAGAGAGAGAGAGAGAGAGACTGTGTGTGTGGTTGGTTTTTCAGAGACTCGAGGAACATGCTGTCCCCTTCTGGCTGGGAATACTAAAGGCACAATCCTACAGCTGCTGCCTTTGTGTCTCCAGCCCCTGACCACATGTATATAAGCCCAGACCACAAAGCCAACTGTTCAACGAGCCTAAAATTCAGTGTATCTCTATCATTTTTTTTGGGGGGAGGGGGGGTGGGGGGGGTGCTATCTCAAGCTTGTGATGCTCAGCTTGGATCTGAGCTAAGCTGGGTTCACCTGGGTCGGGCTACGTTTAGACTAAAATGAGACTCAAATATTGAAACGGGAAAAAAAGTGGTATACTGTCTTGAACTGTATTTTAACCTTTTTTATTTGTATGGAGATATGTATAAAGATAATATGAAGTAAATTATCACACATACGGGTTCAAAATTAGAGAGCAATGCAATTTCCTAAATTTCAGGGTCATCGCTTAGTCCTATTTGAAGTTATTCTAACAGGAGTAGAAGAACAGTTTTTAAGCATATTTCATGAGTTAAATTTATACTGAAGCACAGCATCAAAAACAGAAAAAAATGTGATTTTTGAAAAAGAACACTGATTAAAATTAGAGAACACTTTCAGATACCTCCCAGTTATTTGTGTTAATCTGGCATTTGTGTCCTTAATTATATGACAACCCCTATTTAACCGGCAGCCTAACTTTCCTCTTATTACTGACTTTCCAAGATGGTGAGCTGTTCTAAAGTGTCTGAAACCCTCCAACAGCAGGTTGTCCAGACAAAGGTCAATAGCAGCCATAGCAAGAAAAGTTGGTCTTTCCAAATCGGAGATTTCGAGAATATTGCATCTTTACAATGTCACAAACTCATTCAAGTCCCGCCAAAAGGCTGGTCATCCACAAAAACAAATGCACAAGAAGACAAGATAATACAGAGAATCTCAGTGAGCAGTCGGTTCAACATTGCAGCTGGAATTGCTCGTCAGTTCGGCGCTGAACAGGGTAAGGATCTTTCTTGGCATATTGTCTCGAGACGTTGGACTGAGAGCCCACTCCCTCTCATCAGCAGAAAGAATCAAAAGGCCGCTAGCAAACTGGTCCAAAGTTCACTTCAGTGATGAAAGCATGGTTCATTTATTTGGATCCGATGGGAAACATTATGTTTGAGTACGTAAAGCAGTCAGTGAAAGGTGGAGGAGGAAGTGTGATGGTTTAGGGAATGCTTTGTGCAGCTGGGGTTGGGACTCTAATACAGATACAAGGCAGAGTGAATGTAGATGTCTATCAGAGCCTCCTGCAACAACATGCAGTTCCTTCCCTGCGTTCATCACCCAATCAGCCAGCTAATTGAATGCAGGAAAATGTCCCCTGTCACACAGCAAAACATGTAAAGCAGTTCCTTGCAGCTGAAAACATTGAAATAATGAAATGGCCGGCCCAGAGTCCTGATTTAAACCCAATCAAACATCTATGGAAAATCCTTGGTGACAAAGTAATGGCTAAGAAACCCACTACACACTAACTGTGGAAGAGGAGTGCACCAAGCTCACACCAGCGCCGTGTGAGAAACTAGTGATGTCCTGTGGCTGCACATATGCTGAAGTTATTCAAAGTACACTTCCTACTCATTTTCGACTGCTGTAACCTTCAGAAATGTTTCTTTGTGCTACAATTATTGCTGTTCTCTAATTTTAATCACTGTGTTTTCCACAAATTAAAGGTGTTTTTTTTAAGTACCTTGGAAATTTTGTAAAACACTGTTCAGCTAGCATGATATAGCCACAACTACAATTCCTTCGAATTTTTAACAACAATTTTTACTAGTTGCAACATATTCATTGTCAAACTACAAAATTACTTAATTTTTAATACAAAAATCGTAGCTTTTTCTTTTCTTTTATTGACAAAATATTTGAGTTTGTCTTGTATATTTATTTAATTGGACCAGATTACATTTAATCGGTATAATTAATATACACTATATTGTCAAAAGTATTGGGTCACCTCTTCTAATGAACAGGTTTGACTACGTTAGTATTTTCCATGAGAATCTTAATGTTTAAGCATATAATGATATTCTAGGGAATTGTGTGCTTCTAATTTTATAGCAACAGTTTGGACAGAACCTTTTTCTATTCTAACATGAGAGTGTCTCTGTGTATAAGACAAGGATCAAAGAGAAATGATGATTCAGTCAGTGTGGAAGAACTTGACTGGTCTGCAGAAATACACGTCCTAATCCCAGCTGAACACTTCTGGTGTGACTTTAAATGCAGATACCAATGACTTGTGCATATGGGTACAGTCATTTTAGACACTTACAAAACTGTTGAGATGGAATTACAAATAATTAAATACATGAATTATGTTTCCATCTTTGTTGCCACAGTTTTTAGAAGTGTCTTTTTCTTATCTAAATAAGGGGGTTTACAAACACTTTTGCATATAGGGTATTTTATTATTAATATTATTATTTTTAAGATTTATAAAGTTCATATTAAGTAAATATTCAGTATATCTTGCATATCTATACACTATATACACCGCGGTTTAAAAGTTTGGGATCAGTGCGATTTTGTATGTTTTTTTAAGGGAGTCTCTTCTGCTCATCAAGGCAGTATTAACTTTTGAATAGCATTGTACACTCACTGGCCACTTTATTGGGTACACCTTGTTAGTACTGGGTTGGACCCCCTTTTGCCTTCAGAACTGCCTTAATTCTTCATGGCATAGATTCAACAAGGTGTTGGAAACATTCCTCAGAGATTTTGGTCCATATTGACATGATAGCATCACACAGTTGCTGCAGATTTGTCGACTACACATCCATGATGTGAATCTCCACATCCCAAAGGTGCTCTATTGGATTGAGATCTGGTGACTGTGGAGGCCATTTGAGTAAAGTGAACTCATTGTCATGTTCAAGAAACCAGTCTGAGATGATTTGAGCTTTGTCACATGACAGCTTCCGTTTCCTGTTCTTAGCTGACAGGAGCGGCACTCGGTGTGGTCTTCTGCTGCTGGAGCCCATCTGCTACAGGGTTCGAAGTGTTTTGCGTTCAGAGATGGTATTTTGCATACCTTGGTTGTAACGAGTGTTTATTTTAGTTACTGTTGCCTTTTTTTTATCATCTCTAACCAGTCTGACCAGTCTCCCCTGACCTCTGACATCAACAAGGCATTTTCGTCCACACAACTGCCGCTCACTGGATATTTTCTCTTTTTCGGACCATTCTCTGTAAACCCTAGAGATGGTTGTGCGTGAAAATCCCAGTAGATCAGCAGTTTTTGAAATACTCAGACCAGCCTGTCTGGCACCAACAACCATTCAAAGTCACTTAAATCCCCTTTCTTCCCCATTCTGATGCTCGGTTTGAACTTCAGCAAGTCGTCTTCACCACTAAATGCATTGAGTTGCTGCCATGTGATTGACTAATTAGCAATTGTGTTACCAAGCAATTGAACAGGTGTACCTAATAAAGTGGCCGGTCAGTGTATATTGTAACAACATTTCTTTTTTAAATAAATGCTGTTCTTTTTAACTTTTTATTAAAGAATCCTAAAAAATATATATATATTACATATCTGTCTGGGCTAATGAGGGACTACTCGTGTGATAAAAGACACTTTGACAATACAATGAATGTAAATTATGACACAACACCAACAAAATCAGCTCCCTCACTCACATAAATGGAGCAGATGAACAGCCCGGGGCTAATTAGTAGCTGTATCCCCAATAGCTCAGCGTGATGACCGACCGATGTTCCTCCACATGCAGACAGATGCTCCTTTGCTCGCCCTCTAGTGGTTAGGTGAGAGTCCGGTGGGCCGGTCTTCTGCGCAGGAGTCTGGTGATGCTGTTACTGGCTTTAAGAATGCTGTGTGTGTCCATAGGAACAGCTCAGAATACTGATTCCACAGTGCAGCACTTGTGCATCAGGGCTGCGGTCAGGCAGACGCCAACCAAGGACTGTCCACTGTCCAAAATAAAACCAATGCATGTGGTTGATGGTTAAAGATATACTCTACTCATACTGTGTGGGGTATCAGTGCAGTCCATAAAGAATAGGTAAAAAAATTAAAGAACGTAATATAGAAATGGCTGCCTTACAACCAAATAATAAAGAAATATAATATTTGTATATAATTCTTCTAATAAAAAGTCCAGAGCATGTTCTCTTGATGTTGCATTATTTGTCCTTTATCTTACATCTGTGCACTTTATAACACTACTAGCAGACTAGACATATATAAGTGCATTTGGACATTATATCCTTCTGACATGTAAAATAGCATCATCAAGGACAAACATTTTTAAATATTCATAATTGTATTATCAAACATCAAGCTGTAACATATCCTTGTGCATGAATCATACACAGCAATGGTATCATTGAGTGCGCTAACTGAGTGTAACCAGCACATTTAAAGAGCATAAACAATGTAATGAAGGGAAGTTATGACATGAAGAGGAGGAGGGTGGAGAGCAGAAGAAAAGACAGTGTGGGGAATAATTGTTTGCCCTGCCAGAGCTCCTTACGTAAGTGCACAGAGCAGAGAGGAGATCCACACAGACTCGCCCTTCGGCCACTATGACATACCGCTTCGGCCCTTTCATCCCTGCGCTTCTCTCTTTTGCTGCACACTCCATTAATGCCTCCCCCAAAGGACTATATACCAAAAAGACATCTGGTTCTCGGATTTTATCAAAAAGCTCTCGGATTTCATCAAAAATATCTTAATTTGTGTTCCGAAAATGAACGAAGGCCTTACAGATTTGTAACAAGAGGGTGAGTAATTAATGACAGTATTTTTATTTTTGGGTGAACTATCCTTTAATGGTCATTATAATTTAGTTTAATCTACAAATATAACATGATTTTGTAGGAATTGTAATGAGCGAAACAAGTCGACTATCGAGTCAATAGGGATCGCCCCAAATGGAAACCAGATTTCAAGGTAGTACCTAAAATGTCACCACACGGACACTATTAAAAATGACCATCTTTGGAATCGCCTATCTTTGCTAATGGAAACCACAGAACTGCGTTCCAAGTAAGACCACATACTGTACACATCAGCTGCCGCGTCATCAAGCTCCGAAGGCCGTCTCGATTTAAAGGATCCTTGGAAAGCAAACCTTCATTTCAAGATGCATCAAGTGTATCCTTTGTGTCTGTCACTCACAATTCGTTACACATTCCAATTCATGAATAACATGTTATATTATTAGAATTTCATTATAAAATCAGTGTTTTCAGAGATGAAGGTATTCTTTTGTTGTGTAAATTAATCACAACTTTCCATGGGAGACCACAGACTTTAGATATGGGATAGATATGTATGGGAGATCACTGCTTTAATAATATAAAGTTTTGATTACCATGAATATTTCCCAAATAAATTTTTTACAGTATTTTTGTGCTGTGACTCTTTGACCAGCCATACCTTGAACCCTTGCCTTTTTTCTGAGTGAAATCTAAGGCAATTCTAGGATTCATGTGCTTTATAACCCAAATAGTCTCCCCCCTCCCCCTCCCTCTCTCACTGAATCTGGGTTGAAGCGGTCTGTTAAATTCTAAGTAAGCCTTTCACCCTTGAAAAAGCACAAAAAAAGACAAGCAGTGACAAGTGATGACAACATTCATCTAAACCCAACAAAAAAATGGTTTTATATAATGAAGGCGCTATCTTTGATAAATCCTTATGAATATTGCCGGAGGGGGGTGGGTGAGGTGCGAAGCGATTCTTGCCAAGAGAGCAGAATATCTACCCCGTGAGGAAGAAAGGCCTAAACAAGTATGTGAAGAGCTTCCAGGGTTCTTATTACGTTGTAAAATGATGGGGGAAGCAGTTTTGCAACGAGTCAGTGAGGACAAAGTCTTAATTAGGTAAACTCCCTTCGGACTGTCATAAACAAAAGCCTCAATCCATGCTTGACTCCCCCAATGCTCCGTTCTCAAGGACAAAACCTAAATGCATTGCAAGCTTAACCATTGTTGTTTGAGATTACTACGGCAAAATGTACTCACTAGAACAGGCTGAGAGCAGGAGGTTGCAACGAAAGTCCTCGGCAGCCCTGATCTTGATGTAATGGTGGGAGGCCAGAGGGAGTGGGGAGAGCCAGCTGTTTCTTTGGTATGGACATCTGGGTATGAACGCTGTGGGATGTTGCATTTGGCCAGATGAACATGACAGGGAAAGAACTCTTGACACTGCACTCAGTCCCATCAGCCCTCATTACAATGTAGCAGCTGTCTGCGTGAGTTTATTTTTAAAGGTAATTTAGGAGAATATTATACACCTACTTGAGACAACTGCTTGTAAAATATGGAGACTTATGGAAAAATGGCATGCAATAAAGGGGTTGATCAAGGCTAGATTAGTGCACTTTCCCAACTGTGTTTTGAACTTTTGTCCTCTAGAGCCTTGCGAACAAACAATACTAATTAAGGTACATACTGCATTCATTATCGACCAAGCACCTGAAGGCCAGGATTTTCAGCATCAGGGGAGCCACAAGGCTGGCATTGATCCGCTTCCTGCAGCAACCTTTCAGAGGTCATACATGGAAAAAAGTTACACATTTCGTTGCAAAAGCAATTTGGACCGAATCTTGAATCCAAAATTTGGTTTCATGGTTAATGGACAGCATGTTTAGATTTTGCGAACAGGATTGAGAACTTTAAATTGCACAATCTGAAAGTAAAGTCAATACACTCCACAAAAACGCCTGATTTTCTTCACATGCATGCGCAAGGATTAAATACATTCCCAAAAACTCAACCAAGAGCCTTAAGCAGATTTAAGCTTAAAACAAAGCAGCTTTTAAATTCACCCTCACAAGAACAGTTGGGTTATCTTTGAAGAACAAGAAATCAGTCCTGAATCTTGATATGAAGTAAGAGTTAATTGACTAAGACCTGGAAAAAGGCATGCACAAAAATAAAAAAATTATATTGAGAATACCAAGCTATTTTTTCAGGGGGTACAAGTTACACTACCTTTGTCTTAAATATAAGTCCCAACACCTGGAAGCAGTTCATTGATTGATATAAAAAGCAGCCCAACTTATGGAACCCTAAAAATCTTTCATAAAACACAACACAGAGGGGATGGGTATGTCACAAAGGTTAAGAACCACTCAAATAAACCAAATGGGGAATTGAGAACAAAACCATTCAGAAAAGCAAAAATGTTACAGAGAATTCATTTTGTTGATTTTTATTAAACATCTCTGCAGTACTGCATGACAACACCAGACAGAGCTGAGAACAACTATGACATCTCCTCCTTGGCAAGGCGGTCTTTCTTGAGGGGTCCCTGTTAAGAAAAAGATTGGTTACCAGCTGATTTAACACCGATTTTAACAAAAAAAAGGTACACATGTATAATGGTATAAATGTCGCCAGAGAGTGAACAGGGAGATAGCACAAGAGAGGAACCACTCCCCTGCCTCACTGAGCTTTTATCTTGCACTAGAATGGAACCCAAATCTCAGACTGATTGGCTGAAACAGGTTACGAACAGTGCATTGATCTGCAGAGGACCATGGGCAAGGAGGCAGTAAGGTGTGGTGCACATAAAATTAAAAGTGCTGAATCCACCAATGCCTCGGGACACTCGGGCCAAGCCTAATTCAGACTGATATCTCTGGGCCCCAGTCTGATTCTGGGCGCTCGGGTCATAACTAATAAAGTGCTGAGTAAACACTGCATTTATGCACTCACCATGAAGTTTTTCTTTTCCTCGATGGTCTGGAAACGTCCATGACCAAACTTGGAGGTGGTGTCGATGAATTTGAGGTCGATCTTCTCCTGGGCACGGCGGCTGGTCTGGACAAGGAGAGACTTGCGCAGGGTCAAAACCCTCTTCTTGGTTCCGACTACACAGCCTTTAATCATCAGGAAGTCGTTGGACACCTCACCATAGTGCACAAAGCCACCCTAAATGCAGGGAAAAAAAGTCAGTTTAAAAACAAAAACTACAACCTTAAGTAACTGAAAACCCCATAAGGCAGACATCTGCACTCACCAGGGGGTTGATGCTCTTGTTGGACAGATCATAATCCGTAGAGGCGTTGTTCTTAACTACTTTTCCATCCTTTGTGTGATAGCCTGTACCAACCTTGTAGATCTTAAGAAAAAAAAAAAACACACCACCTCATGAGAAAAGACTGCAGAGGAAAGGGATGCAAAACTAATCCTAAAGGAAAGATTGGGTCTAATTCTGAGGCCTCACCTTCTTGTTGATCTCAGTGCGGTGGTGGTAGCCCTTCTGACCGGCACGAGCCACAGAGAAAGCCACACGGGCAGGATGCCAGGCTCCAATACAGGCCACCTTACGCAGACCACGATGGGTCTTACGCGGCAGCTTCTTTGTGTGCCAGCGGCTTGTCACACCTATAAAAACAATTTATTTGATTAGAAAGCAACCTTAGAAGCTCATTTACTTCAAATACAGCAAGTGTGCTTGTCAGAAGGAAGGCAGCATGGGAAGTTTCCTCATGTGTTTCGGGCGCCATGCCTGACGCGTTTAATCCATGTCTTTCATCATTATGTGCACAATGTTTATCAAATCAAAACTTATAGGAACAGACCAATGTTGAATAAAAAGCCATCCACCTACCCTTGTATCCATGACCCTTGGTAACACCGATAACGTCAATCATCTCATCCTGACCAAAGACGTTGACTATGGGAATGGGCTGCTCAAGCTTCTCTCTGGCCCAGTCAACCTTATCAGCAATAGAGCCTCCGTTCAGCTGGATCTCCATCAAGTGAGACTTCTTCTGTCTGTGGGGCAGCAGGCGCATCTACAGAAAAACAGGAAGTTAGTAAAGCGCCATTTAAAATAAATTAAATAAGTATACACTAGAAATGCACAAGTTACACAACCAAAGTGTATCAATAAATTACAGAGTACAACATTTGTTGCACAATACCTTTGACAATGCAATTTTGAAAAGCGGTTCATTACACCGGCATAGTTTTATAGTGAGTTTATATAATAAACATGTGGAATTTATTTAATGGTTTGATACCAGTAGAGTGACATTTTGGCCAGAATCTCCTAACCTTTTCAGTAAGTGTCCAAGTGGTCACGGAAGCTAACGGTGTTACTTCGTGCCACCGCTTTTAAGCTCACCTGTGTGTGGGCAATGATGCGAATGATCTGGCAGTACTTCTTCATGGAGGCGAAGTCCTTCTCCAGCTGCTTCTTGCCCTCTTCATCTTGCCACCTCTTGCAGTACTTGGTAAAGGCCTTCTTCTTGGACTTGTACCTGAACGTGGCACAGAGAAAGGTTGGCACAGTTCCTTCATAGCCCAGCGGGCCAGTGGAAGGAGACTGGGCATGGCTGCTTGCCCGTCCTCATGGTAAAGGAGGGGGGGCGTCGACAGCACTAGGTCATTTCAGCTCATGGCACGGGTTCTAAGGAGCCCTTTCCACCGGCCAGAGGAGCCCGGAGCTCATCAGGGCACTAGGCACCTGAGCGGAGCTGCACCACACCGATACGTTAGACTGGCTCAGAAAAACATGACAAATGTTTACTGTCCAGCAACTACCAGCTCCAGACTTAACATAAAACCAATCAGAAGTTATCAAATCCAAGTCTTACCAGTTCTTATAAAAGCGACGCTTGCACTCATCACTTATGTGCTCAGCAAAGATAGTCTTGATAGAGCGCAGGCCACGAGGGGTCATGACGTATCCAACAACACCCACAACAATCATGGGAGGAGTCTCCACAATGGTCACTGCCTCAACCACCTCCTTTTTGTTGACCTCTGAGAAGCACAAAATGCAAAAGTTAGTTGAACTGAAAACTAGCATGCAGGTTTAGAAGCAGGATTTTAAAGTTATGAAGCTATGCTCAGAACTCGACATTCAGCAAGGGTTTAAGGCCCAAATATGTCCGCCCGTCGAGATTATCATCACTGGCATATAGCCTAATGGAGAAGTTGATTTCACATTGCATGTAACAAAATCTGTATACTTTTACTTACTTGAGCCAGGTCTGTCGACCTCACGGACAATGTGGGTCATGCCAGCCTTGTAGCCAAGGAAAGCAGTCAGGTGAACAGGCTTGCTGGGATCATCTTTAGGGAAACTCTTCACCTTGCCACGATGGCGTTTGCACCTCTTGCGGGGCAGGAAGCCCAGAGAGCCGTGGCGTGGGGCCGAAAACTTTCGGTGAGACTACACAAAATGAAAATTCACGATTAATCTATTGAACTTCTGCAACATTGAGTACGAAACAAACGTGCAGTCTTTACACATTTAACTATAAAACATCCATATCTTTGTAACTTAAACTTGCACTAATAACTTACATCTAACAGGTTAATAAAACAAAAGTGGGTCACTATTAGTGGTTAACGTTAAGTTATTAACGTTAATCTAGTCTTGAAAACACAAGTCTCCTGAATTGCACGTAAAATGTTTTCTCGCACAAGTAACGTTAAAGTAGAATCGGTAGATTAACAAAAGCTGCTTTTACATTCAACGGGTCACCTCCTGGGAATACCAAACATAACAAAATACTGACTGCTCCTTTATCTAACTTAGTGACTAAAATTTACTTCCGACACCACATGATAGGCCCTAAAAAGAAGCGCAGAAAACACCTAACGTTAACGAGAAGAAATCCAGAAAAAGGACCATTTGACAGCCAGAATGGTTTATAATAATCTCATTTTCATCTTCGCGTTTTCTAAAACGCATTTAGTTTATCTGTGGTAAGATTTCGAAGCAGAGCAGAACGCTGCCATTTTCCCCTTCGGTCAAACACACCATGTGCAAAATACCCAGGCACTGCGGTTACCATCTATACCCACTGCAAAACAATTGTTTACCTTCTGTGTGTAATATACAGAATACGATGTGTTTGAAATCAAACGGATGACTTTGATTTAGAGTGGATTGTGAAGGAAAGTCAAACACTCACCATTTTGTCCCCGATCCGATTAAAAGAGGGCGACTGAGAGGCGGCGCTTCCTTTTTAAGCAAGACACGCGCTCGACGCGTGTGCGTCACTGCATACGTCTCTCGTATGTAATGATCCTGCAGTAGTTCAAGATTCAAGATTTTGTATTCGTCTCATAAACAATTATACAGAATATAACAACCAGCAGCGAAATGTAAGTCAGGTCTGCTCCATGGACAGTGCAATTATATGGAATACAAACACAAGATAATATACATAAATATATATATGGAAAAAGAAGAATAAAAAATAAAAAATAATACAATCTCAAATAAAATGTGCAATACAATAAAATGTGCAGCACAGTATACTGTAGACATAATAACTAATAATATAATCAGGATGTGCAAGAAGAATTTGCAAACATGTTGTTCGGGGTATTTACATAGCAGCAATGGTAGAGATAATGAATATATTTCTGATTATTAAGTGATTATTAAATGGAGTCATGTTGATGTTATGAGACTGAGTTTGAGTTTAGGAGCCTGATGGCCTGAGGAAAGAAGCTCCTCCTAAGTCTCTCAGTTTTTGCCATCATGCTCCGGAAGCGCTTGCCAGATGGCAGTAAAATGAAGAGACGGTTACCGGGGTGATTTGAGTCCTTGATGATTTTAGCAGCTCTGCTTTTGAGGTAGATGTCCTGCAGAGAGGGGAGAGCAGACCCTGAGATGCGCTCAGCTAAGCGCACAACTCGCTGCAAGGCGTTGCAGTCCTGATTAGAGCTGTTTTCACCTCGCACTTCGCAAGAGTCAGTACACTTTCTATGGTCCCTGAATAGAATGTTTTCAGGATTGCTGGTGAGACCCTTAATTTCCTCAGCTGTCGCAGATGGTACAGTACAATAATACTGTTAAAAAACTGAAAAGTAAGGATGTGAAATGTTTAAAATGCTATGATACACATTTTAATCCCTCTATTACTTTGTAACATCCTTATTCGTTAAAAATTAATGTGAACTATGCCTTTTTCCTCTCTTAATTGCTTATATTTTTACTGTTATTATTTGAATGTTACTTTTTTCTGCAATAATAATACAAAAAAACAATCCTACAGTGGCGTCACCCTCTGTGGGCCAGTAATACTCTGTACTCCACATGTGGTTGATGTACATATTAAATATGATTATTCATTCTGTTTCAAGAATAATATCAAATACATGCGTAAAATACTTGTTTCTATGCAACTAAGGAAGTAATTTTAATCGTAATGTTTCATTTCTTTGTACAATTTTAATATGTTGTTTTTATAATTGATAATAAATGACATGGTAGGACACAGAATCAGTAAATAATAAGAAAAAAACTGTTTTTTAAAGGTCTTTTATTAAATAAAATCTGAGAACTGTCTAATAATTTCAAATCAGCAGTAATTTTTATAGCAGTTCATATCTGAACTAAATGCAGTGAAACAAGTAGCAAACAAGACAAGACCAGAGACCCATCCACTACACACTAAAACAATTCTTGCAAAAACAATTACATTCTCAATGCATGAAACAAAACTTTAATAATGTTATTGTGGCTATTCCCGAGTACAGTGCACATAAAAAGGACAAATCTTACACTTTAGGAAAGTTAAATATTTTCACAAAAAGAAAACAAATAAAATAATGTTTTTTTCCTGAAAATGAAGACACTGTAAAGCTCAGTATTGAGTAGTTTATCCATTCAGTCCATTGAGGTTTCCTCAACATGAACAGCAGAGGGCAGCACTGTGTCTTTAATAAGAAGGACTAAAGTCATGCATTGCAGATACAACAACCTGGATGTCATGTTCAGCCGCCAGCCATTTCAATAAGTAGGGCATTATGGGGAGGTAGTACTTCAGCCAGCATGCTTTGGTACTGTTCCTTAAGGCATCACAGGGTTTGTGGGGAAATTGAGCCTTTATTGATGCATCATAACGCAAGTCTTTTAATCTCAGATGCAAAGTAGTGGTTTAAGTCTCAGTTTTTATTTCTTGTTCCAGTCGATAGGCACATCACCCAACAATTAAAGTTTTTTTAGAGAACTAACTCAACGCTTGACTGAAGTCATCAGCCTTTGCAGTAGTTGGCAAGGAGGAGGAGTCTCTCTCAGCTTCCTCATCATCCTGGACAAACCTCTGGTCCTCTCGCTCAACTCAAAGTCCACATCTCGCCTGATTCAGATTACGCTCCTGAAAGAAAGTTTTCCCGAACTCATAAGTGCTGATCATGACTGCACAGGCGGGAGCAACTTTGATCACTCTTGGAAGAAAACCTGAAAAAAAAGCAAAGCTGTTAATTGAATGTATACAACATTATCACGGACTGTTTAAACAATCAAATAAATACATAATTGTAGTCTGTAGTTTGAGATTCAGTTTGGTCCTACCCAAAACTAACAAAACTGTTCCATGCATAAAGCATATTACACATCCAAAAACTTACTATGAACTATATTATTATATTACAATAAACTATTGCATTATTAATCCTGCATGATATTAGAAAAAACTGACATCTGCATAAAAACACAACTGTACTTTAATTACAACACTGATAGTTCCATTTTAATTTCCTAATTTTCTCTTTTTTCTTATTTTTGTCTTTTTGCATTATTATGATAGGACAGTTATTAGATAGGAAGGAAAGTGGGGGAGAGAGAGGGAGATGGGATCGGGGAATGGTCCGAGAGGCGGGACTCAAACTCGGGACGCCTGAGGATATGTATTGACAAAAATTGACCGACAACCAGAGTGAGGGGCGTTGGGCTGGAATTTACCCCACCAGGGTGGTGTGTTTCTGGGCTTGGCAACGCTTGAAAAAGCCCATGGAGCTTGGCTCTCATCGTGACCGACAACCAGAGTGAGGGGCGTTGGGGCAGACTCAACCCCGCCAGGGTGATGTGTTTCTGGGCCTGACAACACTCGAAAAGCCCCTGGAGCTTAGCTCTCATTGTGACCGACAACCAGAGCGAGGGGCGTTGGGGTGGAATCTACCCCGCCAGGGTGACGTGTCCCTGGGCCTGGCAACGCTCGAAAAACCCCTGGAGCTTAGCTCTCATCATGAACGACAACCAGAGCGAGGAGCGTTGGGGTGGAGTCTACCCCACCAGGGTGGTGTGTATCTGGGCCTGGCAATGCTTGAAAAGCCCCTGTGAGCTCCGTTATTTAAGCCTTCAAAACCGAAGTCCACAAAAATACACGTTTGGTAAAAGTGCGACTGCACGTAGGAACGGCTCCTCCTAACTGACCGACCTCCATGATCGCGGTCGAATCCGGAACTCACCCAGGGACGCCACCTCGAAGAGGGTGGCTCTCATGGCCGAAGCCGGCATCAGAGACTTAGTCGTTTTTTTTTGCCGAAATTCACCCAGGGTCTGCGCCAAAATGGTCGGGCCCGAGAGGGTGAGCCCTCGTCGGACTCGCCTCTCGCCGAAGAGACCCTGGAGCCTCGATCCCGCCGCTGGTCACCTGTAGACCTCAGCGTCCGGGGAGTGAGGGAGGTTGGGCGCGCTCCCCACCCTCCCGGAGCTTAGCTTTCGTCGTTACGGAGAACCGGAGTAAGGTTGTTGGGGTGGACTTTTACCCCGCCAGGGTGATGTGTCCCTGGGCCTGGCAACGCTCGAAAAGCCCCTGGAGCTTAGCTTCCATCGTGACCGACTTCCTATCATTGTGAAGCAGAATTCACCAAGCGTTGGATTGTTCACCCACTAATAGGGAACGTGAGCTGGGTTTAGACCGTCGTGAGACAGGTTAGTTTCACCCTACTGATGTGCTGTCGTTGCAATAGTAATCCTGCTCAGTACGAGAGGAACCGCAAGTTCAGACATTTGGTGCGTGTGCTTGGCTGAGGAGCCACTGGTGCGAAGCTACCATCTGCAAGATTATGACTAAACGCCTCTAAGTCAGAATCCCGCCTAGATGTGACGATACCGCAGCGCCGTGGGACTTTGATTGGCCGGGCGGGACTGGGTGCGGATTACTGGACCGGGGAGCGGACGAACGAGCGCCGCCCCTCTCTTGAAGCGCACCTAAAGTTTGTGGTGAACCCGGTGCTAAATGACTCGTAGACGACCTGATTCTGGGTCAGGGTTTCGTGCGTGGCAGAGCAGCTCACTCGCTGCGATCCATTGAAAGTCATCCCTCGATCCAAGTTTTTGTCGGCCGAGGAGGAGGCCCACCCGGGCGGCCTCGGTTCGACCCCTCGGTGTCCTGGGGGTACCAGTGGCCGGGGCGGAAGGGCGGCCAAAACCTAAGTCGATACGCGGTGACCAGTGGCGTGGAAAGATCCAGGGTCGGCTCCGGAGGGGCGTCCCCCGCGAGGAGAGAGTCGAAGGTACTGGAAGTCTGAGACGAGGCGGCCAAAACCTAAGTTGATAAGGGGTGACCAGTGGCCCGGTTCTCTGGAGGGCGCGGTTTGGCCGAGTCAGTGACCCGGGCTTAAGTGTGGGATGCCCGGGTTCGCCTGGTGGACGGGTAGGGGTCCCTCCTGGAGGTCCAGGGGCCATCCTTGATAAATCCTTATGAATATTGCCAGAGGGGGGTGGGTGAGGTGCGAAGCGATTCTTGCCAAGAGAGCAGAACAACTACCATGCGAGGAGGAAGAAAGGCCTACATACGTATGCGAAGAGCTTCCAGGGTTCTTATTACGCTGTAAAATGATGGGGGACGCAGTTTTGCAACGAGTCAGTGAGGACAAAGTCTTAATTAGGTAAGCACCCTTCACACTGTCATAAACAAGAGCCTCAATCCGTAATTGACTCCCCCAATGCTCCGAGAGATGCTCCATTGTCAAGGACAAAACCTAGAGGCATTGATAGCTTAACCATTGTTGTTTGAGATTTCTACAGCGAAATTTACCCATTAGAACAGGCAGAGCATGAGGTTGCAACGAAAGTCCTCGGCGGCCCTGATCTTGATGTAATGGTGGGAGGCCAGAGGGAGTGGGGAGAGCCAGCTGTTTCTTTGGTATGGACATCTGGGTATGAACGCTGTGGGGTGTTGCATTTGACAGATGAACATGACAGGGAAAGAATTCCTGACACTGCACTCATCAGTCTCATCAGCCCTCATTACAGTGAAGCAGCCGAGTGTTTTTATTTTTAAAGGTAATTTAGGAGATTATACACCTACTTGAGACAAATGCTTGTAAAATATGGAGACTTATGGAAAAATGGCATGCAATAAAGGGGTTTTGATCAAGGCTAGATTAGTGCACGTTCCCAACTGTTCTGATTCAACTTTAGTCCTCTAGAGCCTTGCGAACGAACAATACTAATTAAGGTATTACATACTGCATTCATTATCGACCAAGCACCTGAAGGCCAGGATTTTCAGAGTCAGGGGATCCACAAGGCTGCCAGTGATTCGCTTCCTGCAGCATTGCTTTCTGGAGCAACCTTTCAGAGGTCATACATGGAAAATAGTTAAACCATATTTCTGCACTAAAGCTTGAGTCTTACATCCAAAGTTCTTTTTCAGTGTTAGTGGACACAGCATAACTTTTAGGTTGTGATAACTTTACGTTGAACAATCTGAAAGTAGTCAATACACCGGCGAAAACGCCTGATTTTCTTCACATGCACGCACAAGAATTCAATGCATGAATACTCAAAAACGCAACCAAGGGCCTTAAGCTGTTTTGCGCTAAAACAAATCACCTTTTAAATTCACCCTCACAACAACAGTTGGGTTATCTTTGAAGAAAAAGCATTCTCAGTCCTGAATCTTGATATGAAGTAGGAGTTAATTGACTTTAAGACCTGAATAAGGCACAAAAAAAAAAAAAAAAGAATACACAGCCATTTTCTTTCTGGGGGTACAAGTTACCTTGGTCTTAAATATCACTTTAAATCTAGAAAGTCCCAACACCTGGAAGCAGTTCATTGATTTATATAAAAAGCAGCCCAACTTCTAGAACCCTAAAGATCTTCCATAAAACCCACAACATCGAGGGGATGGGCATGTCACAAAGGTTGAGAACCACTCAAATAAAGCAAGTGGGGAACTGAGAACAAAACCACTCAGAAAAGCAAAATTGTTTAGAGAATTCATTTTGTAGATTTTTATTAAACATCTCTGCAGTACTGCATGACAACACCAGACAGAGCAGAGAATAATTATGACATCTCCTCCTTGGCAAGGCGGTCTTTCTTGAGGGGTCCCTGTTAAAAAAAAAAACAGATTGGTTACCAGCTGATTTAAACAAAAAAGGTGCACATGTATAACTGGTATAAATGTCGTCAGAGAGTGAACAGGGAGAAAGCACAAGAGAGGAACCACTCCCCTGCCTCACCGAGCTTTTATCTTGCACTAGAATGGAACCCAAATCTCAGACTGATTGGCTGAAACAGGTTACGAACAGTGCATTGATCTGCAGAGGACCATGGCCATGGAAGGCAGTAAGGTGTGGTGCACAAAATTAAAAGTGCAGAATCCACCAATGTCTCGGGACAAACCTAATTCAGACTAATATCTTGGGCCCCAGTCTGATTCTAGGGCCCAAATTTCTA
The DNA here is from genome assembly GCA_027564155.1 of Gymnocypris eckloni scoliostomus. Lineage (NCBI taxonomy): Eukaryota > Metazoa > Chordata > Actinopteri > Cypriniformes > Cyprinidae > Gymnocypris > Gymnocypris eckloni. Next base: position 30,945,178 of record CM050415.1, on the reverse strand, counting down.
TGAAATCCTTTTTTAAAGCAAAAGTAAAGTGCAACATTGACACTTGCTCATTGTACTCCTTCTCATAGTCCAAATCAATTATAAATCAAACACTGAGTATTTAGCAGAAATAGTATTTAACAGAATTTGGGTGAAAAAGGTCAATGTGCAGATATAGATAGACACATAAAATCTAAAATCAATTAATTGGAGATGCTTTTGATTACTACAATTTAATGGAACCATTAAAATGGAATACAGAAAATAACGGAAAACAGTTTAGTAAAGATAAAACTCCATTAATTAGACAGGTTTTTTTATTAATACAATTTAATCTAACCATTAAAAGAGATTAAATTAAAATGAAGAAAACTGAATTTGGAAATAAAACCGATTTCATGGGTCCCTATAATAATTTTTTGGGTGGTAATAAAAATAGAGTTAAGTGAACAGCTTTTAAAATGACTTGATACATATATAATAGCAATGATGCAATAATAAGGAGTTCAAATAAAGTATCAAAAGCAAGAAATAATATGGATTTATTGAACAACTTAATACATAATGCATAATAAACAAGAGCTAATGTAAATTACGCATTAAACCAAAGGACTGGAACTGACTATGATTATTATTTCTACACAATCTAATCCTTGTTTAATATTGACCAAGCACCATTTAATTCAAATATCCACTTAATCTTTGGCCATTTTTTTAGGAAAGAAAAGTTATAGCCACTGTAATTAGAGGAATATGTGGACATCAAAATGTGTAAAGTCAGAGTGAGGGTTTAAGCTTTTATTTTGAAATCACGATCTATTCTCCTGTGTTTATAAATGATCTACCTTACAAATCTGATGAAATGGCACACATAGCGTTCCCAGATGAATGTTATAATAAACCCAAACTCACAACAAAATGCAGACTTGCAGAGATGGAGCTTAAGACACTCCACACATGTAAATGAGAAGTTTGTGGAACTACTGTTAGTAGTTAGTCGATTAGAGATTACGGTTAGTCGACACGAGAAAATGAAGTCGACGATTTTGAAAAATCAACTAGTCACAACAAATCGAGACAGCCCTACACTGCAGTCATGCACTCACCATTAAGTTTCTCCTCGATGGTCTGGAAACGTCCATGACCAAACTTTTTCAGTTTAAAAACAAAGACTTCAACCTTAAGTAACTGAAAACCCCATAAGGCAGACATCTGCACTCACCAGGGGGTTGATGCTCTTGTTGGACAGATCATAATCCGTAGAGGCGTTGTTCTTAACTACTTTTCCATCCTTTGTGTGATAGCCTGTACCAACCTTGTAGATCTTAAGAAAAAAATAAATACACAAAACCTCATGAGAAAAGACTGCAGAGGAAAGGGATGCAAAACTAATCCTAAAGGAAAGATTGGGTCTAATTCTGAGGCCTCACCTTCTTGTTGATCTCAGTACGGTGGTGGTAGCCCTTCTGACCGGCACGAGCCACAGAGAAAGCCACACGGGCAGGATGCCAGGCTCCAATACAGGCCACCTTACGCAGACCACAATGAGTCTTACGCGGCAGCTTCTTTGTGTGCCAGCGGCTTGTCACGCCTATAACAACAATTTATTTGATTAGAAAGCACCCTTAGAAGCTCATTTGTTTCAAATACAGCAAGTGTGCTTGTCAGAAGGAAGGCAGCATGGGAAATTTCCTCATGCGTTTCGGGCGCCATGCCTGACGCGTTTAATCCATGTCTTTCATCATTAGGTGCACAATGTTTATCAAATCAAAACTTATAGGAACAGACCGATGTTGAACAAAAAGCAATCCACCTACCCTTGTATCCGTGACCCTTGGTAACACCGATAACGTCAATCATCTCATCCTGACCAAAGACGTTGACTATGGGAATGGGCTGCTCAAGCTTCTCTCTGGCCCAGTCAACCTTATCAGCAATAGAGCCTCCGTTCAGCTGGATCTCCATCAAGTGAGACTTCTTCTGTCTGTGCATCTACAGAAAAACAGGAAGTTAGTAAAGCGCCATTTAAAAGAAATTAAATAAGTATACACTAGAAATGCACAAGTTACACAACCAAAGTGTATCAATAAATTATATAGAGTACAACATTTGTTGCACAATAGCTTTGACAATGCAATTTTGAAAAGCGGTTAATTACATTTATAATGAGTTTTTACCGTGAATGTGTCAAAGTTAAATCAGAAGCTTGTATTAAATTATTGTGTGTGTGGGGGGGGTGTCTAGAAAGTATATCAAGACATAATTTTTAAGGAGCGGAGTACACGAAAAATCAGAGTTCACGTCAAAACAAGTTTCAAGTCATTCTTATAATAAACATGTGGAATGGATTTAAGATCACATTTTGGCCAGAAACTCCCAACCTTCTTTTCAATAAGTGTCAAAGTGGTCACCAAAAGTTATCAAAACCAAGCCTTACCAGTTCTTATAGAAGCGACGCTTGCACTCATCACTAATGTGCTCAGCAAAGATAGTCTTGATAGAGCGCAGGCCACGAGGGGTCATGACGTACCCAACAACACCCACAACAATCATGGGAGGAGTCTCCACAATGGTCACTGCCTCAACCACCTCCTTTTTGTTGACCTCTGAGAAGCACAAAATGCAAAAGTTAGTTGAACTGAAAACTAGCATGCAGGTTTAGAAGCAGGATTTTAAAGTTATGAAGCTATGCTCAGAACTCGACATTCAGCAAGGGTTTAAGGCCCAAATATGTCCGCCCGTCGAGATTATCATCACTGGCATACAGCCTAATAGAGAAGTTGATTTCACATTGCATGTAACAAAATCTGTATACTTTTACTTACTTGAGCCGGGTCTGTCAACCTCACGGACAATGTGGGTCATGCCAGCCTTGTAGCCAAGGAAAGCAGTCAGGTGAACAGGCTTGCTGGGATCATCTTTAGGGAAACTCTTCACCTTGCCACGATGGCGTTTGCACCTCTTGCGGGGCAGGAAGCCCAGAGAGCCGGGGCGCCAAACATTTTTGGTGAAACTACACAAAATGAAAATTCAAGATTAATCTATTGAACTTCTGTAACATGGAGTACGAAACAAACGTGCAGTCTACACATTTTTAAATATAAAACTTCCATATCTATAACTTGCATCTAAACAGGTTAATAAAACAAAAGTGTGTCACTAAAAGTAGTTAACGTTAAGTCATTAACGTTACTCTAGTCTTGAAAACACAAGTCTCCTGAATTGCACGTAAAATGTTCTCGCTCAAGTAAAGTAGAATCGGTAGATTAACAAAAGCTGATTTTACATTAAACGGGTCACATCCTGGGAATACCAAACATAAAATACTGACTGCTCCTTTATCTAGGGACTAAAATTTACTTCAGACACCACATGATAGGCCCTAAAAATAAGCGCAGAAAAAAAAAACACAACATAACGAGAAGAAATCCAGAAAAGGACAAAGCCAGAATGGTTTATAATAATCTCATTTTTCATCTTCGCGTTTTCTAAAACGCATTTAGTTTATCTGTGGTAAGATTTCGAAGCAGAGCAGAACGCTGCCATTTTCCCTTCGGTCAAACACACCATGTGCAAAATACCCAGGCACTGCGGTTACCATCTATACCCACTGCAAAACAATGGCTTACCTTCTGTGTGTAATATACAGAATACGATGTGTTTGAAATCAAACGAATTACGTTGATATAGGGTGGACTGTGAAGGAAAGTCGAACACTCACCATATTGTCCCCGGTCCGATTGAAAGAGAGCGACTGAGAAGCGGCGCTTCCTTTTTAAGCAAGACACGCGCTCGACGCGTGTGCGTCACTGCATACGTCTCTCGTACGTAATGATCCTGCGGTGGTTCAAAATGCAATATTTTGTATTCGTCTCATAAACAATTATACAGAATATAACAACCAGCAGTGAAATGTAAGTCAGGTCTGCTCCATGGACAGTGCAATTATACGGATTACAAACACAAAATAATATACATAGGTATGGGAAAAAAATAAATAAAAATAAATAAAATAAAATATAAAATAAAATGTGCAGCACAGTATACTGTAGACTTAATAAATAATAATATAAGCAGGAATGTGCAAGAAGAATTTGCAAACATGTTGTTCGGGGTATTTACATAGCAGCAATACGAATGGTAGAGATAATGAATATATTTCTGATTATTAAGTTATTATTAAATGGAGTCATGTTGATGTTATGAGACTGAGTTTGAGTTTAGGAGCCTGATGGCCTGAGGAAAGAAGCTCCTCCTAAGTCTCTCAGTTTTTGCCATCATGCTCCGGAAGCGCTTGCCAGATGGCAATAAAATGAAGAGATGGTTACCGGGGTGATTCGAGTCCTTGATGATTTTAGCAGCTCTGCTTTTGCAGCGTTTGAGGTAGATGTCCAGCAGAGAGGGGAGAGCAGACCCTGAGATGTGCTCAGCTAAGCGCACGACTCTCTGCAGAGCTTTGCAGTCCTGATTGGAGCTGTTTTCATATCGCACTGAGTCAGTACACTTTCTATGGTCCCTGAATAGAACGTTTTCAGGATAGCATGGAGAGACCCTGAATTTCCTCAGCTGTCTCAGAGGATACAGTCTTTGCCTGGCTTTCTTAACCTGTGTTTGGATGTGTGTAGTCCAAGTCAGGTCCTCGGAGATGTTTACACCGAGGTACTTGAAGCTACTCACCCTCTCCACAGGGGTCCCACTGATCATAAGCGGGGTGTAGGGCCGCTGCTGTCTCTTCCTAAAGTCTACAGTCAGCTCTTTAGTTTTGCCCACGTTCAGAGAGAGTCAGTTGTCCTGGCACCATGATGTGAGTCTCTCTACCTCATCCAAGTATGCGGTCTCATCATTGTTGTTAATGAGGCCCAGAACCACAGTATCATCCGCAAATTTAACAATAGAAGTGGAGCTGTGAGAGGACACGCAGTCGTGTGTGTAGAGAGAGTAGAGCAGGGGACCCAGGACACAAGGTCTTGAGGTCTGCCGGTGAGGAAATCTTGAATCCAGTCGCAGAGTGAAGAGTTTAGGCCGAGGTCTGAGAGTTTAAAAGCTAGCTTGATAGGGACTATAGTATTGAAAGCTGCGCTATAGTCGATGAATAGCAGCCTGACATACAGTATATGCTTTATATTTCTTCAATAATACTGTTTAAAATGCTATAATACACATTTTAATCCCTCTATTACTTTGTAACATCCTTATTCGTTAAAAATGAATGTGAACTATGCCTTTTTTTCTCTCTTAATTGCTTATATTTTTACTGTTATCATTTGAATGTTAATTTTTTGTAATAATAATAAAAAAAACAATCCTATAGTGGCGTCACCCTCTGTGGGCCAGTAATACTCTGTACTCCACATGTGGTTGATGTACATATTAAATATGATTATTCATTCTGTTTCAAGAATAATATCAAATACATGCGTAAAATACTTGTTTTTATGCAACCAAGGAAGTCATTTTAATTGTAATGTTTCGTTTCTTTGTACAATTTGTCTATGTTGTTTTTATAATTGATAATAAATGACATGGTAGGACACAGAATCAGTAAATAATATGCTATAAAGTGTAGACCACCAAACCATGAATAATTTAAAATATTGATTTAAATATTTCCTAACTTTCAAAATAAAATATAAACAAATGAATCATCACACTAATGTAATTATATAAAACGACAAACAAACAAAAAACTAAGTTAACTAAAATGTATATTTTATCATTTATTCACCCTCATGTCAGTCTGTCTAGTGTAAAACAGAAGAATATATTCAGCAGAACGTACAGATTTATTATTTTAATACAATGGAAGTGGATGGGGTCCAAAGATAGCTGTAGTCACATTCACTCTCATGATATAGAACTAGTCATTCTGCCAGATAACTCCTGGTATGAAGAAAAAAAACATTTTTTAAAGGTCTTTTATTAAATAAAATCTGAGAACTGTCTAATAATTTCAAATCAGCAGTAAGTTTTATAGCAGTTCATATCTGAACTAAATGCAGTGAACAGGTGTAACAAACAAGACAAGACCAGAGACCCATCCACTACACACTAAAACAATTCTTGCAAAAACAATTACATTCTCAATGCATGAAACAAAACTTTACGAATGTTAAGAATGTTATTGTGGCTATTCCCGAGTACAGTGCACATAAAAAGGACAAGTCTTACACTTTAGGAGAGTTAAATATTTAAAAAAAAACAAAGAAAATAAAATAATATTTTTTTTTTCCTGAAAATGAAGACACTGTAAAGCTCAGTATTGAGTAGTTTATCCATTCAGTCCATTGAGGTTTCCTCAACATGAACAGCAGAGGGCAGCACTGTGTCTTTAATAAGAAGGACTAAAGTCATGGATTGCAGATACAACAACCTGGATGTCATGTTCAGCCGCCAGCCATTTCAATAAGTAGGGCATTATGGGGAGGTAGTACTTCTGCCAGCATGCTTTGGTACTGTTCCTTAAGGCATCACAGGGTTTGTGGGGAAATTGTGCCTTTATTGATGCATCATAACGCAAGTCTTTTAATCTCAGATGCAAAGTAGTGGTTTAAGTCTCAGTTTTTATTTCTTGTTCCAGTCGATAGGCACATCACCCAACAATTAAAGTTTTTTTAGAGAACTAACTCAACGCTTGACTGAAGTCATCAGCCTTTGCAGTAGTTGGCAAGGAGGAGGAGTCTCTCTCAGCTTCCTCATCATCCTGGACAAACCTCTGGTCCTCTCGCTCAACTCAAAGTCCACATCTCGCCTGATTCAGATTACGCTCCTGAAAGAAAGTTTTCCCGAACTCATAAGTGCTGATCATGACTGCACAGGCGGGAGCAACTTTGATCACTCTTGGAAGAAAACCTGAAAAAAAAGCAAAGCTGTTAATTGAATGTATACAACATTATCACGGACTGTTTAAACAATCAAATAAATACATAATTGTAGTCTGTAGTTTGAGATTCAGTTTGGTCCTACCCAAAACTAACAAAACTGTTCTATGCATAAAGCATATTACACATCCAAAAACTTACTATAAACTATATTATATTACAATAAACTATTGCATTATTAATCCTGCATGATATTAGAAAAAACTGACATCTGCATAAAAACACAACTGTACTTTAATTACAACACTGATAGTTCCATCTTAATTTCCTCATTCTTTCTCTTTTTTAGCTTTTCGCATTATTATGATAGGATAGTTATTAGATAGGAAGGAAAGTGGAGGAGAGAGAGGGAGATGGGATCGGGGAAAGGTCCGAGAGGCGGGACTCAAACTTGGGACGCCTGAGGATATTAGCGCCTAATTCATTTCTTCATTTTCAAATGTTAAACCATCAAGCTTTTATTTTGACAAAAATATGCGCTGCCTGTTTCAGAGCGCTGCTAAACATGAACTACATGTGTGTAATGCTGCGCTTCACTCTGAAACCAGCAGCGCATAAGCTTACAGAAATAGCAGCCTGCATGATCTGGCAATGGCACTGAGCCACATCACGATATTGATTTTATTTCAATAATTCTTGCAGCCCTAATCCTGACTCTCACAAACAGGCCTCTTTTAACTGATGTCAATCTCTAGTTTGGCTAGTAAAGCTATAGAACTATTCTGACGTCAGTATCACTAGCTCTTAGAGCTTACCTGCAAACAAACCCCTGTATCCCATGTCAAGCCAGATATTCCTCATCATGTTCCATGTGGAGGACGGTTTCTTCACAGAGACTGCTGCGAAAGGTCAAAATGTCAAGATATCTGATGCCTGATAAATGTAATTAAATCTATCTTAAGTAATCAGCTCCGAATTGTTTTTAAAAGCGAGCCGTCACCTAAAGACGTGTCACTCATGCAGGATACATTACAGCACTCTTTCTAATGTGTTAACAGGAGAAACTACAGAAGCTGATATACCTCCGAGTGCCTCCATGTCTCCTAACTGGATCTGCCTGCGTGTTTTCACCACGTCAAACGGCAGGGTCAGAATAGCAGCGATCTGTGTCAAAAAAACAAAACAACGATATTCTGATAAGCCAGGAGGGTATGAGAGACATTCATTTTTTATTAATACTTTAATTCAACCAGATTTAAAATGGCAGTAAAGACATGCATCATGTTCTATAAAAACACTAAATATTATCTATTTAAAAAAAACTGAACTTTTGAACTTTCTATTCAAAGAAAAATATTATCACAGTTTCCACAACAAACATTAACAAATATTAATTGATAATAATAATAAGAGATGTTTCTTGATTTCTGATGGATCATGTGACTCTGAAGACTGGATAAATGATGATGAAAATTCAGCTTTGCATTACAGGAATAAATTAGACTGTAAAATATATTCAAATGGAAACATTTAATTTAGATTGTAATAATATTTCACAATATTACTTTTTTTGGTTAAATAAATAGCAAACAGAAGAGACTTATTTGGGAGAAAAATATACAAACAGAAAAACACTTAGATCTGTATCTTAAACTTTCTATATATTATTAATAAAATTTCCTAATGATTATACAATATTCACTGCAAAAACAATAAATTTCAATAATTTTTTTATGTAGTAACATTATGTAGTACGAATATACAAAATGTAACTTGGCCATTAGTTAGATTTCCAGTTTCACTCATGTCCTACATTCATCTGGGACAGAAGTCGCCCCAGCATTTATTCTCATGCTCTTGTTGTGAATCAGTCAGGCCAGATGAGCTTATCACACTATGCTCACATTGTTTTATCTTTCTCACCAAAGTTTTATGTAATCATTCATAAACTCCTCTATATTAATTTACAGCCATAGAGTTCCTTATTTTAAAGGGTCACTTAAAGTAAAAGTCAACAATCATATCTGGCTTTTGGGAGTATACTCACGGCTCCTGAGACGGCGCCTGCTGTAAAACTGATGGTGAATGAGGTCTGTGGAGCCCTGTACCGCTCACACAGCTGTGCCTTCACAAGCTCATAGTTAAACCAGTACAGGGCTGAGGGGAAAACACAAAAACAGTCAAACACTGCATCTGGGGAACATCATTTCACCTTCACGCTGCCAGAGAGTGTACAGTTCACTGACCGGAAAAGGGCACGTCCCGTAGGACAGTGGGTCCCCAGCCTCTCCAGAGAGATAACCAGCCGTCCTGAGCCACAGCCGAGCGGATACACATCATCAGCTCGCTGTACGGTTGCTTGCGGGACTGCATCTTAGTCCGAACTAACTCCAGAGGACTGATCACAGACACCGCTCCCACTGAGCAGCACAGAGAGAGAGAGAGACGTCAGTAACTCACACCACAGCAATAATAAATCCAACAGAACACTGGGAAAACAAAACTAGGGATCGTAACATGCTTTTTTTTTGTCTAAATACATTTAAATCAATCATCCCAAATTCTAGAATTGAATTTAGGAATTACAACATTGTAAAAAAAAATCTTATTTTGCAAAAGATTTCAATTAACATTGTATGCACTACAGTGCAAAAGTGTGGGGTCAGTAAGAGCTTAAATCTTTTTAAAGAAATTAATACTTTTATTTTGCGACGATTAAACCGACATTATCAACTTGTGTAAATAGTTATTTTGAACTTTCTATTCAAAGAATATTAAACAGCACAGCTGTTTTCAACATTATTAATGTATGTGTTTCTTGAGCAGCATTTAGAATGATTTCTGAAAGAACATGTGACACTGAAGACTTCACTTTGCCATCACATGAATACCTCTCATATGAAATATACAATTAAATAGAAAACATTAAAATGTGATCATTTTACATTACCACATTTTTCGGCATTTCAGAAACAATAAATATTATTAGAATCTGACCACAAACATTTCAATGATCGTGTCTATATTTGATATAACATTACTTTTAGTAATATATAGTAATGCATTGACAATATATTACTAACAAAATTAATGTACAGATTTTTTTGAAATGTTAGAACCTAAGTGTAAAATACAGAATTAACACTTAAATATCCAATACTACCAATAACCAATATTGTACACTTGTGTGTGCATGTCTCATTTTAAGATCCTCATAATACACAGTATTGTATGAGACAACAAGGCCAAGTAAATACTCACATCTTGCTAACCCTCCTGCTATGAGAGGGATATGGTCCCCCTGATAGCCCATGCTGTAACGCAGGAAGTCTCGCAGCTGGTCGTAACAGGTGAAATAGATGACGGTGGCAGGAACCGCCATCACGCTTCAAACACAAACGCACTCATTGAAAACAACTTGTGCACTAATTACAAATGCGTGTCATACCAAAGACTAATGTTCTGATCTTATTTACTGGTTTTTAAAACCATGTTCTCAAGTGAACCGACCCCAAATAAAAAGGTTACTTACAGTGAACTTGATACAGACGTTCAATAATTAACATGTTATTTATACATTTACAAAGTCAAAGGGTCATCTGCCTGCACAGCGTCTCCTGCACCGCTATTCGGTAAACAGCATGACTACGGTTATTTCATTTTCAATGTTCCCTTCCCGTGTGAGGCAGTTCTTTTAATGGATAACTTCAATACACTCGAGTCATCTGTCTGAATCAGTCTACAGAATCCTTCACGCAACGATCTTTGTACTGTATCTGTCAAAGCTTTTATATAATTCAAATCTGAATTACTTAATGATCTGCAAGTCATACTTCAGTCAAACACTGCACTTGTTCGAATAGAATCAAAGACTTTAGATTGAGCTGGAGTTACAGAACACGATTTATAAATAGACACAAAAACAGGTGTTACAACTGTACACTGGCATTATGATGCTGCACTTACAGTGTGGGAGGAAGTCCGCTCCACAAAGACCTGAGCCCCTCGTTACGAGTGATCTTTACAAATGCATCCTGACAAGCAAAAAGTTAATTAATCATGAGTTTGTGTGATTACAAACACTCAATCACAGTTTGGAGAGATGTGAATGAATTCTCACCACGGTCCCGCTGAAGTGGGTAGAGGTTTTGTACCAGCTGGAGCAGCTTGACATATTCTGACACACATAGACGTGGTCCATCAACCCGTTACAATAGAGAAAGCACTTCCCTAAAAAGACAGCCAAAATGCGCTAGCATGAATCTAATTTGCAGTAATTTAGCAAAAATATTATCAATGGCCAAGTACCCAAATGATTCAAATGACACCCAAGTGACTGCAGTGATCAATTATGGAAAAAAAAATATTATTTGAGATCTTTTTTTTTTTCTTCAATTTCAAAACACTTGATTTTTAATCTTGCAATTGGTTATGGTAGAATTTGAAATAGAAACTTTTTCAAAGTTGTGCACCATACATATTGTATAGGTTGAAGTGAACATGAAATTATAATTTATTTATTTTCTAAAAGTATGTTAAATGTATGTTGATGTTAATTCATACATGCATATTATGTACCTTTTTAAAACAAATTAGTATAACTCAATCTTCCAGTGAAACAACAGACTTCTCTTTTTACAAAAACAAATCACCTATGCGGTGTGCAACCTCAATACTCTTGGACTGTTGTACATGCCTACAGTATTGCAAATGTGAGGCTTTGACATTGGAATTTCCAAGAAAGTATTTTCTAATAATTTAAATAGATTTGGAGACAAGGACTGGGGTCTTAGATAATAGGTTCTATAAATATTAGCAACCATGGCATTGACCATGCATGCCGCGAAAGTTGAACCAAATCCAACCTTGGCACAAGCAAGCAGCCTTCCTACTATTTCTGGACATTACACAAGACCGGTTCAAGGTAAGTCTACCTGGCATGGATCTTAGTTTGTCCTAATGAGTTCTGTTAATGGTCCACTTCTATAAACATGCTGAATAAACATTTACATACAGCAGAGTCGGAAATATTTTCTGAATGCATTTTTTCCATCTTGTTGGGGTATTCACATATGTGCACATTTGTCATCATGTTTGTTTACAATGTGGCCTTGGGTTTAGCCCTTCAGAGATGTGGCATATAAGCCCAAATGTTGTCCACACTATGTGATTTAGATGTTTTACATAGTGTGTTTGTAATTCTTTGAGTGCTGGTTAGTGAGTGTTAGTGAAGTGAGCTTCAGGGCTTTGGCAGGGGACTATGCAGTTCACATACAATACTTACATTTTGAAGGGCGGATGAACCTAGCCCAGGACCTTGACTCTGATGCTACAGCTACAAGAGAGAGAAAGACATCTCATAGGCCTCATGATACTTTGCATTTGCTATATGCACTGTGTTATTTAAAGCTTACAGCAGGTTATTAGTTATACACTACCGTTCAAATGTTTGGGGTCAGTAGACTTTATATAATTATAAATGAGAAAATGAAACTTGTTATCCAGCAAGGATGCATTACATTGATCAAAATTGACAGTCATGACATGTATAATGTTCTGAAAGATGTCTATTTGAAATGTTGTTTCAATATATTCGCTAAAGAATCCTAAAAGAATATTAAGCAGCATAACTGTTTTGAACATTTTAAAATAACTGATAATAATTATTTTTTTTAGCACCAAATTAGAATATTGAAGGATCATGTGACTCTGAAGACTGAAAAATTCAGTCAAATTTATTCAAAGGACGAAAGATATTAAAATAATAATGTAACATACTTTTTTGAACAATAAATGCAGCCTTGAAAAGATTTCAAACAAATGCAATGACAACTGTATGTAAGCCATTTGTACATAAATGTGCCCAAAATATTTGAACACTGTAGTGCTATCACAACTTTGCTTTGTTTGGATCATGACCGACACAACATAGCAAGGCTGATACAACCAGTGGTGTGTGTTTGGGGCAGGACCGAGTTTAGCAAGCACTGCAGACAAGGGTGTTTTTCAGAAATCGGTTTGAAATCAGTCACTATTATTGCTATTCTAACTGGTGTTGCTAGTAGCACAGAAATGATTCACTTCATCTTTAAGAGACATTTCAGCTAAAATGTAAGTGGAGCAGGAGAAAAACATTGAGGTTAATCTGTTGTGACTTGTATCATGTCTAGAGTAAATGCATAAAGTTCACCGTTCAATCATCTGTCGTTCTTTCTGTGAATACTGAAGAGTTTGAGATCTTTACCTTGATAGAGGGGAGTTTGCTGGGCTTGAAGTCTGATCTTCACTACATCCAATGGTGTGACTGCAGGGAGAGAGAGGGAGAAAGACAAAAAGTATAATTTTGTCTTAAAAAAAAAAAAGTTAATATTTTGATTCCATCAATAAAGTATAATGCTTGCACAAGCACAAAGCTTCCAATGTCAAATTAAAATGTAAGACGGTCAACTCAGTTAGGTTACTTTATGAACAATTATATTCCCTACATCAGTATCATTCCAAAGTTTGGGGCCAGTACGTTTCTTTGAAAAGAGTTTCTTAAGATCACTAAAGTGACATTTATTTGATCAAAATACATTCAAATTAAATATTATTATTACAATTTAAAATATAAGTTAATATCACTTTTGATCAATTTAATGCATCCTATATGAATAAAAAGTATATTTAAAAAAAACAACAACAACTGACTGACCCCATACTTGAATAGTAGCGCATATAGATAAAAAAAAAATCATACACATTATTTTGGGGTTTTCTGCACACACACACACACACGCACACACACAAGAAAACATTATGCTAAAATCAGACAAATGCACCAAATGATAATACAAACATGTTCAACATTTCTACTGAATAGAGATATGATTTTCCTCACCAAAAAGAGATGTTAGTAGAGCCCCAGAGCCAGACGCCAGCATCTGCTGCATGGGTGTAATAGCAGCCGAGGGCCTGACCGCAGGCCTTTCTCCCATCCTGCCGGCCCACCTGAGAAACACAGAGCGCTCATGTTATACACATGTTTAACTTATATTTATTTTCATGGTCCTGTTCGTTAGCTCCTACCATCAGGGAGACCTGCTGATCTACACAGTCCTCTGAATAACAATGTCATCGGCTACGTTTATGCAAAAATGTATTCAGACATTAAGAGAAAGCAACCGCTTTCCGAGGCGGAGATGATCATAATGTACTGATATCTTATCTATTGAGCACACAGCTGTGGGTGGGTCACCCTCCCCTTAGCCTATACTACCCCTGCAGATGCCACAGACTTTGACCGACACCAAGAGTGCTGCCCGGATGCATTCACCATGCAATGTGTTCAGTCAAATATTTGGGTAGACTTACAGTGATAGTTCGTTCAAAAATGTAAAGTCTGTCATCATTTGCTCACCCTCATGTTTCAAGCCTGTATGACTTTTTTTTCTTCAATTGAACATAAAAAAATATTTTGAAAAATCTTGGTTTGCATTGCGTTGACTTTCATTGTATGGGGAAAAACAAATCAAAATGGTTTGCTCGTCAACATACTTCGAAATCTCTTATTTTATGTTACACAGGCTCATACACAAGATGTAAGGAAATAGCCGTTTACTAGTAGAGGGGAAAAACAACAAAACTCGTGGACTGGAAAATTATTATTTTTTAGACTGGTATTACCTCCCTAGAATATTGAAAAAAATGCAAATGCTAAAGCAAATCATAGCTTTAGGCTACTGACACAGAAAGGGAAATCCATATGCACCTAACTAAAAGTTGAACAGAGCAGATATTCATCTGTGAGCACAAAGCCATTCTACATGTTGCCCTGATGCATTTATGAAGTCCTTCACGAACATCCCTTCATTGAAAATATCATCAAACACAACAACTCACAGATGATGCAAAACAAATAATGCTGCATATACATAAAAACAGGATTACGGAGAAAATGACTAGTTGGGAAAAAAAAACTATCATATCCACTTTGAAAATAACCAGAGACAAATGTATAGACCTAACTGAATCAAGACAATCTTAATTCAGACAATGCCTTGCCAAATTAATGTAGTAAAAGTCCCTTAATGACCAATCATAAATGTTTCATTTTTTTCTAATCTACATTGGAACGTTTAACTCAACAATATTGAAGGCATATGTGACCCTGGAGCAAAAAAACAGTAATAAGTTACGGGGGGGGGGGATATTTAGTAAATGTCCTACCGTAAATATATCAAAACCTAACTTTTGATTAGTAATATGCATTGCTTAATTTGGACAACTTTAAAGGCGATTTTCTCAGTATTTAGATTTTTTTGCACCCTCAGATTTTTAAATGGGTGTTTCTTGGACAAATATTGTCTTAACCCCTTAACTGTCACCCCCCCTTTTTGAAAAACTTGAAAGTGCACCATTTAAAGTTAAATTGTTATAATTCATGAATGCTTTTGAATACAGACCTAAGGTTGGTCTCTTTTTAAAGAAGACAATCGGCAGATTATTGCAGAAGTGAAATCATTTCAAAAAATGAAAGTAAAAAAAAGTTATACAAGTTTAAATTTACTGTAAATAAAATGTAATATACAATTATTATTGTATATTATATAAAATATTTTACAAAATATGTTTTAATCCAAATTTGGCATAAAATTAAAGCCATATGTCTAACTAAGTTGTGTTCCAAATTTGAAGTTGATATATAAAAAATTGAGGTTACTATTAGGGATGGGTCACGATTTTCGAATATTCGAATATTCTATTTTATTATAGAATATCGATTAGGTTGTGCGATTATTTTCTAAAGGTGTACCAGGGCTTGACAATAAAGACTGTCCGATGGCGTGAAGGACGCTCGGATTTGTCACTTACCAGATCGGGCCACTGCAGGTGGTCACTAAATTGTATCATTTGCATGCGTTTTAAGCTTTGTTTGTTTAAAAATGTAAGCGATTAAAAAAGCATTTGGGCGAAAGACAACTCCTTTCAGTACATTATGTTCAGCGCTGCTATGTTCTGTTCCGTGAACAGCCGTAGCAATCGACAGCTGCGTCTGACACGCCGCGAGACGCCTGAACGGGCAAATACATCAAGTATGTCAAACTACCCTCTTGAAAGTAACTTTAGCAATAATTCATCTATATTGAATTTATATAGTGGAGTACAGATGCACAGATCAACAGGATATTTGTTTGTTTTATTTTAGAGCATCTGTTCCGTGCTTGCACACAAACTGCACTGTTGGCCAAAGTTAACAAAACGATGCACTCCACAGAGTGCTTCTCTGCCGCCTTCACGTCCTGTTTCCCATTAATGAAGCCCTGACGATCTCCCTGCATTTAAATTATAATTTTAAAGCTGAAATAATAATGTAATATTCCACTGGTTGATATATTATATTTATATGCAAAATATTTGTGTTGTTTTTCGAGTTAAATGTGAAGAATGACAGGTTGGATGCCACACTTATTATTATAATTTTTTTGGGAGAGTATACAGGTGTAATTTTAACTTTAGGCAATGTAACATGATTTTATGATCGTAATTTATACTTTATTCTTAAAATATTATGACGTTAATTATTTAGTTATTTATTTGAGAAGGATAAACTGATCAAACTTGCGCTGGCCGCTTGGTATTTAAAAAAACAAAAACTTGAATTTAACAGAAATAAGATGTTCCAATCATATTTCTAAATTAAATTAATAAAGAAAGGAAACAAAATAATGACCAATTTGCTATTAAAAACCAAAACTGAACTATTTAAATGGCTCAGAGAGAGAGAGATTTGATTTTTAACCACATATTTATTAACTACACAACTTCAGGTATAATTTACAAAATGCACATAATTACTCAAATTCTTCAACAAATTGCAAAGTGCCATTTTCAATCCAACACAAAATATTTTCTACACTCCAAACTTCTTCAAACTTTTCCAATTTCTTCATATGAGAGTAGAAAATAAAATGGCTCAGAGAGAGAGAGAGAGAGCGAGAGAGGGGCTCAGACTCAGGCGGAGAATTCTGAGAATATATTCTGCTCTATATTCCTTCCCTTGTTTCAATTCAAAGTTCACCGAACTAATTGTGAACAACACTCCCGTCTTCTTCCCGAGCATGTGAACATGTTCATTTAATATATTTTTATATATGAAATAGGTTATTGTTATGAAGACAGACGTTAAAATTAATGTTCACATAATAAGTGCCGTCATTCAGGCGGTTCACAATATGATTTAGCGTGTAATATGTTTTAAGAATGATATTCTGTTTAGCGCGCAATATGTTTTACGCCTAATATTCATTGATGCATTAATCAGATTTAAGATTTTCTTTTTAATAATATGAATGCTCATGTTCATTTTTAAAATAGAAATGTCCTAGCCTTATGAGCAGTTGATAATCGACGGACTGTTCTGTTAATAAATGCCGTTAGGTTAAGTTATATTAATATGCTTCAGCACTCATATTTTACAACCATTCATTTTCTTGGGTTAAGAGACTATTCTCTAATTAATTAAACAGTTTGTTATCATACAGATTGAAAGCCTGGATGGTCTCTCTCCCCCCCTCTCTGTGTGTGTGTTTGTGTGTGTGTGTGTGTGCGTGAGCGCGTGCGCGTGTGTGTGCGCATGGGTGGGCGGGTGCATGCGCGTGAGGGGTGCGATTTTCGAATAGTAATCGAATAATACCCAGCGATTATCGAATATTACTTTTGCTTAAAATGCCCATCCCTAGTTACTATGCAATTTTGTTTAGGCGTTATACCACAAATAGCCACCGGGTGCCATTCAAACCCCATTCAATTTTTTTTATGCACTTTTCTGTCACAAATGTATCAATTTCTCTCCCACTATTACTCTTCATCACAAAATGACCACCAAATATGGAATCTTGAGACTCAGACCTTTCCAATGATATGTATTTTGTCAAGATTATAAAAAGTTGTGATTCTATAAGACCGTAATACATTTGGGATATGACACCTCCTACTAAAGGGGAGGAGCCCGCTAAAAGATTTTAAAGTACAATTTCTATGGTAAAGCAATATGCGATTTCAAAACGGTTTTGATGAATTTTGAGATTATAAGCTTTCAAATGATATATAATATATGATGATTACTAAAACATGTGATAGGAAAAAAAGGAAACGAATAGAATTTTTGTGTCAAAGATCAGAGCTCCTGTTATGGTGTATATGTTTTGAGGTGCGCATAAATTAATCTATTACTGCTCCTACATAATTTTTTACAAAAAACAGTGGTACAATATCTATTTAGGAGTCTTGGACCTTTCCAACGATATATAGTTTGTCATGATTAGATTAAGATTTAATGGTAATATATTGAAGTAAAGTTAGGCGTCCCGTATACGGGACGGCGACAGTTAAGGTTAAACCATACATCAATCGAAAGCTTATTTATTCAGACGACATAAATCTCATTTTCAAAAATGACCCTTATGACTGGATTTGTGGCCCGTATGGTCACAAATTACATTAAAAGTAATAGGCCTGAAAAAGCTATGACACTTATCTTGGAGCTATGAAAACAACAGCCGAGATTCAAAAACAAAGAACAAAACGTGCTGTTAAGTCGAGGAAGTGGATTATATCATGGGTGACGTAAGTTAACGTAACGTTAAGCTAAAACGTTGCCTGTCCAGAAAAACAAACTATATCTGGCCTGGTTAGTTACTACTAACGTTACTGGTTACAAATAAACTATTGTAGAAGGTCATGGTGATTAGATAACCCTCGATTACCTGTGCGGTAACGACTCTCCTCCATTACATGATTAACGTAACTGGTCGCATTAAGCGCAATGGCGCAAGAAGGCACATTGTATAGAAAGCAGTGATAACAACTGAGCGCTTCTGAAGCTAATGGAGCAGAAACGGTAGTGCAATCGAGGAGTAATAGGGATACTCGTGCAGATAACTCACCTTTTGTCTAAACCGGAGGGTTTCCGCGCATCGGCTCGGTTCGTGTCATTCTGAAGCGAGGCCTTCTCTCCTCCGCCGCGCAGTCGGAGCGTCTCAATGCGCGCAGCTCCAGCGGGTGTTAATGAAAACACACTGCGCCCCCTGGCGGCCGCTCTGGTGCCAAGTACACTAACGGACTAGGGTTGTTTTTTGACATGACGCGAGAAAAAATGGGTCAGGTTTTACTTAAGTTGTCCTCTAGGCAGTGAGAACTATAGAAGTAGGTAGAAGTAAATTGAACGCACCTATTCATATTTCTGGACGTCTGCTAACTGAAACTATAAGACCGCATACCATAGAGCCATGATATAAGCTGACTTCTAAAAAAGGAGTTACAAAAGAAGTTACATAATAGTTTATTAATAAAGATAGGTTATATGATGGACTGTACAAATGCATTATTATTAATTCCAACGATAAAGGTTGCGAGGGAAAATAAGATGTGCAAGTTCCCCCTTCCAGTTACCAACATGAGGAAATGTACCAATCTGTGAAATTGATTGCCTCTTTAATACACGGTTTGGTTGGAAAAATCATTTAGTTTCCTTTTAATGTTTTTTTGCCTTTCTGTATCTCCCGTAGATTAAGACCAAGGTCATCTAAAATAGGGTTAGGTTTAAACTACATATAGTTTTCCAAACTGGCAATTCAGAATTAGTTCTAAATATATTTCTTGGATCTTTGCTTTGACAAAATACAAGTTTTACTTGCCATGTAGAAAATTGTCAGAACAAAAAGCATTAAAATGGTTTTGTTCAAAATAAAATATTTTGTGTTTATCAGATTAAAGAAATGTATGCAGGCTTGCATGGAAATTCCGGGGTGAATTATCACTTTAACATGATCTTTTAGCTCTCATAATGCTCTCTGTATGGTTTATGCACAGAAATACAGCTTCCCCATTATCAGTCATGACTAGAACCAAATAGATTTTGACAGAGTACTTTGTTACAACCAATGCAAATAAACAGAACAGAAACAGGCTTGTTTTCTGCCTCACAAGCTCAAGAGGTTTATTATGAGGTTTCTCTCTGAAGTCCTGAGAGATCACTTCCCTCACGCTAGCAGGCAATGAACTAATTATGAACTAATTGTTCTTTCATGCAGAGAGCGATCACAATCAGGGTTACAGCAAAAGGTTTATTTTGAGATTCTGCAGTTCATGGTCAAACACAGCATCAACCAGTGAGGTCATCCATTTTAGAAAACATAGCCGTCACAGGATGGATGTCACAACTGTGATGGCTTAGCCTTTATATTACTCCAATATTCAAGAGTTTAAAACAGTCGTGGAAACTAAACCGTGTGGGTGTGCATTATTTAATATTACAGTTGATGTTAATATTCCTCACAAATATTTTACGTGATGCAACACTGAATGAGGGCACAATGTGAACAGTTACACACAGCTAAACACCCTTAAGAATATTGTTTTGATGACAATAACGAGAAATTATAAAAACATCAAGCAATATATGCAAACAATTCAAAAACTAATATCACGGCTCAAGTAATGATAAGAATCCAAAGCCAACAGAAATAAGGCAAAGGCCACTTTGTGAGATTTTTACAGATTTATTTGTGAAACCAATGAAAACTTAGAATCTGAGCTTCTGGAAGAACCATTTGTTCTTGCCTGTCTTGTATCTGTAAAAGAAAACATTCACTATTATCAATGTATCACATGCAGAAAAATACACACTTATCAGTATCAAAGCAAATAGAATGTTCAGTGCCCAACAAGATCAAACTGTTCCTACAGTCAACTCTCTGAACAGAAGATATAGTCAGCAAGCACTGGATTACGTGGGCTTCAACCCACGAGACTGAGAAAACTTACCACAACACTTTTTATGCATCAAACTTAGGAAACAAATAATATGACGTCTACACACTACAATGAGAAAGCTTTAATCTAACCCTTAACATCACGCAAGGATTAACAATCAAAAATGTACTATTTAATTGTAAAATGAAGTAGTCAAGATCCGTGATAAATACGTACCTCTCCTCAAATTTAACCTTGGCCTCTCTCCTGGCTTTGCGCTTCAGAGCAGGATCCCTGAAAACATCCTTGTTGACAACAGTTTTGTCCAGAGGAATGTCAACAGAGTATCTGAGGAAAGAAGATGCATTAATTAGACAAATGTACATAATTAAATAATGCGTGCGATAGATCGTAGATGTTCCTGTGGCTCAGTGGTAGAGCATTGTGTTAGCAGCACAAAACGTTGTGGGTTCAATTCCCAGAGAACACATGTACTGATTAAATAATGTATAGCCTGGATGCACTGTAAGACGTCTGCTAAATGCGTAAATGTAAATGATCCATACAGACAAGACCCCACGGTTCCGTACACATGTGATTTGCGGGTTATCTTAAGTTTAACCATCATAGAGATAAAGTTTATAATTAGCACGTTTTGTCTTGCCAATTTACCCATTCAAACATTTTTAAACCATTCAAGCAAAAGCACACTGTTTTCTTTTCTTTTCCCGATGCCACACACACCTGAAGCGAGTACACACAGAGAGAGAGGCGCAATTCAGACTGTGCCATTCACACAGATTGATTCCTCTTTCAACGGAAACATACACAATGTTTAAATACCCATTTCGGCTATTATTCTGGTAAACACAGTCGGATATGTCTTAAGTGAATCGAAACAGCTGAGAAAGAAACCAGATGTGTGTCAGTATTTGGTAGGCTACGTGTATTTGAGACAGCAGCCTTTTGTAAATCGTAAGTAGAGATCGACTGATATATCGGTTTACCTATGTTTTTTCCGATATTTAAGCATTTTACCATAATCAGATATCGGTTTTGTAATATTGGTTTCACCAATAAATGCCACCATCTAGTGGTTGTTTAGAGAATTGCGCGCAGGATCGCCATTGCAGCGCGTCTGAGGGGAGACGAGACAACAATAACATCCAGGTACTTGATTTGCTGTAGTTAGAAAACTTTATTTAACATAACAGCTATTAATGCACAAATTGGATGTATTAAATAAATGCCTGATATGCAGTTTATGCAGCTTGGCTCCAAGAAATAGAGACGAACTCACGGAGTCACGTAAGATAATCCGTCACTCTTTCCCAATAAAGACATAACTTTGCCTGAATTAAATAATACAGCCATGAATGAGGGCATGGTGGAAATAAAAGTGCTGAATTGAATTCTCTCTCTGTTGTATACGCTCATCTCGTGAAGCTGATTTCATATTGCTGTTCACTCAGCGACGCTCAGGAGAAGCTCCAGCACGGCCACCGCATGTAACTTTATACAAGGTTCACTCGTTTGAAACACACTAAACTATATTAACATTTACTATATATAGAACCATTATTTCGCCAATAAACATCTAAATAAATACATCTCTATCGAAATAAATTATTTATTATCTCTGCAAGCGATCGCAGTTTGAGTATAGTTCTGTGTAAATAGATAAACCGCGCTGTCAGCAGTTTTCATAATCTATAATGACAAAAATATTTTTATAATTCTGATAAAACATGCCAGTTAAGAAATGCAATAAAATATGATGTTTTGTTTGTTATATCTTATTTCAATATTCCAGAGAATATTATCCAGTGAATTATTCTCCACTCTTTAGTCTATTAAACAGCTTATAAACCTAAAATTGTAGTTTAAAATGAAGTTGATATGACTTCTGTCCTTTATTTTCTCCATTTGGAAACATTAAACAGTCTTTTCTTTATTGTTAATATCAGTGTTACTGATGATGCTTTTTATAAATAAAATGTTTTTATTGTTGTAATTTGAAGATTAAATTTAACATGAATGAATGTTAATTTTCAACAGTTTATGTTGTTAAGATGACTGAAAGGAGCGAAAACCAAAGTGAAGAATGGACTTACTTTACTCAGTTATTTATTTACTTTATAACAGTAAATAAATATCGATTTTGCATATCGGTTATCGAGTACATAAACATGCAAATAATTGGTATTGGTTATAAAAAAATCAACATCGGTCAATCACTAGTCATAAGAAACAAAAATAAAGGTAAATTATAATTTTAATCAATCTCTCTTAAAATACATTCATAGGGTTATGATAATCAAAACAGTCCTGAGCTAGATCAAGCTTTGATCTCTGCAAACCAAACTATCACTTTAATGATTTTACCCCACTAATCATTTTTTAAATCATTAGCTAGCTCCACACTGGAGAGCTGCTTTTTAACAGAAAATCAAGTTGTAATTCTAACTGAACGTGACACCGACTCTGGTTTTCCATGTTTAATATCGTAAAGCTGCTTGATTTAAAGCTATTGCATAAAGTACTATATAAATAAACGTGACTGGACTTTACTAGAGTACCGAACTACAGAGCTCGTGCAAACATCCACATTGCTGTAATCAGATGCATATTTTTAGCTGCACAAAACCACTTGTTTTACAGCTTGATATTGCACATTGGTATGTCTTACCTTATTATTTTAATGTATTATCTTAATTACGAAAACACTGGTTTGCAGTGTAAACAGTTTTCATGAGTCTTCTCGTTATTTTCCTGTAGCAGCTAATGAACCGGAAGTCTTGCCCATAGGCTTACTTCTGCGTTGAAGAATAAGGTGTATAGGTAAAACCAATAAGCATCTATCAGAGGTATTTGCAATGGCTTAAGATGCAACAAGCACAACATCAACAAAACTATGTGACTGTGGGTAAAGTGTGCTAGAATCAAGTTCACCAACTTGACAAGTATAACAAAAACCGTGAACAACCTGAATCAGTCATCAAACATTGCATCCAGATACACTACTGTTCAAAAGTTTAGGGTCAGGAGGACTTTCTTTGGAAATAGTGCTTTTCTTCTAATTCAAGTGATCAAATCACAGTGCATTTATAATATCAAAAATGATTTCTGAAAGGTCATGTGACACTGAAGACAGGCGTAATGATGCTGAAAATTCTAACTTACCATTGTAGGAATAAATTACATTTTAAAACTTATTACAATAGGAAACAATTCTTAATTTTAGTAGAATTTAATATTTCCATTAGTACAGTGTCTTTGATCAAATACATTTAGCCTCTGTTATCATAAGAGGAGGTCATTAGAAAGCAAGTGTTAAGCTAATGATACACGGGGCAACTTTTAGAGCAACTCTTTTTGAGCAATGTTGCAAGCACTTTCCCACTGCGAATGGGTAGCACATTTCTATTTGGATATTTTAGATCAGTCTTGGGTCTGCGTCTCACACCTGGTTGCCCGTTGACAGCAACATTTCCAAAAGTTGCCCGGCAACATAGCTCGAAAAGTTACCCAGTGTATCATCAGCCTTACTATGAAAACATCTGTCAATTCTAATACAAAAGCTGTATGCACATGTGCACAGACGCCCCTCTGTCTGTTCAGAGTATACATACCTGGTTGGCATCAGGTGGTTGTAGTTGAACACCTTCACAAAGGCCTTGATCTTGGACCTCTTGGCAATCTTCTTCTTGCCCATGGTTGTGGTGACTTTACGAGGATAACGGTCAATGCCTGCGACCAGAGCGTGGCTGTAAGGACGGTCCGAGGTGCCATCGTCAATGTTCTGAATGGAGAAAGAGCACAACACTGTTAATACAAGCACTCAACACGCTTTAACTACACAACCTTCTCGCCTGAACACCGGCAAATGTTAAAAGTACCTTGACAATCACAGCCTTGCGTCCGGCATACCGTCCA
This sequence comes from Gymnocypris eckloni scoliostomus, assembly GCA_027564155.1. NCBI lineage: Eukaryota > Metazoa > Chordata > Actinopteri > Cypriniformes > Cyprinidae > Gymnocypris > Gymnocypris eckloni. The sequence continues at coordinate 30,920,711 of CM050415.1, read as the reverse complement.
GCCAGGACCATCACCACCTTACCAGGTTTCATAAACTTGCCCATGTCTGCAAAATATGAATTTGTATATGATAAGAGCACCAAAAGAACAAACCTATAATCATAAGCTGCTGTATCTCCTGGACAGCACGTTTATAACACAGGGTCGAGCTTGACATAGCATTATGCTAACTGGCTAAGGTTCACGTTGGAATAAAATATCTTGTCACTTAACAAAGGAACTTTATTTGATCTTAGTAACATATTTATTTGTTTCTTTCACAGATGTAATGATAAACGTATGCTGTCGCGGACGGACGGGAAAGCTATCATGTCTGAAGCAGAGACGGAGGGGACTCTAAACCTATTATCTTCTAATGTAAACGTAATATTCAGACAATAAACACTTTCAGTCGTCGACAGGGATATTCGCTCTATAAGCAGCATGAAAGGAAGCCCGCCGGTTTTATTTCTTTATCGATGTTCATGGATTATTTTCTCGTGTATAAAACTTACTGATTGTGCTCAATGGCCGACGAGATCGAGAAAGGAAGTAGAACGGGCGAGCGTGACCCTTGACACTGACGAAGAGTGACGTACTTCCGTCGATTTGTTCAACGTAGTCCACGCTCAGCAGGCTTTGGTAAAATACAAATGTTAATTCTTAGCCAAGTATTGTATTCCTCTCTGTCACCCCTCGTGACTTTGCCATAGTGATGGATGCCATCCCCAGTTTAGTAATTAAAAGCGGATTATTTACCTGCTTGTATTTCTTGGTCACATGCCTGTGAAACAGTGAAAGATTAGCTTTTTGTCTTGTCCCTCTCTCAGGAAGAATAGACAGCTCTTTCAGAAAGACATAATTACTATCCCGTCTGTGATATCTTATTGGAGAAATTAGTGTGAACGTATATTCTTTGGAAGAAAGTTTGGCCTTTCCTAACAGATATTTAATTCCTAAGGTTAAAGAGATACACGATTTGACCCTGTCAAACTTTATCTTTAATACATGTTTCCCCTCTGCTCCTTTTGCGGAGTGGAAGATGAGTCTGTATGTTAGTATGTTATCTTTTTTGGGATTGTGTCCATGTCGCTACCTTTGGGAAGAATTTCTGTATATTTGTACCTGTCTTTATCTAGATCATTTTTCTTTGGTGTTTAATGATGTCTTATTTGTCTTCTTTCTTTCTTCTCAAATCTGATTTATTGTCATTTATATATATTTACCCTGGCTGAACGTTTTTTTCAAGATCTTTGTGTATTGTTTATATCATCAAGGCTATATCTAGTTTTGTTGTTATAATCTGTTTTGAGCTGTAAATGTGTTAATTTATTTTGTATGTCCAATAAAAAAAAGTTAAAATAAAATGTAAATAAATTGTCTCCGTTTTTGTATACTTTTTATTTAATCATAATTTATGTTTTGTAGGAAAGATTATGTATATTGTTATGTGATCTGCTTATTACATTTTTTCTCATTTATTTACTTATGTCTCTCTCTCTCTCTCTCTCTCTCTCGAATTTTAATTGCTATGTATTGTTTGACCATCCTTGAGCCCCTGGCTTTTTTCCTTGACCTATGTTTTTATATATATATTTGTATTTCCTAAGCAAATATCTAAGTATAATAATAATATATATATTATTTATTAAACTCTTGCTTAGTAGATGTATAAAAAATAGAATGTCTCATCATTTCCCTGCTCTTGCACATTTTTATAAGCTCTTGCAATAAAACACAAGAACAGAATGTCCCGCTCCTGTAAGCAACACGTGTCAGTTTCACACATGCAGTACTCAGGTTTGGGAAAACATAAGAAACGCCTTCTTTTCAGTTTGTGTGAAGATATTGATTTAATGTTGTTGATTAATAACTTTAATTATTGTATAAATGTAATTGTATTACTGTAATTATTAGATTCTGAAAAAACTAATGTTTATGATTATGTGTATTGGCTATTTAAATAATTTAAATACATTTTTAATTCAAAATTAAACAGTGCACTTTATAAATGTCTTGTCATTTTATTATATTTTAATTATATATTTCTTCAGTTATTTTTTTTCAATTTAGGGTTCTGAATCTTACTACAATTCAAATTTAGAAACTGAATTTCAATTCTAAATCCTTAATTTTACATTAAATTTACTATTCTAGTTTTCAGAAATGCAAAACTTGAAATGGAATTCAATTTAATAGAAGACAATTCTCAGAAATTCTGAATTGTAAATTCTGACTAACACGAGATTAAATAAAAACTTACTACAACTATTACCATAAATAATTTATATATATATATATAATTACATTGTCTAAAAAAAGAGAGCTGATGAGAAGTGAGAAAATGGCAGGACAGAATGTGACTGTGTCAGATTAATAGAGCATCCAGAACATTTAATTCATGAAATCACTGAAAAGAGACCATCATTACATCCAAAGATGATAGCACACATTCTATAAAAGGGAATGTAATTGACACTGATTTGAAATCACTTGAAATAATTGAAAGGCTATTTCTATCTAAGATGTACAAATACAATAATAATTTCTTAAATAGATATGATAGGACAAACAAATAAACGGACATCAAAATAGGCCAAGCATGTATTCAGGTTGATATTTTACTATAAAAAAAATACATTAAATAAGGGCTAACTGAGCAGTCCTAATAAATGCATCACAACCATTCCTCCATGTCCTAATAGTTCAGAGAAATACACTGATTACAGAATCCATTTCCATGATGTGGAGTAACAAACAGTCCCTTCTTACTTGATGAACGTACTCAAGTGGTTTAAGGAATCTGGAATCAGATCGGATTCAGTAGCAGGATACAATTCCAAGGACTGTACATTCAATATTTCAGAGCAGTAAACAAGGATTGACAAGACATGGACATAGCAGTTATTCAAGAAGAGCCTCTGAATGCTGGCAAAGCATAACAGGCCATACACAATTAATTCAGTGCCAATGCACTGCATATCAGAATCATGTTCAGCAAATGTGCTGAATAGAATTACCTCCATTTGATTCAGTTCACTTGCTGTGCATTTCCTCGTGTAGCAGCGAGCGGGCAGCACGACAACAAGATGCAGTTTTCTTCAATCATTTTTAAGGTGTCACCTGGCTGGAAGGGCCAGGCTGTGGAAACGAGTTAGGGAGATAAGTGGTTTTCCAATGATTTACAAACAACAATGAACATCTCTTTGTTTATTCAGAATGACCTGAGTGTGTTGCTTGACCTAATAAGTGAGGTCTCACCAGCATGCATGGTCTCCTCAGAAAGCGATACGAACACAGAGCGTATCTGTGTAGAACATATGTGCTATGCCACTGTTTGCAATGACTCCTAATAATGCAAATGGGATGCAAAAACATCTTACTGAATTAAAACATCTTATGACTTGTCTGTGAACCACTGAACATTAATGTATTACAAGCTCAGAAAATGAGTGCATTTGGCTATATAAATTTATAACAAAAAAGTAATTAAACCATTAAGTCACTAGTCACTATTTTATGTATGTATGTATATATATATATATATATATACATATATTAATAGTCCACATTTGAACTGGATCAAAAAAGTTAATCAAAGTTGTCCTAAGTCAAGAACGCATTTTGGTTTTAGGTTGACTTTGATGAAAGGTTTTGATCCACTTCAAATGTTGACTGTATATCTATGTGTGTGTGTGTGTGTGTGTTATAGATACAGTAGTGCATCTTAAACATATGCAATGGCCCTTGGAAAGATTTCAAGTAATATCTTGTTCTTCTACATAGTGGTTGATTTTGGTGAAAGCTTAACATAAGTTATGTGGAGGCAGTTACACGCTCAGGGTCACTAAACTGAGCACATTTCCTTTGAGCTGTGACCAATGCAGCATATTAAAACCTGCCTTCATCCTCATCCTCTTCAGTTTAGAGACAAGAGGCATAAGACACAAGAAAGTGCCGAGTCTGAAGAAAAGAAAGTGCCGAGTTGCTTCATTTCCAATCTTTTAATTCCAGTGTACTTGCTGATCTGGGAGTATCGTTTAAATTGATTTAAATTCATGTTATATATAATATTTATATTAGTGTAAATAGTGTTGTTTTTTTGTAACAATTTTTAAGATGAGGGTTGGGAGGTTCTCCTTTTTCCTCAAACCATCAAAATTCCCATATATGTATTTTGCTTAGAAAGCATCTTTGATATTTTTAAGCTGCCTGACAGCCAAATCTACAGGAAGGCTAAACTTGAGATGGCTGAGGCGGCCCAAGATACGAAGGGCACCTTCGAAGCCCGTCTGGGCCATGTAGCTCCAGGGCTGGTAGTGGGAGTGTATGATCGTCCCAGACTTACACAGCAGGTTGAGCCAAGACACAAGCCTCTGCTCATTGAGCGCCATGCACACTAAGGCCTTAAACTCAGAGTCCGCGCTGCGCTTGAATCGCCCATGCTCTTTAAGAACCGTATGGATGGCCCATAACAGAGACTGCTTGGGCGTGACCGTCACAGGACCACTCCCTACAGGTAAACTGAAGGATTGAGAGAGCTGGCGGGCGGGCGACTCCACAAACGCCTGGCCGTTTTTGGAATGATAGTACTTGATGAAAAGTTCCCAGGGATGCAGCGTCTGGGGAGAAGAGCTGAAGGGCAGCAGGCAGGAAATAGGGGCGAGGACCAGGCTCATGCCTTGAGAAGGAGTGTACAGTCCATGTGCCAGGATGTCCCGGAGTGCCAAGGCCAGTTCTTTGCGCACAGAAGAAGTGAGTTCGTCCCGAGGTACTCCGGGCGTCAGGCAGGCGGAGTAGCTGACCACATGTTCATCTTGAGTGCTGTGCTGCTGGCGGGAGGCTTGCAGACGTACACGCTCCACGGCTCCTTCGAGTTTCTGCAGCAAGGGGCCGTAATCTTGAGCCTCGCCACCCTGAGACCACATGTTCTGGGGCATGTGACCCGCAGCGCATCCGAACTGACTCAGAGCAAAGATCTGCAGCACCGCTAAGGCTTTCTGGATCAGCTGAAGCCCAGTTTCCCGCATCCTCTGAGCCTGTTCAGGATCCACTTTGGACAGAGAGAAGGGGTTTAAAGGTACACGTCTTAGCTGTAAAATAAAGTATAAAAGTATTATGAAGTGAAGTATAATTACCTCGCTTCATCCCTCCAGTGGCTCCAGTGTTTGGTCCGGCAGCACGGGGCTGTTGGCTCTTCACACCATCATTTAACAGAGGGTTTCCCACTTCATCTGAGAGGAGCAAGATCAGGACGGTAATCTAACTGTATCTATGTTGCTCCAAATAGCCACATCAAACTTAAAGCACAGGAAACCAGTACAGTGGACTCTGCAGATAGTGGCATAAAGCTTAATGATATTTACTACTGTTCAAAAGTTTGGGGTTAGTAAGACTTTTTTTGTTATTGATATATGATATTTTAATTTAGCAAAGATGCATTAAATTGAGCAAAAATCTCACTATTTAATAAAAAAGCCAGAAAAATGCATCCGTTTTCACAAAAAACAAAGCCGCACACCTTTTAAGGGTAATAAAAATGATCTGCCAGTAAAATGTTTCAAGAGCACCAAATCAATATTTAAGAATGCTTCCTAAAGGATCATAATAATTCATATTTAGAAAATATTATTCAAACGAGAACACAAACTTGAACTGAACTGGTTCAGCAATTGAGTCGTTTCATAATTAATGAACTTTGCAACACTGACACTGTTATTAAACTGAATTGATTCAACATTTAATCTGAATTATTTAGGATAATGACACTGATATTGTCTGCTGTAGAGCTGCTTTATTGCTGAAACTGAGTTTGTTCCATAATTAATGAACAAATATATTTCTGTTTATAACTGTGAAGCTGCTTGGAAACAATCTGTATTGTATAAAGTGCTATTTAATAAATGAAACTAGACTAAAAACTGGAGTAATGCTGCGATTTAGCTTTGATATCACAGGAATAAATTACATTTTAAAATATACAATTTAAATGGCAAAAACAACACAATTGCTTTGCTATTTGATCAAATAAATGCAGCCTTGGCGAGAATAAGACTTTTTTTTGTTTTACATCACAAATCTTACAGACTTCAAACTTTTGAATGTTAGTGTGTGTATTTGACTAAATATGACAAAAATGAGCAACACATCATCACTGCCCCATAAGCAGACCTCACCCTGTATGAAGTTAATGAACATCTCCAGGTCTCTGATTTGGGTCTTGAGCTGCTCAACCAGCTGTTCTTTGACTCGAGCCGGGTTGACTATCTGAGCTATAGCGGCGTCCACTCTCTGTCGGAGCTCCTCTGGAGTGAGGTTCCCAATGTCTTCATTCAGGTTCACGTCCAGCTTCTTAATCAGCTCATCAATGATCACCTGCAATATTGAGGTGGACAGACACTAAATAACATGCCCCTGCAATGGTTTAAGAGTAAATACTTGCACCAATACATCTTCAAATGACTTTGAGAATGACGTCAACAGCATGAGAGCGTATTATCATCATACGGACCCTCTGTTTCTCCATGACCACAGACTGAGGCAGTGAGTCATAGCTGCCCTCCTGGTAGGCGAAGCGTTCCAGGTCGTCGAGTTGAGTCTTCAGCTGGAAAATCAGCTCTTTCTGCTTCTCTCTCTGAGCTTCCAAGCGTTCCCTCTTCTCTCTTTCACTCTGCATATTATAAAAACACAAACACAGAGTGTTTCCATGGTGTATATATATTGTAGCTAGCTGAACACATTTGCATATGCTCTGGTGAAGGATAATGAGCTTTTAATTAGTTTGCTTTATTTGGCTTAGCTTTGCTTATACATAAATGCAAAGCAATTCAGAATTACAATACACACGACACAGTTATAGTTTAACTACAGTCCTGTCAAGCTTGTACATTTAAGTCTCTGGGGAACACAAATGTAACTGATTAATATAAAAAAGAAAAAGAGACTGAACAAAACCAAACCAAGTATGAACTCTTATCATATCAGGAATACTTAAAGTAAACACTGAAGTTTAAAGAAAGACTGCACAAGTGTCATTTCCATAGTACTCACCAATGCATCCTGCAAGCAAAGAGTGCAGAGGAGGAAACAAGAAAGGAATGTATTTTAATGGCAGTAACAAGATACTCCAGCAGGAAGAAATAAGTGGAAAAAGTGACTTAAATGTTCCTTGTATATTGTTTACTGTGATGTTTATCACGGTACTGTGTTGATTATTTTTACGACGGTGTTGATTAGTTGCTTGAATGACACAGAAACAAGCCTTTTAACAAAAGAGATGCAGACAAATTGAATGCTGATTCCTGAGGGCATCAGTAGATCAGGGACCAGTTTCATAAAACAAGTTTACCAAATAAGCCAGATTTATTTTAGTTAGTCTGACTTATTTTCAGTTGATTTAGTTCAAAGTATGTCAGACTAACTGAAATAAGCCTGGTTTATTCGGTAAACTTGTTTTATGAAACAGCCCCCAGGTCACCTGAAAGACCTATCTGACCAGACTGAGAGACCAGGTCTTGGGTTTTGGGAAATCTTGGTTTGATTTACAATGTTTTTTTTCTGCAGGGTTAAGTTCACTACGACAGAAAAGAACGGAACTCACAGAGTTTTCCAGCATCTGAGCATCCTGTGCCCTGCAGCCTATGACATGAGGGCATCCTTTGAAGGCAAACTCCTCCAGCTCCAGCAGCATCCTCTTTCTCGTCGCTCTGCGCGTGGACGATCTGTTTCAGCCGAAACTGCACTTGGGCGAAGTGAGACGTTAACGCGAGGAGCGACGAGTTCAGATGCTCCTGCTCATCCTCCAGATTCCGCAGCCTGGATACCATGTCTGTATCGCTGCACGACAAAGAGCCAGCCTGCGTGTCCCGCTTCCACTGCTCATCCTCCGGGTTGGCCACGGCTCCCACCGGCGCCCAGCGCTCCCCGGCTCCCGCGAAGGCAGCTTCGCTGTCGGAAGTGGACAGTTCCTCCGTCGACATGTGACTGATAGCTGAGGCAGACAGCCTGGCTGTCTTTTACCGAAAACAACCTCGACCAACTTAATTGATGCGCAACTGTTAACGTGAATTCAGAATATACGCAGCCACTGCTTTAGCAGGTGCATCGCAGTGTAATACTTACGTCTTCAGAAAACATTGCAACGTAATCGAAATGACTGAGATCTTGATGTAATATGGAACCAACGCACCAGAGAATCGAACGCGCGCCGTTCTATCAACATGTTCTATGTATCGATGAATGCGTGGGCAGGATGTTTACGTCAGTGCGTCATGACGTCAGAAACGCACAGTTAAATCGAGGGCTTTACAGTTTGTTGAGCGTTTCTGTCCATATTTACTCTTCCTTCCATTCTCTCTGTGTTTGTTTTAACGCAACGCCCAAAGTGAGTTAGTGGGTTGGACTGCGTGTCAAACACACCTTTGACTATTCTGACCCAGCAGAGATTTGTATTAATAAATAATGGAACCATCGACCAGGGGTGCGTTTTCCAAAAGCATTGTATGCTAACTATGGTCGCAGTTTCCATTTAACTCTATTTGTAACAAATGCACTTGCGACAACAGCCTTTGGGAAACACACCTCAGGTTGATTTGGTAGATCCCAACTGCAGCAACAGTTGAAGGGTTCTTTGGTCAGTTACAGGGAGTTCTGCTGCCCTCTGCCTGCTATTGTTACTGTCGTTCCAGTGTTCTCTCTCTCTCTCTCTCTCTCTCTCTCTCTCTTTTCTTTCTTTCTTTCTTTCTTTCTTTCTTTCTTTCTTTCTTTCTTTCTTCTTTCTTTCTAATTATCCAGAACATTATAGCCCACAAGCTGTTTTTACAGATAAAGCAAAATATAAAATAAAAGCTAAAATTGCAAAAAAAGACTAAATAAATAGATTTCTGGATTTGCTTTTATTTAAAAAAAAAATACATTCCCCACAAAATATGACATGAAATAAATTGTGAAGATGTATTTTTCCTTCATATTTGTAATTATTATTATATATATTTTTATATACATTTGAAAGAGAAAAGATGGTACAAAAGACAAAACAATTTTTTCCCCCATTTATTTTATTTTTTAAGCTGACAAGGTTTCAGATTGGTCAAATTTTTATTTCAGAAAACTTTTTTGTCATCTGTCACAATGCTCAATCAATATAACCAGCATTTAAATCAATAGAAAAGACAATGCAAGTAATGGTAAAGATCAAGACCTGCAATAAGGAAGTTACACAGAAAGGGTGATGTTTCTTATATGAAGAGATTAATATGTTAAAATTAATATTTAATATGTTTCCTTATCCAGGGCAATACGGTCATAATAACAAGACTGCATGATGTCAAGTCTGAAAAATGAACCTGTAAACCTTTGAGACCTGTGATATTGTACATGCCAAGTTTTAATGACAGTCGTGTGAATTAAATCCAGCCACTAGAGGTCATCTATGCTGCAATATGTTTTACATCTTTCCATCATTCCACAGTCAAATTATTCTTCAGATAAAACAATGCACAACTATGAACAATGTACACTTTACAACAATGACCAATTCTTTAAATGTACAAATGGTTCAGTGGATACAATTGAGTTGGTATTACTGATAGACAATGGAAACAGATATTAACCATCATATTCAGCCCTAATGAAACTTTCTCCTGCAAATAAAATCAACCTTTTACAGCAAACTGTCTGATTATCTTTGATTAGTACTTTGATAAATGTAACATCTAAAAAAAATCTGACACTTTAGGGAGTGTTGGCCATTCAAACTAGTGAGTGGGAATAGCCCAGGTGTTTTGTTTGTTTTTTATAGAGTAATAGCTTGTTTATTTTTGGAGAAGAACACCCTCCAGTTGTCCCAGTTGTTCCAGTCAAAGCCTAAGGCTGAAGTGCAAGTTCCACCCGCTCCACATTTGTATCCAGCAGGGCAGCAGTGCTTCATATCATCACAGCACTCGGCCTTTAGAGAGAGAGAGATAACACAGGGCATAAAAGAGTAAGAGAAAGTACAAGGACAAGAATAGATAAACATTTACAGTTTGACTGCCATTTGAATTTACAGAAAAGTCAATAGAACTAAATTCACAAGACAGTGTGCTCATTTCCATGATTCTATTCAAAGGAAATTCATTCTTCGATCTAACTATTATGCACTGGAACTCAAAATCTTTAACCCATTAACTAATTCATTTTTTGTACAATTAAAAATGTTTTAACTGTTTGTGTGCATATAGTGAAACTCATGGGTGCTCAAAACGACATCGGACTCCAATGTTTTTTATTGTATGGACAGAAAATATAGAACTATAGACATAAAATGTCTCCTTTTGTGTTCCACAGCTGAAAAAAAACCTTAGAACAATACAGAGGTGAGTAAATGATAGTTTAATAATTTACCTTTGAAGATATGCAACTAGTTTCAAGTACGTATGTGCTTGTTAAGGTTTAATACATTACTGTACCTTTGGAGATGGGCAACAGCCCCAGGTGGTCTGGGAGGTTGGACAACAGGTCTCACTATCTTTGCAATTATATCCACCTCCACACTGAACGTCCTTTTCTGAGACGATCGACTGTGGCTTTTGGTCATCAATGCTGGCAAGTGGGACTATTTCCACATGCAGCCAGGTGGTTTTAATGCAGGAGCGTCTACGCAGGTCACACCTGTAGCCTTTGGGACAGCAGTGCTTCTGGTCTGGGCAGCAAACAGCCTATGGCAAATAAGAGGCGCATTAAATATATTGAACATGAATAGATTTTCTGTAGCCAGTCCATATACACTTGTTCTTACTGTACCTCAGGAAGAGGGCAGCAGCCCCATTCTCCCGTGGACAGAAGACAGCAGGTCGAATCTGCAGAGCAACTCAACCGCTCGTCGCACTCAACAGCGCCGAGATCCACGCTTGGAGCCGGTGTGCTTTGAGCAGAAATTTTATTGTACCAGGGGATCACCACATCTCCCTTGATGCAAGCCACTCTGGTCACATCACACTTATAGTTAGCCGGACAACAGTGTTTCCCATCTGTGCAACATACAGCCTGAGAAAAAATGAGAAAAAGATTCAAGCTGAAAACATATGTGCAATCTGACCTTCACAACATGCTCTGTTTTTAAATTTGCAAAACAAATAGCATATAGTCTATTTCCATATACAAATGTTTGAGGTCAGTAAGATGTTTTGTGAAAGTCTTCTCACCAAAAAGTATTTATTTGATCAAACAAATCCAGTAAAATGTAATATAGCAAAATATTATTACAATTTGAAATTGTTTTGTAATGTAATTTATTTATGTGATGGCCAAATAAATTTTCAACAGCCGTTACTCAGTGTCACATGATCCTTCAGAAATCATTCTAATATGCTGATCTGATGCTTGAGAAACATTTCTTCTTATTATCAAAGTTGAAAATGTTGTGCTGCTTAATTTAGTTTATTTTCATGATTTTTAAAATGATTCTTAGAGCTCCAAAGAACAGCATATATATGGTATAGAAATCTTTATCTAACATTTTAAATGTCTTTACTGTCTTGAATGTGTTTTGGTCAACTTAGAGCATCCTTGATGAATAAAAGTATAATTGTCTTAACTTTTTAAACAGTATAGTACTTTGTCTCTATTTTGGAGTCAGTGAGGACTGTGCATCTGTGTTGCACGCACACGGAAATACCTGGAACTATGTGTACACTCAAAACAAAGGGCCTTCTTAATAGATGTGAACTCATGATGATACAACCAGAAAAACAGGTAGTTTACTAAAACCACAACCTGCAGAACATGTCTTGACATGAGAATTTAGAAGGTGTTTAGCACAAATAAACATCTCTGTGTTGTATATAACAGAGTCACACTCACATTAGGCAGAGGGCACATTAGGCACATTTGTTGGTTTTTGCAATAAGACAGCAAGTAGTGTAATTGGACAGGAAGTATGTGAATCACATGGAACCCTGCTGTTGTACTTCCCCACTCTGTCTTTCACTTCCCCGTGCTGTCTCTGTTCCTCCTTAACTGAGGGTGGGTTAATGTCTGACATGGGAACAGATGTGGTGTTGCTAGTGCAGGTGAGTGTTACAAAGTCACAAGTGGTGCCGTGTGTCGGCAGTGGAATGTATCCTTACAACACAGCCTGCAGACAGGACAACCTGACTTTTAGTTATTTTTTATGATTAATTATTTATAATTACATATGCACTTTTGGTATGCGATATAACTAGTCTAAAGTAGCTTAGCGCCTTTTAGTTGCAAAATTCTTTTTTAATGGGTATTTGTTGGGTCTTTTTGACCATTTAAACATTAAAGAAGATAACATATTTGCAGCAAAATGTATATAGAATCTTAAAGCTTCTTCTTTTTTGAGTTTGATAAATCTAATATAAAAGTTTTGAGGTTTATGCTTTAACAAAATATTTGCTTAAGGAAAAATATAAACTTATTTGCACTACCATTCAAAAGTTTGAGGTCAATAAAAAAAAGAAATGTATTCAGCTAAGGTGCATAACATTGAATAAACAGTGCAATAAATACATTATACCCTTACTAAAATATTACATTTTAAATAAATGCTGTTCTTTTTGACTTTCTACTCATCAAAAAAATCCTTTAAAAATGTAAAATTCATTCTACAAAAAATAAAACAGCAAAACTGCTTTCAATATTGAAAATAATAAGAAATTACCAAATCAGCATATTAGAATGATTTCTAAAAATATCACGTGACACTGACGACTGGAAAGAATAATTAAGCTTTGCCATCACAGGAATAAACTACCTTTTAATGTAATTCAAAATGATTTTTTTTTTATTGTATTCATATTTAGCAATAGTATTTTTTTTTATCAAACAGAGGCATGGTTGGTGAGTGTAAGAGACTTCTTTTAAAGGCAATTTTACAGACCCCGAACTTTCAAGTTATAGGGTAATTGTCTGAAAAAAGGTCTGAGACAGTTTCATTTCTCAAATAAATGTTGCTGAGCACTTGAAGAATATCATTGTGAAAGAGGGACAGGGATATCACCAAGAGTAATAAAATTCAAAGTTGAAAACGGAGTGTGTATTTTCTCATTTGGTTACTCATGCAAGATTAGATTATATATAGTATACTGTACCTCAGGAAAAGGGCAGCAGCCACAGTCTCCATCAGTGTTCTTACAGCAAGTGTTGGAATCCGGACAAACATGACTAAAGTCACACTTCACGTTCCCAGGTGACCTCTGACCTGCTCTAGGGAGAGCAGGCAGCTTCTCCAGCCAAGGCTTAGATCCTGAAGGTTCGTTACAAGACCCACCAGTAACATCGCATGTCGTACCATGAGGACAGCAGTGGATGAAGTCATTACAACAAACAGCCTATAGAGAAAATTGAGTTATCTTATCAAAATATCTTCTTTTGTGTTCCACAGAAGAAAGAAAGATTAACATAATTATTATGCTGTGTAGATCAGGTGATTTACCTGTGGCAGAGGACAGCAGGCCCATCCTCCTTCTTTAGTTTTACAGCATGTGCTTCCATCTGGACAGGCCGCAGTGCTATCGCAGGGAACATCTGAATGCACTGAAACACAAGAAAAGACAGTTCAAGAACACATAAAATGGTAGTTTTATACTGTGTCTGTGTGTGCTGGATTCAGTGCTTTGATCTACCTTGTGTAACAGCCACATTCTGACTGCGGATCGGTTTAACAGGCAGCTTCTTGAACCAGGGCTGAGATCCTGAAGGTCCGTTACAAGACCCACCAGTAACATCACATGTCGTACCATGAGGACAGCAGTGGATGAAGTCATTACAACACACGGCCTATTGAAAAAATTGAACGTACACCTGTTACTTAACCCAAAACTAGGGATGGGTATCGTTAAGGTTTTAACGGTATTACTACTCTTATCGATACTGATAATCGATCCGGTACTTTAACGGTATTCTTATCGGTACTTTTTGTTATTATATATATATATATATACACATACATATATACATACACACATATATGTATGAAATATATATTTATATGATAGATTAGCAGCTTAATTAACATGGCTTTATATTCTGAAATGTTAAATAAATATTTAATTAAATAAATATAAAACATCAATTTGTAAATGCACCAGTGTGCAGGCATTTTTAGTGTTTTATATACATAAGATAAGATAGAGTAAGAACATGAACAAAGAAACAAAGTTAAATAAACTGACAAATATACCATTTGTCATACCATAAAACAAATGTACAAAAAATACCACAGTGCTTTCATTTATCAATGGTGGTCTACTAACATTAATGTTCAGGTAAATAATAGCTACAAAATAAATCTAAAAGTGATCAAATATAAATGAACACTGCATAGTTTTCACTGTATATATTGATAGATTAATGCTTATTAAAGCTATTACTTTATTCAGATTAAGAGCTGTGAGTGATTTTCTCTGTGTTTTGTTCTTTGATTAACATTGAAGAAGCTCCAATCTGTCACTAAGACAAAATATTGACACACAATTTTCTCCCAACTGTTCTCGTTCACTTTAACATATAAACTGTTTTAAGTGAATAATCTCCAAGCCGGCCGTTTTGACATATGTTGTGTGTATTTGATCATTTGGACGCGCCCGAAGCTCAAAGTGTACTTTGCTTGTCTGTTTTGGAGCGCGCCGCGCACGCCGCACACACACACACACACACACACACACGCGCAAACAGACACACACACACACACACACTTCAGCCCGAGGAACAGCGTCTCTCGTGTGGATTGTACTTTCAACGTTTTATTATCAAACATGTCCAGCAATTTAGTAACTGTAAAAGGTCATTTTACAACAATCGACAGGCGATTGATCTGATTCTGACGTTTAGTTTTGGTCAGGGAGGAAACGAATGCGCCGCTGTGAAGGGAAGGAAGTTGTGCTAGAAGAAACACGGCTATAATCTTTAGAAGCTAAAAAAAACATTAAATAAACTTGGTTTAATATAATAGCCACAGGCCTAAAGTGTAAGCATGTTTTAATGGTTAGTTCTCTTCTATCATAAACAGGGCTTTCATGTTGCGCGTGCTGAAACTCATCCACGTGAGCGCGATCTGATTTGGGAATAGCAAAAATGCATCATAGACAAGAGTTTGAATATTATTGCATATAAAAACAGCTGGTGACTCTAGCGGGATAGAATTTGCAAGATAATGTGTATATATATAGCAATAGTAAATGTATGTGTGTGTTTTCTTAATTTCTCCAGTACCGATAGCAGAACCGTTAACGTCAGTTTATCGATACTTCGGTCTTTTATAATTTAGCCCCGAGACCGATTAAATACCGGGTCTCGGTACCCATCCCTACCCAAAACACAACTCTGCATCATGATTGGTTGTTTTCAGTGGGTGATTTACCTGTGGCAGAGGACAGCAGGCCCATCCTCCTTCTTTAGTTTTACAGCATGTGCTTCCATCTGGACAGGCCGCAGTGCTATCGCAGGGAACATCTGAATGCACTGAAACACAAGAAAAGACAGTTCAAGAACACATAAAATGGTAGTTTTATACTGTGTCTGTGTGTGCTGGATTCAGTGCTTTGATCTACCTTGTGTAACAGCCACATTCTGACTGCGGATCGGTTTAACAGGCAGCTTCTTGAACCAGGGCTGAGATCCTGAAGGTCCGTTACAAGACCCACCAGTAACATCACATGTCGTACCATGAGGACAGCAGTGGATGAAGTCATTACAACACACGGCCTATTGAAAAAATTGAACGTACACCTGTTACTTAACCCAAAACACAACTCTGCATCATGATTGGTTGTTTTCAGTGGGTGATTTACCTGTGGCAGAGGACAGCAGGCCCATCCTCCTTCTTTAGTTTTACAGCATGTGCTTCCATCTGGACAGGCCGCAGTGCTATCGCAGGGAACATCTGAATGCACTGAAACACAAGAAAAGACAGTTCAAGAACACATAAAATGGTAGTTTTATACTGTGTCTGTGTGTGCTGGATTCAGTGCTTTGATCTACCTTGTGTAACAGCCACATTCTGACTGCGGATCGGTTTAACGGGCAGCTTCTTGAACCAGGGCTGAGATCCTGAAGGTCCGTTACAAGACCCACCAGTAACATCACATGTCGTACCATGAGGACAGCAGTGGATGAAGTCATTACAACACACGGCCTATTGAAAAAATTGAACGTACACCTGTTACTTAACCCAAAACTAGGGATGGGTATCGTTAAGGTTTTAACGGTATTACTACTCTTATCGATACTGATAATCGATCCGGTACTTTAACGGTATTCTTATCGGTACTTTTTGTTATTTATATATATATATATATACACATACATATATACATACACACATATATGTATGAAATATATATTTATATGATAGATTAGCAGCTTAATTAACATGGCTTTATATTCTGAAATGTTAAATAAATATTTAATTAAATAAATATAAAACATCAATTTGTAAATGCACCAGTGTGCAGGCATTTTTAGTGTTTATATACATAAGATAAGATAGAGTAAGAACATGAACAAAGAAACAAAGTTAAATAAACTGACAAATATACCATTTGTCATACCATAAAACAAATGTACAAAAATACCACAGTGCTTTCATTTATCAATGGTGGTCTACTAACATTAATGTTCAGGTAAATAATAGCTACAAAATAAATCTAAAAGTGATCAAATATAAATGAACACTGCATAGTTTTCACTGTATATATTGATAGATTAATGCTTATTAAAGCTATTACTTTATTCAGATTAAGAGCTGTGAGTGATTTTCTCTGTGTTTTGTTCTTTGATTAACATTGAAGAAGCTCCAATCTGTCACTAAGACAAAATATTGACACACAATTTTCTCCCAACTGTTCTCGTTCACTTTAACATATAAACTGTTTTAAGTGAATAATCTCCAAGCCGGCCGTTTTGACATATGTTGTGTGTATTTGATCATTTGGACGCGCCCGAAGCTCAAAGTGTACTTTGCTTGTCTGTTTTGGAGCGCGCCGCGCACGCGCACACACACACACACACACACACACAAGCGCAAACAGACACACACACACACACTTCAGCCCGAGGAACAGCGTCTCTCGTGTGGATTGTACTTTCAACGTTTTATTATCAAACATGTCCAGCAATTTAGTAACTGTAAAGACGGCATTTTACAACAATCGACAGACGATTGATCTGATTCTGACGTTTAGTTTTGGTCAGGGAGGAACGAATGCACGCCGCTGTGAAGGGAAGGAAGTTGTGCTAGAAGAAACACGGCTATAATCTTTAGAAGCTAAAAAAAACATTAAATAAACTTGGTTTAATATAACAGCCACAGGCCTAAAGTGTAAGCATGTTTTAATGGTTAGTTCTCTTCTATCATAAACAGGGCTTTCATGTTGCGCGTGCTGAAACTCATCCACGTGAGCGCGATCTGATTTGGGAATAGCAAAAATGCATCATAGACAAGAGTTTGAATATTATTGCATATAAAAACAGCTGGTGACTCTAGCGGGATAGAATTTGCAAGATAATGTGTATATATATAGCAATAGTAAATGTATGTGTGTGTTTTCTTAATTTCTCCAGTACCGATAGCAGAACCGTTAACGTCAGAGCTTATCGATACTTCGGTCTTTTATAATTTAGCCCCGAGACCGATTAAATACCGGGTCTCGGTACCCATCCCTACCCAAAACACAACTCTGCATCATGATTGGTTGTTTTCAGTGGGTGATTTACCTGTGGCAGAGGACAGCAGGCCCATCCTCCTTCTTTAGTCTTACAGCATGTGCTTCCATCTGGACAGGCCGCAGTGCTATTGCAGGGAACATCTGAATGCACTGAAATACAAGATAAAGACAGTTCAAGAACACATAAAATGGTAGTTTTATACTGTGTCTGTGTGTGCTGGATTCAGTGCTTTGATCTACCTTGTGTAACAGCCACATTCTGACTGCGGATCGGTTTAACAGGCAGCTTCTTGAACCAGGGCTGAGATCCTGAAGGTTCGTTACAAGACCCACCAGTAACATCGCATGTCGTACCATGAGGACAGCAGTGGATGAAGTCATTACAGCACACGGCCTATTGAAAAAATGAAACGTACACCTGTTACTTAACCCAAAACACAACTCTGCATCATGATTGGTTGTTTTCAGTGGGTGATTTACCTGTGGCAGAGGACAGCAGGCCCATCCTCCTTCTTTAGTCTTACAGCATGTGCTTCCATCTGGACAGGCCGCAGTGCTATCGCAGGGAACATCTGAATGCACTGAAACACAAGAAAAGACAGTTCAAGAACACATAAAATGGTAGTTTTATACTGTGTCTGTGTGTGCTGGATCCAGTGCTTTGATCTACCTTGTGTAACAGCCACATTCTGACTGCGGATCGGTTTAACAGGCAGCTTCTTGAACCAGGGCTGAGATCCTGAAGGTTTGTTACAAGACCCACCAGTAACATCACATGTCATACCATGAGGACAGCAGTGGATGAAGTCATTACAACACACGGCCTATTGAAAAATACAGTTATCTTATCAAACTATCTTCCTTTGTGTTCCACAGAAGAAAGAAAGGTTAAAAGAATGATTATTCTGTGAAATATTTGGAAACACTTTATTTTAAAGGAGCCCTGTTACACGTTGCATGTACTTACTATTATAATAACAATAAATTATGCGTAATTACATGCAAGTAACCCTAATCCAAACCCTAATCCTTACCCTAACCATGTAGTGGAGTACATGAAGTTAATTAATATTACTCAGTACTTAAATGTATAATTACACTGTAATAAGAAAACCTTAAAATAAAGTGTAAACAATTATTCCTTTGTTAGATCAGGTGATTTACCTGTGGTAGAGGACAGCAGTCCCATCCTCCTTCTTTAGTCTTACAGCATGTGCTTCCATCTGGACAGGCCGCAGTGTCATTGCAGGGAACATCAGAGGCTGAATATAAAGAAGGCAATGACAGAAACCATAGTGTTATTATTTATGTGCACATATATAAAACATATATTTATGGCTATCTACAAATGTGCACATACTCTTTGGTAGTGCACCAGGCAATGTAGTCATTTGTTTGCCAACAGTAGTGATTTGTCTGGTTGTAGTGAGTTCAGCTCCAGCCCTCATTTTTGCAGCTTTTGAAGAATAAGGGCAAAGAAACAAAAATGCTGAATTGCATTCGTGGAAGTTATCAGAAAATGAATAACTCTCGGGATAATAGCCTACGTTTGTGATCTTCCCATTCAGCTCTAAGACGAGCAGGGAACTTGGCCCACATAGGCAGCTCCTGATTGGTGGAGGACATGCATTTGGAGCCTTCAACATTACAGACACTGTCCTCTGGGCAACAGTGGATTTTATCATCACAACATACAGCCTAGAGAAAACACAAACGACAGAGGAAAGAATGCAGATGAAAACATTTATGAACAAATGAAGAAACGTTTATTCAGCAAGGATCCTTGAATTTGGTCAAAATAGACAGAAGAGGCTTTTATATTGTTATAAAAAATGATATTCAAATAAATGCTGCTCTTTTGAACTTTACATTCATCAAAGAAGTTTCCACACATGTATTAAGCAGCACAGCTGTGTTTAATAAATCAGCACATTAGAATGATTTCCCAAGGATCATGTGACACTAAAGTCTGTAGTAATGAAAATTCATATTTGCCATCACAAGAATAAAGTACATCTTAAAATGTATCACAAAAAATACACTAGCTTTAATGGTCATTTTTAGTTTTAATTTTAAAATAAAGAAGAAATTCAGTTTCAAAATGTATATTTATTTAAATGTTTCTCAGACAGCTTAACTTTGTGAATTGAGAACTCTGTCAACATGTTTCTGCGCATATTACTGTATTTCATCTGGGCCGATACCTTTGGCATGGGGCAGCACGCCCACTGACCATCTTCTGTCTCACAACACGTGGTGTCCACGGGACACTCTGAGGTCCCATTTCCACAAAGAACAGCCTTGACTGGATCTACAAGCAATCACAGGACAACAGCATGAGCTGCATTTATATCCTATCTAAATGAATAGTTAATCTCACTACTGTAAACCCGTTATAAATCTATATGGGATCTCCTTTAAATGAAGGATGTTTAATCATGAAACGCTCTAGTCAACCTCTTTCATACCTTTTAGTTTGACACAGGAACTGCTGTCTGCACTGCATTCATGGTCTTTTGGGCAGCAGTGTTTCCCATCTGAGCACACAAGGGCCTGAAAAAGAGAAACATATAGTATATATTCTTATAAAACAAATAACGTATAGAAAAAAGTGTATCTCTAAGGGTCTATGATTTAGCAACACCACGCTTCTTTTGTGACCAGGTGAGAGGCTATTCAATACACCATGTCATGGACAAGGAGCTAGTGGTTTGGGCCCTTGTTCCTGTAATGATGTAACTTACCTGTGCTACGGGACAGCACCCATATGATGACGCCATCAGCAGACAGGAGAACTCGGCAGGACAGAAGGAGCCATCGGGACAGGTGATGTTGTCTTCACTTGCAGGTAATGAGGGAATCATTCTGAACGACTGAGGAATGAGGATTGTTAAGTTTACCCAAAAATGAAAATTCAGTCATCATTTACTCAACCTCACGTTGTTCCAAACCTGTATCAGTTTGTTTCTTCTGTTGAACACAAAAAAATATATTTTGAAGAAGTTTGGTCACCAAACAGTTGACAGAAGCCATTGACTGAAGAAAAAAACAACTAAATAGCTACCATCTGTTTGGTTACCAACATTCTTCAAAATATCTTCATTTTTATAAGGTTGAGTAAATTATGACAGAATTTTCAGTTTTGGGTAAATCATAAATTTAAGACAAAACAAGCAGCTTTGAGTACTCATATTTAGACTCCTCACTTTGGGAAAGTCTGTCCGTTTAGCCGGTTTCCTCTCCACAAACAGTATTTTATGTGTGCCGTTTATACACATGGAGTCCATGACACTGCACAGCATGTTTTCAGGACAGCAGTGCAGGTGGTCCTCACAACACTCTCCCTACACGTACACACACACACACACACACACACACACACACACACACATAATCTCAATTATATGCATGCATGAGCTGATCCACATATTGGAAACAGTTCATTGAGCAATACAGCACTGATGCTGGACATTTGACAGACAACCTCCTGATTACAGCTTCATTTCTTTGCACTCTTTGAATATCAAAGTCATCAAAGAGTGATTTGCATGTTGATACTATACGGTTGCCTTATCATACCCCTTATTACAAGAGCTGACAGTGTGGATGTGTGACAAAAAGGGTGCTATTGAGGAATATCTGAGAGAGAATAAATAGAGAGCAACCACAGAGTACTAACTTTCATATCATTGTGCAGTTTATCTTCTCTTGTCTGATCTGAACTGCTTTCTACAACCTTATTGAATTTATAGAAGAGTACCTGACAGTAATAATCTGAAATAAAACTGTATTAATGTATCTGGCACTAGTTGGGTCTCTCACATGATGGAAAGGGCAGCAGCTGAACTCTCCGGTGAGATTCTGGCAGCATGTCTGGCCCGCCTCACACACTTCATTGTTGGGGCACTGCGAGCAAGCAACCAGAGTCACCAGAGCGAGGCTCAATGTCACTTTCAACATCTGGATGGAAACAGAGAGAGAGTTAAAACATTAAAGTAACAGATTTAAAATATGAAATGTGTCTGATGTGTTTTAGCGGACAATGATACAAACTTTCAATGTAACCCATCAGACCTTTATATCTCACATGCAGGGTTGCGATTTAAACACCTTTTCAGATGTACAATTTACTGTCTCCTTTTTTTAGCTATAACAATGCAAGAATATAATTTTAATTCTTGTATCACTTCCTCTTTCACATCTAGAAATTTGAAGCAAAAGCCTACCAGACAGGCTGACCTTAGAAACAATAACTGAAACGCAGGATTATGCATGTCTCAGAGAAATTGGTTCAAAGTAAGTCAGCAAAATACATTTAGTTACATAGTTGGAGATTGTCTTATTTTCTTATTTCTGACTGAGGGCAAACCAGGGCATCAGTAGATTCAATCTGTGTAGTTTTATTCCCTTTTCTTGATAAAAGGAATTCCCCTTATGAATGCCAACCCACATTGCGACTGAGAGACTGGTTTTAGCACCTAGGCTTCTATTGCAGCAAAAAGGGGAAGCTGTGAATGTGGCATTTTACCTTTTTAAGTCACTGATTCATTTCAGTTGCTGTTTCTCACTGAGCATAATGCTTAAATTAATAATCCATTAATTTCAGAATAAAAAAATTCTTCTGCAGTAAAAGAAAGAGAGAGGATGCACTTCAATTCAACTTACCTTTAATTGTTAAATGAACAGCTGGATTTGTAAACGGTTGACGGTCAATGATCAGTCCGTGGATCCGTGGGCTCCAAGTTACCGATCTGTCAGCAGACATACATGTTTTAGATAAAAATAAAACAATAGACAAATTGATTAAATTCCTCATTCATCTTTAATCAATATGCTACATAAAAGTGAGTTAGTTCCTCGTAGGAAAAAAAATGCTATAGCAACAAGTGACGTTTCATTTTACATAATAAATCACAATGAGCATAGCACTTTTCACAAAACTTTTCCCATGCTGTTTGAAAATGCACAAAAGGCGTCTGAGACGAACGACGGAAACACAAGACCTACCTTGCCCTCTCGCAACGTTTTCCACACAGTGCTTGAATTAATAAATGGTTCCCTATTAAACGCAGTTCTGTCAAGCTCCGCCTACATAGAGGGCAGACTTTGGGTAACTGTCTGTCAGTAACTGAGGCGTGTCATCCGTGCTCGATTCCTTGGAAATGTGCATGTCAAGATTACTTAGGACGAGCACATAGAAGAGTTTAAACTAAACTAAACTAAACTAAATTTAAATCAAATCAAATAAAAAGCTGCATGGTGTTACAGCCCCAGAGTAATTACTTTGTCTCATTAAGTCACTTTGAATCAATTACTAATGTAATGTCTGTTAAATTAATTATTCTATTTAGAATGAAAAATATATCACCAGCACAACCTGAACGTAAAGCTGAAACCTAGTTTTCCTTTAGCCTGCAACTTATATACTTAAACTTAACTTAAAGATACAACCGGGTACAAAATCCCAAACTTGGTGCCCCTATCACATTGCATATCAATCTTATAGATTTTTAAAACAACTATCCTTATTGTAGGTAAATTAAAAGTGTGATACGTAAATTAATAATAACAACGTATAGGCTAGGCTACTGATATACTGTTGCTGTATGTATAGGCTACATGTGTTAAATAATGTATTAATGATCAACACCACCCCCTGGTGAAGAGCTAGTTCATATTTCAATGATTAATACCTGAAACGAAAGCGAAACTGCTCTCTCTACTGTTTGCTTCATCACGGTAAGTGTTTTGTTTCATCTGTTTATGTATAATTGGGCCACTGCGTAAAATAAATGGCAAAGACACAACAAAACATGTATACAATGGTTTAAACGAAACCCGTTACAAAAAATATGTTATAAAATATGCAATAATGTTAATTGTGTGAAGTTTTGTTAAAAGGGCAGTCTTGTAAGACGGCTGTATGACAAGCGAAAGTATTTAATGTCAGCATTTTCCCTCAATGTTTTCAAAAACGAACAAAACAAACAAGTGTGTGCTGGCGCCTAATAAACTGTTTCATATATTTAAACAGTTTTACAGCGCTTTTGGCGAAGTCAACAACTCATGGTGTGACGTTGAACTTCATGTATACTTCATACTAAAACATTAATATAGTAGCCAAACTTAATCAGCTGTGTTCAGACGATAAAAATATTCGATTCAATGAAAAACAAGGCAGTAATATAAACTCTTCTGGCCTAGCTAACAGTGCTTTCTGTTTGTTCACAGGTTCTTGCGTAGGTAGAAATGTCTGCTGAGGTAAAGGAAGTTCTTCTAGCAAATGCTTTTTTGCCATCTATTCTCTGTTCAGTACAATGACCCTGTTTGTCATTTTGTTTGTCCACATAGGATTTCAGCCTTGTTACAGACGGTGAGTCTTTGAGATGTCAGGACAGTTTACTGGAGATCAACAAATACAAGGTATTATTTTACAATACAAATGGCTTGTCCTGTCGACCAGAATACAAGTTAGGCTTGTTAATCGTTATGTCATCTCATCTGTCCACAGGCACAATATGAAGCAATATTGAAGGAACAAAAAATACTGAGAGATGGCATAGAAAGCAACAAATACTATGCCAAGGAATTTAAAAAACGAGCTAATGAAAAGAAAGTGTTATCTGAAGAAGAGGACAAGAAACGTACTAAAACAATTCAGAAAGAGAAGGTCCATATAAATAAATGTACAGACACTCATATCCCCTAATTTAAAGATATATTTTTTTTAAATGTGGTAATGGGTTCCTCTGTGCAGGAGAAATGCAGATGTGTACAGGAGGAGAACATCAAGCTGCAGAAGGAGATCCTGAAAATAAAGGAGGAGATGCAAAGCTTGGACTGTAAAAACAGCAGTCTGAAAAAGCAAACTGAGGTTTAAAAGTGTCAAAATAAATAAATTCACTCTTATTTTAGCTGCAACCATTGCACTGAATTGGGTCTAAAGTATATCAGTACAATATGTTGAAATACTTTTTAGTAATAATCTAAAATAAATAAATAAATGATATTTCCCCTTATGTTCATGTCAATTTTGAACATAAAATGGCAATGTTTTTTTTTTTTAATCCATGGACACTTTAACAAATGTGATATTATTAGCAAGGCTCTACATTGACTCCACAGATCTCTACAGCGGTGCCTGAGAGGAAGGTTGTGTTTCGGGGGAATACAAAAGAGGGAGCCCATGCTGTGAGTTTTGATGTGAATCCCCAAATAGTTTATCCGATGGAGGGTGGAACAGCACTGATCACCTTTGAGGAAAAGGATGGTGTGTAATTTTCTAAATCTTTAGCATAATCACAATAAGAAAAAATGTCAAAACACTCTTTGTTTCTTTAAATTAATAACAGAAAGTAACTAAAATAATGATAATTAAAATGTTAAAAATTAAATAATGTAGTTTAAGTTTTAGCAATCCAATTCTTTTCAACTAATGCAGTCTTCTAGTTGTTCATAAAGTACTAGAAAAAAAATATGTTGAATTTTTATATGAATACATTTTTTACTCAGGATTTTACCTAATAGACATAAAAATGTATATACATTATAAAAATGGCATCACTTTTTAAGATTGTATTGATTTTCACATAATTGTCTTGCTCTAGAAATCACACTTTTATAATTAGGCTGCCTCATATAATCAGGTCTTCCACGTCTGTAGAAACATTGGTTCTTCAAAGAAGAAAAAAGTTGATGAGGGGTTGAAATGAAATAAGAAAATGATCTTTTTATTTGTTTAAATTGTTTTTAATATTATGTTTTAAATAATTTGAATTCTTCTTGAGTCCCCGTTGGAAGTTTGTTGAGTACACCTAGTGGGTCTGGGCCATCTGGTTATGAACCATTGCCTTAGATTTTCACACTGAGACACTAAAATAACTGTAACACATACCAGTGCCTCTTGTGGCTTATTGCTTTATTAACCTCTCTTCAAATCTCTTCTGATACATCTTAGTGGCTCAGAAAATATTGAATCTTAAGGAGCATTCGGTGCAACTTGGAGACTGTACCATCACTGTGCAGGCTAAACTCATTCAATTCCTGGTACCCAGCTATGTTGAGGTAATGGAGACAAGCTGAATCTTTAGGATTGCATTGTGCTCCTTTGAACTAATGTGCTATAAAACAACAATCTCTCCCCATATGTTAGATGGAAACACAAGTGTGTCCACGCAGAATCCTAGTCTCCAACCTGCCAAAGGAAGAACCTGAGGAGAGAGTATTAGACAAACTGGACATCCATTTCTCTCGGTCAAGGAATGGAGGCGGCGAGGTGGAGAACAAAGACATGCTGCACGACTCTGGCACTGTGGTCATTACCTTCATAGAGGATAACAGTAAGTTAACTAAATTTACTCAGTCTGACATCTCAGTGCATGATGCTTGAGGTGTTTTTTTATTGTTTGTTTCTATTTGTCTTCAGTTGCCAAAGGTCTCTCCGACAAACAAGATCATGATGTAGACTTTGGTAAGAAGAAGTACAAGGTGAAGGTCACTCCATTCCTCAATGGCGAGATTTCACAGATGAAGGTAAGAAGAGTCGCAATAATTTCAGCTGTTAATGCTGCATTGTTTATGACGTAAACTGACTGTTGCTCCCTTTCAGATCTGTGACTCAGAGTGCATGCGCACAGTGCTGCTGACGGGCATCCCCGACATCATGGACAAAGACAACCTGCAGGACAACCTGGAGATCCACTTCCAGAAGACGGCCAATGGTGGCGGAGAGGTGGAAGGCATCATCTACAACCCTCTAGGCCACACCACCCAGGCTTTGTTTGATGAGGACTCTCCTCAAGACAGCCAGAGCGAAAGCTAAAAACCTTTACAGCCCAGAGATCCGATGCTGCATTTAGACAACAAAATAGATCATTAATTCATAATAGACATTATTGAACTACTAATTTGGGTTTATCTTGAAAAAGTTATATAGTATTGATCTCTTCACCTCGTATTTAATCCTCTTTACCTATTACAGTGATATACTTCATTAATGGATACATATTTTTAGTTTTTACTATTCTTAGTTGTATTTTTTGTCTTTTGATGATGCAATCAAATTGGGTTATGGTTTATGAGTTAATCTGAGTAGCAGGAAAGATTTATCAAAATGGTATCTGTACACAAAAAAAAAAAAAAAAAAAAAGTCTTAAATAAATGTACCAAAACATTGTGATGTTGATATTGTGCAAAAATAAATTATATTCCGCACAATGAAAATGAAGGTTATTTGAATTTACGTCCATGTACAGTTGAAGTCAAAAGTTTACAAGAGAAAATAAGTTTAATTTATAAAATGACCCCGTTCAAAAGTTTACATACGCTTAATTCTTAATACTGTGTTGTTACCTGAATGATCCACAGCTGTGTTTTTGTTTAGTGATAGTTGTTCATGAGTCCCTTGTTTGTCCTGAACAGTTAAACTGTCTGCTGTTCATCAGAAAATCCTTCAGGTCCAACAAATTATTTGGTTTTCCAGCATTTTTGTGTATTTGAACCCTTTCCAACAATGATTGTATGATTTTGAGATCTATCTTTTCACACTGAGGGACTCATATGCAACTATTATATAAGATTTAAACGCTCACTGAAGCTCCAGAAGGACAAAACATGCATTAAGAGCCAGGGCGTGAAAACTTTTGAACAGAATCAAGATGTGTGTTTTACCTAAATATCATATTTTTCATTTAGTAATTCCCTTCAGAAGCTACAAAAGATAGATACATGTTTTCCAGAAGACAAATTAAGTTAAATTTACCCTGATCTTCAAATTCAGTTTTTTAAGTCAAATAAGTGGCTCTTAATGCATGGTATTTCCTTCTGGAGCATCAGTGAGTGTTTAAATCTTCTGTAATAGTTGCAAATGAGTTCCTCAGTTGTCATCCGTGTGAAAAGATGGATCTCAAAATCATTGTAGGCCGTTGAAACAAAAAACATATTACGTTTTTGGACGCAAATTGAATTTATTTGTGTAAAAATACAGTAACAGAAAAAGTAAAGCCATCTACTCCAAACAAAACAAACCCATCATGAGTGCAGCAGCAGCCCCCTCAGCACAGTAATGACAAATGTGAAAGATACAGCCAACAAAGAGAAAGTAACAGCCAACTCCATCAGGCACTTAGACAGAGATGTGGAGTGCATGGATTAAAATACAAGTTTAACATGAAGAGAAGAAGGGGAGGGTTCACAATGAGCCGATAGGTATTCTAACCATTGAAACAACACCAGAAATAAGCTACAACCAATACATTCTACAAGTTCAGTGAACATTATATATTTCACAAACACATGTACATACAGGTCACATTGTTGTTCTGGATATCATATAGACAACACACACAGAGCCTAGTAATGATCACATCAAGACTTTTCTAGTGGTCTCTAGAGCTGCTATGTCTGGGCCGTCCTGAAGCCCTTTGTGCGTGCATAAGTTCAGCTCATGGTTTTATTTGATCTAAATCTGGAGATAACACATTGTCTGTGTCCTTCTCTAAACAGACATATACAATCATTTACACTTTGTTTACAAATCTGGACTTAAAACGATCAATTTAGTGTCTTTTAAAAGAAACAGAACTGTTTAAATTGATGCATTTTGCTAGAAAGAAAGAAAATAATGACGTCTGTTCTCCTGTTACACAAACAAACAAGCAGCTCAGTGAATGAACATTTACATTAAAATAATTGCGTGCTGAAGTCTGATCCTTCTCAACTGCCCGATTTCTTAGCACCATTCCCGAAATATAAAGTTGAAATGATAATACAGATAAAAGTTGTAGGAAAATAACATTTTAGGAGACAGCAAAAGCATGAAGGGTTGATAAAGAAAAATGTTTACAGATTGGATCAGTAACTATTGCAAGGAGAACATATTTGCTTGTTGCCTATAGATTATGGCTTATGACGCTTGTACTTCGGTTTAAGGACGATCTCTAGTGCTACAAATTGTGCCGTATGGATATCCAAGCAAGCATGTAAGCACATTTGGAAAGACTGCATATATTTAATAGGTGGTTTTATGTTTAGAAAGGTGGTTACTGTATAATAACACCCCTGTCTATTTAGTCCACACACAAACATGAAGACATGAAACCTGCATCAGTTCGGTTAGATGATCACCGGCGCCCAGTCCCGCGGAGTGTGTCCATACTGTACATGGAGAAACAGGGCAGAGGTTTAGACAGTGTAACAATGGAATGAAAGGAATATTATTAATTCAAGGGCTATTTGAAAATCATCTCTACCTGGATATCAGTGAGCTCCTTGTGGAATCTCTTAGCAAGGTCCGGACCGTTCTTCATTGTGGGAATTTGGTAGGTCTGAAAGATTTAAATAACAAGAACTGTGTTTGCGATAAATGTACAAATGTTTATTACACTGGCAAGATACTGTCAGTAGACATTTGCATGAGAGATGCAGAGTGTGCATTTCCTGGTTACCTGTCCTCTGTAGAGCAGACTGCCAACTGGACACACCACGCATGCAGTGCCCGAACCGAACACCTCCAGAATCCGTCCGTCATCTAAAGCGTCTATCAGCTCCTTCATTAAAACTCGGCGCTCTGTCACTTTGAAGTCCCCCTGAAACAGACACGCAGCCCTTACAAACAGTACTATGGCAGAACTATGATACAGGTATGGCAACAGACGTCTTGGTATTTGATATGCAACATGTTACTGAACAATTTTCATATTCATATACCATAGTATTTTTATAGTATTACATGGTATTAAAGAATGCCAGAGTGCTAGAATGGAACGTCCTTAATGTGTAACTGATCTGTCAATTACTTGAATATTATAAATACAAATATGGTTTTGCAATCTGTTTTAGAGAACACAAGAAGGTGAGTTGAGAAACCTCCCCCTTTCCATTCTTGTTTCTCACCCATTCTCTGGCAAGGTCCAGCAGCGACTGTCTGGTGACTCCTGGGAGAATAACGCCATCCAGTGGAGGGGTGACCAGCTCTTTCTCTACAAACACATGAAAATGTCAGAAATACATTACATGCATTCAACCAGCAGATTCTTCATGGAACACCAAATGAATAAATGCCAACATCTTGCCAAACTATCCAGCAGGCCACACTGCACAGATCCCACGCACTTGACTTAACCATGCTATTCTGAGTGAAAAATGGACCAGAAACTATATATATATATACTGTGATTATTTTTTTCTTGTCAGTGGTTCCATACCATTTATTGATTACTTTTTTTATTCCTTCATGATTATCGAATAAGGATTTTTAAAATCACTTGACAGAGACTACACAAACAAAACAATTATATCCAATTAAATATTGTAAAGAGGAACACAATTTAAATTTGAACAATTGTTCATGATAGAGATTTCCATAACTTAAATTGTTTTTATTTTCAAGACATTACTAGGCCTGCAAATCATGATTGTCTCATATTTCCAAGTGTTTCATGACTGCAGAAACCCTGTTAAGCATTTTTTTTTTACACACAAAAAAGTATGAGTAGTATGCTTTTGTTTTATTCCGAAAACAACATAACATACTGTTTACAGAAAAAAAGAGTTACAACTGGTCCATCGGCGTCAACAAACACTTAAAGTGATAGTTCACTGAAAAATGAAAATTGTCATTAATTACTCACCCTCATGTCGTTCTAAACCCGTAAGAGCTTCAATCATCTTCGGAACCCAAATGTAATAATTATTGATGAAATCTGAGAGCTTTCTGACCCTCCATAGACAGCAACACAACTACCATGTTCAAGGCCCAGGGTAGTAATAGTCCATGTGACATAAGTGGTTCAACCTTACTCTCGTGAAAGTGCATCGAAGACACGGAAGAGAAGAAATTATCGTTTTCTTTGTGCACAAAAAGTATTCTCGTATAAAATTAAAATTGATAAAATTAATGCAGAGTCCCTGATTTCACATGGACTATTTTAATGATGTCCTTATTACTTTTCTGGGCCTTGAACGTGGTAGTTGTGGTGCTGTCTATTAATTGAAAATATCTTAATTTATGTTTCGAAGATGAGCAAAGGTTTGGAACGACATGAAGGTGTATATTTCAATGACATAATTTTTTTTTTTTAGATGAACTATCATTTTAAGTGCCTTTGTTGACACATATGGATGAGTTGTGACTCTTGTTTCTGTAGATCTATTGGGATGACAACCACTGAGGAGTAGCCCAGTACCTGCTTGACTCATCATATCCATAAACAGAGAGAAGTAGCTTTGGCTACAATATTTTTCCACAAGACACATGCGGTTTTGTTTATTAACCACTTAAGTGCCAACAGTTACAATGTGTACCTTTAAATAAGCACATTTTGGGTACTAAAGCACACATTTGCACATACAAACACATGTTAGGACTGCAGAAGATTTTTAATTTAGAGTTTCCAGAAGCTATTCTCCCTCTCACCTCCTTTCTCTGTGGTCCAGTAGATGAAGAGATTCATGGTTCCAACCTCAGTGATCTCCTCTTTCTCTCCGTACAGCCAAAGGACCTGCTGGCAATTCTGCTTGGCTGCCTCACTCTGAACAGCAATTGTCGGCCCGTAGTTACTAAGAAACATAAAACCACAATCACAGAGTTGCATTCAGGTCACAAAATATTATTACATTGAAACTAAATATTTTAAAGTAAGAGGTTTCTAATGAACAGCGAAAGCACCACAATTCATAATACAAACAGAGATCAAATAATCTGAACACTCAGGACAGCAGCGCAAGCTTTGCTGAAGTGGACCTTAAATGCATAACGGGACATTAAGATAAGGACTGATAAGAGAGGTGAGTGGGGACAGATACAGCACATAAACAGAAACCAGAGCTGCATTAGTGTAAAGGGTAAGCAGACTGCAAAGAATTTACAACGATCCCAAGTTGCAACTTGAATAACCTGAATGTGAAAAGCTACTCCAAAACTCCCAAGCGACATGACAATGGAGGAATATACAGTTAGGTCCAAATATCTTTGGACACTGTCACAATTTGTATAATTTCGCCTCAGGTTTTATTTAAATTATATTCTGGTGGCATATAATCAATATGAAATTGAAGTGTAGAATTTAATCTTTAATTCAAAGGGTTGAACAAAAATATAACAAAATGCTTAGGAAGGTATTACAACCATTTTTATACACAGTCCCCCATTTTCAGGGGCTCAAATGTAATTGGACAAATAAATATAATCATAAATAAATGTTCAATTTTGATATTGGTTTAGAATCATTTACAGGCAATGACTGCCTTAAGTCTGGATCTCATGGATATCGCCAGAGACTGGCTTTCCTCTTTTGTGATGCTTTGCCAGGCCTTTGCTGTAGCTGACTTCAGTTGTTGTGTTTGTGGGGCTTTCTGTCTTTAGTTTTGTCTTCAGCAAGTGAAATGCATGCTCAATCGGGTTGAGATCGGGAGATTGACTTGGCCCTTGCAGAATAATTCACTTTTTTTACCCTCAAAATCTCCTGGGTTGCTTTTCCTGTATGCTTCATGCTTTTCCAGAAGTTGTCAGGCTTTTTTTTAGATGTTTTTTTTTAGCAAAGTCTCATCTGGCCTTGTTCGCACCTTGTGGTGAGAACCCTCTTTATTTGCTCTCGTGAAGTCTTCTTCTGATTGCAGACTTTGACAGTGACGCACCTACCTCCTGCAGAGTGCTCTTCTCTTGGCTGGATGTTGTGAAAAGGTTTACCATGGAGAGGATCCATGAGCTGAGCTCACTAGTGCGTTCTTTTTTTCTTAGATTTAACTAAACTGTTGTTTTGTTTTTTAAGCCTAAGAATGGTCCGTTTCACTTCTATGGAGAGCTCCTTTGACTGCATGATGTAGATTCACATCAACAGCTTCCAAATGAAAATGCAACACTTAGAATCAACTCCAGACCTTTTACCTGCTTAATTGATGTAGAAGTAACGAATGAATAGCCCACACCTGTCCATTATCACAGATGAATCGCCTTCGATAACGAACGCTATATTGTGTAGCTTGTCAGGGAACTACGGCTCTGTGTATTAAACGCTGCTCCATTTGAAAACAGGTGACGGAGATTTAGCACTAATCACGGAACCGGCTTTACGGACAAGATACGCATGACAATCGCATGCGATATATCGCCCAGCCCTAGGATGGAGGGGTGTGTTTAAGGATATTCTGGCCAAGTCATCAAACTGAAGTCATCAGAGAAGGAATACCATTCCAGAGCAGAAGTAAATGTTCAGATTTTGATTAAAGATTACAAAGACAAACAAATTTTTTCAGCGGATTAACTTGCACGGATTAATTGTTAACATAAGTAAAGTAAATAAAGTCCATTTAAATTTCATGCCGACTTTAAACACCAAGATGGCATAATATTACACAATTTACAGCAACAATAACATACAAATAAAAGCAAGAAATAGAGACAAAGATAAAGTACATTTTAATATATATTTACGATTTCAGAGGCTCTCTCTCATCAATGAAAACTATCTTCATTTTATTTATTACTCTACAACTCTTAAAATGTATGTAACCATGCTATTGTGAAAACTCACCCTCCCATCTTGTATTCTCCAACGCCGCCCCTCCAGGCCCGGACATATCGAGGATCTGCCAGCAATGACACTGGACTAAAGCCTCCAGTTGAAAAATAAGGTCCAACAGGCCCAATGATGACAAAGAGCAAAGCATGACCTGTTCGAGACACACCGAGAGAAGGCTGCAAAAAGAAGGAGGGTCACCATAAAAGACTAAAATCATTCATTAAATTATATTTTAGTACCGAAAGTGTCTTACTTCAGTTCCTATAAACGTTGGTCTGATGTACAGGCTGGCATCTGTGGAGTAAGGAACCCATTCTTGGTCGACCTCAATCAGCTTACCGATACACTTTATCAGTTCACCCTTATCAAACAACTAAGAGAGATACAGAGAGAGAATATGTGATAAGTGGAAAGTGATAATAATCACAAAGCATAAGTCAATAAGCCGAAGTAATGCTTAATGTAATAAAACAAACAAAAAAAAACTAACAGGCAGGCAGCTCCTCTCTGTGCTCCGGTACATGCGCTCCATATTCAGCATAGGCCTGAAGAGACGGATGCGTTTATCTACTCCCCGGAAGGCCTTCATGCCCTCAAATAGCTGAGAATAAAACAGATTGTCCCCACAATAAAATTAATAATAGATTCATAAAAATTAAACTAAATACTAAAAAACATTTGGAAATTAGTCTTAAACATTAGGAAACCCAACAGTTCACTTCAGTTAGAACTGGATCATATTAAATAAACCTACAGGCATGGTCAGAATTATTGGCACACTTGGTAAATATGATGAAACAAGGCTCTTAAAATAAACATGCATTATTATTACTTTTGATATTTTAATAAAATCAAAATCATCACAAAAATCTAACCTTTCATTGAACTAAAACAATAGAAAAAAAAATCTCATCAAGAAATAAATGTTTTTCTCAAATGCACATTGGACACTTATTGGTACCCCTAGAAATTCTTATGAGTAACATATCTCTGAAGTATATTCCCATTCATGTTTACAATTTTTAGCACTTCAGGGGGATTATGAACATGAAATTATCCAGCCTTGGCTTCCGGTTTCAAAGAAATATAAATAGGAGGGAAAAACAAAGTCCAAATTCCCTTAATCATCCTTCACAATAAAAACCAAATAATATATTTCTGATGTGCAGCAAAAGATAATTGAGCTTCACAAATTAGTGAAGTGGCTTTAAGAAATAGCTAAAGCAGTGAAAATTCCCATTTCCAACATCAGGGAAATAATTAAGAATTTCCAATCAACAGAAAAAGTTACGAAAATGCCTGGAAAATGCCTAGTTTCGGGGTCAGAAAACCTTTAAAAAAATTATCAAACAGCCCCTACATCACCACATGTTGTTTGGGAGGTCTTCAAGAAAGATTCTCCTAGCTCATCCAAAACAAACTCCAGCATATTCAGTTGTCAGACACGACTGGAACTTCAAATGGGACTGGCTTCTATGGTCAGATGAAACTAAGAAAATGAGCCTTTTTAGCAGCAAACACTCAAGATGGGTTTTGTGAACACAGGGATAAAAAGTACCCCATGTGTACAATGAAATATACTGCTGTATTTTTTATGTTATGGGCTGATATTTCTACTGGAGGTCCTGGACATCAAGTCAAGTTGAGCTGTATTGTCATTCCGCTACATGTGGGTTCATACAGTGGAACGAAATGTCGTGCCTCACAGGACCACGGTGTGACATAAATACAGACATACAACAATGAAGTAAAAAAGAACACTATAAACCTATACACAACTAACCTACTGACAGATTTTGACTATAAATATACTGTATATAAATGTTAACCTATACATAGACTAAAAAATACAAACTTTACAAACTGTACGAATGCTTTAAATGAATACTGTACATGAGCAGAAAGAAACATCGTAAGTCAAGCAGCTGGCTGGGAAACAGTGTAAGGTGATTTTTTAGTGCATGAGCATGTAAACATACATATACTATCTTGTTTAGATAGATGGCATCACTGATTGTATTAAATACCAACAGATAAAAAAAATCAATAAGTGACTGACTCGGTTAAATCTTATAATGGGCCATGTTTGGATCGTACAACCGGACAATAATCCAAACACAAACCTCAAAAACAACATAAAAATGGGTCACTGAGCACAAAACCAAGCTTCTGCTTTGGCCATTCCAGTCCTCTGACCTGAACCCTGTAGAAAATGAGTGAGGTGAACTGAAGAGAAGACGCACCATCATGGAGCTGTGAATCTGGAGTGATTCTGGATGAAGGAATGGTCTCTGATCTCTTGTCATGTGTTTTCTAACCTCATCAGGCATTATAGGAGAAAATTTAGAGCTGTTAAACTGGCAAATGGAGGTTTAAAAAAGTATTGAAAAAAAGGGTGCCATTAATTGTGGTCAATGTGTATTAGAGAGAAAAATTATTTCATAATGATATTTCCCCCCTATTTTAAAATCTTATTTTCCAATCAAAGGTTATATGTTTGTGATTTAAAAAAAAAAAATATCAAAAGGATTAATAATGCAGATTCATTTCCACAGCCTTATTTGATCATATTTACCAAGGGTGCCAATAATTCTGACTATGACTGTATATTAAGACAAGGTCAAATAACTGAGCAGTACATTCATGGAAATACTCAGCCTTAACAAGCTCACCAAGGCATTTAATGTATAAAAAAATACAGCAAAAATATTATATTAATAATATGAAATATTAATACAATTCAAAATATCCACTGTCTATTTTAATATATTTTACAATGTCATTTATTCTTGTGATGACAGTCAGTACTCCAGTCTTCAGAGTCACATGATGCTTCAGAAATCATTTTTGCTTTTTTGCTTATTGCTATCAAAGTTGAAAATAATTGTGCTGCTTAATTATTATTAACGTGATAGATTGTTGCTCAAGATTCCTTGATAAATATAGAAAAGAACAGCATTTATTTAAAATACACACATATTTTGTAAACTTGTTAATGTCTTTACTGTCTCTCTGTATTTCACTCTTGCTGAATAAAAGTACTAATAAAAACAAAACAAAACACACTGACCCCAATTTTCACAGAGGTACTGCATAATTAACTACATATCCATCAATATTATTTAATGTAATATAAAATTAACTTATTTTATAATAAGTATAATATTTAGAATTATAAACAATTTATACAAACATAAAATAATACTTAAAGGCTATCTTTTCAAATTAATGATTGCCATTACAATATCAAGGAAAAAACTGCAGACATTTAATTTCTGTTTTCACAGTTTGATGTGGCAGAGCATCGGATAGAATTCAGGTGAAAACACCAGACTTGGGGAAATAAAGTCAATTGTATTTTGAATAAATGAAAAAAAGATGCCATGAGCCATGCGGCTGACACACTCCCTCACCTCTATGGAGTAATGCAGGGCTGAGGACGCAGGGTGAAGAGACAGATTCTGGAAGGGCTTGATCTGAGGTGCTTCCCATCCTCCTGCTTCAGACCAGCTGACTGTCAGCATGTGGTCTGAAAACTGCTTGCCGAACACAAGGGTTGAGGGGTCTGGCCTTGGCTTCAGTACAGGGTTCCTCTCGATGGTAAGATCTGCAGCCTGTCACAAACAACGGGAGAGAGAGAGAGAGAGAAAAAAAGAGGGAGAGAAAACGAAAAGACAGAGCGGGCGGGGAGTAAAGCGGGCACGTGGAGAGATGTTTATTCATTATCATTGATTGCACATGCATTTGAAAAATACATCTGGATTCATCATGCCAGTCAAGCTCTTATGGAAATTGAATTAAATTAAATTGTGGAGAGAAGGGAGGGAGGTGTTGGGGGGGAAAGAAAGCATGCAAGAAAGCAAAGGAACAAAGAAAAGAGACGTCAGATCCCAGAAGGCGACACCGTGGCCTGCTTAACACTTCAGAAAATGCAACTCAGGATGAGCCATAAAACTTGTGATTGTAAACTCTGAGCCAACTAAAACAAACATACAATCACAAGACCTGAGGCCGACTGACTAGTGGTGGAATGGAAAAAAAAGTAGTGCATTAACCTGGCACAACAGGTTTGTTTCAGTACCTTGAAGGAGGAGCTGACGAACCGCAACGACCCACATGACAGGTAGAGAGGCTGAAGAAAGCGTCCATTCAGGGCCTTAAAACACAGAAACAGAGTGATTTCAACATTTCCTTTCATAGCCCAATCAGACACAGAGCATGTTGTTCTTGACAGCTGTTGTTTAGCCCTCGTGAGATGTAAAGATTGAGTATGCACCAGCTGTATGTATATACCTGCATTTGTGCACAAGGAGACAGCTGGGTCACATAGTAACAGTGCTTTTAATAGCTAATAAACCCTCGGTGAACAAGCAAAGCAAAGAAAGCAAATGTGTGTTTGCCTATTTTATTGTAAGACACACACTAACCCTATTTATATTACTGTTTTCTAATAGATATTTGTTTTTTTACATAATAAATAATGTAGCAGGGCTGGGCTATATGATAGCTCTGTTGAGTGACCTCGCCAAACTCGGTGCATAATTTGGCAGGCTAAAGCATCTTATGCCATGTTTCACCATTAGCTCCTGAAAAAATAACTAGTATTATTTTAATAAATAACAAAATAGCTATAATCGTTTTCCATGTCACTATAATAATTATTAATTCAATTATCTCTTTGCTTCTAGTCACTACCAAACTACTGTCAAGTAACGATAACACCAATGCAACTGTAACACATTTGTAAGGAATTCAAAGGCAAACATTGCAACTATTTACTTCCATGTAGTATCCCAATATTACTGGTAACTATTATTTATGTAGTATATATTTAATACTCTATGTAACTCAATTAGAAGATTTTTTTATCTCACTATTTACAATGACAGTTTACTTATATGTAATGACTGGTCATCATTTTGTTGTTCAACGTTTAAAATTAAATTTCAATATTAAAATCTAGTAAGACTAAACATTTAGTTCATGTAACTAAGTAATAGCCCCTCATGACAAGTTACAAGTAAAACAGGAATATCAGCAACAAGTGAATTAAATACCAGCCTGTAGGCCTAGTTAGTACAGACACCTATTGATTACATTTGCAAACTTTAACCAGTAAAAGTGGAACAATTACTTGTTGGATAGTGAATAATTAGCAAATTAATACTAGTTTCTCAACTGAAAAGACATTGATCACTTTGGAGTGAATACTAGCATCTGTATCTAATAAATATTTACAAGTAAAACTGTAAATCCTACTAATCAATTGAGATTAATAGAAATTTCTTAGAAAAGTGCTGGCAACATTTAAAAAAATAATAACGAACGATTGTTAAGACGGCGCGTGCGTTCATAACGTAACGTTACGTGGAAAGCTGCTCTCTCTCATTCATCCGCTTCTGGAGATTTACAGACAGATTTGAGTATGAACAGCAATTCA
Source organism: Gymnocypris eckloni scoliostomus (assembly GCA_027564155.1). Taxonomy (NCBI): domain Eukaryota; kingdom Metazoa; phylum Chordata; class Actinopteri; order Cypriniformes; family Cyprinidae; genus Gymnocypris; species Gymnocypris eckloni. The sequence goes on along the minus strand of CM050415.1, from coordinate 30,882,105 downwards.
GAGTGAGAAACAACACATGACCCTCTGATATTTTATCCACAAATAAAATCAAGTATTTAAAAACATGCATCCCGCTCATGTTACAACCTGCGTGTTGTCGATTTGTAACGACGATGATCTGCAATTTAAAGCTGCTAAACTCGGTTCTGTTAAATATACTCCAGACAGGGTGTTAAGACAGAGCCGTTAATTATTGACAGAAGGATTTGGAGATGTGGTGGAGGGAAGATAAGTGAAATGGTCTTTGAACTCACCGTCCTGATCGCTGCCATCGCTGCTGAGATGAATGTTAAACTAGTCCGAGTGGAAGCACAGCCCGAGACTCTGCGTTCCGGATTGGACCCCTACGAAAACAGCGGCAATGTGCTCAGGGTTTGAATCCTTCAAGGCTTCTTCAATATTTATTTAGGCGCATTCCTATTTCTTTCAACACAGGCCAGTGAGATATGTGCAAAAGAAGGCTCGTTTGAAATATGCTAAATATTATTATTCGTGATGCCACCACTAGGATATAGCCATACGAAGTCAGATGCTGCTTTCTAAATAAGGAGGATATTTTTTTTTATTTATGAACACTTTTATGATAAGCTTAATAAATAGGTATGTGTTGATTATATCATCATACTATTTATCATCTTTATATTAATTTTAAACATAAAAGAAAACTATTCCTGTCCACCAAAGGGTTAATAATAACCCGCGGGCAGGCGTGACGGGTCTCTCGCTTCTGATTGGATGAAAAGGTAAAGGGTCAAATCTACGCAATCAGAGGGTTAAACAAGGTTATGAGGAAACATTGCATTCATTGGCCAGTGTATGAGGCGTTGGTCCGACCCGGTTAAATGATTGGCTTTTGGACATTTGAAGAAATGTGTTCTATGCCAACACCTTCAGCTGATGATGTGAGGAAAATAAAAATAGCCTGTCACCTGTATTGGTCACTATTGTAAACAAGGCTGTATGGCTTTGGATTGCACAGAAATCTAGTTTCCACTTGCATATTAATTGGGGTTTCTTTGAATTTGTATTTTCTGTCTCAAACTCCTAATACTGTCTGAAATCTATATTAGGCATTGCTACCAAATTTACATCAATCTGATTATTATTTACTTACATGTAATGCAACGCATTTCCAGCTGTTTAATATAGTTAAGGACTAACAACAACATTTTGTTATCAAAATACTATAACAGTATCAACACTGCACATTGTTTGTCTTATATCATTATATCAGAATAATCCCCATTAGTGGCATTGGCCATGCTTCTGTAATACTTTTTTTCTAGCTAATATTAAATAAAATAATTTGACAACAGTGTAAATTAATAAAGATTTTTAATGAATACAAATAATTTTGTGTATGAGAAGCAAATCACAACCTTTAAAAAGTCATTTAAAATAAAAATCACTACATCACAATTAAAATGGGATTTGTGTGTAATAAACCGTCCAGGGAATGTTTACATGTAAACACCAGAAAGTCTTTGCACATTAATGCTACAGCAATTCACAGTGCAGGTCCCTTATAATCATAATATTTAGCTAATATTTGCATTCAAATATGAAAAAAATGATTTCACAGATACCTTAAAAAATTCCTATTACTATTAGATATACAAATAAATGGAGTTGGCTTTAAATGTAACAATTATTGCACCATTTACCTGATCACATATGTTGCTGTGTGGCTCAGTAGTAGAGCATTGTGTTAGCAGCGCAAAAGGTTGTGGGTTTGATTCCCAGGGAACACAAATACGGATTAAAAATGTATAACCTGAATGTATTGTAAGTCGCTTTGGATAAAAGCGCCTGCTAAATGCATAAATGTAAAAATCATGAGGCGGCAGGAAAGTGCGAAATGGCAAGTGAAATAATTTTGTTTTTCAGTTGCTTAGATCTTCAGTAAACTTTCAATAATGTGATAGTTTAATATTCAACTTAATCTCAAATAAAATGTGCGCAAATCATTTTGCACAATGATTTGAAATGGTGCGATGATTTAGAAAAAAAGTCTGTAAAAAGTTGCACTGAGAAGCAGCTCAGGGCTATCTGAGATGAGGAATGAAGCCAGATTATCATTTCATGGGCCTTTCCATCACGGTCCGGCTATGGAATTTGGCTTTTGAAGCCGTAGTTTAGTTCAGCCCCACCGCTCAGAAACAAATCTATCCCAGTACAGAAAGTGGCATCAGCTGCCAAGAAGAGGGCAGCTAATCCGCTCTCAGTCTCCGTTCCCATTCGGCCGATCAGCTGTTGAGTAGAAATATGTTACTAGAATATCTTCAGCAGAAAAGCATTGATGATTTAGCCTTATGAACACCTACCTGAGCATTTTCTCCACCTTTAATAGTGGTAGCAGTGTCTTCTGTGTGCCCAGCAAGCTCCTCCCACAGAGGCGTCATTATATTGCTTGGTGAGATGCTATAAAAGAGTTGTTAAAGAATGTTAATAAACAACATATTCACAAATGAAAATTCCATTGGATATGAAATAGAGAAAATCCTAAATACGTTTGATATAAATGAAAAAGTAAGGGAGATTGGGTGTAATGTCACTCACCAGTTCACTCTCACTTGATAGCGACTCTCGTCCACAGCCATTGCTTTAGTCATGGCGGTGATCGCCCCCTTGTGCACATATGTGAGTATTACTGTTACTTCCAGCTTGAAAGATGATCAAGTAAAGCACTCAGGACAAGCAGAGAAACTCACCTTGGTTGCCACATAGGGAGCCGCATCTTTCTGACCTATTGTGGCGACAAGGCTGGACAAATTGATGATGTTTCCTTGTGTTTTACGCAGATACGGCAGCGCATACTGCCCCAAGGTAATAAAAAGAGGTTTAAAAAGTCATTCTGCACAAGTAAAGACAGCAAAGTTTTGACATCACTTCCTTACCTTTGATGTAAGGAAGTAGTTGATGAGGTTCAGATTAAGCAGGTCTCTAAACTCTTCCGCAGTGGTTTCATCTGTGGTCTTGTGAGGAGGGTCTGATAGCGGAGTAATACATAGAAAACAATTTTTTTATTACTATTTTGTAAATATTTTTTTTCTCCAAATAAATCCAAAAGTCCCTTGCTAAATTAAAGAGTGTAGAACAAATAAAAAAGTTTAAAGTACAAAAAATAACAAGGGTGAAAAAACTTTGACTTACGCCACCCAGCGTTGTTCACCAAACAGTCTATTTGTCCAAACCTCTCCATCGTCACATTGATTAATCGCTTCAAGGTGACATATGACAATACATTTAATGAAACAATACATTTAGAACTATATGACACATTTATTTTGAAAAAGTCTTTATGTATCTTGTAAATTAAACTATAACTTTGTAACACCTTTTTTAAAAAAACTTACACAAAACAGCAGAAAAATCCTTTACCTCATTATTGTATATTATTACATGACACACAGTATCCTTATTCAGCACAGACAAAAAAGACAGCCTGGTCCTTCCTCATTCAGCACAGACTCCAGAGACTGGCCAGCAGACAGCTCAGCTGACAACAGTGAAAGGAAATGGCATTGCATTTATTGGCGAAAGACACGGATAGTTAAAAGGCTGTTTAATTCAATCACATACTCTCTTTTGCGCAGAACACAACTTTGGCTCCGTTTTGCACTGCAAAGCAAACACGAAATTAATTTGACTTACTCTCCTTTTACTTTCGATTACTCAATGGAAAGGTAAATAGTACTACAAAGCATGAGCACTTTCCTTGCCTCTGTAGCAACAATGACTACTTTGTTGACAAACTGCCAAGAAACTGTAGGTTATACACTGTAGGTTATACTATGCTACTTATGCAGCAAATTTAAATTAATGCACAGACACACGATAGTAAGCTGTTTCAATGTAATCATCCGATGACGGTCGCTGTCATGGTGTCAACTAGAGACGGCCGCTTAATAAACTTGAACGAGAAGGTCCGACTGAATCGTCTGAAATTTGATCCTATTCCAGCTCTTTTACTCAAGAAATAAATGCTCCACAAAACCCTCCAGCAGACTGAACTGATGCTCTCAGCAGCCCCTGAACTGAACTGATAACAGTCTCAGTCGCGTCTGAAGCAGAACCGCTGTAGAAAACTGAGCATGCGTACTGGAGTCTGTGGGGTTTGTAAAGCAGCTGTATTTTGTAACACAATTTTGCAATTAATACAAAAATAATGTTGTATTTTATACTCAGCATATATATATATATATATATATATATATATATATATATATACACTTTTTCAATATGAATATTACACCAAAAATCAGTGTAGCCGAAATATCCTTCTGACTGAACTGCAGTTGTACAAACGAAGCAAGAATCACTCTATGAAACTGATACTTCAAGCACCTGAATGAGGAAACGAAATGCAAGTTTCTTTGGGTTCTCGTGAATTCTGTGAGGTGAGTTGATTAATAAAAGTTTATTCACTTTATATGCGTTAGACTTGTAAAACATCCGCGTTTACACGCAGTTACTTTGAAAAGTGAATAACAGCATTTTAGCCAAAAGTGAATAACCATACGTTGTCGTTTGTCCAAAATCAGCACACTGTCTATCAGCACACTGACTAATGGCTTCAATACATAATACATGTAAAACTCCGTGACATTATGTATCATGAAATTAAAAGTGCTACATCATAATTCAAATGATTAAAATTATTTAGGCCTAAAAGCAATAGCCAATTTTTTATTCACAAAATAGCTAAATATACATTATACTATCAAAAATAAAATAGATATTACAATTGAGATCAATTAGGCTATGGAAATATTTTTTATATTTAAAACATAGATTTAATATTCAAACTAAATCCTAAAACCATAAAATGTTAAACTGCTAAAACTTTTTCAAATCTATGCAGGCTAATTGCTTTATTCTACTACTACTTATTATTATTATTGTCATTATTATAAAATTATTATTTTATATAACGTGTAAATTAGCCATGCTCTTACACATTAATTGTTTTTTAAATTAATTAATATATTGATCATATTCATTGAAACAAATTGTCCAAGAGGACCAGTTTGCACGGGAATCTGATTTCCCATAGTGTCAACAGAAACATCGAATGGGTTATGGTACTTGTACTTTTGGGTGCTAAGAGTTTAAGGTAAAAACTGAACTGATATTCCTAGTAGCATTTTTTATATAAAAATTATATCTATAAGGAATAATTAATATTTATTTTTATATAAACTTTTGAGATTGGAATATTTGTAGAATATTGCATTGAAAGGATTTTTTAAATTCATAATCATAAACTGCATGACTATTTTAATGAACTGCAAAATTAATACACAAGTGACTTGGAAACCTTGACAAAAATGTAAAAAAAAATATAATAATTTTACACTTCCATATAAAAATAGCCCCAATTTATGTAATTATTCTGTAAAAAAAAATGTTCTGAATTGATGTATTCTGAATAATTGTTCATTTTTTTCCTGGCAGAAATGCTAGGGTAGGATAAAATAACAAATAGCAAAAACCTGTTATTTATACATGAATTATTATAAATTTTATATATATATATATATATACACACACTCACTGGCCACTTTATTGGGTACACCTTGTTAGTACCGGGCTGGACCCCCTTTTGCCTTCAGAACTGCCTTAATTCTTCGTGGCATAGATTCAACAAGGTGTTGGAAACATTCCTCTGAGATTTTGGTCCATTGACCTGGTAGCATCACGCAGTTGCTGCAGATTTGTCGACTACACATCCATGATGCCAATCTCCCGTTCCACCACATCCCAAAAGTGCTCTATTGGATTGAGATCCGGTGACTGTGGAAGCCATTTGAGTAAAGTGAACTCATTGTCATGTTCAAGAAACCAGTCTGAGATGATTTGAGCTTTGTGACATGGTGTATTATCCTGCTGGAAGTAGCCATCAGAAGATGCTGTGCCAGTGACAAAACACTGTTCATCACTAGTAAAGTTTATGGTTGTGAAGTGTTGACCGTTCTATCCTCCGCGGGAGTTCACGGCCATTGTTATTGACGCTGTAAGGATGCACTTTGTGCACTGTACTGCCCCATCAGCGAACAACAACAAATAACCCAGATGGCTTTTTCATCATAGCTGGTGACTTCAACCACGCTAACTTAAAGACAGTTGCCAAAGTTATACCAAGATGTGAACTTTGCAACAAGGGAAACAACACACTGGACTTTGTTTATACAACAGTGAAACACGCATACAAAGCGGAACCCCGCCCAACCCTCGGGTTCTCTGACCACTTCTCTGTTATGCTAACCCCAGTATGCAGACCACTTCTCAAACTGGCCAAACCGGTTCAAAAGCAGATCACGGTATGGCCAGACAATGCTACCTCAGCACTGCAGGACTGCTTCCAGGACACAGACTGGAACATGTTTAAAGAGGCGGCCACCTATAACAACCACACAGACCTGCGGAGTACACTGAAACTGTGACTGCTTACATCAAAAACTGCATTGATGATGTGACAGTCACCAAGACCATCACCACACGTGCAAACCAGAAGCCATGGATGACAGCAGAGGTTCGTGGGCTGCTAAAGACCAGAGATGAAGCATTCAGATCAGGAGATAAAGCAGCCCTCAAAACAGCAAGAGCCAATCTGTCCCGTGGCATCAAAAATGCCAAACGGTCATATGCAAAAATCAATGATCACTTCAAAGACAGCAGAGACACACGGAGCCGGTGGTAAGCCATTCAGACCATAACTGACTACAAGCCCCCGCCACAGGCCTGTGGTTATGACACATCCCTCCCAGATGCACTCAACAACTTTTATTCATGGTTTGAAATACAAAATGGCACACCAGCACAAAAACTGCCCTCACCTCCCAACGATCAGGCGCTCTGTCTGTCTCCAGCCGACGTAAGGAAGACCCTATCTAGGCCAGCTGCTTGAATGTTACTCTTTTGCACATGTACAGTATTTGCGAGGCATTTGTACAGTTGTACAGTTTGTATTTTTTTAGTTTATGTATAGGTAACCACTTATATATAGCATATGTATAGTCAAAATCTGACAGTAGGTCAGTTGTGTATAGGTTTATACTGTTTTACTTCATTGTTGTATGTCTGTATTCATGTAGCACCGTGGTCCTGTGAGGCATGACATTTCATTCCACTGTATGTCCACACATGTAGCGGAATTACAATAAAGCTAAACTTGACTTGATGGGTACACTGTAGTCATAAAAGGATGGACAATGACATGGTCAGCAACAATACTCAGGTATGCTGTGGTGTTTAAACGATGCTCAATTGGTACTAAGGGGCCAAAAGTGTGCCAAGAAAATATCCCCCACACCATTACACCACCACCACCAGCCTGAACCTTGGAGACAAGGCAGGATGGATCCATGCTTTTCATGTTCTTTACACCAAATTCTGACCCTACCATCTGAATGTCGCAGCAGAAATCGAGACTCATCAGACCAGGCAAAGTTTTTACAATCTTCTATTGTCTAATTTTGGTGAGCCTGTGAGAATTGTAGCCTCTGTTTCCTGTTCTCAGCTGACAGGAGCGGCACCCAGTGTGGTCTTCTGCTGCTGTAGCCCATCTGCTTCAGGGTTCGACGTGTTGTGCATTCAGAGATGGTATTCTGCATACCTTGGTTGTAGCGACTGGTTATTTGAGTTACTGTTGCCTTTCTATCATCTCTAACCAGTCTGCCCATTCTCCTCTGACCTCTGACATCAACAAGGCATTTTCATCCAAACAATTGCCGCTCACTGGATATTTTCTCTTTTTCTGACCTTTTTCTGTAAACTCTTGAGATGGTTGTGCGTGAAAATCCCAGTAGATCAGCAGTTTTTGAAATACTCAGACCAGCCCGTCTGGCACCAACAACCATTCCACGTTCAAAGTCACTGAGTGAGACTCGCTCTAAACGGATCATTTGAATTGGTGAGTTCTCGACTCGAGAACAGCTACAATCGGATCATTCCAATTCATGAATGAATCGTTTGTTGCGATTTGTGAACCGATTGAACAGTTTCATTGAAAATAATCAGTTTGTTCATGAATCAGACACCACTTCTGCGTCTCGGAGCACGTGATGTATTAACAATAACAATATGTTTATGAAATGTAGTGAAGTAAAAAGTATGATCTTATGCTTTGGAATGAAGTGAAGTAAAAGTAAAAGTTACTCAAAATAAAACTACTCCAGTAAAGTACAGATACTTGAAAAATGTACTTAAGTACAGTAACGAAGTAAAGCTACTCCGTTACTGACCACCTCGTTTGACAGAAGATCTGACCAATCAGAACGCAGAGATTATGCACCGCCGCTGCTATCCGTCATCTTGCCCGACAACTAAGGCCTGTCTCCATAGAAATACATGTTAAAACTGGGGAGAAAAGAGCAACTGAATTGAACCTTTTTCAATATAACTAAATATAAAAATGTGCGGAGGGTTAAGCTGTGCTATTGTTGGCTGCCACGGTAATGGTAATTACTGCTCTTCTAGTATGGTGTGTTGGATGCTCATCCACTCTCACTGGAGAATTCCCAGGTGATTGGTCAGCTGGTCTGGGTGTTTGAGTGGACATTTCATCCAAAAGTTCATCAGGATCAACATCTTTGCACAGACTCTGATGTATCTTTCTCAAGTGTCATCTGTTTCTCCTGAATGTCTTTCCTGCTGGAATTTGCACTGTATACAACCGAGACTCATCTCCCTGGTGCCTCACTACAGCGGGCGCCCATCCACGTCTGGTCTGTATATGTATTGTGGATCCCGGAGCCAGCTCAGGTAGCGCCTTGGCATTGTGGTTATACTGATGCCACATTCAAGATTGAAAATCCACCAGTCTTTTGTGCATGTGTTGTGGGGTCGACTGTTGGAGCACAGCACTAGTGCATGGGATTGTGCTCCTCAGGACTCTGCCCATTAACATTTTAGCAGGAGATTAATTCAGGCCAGTCACAGGTGTATTTCTTAGTGACAGTAGCACTAGATGTGGGTCTGTGCCAGTTTGCAAGGCTTTCTTCAATGGATGTTTAACAGTCTTTATAGCTCTTTACGCAAGTCCATTAGATTGAGGGCATCCTGGACTGGAGAATGTGAGCTTGAATTCCCATGATGCTGCAAATGACTTAATCTCGTAACTGGCAAATGGAACATTGTCACTCACTAATTCTTTCGGGATGCCATGTCTGGCAAAGACCTCTGGATATTTTTGTTAAATAGTCCACTAGCAATAGATAGGACTGACCTCTCAGCTCGAAGATATCCACTCCAACCTTCAACCATGGTAGTTCTGGAACATCATGACTGATTAGAGGCTCTTTTGGCTGTCATGGTCGGAGTTGTTTGCATGGCGCACATTTCTCCACCATTATTTCTATGTCTTGCGCCATTCCAGGACCAGTAGAGGGATTTTCTTGCTTTGGCCTTTGTTCTCTGGATATCTTGATGAGCTATGTGTAGCTTCTCTATGATTACTTTTTTTTAAGCTAAGAGGCATGATTATCTAGTCTCCTACCATAACAATTTGTGTCACATAGGCCAGTAGCTGTGTAGGTTGCCGTTTACGCTGCGTCTTTTCTGTGGCCAGCCAGTCTCTACATTTTCACACAGATCTTGCAACACTTGGTCTGCTGCAGTGGCCTCTTTCAATTGCTGAAGTGTGGACTCAGCGCATCCATGGCCTCCAAGCCATGCACAACTTTCTCATCATAGAGGTCTCCGCCATTATTAGCCTCAGTACTTACTGTAGCACGGGATAGCATATCAGCGATATGCATGTGCTTGCCTGGTGTATATGCAATGTTCAGTTCATACTTTTGTAGCTGTAGGAGCATTCGCTGCAATCGTGCAGGGGCTTTGCTCAGCTGTTTCTGCATGATGTTCTCGAGGGGCTTATGATCTGATTGCACAACCACTGCCTTCCCATATATGTACGGATGAAACTTCCTTGCTGCAAAGAGTATGGCAAGTAACTCGTTCTCTATCTGAGCATATCTTTGCTCAGTGTCAGTGAGTGCTCGTGATGCATAACACACAGGGTGGCCCTCTTTGTCTGCCTATATTGTTAGTGTTTTTTTGTGATCATAGAACCTCAGCACAGGTGTTTGCGTGAGAGTGGACTTCAAACTCACTAAAGAAGTGCAATGGTGGGGATTCCACTGCCATACAGCAGCCTTCCTCAGCAGTTGTCTTAGGGGTACTGTGAGAAAAGCTTCATTCGGAATGTACTGCGCTAAATACCAAGTAGACGTTGTAGGCCTTGTTTATCCTCTGGGGGTGGCATGTCTGTAATCTCCCTCACCTTTGCCTCCTCAGTTTGCAGCCTGTCTGGTGTGACGATGTGTCCCATGTATTTCACAGTATTGACCTTGAACTGGATCTTATTACTATTAAATCTCACCTTGGCTGTTCTTGCTCTATCCATGAACTTATCAAGGATTTCATCATGCTCCTGCTCCGATGAGGCAGCAATGATCATGTCATCAGCAATGATGTGTACTCTTTGTATGGAGTAAACTTTTTTTTCAGATTGGAGGTCTCAGGAAAACGACTCTCTAGACTGAGCTACAAACAGCTAGTGAGGCTCAAGAAAGAGCCTGCACATAATACTGCCTAAGCGGAGCTCTGGAGAGCGGAGGCTTTAGCAGAATGACTCTCTTAAATGAGAGGAAGCCTAGCAACACTCGATCCAGGTAGGGGACTCTTAAGAGTGGAGGTCTCAGCATAACAAATCTCTATAGCGAGAGGAGACCTGGCTACACTCAATGCCAGAGACAGTTAGTGAGGCTCAAAAGAGCCTACATACTCATATTACGGCCAGAGACGGAGTTCTGAAGAAAAGAGGCTTCAGCAGGACGACTCTCTAAACGAGAGCAAGCCTAACAACAACACTCAACCCTAGTTGAGGGGCTCTTAAGAGTGGAAGTCTCAGCATAACGACTCTCTAAAGCGAGGGGAGACCTGAATACACTCAGTGATAGAGACAGCTAGTGAGGCTCACAATATAGCCTACATACTAATAGTGCTGTCTAAGCGGAGCTTTGGAGAGCTGGGGCTTCAGCAGAATGACTCTCTTTAACGAGAAGAAGCTTAGCAACACTCAATTCAGGTAGGGGGACTCTTTCGAGTGGAGGTCTCAGCATAACGACTCTCTAAAGCGAGAGGAGACCTAGCTACACTCAACGCCAGAGGCAGCTAGTGAGGCTCAAAAAGAGCCTACACACTCGTATTACTGCCAGAGACGGAGTTCTGAAGAGCGGAGGCTACAGCAGCATGACTGTAAACGAGAGGAAGCCTAATAACACTCAACCCTAGTTGTGGGGCTCTTAAGAGTGGAGGTCTCAGCATAACGACTCTTTAGAACAAGAAGAGACCAGACTACATTCAGTGCTTTAGAGACGGTTAGTGAGGCTCCAAAGAGCCTACACATTAATACTGCCTAAGCGGAGCCCTAAAGAGCGGAAACATAAACAAATGACTCACTAAATTGTGTGTGAGAGAGTGAAATACTAACAATGCTAAATCCTGGTAGGGGAACTCTTAAGAGTGGAGATCTCAGCATAACGATACTCTCTACAGTGAGAGGAGACCTGGCTACACTCAACACCAGAGGCAGTTAGTGAGGCTCAGAAGAAAAGAGCCTACACACTCGTATTACTGCCAGAGACGGAGTTCTGAAGAGCGGAGGCTACAGCAGAATGACTGTAAACGAGAGGAAGCCCCTTGAGGGTTAATGATGACGTAGAGCGAGAACACAAGGATGCAAGATCACTGAAGAACGCATATTGAGAAACAGCCATTAACTCTCTCAAACTTGATATAGGCTTAAATGTCTTTTGATTTCTTTTAGGATAAAATATGAAAGAGACATGTTTTTGTTTTTTAAAATTCAGCAAATAATGTGCGCAAGAAGTTTCTAAACATTTTACAGCCACAAAATATTAACGTTGATAAAAATTATGCTTAATAACCAAGCAAACTAGACTTTCAGAAACAAATATTTGTAGGCAGTTGAAGTAAAAATCATATTACGTTTTTGAATGCAAATTGAATTTATTTGTGTAAAACTACAGTCCAAAAAAAACCTTCAAAAAAAAAAACCCATCATGAGTGCAGCAGCAGCCCCCTCAGCACAGTAATGACAAATGTGTAAGATACAGCCAACAAAGAGAAAGTTACAGCCAACTCCATCAGGCACTTAGACAGAGATGTGGAGTGCATGGATTAAAATACAAGTTTAACATGAAGAGAAGAAAGGAGGGGAGGGGGGATCACAATAAGCCGATAGGTATTCTAACCATTGAAACAACACCAGAAATAAGTTACAACCAATACATTCTACAAGTTCAGTGAACATTATATATTTCACAAACACATGTACATACAGGTCACATTGTTGTTCTGGATATCATATAGACAACACACACAGAGCCTAGTAATGATCACATCAAGACTTTTCTAGTGGTCTCTAGAGCTGCTATGTCTGGGCCGTCCTGAAGCCCTTTGTGCGTGCATAAGTTCAGCTCATGGTTTTATTTGATCTAAATCTGGAGATAACACATTATCTGTGTCCTTCTCTAAACAGACATATACAATCATTTACACTTTTCTTTCTTTGTACTTAAAAAGACCAATTTAGTGTATTTTAAAAGAAACAGAACTGTTTAAATTGATGCAAAATGAACAGCTGTCTCTCCTCTTGCTAGAAATAAAGAAAATAATGACGTCTGTTCTCCTGTTACACAAACAAACAAAAAGCTCAGTGAATGAACATTTACATTAAAATAATTACGTGCTGAAGTCTGATCCTTCTCAACTGCCAGATTTCTTAGCACCATTCCCGAAATATAAAGTTGAAATGTTAATACAGATAAAAGTTGTAGGAAAATAACATTTTAGGAGACAGAAAAAGCATGAAGGGTTGATAAAGAAAAATGTTTACAGATTGGATCAGTAACTATTGCAAGGAGAACATATTTGCTTGTTGCCTATAGATTATGGCTTATGACACTTGTGCTTCGGTTTAAGGACGATCTCTAGTCCTACAAATTGTGCCGTATGGATATCCAAGCAAGCATGTAAGCACATTTGGAAAGACTGCATATATTTAATAGGTGGTTTTATGTTTAGAAAGGTGGTTACTGTATAATAACACCCGTCTATTTAGTCCACACACAAACATGAAGACATGAAACCTGCATCAGTTCGGTTAGATGATCACCGGCGCCCAGTCCCGCGGAGTGTGTCCATACTGTACATGGAGAAACAGGGCAGAGGTTCAGAAAGTGTATCAATGGAATGAAAGGAATAATATTAATTCAAGGGCTATTTGAAAATCATTTCTACCTGTATATCAGTGAGCTCCTTGTGGAATCTCTTAGCAAGGTCCGGACCGTTCTTCATTGTGGGAATTTGGTAGGTCTGAAAGATTTAAATAAGAACTGTGTTTGCGATAAATGTACAAATGTTTATTACACTGGCAAGATACTGTCAGTAGACATTTGCATGAGAGATGCAGAGTGTGCATTTCCTGGTTACCTGTCCTCTGTAGAGCAGACTGCCAACTGGACACACCACGCATGCAGTGCCCGAACCGAACACCTCCAGAATCCGTCCGTCATCTAAAGCGTCTATCAGCTCCTTCATTAAAACTCGGCGCTCTGTCACTTTGAAGTCCCCCTGAAACAGACACGCACGTGTGTGTGTCACCGTGTGTGTGTGTGTGTGTGTTCACTGCTGTGTGTGTGCACCTTGGATGGGTTAAATGCAGAGCACAAATTCTGAGTATGGGTCACCATACTTGGTCGTATGTCACGTCACGTTGCACTTTGCAATAGGTTACTAAACAATTTTCATATTCATATACCACAGTATTTTCATAGTATTACATGGTATTAAAGAATGCCAGAGTGCTAGAATGGAACATCCGTAATGTGTCACTCATCTGTCAATTACTTGAATATTATCCTACAAATATGGTTTTGCAATCTGTTTTAGAGAACACAAGAAGGTGAGTTGAGAAACTTCCCCCTTTCCATTCTTGTTTCTCACCCATTCTCTGGCAAGGTCCAGCAGCGACTGTCTGGTGACTCCTGGGAGAATAACGCCATCCAGTGGAGGGGTGACCAGCTCTTTCTCTACAAACACATGAAAATGTCAGAAAATACATTGAGATGCATTCAAATTTACCACCAGCAGAGGGAGACAATCATTCTTCATGGAACACCAAATGACTAAATGTCAACATCTTGACAAACTATACAGCAGGGGCCTGTACCATGATGGTAAATTAACAAATTCTGAGTTATAGGATAAGTTTTGAGTTGACAAAACCAAACCACTACAATCTGGCTGTATTGGTACCATGAAGCTGATCATCAACTTTCTCTGTCAACTCAGGCTTGATCCTGAGTTATTATTATTATTTTTTTATTAGAACTACAACAAAGGGAAAAAATACTATTACATCAAGACATCCCAAAAAAAATAAAAATGAAAAAGATTACATTCTACATTACAGATATAAATATACAAATATACATTTTGACAAGAATACAAAGAAAAGACAGCAACTAAATGCCAATAATCCAAAAGACAGCATATATTAGATCACTTTTCAATTAAATTAGCTCTTTAGCAAATACAATTGTATCTTTACATTTTTACTATCAATAAACTGAAGGAACATCAACCATAAAAACCTTCAAACAAGGTTTAGAATTATTTATTTTACTTTTATGGATATGAAACTTACCAAATAAAATTATAAGATTCAGTATAAAGTTAACAGGATATGCTTTTTGATTCAAAATCAAATATTGATCCAGAGTTAATGGAGCGCATGCACATGTATGTGTGACATCAGCGGCGAACAGCCAATCACAACCCAGAGCAAGTGTGATTAACTTCTGGCGAGAGAGCCAGCGAGATTCAAAACTCTTTTGTTAAAGGCTAAGAGATTAAAGAATATGAGGAATTTAAACGTATTTCCACTGAAGTACTTGTCCATGAAAGAGGACAAATAAAGAAAATTATCTGAAGCTGAAGTTTTACAATTTGGAGGCTCGTCCTATGTTTATTCATCGCTAACCTGAACCGTGCTAGACTGAAAGATGTTCTACAGGTTCCAACAGTAAATCACAGGAAATAGTTTTTTTATATAACTTTACTGTAATATACTGTTGATGGCAGTCACCGCACGATTGTGTTGGGTTTCTGCATTTGCGTGTGACACTCCGTGACGTTAAACCGAGGGCCAGGTTGCGTCCTAGTAATCGAGAGGCACACGACGCGCGTATTTTGAGATATTGACTTTTTCACTTAAAAAGGATAAGTAATGAAAAATTATGATGTATATATATTATATATATATATATATATATATATATATATATCAAACAGTTGGATTTTGTGGGTGACATTTTTTTTTTTTACTTTCCTTTTCTAACATTTGCTTTGTTCATTCATTGAGTATGGGACAATAAATATCTAAACCACTACAGGGTAAAAAAAAAAGGTAGATTTTATGATCAGAAATGATAAGGGTTATTGG
Organism: Gymnocypris eckloni scoliostomus; assembly: GCA_027564155.1. NCBI lineage: Eukaryota > Metazoa > Chordata > Actinopteri > Cypriniformes > Cyprinidae > Gymnocypris > Gymnocypris eckloni. The sequence goes on along the minus strand of CM050415.1, from coordinate 30,866,570 downwards.
ACACAACCAATTGTTGATAATTTGGCCAGATGGTCTGAAAGCGTCAGACCGCAAATTGAGAAGTATCCGAAATTCGGTTCTTTTAAGAAAAATGATATGGAGTTAATGAAATCCATGGTTAAAGGTGGTTGGGTTGATCCTCAATGGGATTATAAATATATGGGAAAATCGTATGAAATTTTGAAAAAAATTTAAACGATATGGAATGAAGGTTCCGAGCATGTTAATAAAGCGAACAAAATGTTGACTGTAAAGACACCGCCACCTTATGAAACAGCCGTAATTACTGTCCAAAATAATGCTAAGACCAGCTCAACTTTATATCCTTCCTTCCATACTTTCTTTTAGTTCTTGTGCACATACCCTCCCCTTCCCCATCTAGAGATGAACAAAGAAACAGTACGCCTGCAGGGTGCAGCTCAGCCGTCAATGGCGTGGGTTCAAGAAGGCCCTAGAATTATTCTTAAACCAGCAACAATGCCAGACATTGATACTATATGTAAAACTCCCCTGAACGAGAATAATTCTAACACATTTGTAGATGTTTTGTGCTCAAACACATTATGCACAATTAAACGGCTCGGATTACAGATCGATCTTATTATGAGTTTTGGTGGATGATGTTACTGAATTGTCTCTTATTGAGGAAATTCCATGAATGACTGCGTTGTCTGTGCGTACCAAAGGGACCTAAAGGGGTGGCCCTCAGAATAATCGGGGCCAGGCTCGGGGAGGTCCTAAAAGGTCCGGGGTGTGCCGTTATTACGGAAAGGCAGGGTACTGTGCAAGGAAGTGTAAGCTGAAGCAGGCACATGAGCTCACACGCATGCCTAAACAGACAAACCATACACAAGCGCCACTATATAACAGTAATTATGCTGATAAATATCAGGTGTCTTGGATAAACAAGAAGGATGAACAAAATAATCCAACACATGCTTAGGGGTACCCACAGAGCGATGGCAGTCCAGATGCACAGTCAATGATTTGCTTTTCTTTTAGCAATCACACGGATGGACTACCCATAAACTTGGCATTGAGATTGTATTTTCAGACAGCTCTGTTAATTTGTCTTTGCTTTCAGAAATCTTAGATGCAACTGTGGAATTATTGCCACACTTCATAAGCAGTGACGAATAACAACAATTTAAAATACAACATTGCAGAGGTAAGCCCGATGTTGTGGTCACAGTATAAGGATGATTCAGGCCTCATTAACATACCCCCTTACAAGGCGAAATTGATCACACAGAAACCTGTGTACATGAAGCAATACCCATTGTCACCTGAAAAGGTTGAGGGTATTCAACCGGTAATTGATAATTTTTTTAAACAAGGGGTTATTGTCCCCACTCACTCACCTTACAATACACCAATCAATCCCATCAGAAAAGCTGACGGAACGAGTTGGCATATAACACAAGACTTGAGGGTTGTTATTAATGAATTAATGAATTATTAATTCATTAATAATTCCTCTGGCACGGTTGTGCGTGATACTATATTCAATCTATATAGTGTTTTATTTTTATATTTGTTCAATCAATTTCTTGATAAAATACACCTATTGTACCTGTAAATAAAGCACTGTTTGTTTTATTTGTATATTATGTGTATTTGTAATGTGTATCTTTGTTTTTATTTTTAATAACAAAGATAAAATAATGACAAAGATTTTTTATCTTCGCCCACTTTGGCCTAAATATCCACCATTCTTGCTTTATATTTTGTTACCTTGAAAGGCTTTGTCTCTGCACTGTTCAGACAAAATAGTAAAACCAACAACATAACATACTGTTTACAGAAAAAAAGAGTTACAACTGGTTCATCGGCGTCAACAAACTCATTTAAGTGATAGTTCACTGAAAAATAAAAATGGTCATTAATTACTCACCCGCATGTCGCTCCAAACCCGTAAGAGCTTCAATCAACTTCGGAACACAAATTTGTCATTTTTTTATGAAATCCGAGAGCTTTCTGACCCTCCATAGAAAGCAACACAACTGACACGTTCAAGGTCCAGAAAGAAAATACATCATTAAAATAGTCCATGTGACATAAGTGGTTCAAAACTATTATCGTGAATGCGCATCGAAGACTGACACGCAAGAGAAGACATTTTTGAACAAAGTCATTATTTTTGAGCAGCTTCAAGTTTCTCTGCGTCAACATCACAGAGGACCTCACTTGGACTACTCACACAGTCAGTAGTGAGGAAGACCCACCAGTGTCTCTTCTTCCTCAGGCGACTGAAGAAATTTGGTCTGAGCTCAAAAATCCTCAGACAGTTCTACAGTTGCACTGTGGAGAGCATCCTGACTGGCTGCATCACCGCCTGGTACAGGAACTGCACAGCTCTCAACCGGAAAGCCCTGAAGAGAATAGTTCAGACGGCCCAGCACATCGTCGGAGGTGAGCTTCCCTCCCTCCAGGACATCTACACCCAGCGATGTGTGAGGAAAGCACGGAAGATCATCTCCTGCCACCCGAGCCATGAACTCTTCTTGCTGCTACCATCAGGCAGACGGTACCGCAGCATCAGGACCCGAACCAGCAGAACGCGAGACAGCTTATTCTCGCAAGCTATCAGACTGCTGAACTCCAGATAGCAAATTATACTCACCCACCTACCCCTCACACTGGATTCCATCTACACACCACACACACTGACAGCACAGTAGCATGTCTCGCACTGCATAGCATAGAACACATGCAGCTCCATCTTCTCTTCTGCACTAACAAACTACTGAACTGAACTCTACAGTAAAACACTAAGAGTATACATCACTGTAAGTCATATATAAAAGCTATACATATATCTATAAGTCTCTTGAGATTACAATTTACTATGTGTATATTATGGAAATGTGTAAATTGTATATTGTGTACAATTGTCCATTGTGAAAATCATGTGTATATTGTGTAAAGTGTATATTGTTGTTGGTGTATATTGATATTTACTGTATATTGAAAATTTTCATATATTGTTGTTTGTACTGTCATGGCACAGAATCTTGTACCTAAGAATTTCACCATCAGTACACTTGTGTACATGTGTGACAATAAAGAGATTTGATTTGAACGTGGTAGTTGCGTTGCTGCCTATTAATTTAAAATATCGAATTTGTGTTCCGAGGATGAACAAAGGTCTTACAGGTTTAGAACGTCATGAAGGTGAGTATTTAAATTACATAATTTTTTTTTTTAGGTGAACTATCCTTTTAAGTGCCTTTATTGACACATATGGATGAGTTGTGACTCTTGTTTCTGTAGATCTATTGGGACGACAACCACTGAGGAGAAGCCCAGTACCTGCTTGACTCATCATATCCATAAACAGAGAGAAGTATCTTTGGCTACAATGTATTTCCACAAGACACATGCGGTTTTGTTTATAAACCACTTAAGTGCCAACAGTTACAATGTGTACCTTTAAATAAGCACATTTTGGGTACTAAAGCATACGTTTGCACATACAAACACATGTTAGGACTGCAGAAGATTTTTAATTCAGAGTTTCTAGAAGCTATTCTCCCTCTCACCTCCTTTCTCTGTGGTCCAGTAGATGAAGAGATTCATGGTTCCAACCTCAGTGATCTCCTCTTTCTCTCCGTACAGCCAAAGGACCTGCTGGCAATTCTGCTTGGCTGCCTCACTCTGAACAGCAATTGTCGGCCCGTAGTTACTAAGAAACATAAAACCACAATCACAGTTGCATTCAGGCTACAAAACATTATTACATTGAAACTAAATATTTTAAAGGAAGAGGTTTCTAACGAACATGGAAAGCACCACAATTCATAATACATTTACATTTAGTCATTTAGCAGACGCTTTTATCCAAAGCGACTTACAATTGGGGAATACATAAAGCGATTAATCTTGAAGAGGCAAACAGACAGAGGAAGTGCCCATAACACCAAGTCTTAGGCATTGTTCAAATAAATACAAGCTAGCAAGGGAAGGAGAGAAAGGTAAAGAGAAAGATGAAGATATAGAATTTTTTTATTATGAAGTCAAGTAGTGTTGAAAGAGATGAGTTTTCAGTTGTTGCTTGAAGATTGACAGGGATCCAGCATTGAGGATGGGGGTGGGAAGATCATTCCACCAGCCAGGAACGGTGAAAGAGAATGTTCTGGAGAGTGATTTTGAGCCTCTCTGTGATGGTACCACGAGGCTTCGCTCACTAGCAGATCTTAGACTTCTGGAAGGGATGTAGATTCGTAATAGTGAGTGGAAGTAGGTGGGTGCTGACCCTGTGGTTGTTTTATATGCAAGCATCAGTGTCTTGAACTGGATGTGAGCTGCAACCGGGAGCCAGTGCAAGGAGACAAAGAGAGGTGTGACATGTGCTCTTTTGGGCTTGTTGAAGACCAGTCATGCCGCTGCATTCTGAATCATTTGTAGAGGTTTGATTGTGTTTGATGGAAGTCCAGCCAGAAGAGCATTGCAGTAGTCCAGCCTAGAAATGACAAGGGCCTGGACAAGAAGTTGTGAAGCATGCTCTGTCAGAAAGGGCCTGATCTTTCTGATGTTGTGAAGTGCAAACCTGCAAGATCGAGCAGTCTTCGCAATGTGCTCTTTGAAGGTCAGCTGATCATCAAAGATTACACCAAGATTTCTGACCGAAGCTGATGGGGTAATTGTTGATGAACCCAACTGAATCGTGAAATCATGCTGTAGAGTTGGAGTCGCAGGGAAGACAAGAAGCTCAGTCTTTGCCAATTTGAGCTGTAGATGATGTTCTTTCATCCATGCCGAGATGTCTGCCAAGCAGCCTGAGATCCGTACAGCTACCGTTGGATCATCTGGTCGAAATGAGAGATAGAGCTGTGTGTCATCAGCATAGAAATGGTAGGAGAAGCCATGTGCCTGTATGATGGGACCCAGTGATGTAGTGTATGTGGAGAAGAGGAGGGGTCCAAGAACCGAGCCCTGGGGAACCCCAGTGACCAACTGATGAGCTTTGGATACCTCCCCTCTCCAGGCCACCCTGAAAGACCGACCAGTGAGACAGGATTCAAACCAGCGAAGTGGAATCCCAGTGATGTCCAGTGATGAGAGGGTGGACAGGAGGATCTGATGATTGACAGTGTCAAAAGCGGCAGACAGATCCAGCAGAATGAGGACTGATGATTTGGAATCAGCTTTTGCAATTCGCAGGGCTTCAGTGACTGAGAGTAGCGCAGTCTCAGTTGAATGGCCACTCCTGAAACCTGACTGTTTAGGGTCCAGTTTGTTGTTCTGTGAAAGAAACAATGAGACCTGGTTGAAGACAAATCATTCGAGTGTTTTGGCTATGAATGGAAGGAGAGAGACAGGTCTGTAGTTTTCTATAAGAGAAGTGTTTAATGTAGGTTTTTTGAGCAGTGGGGTCATAATACGAACAGAGATCAAATAATCTGAACACTCAGGACAGCAGCGCAAGCTTTGCTGAAGTGGACCTTAAATGCATAACGGGACAGTAAGATAAGGACTGATAAGAGAGGTGAGTGGGGACAGATACAGCACATAAACAGAAACCAGATCTGCATTAGTGTAAAGCAGCGGTTCTCAATTCCAGTCCTCGCGCCCCCCGCTCTGCGTATTTCGTATGTTACTCTTATCGCTTCAGATGTTTGTTCTATTCGAACGTAAGTGCCCTGCGAAGTGGACATCACAGGATATTCTGCCATGATTCCAGTTCAAAGCGAACGTATATATTCCAATCAAAGTGCATTGAAGTGTGCAAGATGTGAATTAAAATTGTATATATTTACAGAGGTATATGATGTCACACTCGTCCGTGCGTGAAGACGTTGCACAGCGCAAATCTATGAATGAATGTTCCGAAATAAAGTAAACTTCAGCAGATTTCCCCTATTCAGGGAGTAGGGAGCAATGGACCCAGTGTAGGGAGCATGTCAATCGGAACACAGTTCATGCATGGAGCGCACTTCTAACAAGCTGATTATCTGAATCAGGTATGTTAACAAAGAGAGATATGCAAAATATGCAGGGGGGGGATTGCGAGGACTGGAATTGAGAACTCTGGTGTAAAGGGTCAGCAGACTGCAAAGAATTTACAACGATCCCAAGTTGAAACTTGTACATGGCCAGCCTATTGCAGCCTGTGCAAGCTAATTAACTTCTCTGAATGACCCGAATGTGAAAAGCTACTCCAAAACTCCCAAGTGGCCTGACAATGGAGGAATATACAGTTAGGTCCAAATATCTTTGGACATGACACAATTTTCATAATTTCACCTCTGTTTAATTTTAATTATATTCTGGTGGCATACAATCAAGATGAAATTGGAGTGTAGACTTTAAGCTTTAATTCAAGGGGTTGAACAAAAATATAATTACATCCATTTTTATACAAAGTGCCCCATTTTCAGGGGTTCAAAAGTAATTGGACAAATCAATATAATCATAAATATAATTTTCAATATTTGTTTAGAATCCTTTGCAGGTAATGACTGCCTTAAGTCTGGATCTCATGGACATCACCAGAGACTGGCTTTCCTCTTTTGTGATGCTTTGCCAGGCCTTTGCTGTAGCTGACTTCAGTTGTTGTGTTTGTGGGGCTTTCTGTCTTTAGTTTTGTCTTCAGCAAGTGAAATGCATGCTCAATCGGGTTGAGATCAGGAGATTGACTTGGCCCTTGCAGAATAATTCACTTTTTTCCCCCTCAAAATCTCCTGGGTTGCTTTTCCTGTATGCTTCATGCTTTTCTATAAGTTGTCAGGCTTTTTTTAGATGTTTTTTGGCAAAGTCTCATCTGGCCTTGTTCGCACCTTGTGGTGAGAACCCTCTTTATTTGCTCTCGTGAAGTCTTCTTCTGATTGCAGACTTTGACAGTGACGCACCTACCTCCTGGCAGAGTGCTCTTCTCTTGGCTGGATGTTGTGAAAGGGTTTACCATGGAGAGGATCCTCCGATCATCCACCACTGTTGTCCTCCGTGGACATCCAGGCCTTTTTATGTTGCTGAGCTCACTAGTGCGTTCTTTTTTTCTTAGATTTAACTAAACTGTTGTTTTGTTTTTTAAGCCTAAGAATGGTCTGTTTCACTTCTATGGAGAGCTTCTTTGACTGCATGATTTAGATTGACAGCAACAGCTTCCAAATGCAAATGGCACACTTAGAATCAACTCCAGAACATTTACCTGCTTAATTGATGTAGAAATAATGAAGAAATAGCCCACATCTGTCCATGAAATGGTTCATTATCACAGATTAGTCGCCTTCGATAATGAACGCTATATAGCGTAATTTGTCAGGGAACTACGGCTCTGTGTATTAAATGCCGCTCCATTTGAAAACAGGTGACAGATTTAGCACTAATCACGGAACCGGCTTTACAGACAAGATACGCATGACAATCGCATGCGATATATCGCCCAGCCCTAGGTTGGAGGGGTGTGTTTAAGGATATTCTGGCCAAGTCGTCAAACATCAGAGAAGGAATACCATTCCAGAGCGGAAGTAAATGTTCAGATTTTGATTAAAGATTACAAGACAATTTTTTTTTTACGTGCACGGATTAATTGTTCACATCAATACTAGCAATGTGCGATAGTTAAGTAAATAAAGTCCATTTTGATTTCATGCCGACTTTAAACACCAAGATGACATATAATTAGGGATGCACGATATGAACAATTTGAACCGATAAATAAGTAATTCTCATGGCCGATTCCGATACCAAATAAGTTCGTATTTTTATATTATAATTTTCATATAATCTACAGTTTGTGCACCCAGGAGAATACAAAATCTAAGATGTACCGATGAAACTGACATTTAGTATCTCTGGCCTAACTATAATAGCAAACATCAGTCCTGGCTCTTCAAATGTTAAATTTTTTTGTGTAAGGCACCACAGTACTTAGTAACAGAAATGGTTTAACAGAACTATGGCAGAACTATGGTTTATCTGCAATTAACTACTCATCAACAACACATTTATATTAAAGTATTTCATGCATAAATAAATGCCTCTATTCAACTGTTTTAGTGCATGAGGATGAGGAAGTTATATCTAGGGACTTTAAGCAACAGCTGCCAATGGAACGGCTACGTTGACCGGAAGTAAGCTGTTACACCGCCTTAGCCAAAAACATAAAAATCATTAAGCAACTGTTAACAAGACGGTGCAACGCGGCATTCAGTCATTTATTTAAATACAAATGATGGATTATGAGGAGGATGTTTAGGCAATAATTACATTGTTCTCTTCACATATCTTTAGTCTCAGTGCTACCTGAGGTGCTGTTGCTAACAGCAGACATATCTTGGTACAAACGAAAACAATCGTTAAAATTATCTTAAGTTTAAAACATAAATCAACATAGATTAAATGAAAGACTAATGGTAGAATCGTATACTAATGGAATTAAATGGTATATAACATAAAACGCAACATTTTAACTACATAAACTGTCACGTAGTAACGACTACGGCAAAGCAGCTGTTCTTCCATAGTAGACTTTTACAGAACGGTACGAAGTAGAAGCTGAAGTCACGAACGTGCAATATGACGTTGAAATGCTGTTACCGTTCCAACAGTGGAGGCTACTTAAAGTCCTTTAATACAGCTTCGCCGCGATGATGACCTTTCAAGTGAGATATAAGATTTGTGGTCTTAAATCTTGATGCCTTTTTTACTCCTCTCGGAATCCTTGCTGAACATGCGTTGCAAATAGCAATGGCATTGTCCTCCTCTGCCACCGAGAAAAACTTCTAAACCGGCGAAGACATGTTCCCAAATGGTTCAAGGTTCAAGGTTTTTTTTTATTTGTCACATACTCAATTATACAGGATATAATCAGTAGTGAAATGTAATGCCATGTCGGCAGGAAGTCAACTTTCACTACAGGTCACAAGGTGCCAGCTAAAGAAGCGGAGCCTCTATAAAGCCCCTCCCCCGCCCCACAGCACAAATCGTGCGCTTTTTGTCAAAAGACAAAGGAGAGCCAGTCCACATGTGGTTCCTTTGTTGCCCCAAGACATTTATTCCTTGAATATTAAAACCATCTACACAAGAAACATATGGATATTAATGTTGAACTCTGCCTTTCATATGCTTGATGTGAACGTGACTTATTTAGGAAATGTGGAATGATTTTTAATCTGTGCCTTAAACTGTAGTATATGTACCATGGTATTCCAAATACAGAGTGTTTAGTCTCTAAAAAAAGTTATCGTCAAACCGTGCGAGGCGGGGCTCCGCCCCACACAGACACCCTGATTCGAACAGCCGCCTGTGGGCGGGTCCAAATCGGACAGTTTAAAAACAAGGCACCAGTGCTTTGTTCACTCTCTGGCTTCTCCCCTTCATCGCGCTCCAACTCGCGCACGGATGACCCGGAAGCCGGTCCGCTGGACTCTCGCCTTAACATCGGCTGAGACAAACTATCTAGGCGAATCCAAGACTTCGTAAAAGCCGTAACATCGCAGAACCAGCAGCGTAACGACGCTTTCCATCTCAACGCAGAACCAGCAACATACAGCCTCCGCGCTCCAACACGGCTTCCCGGTGACGTCACGCAACAGCAACGTGTAGCAGAGATTTCAAAGGAACCACGGGCTCACAAACAAAGCCTCAAAGTTTTCCAAGCAACACAAAGGACCACGTGGGACTGAAAGAGCTTCGGCAAACCTTTACATGAACGCAAGTAACAAACAAAATCTCTATTACTGAACTGTGAATTGATCTGTACGCAGAAGCATTTTAATGCTTGTGATTTTCCTTTTGGTTTAAGTTTGGTTCAAGAGAAACGAAATTGATTAAAGATATACTGATGTTAATGGTCGCTGGACGAGTCGTTAACACGGTATAATCATAAGTTAAAGATTAATATTACTTTAATCGAAGCAATATTGAATCTTTAATAAATAATTCCCGGAGCTGAAATAATAGCTTAGTTTAATTATGCTACATATTGTAAGTCAGATTATGACGTAATGAGCGCGACACAAGCTGAGAGTCACTGCAATTTAAAGCTCAGATAAATCAGACTGATTGATTGATTTACCAGCAAGCGTACTTTATCGGATCTAGATATCGGATTTCATTTATTTATCGGAGCAATAAAAATTACATCATTTTCACCCATATCAGTCGATAATTTATCTGTACGATAAATATCGTGCATCCCTACATATAATATTACACAATTTACTGCAACAATAACGTAAAAATAAAAGCAAGAAATAGATATAGAAATAGAAATAGCATAGAGACAAAGATTAAAAAGAACATTTTATTTTAAATGTAAGATTTCAGAGGCTCTCTCATCAATGAAAACTATTTTCATTTAAATTTTTACTCTACAACTCTTAAAATGTATGCTGAGGAATATATATATGTAACCATGCCATTGTGAAAACTCACCCTCCCATCTTGTATTCTCCAACGCCGCCCCTCCAGGCCCGGACATATCGAGGATCTGCCAGCAATGACACCGGACTAAAGCCTCCAGTTGAAAAATAAGGTAAAACAGGCACAATGATGACAAAGAGCAAAGCATGACCTGCTCGAGACACATCTAGAGAAGGCTGCAAAAAGAAGGAGGGTCACCATAAAAGACAAAAGTCCAAAATCATTCATTAAATTATATTTTAATAACGAAAGTGTCTTACTTCAGTTCCTATAAACGTTGGTCTGATGTAAAGGCTGGCATCTGTGGAGTAAGGAACCCATTCTTGGTCGACTTCAATCAGCTTACCGATACACTTTATCAGTTCGCCCTTATCAAACAACTAAGAGAGATACAGAGAGAGAATATGTGATAAGTGGAAAGTGATAATAATCACAAAGCATAAGTCAAAAAGCCGAAGTAATGCCTAATGTAATAAAACAAACAAAAAAGACTAACAGGCAGGCAGCTCCTCTCTGTGCTCCGGTACATGCGCTCCATATTCAGCATAGGCCTGAAGAGACGGATGCGGTTATCTACTCCCCGGTAAGCCTTCATGCCCTCAAATAGCTGAGAATAAAACACAATATCCCAAAAAATATATATTCATAATAATAGATTCATAAAAATGTGGAAATTAGTCTCAAACATTAGCAAGCCCTACAGTTCAAAATAGCAGTGCATTCATGGAAATACTAGCTGTAGTAATACAATACCTCAGCCTTAACAAGCTCACCAAGGCATTTATGGTTAAAAATATTATATTAATAATATGAAATACTGAAATATTATTACAATTCAAAATTGCCATTTTCTATTTTAATATATTTTACAATGTCATGTATTCTTGTGATGGCAGTCAGTACTCCAGTCTTCAGAGTCACATGATGCTTCAGAAATAATTAAACTTATTGCTATCAAAATTGGAAATAGTTGTGCTGCTTAATATTATTGTGGAAACGTGATAGATTGTTGCTCAAGATTCCTTGATAAATATTGAAAAGAACAGCAAGTTTTTCAAACTTGTTAATGTTACTGTCTCTCTGTATTTCACTCTTGCTGAATTAAAGTATTAATTAAAAAGAAATTCATACTGGCCCCAATCTTCAGAGAAGTATTGCATACAACATCATTGTCGAACTGCATAATTAACTAAATATTCATCGAGATTATTTAATGTGATATAAAATTAACTTATTTTATATGATGAATACGATTTAGAATTATAAATAATAACAATTAAAGGCAATATTTTCAAAATAATGATTGCAATATCAAGGAAAAAACTGCAGACATTTCATTTCTGTTTTCACAGTTTGATGTGGCAGAGCATCGGATAGAATTCAGGTGAAAACACCAGACTTGGGGAAATAAAGTCAATTGTATTTTGAATAAATGAAAAAAAGATGCCATGAGCCATGCGGCTGACACACTCCCTCACCTCTATGGAGTAATGCAGGGCTGAGGACGCAGGGTGAAGAGACAGATTCTGGAAGGGCTTGATCTGAGGTGCTTCCCATCCTCCTGCTTCAGACCAGCTGACTGTCAGCATGTGGTCTGAAAACTGCTTGCCGAACACAAGGGTTGAGGGGTCTGGCCTTGGCTTCAGTACAGGGTTCCTCTCGATGGTAAGATCTGCAGCCTGACAACACACGGGGAGAGAGAGAGAGAAAAAGAGGGAGAGAAAACGAAAAGACAGAGCGGGCGGGGAGTAAAGCGGGCACGTGGAGAGATGTTTATTCATGATCATTGATTGCACATGCATTTGAAAAATAAATCTGGATTCATCATGCCAGTCAAGCTCTTATGGAAATTGAATTAAATTAAATTGTGGAGAGAAGGGAGGGGAGGTGTTGGGGGGAAAAGAAAGCGTGCAAGAATGCAAAAGAACAAAGAAAAGAGACGTCAGATCCCAGAAGGCGACACCGTGGCCTGCTTAACACTTCAGAAAATGCAACCCAGGATGAGCCATAAAACTTGTGATTGTAAACTCTGAGCCAACTAAAACAAACACAATCACAAGACCTGAGGCCGACTGACTAGTGGTGGAATGGAAATAAAAGTAGTGCATTAACCTGGCACAACAGGTTTGTTTCAGTACCTTGAAGGAGGAGCTGACGAACCGCAATGACCCACATGACAGGTAGAGAGGCTGAAGAAAGCGTCCATTCAGGGCCTTAAAACAGAAAAAGAGAGTGACTTCAACCATTTCCTTTCATAGCCCAATCAGACAGAGCATGTTGTTCTTGACAGCTGTTGTTTAGCCCTCGTGAGATGTGAAGATTGAGTATGCACCAGCTGTATGTATATACCTGCATTTGTGCACAAGGAGACAGCTGGCTCACTACCAAACTACTGTCAAGTAACTATAACATCAATGCAATTTGTAAGGAATTCAAAGGCAAAAGTAGCAACTATTTACTTCCTAGTATCCCAATATTACTTTAACTATTATTTATGTATATATTTTATACTCTATGAAACTCAATTGTAATATTTTTTTATCTCACTATTTACTTGTATGTAATGACTGGTCATAATTTTGTTGTTCAAAGTTTAAAATAAAATTTCAATATTAAAATCTAGAAAGACTAAACATTTAGTTCATGTAACTAAGTACTAGCCCCTCATGACAAGTTACAAGTAAAACAGGAATATCAGCAACAAGTGAATTACATTCCAGCCAGCAGGCCTAGTTAGTACAGACACCTATTGATTACATTTGCAAACTTTAACCAGTAAAAGTGGAATAACTTGTTGGATAGTGAATAATTAGCAAATGAATACTAGTTTCTCAACTGAAAAGACTTTGATCATTTTGGAGTGATGCGCGGATGAGGTAAAACCTCACCCGAATCCGCAGCTTCAAATAAATGATCCCCCACCAAACGCCCGCACCTATATTTTTGTCTGATTTAGATAACCGCACCCGATCATCACATTCAGGGTTCGTACGGACATAAAAAGCCCGGAAAAGTCATGACATTTCAAAACAGCATTTTCCAAGCCTGTATCAATTTGAAAAATAAATAAACCCAGAAAGTTTTGTTAAAGTCATGGAAATCTCTTTCACAATCCCCTGTATCATAGAATTATGTTTAATTATGTCCTGAATTTCAGTGGGGTATTGCGCATATATCGCATTACTCATTCCCGCAGCTTTCAACTTTAAAATGAGGGAAATTACTGCAAAACCTTTATTCAATATAGCGTATATAGATTAGATGAGTAAATAAATTAACTCAAACCATCAGATCAAATCAGTCATTTGAAAACAGTGGGAGTCATTCAGCACCGAGTTCTCTCTCTTTAACCGTCTCTCAGGCCGGGATCTACGGGGGTGCTTGAGGATGCTAAGCACCCTCAAATTAAATCAAAAGCACCCTCAGCTAAAGCTGTAATAATGGCATTTTATTGCAGATTTGGCAAACTATCAGCGCGTTATATCGGTTTATATTTCAAAGTGTTTTTGCAGTGTTGAGCATTGTATACAATCTCTGACATATCTGTTGATTTCTTGAGCCTAACAGTAAATCTGAGGCGTTTAAGATAGAAACCACTTACCGCTTAACTTGCCGGAGTTTTTGTTCAGGTGTTCAGGCGTACGAATAACCTCATTACGTAAAGACGCGATGTAAATAAGAGATTCACTGTGCAGCGTAGAGAACCTCATTAATTATAACGTAAGTTTGTGAGATCACGATGAACTAAAATTAATGACAGCCTTTTAGTGATAAGAAAGGGAGCCGTGCTGGCAAATGAGTTGGTAATGAACAATTTTTCCAAAATTATTTATTTTTATTTTTCACATTCTCCATTAAAATGCCTTCAAAATGATAAATGATTTGTTGGCATCGGACAGAAAATGACTGAGCCAATGATGAGTTTGAAGAAGATAGAGTCAGCAGAGTTGATTCTGAGAAATATGGAATTTAAGTTTTCTGAAGATTCCAAAGCAAAATCATCAAGCAACGTTACATATATATTTTCCTCCTAATCTTTTCTTTAAAATAATTACTATATCATTATTAATATAGCTATTTTTTATTGTATTGTTGTTATTAAAAACAAGAACAAAAATGGAAATAAACAATAGTTTAATCAAGAGCAAGTGTGTTGATTCAGTTTCCGCCACTGAAAATATATAAAAGATTACTGCAACTTTTTATCTCACAATTCTGACTTTTTTCACAGAATCGTGATATAAACTCACAATTGCTAGTTATAAAGTCAGAATTACGATTCATGAAGTTAGAATTGCGAGATATAAACTCGCACAGAAAGACTGATATGTTCTCAGAATTGCGAGTTTATCTCACAATTATTAGGCTACTTTTAACTCGCAATTGCGAGTTTATATCTCACAATTCTGATAAAAAAGTCATTGCTAGAAAACAAGTCATAATTGCGAGATATAAACTAGTAATTGTGAGAGAAAAAAGTCGAGTTTATATCACACAATTATGAGGGGGAAAAATTTCAGAATTGTGAGACAAAAAGTCGCAATGAACTTTGTATTTTTTAATCAGTGGCGGAAACGAGCTTCCATACTATTACCTAATGCACGGATTAAATATAATATTACACATCAGACTTAACCCCCAACCATTAACTAAACGTTCATGTAAGACGACATCATGCGTGTGAATCTTGCCAAGCCATATTTCGCAATAATATGCTTTATAGGGAGATTGCGCGCTCTCGGAAAGGCACGTCTTATGCACGCGCTTTGCGAATGTCAGTCAGCGGTGCGATCCTTTTGTTTTCATCAGCATGGGTTTAAAAATCACATTTCACTGGTTTGGTCTCATGTCATGGAGAATTCAATATAAATATTCACAAAGCTGGAATGCTGTGCTTTGCAACAATAGACGTACTCGTAGTGAGCAGCAGCAGTCATCCAGAAGTGAGCAGAGAAAACAGTTCTCCTCGGAAAACATATAAATAAAGTTCATTTTAGATGTTTCATTACTATTTGGAGCATTGGGATTGCTAGAAGAGGGTTTAATTAACAGCATTTTGCGAAAACCTCAAATTCGACCAAAACTGAAATGTTTCACTTTTTTTGTCTGTAACTAAATAACCTAATGTTTTGTTGAATAACTTTAATATGTTAATTTACACTTTATTCGATTTCTGTAGCCTATTTAGAAAATGTAGTTAATATTTGCATCATTAATGATTTATCTTATCCACCCGCAAATAATCAGAATGCACTTTTTTATTACCTGACCCACCCGACCCGCGGATTATCCCCAGCGCCCGCGGATATAACCGCCACCCGCGCCTCACTGGAGTGAATAGCCTACTTGCATCTGTATCTAATAAATAGTTACAAGTAAAACTGTAAATCCTACTAATCAATTTATCATTTTTAATAGTAATTTCTTAGGAAGGTGCTGGCAACATTAAAAAAAATATTAACGAACGATTGTTAAGACGGCGCGTGCGTTCATAACGTAACGTTACGTGGAAAGCTGCTCTCTCTCATTCATACGCGTTCATCCGCTTCTGGAGATTTACAGACAGATTTGAATATGAACAGCAATTCAGAGTGAGTAACAACACATGACCCTCTGATGATTTATCCACAAATAAAATCAAGTATTTAAAAACATGCATCCCGCTCATGTTACAACCTGCGTGTTGTCGATTTGTAACGACGATGATCTGCAATTTAAAGCTGCTAAACTCGGTTCTGTTAAATATACTCCAGACAGGGTGTTAAGACAGAGCCGTTAATTATTGACAGAAGGATTTGGAGATGTGGTGGAGGGAAGATAAGTGAAATGGTCTTTAAACTCACCGTCCTGATCGCTGCCATCGCTGCTGAGATGAATGTTAAACTAGTCCGAGTGGAAGAACAGCCCGAGACTCTCTGCTAGAGGTCTGCGCGGGACAGTTTTTTAAGTCCCGCTCCCGCGAGGTTATGTCCCGCACCCGCCCGCTCCCGCGATATATTCACTCACCTGCTGTCCGCTTTGAATAATTTTCTTCCCGACCCGACCGTTCCCGCTAAATTTAGGTTTAAATGTCTCTAGAAAGAGAGATAGGCTAACAAATAAAAGTGTAGTAGCCAGAGGTGTAAAAAGTACTAAACATTTTTACTCAAGTGAAAGTAAAGATACTCAGTTACAATTTGACTCAATTAAAAGTACAAGTATCTGCCAAAAAACATACTTGAGTAAAAGTAAAAAAGTGCTACTTTAAATTGTACTCAAGTATTAAAAAAGTAGAAGTACTTTTTTTTCTGACAGACATACAGAAGTTTGGTTAAAGGGAGAAAACGAAACAAAATGCAATGGCCCAGGTCAACCACATATCTATGCAGCCATAACAATTAAAATTCAGCACTGCGGAACACACACACACACACACACACACACACACACACACACACACACACACACACACACACACACACACACACACACACACACACACACACACACACACACACACACACACACACACACACACACACACACACACACACAAAATTGCAGGGAAAGGGATTAAAATAAACTTCATCCTTCATCCAGGAACAATTCGTTTAACAAGTGTGGCAGAGAGAAAAAAGGTTGTACAAAAATGTCCCATTATAATTTTATTCATCTTGCCAATATACTAAATTCATTTAATATCTTGCTGTAAACACAGTTGCAGGAAAAGTGTCGCAGAGAAAAATATATCAATTCGACAAATGTCATTTAAAATTATGGGCTAAGCAAAATATAAACAAAACCGAGTTGAACATTCTTTAAGGACAGCACATCCACACTTTGCTCCATCCTTATTCTGCTCTGTCACTCATCACAATCTGCCTGTTCTGTTTGCGGGCTGTATATTCACCACTGGTAGGCTAACCTGCTCTGAGCATGGTTATGCACATGCTGCACACAGACCCCCAAATAAAATGAAGCACTGGTTCATGCGTGCATAACAGTCAGGCTGTAGCCTACTGGTGCTTGAAAAGAATAAAGGCAGATATGCTGTTTTAAAAGGACGTCGGGAAGCGGCAATGTGCTCAGGGTTTGAATCCTTCAAGAGTTCTTCAATATTTATCTAAGCGCGTCCTATTGCTTTCAACACAGGCAAGTGAAATATGTGCATCAGAATGCTATTATTATTATTATTCGTGATGCCACCAGGATATAGCCATAAAAAGTCAGATTCTGCTTTTTTAAATAAGGAGGATATTTTTCATTTATGAATGCTCATATGATAAACCCGAACCCCCAATTGTTCCCCCGCACCGCAGAATAAATATCTGCCCACTGCTCTGGGTGCGTGTTCACTGCTGTGTGTGTGCACCTTGGATGGGTTAAATGCAGAGCACAAATTCCGAGTATGGGTCACCATGGTTGTTTGTCACGTCACTCACTCACTCGCACGGTTAATAGTAACCCGCAGGTAGAAAAAAGAAAAGAAAAGTAACCCGCGGATAGGCATGACGGGTCTCTTGCATCTGATTGGATAAAAAGGTAAAGGGTCAAATGCAATCAGAGGGTTAAACAAGGTTATGAGGAAACATTTCATTCATTGGCCAGTGTATCCAGTGTTGGTCCGACCCGGTTAAATGATTAGCTTTTGGACATTTGAAGAAATGTGTTTTATGTCAATACCTCCATCTAATGATGTGAGGAAAATAAAAATAGCCTGTCACCTGTATTGGTCACTATTGTAAATAAGGCTGTATGGCTTTGGATTGCAATTGAAACCTAGTTTCCACTTGCATATTTAATTGGGTTTTCTTTTAATTAAAATTTTCTATCTCAAACTCTACACTGAACAAAATTATAAACACAACACTTGTTTTTGCCCCCATTTTTCATGAGTTGAACTCAAAGATCTAAGACTTTTTCTATGTACAAAAGTCCTATTTCTCTCAAACATTGTTCACAAATCTGTCTAAATCTGTGTTAGTGAGCACTTCTCCTTTGCCGAGATAATCCATCCACCTCACAGGTGTGGCATATCAAGATGCTGATTAGACAGCATGATTATTGCACAGGTGTGGCTTAGCTGACCCTCTAACTCTAGCACTCTCTATTCTAATTGTATTTGATCTAACCTGTCTTCTTTTTCTTTAAAAAAAACACACAAACATTTGACCCTCTATCAATTGCATATTTATTGTCTAACTGCTAGCTTTTCTTGTAAAACTAACACTAAGTTTCTTTTTTCTATATTCTATGTACTTGTTTTCAAAAAAAAGAAAAAGAAAAAAAACTTCCTACGTGTTAGTCTAACCAGGACTTTTAATAGCACTTGCATGTTGTTGCTCTTTTGTTGGTTTTGATTGCTTCTGTAATGTCCTCATTTGTAAGTCGCTTTGGATAAAAGCGTCAGCTAAATGACTAAATAAATGAATCAATTAATGTTAACATTGAATGTTTACGGCGACATGAAGCTGTTAAGAAAGCATATAGATTGAGGATTTCCTATAAGCAAGGATAAAAGAAAATTTTGTGTACCCACCCTAACAAAATGAGCTGAAATGTGATACTTTATTCACTAAAATAAGTTTAATTTGATCATATCCAAAAACTTGGTCACTCTGCTGTTATTTAAAAGATTAAATAGCCTACGCGGTGATACGTTTTAATTCATATTAAATCAAGGATTTATTGACTTTTAATGCACATTATTTCAAAATGTACAGAAATATGTGCTTTCATATGTCCTTCTGTTATGATTATTTCATTTATTAACTATACTATTTATTATTAATGTCTTATTTCAGTTTTAGTTTGGTTCTAGTTTTGTATTTATTCCAGTTTATATGAAATGGTTCATGTAGCGTGGATTAAAATTCATATACAGTGTAAATCCTTTTGACTGAACGTTAAAAATAAGTTTGCAGTAGTTCGTTTATAGCCTAAGTTTAGCTTGTCAGTTCTGGCGCTTTTATTTAGGCTTCAAAATTCGTCAATGTTATATTATTTTGTGAAAATTATCTTGAACTATGATTGAACACAGAGCTTTTTTTTTTTGCAATAATCCAAAATCCTATTGACAAATCCACTTTTTGTAGAGGGAACCAGTTTTTTTACAGTCTATGGATGAGATGCTATAAAAGAGTTTGAATGTTAATAAACAACATATTCACTGATGGAAATTCCATTGGATATGAAATAGAGAAAATCCTAAATACGTTTGATATAAATGGAAAAGTAAGGGAGATTGGGTGTAATGTCACTCACCAGTTCACTCTCACTTGATAGCGACTCTCGTCCACAGCCATTGCTTTAGTCATGGCGGTGATCGCCCCCTTGTGCACATATACAGAGAGCGATAACACCAAATTTAACACACCTGCTCCCCATTCACACCTGAGACCTTGTAACACTAACGAGACACATGACACCTGGGAGAGTAAATGGCTAATTGGGCCCAATTTGGACATTTTCACTAAGGGGTGTACTCACTTTTGTGGCCAGCGGTTTAGACATTAATGGCTGTGTGTTGAGTTATTTTGAAGGGACAGCACATTTACACTGTTATACAAGCTGTACAAGCTGTACACTCACTACTTTACATTGTAGCAAAGTGTCATTTCTTCAGTGTTGTCACTCACTTATATGAGATATTGTATGTGTATATGAGATAAAATGAGAGGGACAGGCATTTTGAGGTGGTGCTGGTGTGAAGATGTTTGGGACAGTGAGCTGATGAGGGGACGAGGGGCTCTGGATTGAATTTCAGCATGACAGCATTCCCCAGCCCTGCAGTGAGCGTGAGAGGGAGAGAAGAGAGTGATCTACAAACAGGTTTAAGTATCTGTACTGCATTGACCAAGGGGAGGACAACGTTTGTGGTTCAGTGGACAGGAGAAAACACTCATAGGGTAGAGCGTCTGGCAGAAAGAGGGGACAGTAGATACACAGCTCATGGAGTGGTGTAGGTAGGGAAGAAACACGGATAGCGTGGGGTAACTATTCTGGATTTACGGAGACTAGTGGCAAAGGGTAAGTGGAAGAACAAACACAGTGTCTTCTCAGAAACTTTTCAGAGACTCAAACCTCTATATTCCTTATACCAAATTTCAGATTTTTGGGAGATATTTACTTGCAAGGGATTGTAATGTTTTTGTTGAAAATTTGTCACCCCTTAACTTCACTTAAGTCTTGTTTATTACTTGAGGCCTTAGTTGTTTTGCTGTCTTCATATAAACCGGCTCTCTAAACAGGGACAGTTTTATAGTATTTTTATTAATTGTATTCATTTATTTTAGTCTTGTAGTCTTATTCTCGGGATGAGGGTCAATGTGTTAATGGATCTGTCTGCAGGAGTCAGCAAAGGGTTCGGATAGAGTACATGAAATGTTTGTATATGATTTCATGGAACAGAAGAATTTAAGTATGTATACCATGCATCTGCAGTTACATAACTGGAACAGGACTGTATAACTTGAACTAATTGTTGTGGTGGAGCAGTTTATTTATCTATTACACAATTTAATTAAACACTATATTACTTAGACTATAGCTCAAAGTATTATGTATTATAAACCTGCTTTTATTTTATTATATAAAATAAAATTGTATTACATATACTCATATTCATATATGAATTTTTTTGGAAGTATTCAAGAGAGTACTATTTCAGATCTCTCTACGTATTCAACATGTTTTAAAAATGTAATGATAGCAAACAAGATGTACACAATAATTATGGAATGATATAATTCTGAAATATATATATAATCTTTACTTATTTGAATAATAAATAATTAGACACAATAGCAAATAAGTGCAAAATAATTTAAAATCTTTACTTAATATTTAATTAAAATGAACTAAATACATCTGTAATCAGAAAATGTATTCACAAGACTGTCAGGTGATATTGGATGGAATCGAGATTATAGGAGAAATTACCACTTCTGTTATTGTTACATCAGATTAACACCATTTGTAGGTTTCTACAAACCTTTGACTCCTGGGTTCATGCTTGGCTGAAATGACTGTGTTTCTATCCAATATAACAGACTGAGTGAACAAGAAAGAAGAAGAAGAGATGGACAAAGGAGGAGGAGGAGAAGGATCAGATGAGGGAATGGAGGTCAAAAATCAAGCAGAGGAAGATATCAGCGAAAGTGACAAGAAGCTCAAGGACCAGCGCAACAAGGAAGAAAAGGGTGACAAAGAGAAGGGTGAGAGGAAGAGAGAGAATCGAAGATCTGGTTCAATGTGTAGAGGAGGCTGGGCACTGTCCGAACGACTGGCCATCAACGTGTCAGGCATGCGATACGAGACACAGATTCGAACCCTGGCCCAGTTCCCTGACACTCTGCTCGGAGACCCTCAGCGCCGCCTGCGCTACTTTGACCCACTCCGCAACGAGATCTTCCTGGACCGCAATCGATTCTGCTTTGATGCCATCCTGTACTTCTATCAGTCTGGAGGCCGGTTACGGCGGCCTGCCAATGTGCCTCTGGACGTCTTCATGGACGAACTGCGCTTTTATGAGCTGGGAGAGGATATCATGGCTCGCTTCAAAGAGGATGAGGGCTTCCCCAAGGAGGAGCCTCGACCCCTGCCAGACAATGAGATCCAACGCAAGCTGTGGATGCTCTTTGAGCACCCGGAGTCCTCTGGAGGCGCCCGCATCATCGCCATCATCAGCGTGATGGTGATCGTGATCTCTATCCTCATCTTCTGTTTGGAGACGCTGCCTGACTTCAGAGAAGAGAAGGAGCTGAGAGAGGTGAGAGGAGCAGTGAAAGACAGGTCAACGTTACAGTGTCTGACTCAACAGTACATGGATAACAAGATTTATACTATGTGTGTAACACTTACACTAGCAAATTGTTTTCAGCTGATATTCCCATATACAGAAAATGCAGGATTCATTTTTTCCCATTATAGCACACGTAATGCACAAAACACAATATGACAGACCAACAACCTCAAGCAAAGCTATAGTAATAAGAGAGAATGTTAGAATGGCTGTTAGATGCAGATGGGTTCCTGAGCATATAAAGATGAATGAGCATAAATTCAATCTAATTTATTAGTTCAGCATGAAATGGAAATTCACACACATCTCTTTGCTAATAATGTTGTTAAGAATGCATGTCAATGATCATACTGTGAACGACTTAACCATTGATATGTTTCTTTCTATCTTATTTGACTTTTTCTTTTATAACTTCATGAATTTTAATCAAAATGTTATACCTTGATCTTCAGTTGAAACTAGAATTGGCTCTGATAATGTACTTCTCCAACTATTGAAGGAATAGTTCACCTGAAAATTATCCCATGATTTACTCACTTTCAAGCCAACGTGTATATGACATTTCAGATGAATACAGTTGGAGTTATGTTAAAAAATATATCCTGGCTCTTCCAAGCTTTAAAGCATAAAAAACGTAGACTGACGTAGAACCAGGGCATTTTGTAATAGAACTCTGATTGTACTCGTCTGAAAGAAGAAAGTCATATATACCTATAGGATGGCTTAAGGGCGAGTAATTCATGGGGTAATTTTCATTTTTGGGTGAACTATCCCTTTAAGTTCACATAAATCCCACCACTTTTTATAACCAACCTCTTTAAGATCTGCCTTCATCCAACCAACAACTGAAAGACAGAACCACGTCCCCACCCAACTTTTTTTTTCATTTCAATAATCCGTTTAATTCAATGTATGTCTGCTAATTCCGTTTTGTTGCAACATTACATTATAATATTTTATTTTAAAGAATTAATAGCTATCAATAACCATTTTAAATATTAAATTAAAGCCTATATATGTGGTCATATATGCTGTTTTAAATGGAATCCATATGATTGTGAATTTCACATGAGGTTGACAGATTTGGAAGCAGTTTCGAGTTGGTCGTGCAGATGATCTGTGTTGATCAACAGAAAGCTACTTGGTTTGAAAGTGACTTCTATTTGAGCTGTGCTTCATTCATCACTATACTGTTGACAATGGAGACTTTTCTGCCTGAGAAATTCTGCTAATGTGACAGCACCTTATTAAATATTCTCAATGTACTTGTCATCCCAAATATTATGATTTTTTTTAACAAATGTCTCCATTATGACCAAAAACAAAACAAAAAACTAACGTTGAGGCAAGTAGAGGCAAACTTATCCAAGTAGTGTGCTGTGTAAATGTACCCTGCATACTGAATTTCTATCAAATGTTTATTGCTAAACGCTAAACTTTTTAGAACACAGAGGCATTCTTACCTATAGGTATAAGCCTATACAGATTCACATACAAATTTAGAAATGTTTACACATTTCAAATCACACCTAGCCTAATAATAGGGTACGTTTAAAGTTTAAGAAGTTGCAATAAAAAAAAGATATCACTAGAAAAGTTCAGGAGCAGTGTAGGGTTATTGCTGAGATTATTTTAGACGTGTCGTTAAATCTGATACACAGAATGGGAGCAGACTCTGAGGGGGCTGGAAAACAGTCAAGTGACGTGTCCGTGGAGAGATGTTAGCAGCGTACACAGATAGAAAAAAGGAAAGAAATGAGAAATGACAAGATGACAGGTGACAGAATGAAAGAGCGCCTGTGCTTGATCGAGTGAGGGAAAATAGAGAGATACAGGGTGGGTTAGGAGCAAGGAGGGTAAGTTAGTAAAGAGTATCAAATTAGTTTCTCAGCAGTGACCCAACTGTTTCGGCACAAGACCGCAAGCTCAACATGCTGCCAAAGCAGCTCAGTAATTCTGCATGGATCAGAGTCAACGACAAGTAAACTAAAGCGGGTGAGAGAGAGATTGTACATTCTCAAGTTTCACCTTAGAGATCTGAGGCGTTATTTTTAGAGTAAGGACAACCCTTCAGAGCATATTAACACAGACCGTAGCTTGTATTAATAAACAGACCCCCTCGAATGCTGAAATAGGAATGGAAACACACTTTCACAACATCTTATGATGACTTTAGCAAAATCTAAATAAGCACTATGCTAAAGAACACTTAATAGCTGGCTACCCCGACACGAGATCACACACACCACACATGCATACAAACACATCTCACATGTCATATTTTCTAATCTCCTATCTTGCTATTCATAAATCTGTTTTCCATACAAACACATGCTTCACTTTGAGTTATACGACTGGAAATTTAAGTAAGGCTATATGTGTTTATGGATACATATTTGAAAATACCCCTACTCTGGTTACCTCTTACATACTGATGTGGTTTGTGCTCGTGTAAACATTAGACTAAGTCATTTTTTATGGAGTCAGAGGGATAAAGAACAAAAATTACTGACCTTTGAGTTAAAGGTCATGTACTGTGACCCTAAAAGCAGAATGGGACGTTCAACTTCTCTTACGAAGTGGGTGTCAAATGGGAAACCAAATTGTTTCAGTCAGGCGAAACATGTTTGTTCTCAAGAGTAGTTTTAGAAATGATCTTTCTATATTAAACAGTTTCATTAACTTAAAGCTACAGTGTGTAACACTATGTTCCCCTCCGGGAACATCGAGCTGCGTCGAAACGCTAGGGGAACACCATCAGCGTTGTCCAGCTCTGAATCATATGTGTAATCAGTCAAAATTGACGGCCAGACATCAGGTGCGGTGACGTCATGACCAGGATGCTTAAAAGCACGTGATGTGCAGCCGGCGCCAGCTTTTTTGTCATTCAGCAAAGCTCTCTGTGTGTGTCAGTCGAATGTGTTCTGTGAGTCTGTTACTATCAAGATAGGAAATAAGAAAGTTTATTCTTAAAAAGATAGGCAAAGAAAGACTAGAAGCAGACATATCAAAGGCCAATGAGGGCGAAAGTAGATCACGTTACAGACTGTGTGTTCCTCTCTGGCTGGAGGCGAAAACTCTCTTTGAGGAGGGAGTTTTCACCTGCGTCCTCGCAGCACCTGCCACGCTGCCGCTGAGGCGGAGCAGTGGCTGTGCTCGCAGATGGATTAGATGGAAAGATTAAGACGGGTGATCCCCGCTGCAATGCATTGTGCTCCCGCCGGGCACGCTCCGAGGAGTGTGTCTGCGCCTATGATCTCGCGGTCCCGCTGCTGCTGAGGCACCGCGGCGAGTGAGATCACGGGGATCGCACATAGATCTGGCGGACGGGTTGGAGACGGGTTCGCCCTATTTCCACCTGTATTCCCCAGGTCTAGCGCTCTCTCGGGATACACACAGTTTTTGCGATGATCTGGCTGGAGGCGAAAACTCTCTTTGAGGAGGGAGTTTTCACCTGCGTCCTCGCAGCACCTGCCACGCTGCCGCTGAGGCGGAGCAGTGGCTGTGCTCGCAGATGGATTAGATGGGAAGATTAAGACCGGTGATCCCCTATCTTCTTTTCCCATCAGATCCAGCGTCCGCTGCAATGCATTGTGCTCCGCCGGGCACGCCCGAGAGTGTGTCCGCGCCTATGATCTCGCGGTCCCGCTGCTGCTGAGGCACCGCGCGAGTGAGATCACGGGGATCGCACATAGATCTGGCGGACGGGTTGGAGACGGGTTCGCCCTATTTCCACCTGTATTCCCCAGGTCTAGCGCTCTCCCGGGGCGGAAGCCTAAGCTGTAGTTCTTCCCCCTTGAGTGAGAGTGCGCTAATCTGCAGCAGTTTCTCTCCAAGAAGATTTATTATTTGGGATCACTGCTCCTCGGAGCGGCTCGCGTGTTGCCGAGGCAACGCGCGCATTATGGTGATTCTCGGTTCATTTATGCACTTTCAGACCGTGTTTGACTTACGTTTTGACTTGAATAATTAACTATGCATTTTATCCGACTATGAAAGTTAGATATATATTTATATATATATATATATATTGTAGAGAAATATATATATTGTAGAGAAATATATACAATTATATATTGTATATGACATACAAGAGCCTCTTGGGATACTTCTCAAGTGAGAGCACAATGTTTACCTCTCTTCCTCCAAGGAGGTTGAGGTGGTCAGTTTGGGCTGCTGGGCGGAGCAGCCCCAATTGTGTTCCAGCTCCTTATTCGGGAATGTCACTGTACTCGCCAGAATCGGAGTCAGAGTGACGCCCGGGCGAAGACGGATCTGCGGATCGATAGTCTTCGGCCAGAACGCCTGATGCCAATGGTCCAGGGCCTTGAGGGCCGGCCCCTCTGGGGAAGAGCGGTGTACACCGCATTACACGGTGCCGTCTCTCCTCGGTGCCCTCAGGAGATCAGTCTGCTAACCCTGCCAGTGTTCTAGGGCACAGCGGTCTCCAGCGCGCTTCTCTCAGTCTCTTCCGCCCAGAAATGTAGCGGAGATGGAGGCTCGCCACCCCTTCGGGGTCTCTAGAGCAGCTAGATCGGCCGTCCCCTGCTGGCCTCCGTTCCAAGGCACCGAGCTAGCCGCTCGGCACACCAGAGGCCAGTCTCAAGAGACTGGTTCCCTTAGTAAGTCATCTGGCGGTGTGGGAGCCCTTGCCAAGCGTGTCTTATTGGGTCCTGCCTGAGCAGACTCTGGTTCCTTAGTCTTCCTAGAGATGACGCGGGTCTGAGGACCATCGTTTCCAATAGGAGACTTCTAAGGCAGTCCTGATGCTACATCCCAGGACTTATGAGGGCAGGCCCTCTGGGGAAGAGCGGTTTACACCGCATTACACGGTGCCCGCCTCTCCTCAGTGCCCTCAGGAGATCAGTCTGCTAACCCTGCCAGTGTTCCAGGGTGCAGCGGTCTCCAGCGAGCGTTCTCTCAGTCTCTTCCGCCCAGAAATGTAGCGGAGCTGGGAAGCTCGCCACCCCTTCGGGGTCTCTAGAGCAGCTAGATCGGCCGCCCCTGCCGGTCCTCCGCTCCAGGGCACCGAGCTAGCCGCTCTAAGTACACCAGAGGCCAGTCTCAAGAGACTGGTTCCCTTAGTAAGTCATCTGGCGGTGTGGGAGCCCTTGCCAAGCGTGTCTTATTGGGTCCTGCCTGAGCAGACTCTGGTTCCTTAGTCTTCCTAGAGATGACGCGGGTCTGAGGACCGTCGTTTCCAATAGGAGACTTCTAAGGCAGTCCTGATGCTACATCCCAGGACTTATGAGGGCAGGCCCTCTGGGGAAGAGCGGTTTACACCGCATTACACGGTGCCCGCCTCCTCAGTGCCCTCAGGAGATCAGTCTGCTAACCCTGCCAGTGTTCCAGGGCAGCGGTTTCCAGCGAGCGCTTCTCAGTCTCTTCCGCCCAGAAATGTAGCGGAGCTGGGAGGCTCGCCACCCCTTCGGGGGTCCCTAGAGCAGCTAGATCGGCCGTCCCCTGCCGGTCCTCCGCTCCAGGGCACCGAGCTAGCCACTCTAAGTACACCAGAGATCAGTCTCGAGAGACTGGTTCCCTTAGTAGACTATTCGGCAGCATGAAAACTGCTGCCAAATGTGTCTCGATGGGCAGGCTCTGGTAATGGAACAAGAAATGAGCACTCTCCTGAGGGAGGAGACCATCGAGGTGGTCCCTGCTCTAGACAAGAGTCCGGGTTCTGCAGCCGTACTTCATTGTTCCGGGGAAAGGGGTTGCGTCCGTCTTAGATCTAAGCTAACTGAACCGCTCAGTCACACGACTGAAGTTCAGAAAGCTCTCTTCAAGCACGTGTCTCACACCAGATCCGAGGACTGGTGGTCACAAGCGATCTAAAGATGCATACTCCTTCCCCATCACAGGAAGTTCCTGAAATGTGCTTTGGGGGCAAAGCGTATTAATATCAGGTTCTTCCCTTCGTGGCAGGGGAGTTCTAGAGAGAGTGCGCATGGACAGGGTCCTTCTATTGAAAAACCCTGTTCTGGCCGGGCCGAGTATAGTTCTCTGACCCGATTTCTCTCCTCGACGGCTCTCCATGGGGGATTCCCGTCAGGAGGGATCTCCTCTCACTGGCAGCGGGCATGATCTTTCACCCCCGCTCGGAGTTGTGGAAACTATGGGTGTGGCTCCCGAGGGGGCACAACTCATAGCCTCTGGTCTCTCAACTGAGGTTGCTGAGACCATCCTCCAATCTAGAGCTCCCTCAATAAGGAAACTGTACGCCCTGAAGTTGAGACTCCGGGTGCGGAGACCGCCAGCTTGATCCAGTTAACTGACTGCTGGGACAGTGCTGGAGTTCTCGCAGGCCCGTTTCTCCGCAGAGTTAGCCCACTCCACCCTGAAGGTCTACGTGGCGGCTATAGCACCTACCACGCCCCTCTTGGTGGCCTTTCAGTAGGCAAAACTCTCTTTATACGTTTCCTCCGGTGGAGGCCAGGGTGCTTATGCTAAGTAGTGGATCTGGATGCTCTCCTATGACCTCGAGTCCTCTGATCTCCCCTCGCCTTTGGGAATCAAGGCTCACTCTACTTAAGGTATGGCCTTCTGGCAGGTGTACCTGTGCAGGACATCTGTGACGCTGGTGGGTGGTCTACGCCTAACTTTCCAGGTTCTCACGACCTGGCTCTGCGAGCCACCCTGGCTTGTCTTTTCCCTTGCCATAGCTGTGCATTCCACACACTAAGCAGGGATTTGCAAGTATGGCGGTGTGGATATCTCATTCCCCTAGCGCCGACACAGCTCGATGTTCCCGGAGGGGAACGCCCCAGGTTACGATATGTAACCCTGGTTCCCCGAGGAACGAGACGCTGCGTCGCAGGGCCATACTTCTGGCATCCCTACTAGAGCTATGCTTCATTCCTGGAAGCTGGCGCCGGCTGCACATCACGTGCTTTTAAGCATCCTGGTCATGACGTCACCGCACCTGACGTCTGGCCGTCAATTTTGACTGATTACACATATGATTCAGAGCTGGACAACGCTGATGGCGTTCCCCTAGCGTTTCGACGCAGCGTCTCGTTCCCTCGGGGAACCAGGGTTACATACGTAACCTGGGACGTCCTCTAGCGGTTAAAAAACTAAAACTGCATGCATCTTTAACGTGTTTCGCTTGTACTTCGGCTCTGCTCTGCATGGATGTGATTAGTGGCACCGAAACCTTAAAATCTACATTGAATAAACTAAATAAACATTCAAATCTAAAAAAGGTGTCACCATATGATGTTGTTTTGACTTATTGCAAACACTGATGTTTTTAAATAAATTATGTAATAGTTTAGGCCTACATTACACCGCATATACGAGAATTGCTAGTCTGATAAGTAACATGAATTAATTAATAACGTTTGACCTGTTAGAGATCTACACGGCTATCTATTTGTTCAATAGAATACCTGCAAGGTGAGATTTAAAAAAAATCGCTGGGTTGCTTTTTAAGCTTTGCAAATCACAGACAGACTTTTGTCCAATTCAGGTTTTATTACAAACTCTGTTGCTTTCTCTTTTTATCTGTCTTTTGTAGCAAACGTTTAAGAATCGTTCACACCCGCACCAAAAGCTAAGTTTCTAATGCCAACAGTTTAACCATTTACTACTCGTTGTTATTCTTCTATGGAAGCATGTGTGTAGCTAAATTCAATTTGCAATGTAATATGGAAAATAGCAATGTATTATGTAAAATGGCAATTTATTAGTACAAAATGAAAATGAAAATGAAATTATATCATTTAAATGTGCCATTTTCTACACTAGTTTTAATATGCAAATTACAATAATATTTTAAAGCTTTATAAGTTGCAAAATGAAAATGAAAATGTATTAAACAAATTGATTATATATTTTTAACATGTCCAAGCAAAAACTGTAGCAAAATTATCATTTAAATGCTGCTTTTCCTAAATGCATTTAGACTTAGGGGTAGAACACTTGCATTTTCATCATAATACCGCGTGATAATTGTAGCAAAATGCAGTGAGAGTTTCAAAATACATTCTGAGCCAAAGGTGCAGCTAAAGGGTAGCAAAATTGTGAAATAAATGTCTTTTATTTTTCTGAAATGCATTGACACTTACATACAGGCACATCTCAAAAAATGTGGATATCATGAAAAAGGTCAATTTTTTTTGTCACACATTTCAGAAAGTGAAAGCCATATATTATATAGATTAATTATACATAGAGTGAAATATTTCAAGCCTTTATTTCTTGAAATTTTGATGATTATGGCTTACAGATAATGAAAACCCAAAATTCA
The DNA here is from genome assembly GCA_027564155.1 of Gymnocypris eckloni scoliostomus. Classification (NCBI taxonomy): domain Eukaryota; kingdom Metazoa; phylum Chordata; class Actinopteri; order Cypriniformes; family Cyprinidae; genus Gymnocypris; species Gymnocypris eckloni. Next base: position 30,836,169 of record CM050415.1, on the reverse strand, counting down.
GTGTCTCCGAAAATTAGAATATTAAATAAGATCAATAAAAAAAGGATATTTTAAACCTCCTTTTGCATGAATTACTGCATCAATGAGGGTGGCATGAAGGCAATCAGCCTGTGGCACTACTCAGGTGTAATGGAAGCCCAGGTTGCTTTGATACTGGCCTTCAGGTCATCTGCATTGTTGGGTCTGGTGTCTCATCTTCCTCTTGACAATACCTCATAGGTTCTCATATGGGGTTCAGGTCAGGTGAGTTTGCTGGCCAATAAAGCACAGTAACACCATGATCATTGAACCAGCTTTTGGTACCTTTGGCAGTGTGGGCAGGTGCCGAGTCCTGCTGGAAAATGAAATCAGCATCTCCATAAAGCTTGTCAGCAGAAGGAAGCATAAAGTGCTCTAAAATGTCCTGGTAGATGGCTGCGTTGACTGTGGACTTCAGAAAACACAGTGGACCAACACCAGCAGATGATATAGCAGCCCAAATCATCACTGACTGTGGAAACTTTACACTGGACTCCAAGCAACTTGGATTCTGTGCCTCTCCACTCTTCCTCCAGACTCTGGGACCTTGATTTCCAAATGAAATGCAAAATTTACTTTCATCTGAAAAGAGGACTTTGGACCACTGAGCATCAGTCCGGTTCTTTTTTCTCCTTAGCCCAGATAAGATGCTTCTGACGATGTTTCTGTTTCAGACGTGGCTTGGTAGCTTTTTTCCTGAAGATGTCTGAGTGTGGTGACTCTTGATGCACTGACTCCAGCTTCAGTTCACTCCTTGTGGAGCTCTCCCAAGTGTTTAAATCAGCTTTACTTGACAGTATTCTCAAGCTTGCGATCATCCCCTGTTGCTTGTGCACATTTTCCTACCCAATTTCTTCCTTCCAGTCAACTTTGCATTTAATATGCTTTGCTACAGCACTCTTTGAACAGCCACCCCTTTCAGTAATGACCCTCTGTGACTTACCCTCTTTGTGGACTTTTTCACCATATTCAATTTGTTTTAGATATACCTGTATATGACATTTCAATTGTATTTTCATGAATATTATAATATATAGTTGTATGATTATTATATATGAAAATAGTTGAAGTCATTGTGGATTTGAACATATACTCTGAGTGGAGCACGCCCCTAGCTGTCAATCATTACATCAAGGTGGGGCTCGGCAACAGGACGCACGATAGGTCAATATTCACCAAACACTTTCCACTGCAGAACAAATATCCAGGAGGCAGGGTTGGATCCACATCTAGGGGGTGGAAATTGGTAGGTTTAGGGATGGAGATGGGGGGTTTGGGGGGTTAGGGATCAGGAGGTGGAGACGGTTAGGTTTAGGTATATGTAAGGTGGGAGGAGTTGGATCTAGATCCAACCACGCCCCCTGGATCTTGTGTTCTGCAGAAAGGGCCATCTCTGTTCCGTGGCATCTGAACAGGGACGTGCAGAGAGTTCCTCAGGGGCAGGGAAATAATAAGTAAATAGTAAAATAGTGTAAATAAGTCAGAATGCATGAAATAGCATTAGACATCTCCTTTAATAACAATATAGTTTGACAATTTGTTCTACGTTTATAAGAATACATACTTCATTATACATTTTAAATTGATACATTTAAGATATACAGTTTTTACAAATGAGGATGTCCACAAAAGTTTTTTTTCAGATTCAGCTCTCCTCTAGTTACAAATTTGTTTCCAAAATTCCAAAGTACACACACACACACACACACACACACACACACACACACACACACACACACACACACACACACACACACACACACACACACACACACAGACAGAGTTGCACAGTAAATTAACCTTTATCTTTAACTCACGTTTTGTAACAAATCTTTCCATTGCGGGTCAAAATGACCCGAAGGCCTAAAACTATTTATTTATTTATTTTTGGTCGAGAAAGCTTATATTGATAAATTTCTATAATTTTTTTCTTGATGTTTATGTAGATTTTTTTTAGCATTGTTTGATGTTTTTTAAGTTCAAGTGTGTTAATTTATTAAAAATTAAATAAATAAACCCCCACAGTTTTTTTCAACATTCCATTTATTATAATCGGGTCAAAATGACCTGCGAGGGAAGGATTTGTAAATTGTTTAATTACAGCCACATAAATCCTCGAATCCACTCAAATTCTTATTTAAAAACAAATGCTTGTGTGTGTGTGCATTCCAAATTCAAGTAGAACAAAAGTCACAAAGTCTTGTAAAACTCAGATGAACACTCAAAAAAAAAAAAAAAAGTTTAGGGTCAAAATGACCTGAAGGAAGGATGAAGGTTAAAAGTATTAGGTTGTAACCACACAGAAAATATCTCAACTACAGTATATTGAAAGCACACAAAATAAGAATATACAAAATGCAGATTACACTTTAGCTCTGTTTAGTATGTTTTTGAATGGCATATGCTTTTATCTTATTTCTGCATCTAATTTATTATCCTTATCTTTTTTCTTTTCTCTGTCTCTTTTCCAGAAAATGGCATACCAGGCTTACCTTGCCGCAAACAATACTTCAAACATCCCAATGTCCTCTCCCTTCCATGATCCATTCTTCCTGGTGGAGACCATGTGCATCTGCTGGTTCTCGTTTGAGCTAATGATGCGTTTCACCTGCTCTCCCAGCAAGATGGTCTTCTTCAAGGATGTGATGAACATCATAGACTTCTTCGCCATTATTCCCTACTTCGTCACGCTCGGCACGGAGCTGGCCAAGTCTAAGGACACGGCACCGTCCATGTCCCTTGCGATCGTGAGGGTCATCCGTCTGGTTCGAGTCTTTCGGATCTTCAAGCTGTCTCGCCACTCCAAAGGCCTTCAGATCCTGGGCCAGACACTGAAGGCCAGCTTGAGGGAGCTGGCACTGCTCATCTTCTTCCTCTTCATCGGAGTCATCCTGTTTTCCTCGGCCGCATACTTTGCCGAGGTGGATAGCCCGGAAACGGCCTTCACCAGCATCCCCGAAGCCTTCTGGTGGGCTGTGGTCTCAATGACTACAGTGGTACGGCGACATGTACCCGGTGACGGTGGGCGGAAAGCTGGTGGGCTCCATGTGTGCCATAGCCGGCGTTCTCACCATCTCGCTTCCCGTTCCCGTCATTGTTTCCAATTTCAGCTACTTCTACCACCGTGAAACGGAGTGTGTGGACAACCAGGAATACACACACGTCAGCACCTCCCTTTGGGATGAGGAAGAAGGTGAGGAAGAAGGAGAAGAAGGAGAAGAAGAAGAGGAAGAGCCTGGAGAACAGGGAGACCACGTTCCTCTCGAAGGAGGCACGGCCTATAGGGGGATCTGCGCCCCTCTTAATGGGACTCTCCTGGCTGGGCTTTGTGCGGGACAGACCGGAGTGCAAAGTGTAGGGAGCGTTTACCCGCTGGTCACCCAAGTCTGAGAGACTGGAGATCAAAGAGGAGGAATGAGAGATGGAGGTGGTCCTGTACCATGTTTTAAGGTACACTGCCTCTCTGTGACTCACTGAATAGCCTCTATGTGGATGATGGGAAGGAATAAATGCAAGAAACAGAAAACGATTGATGAAGAGGCTGAGAAGTTACAAAATGCAGATGCAGTATCCAAAGGAAAGGTATAAAGAAGTTACAAAAAACATTGACTTTCTATCTATAACACATCTTTAAACCGCTTTCCTAACGTTCCGGTAACCAAACTTTTGTGACACCACAACTTTTACGCTGAACTTTAAATCACAGAATGTATTTATTTGAGAAACTCAATGCTTTTGGAAAAATAGCTGAGGATAAGCTGAGCTGTGTTGTTTGCATCTTTGCTTTAAAGATCTTACTGGAATTGTTGACATGTATTATTGGACTTATTTGTTGGAAGAAGCACTATGCGGTGTCATTTAAATGTCATGTATTTTGTCACCCGTGTTGCAGCCATGAGTGTGCCAGGGATTTGTGTGTCCCGATGAATGGATAAAGTCTTTAGCCTCATTCATCTGGAACAGTTTTGTGTTACTGCTGTTCTGACATTGTTGAAATACTGTGAATGATAGATGTGTGTGTGTGTGTGTGTGTGTGTGTGTGTGTGTGTGTGTTGTGTATTCAAAGGCTTTTTAGGAAAATGTGTACAGTAATATATGATGTGCGTGAGCGTCATGAATTGTGTAATGCTGATGTTTGTGTACTATTTATTAAAATTTTTAATCACACAAAAATCATACTGAATTGACTCAGTGTACTACAAAAAGAACAAACAAACTGAAAGCAGAATCCTCTCCAGCTGAATTGTAATATTTAAATGAACAATTGTATAATGTTTAAAATAACAATATTTAAGTTACTTAAATTAATGTAAATAATTTTAGACCATAGCAAATAAATAAATAAGTTCAAATAAATACAGTTCTGGGCAAAGAACAAATACAGTAACAAAACATTTTAAACCTTGCAGTCCAGAGATAATGTAAAGCATGCCTCCATAACTGATGTTCTCCAGTCCTCATTTCCTAGTATGCAGACTGGGACTGAAGACAGTCTGAATATGTGACTGATGTCCTATTCCAAGCGGGTCGTCAGAGTCCAGGTTTATGTCCTTAATATACGGTTTCACCTCCTGTATCTGGCTGTCCTCTCCTTTCCCCGCCATTGCCAACTGAGTATTCATAACAGGGAGGAACCGAGACAGTGGGGCACCGTGTTTCTGCCCAGACTGCTTTGAGGGGAGCGACACAGGATTCTTAGTGTGTGGAGAAATGAAAAAAGTATATCCATCTGACCGCAGCAATTCCTGAAAGGTGCAGTCTCCTTCAGTGTAATGTGACTGAAAAAGAAAAGAAAACTCAGTACCAAATGTGTGCAAGGCTTCAGTGAAATTGATATAACAGCTTACTCAATGTTTACTACAGAAGGTGTTGCAAACCATGTCAAATCAATTCCACATTTAATAAATAATGAAATACAGGATTAAAAACTATAAATATAACATATATTACATATAATAAAAGAAAATAAACTTTTCTACAAATCTAGAATTTGAGTAGTTGTAGAGAAAACGAATTATTCATTGTAAAAACATTATTTATAAATATATCTCATATCAATGACTTTTAAATGTTGTGCAAATAATAAAAACATTTTGTTTAAAAAAATGTTTTTAAAGTCCTTTATGCTCACCAAGGCTGCATGTATTTGATCGAAATGTAATTTATTTGACATATTAATTAATATTTTATATATAATTTAAATATATTTAAAAATGTCATTTATTCCTGTGATGCAAAGCTGAATTTTCAGCATCATTACTCCAGTTTTCAGTGTCACATGATCTTCAGAAATCATTCTGATATACTGATTTGCTGCTCAAACATTCCTTATTATTATCAATGTTGAAAACGGCTTAATATTTTTGCGAAAACCATGATTCTTTTTTTCAGGATTCTTTGATGAATAGAAAAAAACATTGATTTGAAATATATTCTCTGTAACATTATAAATGTCTGTACTGTCACTTTTAATCAATTTAATGCCTCACTGCTAAATAAAAAGTATAATTTTTTTAAACCTCAGTACCTAATCTAAAGTTATTAATAATTACCTCAGTTATTTTAAAATAACATTTTATATTATAAATTGTATATTTTGCTTTTAAATAGCAAATTAGTAAATGCTAGTATCCATTTTATGTATTCACTGCTCTCTCTCTGCTACACTAGAATGGTGTCTTTTGAACTAATTGTCATTTTTCAGTTTATTATATTTGTATTTATTAGTTTTTAAATGACCATGCTCTATTAGATGTTTCAAATTTGTGAAGATGTTAGAATGTTCAGACCTGTCCTTTCAAGTTGTCTTCATCATCCACAGAGGAAGAGAGATGTAGCTGTACTCTGGATGACCGTCTCCCCCGCTTTCACAGAACGCAGGTTGAAAACACCTGCAGCGCAGCAAACAACACCAGGATCATTCACACATATCACCTTTGGACCTTTAAAATGAACAACCACTGCCTCTATAAAACATTTTCAGAACATCAACCAAAATGACAACAATTAATGTTATTATTTGCATAACCCTTGTTATGACAGATATTATGAATTATCTTTTCTGACAAGGTATTTGTCCTTGAAGGACATTCTGAGAAATAAGGCCATAATGAGGGTTACTTAATAATTACAGTAAACTGTGCTCTTGAACTCATGTGTGCATCAGTTGCTTACAGCTGAGCTTCTCTACTGAAGACCCTCTCACGGAGCCATCAGGGTTCATTTCAAGGAACAGCCCATACTTTCCGTTATCTAAAATGGACAAAAACACACACAGACACATGAACACACTTATTGCCATTACCTCAAGCCAGTCTTTGCTCTTTAGGAACAAAACACAGTACAATTGCAGTGCAAAACAATGCCCTGAAATAAAAAAAGGCATACATTTTTATTGTAACATCACCACGCCAACTAAGAAGGATTGACTGATTCCAGATAGCTATGTTGACGGAAGAAAGCAGCCCATGTCACAGTTACCCACGTTAAGCAGACCCTAACATCTAAACACTGCAGCTCAAAAAGAAGCAGAAACTCATTTGCAACTATTGCAACAGGTTAAAGGTTAAGATTACCTGTGTAGAGCAAGCGCTCCCTGACTTGCGTGCTAAACTGCAGAAGCACGTTCTGTACAGGAACATACATACACCAACGAAGAGGAGGAAACAGAGCAAAAAAAAAGACTAAACTGGTAAAAAGCATGATTGACCGAGCCGAGCAGGTGGACAATACAATACAAATGGATGGTTTCCAAAAGTAAAAATATTCTTACAAAATAAAATATATTTTAAAATAACCCTTAAAACTGACTTCAAATGTAAATTATAAATAAAAAAGAGGCTAAAAATACAACAACAACAAAAAAACAGAGTAGCGATGTCTCCAAGACCTCCAGATGCTAAGATGGTCTACACAGAGGACATGTCCCAGTAAACTTGTATTTATACGGTACGCGTGAGAGAGCGACAGAGAATCCATGAGTCACTCGAGTACGAAAAGGAAAAATGATAACAAACTTGTTTTCAGGAAATGAAGGAGGAAGATAAACTGATGGTAAATCTCACATGGCTATGGCATCTATGCCATTGATCTCAGAGGACAAGGGAACCCCCGGCTTCTGTACTGAGAGGAAAACATATAGTATACATTTGCATAACGCAGATACATCATTGTTTATTTAATATAAAGTGTTTAAGTTATTTCCCAGTATGAAGAGGAAATTGGAGTGGAGGTGGCAGTTTAAACAGAACAGATAAGAGGCCATAAAAAGCACTCAAAGGGGTTTTTGCGCTCATCTGTGTATTCTCACCTAGGACACGACAGGACGCGAGGACAGTACACTACCGTCCCGTAAGCTAGAGAGGGCAGTGTGGCATTAAGTTAAACTTTTTAGTGAAAAAGTTAAAGTGTGCATGTCTTATCTTAACAAAAGTTAGCACAAACATGCTAATCCGGTCTGTCAATAATTGTTAGAGCCCTGTAAATGATTAAAGACTGTAAATACAGAGGTGACATTGACCCGCTGGACGCCATAACGCCGTCGACCGATGTCTTTGACCATAGAGTCCCTAGAGATTCACATCATTTTCTCCAATTGCCATTTTGCCCTTTCATCTTAATACAACTCCTTTAAGCTTTCTCATTCCATCTCTGTGACGTCCAGGATCCCCACAATAACGTCACTGTCCCTTGTAATCATCTGTCTTCTGTTGTCCTGGGAAGAATGAGGATTGACGTCTTTCTGGCCATCTGCTGCTCTCTCCCATCCTTTGCTCTCTCTCTCTCTCTCTCTCTCTCTTCTTTGAGCGGATTAAGTGTTTTAAAGTCTTTGTCTCATCATTGTGCGAGGACATTTTGACTCTGCGTGCATGAAGGGATTTCGGTCACCCACCGGTCTTAATGCGAGAGTGAGACGGGATTTAAACATGCCTCGTGTTGACATCGAATCTTACACAAGAGGCATTAAAGGACAAAGCACTCGATAAGTTAAATAAATTGATACGATTTTATTACACACACCATAGACTGCAGCTGATTTCATGGGAAAATTAATAAAAGTCTATCAGACATGATAAATACATGAGTCAGACAAAATACATCATGAATAACAAGCTACATTTTACTAGTTCGAGTGCAACACCAGACAATAAACATTATCCATTATAGCAAATGACAACAATATTAACATCAAAGTAATTCTTGAATTGTAAAGGAAAGACAAATATTGTTGTTTATGGGGTTGTTCTTTCATAGCTTAAGAGAGAGGTTTTAGTTAAACGTCTCAGAAATACTAATGCAAACAGATGAGATGATTGTTGATGTACTGTAAGATTACAGAGCAGAGATTTGAGAAGGTTTTGATGAGGAATTCATATTCATGCTGAAATCTGAGACGCTTGATTGCAGATTAGGAATCATGGCAAATCTGAGCATTTTGAGATATTGTAGGATATGTTATGTAGGGTATGAAAGTCTATATGAGAAATTAGGCTCTTCTTCTTTCTGATTAAGATATTACTCTTTACTTGTTTTATTGTATTAACATACCATTCAAATGTTTGGGGTCTGTATGCTCAACAAGGCTGTATTTATTTGATAAGAAATACGGTAAATACAGTATTATTAGGAAATATTTTACATCTGAATTTTCAGTATAATTACTCATCATTTCTCCAGTCTTCAGTGTCACATGATCCTTCAGAAATCATTCTAATATGATGATTTGCTGCTCAAGAAACATGTATTATTATTATTATTAGTATTAGTATTGTTTAAAGCAGCTGTGCTGCTTAATACTTTTGGGCAAACGCAATGCATAAAACATAATTTCAGGTTTCTTCAATATATAATTTAAAAGAACATCACATATTCTGTCATATAAATCTTTTGTAACATGATAAATGACTTACAGTCACTTTTGATCATTTTAATGCATCATTGCTGAATAAAGTATGAATTTATTTAAAATAAAATACCGACCTCCAACTATGATATTATTATATTATTATTATTATAATTTAATAACATTATCATTTCATTTAATGCAATTATAATTTATGATTTTACAAACTATTATAATTGAATATTTAAATCACTTCTATTTAAAAGAAAATAATGCAATTCTCTGGCAATATGTTCTAATGTATGGAAAAGGAATTTCTAAAGTTGTGATTTATTTGTATTTGTATAATAGGCTGGAAGGGAGTGGAAACTACACTGGCATTCATACAGCATGACAGAGGACGACTTGTGAAAGGTCAATCGGTATAGAAGTCAAATATGATGTCAGGTTTGTGTGACTGCACTTGGCCTGGCGACATTGAGGTGTGCAAGCCTGATGTCACACCCATTAATATAAACAGTGTATTGGTCAATCTGTTCATGCAAATGATGTTTTAGAGTATGATTCACATTTATAAGACTTGCATAAAAGGGAAAGAACATGAGGGTACGGGGGAAACTGCGTCATGTTACTCACAGCTGCTTGTGACATCCTCACCAACGTCAAAAGAAAAACCCAACAAATCATAAAATGGGAGATTTGGAACAACTTTGGACTGTTTATAGGAACCAACTGCTTCAACTCATTTGAACTGCCTGTTGTCATTTTGTTTATGTTGCACTGGCAACTGGAACAGAGGACATCTAGACTATAAAAGTAAACCAAGGCAGCTTAGATGAGTCAAGGCTATATTTCCCCTGAACCATTGAGTAAGTCTGTGTTTTACAGTGCAGTGCAGTGACATCCAGTGTTATAACCAGCATCCCGGTAGCCTAGATAAATTATATGATAGGGAAGTCAAAGAATAAATAAAATCAAGATTGGCAGAGCATGTGCAATAAACGCTAAGAACCACTCGTCCAGTTTATTACTGAAATCCTGTAATAGCAAATAAGCTACAAGTTACAAACAGTTGCTAGACTATAAAGCTGAAACATAAAACATAAAACACTCCATTCAATTTTCTCAATGCAAAACAAACACACCATAAACCTAGACACTCAAAGACTTTACCAAACCACAAAAATGCCAGCGTTCTCTCAGAAAGGTGGGTTCTGAGATACAGAAGAAGCATTGAGAAAATGTGCTACAGCTTTGTCTGGTTCGTTCAGGGCAGGTCACAAGGTGGGACGCCGTGGCGCCTGTCGTACGCCGTGTCGTCGCTTTCTTCTCCGTCGCTCACCTCGTCCATCATTCTTTCTTTCTCCTCATCCTCTTCAGTCTCGCTCCCTTTATCCTGCTCCCGCTTCCGCAGTCTCTCTCTTTCTCTGTTTCGTTCCCGGTCTCTGCCTCTCTCTCGGAAACCTCTGGGAAGAGTGGTAATCTGCGGGATATGAGGCGATGAGAGACTTTTAACAGCATAACCACAACAAAAACACCTCAGGATAAGAACATCGGATCATTACTTGATCAGACTGAAATGAACAGTTTACTCACCCTCATGTCAATACAATGTCATTTTTACAGAAACAGATGTCGCAGTAAACATGTTACAGTAAAACCTGATTAACTGTAAGTTATCATATAAAGTGAAAAACTGTAAATGGTTTACCATTGTGGTGAAATTACTGTCAGATTTATGGTTGCAAGTAAACCTATGAATTACTGGATAATTTACAGTAAAAGGAATTCCCCCCAGTCTCTGAGAGCCACTTCACATATTAGATATAAATCTTTTGTTTATTCTTAATTTTGTTTTTTATCACTCTGATGTTATTTCTTTTTTTAACAATATTAATATTAACAACATATCATTTAATTAAATATACAAGTATAATTAGTGAAATCTTGTAATACCTGAAACTCTTTTCTGGAAACCACATCTGCCATATTTTTTTGCATCATACATTTAACAGGATATTTTTTGTCTACTTTTTGTATACTGTGTCGTATTAGTTCTTCCGCAGAACTTGGTCACTCCTAAGGTCATTTCACAATTTCTGCATGTTTAAATATAAATATGACCTCACGTTGTGTCAATCACATTTACACACTGCCTCCAAAACTTTCATCCGTCATAAAAAATTCAGATCATATTAGATTTTTTGCATTTTTCTCATCCGTAGCATGCATTTTGATAGGAAAGGATGAGGTATACGGAAAAAAACGGAAAAACGTACGGGAAAATTAGGACTCACCGTGCAATGACCTTCATTCATGCAATTACAATGAACAAGGATTTACGTTTTCTAAGGATTTCAAAGCAAAAGAAAAGCATGCAAAAACAAACCCCACAGATCAGTCCAATTTGCGAACAAATTATTCAGAATGGTAAACTGTATATAAGAAATCACTGACAAGATCAGACTCAAAAGAAAGATTTGTTTGATTCAGGAACTCTACTAAACACGTCAAGATGCTTAACAGTGAATAATGACTTAGATCTCTGTCTGTTTCTTGCACAAGACAACTCGTATTGGTTTCGTATTCAGACTTGGCGATACAGCACACCAGTTTGATCACCTTTTTAATATATAGAAAAGAAAAAGAGTGACTTGCGTTCTACAGAAGAAAGTCATACATGTTTGGAACGACATGAAGGTGAGTAAATGATGACAGGCATTAACATTTTAGGTGATCTATTTCTGTAAGACCAATCTGTGCAGTCATCTATTTGAGAAACTCATAGCTTAAAACCCAAAAATCCAACCATAGTATTTATATTTTCTGAACGATGCCTCACCTGGTTGTCATGAGTGGGCAGGGTGCAGTATCCAGGCTCCGTCCTGCGTAAAAGACGAGGGGAATGTGTGCGGAAAGGCCTCGGGGAATGAGAGCACACGGAGCGAGGGGAGGGCGAGCGGATGGAGTGAGGTGACGGAGAGCGGACGGAACGGGGCGAGTGCGGGATAGAATATGATTGAGACTGCGAAGGGGTCAGAGACGGTGCGTGATGGTTGAGCTTTAGGAGCCGCGGGGAGCGAGGGGGCAGTTCGGGCGGCTTGAGAGGGTCTATGAGGTCTATTTCAGCGAGGAGAGGCGGAGGGGGGACAAACTCCTCATCTGATAAAGGGATGTCCCCGTCGATCAAGGCAAGCTCTGCCCGTGATAGGTGGTCCACAATACCCGCCCCGATAGAGTCGCCCACCACATTAATGGAAGTGCGCAATCTGTCACTGAAGACACACAAAAACAGCTCTAAACACTGACACGGAACAGCTCAGGACAGCTGTTAATGTTCATGACGACAGTTGATAATTAGTCAGGACAAAACCAGGGCTGTCGTCAGGGCCCGTAGGAAACTCAAACAGAGCTGTTTGAACTCACAGAATCCAGTCGACAGCGACGAGCAGGCTGATGTCTTGAGTCGGAAGGCCCACGGCGGTCAGGATTAGCAGCATGGTGACCAGACCCGCACTGGGAATACTGGCCGCTCCCACACTGGCTAAAGTCGCTGTCATACTGCAGAGAAAGAGAGAGAGGGATTATACCACCACGACTGAGACAGCATGGGGCGGCACTGAGGGATTTGATCTATTGAGGGGGTGAAAAAAGAAAAGGTTTAATGGAGGAAATGAGGAAAATAACAAGAAGAATTGGAAGAAGATACTAGCCCAGTTAAAGGCGGAACATCTGTGATGTAGCTGCAGGTTAAAGTTTTGTTTTGTAACTGCATTACAATTATAGAGCCATAGTAATAAAAAGCAATTATAATAACAGTAATAATAACCAGATTGTTTTGGCACAACACAAAGGATCATAAAACCAAACATGTGACTCAGAAATCAAGACTGCATTCAGACTGCGTGAGAACTAGCACGCAGATGTTTAAAAGAGACAACAAATGCCATTTTACAAATGGATCATACGGAATCAAATCTTATCTGAATAAAAATCAAATATTAAATCAAACTAAATTAAATTGACTACAAATTCATTATCATTAAAATGTGATGGTACAACCTAAAAATCAAGTTCAAATGACTTTATTTGTCCCCAATGGGGCAATTCGTTGTGCAGTAGATAGTATAATACAAATCACACACAATACAGAGATTGCCTACCTTGCAGGCATGGCTAAAAAATTAAAAAATATTTATACTATCAATAAATAGTAAGTCACTAAGTTATCTATGGTTCTTTGTAGAATTGAGAAGCAGAATGGCTGCAGGTACAAAAGAGTGTTTATATCTGTTGGTTCTTAATTTTGGGAGTTTAAAGCGTGATCCCGATGGCAACATCTGGAATTCAGCCTGTAAAGGATGAGAACTATCTGACAGGATAGATTTAACCCTTCTTAACATCTGCTTCTGATAAAGTTCCTCCAGGCCTTTCTGCTTAGAACCTGTGATGCAGTTGCTCACCTTAAATTGACCTTGAAAGGGAGTTTTTTGTTTTACAGTGATGGACCCATACCAGCAGATTAAGGAGAAGGTAACAACCGACTCAACAAAGGACCTATAGAAAAGGGTCAACAGGGTCTTGTCCACATTAAACTTTGCCAGCTTCCTCAGGCAGTACAGGCGCTGCTGGCCTTTCTTGCAAAGCAAACTGGTATTTGACTCGAAACACAACTTATCATGAATAATGGATCCTAAATACTTATACTCTGTCACAACCTCTATTTCCTGATCATTTATACTAGTTTTCCAGTGTTAGTGACATTGCGCCTAAGATCAATACACATGTCTTGGTCTTAGAGGCATTCAGTTCAAGAAAAGCATCCTGACACCATGTTACAAAGTGATCAATGAATGGTATTTTATATAATTTTATATTAAAATTAAACATTATCTCTTATATTAAAATTAAATACTTACAAATGACCACAAATTTTATATATAAGAACTGTCTTTGTGTTAAATTCAACCCATTTTAAAGTGAATTTATAAGGAATCAAGACTTACCTTACCTGACTTACCTTACCTGACCAAAATATAAAAAAAAAAAATGAAAAGCTGCAACCTAAAAGCTGATTGTTCATCTTTTAACTAAAAAAACAATTTGAAATAAATCCCTCCATAGATAAAGGGATTTTGTTGTGTGCATGCGCTTCTTTATTGCAGCCACTGCATAAGCCACAATTTGTCTTGTTTCAGTTCCACATCTCCTTACCTAACAGTGACAATCTGTCCTCCATCTAGGGCAATGTCATTCATCTGGGCGATGAAAATGGCTGCTACGGATAGAGTGCAGTGCCATCCATGTTTATGGTGGCTCCAATGGGCAGCACAAAGCGGGTCACACGCTTGTCAATCTTTAGATTCTCCTCCAGACAACGAAACGTCACTGGCAATGTCCCAGCACTGAAATGGAGAACGCTAAATCAATATAATTGTCTAACAAATGTTAATTTGTTGTTTGAAAATTGCTCTGACTAAACATTATTTCCAAAATAACCCACAAAACAAGCAATTATATATTTAAAAACAAGCTGATAGGATTGAATGCATATTCTGTGCCAAACTGACAGTTGGTTTGACATTCAGAAAATAGTTTGGCGCAACAGATGTTAACCCATATTTATTCATAACTCTCTAAAATATGTTTCCATAATTTCCCATCCATTTAGACTGATAAATCTTTCTAGACTTCCATTCTGGAGAACATCAGAGAATGTTTTGGCCATATTAGGAAGTGTGGATGATTTATATGGTGTCTAAAATATAAGTCATCCATCTGATTTTTTTTTTTTGGTTATGTTTATATTAAAGAGTTTATATTAAACATCTGACATGACATACCAGTATAAAATATAATTTTTGACACGAGAATGTGTTTTGGCTGTGCTATATGTAAAAGAGTGAAAAACAGAGATAGATCTTGCTTCTCAAGACATTTTTTAACCAAATGTGACCCTTAACTCTTAAGTCTGTGCTGCCAGAACTCTTAAATCAGCATATCACCATGAAACATATGAGGAGTAGTCTGCTGTCCGTACCTGCTGGCCGTTCCCAGAGCAGTGATCCAAGCCTGGAAGATACCAGAATAAAACGTGAAGGGGTTTTTCCGAGTCATGGTGAAGAATATTACTGGCAGGATGAGCCCGCCATGAATGACGAGACCGACTATGACCGTGACCATGTACATGCCCAGCTGCCTCGCCACTACTTCCGGGTCACCGATAGCAGCAATTTTCCCACAGATGAGGGAGGCAATGCCTAATGGTGAGTACCTGAGGACAGATTGGTTGAGTTATTAGTTTGGTCAGTTTAGCTGGTTAGAGTTGATTTTTATGTTGCTGAGCCATAATACTTATCTAACTTCTTGACTGACAATCAATACATTTTTTTTGCATCAATTTTGTATTTGTGGAGAATTTTTTTTTTATATATATACACATATAAAAATATATATATATATATTTTTTTTATAAAAATAAAATATTCTCAATATTCTCAGGGAAGCTGCTTTGAAACAATATACAAATATAAATTTGAAGTCCGAATTGAAAATCTGAAAATGTTTACGTTATAATCACACTTACTTTTTTTCTTCACTCATTATAAATGAGTCTTTATTCATATATAGCTGCCTTTACATTTTTAGAAGGGAGTCCCTTGCAATGGGATCATCATATTGGCCCAGTTTCGCAACCTGAACACCATATGAGATGATGTTATCTTATGTGGTCTAAATTTAATTCATCTGAAATGCTGCGTATAAATATTTCACCGTGTGTTATGGTAAGCAACAGATGATGTATATTGTAGCACTTGAATAGTTTACATACTTTGAACGGAAAACACAGAACACATTTAGTTAAAGATGGGACGGTCTCAGTGCTGAGCGGGGACTGTCTTTGTTGTCATATGCTTTTATTTTGGGCTATTTACTTATTCCGTGTTTGTTCTTTTAATGTTAAGGATATATTAGAGTATGAAACAAACATATTCCTTCCCACTGCTTTTGAGCTGTAAAATGGGCTGTCAGATTTACGGATCAAGCGTTTCAGTTCTGCAGACATGATTCATAAGTTCAGCGCTCTATCTGTTTTCTGCTATGTCTGTCTTTGCCAGTGTGGGTATCTGTCTGCGGTTTATGGATATATTACATCCAGAATAAAACTCCCACATTTACTCATGGGAACACAAATACGATGTTGCACTCTCTCAGATTCCTGTGCTGTTTTCTCCCTGACAAATCCCCCACTCTCCCTCTTCCTCACATGCTATATTTTTCTCTCCGTCCAATTCTCTCACTCCGCTGAACATCTGAACATGTTTGAAAGATCCAGACACAATAATTCCTTAGGCTACAGAAGTGTAGGTTTTTGTACTGTTTTATCCCATGCTTCAGGAATCAAAACATGGAGAGATTAATTAGTGTTATTTATAAGTGCATGACACCCATAAAATGGCTCATATAAATGCATTTGTTTCAGTTGCAATAGATATATAATCATGATAAAGGCAGAATACTGACCACATGATCATGGACACCATCTTCATGATGATCTCATTAAGGATGTTGAAGAACTCACTCATGAGCTTCCCCCTCTCTCCCATTTTCCCCATGTAGATGCCAAACGCGATGAAGAACCCAATCAAACCTTGCAACACAGATAGGTGACAAAAATGACAATTAAAAACTGTGAAATTAAACAGAAATTCATCTATTGATAAATCTTAACATTATTTGGTATTATAATAATGCATCACAAATTTAAATGACCCTTTTTGTATTTGCTGGTACTTGAAGTTACATCTACTCTGTATTTTGTGTAAAAAAAACAAAAAACAGAATATACTCGAACCTAAAACATTCATTCCCCACTTCATTTCCAGTTTTTTCATGTTGACAAGGATCGGCTCTGTTTGGTTCTGGACTGGGACCGCTACTTTTTTCACCACCGTTTGAGCCTGAAAAGGGAAGCAAGAAACAGATGATGATTACGTAAAACTATAAGCAAAATTATTTTGGACAGAGTAGTATAGTATAAATATATTATTATCATTAATTATATTAGTAGAATATTATTACTGCATCGTAAATTTTATTTTTATTAGCGAACATTCTATTTAACAGGACAACACAATTAATTATAAAAATAAAACAAATAAGTATAAAGTATGAATTACCATGTAATGTATGGTGAAAATATATAGTAGTCAACAAGATATGTC
The DNA here is from genome assembly GCA_027564155.1 of Gymnocypris eckloni scoliostomus. NCBI lineage: Eukaryota > Metazoa > Chordata > Actinopteri > Cypriniformes > Cyprinidae > Gymnocypris > Gymnocypris eckloni. Next base: position 30,819,084 of record CM050415.1, on the reverse strand, counting down.
TATAGAAAAATATTGTTTTGGAAGTAAACACATAAACTTTTATTATATCTTACTAGTCATAATATTGTTAAGTCTCTATCCTCTACAAGGTTGTTCTCATAAAATATCTTGACCCACTTCCATTAGAAAATAAATGTATTTTTAGCGTGATGTGATGTCATGTGTTGTGCAATGCATTCAAAGCAAACACCCTATCAGGTAAAGAGTTTATGATCCAGGTGGATCCGTTCTGAAATGGTGTATATTAAGCTCTGCAAACGCAATTAGAAGGAACTTCTCAGATGAGAGCTTGGTTATCTGGAATCAGTTTCATACACACCGCAATGTTTATTATGTGCTCTGCTAAGAGCTGTGTCTCATCGGCTGATCGTCGGTCCTCTTTTTCCTGGACATGCTCTGGCCGGGATTTCTAAATTGCATAAATTGTCCAGGTTAAATGTGTGTGCTTGACGCAGACCGTCGTCACACACAAATTGATCTGCGTAGCACCCGTTCAAGCTGAACACATCTTTTGGCTTTGTTTTCAATTGGTTTCATACTTGATGAAAGTAAAGCCTGCAAAGAAGTTTGACCAATGCAGGCATTATACATAATCAACCAATCATGGCACGTGAGAAGGTGGGATCTACAGAGAACCAATGCAAATTGTAGACATTTTAATAATAATAATTAGTTACATTTATATAGCGCTTTTCTCTCAAAGGCACTCAAAGAGCTTTACATAGTAAGGGGGAGTCTCCTCATCCACCACCAATGTGCAGCATCCACCTGGATGATGTGACGGCAGCCATATTGTGCCAGAACACCCACCACACACCAGCTTACTGGTGGAGAGGAGACAGAGTGATGAAGCCAATCAGTGTATGGGGATGATTAGGAGGCCATGATGGTCAGAGGCCAATGGGCGAACTTAAGGCAATTAAGAAATCTCAGCCAGGACACATTTAGGTTAAAGAGGTTGCATGGTCACCATAAGCATTCAAAAGCCTCACTTATTTAGAATAAATGGAAGAATTTTTTTTTATGTATTCCCCAATTGTAAGTTGCTTTGGATAAAAGCGTCTGAAAATTGATTAAATGTATATGTAAGAACAAGTGCTTCTGCAATACTAAACATCAACCAGTGTGAACGTAAGATATCGTTAAATCCATTTAAAAAGGAGTGCACATCACAAATATGTAGAGTAACACCACTTCTCTTCTGGCTCTCAACGGAGGCAGTCGCTTTCTCTCCCCGTCCTCACCCTTTTCTTCCCTGCTTTGCTCCCTTGTCTCGTGAGAGACTCTCTGCACTGCTCTCCAAACTAAAATATTATGGATTAACTGGTCTCTTAATGCACTGACACTATCGAAACTTGCTCGGGAACCTGACTGCCCTGACGGAACGTCGAGAGCCGCTAACGATGGACGCGTGGGAGAGGTGGCGAATCGTGTGTCTTATGCGGCTCTTTCCGTGGAGGACATTGATATCTACCTATTCGGAACCATGATAACAGATATTTTGTTGATTGGATTAGGCTTTGCCCTGGGTTATCAAGAATTCAGAAAACGGAACAGCTGTCCAAAGCCCCACAAGGCTGCCCGTATGATTGAAGCTGTGGGAAGAGCGGTCAGCATTGAGACTGAACTATAATCGCAATATGGATTCTACCAAGGAGAAGTTCACGGCTTTACAAAGGGAAATTGATTAAAATGGAGACCAAAATGGTCAAAATGGACAGAGAGTAGCCTGCAAAATTGAATGTTTACTCGCCCAAAGACAAAACAATCTTATCTTTTCTGGCTCCCCACAGTGGCCTTTGGCAAGGTCTGTTGCTGGAATAAACCCCGGAGAGCAATGCAGTGAGACACTCGCTCCTCCCCACCCTACAGACATTACAGACATTGCCCCCCCAGAGCATTCGCCTCTGTTCGCGATCCGCTGGCCTGGTCAAGCGGGTCTGACCAGCGCCCGGATCAGTGGCTGCGGGATCAGATGGCTGCTTGCTGGGCCGGATTCACTTCCCTGTGGCTATGTCGTATGTGCTTTTGTGTTGCTGAGGTGTTTTTCCTGTTCTCACACTGTACTCCCCAAGGAGCATAGTCTGGGGATTATTTTTTTCTCCTCCCTTTCCTCATGTAAATGCTGTATTTTTCTTCAATTCTACTTGCATTTCACTACTGATTATACTTGTATGATTGTGTATGTGACGAATAATAATAAAGAACCTTGAATAATGTACAACATTTTAAGCCCAGCATTTTCATTTTATATTTTAGTTTAGAAAAAAGGACTTTCTATACAACAACCGGTTCCAAAGTAGCGAGCGAAATTTGGCTCTTGTAATTAAGTTGGATGCAGGAATTACAGCTTACAACACAGCTGAAATTGCAATTTAAAAATGGGAATTGGAAAATAAATGTACTTTTTTATCTGACAGCAAACAGCAGGAAAAAAACTATGCTTAAATTAACATAATACAATAATCATCCATCGTTAGGATTGCAAAATAAATAGGTCACTTTAAAAGAGAAGAGAAAATGATTCTCATATTGTTTGTTGGCCAAACTCTGCACAAATTCATCTGTCACTTGTTGGAAACAAGACAAATTAGGCAGATGGACAGGACAGGTTGCGTGATATGTCCTCATGCTTAAAACCTATGAACAAACAATGTAAAAAAAAAACAGGCGTGAACCATTGGCTACAGACAGCATGAAACCATCTGTCAATTGGGATATGACCCCAGGATCCCAATATACATCACAAGCAACCCGGTGCGCCACTGTTCTGAAAGAACCACATTCTCTAAACAACAGAAATGCAATGAAATGACAAAAAAAATATTTAAACAGAGCACAAATACAGAGAAAAGTCCGAAAAATAATAATCGCCCAAAAGTCATCAGAGACGTCCATGATATCTCTCATCCATGATATCTCTGTTTGTGGGCGGGACCCGATTTCATGGTAAACCACTGAACCCAAGTGCATACTGGGTGATCTTGTGATTAGATTTTAAACTTTCCAAAGCACAAGCACAATTTTTTACCTGTTGAAAACAGGCCTGGACCAGGTTCTCAGGGAAAAGGTTTCGGATCAGATCCAAAAAGGCGTCCATACTGCTCACTTCTTGGTTCTTGGAGGCATATTTGACCTGACTGGACCTGAGTTTTGGGTTCCCAGGGTGTATTCCAAGCACCAGGATGACACCCAGAACAGCAGCGATTATTGTGGTGGACATGTAGTACACCATTGCTCTGGTGCCCATTCTTCCACTGGAGCGAGCATCCAGACCGGCCAGGCCTGCGAGCCAGTCAGAAGAAGAGAGAGATCTTTTATCAACAAAGATAAATGGCTTCTGTTCTGGTGCTGTAGACACTCTGTTTCCATTTAGCAATCTTAAAACACAACACATGTGATTGAGGACTGACCTGTGATGAGACTGGAGATGATGAGGGGCAGGATGAGCATCTTCAGCATTCTCATTAGGATGTCTCCAGGAAAGGAAACCAGCACGAGAGTGTTTGTGTCCAGATCAGGAACATAACGCAGCATCATGCCCAGCACGGTGCCCGCTATAACACCTGTGAGAGTGACAATTACACTGGTTATGTTCAGCCTGCTTATTAAAAGGTGTATGGATCATTGTAGGACACTGGGTTTTTCACATGCAGCACTGCACAACTGTCCTGTCTCTGCAACATCTCAAACTACTGTTGTATAAACAGTGTCACTACATTGGGGCCAAACAATTTGCTGAGAACTTGCTATTTTGGTATTTGTCTGCGGTTTGACCGATGATCACACTTATGAAACCACAGACAAGGTTTATCTTTTATATTTCCAAGAATGTAAGTATAAAGAATGAGTAGATGAAAGCTGATGATAAAGGCTCACAAACTGAGATTTTTACATATATATATAATACAAAACATATATACATTGTTTTAGACCCAAAATAGTAGTATTTTAATTTTCATGACCATCTCTTTCCTCTTTCCTGCTGCTGTGCCTTAAACGCCCCCTTTTTGCATACACAATTAACTAATCTCTTCCCGTTTATTATCAACAATTTTAGAGATAACACCATCTCTCTTGCTTTGTCCTTATCACCTCACTATGACTTGCTAGGCTTTATCTGTTTATGACCATCAAACAGGCAATAAAATGGCAAATGTATTTAATCCACTGAACTTCCAAGGAAGGAGTCACAGACAGCTCTGAAGTTGTGTACAAACACTCCCACACATGCATACATGCACGCACATACACACACACACACGAGCACACCTATTATGGTGAGGGCAAGGAGCAGGTTGCGTGAAAACCAGCCGCATTGTTGGTTTGTGTTGTCTTTTGATTCTGCTTTCACTCCCTCGTCCATCTGCAATGCCGCACTTGTCTGGTTGCCCAAATGCTTATTCGTCATTCTATCTGTATAAGTCAAGAGAAAGAGAGAAAGAAAGGAAAAAAATCCAAGGTAAATAAACAGTGATGATCACTTAAACATCCCTACCTTTCCCCTCCCTACCCTTCACTTTATGCCTCCAGTGAACTCTGGCTGTTATTCAAGGGGTCAGGGGGTCAAGTTTTTGCTGGTTAGCACTGCCCAGTTAGACCCTACTGGTTGATACCATTGACTGTAAAAAAAAAGATGGATGATGCTTCTCCACTTCTTTCAACTATAGAAAAGTGAAGCCAGAACCTCCCAGTATGGCCACTGTCATCTTGCGCTGATGATGCCATTTGGAGCCCAGGTCTGTTGTCATGAGTTGGAGCCGTGGTATCAAAGTCGCCCCAAAACTCCTCATAATCAAAACTCATAATCTTGACACCACACCCTGTTTTTAAAGAATCAAATAACAAACTAAAAGCAAACTTATCCACCTAATTCTTCAACGCAGAAGTAAGCCTGTGGACGAGACTTCTGGTTCATTAACGAAAATAAAGGTGTTTGCACTACAAACAAGTGTGTTCATAATTAAGATAGTACATTGCAAATATATGGTAAGACACACCAATTTGCAATATCAAGCAGCAAAACGAGCGGTTTTGTACAACAAAAAGTAGCTGGACGCGATGAGACCAGAAACCATAAAATGTACAAATGGCCGTTCCTGCTCTTACGGGAAAAATAAGGTGGATTAGAAAAACAAACAACTGAACATGCATCAGCATGAGGAGAAAATGACAGAAAACATCTTTGGAAAAAATTTATTTGAAGTGTAATTTATTTATTTATTTTGCCTCAAGTCTCATTTGTTTACATTGTGAGGGCAGGGTTTATGACCCGTACTGCAGCCAGATGGCGATCAAAATGTTTTGGCTTCACTTTTAAAGGACATGTGAGGCACACTTGGTTGATACCAAATCGACTCAACTATACTGCCAAAAAGCATCTTTCTCCCATTAAGTTTTGCAATATGTACCCTACCGTTTAAAAGTGTGGGGTCGGTAAGATCCATCTCTCTCTCTCTCTCTCTCTCTCTCTCTCTGTGTGTGTGTGTGTGTGTGTGTGTGTGTGTGTGTGGTTTAGGTATATCCTATGTTATAGGGACAAAATGTCCCCACAAATATGGCAATATCCAAAATTATGTTTTGGTCTCCACAAGGAAAAAATCTAAAAAAGTTTTATGTGAGGGGTAGGTATAGGGTATGGGTATAGAAAATAGCATTTGTATAGTATAAAAACCACTACGTCAATGGGATGTCCCGATAAAACATGGAAAACCAATGTGTGTGTTAAAAATATTAGGGTAAGTGGTTGCAATCAATTTATTTCAGCAACATTTAAATAAACACATTTAGTTGACTGACTTTCAACCAATTGTTTTTTATTTAAATGTAGCTAAAATATTTTTTTTTGCAACCACTTCCCTTAATAAAATGTATGTGTGTGTGTGTGTGTGTGTGTGTGTTTCTTTACAGTGCATTTATTCTTCACTATGAAAATATATTAAATAAATATATTAATGTTAAATATATACATATCACATAACTGATTATCGCTGTGACTAAAAATGGTTAAATTACATTTTCTAATTCAATTAAAGCAAGTTTATATGTTTACATTTACATTTATGCATTTAGCAGATGCTTTTATCCAAAGCGACTTACAGTGCATTCAGGCTATACATTTTTTTAATCAGTATGTGATGTTCAACAAATCTAATAAGAAAAAATACTCAAATAAATCTATATTTTCAGTCAGGCACTGAGTAAGGTGGTTATCATCTTGTACAGAACGTATGGAAGCTGAGTAATAGCCATTAAGATAAATGGGAATGCTAAGGAATTGATTTCTGCAGGTCTGATAAACTTTCTTTGTCACGTCCTGTTTCTAAAAATGGCTCTATAGACAAATACTAGTGCAATGACGAATAACAATTCAAAATATATTTCCCAATACCCAAAGCTCTCTTTCTATCATACAAATGAGCAGTGGCTAAGCAAAACAATTCACCAGAATGACAACAAACTTAGTGTGTGTATAAAAGTCACATTAGTAATAGAAAAACACAAAGACTACAGAGATAGATGATGTCTGAGACTGATGAACTATAGTTGTGGATGAGATTAAAACCCATACAACTAATGCATTGGTCACAAATGTTTTGCCTCAGCAACACAGGCCTATATTATAGCAGGACTGTGATGATAGGCTCGTGAAATTGCATCTGAAAGCCTTGAACGACCCTCTGCTGTGTTTACATGAGCATGCCGACACATAACACACCACATTACCATAATTGGTCATTATTATTTTCATCTGTCGCCGTTTATGCTCATGACAATGGAGGCCAATGTATCGCACAGCCTCATTTGATTGTATTCCTCATTTTTAATCTTTAAATGATTTATTTATGACTGACTATGACCAAGTCTTTGTACTGACAATCTAAAATGCATAAATAAACAAAAGGTTTATTATAAACTTCCCAAGAAATATCTGCACCACACATGTTGCTTTTCTCATCCGTAGCAAGCAGTTGGCAATTCCGTGATCCGTATGATCACTGAAACAGTCAAGCAAGATATTTACTTCTCGTGCATCTTACAGCTGTTTCTCCTATAACACTCTGCCTCTTTTATAAAGAGAAATCAAATGATGCTGAAATGGAGGCCTGGTTCGGTAAGTTACTGAATTCACCGATCGCAAAAGAACAAAACCACAAAGCCTTGCAAGAAAACATTATAAACCTCTTTCCAATCTTTTAATCTTCTAAACTGCTACTTCTAAAGCGCTCCCTTCCACGCACACACAGACACGCCCATATATACTCTGTCAAACCTCCATATGGGAATAATACACAGCTCCTGCTCCTTTAGAATACCATTTCACTGCCAAGTGTGGCCGATAAACATTTCATCAGCCTCGGCCCATTATAAACATCTGCCTGAAGCCGGACACTGATTGAGGTGGGAGAAACTGAGGGTTGAGAATGAGACATATATAATAAACACATGTGTTCAGAAGAAAGCAAGAGCTGAAAGACAGAGCGACAAACATCTGTGAATGGCATCATCGTGAAAAATAATTCTTGTGTCTTTTAACTAGATGAGAGAAATACTCACCCGAGTTTCCCGTCTTGGCCTTTTTGCCCTTTCTCTTCTTACCGTTTTTCAGTGCTGTTTGGTTCTGACTCTTTGACCTGCATTTTTCTTTATTTCTCTGTATGTTCCCTGTCCTGTTCATCTGTTTGTTCTTCATCTCGGATTTAAACTAAAACAACAGTTGCTGCTCAGACAAAGACGTATTGGCAACACTACTGAAATGTTTTTTTTTTTGGATGGGGAGGGAGGGAAGTCATTTGCCAAGTTTCAATTGCACAAACATAATCCCTCATGGGAGAAGAGAGAGAGAGAGTGAGAAAGAGAAGCTTATGACTCGTGAGTCTGTATCCCTTTTAACAATACCTCACAATTTTTCCTGAAGTCGTGAGTTTAAACCCGTTTTCATGAAGGTCTCCGCATTCAAACACAGGCAACAACATGCCAGAACTGCACCTATAAAAATGAAGCGCTGCTACATTCTGCAAATCCCTTTTTTGTAGAGTTGCTTTGTTTTTCAGAAAGGAGGTTACAGGTTGTAACCAAGTAAGTCACTTTAAGTCACACCGCTGGTGGGAGGTCACAGTTTTCAAGAAAGGTCAGGATGTTTGTGAAACACTGAGGAATGACAGTCAACAAGTCAGTCACAATGACTTCAATTCATGAAAAAAAACGGATAGCCTTTGCAATAATAAAGAGCAATTACTCTCACAATGAAATGCATAAATTAATGTGCTCTTAAGCCATGATGCAGATCTGTAAGATCAGTCAGAGTCACAATGCATCCCTCCCCTGATAAATTATGTGACCTTTTTCTTTTCCACCAATCCAGACTGATTTATGAATAAGAACATGAAGAGGATTGGCCACCATAATGTAAGAGCTTTAGCTGTCAGTCAGAAGATAACCTGTAATATCCCAAAATATCTTCTTTCATCTTCCAATGAAGAAAAAAAAAGGTTTGGACAACTGTACAGAAAAAAAATCTACTAATGGTTCCCTTCTGAGTTTCCATTCATATGTTTGAACAAAATGTGGGATATTGCGATATTTGGTAAGATATTGTGCCATTATTTGGGCCCAGTGCTGCATTAAGTGGCATTCTCACAGGATGAGAGATGGAACACAACGGAATCTCGAGACGTGTTTTTAGATTAACTACGTCTGACAGCAGTATCAAAAAATGCAAAGCAGACTATGTGAAGCGCTGAACAAACCCAGACATTGTGCAACAGCCTAAATGCGTCCATCTGGTACATGCGTACACAGACCAACATTTAAAAAGAAAGCATATGGAATATGCAAGGAATAATGCATTCCAAAATTACTGCAAAATAAACCAAATAATCAGGGCCCTGAGGCTAATGGTAGCTGCTTTACTAACCAGATAAAAAAATTAGGCCATGAAATTTTATTTGCTTTGCAATTATTTTATACTTTTACTTGTATATTACATTGAATTACATTGATTACATACCATTTGCGTTTGAACGAAATGCTGAAAATTAAGTCCATGGTGCGAAAGTAATACGAGACAAGAGAGTAACACTGGAGTGGTCAGATACGGTGGCCAATGAATTCCACAGCGGACTAATAGGAATAATGCATTCTAAAGGGCTTTGTAAATTTTTTGTAACAATTTTTTTGTTTGTTTGCCATTTTGCCGTTTTTTATTATGACAGGACAGTATTTAGAAAAGTGGGAGAGAGTGAAGGGGGACCGGATCGAGAAAGGTCCACGAGCTGGGACTCGAACTCGGGTTGGCCGAAGTGCAATGGCGCTCTATGCCGGTGTGCTGCCCATGAGGCTATTGGCGCCGAAAGCCCTTGCAAAAATTACATGAACCGTAATGTACAGTATAAGCAAGTACCTTTTGTGATGAGTAAAGTTGAGTGGATTTTAGGGGGTCTGGGTATTGCTATTTTAAACATCATTGATTCTAATAATAGTTTTGTGGGGTGTAAAGTCTTTCTTCAGCTTACACCAAAAAGAACACATTACAACTCAAGGATATAATTTCCATTGAACACCATCAATGGAATCAAATGATAATTGATCTCAAAAACTAAATAAAATGAAGTCTTAACTTGCTGGTTGCTACAGTACCATATCTCGAGGCAAGGACTATGTATTCTACTTAGACACTATTTATTTCCTACACTTACTGACACTTAATGAACATTAGCTGAGATCATTCCTCAAACAAGCAACCAGAAAATGCCTAAAGCTTAGCCGAACTAAGCTGCTGGACTTTAGCCATCTCAAACAGAACAGGTTCGGTTTACAGTTGCAAGCTCTTTATGACAGAACAGGATGCTCAGGAATGAAATAGATGAAACGATCAGCCGCAGGCAAAACTACAGCTTACCAAAAAAACAATCTCGGTTGGCCTCCTTTTGTAGATCACACAGTGTGGAAATGGAGATTCTGGGGGTTTTAATCAGTGTGCCAGAAGTTGTTAGATAGAGAGATATCACTTTTACTCCTCCAGTTATAAGACTTGACATTGCGGTCAAAACAAAATCCCTGGAAGACAGAAAGGCCTGGGGGAATCCTTTTAGACAGCTAGCCAAGAAGCAAAATAAGCAAGTGAGAAAAACATTAGTGTAATGGAGATAAACCTTGACCAAGCCTGGTTTAAGACAGTTTATCTAGTCTTCCAATCTTGACCAGCTGACTAAAACCGCTATTAAAACCATCACACAGGGACACCTGCTAACCACTTAGCTGTTTTTTTTCTAGAGGTAAGTTGGAGGAGGTAACAATGTGTTTCTTGTGGTTTGGCTGCCCTTATTTGCAGGAGCTTCAGTGACGTTGTGTAAGATAGCATTGTCAAACAAAATGAAAAAGTTATATAAACAAGTTTGAACAACCACATTTCTGTCATATTACAGATAACTTTGTCCAATTAGTGGCTTAAACTAAACAGGAGAACAACTGGAGAATAAGACCTTATGGATGTTTGTTTCAGGATACATTCTGTTTTTAGTTTCTGTTTGCTTGGTTTATTATTATAGTGATTTTTGCCTTTGCACATGCACATGTCTATATTTGATTATTTATTGATCACTTATTCTTTTTGCTTGTTTTCTAGATGTTAATGCTAATATAAAATCACAACTGGATTTCAACATATCTGGGTAATTATGCTTTATAAGAGAATAAGGGAGAGTCGTGTTGTATCTTGTCCTCCAGAATCGCCATTGATGACAAGGTGTATTCGGATGTCTGAATGTGTGGTCAGTTTGTGTGTGTGTGTGTGTGTGTGTGTGTCTGATGATTATTTCCTGAGGTTGATTGTTTGATGTGGGCTTTGCAAAGGGATAGATATATAATCCCATAACTCTCTGCCTCAGTGAGAAAATGGAAGAAACACGGTGACAGACTGGACACCACATTTATCTTTCAACCTCACACATGAACTATACAAACTAGACCCATCCACATAATCTCATTAAATATGGATGAGTCAAATACATTTACGATTATTATTTAAGCCACTTTGAATTTAAACGATATATTTGATCAGTTACATGATCTTGATGTTACTAGCACTGCGTTCTACAGTTTGAGCTAAATAAATTTATACATATTATTAATTCAGAATTATATTTTAAATATACTTCGAAATGTACTTTACTTTTTACTCTATTGGCAGTTTTAAATGCATAAAACAAACTGAATTATGTTACATTTTCCAATGGGATAATACAAATAATAATAATACACTTTATTCATCAATTATTCATGTCATAATATAGTATGCAATTTCTATTCTCAAGTACGAAACATTATGCTAAGGAAGTTTAGGTATTTTAACTGGACAAAGAGATAAAAAAATATTAAGAAGCCGTGCATCTTGACCTTTTGCCAGAATGTGAGCATAAACTATGAAAATATGTTTTAGACTGATGTAAAGCAATGAGCAATGTATTCTGCACATTATGTATACTGTAAAGTAAGACTGTTATTACTTATTTTGCCTGCATGTGGTTAATTTTGAAGGGGTGAGCTAGCACATCTGCAGGTAGATGTGTGTAAGTCCATCTGGGGGCTTATTGCTTTGCATGTGTATGGTCATCTTGCTTAACCACACACATCCATGCACACACACACACACACAAACTTGCACACACCCTCCCCCTTGCCCCTCTAGCTCTGACTATAATCTGAGTGTATTAATCTGTTGTTTGAACTCCTTAAGCGCAGACTGTCTATCACATCTGCTCGCCTCACCCTGCTAAAGCTTTGCTATTTATAAATCCTCAATTCCCCCTTCTCTATTTCTCTACTGCAAGTTTTTCCCTAACTGAGCCCTGCAGGAACCCTCATTTTACCTTACTAAATCCCTGTCAATCTGCCCTTAAGCTCCATGTCTGCAGAATCAACTCTTTCGTTACTTCATTTCTGAAGCCACCCTGGTCTCCACTCATTGTGACACAATAATGTGTCTCAATCTAGCGATCTGTCTATGGCTGGTTGACTCCTCTTTCACTAGTGCCTCTAATGAAGCATGCCTCATTCATAATCTGCACTTCCAAACCATCCATCATCTCTCTGACACTTCATACTACCACTATGCTCAAAGAATGCCCAACCAAGGCTACTTGTTAACTGATATGCTGTTAAGTTTGCAGCAATGACATATGCAATGACAATACTGAGAGGAATTTAAAGGCAAAAAGGAAACACCATGCATGCTTTAACAATCATGGACGGCCGATGATAATCATGTGTAAGAACTCATGTAAAGGACTTTATGTCCAATATACAGTGTTTTAGCATGTCATAATACAACAAGCCCAATTAAATAAAGCATGAACAAAAATATAGATACAATTCTATGGCGTACTGAGAAGGTAAGGGACAAGTTTAAACAGAAACAAGAACAGTAACATGCAGTAGATCATAGTCTTACCTGTGCTGTTGTGCCGTCTCCCATCCAACAAGATTTAGGCATTAGGAAAGAGACATGTGAAAAGAATTGACAGAGGGTGAGAAAGAGAGAGATGGAGAGAGAGAGAGAGAAAGAGACGAGGCAAAGTCACAGTCTTTGCGTCATCTGAGAAAATTCTCAGATTAATAAAAACGGTTTGATTCCCTGAGCCTGGCTTGTTCACTCAGCCTCTCTCTCTTTTGCTCTCTATCCCTCTTTTTCTCATTTTCACACTGACACTATCCCAATCAAAGCTATTTTATTAATCCTCCAAAATCCTGTTATTTTGTCAGCAATGTCTGCTTTCACCAACTAATACATAATCAGATTAATTGATTGAATTATGGACAGACAGACAGACAGACAGACAGACAGACAGACAGACAGACAGATAGACAGATAGATAGATAGATAGATAGATAGATAGATAGATAGATAGATAGATAGATAGATAGATAGATAGATAGATTAATGAATGGTTCGGTGCATGAGGCCTAGGCTACAATGAATACTGGCAATTCACCCCCAATTCAGGAGGGGACGCCCGCAATAATACAACACTTTTTGATAACTGCCAGCAGAAGAACAGGTGAATACCATGAGTTGAGCACTTGAAAACAATGCCCAATCGTGATCGGAAGTCCGGTTCTTTCAGACAGTTCATTACAATGAACCAGTTAAAAAAAAAACGGTTCATCGGTTCTTTTACGCCCTAACGTAATGACGTCATTCGCGATGACGTAATGATATAATCTATCGTCTCGGACCGGTGTCGTGCCGAATTCTGCACCCTGCCAGATTATGCATCCCTAGTGTTGGTAGGTTTAGGCGTAGGTGTGGGGGAGGGGTTAGGATTAGGGGTGGGGTTTGGATTAAGCAATCGGGTAGCGATTTCAATGAGGGGATGCATAATCTGGCAGGGGTGCAGATTTCGGCACAACACCGGGATGAAAATACACATTCAAATATATAAAGTCAGTAATCATACCTTCAGTCAGTTAAAACATCATAATCATAATCATCTTTAAAGTTTACAATAAGTCTTGAATGAATAAATTAGTTGTCATCAGGCAGAAACTATAATCCAGTTACTATACATAATCCATTTATTTGTTATTAAATAAACTTAAGTTTCGCCCTCATACAGGTCCTCGGTTTACCTGTGCCATGGCATTAGCACAGAATCAGTTGTCCAAAATACCTAGTTTGGTTCAGACGTGCTGTGTCAGTCATAGAAGGTAATCACTGTTCGCTGAATCACGCAGGAGCAGTACCATCAGCTCATCGGTTCTCAAAGCGGACGTGTCCGAAAGAAACAGTTCTCGGTTCAGTGTACTGGTGATCCGAAAACCGTTGCAACCCATTCTTGACTTGAGAACAAGAACCGCTCTAACTGGCACACTGCATGCACATTCAGTGTATTAGCTGCTCTGCTCGTGCTCATCATCAGTTCTATTTCATACAAACTCTATTTGTGATTGTGTCATCTCATTAACTATAATTACAGCACAGGTATTTCATAAATCATCCCTTATTACTATTAAACATAGAGTCTTAATTATGGTCCAACAGCCCTGACAAACCCCTTTGGCCTATAACCTAACAGAATCTTCAACTAAATAAAGTACAGAGATTAGATACATTAATCTTAAAAAAAAAAATGTTTTATATTATCACACTTTCTGATGTTTAACAAAATATTTGGATAACATGATTTTTGTCCGCTCGAAAAATGACATGCATGCGCAGTATCATCGGATCATCGGTTCTCAAATCGGACGTGTCCGAAAGAAACGGTTCTCAGTTCAGTGTACTGGGGATCCGAAAACCGCTGCAACCAGTTCTTGACTCGAGAACGAGAACTGCTCTAGCAGTGGGAGTGTTGACCAAGCTGGTCTCAAGTTGAACACTGAAAAATGTCTGCTGCGAAAGAGTCAACTCAGGTACTTAGGACACGTCATAGACAAGGAGGGCATACGCCCAGATACAACTAGGGTCATCGCTTTGAATTTCCACATTCGACATTCTGCTTATCGATTCCGATTCTTTTCGGGTTTTGAGTTTCGATTCCAATGATTAAATAATGATATCAAACATTTATCGGTTCAAACCATTGCACCAGCGGGTCTCGAACCCGGATGCTGGCGTGGAGGCGGGCGCTGGAGGCTAAAGTTAGCTCAGCGCCGCTAGAGCGCTTTTGGGGAGTGAGGTTTACCAGCCCTGGCATACATACATGCATGCACAGTTTGCAGCTTTAATCACCTTTTTGGTAATTTCATGACTTAACTGACGACAGTATGCAGTTTCTTACCTTATTTATGATGAGTTGTAGGGCGCGCACAGTGAGCCACAGGACAGAAAGTTTGTTTTACTGACATATAGCCTAACAGCATCTCGTTGTTCTGAAGCGGCTGGTGTACCTTTTCCGTTTATTTGACTCGCGCGCTGGCGCTGAGGCAAAGCTGCAGGCATCTGAAAAGTCCCGCTTGATGGGGATGCAAAAATACAAGGTGGCCTTAATAAAGGCTTTTCTTCATAGGCGGAGTTTCACATTTTGCCTGGGGGCACCACCGTAGACCATGAGCTATGATACACACGTATATAATTTTTTACAAATTATTTATAGCCTATATGAGCTCTTTCCAAAACGCTATAAATCCATTTAATAGTTTTCATGAAATGACATTTTGTTACCTAGGCCCATACATTTTGTTAATATTCAATTTATCATGTTAAAATGGTCTGTTGGCTCAGTCTGAACATGTTAAAACAATGATTGCCCAAACACGGGTCCGCACCATCACACCGGGGTCTCAAACCGGTTTCCGGCGGGAGGGCGCTTAACAAAGCAAAGGCCAGCTGCCAGTCGCTAGAGCTTTGTGAGGTCAGGAGAGTGAGGTACATTTTAAACAAGGAAATATAGCGAGGCATGAAACATTGATGGAGCAGTGAATATGTTCAGTACACAGCAAAATGGCATACGAACTCATATTTGTTATCGCTTTTGGAAAAAGCTCTTCATATTTTCTTCTTCATTTAAAATACATGTACAACAACGACTGGTTGGCTATACAAAGAGTGGAATAAGCATATATTACCTAATGTAGAAGAATCTTTTCCGATTTATGATCCACGATCTTCTCCAGATAAATTTCAAATGCTTATGTGCAGTATGGAAAGATCGGAAAATCTGTCCTGAGACATCGTAGATCGGAGCCAGTTTCTGATTCTTCTCATCACGGAGATTTTTTTTTTTTTTTTAAATTATACCATAAACATACAATGCAAATAAATGAGACAATGTGAAAATATTTTTGTATTTATAGATCTGACAAAATCGATTGGCTCTGATTTGGGGGCAGCCGCCCCCCAAACTTATGCTTTTCTTGTCAAGAAAAAGGGACAACAACTGCAGTTTTGAGCAGGGTGGCCAAGCTTAGATCAGTGGTGGCACTGCTACAGATGAACCAAGTGATCACAACATTGTAATCGCACACATCAAAGGTTGAGAAATGAAACAGACAAATCATTTTCTTTTAGGAATAGAATCACGTTAGTGTTTGAGTCATGTTCGTGATCTTTAACGATCTATTAAATTAATGTCATGTTGGTGGTGACACCTCTCTTGCAACATGTTTAGCTATCACATATATTATACTTCTTCACAGATATCACAGATATTAGGCTTCTGATCGCAAATATAGCCAAACTTTGGAGGCTTGGATTAGCGAGCAAGGTCCTGGCAGATCGCTAGATCACACTTGTCCTCACAGATGAAGAACAAAAAAGTGCATAGGAATCGATAGGCGGAATCGACATTTTTATTTGACAACAAGTATCCGATTCCTGACCTTAAGTATCCGATTCTGGAATCGGAATCGATTTTCGATTCCCAACCCTAGATACAACCAAAATCAAAGCTATCATGCACCTGGAAAAGCCACAGAACATCTCAATGCTAAGGAGAATGCTTGTGTAAAAGGGTTTTTGTGTATTTCAGAGCCATTGAATGCTTTAGTAGCAGAAGTCATTCGGGTTCAGAAAACCATGCAGCCAAAGGTTGATGTGGTGGATAAGTTGTTGGAAGCCTGTGAGAAGGCGTTTTAGACACTTATAGCTTTTACCAGTGCCTCTGTGCTTGCTTATGCTGACTTGGAGATAGATGCAAGTTTTTAAGGTTTGGGTGCTGTTTTGTCGCAGGAGCACTAGGGCAAATGTCGACCAGTTGCTTATGCAAGTCGAGGGTTGAGGCCAGCAGAACGCAATATGCGAAACTATAGTTCAATGAAGTTGGAATCTGTGGCTCTAAAAAATCTGTGGCTGAAAAATTTTGAGAGTATCTGCTGGGCAATAAATGTACAGTATATACTGATAACAACCCTCTTAGTCATTTGCAGACAGCAAAGCTGGGGTCACTGGAACAAAGGTGGGTAAATCAGCTTGTAGAGTTTGATTTGGGTATCAAATACAAGCCTGGACACAATAATGGCAATGCTGATGCCTTGTCTAGACAAAGCTCCACCCCTTTGGTGGAGCTGGCTTCGATTGCAGTTGTAACCGAACAAATACGCCAGTCTGTTACTGATCAGGGTCAGGTCTCCAGCGTTAATAGTGTAGCTATCTTTCCTAGACCGTTGAAAGAAAATGTGGGTGTGTTGCAGGAAGCTGATTCTGTCATAGGAAGGTTCATGGTATACTGGGACGGTAAGCAGCCAACAACATCACAAGAACGCTCTTTCGAACAACCAGAGGTCTTGGAGCTGGTTCGTCAGTGGGAGAAGTTTGTTTGCACATTCCTCTTGCACATCCCTGTTTATATTATTATTTATTAAGTCCACAGTATACTGTATTGCACATTTTATTTCATTGCACATTTAACCCCTTTTTTTATTCTTACCTATATTTATATATATGCTCTTGTATTATGTTTCATTTTTTTATTTTTGCACTGTCCACTGAGCGGACCTGTCCTGATTTACAACATTGATTATATCCTGTATAATTGTATGACGAAAGAACCTTGTACCTTGAACCAACTTTTGGTGCTTTTGGCAGTGTGGGCATAGGCGGAGTTTGGGGCCCACTGCCCCAGATCAGATTAATCGATTGTAAAATACAAAATATTTTCACATTGTCTCATTATTTGCATTATCGTATTTTAATGAGTATGTTAAGGCTTAATTATTTGTAATTCATGTAAAAAAATAAAAATAAAATCAGAGCTCAAGGTCACCAGTGGTGCCCCAGGCAAAATGTGAAACTCCGTCTATGGTGGGCAGGTGACAACCTGCAGGAAAATGAAATCAGCATCTTTAAAAGCTGGTCAGCAGAAGAAAGCATGAAGTGCTCCAAAATGTTTTGTAAATGGTGCAGTGATGTTTTCAAAACACAATGGACCAACACAGCAGATGACATTGCACCCCAAATCATCACAGACTGTGGTAACTGAACACTGGACTTCAAGCAACTTGGGCTATGAGCTTCTCCACCCTTCGTCCAGACTCTAGGACCTTGGTTTCCAAATGAAATACAAAACTTGCTCTCATCTGAAAAGAGGACTTTGGACCACTGGGCAACAGTCCAGTTCTTCTTTGTAGCCCAGGTAAGACGCCTGACGACAACTGTAGTCAAATTCCTTGACATGTGTTTTGATACCTTGACCCCAGCCTCAGTCCATTTGTGAAGTTCACCCAAATTCTGAATCGATTTTGCTTGACAATCCTCATAAGGTTCTCTGGGTTGTGCATCTTTTCTTCCACACTTTTTCCTTCCACTCAAGTTAACATGCTTGACACAGCACTCTGTGAAGCCAGCTTTGCCAATTATTTTTGTAGCTTACCCTCCTTTGAAGGGTGTCCATGAAGTCTTCTGGACAACTGTCAGATCAGCAGTTCCCCATGTGTAGCTCCAAACTAAGAGACCATTTTGAAGGCTAGGGAAACCTTTGTGAGTTGATTAGCTGATTGGCATGTCACCATTTTCTAATTTGTTGAGATAGTGAATTGGTGTTAAATGTGAGCCAAAATCATCACAATTAAAAGAACCAAAGACATAAACTGCTTCAGTCTGTGTGCATTGAAACTTATTTAATACACGAGTTTCACAATTTGAGTTGAATTACTGAAATAAATGAACTTTTCCTCGAGATTCTAATTTATTGAGATGCACCTGCAGTATAAACAGTTTAATGGTGCTTCATGCAATGTGCTTCTTATCCCTTAGGTGGCGATAGAGGGTTTAAAAAGGTCTTGGTACTAGCTGAGAAGCCAGTGGGTTTCAGCTGTCTGAGTAGCCACACGTGTTCCTGTATGCTGAAAACGATTTGATGTTAATAAAGCGGAGACGCTTACGAAAATAAGTGCATTGTTCACACAGAGGAGTGATGTCATACCTCAGTAAAATATTATTATTTATTAAGTCCACACTTATATGCACTTTGAATGGAACATTTACGTTTGCTTCGAACTAGAATCATGGCGGAATATTCTGTGATATCCACTTTACAGGGCACTTATACGTTCGAATAGAACAAACTTTTGAAGCGATTAGAGTAACATACGAAATGTGCAGGACTGGAATTGAGAACTGCTGCTTTAAACACTTAACTGTTTGGGAAATGGAGCTTTGTGCTCGTATATCCTACCCCTCTCATTCGGCACAAATATTCCATAATATTTTCATATTTGCAATGTAACGTATCTGAATGCTAAACTATTATTTATTATGTAAGGCTTTGTACTTCAGTCGCATTCCAACGGTGACACAGAGGTGGGTGCGCTGATGTTTGGCTCACTGTATTTTAATTAGATAAAGTACCAACTGCGCTGTCAAGTTAGCACAATGCTGGAACTGATGTGTTTTGTGTGTGTGTGTGTGTGTGTGTGTGTGTGTGTGTGCGCGCGCACGCGCGCTCGCTCCCGGGAGATCGCTTCAACTTGTTCCTTATACTAGCACAAAAATATACTGAAACTCAGGCTACATTATACATACTCATATACAGGCTACGTTACATGTCACACTGTTTTCCCCCCTTGTTATCTGTAAACTAAATCAAATATATTTCAAGAATGTATTCCTTATTTGTATATACTGCAGATTTTATTTTTACATTTGTACTACTCTCTGTTCAAAATAAATGAAAAGAAACCGAGCATAGTTTTTTTTTTTCTGTTGTATCGAACCGTGACCCCCGAACCGAGGTACGAGGTAAAAAAAATTGCAATCTTGATTCAAACACCCACGCAATCTTTTTCCTGAATGGCAACGATTCAGCTGTCTATTGCGACTGTTTCACATGGCAAGTGTCAGTGGAACGTGAGAAGCAGGTTTTGTAGCTGCCTATGTGTGAACGCTGTCATTCACTGATATGGGTGGCAACAAAACACACGCAGCTCAAGCTCCACTGACGCTGACGATATGAAACAGGTATCAAAGACATTCAAATCTTCATTCATGCTGATGCTGGTCCAGAAAGAGCAGCACAAACAGTCTTTTCAACCGCACATCATTATTTCTGTGTTACACACATTTAAATAACAGAAATACGGATGCACAGAATATTCGGCAACCGAAAATAGAAAAAAACAGCTATTTCGGTGTTCGGCTGAATAAGCGAGAAGACCAAATAAATTGTACAGAAAAATTACGTGACACGAACAAGTAGAGGCGTGCACCAATGCAGAAACACATCTGCAGCGTGAAAGTATTTAAAACTTTACGAGAAAGAACTACAAAACTCATTACACGATAACAAAGAGACTGACTGTATCTCATGTCTCCGGCGAGAAGAATGGTTGATGCTGGTTACTGTATGATGAATGAAATCGCGAAATGGCTTCAAACGATTAGTAAATAAACTGCATAATGTTATGTTTTCTAATACACACACGGATTGCATGTAATGCTATTCAAAAAGCACTGCACAAGCTTGCGGCGCCAGGGTTCAAAGTCCAAAGCACGAGAAAAATCTCCGCTCGTCAGCTGCTCAGTAACATTTTTATTTGTTTTTTAAAAGGCATGTGCCAATGCGATACGTGCGACAAACATCTTCCCAAACTCGTTAGAATCATTTATAAATCTGCTGTCAATAAAAAGAAGCACTGAGGTCTTCCTGGTTCCTGCAGGTTTTTGCCAAAATAAAAGCTCCATCAACATTCATAAATGTTGAATGTTGAATATTCGGTAATAATTACCCTACAACAGCTCTATTAATACATTTATTATAACATTCACACATAGTGTTCAAATTGAGATCTTTAATATATTCTAATGTTTTAAATGAAGTCTCTTCTCCACAAGGCTGCATTTATTTGTACAGAAAAGATTACATGCCTGATTCAAGAAGGGGTTCCAAAAATTGTGCTTTGTTGGTATAGAATGTCTGATAGAATGTAAAAAAAATGGCAAACTAGGCCTACATGGGGGAAGAAATGCAAAACTCTTCGGCCCAGAATTTAATTTTGTTCGGCTTCAGCTTCGGCCAAGAAACTTCATTTCGGTGCATCCCTAAGAAGTGTTGGTATAAAAGTTTACAGTTTGGGTATAAACTAGTGGTGGTTGTTATCGCGTTAACGGCAACGTGAGACTTTATCGGCGATAAAAAATATCGCTTAATCTATTCTCAAAGTTGGGTTGGGAGCTGGGTCTATACTACGCAGATGATGACTTTCACCCTGATATTTTAGCGGGATGCGCCAATTGCAATTGTAGAGAACGAGTCTTCGAACTAGAGGCTCGCAGTCCGTGATGGACAGATTGTTAACGGCTGGTCTATGTGGTAATACAATCGTGACATCCAAACGCTCAACTATCATTCATCAACCTCAAATATGTTTTCATCTGAAAGATGTATGTAGTAGCAACTTTACATGGCCGCCAATATGATGTTAACCTAGAAAGAAAGCGCTATTGAAGTGTTTGTGTGGAAGCTTGGTTGCAGGATTGCGTTCACTGCTCTTAAAATCTGATTTTTGGTCATACAGATAAAAGTAGCCTACATCTTTCGAATTCAAAGACTCACGTTTATTTGTGTGCACTCAGAATAACAAGCTTGCTTTTAAGCAGGATGCTTTAGGTCTCATGAACTTGAGCGAAAATAAAACTCGAATATATAAAAATAGTACATAGAAAATATATCTAAGAGGTGAAATGTCAAAAAAAAAAAAAAATAGAAGACGTGTGTTAATGGATGATTTACATGAAATTTAATCTGTGCAACACTGTGCATACATTTTTCAGTTCAATATACAACAAAACGACATTTTGGGTTTTTATTCAACTAATAAGGTGGGCTGTGATCTACTATTTTACTGTAATTGACAGTTATAAAACAACAACAACAACAACACGGGAGTAAATGAGTCATTCTTCAGTGAAATTTTCCTCCAGTTTTTCGTGGATTGGGACGGGAAGAGTCTGTGATGCATTTTGGAAACAGGAGATGAGCTGGTCTAATGGCCACTGGCTTGAGAAAACCCGCCTCAAAGACTTACTTTAGTCATTATTTGGGTAGCTATTCTGAATGCCTTCGGCAGAATTCAAATGAGCCATTTTAATCTAGATTAATCTAGATTAATTCATTAATCTAGAAAAATTAATCTACAGTTTGGGTATAAACACTTATTTTCTGCAGTAGCGATCAAAATGCAAGTATCTTAACACTTGTATTGTAAATGGCAACCCGTTTAAAATGTATTTGTCATTTAATTATTCATTCGGGAGATTCCAATAGAAATCTTTATGAAGTGACTCCTTCATTACATTTTTATTTTGTTCAAATTAATATATATTTTAAAAGACTTTAGCAATGAACATTTTGTCAGAACCACTAGTAAATTGCGTTATTTTGTTTAGTTTTCTAATCTTTTTCAGAATCGTGAGAGAATCGTGATCTCCAATTTATTAAAAGAATTGTGATTCTCAATTTATCCAGAATCGTGCAGCTCTAGTTGACATGTTGTTATTACTGCATATAATTAATTAAAATAGAAGTTTAATTTCATAAAGTACAAGTTCATTTCAAAATGCACCATTTTTTGCATTTTGTGTTTTTCAGTTGAATAAAAGACTACTTTTCCCTATATATTTCATCATTGAGGATTTTTTTTAAAAGTCCAAAAATCGAATCTCGTTCTCGTGAACCCAGCCTCGTGTCTCGTCTCGTCTCGTGGGATAAGTGTCTCGTCACACCCCTAATAAATAGGTAGATAGTCACATAGACAGGCACAGACAGATATAGCCTACAAAACCTAATTGGGAATAAAAAAAAATTTAAAAAGCACTGCCCTACTACAAGAATGACATCAGAATTAGGAGGATATGTAAATGAAGAGAAAGATGGAGAAATAACTGGCATTTTGAATGATTTAAGATGTAGGACAAGTTTCTATAAGTCCCACTTCTACCCACTGGATGGCGATGTGGCTCTGTTTCCTAATATATATGATGATGAGGGGGCGGGGCTTAGGACAGGTATTTGCATATGTAGAAACACACCAAATGCCCCACAACTTAGTCATAGGACAGAGGAAGATTGAGTAACTTTCATCTGCTGTCACCTGAAATCTTCACGTTTATGGCTGTGTTTAGCTGCTGAGAACCTCATAAAAATGTGTGGTGATTGATGCATCACTCAGATTCACAAAAATGGCACGATAATACTACACACAGGCTCATTAGATCTCCTGGATGTAATGGTTTAAACATGTCCAGATTCGCTGCTGAGAACTCAAAGTGCTCTACTAAATCTTTACTTACGGACTACATACTCTGCCCAGAAGGCTTTAATCAGTAGCAAACCAACTTTTTAGGCACCAACCACTCACCTCAATTTATTTGATGCGGAAAGAAAAGAATACATAGGGACTCTGTGTGCCAAACTGTATTAAAACAAACATTGCCGCAGGTTGATTAAGATTTTCCCCATAAAACATCTGTATGGAATGGTAACATACTAAGACATCAATTACTCAATATGATAAAAAAATTGCAGTTAATATCTATGAACAAGGGCCTTAGTGACTTTCCTTTACTACTCATGACACATTTTATTAGATCTGTCCTGTCTCAGTTGAATGAAGAGGAAAACTAATACTGATTATGTTAAATGACCCATTACGGTGTCAGCTGGTTTTGTGTGTCCAGAGTAAGATAATGTAATAATAATAATGTGATCGTGTTTCTTGTCTTCAATACACTTATTTTAAACACCTAGCTTTTACAGGGAAAGTTCACCCATCATTTATTCACCATGCCAGATAACAGGTAACATTTTCAGAACTTCTTCTAACGTTCTGGCAAGTTTCTCTCAAAGTTCTTCAATTAACAATAATAGTATTTTCATTCAAAGTTATCATGTCTTTAATAAAATTTTCAAAACGATAGCACAAAAATATTATTTATACATTGTTAATAGAATGTTTTTTTAAATGAAATGTTTTAGTTGGATGTTCATCTAGAAATGTTTAAATACTACTATTATTTCAGAATGTTCAGAAAGGTTATTCAAAAGAAACACTCCAATGTTTGCAAAATGATAAATAAGGGAATGTTATATTTTAAAAACATGAAATAAAAACAAGGAACATTCAGAACATTACGTAATGGGAATATCTGCAAAATGTTCTTAGAAGATATTTTATTGTTCCAAACCTGTATGACTTTCCTAATAATAATCCTGAACTGCTTTTGTCCATAACATTGATGCTAATGGGGTCCAAAACAACACTCGACCTCACTGAATTTGACTTTCTAAACATTTTTGGGCAAACTACGTTACGACAAATGTACAATACCCCCCCTTACACACACACACACACACACACAAACTTATGCAATGACCAAAAAAGAAACAAAAGAAATAAAGAAACGACAGGAGAATCTCGGTCCACACACAAAACACACACACATATATACAACAAAAACATTGTATATACGCATTCCAGTCTCTATAACACACCCTGTCCCACAGGACTGACAGATGGAGGGGCAGAGGAGAGCTACAGACCCTGTCCATTCCCCTCTCTCTCCTGCTGTCTATTGTGCAGCGGATGGGCTGTAAGTCTATCTCCTGCTAATTGCCACAGTGGTTCAAACACAAAGTCTGCCGCTGAAACAGTACCCAACAGGGTGTTGTATAGAGAGTAAAATTTACAATGTGTTACATTTCTCCTTCAGCACACACCAGGGAAGAGGGATGTCTAACGCATCAGTCAGAATTAAATTTTAAAGACACACGCACATTTCAAAGCACACAATATTAATCATGGCAGCCATATCACCCTGCAGCCCAAGTCTGGTTGCCCACTGAAGCTAAGCAGGGTTGAGCCTGGTCAGTACCTGGATGGGAGACCTCCTGAGAAAACTAGGTTGCTGCTGGAAGAGGTGTTAGTGTGACCAGCAGGGGATCTCACCCTGTGGTCTGTGTGGGTCCTAACACCCCAGTATAGTGACGGGGACGCTATACTGTCAAAAAAACCACCGTCTTTCAGATGAGACGTTAAACCGATGTCCTGACTCTCTGTGGTCATTAAAAATCCCATGGCACTTCTCGTAAAATCCTGGCCAAATTCCCACCACTGGCTCTTATCAATCGTGGTCTCTTAATAATCCCCATACACTTGATTGGCTCTATGACTCTCTCTCTCCACCTGTGGCTGGTGTGTGTTGAGCGCACTGGTGCCGTTGTCCTGTGGCAGCCGTCGCATCATCTAAGTGGATGCTGCACATTGGTGGTGGTTGAGGAGAGACCCCCCCACATGATTGTAAAGCGCTTTGTGTGTACAGCCATACACAATAAAGCACTATATAAATGCATCATTCATTCCTTCATGCATGCTCACTGGAATGTCTATCTATTTTGCATTTTTATGCAAGATTACAATTCAAAAACACTGTTTTGGCTACTTGTGACCACTGATTATTTATAAACAGTCTCTAATTTGACATCTTTGCAGCAAAACAGTTATTTTTCTGAGGGCCCTAGGGATTTTGGTGACTATTTGTGAACATTTACACAGAAATTCCGGCCTTGAAGATTTGAAACAACATTCATCACAATGGAAACCACAACAACGTCCCCAGTGAAATACGGTTCATCCTGCCTCTGCTGAGAAAAAGGAGTCACGTATCATTAAAAGTTGCAGTATATGATACAACTTCTAAAGGAGTCCCAGGAGCTGTTATGAATGGTTTGTATTGCACAGGAGAAAGACAATGGTGTGAATGCTATTAAGACTCTGCAGGTACAATGAGATAAAACATGTCTTATACTTCCTGTGCAACATGAGCCAATTGTTGTCCATCAAAGAATATTTAGAGAAACAGAATATCTCCATTTAATCTGCTAAATTCATGCAAATTCTAAACCAACCAACAACTTTTGCAAATTGAATGCTGTGTAACTACATACAGCTTTTTGTTCCATTTTGTCCACAATAATTTGACTGACACACAATAATATGGAACAGATTCTGTGACCACAGGAGTGCATCTAAAATGGGGCTTGGTAAAAATATCACCACACAACTGTTCTTATTCCATGGTGTTTGACATTTAAAATAATTTTCTTCTCCCCATCTCCAGATGCTGTTTAATTATAGGAACTTACATCAAAACCCTGTTCCCCTTGATTCCGTTTCGACAAACTGTTGTGCTTTTCATCTATGCTTTTATTTGGAAAACAAGATAAGCCAATTTAATTTAAGGAACAGACAAAGCACAATTAGTTTGGTCTTGTAAAACAAGGCAATGCTACTCTGGCTAAATAACTATCATCTGTGTAATTATCAAATAGCACACATGTCATTCAATCACCTCTTTTATGCAAACCTCAATGACCGCACACATTGACAGAGACGGTCCACTCGTTTATATAAATGCATGGGATAAATAATGTGCTCAATATGACTACTGGCAAACCTACAGCTATCATCTCACAAACAATAGCGTATGATACTAACACCACCAAGATCATTGTTTTAATTCCCAGGGAATGCATGAAATGAGAAATTGTATGCAATGTAAGATGAAATGCCAAGTTCTGTCATGAATCGCTAGATGGCGCAGGCTGATGGGTCATTAAAGCAAATTGATGATATTCACAGCGTTAAATTACTTGGCATAAGCTGATTAGTTCAAATTGAATCTGCAGCCAATGAGCTTACTGCTTTACATTTAAATGGCAGGTTAGCATTGACTAGAGCTGTTTGCAGCATGCTTTCAGAGTTCCTCTGAAACCCTCCACCCTCCCCAGCTCCACCTGTATAGTAGTGATGGGAAGTTCAGATAATTTTACTGACTCTGACCTTTGAGTCATGTTCAGCAAAATGAACGAATCTTTTTCGAGTCATTTCATTCATTTTAGCAAAATATAGTTAAAATGTTACGTGTTACTTCCCAAACACATCTATTATTTATGCAAACGTTGATCACACTACAAACAATACAAAACTATAATGCTACAAGAACCAGAAAAAAATATTAATTGTTTGCCTGGGTCTTTAGTCTATGATTAGCTCACCTCACCTCTTATCTGACAAGTCTTCGGGTTTGATTTGTTCGTTCATCATGTGACGGCTTTAAGCTTTAACCAATGCAGTCTGAGCCGGAAAGAGAATTGATTAGTTCCCCTTACGAGTCTTTCGAGTCGTAATTCCAGTACAGAACCTATCGAATGTTGCGCTTGCGCGACTGAAAGAATCACCCCCGAGACGGAAATGTTACGCCCCTCACCGTATTGTGATGCCTTGTCCCAGCGCGACGATGCAACAAAACAATAAAACCCATTATAAAGAGGCATTTTTCGCATTCAGTGGGGACATAATTACTGATTATAATGACTTATTCTTTCTTTTTACACATCGTGTTGCATCGCGCCGCGTAAACATTGCCATGTCTGTATTTGTGATCGGGAAACAACATACAACAAGCGCTACTCTACACTACTCAAAACTCGCGTTTGAATCGTCAGTGGCAAATTCTTTAAATAAGAAATCGTACTCCCAGGCTGTGAGTCAGAAGCGCCAGACTGTCAAAGTTGCAATTGCCCCACTTTATAGAAACAGCCTTTTTGCAAGCCAGCATTGTAAGCTACTCTTCCAGGTTCAGGAAATAGTCCTCCGTAAAATGCGCAGCACACACTTTAATATTTGGTTTGAACTGTTCTGGAACAGTGTTGTAAATACAACTTAACCAGCTTAACAACTTAACGTGTCTCCATGACATGGCACCGGCTGCAACAACAATGCTACAGCAAGAATAATAATTCTGCCCTCTTTCATTGCGTAAACATTTGGCCGGTGTTTTGCAAATCTTTCCACACAGTGACGTAGATGTGAGGGCATGTTTGAATGAGCCGTTTTAGGTGTGCGTGGTCGAGTCTTAACTTTTATAAAGAGTATCTCTTTGGTTTTGAGACTTTAGCCTTTGCAACTTCAGGGATCATATCTATGCATAAACAGCTTGTAATACTCGAAAACTTGAAATCGCATGATATGACCCCTTTATTGTTAGAATGCACAATTACTTTGCATACAAAATATAGATTTTATCAATTCACACTTTCCTGGGAATCAAATCCGTGACCGTGGCATTACTAGTGCCGTGTTCTACTGTTTGAGCTACAGGGATCATTGCAATCTGACTTTATTTCTAATTTGAAAAATGTGACCCTGGACCACAAAACAATTCATAAGTAGCACGGGTATATTTGTAGAAATAGCCAACAATACAGTCTAAGGGTCAAAAATATTGATTTTTCTTTTATGCCGAAAACATTATGATGTTAAGTAAAGATCATGTTCCATGAATATATTTTGTAAATTTCCTACCATAAATATGTCAAAAATTAATTTTCAATGAGAAATATGCATTGCTAAGGATTTCATTTTGACAACTTTAAATGCGTTTTTTTTTATATTTAGATTTTTTTGCACCGTCAGATTCCAGATTTTCAAATTTTGTTCAATCCTTACAAACCCTACATCAATAGAAAGATTGTTTATTCAGCTTTCAGATAATATTATAATATATTATATATTATAATGATATATATTCAATTGATAGATGAATAGTTAAATATATTTAAAGCAATTGACCCTTTTGACTGGTTTTGTGGTCCAGTGTCACATATGTCATTAAAGCATAATATCAGCACCCAGTACATTTACATGGACACCAATAATACGATTTTAATATGATTAAGACAATACTCTGATTAAGAGTCTACCATGTAAACAGAGATTTTTGATTACCTTAATCCGGCTAAAGTCATAATTAAAGTAAACACAAATCTTTTCCTATTTTAGTCGCATCATTGAAGTGCAGTACAGACATGTATACACTTTAATCACACTATTACCGTCATGTAGGACTGTTCACCGGATTTTGCAACAGGATACACACGGCAGTGGTCAACCGTTTGACGGCAAATAAAAGAAATTCAACACTGCTGTCATCTGTATGCACGTATAAATAACTAACTGCACTTGAAGCTTTCATACAATTTTAAATGAAACACCCAAAACTGTATATGGCATCATCACAAAGACTAAATATGTTTATACGTGAAATTCTGGAAGGGACATTGGATGGTGTCACGTGGGGATGTAATGACGCATGCCATTAATCGAGGTACGTACTATAACATGTAAAACGGGTACATGAAAAGAATATTCTAAAAGTAACTCATGTAAACCTTAATCTTAATATTGTCTTATTTAGAATAAGGCAAATAATTTGATTACTGATGTCCATGCAAACGTAGTCGATGTCTCTTCATTAAAGTTTGATATCAGCTTCACTTTCCACTTGCACTGCCAGGGGGTGTTTCCAAAATGGCTTCCAAGTTAAATAACTTGCCTTAAAGAGATGTTGGTATAGTTTAAAAAATCTATTTAATCAAATATACCTCAAACTAGATTCAACTCCTGTACAGGCCCATCCAGATCCTCATTTCAAAAGTCCTCTGAATTTTGCAGTTCTTGGTTCAGATTCTCAAGAGAACCTAAAATGACCTACCTGATTTAATCTACAGCAGATGGTGTTTGTATGAATTTTGAATGCGCCAACATTCAATGGTTCAGTGAAATGTGAAATATTTTGGAAAAATTCATATTTAAAAATATTCTGTAATAAACAAAGAAATGCAAACCCCTAGAAGTGATGCAAAACTCACAAATACTCTTCTTATTAAAAATGTTTTTGAAATAAATGAAGCGAGAGAACTATGCTTGTTGTTCATGTACTTGTAATTTATTCTAAATTAATTTCAAGAAAACCTAGTACAACAGAAAAATCTTGCTGTGTGGTTTCATGTGTCTATGGCTTTTTAAACTGTCATAGATTATTGCATACTTAAAATTGATTCGGTTTTACTTTGAATAATGTTTCAATTGTTTTTATGCCTTAAAAATTAGTTTTTGAATGTCGTTCAAAAACCACATTGACTTTCTGTTTATCCACACACAAAAAAAACTAATATAAATATCTTCTTTTTTTGTTCTTTACAAGAAACTCATAGAGATTTGGAACAAAATGAGTAGATGATTTTGGGGTGAACAATCACTTTAAGTCAGTGATCCCCAACCATCGGAGTGCGAGCAAGTACTGGCCCGTGGAAGAGTTGCTACCGGGTCACAAGAACGTTCTGTATATGACACTGTTATTTATTGTGCAGTAATGATTGTTCCTATTATTCTGTATTTTCATTGTACGTGATTGCTATGGATTAGCAATTTGACGATTTGATTGTTCTGATCTGTCATATATTAGGGGTTAAACAGATTACAGTTGATCCATGATACATGGACCAGACCCACAGTTCTTAATTTGCCAATTTACATATTCAAGTGATTTTAAACCATAAGAATAAGAAAATAAAGAGAACTCGATTCGTAACTCACATGCTGTTCTCGCATACTCCCAAAGCACACACAAGCATCTAACGTAACCAGTCCGTAGTGTAAAAAAGGTCAAAGAACCCTGCTTTAAGCAATGCAGGGCCTGCCTCAAAGACTATCACAGTCTATGCTTATCTTCTCAAGGACACTTCTTGTGAAGATAAACTCAAGGAGTAAAACATAAAGCCCTTAAGACGGCATAAGAGCCCACCAGATGCCTGCAGCAACAGCGATCCACCACACTGTGCTCAAACAAGAACCATTAGGACTGCTAGCCCCATTTCCATACTCACATCCATGGTGGAATATTTCATGCAAGTCGCTTGTATTTCTCTAACGGCTTTCCCTCTATTGGTGTTATGAGGATTGTAAAATGAGGCTGAGGGTGAGATTATAAAAAGGGGCTCCATATGAGATGTAATCATATCGGTTTACAGAAAACACACAGCGTGGAGCCACACTTTTATGTGCTTTATAAAGCTGACAAGCTTTTCCTCGCGCACTATCATTCCTTTTAAAGTTCAAGCATTTTTTCTGCTTCCCTCCGTTCCATATGAAGCTGTTTCTCATTAGGGATTAAACAGAGAGCTAGGTTCTCCATTGCCATAATTAAGGCATTCCTAAAAAAAAATTCCTTGGTCTAACCCTACACTTTTCCCAGTAGAAATGCATTCCATGGATCCGATACCTAGCACCTATTATCTCAAGGTGTATGAGATTGCGGATTATGTACTTTAGTCTGTGTGTTTTGTTAAGAACGGCACTCCTGTGTTCTTGACCTCCACTCTTTGACCCTTTTGTCTTACTGCGAAATCCAATTTCAGGCCTCAGTAACCCTCTCTGATCCTGAATACTGATGAAATTACAGCAGTCGCACTTTTAAGTTGGTCATTGACGAACATGCCCTTAATGCTGCGGGACCCGACACATCAATCAAAGGCGCAGCTCCCTTATCTGATCCATGCGCCCACCTACGACCCCTGACTTCTGACCTCTAGCCTGTCTGCCATGGTGGGTGCTGTTGAGGTCGGACACACATGACGGGGCTAATTAGGTCAGATTGCGGCGAACTGTGCATTACAGCCAAAATTGGAAACACATGCGGCAGCCCACAGAGAGAGGGAGAGAGAACACTAGGAAAGAGGTATTGGTGGTGCTGAGGGTGATGTAAGGTGGAGCGGTGGGGTTCAGTAATGAAGGAGATCTATGAAATTGAAGTGCATGAGGGGGGATAAAAAGAGGATTTAACGAATGAATGACACCTCTTTGAGAGCATAAATCTATCCTCAGGCTCAGCAGAGCGTCTGTCGACAGCATACTGGTCTCCTTGACAGCTTCGCTATTTTCAATAATTGCTATAATGGCTATGAAACAGATTGTAATTGCTTTGATATTTGAGGTTTGAGGTAGGATATCCATTGCCATGGAAATAAATCTAATGTAGACACACACTATGAACAAGGGACAAAGAAAACTAAAATATAATGCAAGTACACTTTTCCAAAGTTTGAAAGAAGAATGAATTAATATTAACATTTAAATGATTAAATAATACATATTATTTAATAGTATTACATTTGTTCATTACATTTATTATACATTTAATATAATATATATTAAATTGATTAATTTTTTATTAAACTATTTTTCATTTTTGTAAGAATTTTTTTAATAACATTTTAATTACTATGGCTATTGACATATTATTATTAGTATTAATAATACATATTACTGTAATAATTAGTTACATCGTTTTTTAACTCTATTTTTGTTTACATTTTAAAGCATAATGCATTTATGAGTTAACTAAAGCCATAAAACATTTTTGTTACTGAAAATAAAACATACAAACAAGGACACATTTATCATTTTCATATAGTTTAATTTGATGTATTAAATAAAACTAAAACAAACATTAATAAAAAAAACTATTTAGACATTTATTATTTTTAATAATTAAAAATAAAACCAACAAAATCCAAATGAACTGGTACATTAATAACACTGGTATAATGATAATAATCAGCATCTATTTATTGAGTGTCTTTTGCAAAGCTCAAGGTCATATTACGTGAGAAGGATTGTCTCTTATATGTGGTATGGGTTTGGCATCTGAAAGATGTGCAATTTCATCAGAAGCTCCTATGTATGACTTGTCAGTGACGTGTGGTGTGGTCCTTGTCTGATGAGTTGCTCTGTATAGGTGTTTGGGGTGTAGGGTGCTAAAAGGTCTTTCACAAAAACAAGTAAAGCTGGTTCACACTACTTGACAAGACCTTTTGCCTGATATGCAGAAATGTACCTTTATCCTTCAACGATAATGTGTCAGAGCTCTCTGTGCGCGTGCGTTTAGCCATTTGAGTTCGAGTGTGTGAAAGATCTTTTGTACCTCCATTTGAGTTTGTCCCTTCTTCCCCTTTCTACCTTTGTTCGCCTGTCATCTCGCTCAATACCTGTGACTCTTCTCTCTCAATCATTCTCTGTTCCTGTGACTCTCTCTCATTCTCATTCCTTCAATCTCACCAATACACCCTGGGGTTAAAATATCTAAGTGCATACGAAACAAGTTCAGACAAATCCAGAGACAGAATAGTGTTAAGGAGGTAAAGACTGGGAGTGAATGACACTTAAAGGCCAAGAGGGAGGAACAGCGTCAGGAGAGGACAGGAGCAAAGATTTGAGGGGGCCGGACCACATTTCAGACCTCACTGGGCTTTGTATTTGTGTGTGTGTGTGCGGGCTCACCTGTGTTTGTGTGTGTTAAATATGAAGTTCCACACCGGTTCTCCGTTGCTCATTTGAAAACCTCTTTTCTGTACCCTTCTCGTTCTCTTATTCTCTCCCCCATCTCTCTCATCCCCAAACTCTTTCACGGACAGTCTCACTGGGGCAGGGTTGTAACAGAACACTTCTCTCTTTTGTCTCCTTTCTTTTCCTTATCCTTTCATCTTTTTTAACTTTCTGGGGAAATGGGTTTTGGTGGGATGGAAATTTCTGCTAGGTGAAAGGAGAAGAGAGGAGGGGAGAACAAGAGATGGAGAACGAAAGAAGGCAATGTACGTCTCCTGCTATAAAAACCAAGGGCTGGTTGGCGGTAGACGCTGTAAAAAAATCTCCAGAGGAAACTGCTTTAACAAATTGCCCCCTAATTCAAAAGCTGCACAGCCCCAAAATCCAACTCGTTCAGACCACCATAAACTGACATGAAATGCATAGTCAACATTTTTAAGTGGATCAAAACCTTTGATCAAAGTTGTCCTAAAACCTAAATGCGTTATATAGGACATATTTAACTTTTTTGATCCACTTCAAATGTTGACTACTGTAAATGACATTCTGCTGTCTGGTACTTTTCGTTACCTTTATTAACAACTAAAAGGTCATAAGGTGCAGGATGCACTTGCTTTGGGCGATTAGTTTGGACTTAAACTCAATTAACTGACAATAAATCAGTTCCTAAGAGCAATTTTCCACTCTCTTTTGTGTTTTTCATTATGAGAACTCTCAACACCCACCGCCAGCAGATGGTCCTCGTCCTTTTTTCCCTCCACCATAATGTCTTCTTTCACTCTGTCCATTCCTCTTCTTCTAAACCAGCCCTCTTTCACTCCCACTGGCTGTTGTCCCCTCAGAGTCTTTCATGAAGATACCTTACTTACTCCAGCACTCAAACCTCCTCGGCGCGGGAATTTCTGCATCCACTTTTTGAACTTTTTCAACTTTTATTTTAGATTAAACTTCGTTCATTCATAGCTCAAAGTCTGCGATTTGTGGTCTGATTGCTGGAAAAGTAGAGCTGACGCTCATGCAAGCCGTGTCAGAAGTGTAGTATTGCTCCGGTTGTTCACCGCTTGCATGCCAATCCTCCAGAAACTCGCGCGTAATGAAAGACCTGAGATTAAAAGGCGCGTTTTAAACAGATACGTGTGGAAGTACAACTCGACGTGAACCTTCTCAGACTGGACTTCGGAGATGATATGGGAGACTTCTGCAGTTTGAACTATGTGAATCGAGAGTTCTTCAGGAAATTTCGTTAATTTTTGCGTGAGACTGACAGACTGTATTATCAATGTGGTGTTCGCCGAAGATACGCGTGGCCCGAGACTCACCTAAACGGTAGGTGATGCGTTTTTCCAAAGACATGTATTTTTAATTTAACATTAGCCTGCTAGGTGTTATGTATAGCCTACTTCGGATAACATCTAAAGCGGTGTAGTGACAGATACAGTTTAATTGGGTTTATTTTTGTAATAGTTGAGTCAACCGAGTCTCTTTCGATACACGAGCTGATAGTTTGTAATACGAAAAAAGATGGGTTTAATAGCATTTTATTAAAACATAATTTCCAGCCAGGGGATGATACATTCAGTATTGTTTATTGCAAATTCCATTTAGGCAAATTATAATAAGCTGAATCATGGCTGAAACAAACTGGAAAACAAATCACAATAAAATGTGTATTCATTTAAAAAATGAAACTGCAATAAACAGCAGTTTGTCTGGACATGTACAGTTTTGTTGAACCGGTTAGTAGAGCATTTAACATGAGACCCCATCATCACGTACAGTAATTTAACAGCGCTTTTAAAAAATAAATAATATATATTTTTTTTATCTGGAACGTTTTCTTCGAAAGAACCGATTAATAAAAGATTAGTTGGACTCTTGATTACCAATATGAATTAAATCTATTGTGAGAAGCGTTTCCCCAGGCTTCGAAAGAGACTGAAAACTATTCTGGCCAAAGACCAAGTGTGTTTGATCTTCATATTTTTTTAACAGTAGCCGCTAGCGACTCGACAAAACTAGAAGTTGATTTGCGTTCAACGGTGCTGTCCCGTCACTCGCGCGCAGTGTGCGGTTAAATCGACGCTCTTCGCTGTCCAGTGCGCTGTCCAATTCAGGTGTTCAACCTTTGTTTACCTGTCTGCCTGCGTACCTCGGAAGAAGCTCTCTAAAATCAGTCCAGCATGCCATTTAAAATACACAGTAGGTGTGTGTTTGTTTTTGCATTTAGCCTACTATTTCTCAGAATGATATCTCAAATGATCAAAATCGATTTATTGTGTTATTATAGGGGCTACCCTTTGGAGGAAGCCTTATAATACAAAGTATGTAGATCTACATTCGAGAGTAGTTTGTCAGAGTTAATGTGTTTACACACTAAAGGAGTTAAATGGTGGGATCTGGCAGCCATTAAAACAATAATTAACACACATGCACATCCTGTCAGTCACCTGGCCAGCTAGCCTATTAAAATATAAACAGAAGCTCACAACCTTTGTTTACTACATAATGAATGTTTATGTAACTGTTTTCTCACCCCAGTGTACACATAAACAGCCACTGAGACGGTGAGAATAAACCTACAGGTATTTATGAGAGATGTGAACTCTTCTTCTAGTTATCCAGGCAGGATCTGAAGCAGACCAAAGTTCTTTCTCAGAAAGAAAGAGGGAGAGTGTGGATGGAGATTATCCTGAAGTGTGAGGAGTAAAGCTCAGTGTGTGGTAGCCATTTTCAGATGTGCTCAAGCTACAGATTTCTCAACTGAAACACAAGTGCCTTTGATCAGAAACATCTGTACAGCTGTTTTAATGTAAATTATTTAGAGACAAAAATCATTTTAAGAGAAAGAGTTATGTCTGCTTTGGAATAATAATCCCTGTCTGCCAAGAAAATGTTTTCTCTCTCTCTCTCTCTTTCTCTCTCTTTCTCATCTCAAGGAATTTGTTCAGTATCTTTTTAGGAAAAATGTCTTTCTTCCTCTCTTTCTTTTTTAAACTAATGTTAAAGTGTAAACTTTTTTATTTTACCCAAAAGTTTTTTCATAATTTATAATTCATAATTTAGTGTTACTCAACCATTATGGCTGTTTTTTATCTCCATTTGGAGCTTTAAGACTGCATGTAAACTTATCAATATATACGTTATGATTGCCATCACCCCATCCTTCAGTTATTACTTATTACAAATTCTGCAATAAATACATCTTCACAAATCCACACAAACTACAGTGATGCAATTAGTGAACTATACAATACAATTTAAACAAACTCTTTGAATCATTTTGAATCCTCTTCATTATTATTTGACTGGGTTTGGTCTGGACAGATTGCTAAACACTGATTACCAATGTGTAAACGTTGCTGGTCATTGGTTTGTATTTCTAACTGTCTAATAACATTTGTTTGGAAGCTGGAAGCCATTACTGCAGTTCAGTTCAACAAATAGTATTTTTGGACTGGAAAAAGTTTTGAGTTCTGAAAGTTATAATACAAATAAATATAAAAGATATAAATGTAAATAAAAAAAATCGATTTTGTCATTACATGACCTGTTTAACTTGATTTTAGACCTCTCATGTTTAATTTTCTCTCCAATTCTTTGTGGCTTGATATGGGAGTTCAGACTGTGCTGCGTTGGACGCTTATGGCCGAGTGTATAGGGTGAGTGGGACGATGGGAAAATTCCAAAATTGTCAGTCACGTCAAGTCTGAACAGGGGGATTGTAGAATGTCTATCACGAGTCACGCTTTTGTTTTCGGATCGGAGAGGATATATAATAAAGGCCATACATCTGAAATAATTGATTTGACAGGCTTATTATAGTGTGATAGCATGAAGTGGCAGTGAATCCTCTGGCTGATTTCCAGTGAAAAATCTTAGAAAGTGGTTATTTACAAAGCAGGTTTTACATTTTCGGTGGCATGAAGCCAAGAATAGAACGAGGTGGGAGAGCCAAAGTGTTTGTCTAAGGTGGCTTTTGTCTAGAAGATCGCAGATTACGCTTGTTATGGGGTGGGAGTAGTGGGTCAGATCAAAGATATGTGTGGATGTGTGTGCACAGGTTCCTGTGAGGTAGAGTGTGTAAGAGTGGGTTAAACATGCAGGTTCATTGTGTTCAGGAGAGGAGAGAAAGTGCAGGGCTACTCTGGATGGCAGAATTCGTAAAGCATGTCATTGCTGTAAATGGAGCGCACTGATGAAGTGGTTCTGCATGTCGCTCAGCGTCTACAGATATGCCTCCTGCACGTGTGTCTGCCTGCCTACTGTTTGTGTTCCTGTTCCAAAGCAAACATACGCATTAACCCGCTAGCCTTCCTCTCAGGTCACACTCATACGCAGCATTTTCAATTACGCACATCAACAAAAAATGCTTGTAACTTTTGTTAGTAAGTCATTTTATGCACTAAAAATGCAGGTCATACATAAAATAATTTGAATACAGTTGCTATATTTTGAGCATGTTTTTTTAATGAATGGAAAAAAAACCATCATGACTGGTCAGCAAGTTCTTTAAAAATTTGACACTGACAAGTCCAGGTTAAAACTGCCATGTGGTGTGACTTAAAAACTTGATATTATTATGAATATAAAAATAAACAAATATATATTTAATAATAATTTTATTAATTTAAAATGTGTTTTTTTCATATGTATGTATCAAAAATTGTCAAATGATTAAAAATTGTGTTTATAATGAGTACTGTATATTATGTATATAAATACATACATATATATTTCAAAATATTCATAAAATATATTTATTTTCATATAATATAACATAAACATATTTAATACATGCTGTGTGATTATATATACATAAAAGTATACACAGTACACACATATATTATGTAAACAAAACTTTATTAATCGCGAAATCGTTTGACAGCACTAATATAATTAGCTATTTTAGGTGTATATAAAATAATTTAGTAAATGTATTTTATGGTTACACCACATTACATTTTTATAGTCATTATATTTAATATTTTCTTGAAAATGGAGAAAGATTTTCAAAACCGTATGAAACCAACATGAGTGCAAAGAGTAGATTTCTAAGAACTTGCCTTGTGTGTTTCAAACAGGTGTGTTTCAAAAAAGGTATGTCAGACTCAGATGCATAAAATATGATTCTGTCATTATTTGCATTTGTGAAAGACCAAGATTAAAATCTCTCTGTGAAAATACCTGCAATACTCATCTTACGCACAGCCCCCTTAAGCAAGTATATTTGCATTTAAAAGACGACAGAGCCTCATTTGCACATAGCACACCTGTTCCTAAGTTGAACGTAAACAGGAAGTAAGCACTTATACATGTAGTGCTCCATGTCCTGGCATGCATATGTATGGCCTTGGTGGCATTCTTTCCCTGTGTATGACCGCAGGCTCAGTAGTGCATTGTGTGTGTTCGTTTGGTTTGATTGTTATTAGAGGACAGTGTCCGGGGCGGGGTGATGTTATTATGAGTGTCACAAGTGGTGATTTAGCACTTTACACACAACCTTTCTGTCCACCCACTTTCTCACTATGAGCCTAAAGATTATCTCTTCTTAAACAAACAGTTTTTTTAACTGTTAAAAAACTGTTAAAACTTTACTCGCACTCGACCCCCTCCTGCATTCTAGTGTGTCCTGCCTGGGGAAACCCAGGAGGAGTTTTCTCAGTTGAAGCCACATCACTGACATTCTGAGCATTCTTCTTTTCTTGAACTCTCTTTCTCTCTAAATGCCTCTCCCTCCCTCATCTCAGCACAACAATAACAGGATTGGTGAGTAATTTACACCTGGCCTTAACATTGGACAGGTTTACTTCATCCCTCACTGTATCATCAACAAGACGACACACTCTAGGGGCCGTTTCAATAAGGAGGTTCAACCAACTCTGAGTTTAAACTTGAACTCAGAGTTGACTTACTCTGAGATTGGAAACTCTGAGTTTTTGGTTACAGAACAGCTGAACTGAGTTAGTTTACTCAACTATAAGTAGGTTTTGAGTTGTACCACTGAAAAGTCATGATCAGCGGAGCGCCAGAACGATTCAACATGACAACAGCTCCGCCAAAAGACATCAGCAATTCGTCAATGCGTAACTTTAACTTAATAACTGTCAATAACTTAATAACTGTTATAATATCAGAGGTGAAAACTGTAAATTACTGAACTAATATTAATTTTAATGGTATCTCATGGCCACAAAAAAGGAAAATATTGGAAAAAGAAACAAGAATGTGGCAGCAGCTAAAATGAAGTAAACAATTCAATTTTTAAAGCTTAGAAAGCAAGTTAAAAATCTAAAAATACAAACATTTAACATTAAATATCATTCACTGTCTATTATAATGCACTGCAGCTTTTTCCACATAGTTTAACACTCTTTTCACATAATTAAATATTCTCTAATCCAACCTGTTATATTTCTTAATTAGAGTTAAAAATAATTAACTACTGACTTGTTGTCGACAGCAAGAAGGCGGAGGAGAACCTGCAGCAGCACCACTGACAGATGAAGAGGAGATGCTCAAGTATTGGAAGAATTCTAAAATCCAAAAGTAAAAATAATAATTTTTCTTTTGTATTAGGAAATAAAAATGACCAAAAAGCTGTGGGGGTGGTTACGGCTCGTACTACCCCTCCGTCTGGCATTCTTCCATTCCATACAGTAATTAGCTTCATTTTCAGAAGGTGCGATGGTGAAGATATGCTTGTCATCAATGCATCCAACCACACTGGAAATCCTGAAGGAAATTCTGATTATTGGGTTACTTCCAGACGTCACAGAAAGATGTTATCAAGTGGACGTCATTTATCAGATTAGCCTCATTTAAACCGATTTTTACACCACTGACCTATAGTCCTGTGAAACTCCTCTTTGATGGATTTGTGCCCAGGAAAAAAATATCAAAAAGATTGTGAGAGCGATGCAGACTTTCCTTGAAATCTGCATATAGCGGACTAATGTGCTCTGCATCTCTGTTTTGCTAATTATCTTCCAATGGGGTAAGAAATTAACAATATTCTTGTTTCCGTTTGCATTAAGATTATTTGTCTTACCCTATGGTAGACATTTTACTTGTTTTATGTAAAATGCACTTAAAAGGAAAATCCCCCAGCAAACAAGACTAAATTTTCATTTATAATTTTACATTTTTAGATATATGTACTTGAAATAAGACACACAAAAATACTCAGTAAGAAAATTTATTTTGCAGTGTGAATGAATGAATAAGGTATTCAAACTTCGCTAACACTATGAAAAGGGGGAGGAGACCAAAATAAACTCTGGGAAAACCTGCTCCCGATCAGGTTATGTTCATAGAGTAAGTTACCACGATAACTGACTCTGAGTATAAGTTACCTCTTTTTCTGAAAAGGGCTTGACTTACCCTGCTTTCTCGGGTTTGACAAACGTCCCATTTTGAAACGGAAAACCCAGAGTTTCCCTCATTTTAGGTTTAACATACTCAGAGTTTTCACTTAACCTCCTTTCTGAAACAGGTCTGAAAAGCAAATTTTCTACATTTTAAGTAGAATTGTTGGACCTCATGTCTTATGTAGGTCTTTTTTTATTGAAATGTATACATAATCTGAAAGCTGAATAAATAAGCTTTCCATTGATGTATGCTAACTTGATTTGTTAGGATATGACAATATTTGGCTGAAATACAACTATTTGAAAATCTGAAATCTGAGGGTGCAAAAAAAAATTGAAATATTGAGAAAATCACCTTTAAAGTTGTCCAAATGAAGCTCTTAGCACTGCATATTACTAATCAAAAATTAAGTGTTGATATATTTACGGTAGGAAATTGACAAAATATCTTCATGGAACATGATCTTTACTTAATATCCTAATGATTTTTGGCATAAACGAAAAATCGATCATTTTGACCCATACAATATATTGTTGGCTATTGCTACAAATATACCTGTGTTCCTTATGACTGGTTTTGCGGTCCAGGATCACAAGTTGTGTCCATATATATATATATATATACCACCATTCAAATATCGGATATTTAAAATAAATGGTTAAAGTTTAATTCTTTCTATTCATCAAAGAATCCTGAAAAAATATATGAGTGTATTGGTTTCCACGAAAATAATAAGCAACACAAATTGAGCACAAAAGCAGCATATAAATGATTTCTGAAGGATCATGTGATATTAAATATTGAAGTAATTGCTGCTTTGCCATCACAGGAATAAATAACATTTAAAAATATAGGCCTATTAAAATAAGTTTTCCCAATATCAATAGTTACCATACTGTATCTTTGATCCCGTAAATGCAAACGTATGTCAACAAAAATTATTGAACGGTAGCGTGTGTGTATTTTATATATTGTTTGATGATACTTTGGTTTCTGAACTGAATTAATCTTTTTAACCCTATCCTCACAGCTTTATATTAATTTTATTTTGATTGTACAGTGTGACAAGGACACAAAAAAGTGCCAATGATGAGGCACATTTATCATTTTTGATGTGATGGTTTTGCTTCCACCTGGTGGACGACAGTAGTGTTTGAGTGTTTGCTCATTTAGTGCTGAAAGTTAAAGGAAGAGCGTTTATCATCCATCGGTGTAGTTTTACTCTGACCCCCAATAAATAAGCTCATAAATCACTACCACTGCCAGTAACCACTCAGGAGCTTGTCTTAGGTATATAGAAGACTGCTGAACTTTGGCGTTCCTGTCAATAAATAACCCAAATCTCTGAGGTATTCTCAGCACTGCCGAGAGTAATATTACAGACGTGTGAATATGGGATCATCAGGTCAAAAGTATGGAAAAAAGGATATAAGACAAGCACGAACTACAAAAAAAGATTATAAAAGATGAAGAAAAGAGCATTTGAGGCCCAAAGCAACATCCTCTTCTTTTATTTATTTATTCTGCAGTAAAGTGGCATCTTTTTGTTTGCCTCAGTCATGCTCATAATCTGTTAAATTTACAACCTTTTCCACACATACCAGGGTTGTTTGTGGTCTCATGTGAAACTAGGCCAGAGACAGAGGCGGATCTAGGATTTTTAGAAGCAGGGCCACAATGCCACCATTTACAGAGAGGGGCCAAGTTTATATGGAAACCAACAATAACGGCTTAAATATTCTGTGTGTGTGTGTGTGTGTGTGTGTGTGTGTGTGTGTGTGTGTGTGTGTGTGTGCAAATTAATTCATTAAGAATAACATATAATAAAATATAATACAATATTTGAGGAAAAGCTTGCAATTTGGAGTTAGTTTTCAAACTTTGTTGAATTTTGGGTTCCAACAACAAGAATTTTCATGAGCATATGATAATATACAATATGTACAGCAAAATGTTGTTCTTGAACATTGTAAGAAACTGTACACATCTTTTGTAAAACAAACAAACAAAAAGAAATATTTTTTTGTGACGCTGCTGAAAATTCAGCGGTCTTTGCTCAGGAGGTTGAATCCATCTACTTATTCAGCAATTACTTACTGACACGCCATACAAGGCTATACATTATTATTTGGACATGTAACATGTATTACATTATAACAAATTTCTTTCATCTTAATTTAAATGATAAAATACTGTACTTTTGTTCAGTATTAGATCATGTTAGTTCTTAATGATGCTACATACTTTTATTTTAATACTACAAATAAATAAGTATATATAAACATTTACATAGTAAATAAAAAAATGTTCTGTGTTGTTAACTATTGTTCAACCTTATTGCAGTGTAGAAATTAAACCGTATGACAATTTTATATTAATTATAGTGACCAAATTGATCACGGTTATCAGTATTTAAAATACTGGAAATGTCTAAAAGTATAACTGTACTGTCGAGAAAAGAAGACACTTGGCAGCCCTTAAGTCAGAAAAATAGCCCCAAGGGCTTGAATTTACAGTTATTAGAAATATTGTTTACATACCTTGACCAAAAATATCAATTAGCCTTTTGCTGTCTAGAAACACAATGCAGATAAAGCCACAAATCTGACCATGTTCTTTCAAATCTGAGGATAATATAACTCTTAAGTTTCATGAAATAAGAGCATGCCATGTGATTTGTTTAGAGACTACAATGCTAACTAATACTCTCACATTATCCAAGCATCCATGATTGTCTTGTGCTGAAACTGCTTTGTCTGGCGCACATTCACACTTCTGGATAGGAGGCTTTAGATGTCTTTAATCATGATGCTAATGTCTTTTATTTTTATTGAAAACTTTCTGACAGTTTGATCCCACATTTTTTTGTCAAACTTCTTTCATCTCTAAAATTGTTATAATTGTCTTCCAAAAACAAACATACAAAATAAATAAATAAATAAAACATGTCAAGTCGATTATCTTTCTGAAGTATTCCACTTCAGCAAACAGTTGTAGCACAATTTCTATGTGAATATCTTTATCTCACTTCCATTTTAAACAAAATGCTACAGTACATGTCAGTGATGATTCTGAAAGAAAACGCTTTGAACCTAATGTTGCTATATGTAACATTCCACTTCAGAAACCGGACGCTTTTATTTTAAAAAAGTTTGCTTTGTAAAGTAGGTTCAACAGCATTAAGTTATTTATTAAAATTAATTCAATTGCACATTCATTGTAGTTATGCTTTGCGCAAATAAATGCACGCCCTGAATGAGCTATTAACGTGTTAAGCCAATGACGCGTTTTGTGCCCAAAATAACCTTTAAATCAGT
This sequence comes from Gymnocypris eckloni scoliostomus, assembly GCA_027564155.1. Taxonomy (NCBI): domain Eukaryota; kingdom Metazoa; phylum Chordata; class Actinopteri; order Cypriniformes; family Cyprinidae; genus Gymnocypris; species Gymnocypris eckloni. The sequence goes on along the minus strand of CM050415.1, from coordinate 30,775,243 downwards.
CACTATACACTTGTAATTTATATTTACATGTAAAGTGGCGCTGCACAGGTTGAATTTCAATATTTAACGCTAACGTAAATGAGTGATAGGAAAGCACTACCAATCAGATTTCAGCTGGGGTTCTGGCCCCACTAGATCCGCCACCAGACCACAGTGGCTTTATTTCAAACGGAGCTTTGCCAGACGTCGGCTAGCCGGTGACTTCATGTCTGCGCCAGCCAACCAGAGCAGGCGATAGTGAAGTTAGCGGCTCCACTCTTCCTCTGAAAAAGACACGAATATGCTGCTTGCAATTTTGCATCTTTTTTCCACTAGCATATGCCAAAGCTGTAAAGCTATAATTTTACAGTTTTAGGCTTATTTTACCTTATTTTTATGAGCTGGCATTGAGCCTGTTCTTTTGAAAAACCTGTTTCCCAGAGTAAAAAAATGTTCAACGGTAATTGCGAATTTTATCTCCCAATTGTGATTTTACATCTGTGACTTTATTTCTTATTCTGAAGTCATCCATACATATGTTGTTGTTTTTTATTTGGTAACTTTTAATCAAAGTTTCAAATGATCTTCTGGTGAAACAAAAGACCATTCTAGTGAGGTATGCTGGATTTTTCGGTAAACCCCATCACTTTATTATAACAGCAAGCTTGCATTCAGATCTGCCTCCATCCAATCAACAACCATTTGAAAGACCGAAGCAATGTTGCAAAAAGGAGGAACATTTTCAGTAAATTTTGGAAATATTCCAGAAATGTTGGAAACTTTCCAAAAAAGAAATTCATGCAGAAATGTTCCACCCCTTTGCAACCCTAATCAACAGTTATCCTTAGTGAAAACAACCCAGGTCCAACATCAAAGCAAAAAAATAATAAATCCTGCAACTCCACACTTGCAATTGTATCAAAATATATGATGTTTAGGTTTAATAATATTGATTTCACGATTTCACCTTACATCTACTAGCAGAGTAAAAATGTTCATGATAATGAATGTGTCCTACTGAATCACCCAGAGTCATCCATACAGAATTCTAGTGATATGGTAATAATCAAAGTCAAAGATGGAGGTAAGACAGCTATGTGAGGTATGCTGATTGTGTACCACCTGAGCTAATTAGCCTTGAGTATCTGATCTGCTCCTCCAATCAACTTAGTTTGAAAGAAAGCATTTATTTTGGTAATGATGTGTCCATGTGTTGCAGTGATTGGTCATGTGTTGTTTTTAAACTGAATAGTCAGAACTGTGTGTATATGCCTGATGAATGTCATGGGACTGAAACAATGTGAGTAAAAATACATTTATATTTTGACACAATTGCAAGTGCAGATAGTGTCCGGATTTATTCTTTTTTGTTTCGATAATCTGTTACACCGAGATGGATTTTGTTACTCTAACATTCTAAACATTCCAAAGTAAATATTTGTGATTTCACTGTTCTTAGGTCATTATGCGCTTTCTAATTCTTGCTTTTTTTATTAACTCATAGTTGACACGTCTTGGGAGTGATGCACTGGCTTCCCCTGGTTGCCATGGTGATCGCCTCGGCCCTGCCTTTCCCTCAAAGTCCTGTGCCCAGGCTTGTTGCCGCAATGATAGAGCCTGGCAGAAACGACAGCAGCAGCGTCCCGACAGCTAACATCAGCATGCTGACCAACTCATCTGTGGAACACGACTCTTTTCATAACAACAACAGCACACATGACATAGCTCCTCACAGAACAGTCAATAAGCAGAGCACATTTGAGGAGGACCATTTATCCAAAAGTAGAGCAAACCAAGAGAATCTTCAAACAGAAGACATTTTTGTCGATAACCCAAAGCAGGACCACACAGGTGGAGGTAGGACTACCGGAACAGATGCCTCAAGTCGCATGATCCTAGGAAATACAAATCACACAAAATAGCCAGTTCCCAAAGCAACAATATTCTCAAGGACTATCAGCTTGAACGTAGCCAGTTTCATGAAGAAAGCAGTATTGAGGCAGAAACTTTTCTAAGAGATGACAGGAACGCAAGACGTGAACTGAAAGACAGGCCTCTTGAAGGTCCGAGCTCTCCAGTGCAGGAACATCTGGACGAAGCTCAAACGGATGCAAAAGAGTTGCTGCAGCAATCTGGAGGCTTTGGAGCAGAACCAGGGTTTGGGATTGATGACATAGGCCTACGAGAAAAAGATCAGCTGCTTTTGCTGGATGCCCATCCACGGGTACTCTTCTCCCCGGCCCTTTCCCCACCCAAACACCCACCACTGCTCTTAATGCTGGAGTTGGGCTTATTGGCCAATGACGTTGAGGACGAGGAAAGTCACATGATGGATGCTACCACGTCCGGTCAAGGAGGCGACAAAGAGACATACAGGAACTTGCTTTTGGGTCTCTCTGATTCTGACGGCCCCGTTCCAGGTGTCCGCAGCAAGCGTCAAGTGCACAATGTGCACAGTGCACAAGGCGTCGAACGCTCCGTATGCGAGGCCGAAAGCGTGTGGGTGACCAACAAGAAGACGGCGGTGGACTTCCGGTTAAACACCGTCACTATTCTGCAAGAGATCCAGACCCAGGCTGGGCCGCTCAAGCAGTATTTCTACGAAACAAAGTGCCGTAAGCCAGATCCAAATAGGAAAGGTGAAGTGCAGGCGGTGGAGGGGGCTGGCTGCTTGGGGGTGGATAAGAAACACTGGATGAGCAGGTGCGATACCAAGCAGTCGTATGTACGCGCGCTCACCTTGGATGAATCCAAGAGGATAGGGTGGAGGTGGATCCGTATTGACTCCTCCTGCGTTTGTGTGCTGCTCACTAGAGGAACATACAACACTGAGAAGAGGTTGGAGAGGGGAAGAGAGCAAGAAGGCAAAAAGTACAGATAGCTTGGACTGTCCGAACAAAGGATTGATGCGGAGTTGAAAGATCATGTGGATTAAAGAGCATTTAAGGGAGTGTATCTGTTCTCGTCCACTCTGTGGAGGATATTTATTTTCCAGATGTTCCTGCATCTCACTTGACAAAACCTTATCGCTGTACCCCCAGTGTCTCACTGAGGGTTAGGCATGAAAATAACCCTGGCATTGCTCAAAACCTGTATGATTTATTTTCTCCTGTGGAACACAAATGAATACAGTGGTAAAGTATTTGGACACCAAGTCACTCGTAAAGATCATCGCATTAGATACTGAATATCAAACTAAATGGCATCTGCAAACAAGTAATGCTAGAGCTTTTCCCTTTTCTGAGCCACAAAAGTTATTTTTATGAAAGTCAGTTCTCCTCAAGTTTATGCAGGTTTTCTAGCAGAATAACTGTTGGTGTAGTTCATTTTAATAACATATGAGATGTTACTCAGAGTTTGACTCCCAAAAGGACTTTTTGTCTTGATTTTGAACAAGATTTAAATAACGATAGCAAATTACCAATAACGATAGCAAGTGTGCATGTGGGATGTTTCTTTAAAAAGAAATGCCCGTTTTTATATTTTCACACGTAATCCAAATTTTTTTTAGACATTTTTAAATGTGGCTTAATTGTACAAATACTGTATATTTAGTGCAATTCATACAACAAAGCCTACTGACTTTCAAGTTGTTGTGCTTCAAAAAAGTACTATGAAAATGGTCCATGGTTATATAGACTATATCAAAGTCCCTTTTAAGGAAATTCAGTTCACTCTGCAGCCATATTTGCAATTTCTCCAGGTGGGAATTTTAAAGGACTAGTTCACTTCCAGAATACAATTTTCCTGAAAATGTACTCATCCCCATGTCCTCCAAGATGTTCATGTCTTTCTTTCCTCAGTTGAAAGGAAATTGAGGATTTTGAGAAACACTTTCCAAGATTTTTCTCCATATAGTGTGGACTTCAATGGGTTCAAACTGGAGTTTCACTGCAGCTTCAAAGGACTCTGCATGATCACAGCCGCGGAATAAGGGTCTTATCTAGCAAAACGATTGGCCATTTTCTAAGAAAAAGACACATTTATTTACTTTTTAACCACAAATCCTCATCTTGCACCAGCTTGACTTCACACAAGTTGTAATCTTCACACATATGTAATCATGTTGGAAAAGTCATGCGTGACAGAGGTGGAAGTACCAACCCAGTGTTAACAAAGTGAATGTTCAAAAAAAGTCAAACACCCTTTACCAAAAAAGGTAAAATAACAAAGTAGGATGATTTTGAATTTGAAGGCAAATTTAGTATTTCGCGGTATTTCACCTTTTTGAACCAAAGTACACCGATGAAGAACTAACCACATGTGACCTTACAATTTGATTACGTAATGTGTGAAGTCTCGCATTCACATCGCAGAGCTAGTGCAAGATGAGTGTTTGTGGTAAAAAAGTTTAGATTTATTTGTAAGAAAATTTATTATTTTGCTATATAAGACCCTTGTTCCTTGGCTGGGATCATGCAGAGCTATTTGAAGCTGCAGTAAAACTGCAATTTGGACCTTCAACCCGTTGATCCCTATTGAAGTCCACTATAGGGAGAAAAAATGTATTTATTTTCAACTGAAGAAAAAAAGACATGAACATCTTGGATGGCATGGGTTGAGTAAATTATAAGGAAATTTTCATTCTGGAAGTGAAATAATCCTTTAAGGTAATCAAGACCAGCTCCTACCTACGTGAATAGGGAAATACTAAAACCCTATAAAATAATGGCCAAATTAACAATTCATTGACATTTCCAGACAGCAAACAAATCTGACATGAGCTGTCCCATCAATTCTGTTTCTTTAGCTCTAATAGCATTTAAAAAGCATATATTTAAGGTCCTTCCAATGTGCAGTCCCAAGAGCAAGTCTCATATTCATGTGAAAAATGAAGATGGCTCTTTAATTTGACTTACTAGATTACTAGAGCTGCCATATTGTGTGTTGCCATTTTGCCCATTCATAGCAATACAAGTGAACTGTCTTTGGTAATAATACAGTCTTTGACGATATTCCAAGTCTTCTCAAGTCATGTAAGGATGAGGTTGAAATTGACATTTTCTAGGTGCATTCACTGTAAGTTATTTGGTGTTTCATGAAACAGTATACGGGTTTGAAGTGATACGAGGTGACGATGAGTTCCTCCACTCTGCTATCATTCCTCCAGTCCATATCCACGTCTCGCTAGGCCAGTGTGTAAACTCACACAAACAAGAAAACCTCAATACCGAAATAGTTTTTTTTCTCTCGTTCTTTTCGTATATTGTTGCATTTGTTTTATTGTATCTATAGTATACAGACAATAAGTTATTGCTGTTGAATTAGTATGTAAGCGTAAGTACTTGATATTAATATATTTCTTTATAAACGTACAATATGTGAAACATATACATCATGTAAATATATGTGTATTTATAATAACCAAAACAAACTGAGCTGTATAGAGGTCAGCAGAATATGTAATTGCAGATGAAGGCTTTCTCGTAAGTGTCCTTCAAATGACTGTCCCAAAACATGTGCCTCTTCGGATTCAGTGTCAGCTACGATGGTTCACCCATGTACTGTTCACTCAGCGAAAGTTACAGAAATACAGTCAAAAAATGAGTGTTGGATGAAATGACCTGTAGTCCATTTCCCCGGTTACTGTATTAAGAAAGCTGTGGAAGCCAGTACATAGGGTTTGATGTCTTTTTTCACATCAAGTCTTTGTAACAAAGTATTATGTAATCTTTGTAAGGTAGATACTTTTGTGTATGTTTTTTTACAAAGTAGATGGAAGAGCGAGAGTGGCTTTAGTAAAATTCAAAGTGGAATATGTGATTGTAGTTCTATTTGTTTTGTAATAAAAACCAAGTAGTACTTTGATTTGCAGTCATGGACTTCAAACGAACCTCGCCTCGCACACAAATTAGCATCTGAAAATCACGAGCACGCTGAACTCTGCAGTACCATTAGGAACACTTTATTTTATTTTGATTTTCATCATTATCATTGTTTATTTTGCAGACATCATTTTCAATTGGAATCACTGTCATCCTCATCAACAGTAATGGTTTGTTTTTATATCATAACACAATTTTGTCCAAATTTACACATACAAGTAGCATATTTTAATGACCATGTTTTTTTTATATTTCATATTTACGCTTTAAACTAGATAAAATTAAATTACAGTCAGAATTATTAAAGGAACATGTACATACAGTTATTCAATACATACATAAAGAAAATAAATATAGTTATCATAAAAATAAAAAATTAAAATGAAAATACACACATTTTACAAATTGTTTCCCAAGCTCTTAACTTCATATGTTAATGTACACATAATTTTTATTTTTAAAGTCATATTGTCTTATTCTCCGAAGGTTTTAGTTCGTTGTCGTCTTGGTTGTTTGACATGCATCGCAACACAGAAGCTAAACGTTTTCTCTCACTTTGGGCCTCCCTCCCTCCCTCCCACCCCGTCCCCGTTTCTCCTCCTCTTCCTCCGTTCACCTCTTGTCGTTCTTTTTTATGGCTTGCGTTGTTAGAATGATTCTGTCCATCAGGACTCGTGTCTGCTGGTCACTTGCTTTGTCCGCAAGCATCTTATCTATCTGCCACCACCAGCTTCCCTTCATTTGCTGACTCTCTGCTGACCTTTAGTCTTTAATCTAAACGTTTAAAATTTAAAAAAACACCTAGTAGTAATTGAGCAAGAATTGTGCCCTTGGCAGCCTCACGCGTAGCTCTCGCTGGGGTCTTTCTTAGCTTGTGCTGATTGAGGAACACATACAGCCAAGTCTTGGCCTCACACAGCCTGACCCCTCGACTGTGCTCTTAAGTGCACTTCCTCTGAACCTTACCGTATGTAAACATCCCTGGAGTCCAGGTTGAGTTGCCACAAACATCCTTCGCTATCGAGAGACTCAAGAGACCAATTGCAGGCGGTCAACAAATGCCATTCTGAGGAACTAGGGCTGCGGGCAGCGCCATTGAAACGAAGGATGGACAGACGAGAGAGTTCATCTACAGATGTCCCATCAGCACAGACACAGGAAGTGAGAAGAGAGAACGACAGAAAGAAAGATTAAACAGTCATCCGATTCCTCCAACCATCCCATTTCTTACCACTCTCTTGTGTCGTACATTCTTCATGTCTTTTGTCCTTTTTTTCTCTTTCTCCATCCCTCTTCTGTTATTGCAGAATGGTCAGACCGGTAGAGTTATATTTATAAATGTATATATTCATTGCTTTTTTCTGCTTATCCCCCCTCCTCCCCGTGAATGAAATGTAAAGCCGGTTCCAGCTCTCTGACAACGGCGCCTCCTGTGTGCGAGAGACAGAATTATGACACATTGTCACTATTTCGTGTACTGATCAATAAAGCATCAATAAAGTCTGATTTATGGAAACCAAGTTCCACCTGATAAGAAAAAAAATCATGTCGTAACTGAGATAAATACAAAATTATGTAAAAATTTAGAAAAATGTCAATATTATTGATTCAATAAGTCAATATTATTAAAAAGTCAAAGCTATAAAAAGTTAAATTAAAAGTTTAAATGATGACATTCAAAGTCGTACTTGACATAAAAAGTTTAAACTATGAACAAAATATGACAAGAAAATTGACTTTTTCATATCACTTAATGAATTCTACCTGAAAAATGTATAAAATATTAAGTCGTAACTAACAAAAAAGTTGAAAATTATTAATTCAACCAAACGATTTCAGCTTGATAGTTTAATCTTATAATTACTACATTTGATGTCATAATTATGACTTTTTATGTAATTTTATATAATTTTGCAAAGCATTATTTTTCCTGCGTGGTGAAAATGGCCTTCCATACAGATGGAATTAGGTAAACGTGTTAAATGAGCTTAAAGTTGTACACTATTGGTAGCGGGATTTATTATCATAAATGAACAAACGAGGGGTGTTTGTGTGTGAAGGACTTGAGAATTCTACAAAGTTTTGTGGCCACAGATTCCATCTGGGCCTGATAATGATTCACAAAGCACAATATGAATCTCAATAAAAACATGAAAAAACATCCTTTCCAAAACAAGTTTAATGACAGACATTTAAGGGCATGCAAAATATGGAGGTGTCTCATTACAGCAACCCAGAGAAACTCAACAGAATGCTAAAAGTGCTTCAGTCAAACTCATAAATGAGCACATTTTCATGATTTGGATCAGCAGAGGGTAATCATTGGTAGTGGTGTACCACAAATCATGCAGGCCCTGCCCACACATGGTCATTAAATACTTTCATTAAATACTTTTATCTATATCTGGTTCTGTCCAAAAAATAATTGTTTAGCTTTCCAGATTTAGAAAGTCTGGTAGGCTTTTTGTATTTATATATATATATTAATTGTATTATGTACAATAATATATCTATGTAACTGAAAACAAAGAATAATAGCTAGGCAGTCATGTCTCACCTTTGCAGTCCCTCAACAGGAGTAGGTCCTCACTGAGCCAGACTCTGGCCTTGAAGATGCTGAAGAAACAGATAAGTGAGAGATGTAGTAAAATGTATTTCTAAACAGCATTATACGGCATTCACTTTGGCACCACTTTCTCATAAGGAAACAATCTTCCTACAACGTTTATCTGAAACCTAACACGATATCCCTCTGTCATAAAGTTATTTCAGACCTAATTGCGGGGATTTCCACAAAGCCTCGCTTATCTTCGGGTCTTTAAGTCCAATCTTTCCATTAGTCTTTCCTCTTATTTATTATTTCTTATCTGAATTATGGTGTGTCCTATTCTATGGATTGCCATGAAATAGTATAATGCACTGTATGTCTGCTGACTGGTCACGTGTGTAATTTATAATGTACGTTAGTATGCAATATTTTACACACAAAGCGATCAAAATTCATGCAGTAGTATATCTGAAAATATCTTACCGGTATCTAGTTTTGTATATCTACTTTGTCAATGGATGATATATTATAACGAGTGCCATTCAAAAATCTGTCAAGCCAAAAGAGCATGGAAATTTGGCCAAATCCTCCAAAATGAGTTCAAAACAGCCACTTTAATCCACAAGTGGCCTGTGCCATGATCCCATTGCCTTCTTTCTCTCTGACTACTTACATTTTGCTAGGAAAAAATAGCTAGGAACCATTTCTCATTACTTAAATCGCTTTTTCAAAATTCTTCACACAGTGAGCACAACAGCAGTCTTTATTGCTTTGGCACAAAATACTTTCAGTTTACATGAATTTCTTTCTCACTCAGATATAATCACCACAAAACTCGTACAACCGAATAAGACAGCAATTTGCAATATTTCGACAGTAATATTATACTGGAATATATTCCTAAAATATTATCAAAACAATTAGATGTAGCTGGTTTCAGTGCATTTTGGGTGTGACATTTACAGCTGTGCCAAGCTAACAGATGCTAAGAAGAACTGTGTGAAAAGTTTTGTGTTCTAGGGACTGTAAAAACAAATCTATAATAGGATTATTAAAAGGCTCACCCTCGCTCTGGACCTTCCTCAGGGTGACTGAGGGGGTAGAGATGGCTGAGGCACGGAAGTTAGCAGGCAAGGTCTCTGAGGAGTCAGAGGTCACGCCCCTCAGATCTTTCTCTCGGAACATCTTCCTCCATGAAGGGGAGCGGGTGAACGTCTTAGCGCCATCCTAGAGGACACGGGAACAGAGGAAAAACATCAGAATCGATATTAGCGAGTCCAGTCAATTCTGAACTCAACTATCAGTCATGTCATCAAAAAGCATCTGACTGTTGAAAGTCCTGTAAGAGGAGTGTCATTATACTAGAGTATGTATTTCAGAGGTGGGAGGTAAAGGATGATTAACATCCAGCTGTGCTCATGTCCCATGGTGCTCACCTCGTCTGGCCTCCTCTCTGTTCCCATAACGATGAGAGAGTTGTATTCTTTCTCCAGAAGTTGTCGTGCCTGGATGTGGAATAAACATACTTTACATGTAATCAACCCAGTCCGGTCAGGAGTAATGAGTAGGCGCTGCTTTCATCTACAAAGCTCTTATTGTTTGGAGACTTGATGAATTAACAGGGGTTTCATGCAAAAATGCATCAACTGTATAAATAGACTGCCTGTATATAAATATTTAGTTTATGAGTAAATTTCATTTATGAGTAAATTGGAATATTACAGAGATAATTTGCGAGGAAAGTAGTGCTTCTATCCCATTTGTTCAAAAGAAAAACAATCACGACTTGATGTGCATTTAAGATTTTTTTTTACATGCGTTCTTAACAAATAACATTTGTTCACCTTAAACAAATATGTTTTTTTGTATTTGCATTTTCCATCTGAAATTTGCATAAAAATGCAGACATTGTGATGCATTCATCTGTGACAGGTCGAGTTTAAATGAAAACAAAATTCCATCAAACAAATGTATTTTTGATTTATTTTTATACATGATCTGTATTAAATTTAATTTAGTGGCATAATGCATTTAATCATTATCCCTGACAATATTAAAGAAACAGCTGTAAACTCATCTCTTCGATGAGCACTTAACTGCAGCCTGCTGAAAATAATAAATAATTTAATCTTTGCTTTAATCTCTCGCTGTTCTAGCTTTTGAAACAATGTCTGAAACGTTTGTATTACTAGCCATTATTGTGTTTATTGCCTCCTTGAGATAAATAGTTTTTTTGCATTCCTCTGAAATTCGTTTTAGATAAAAGCATCTGCCAAACATATAAATGTAAATCTAATTTAATGTGTATAGGTTTCTACTTTGGCAATGTAATAGGTTACAGATTACAAGTTACCCTATTTAAAATGTAATAAGTAGTGTAACTTTTCAATTACTTCATTAAAGTAATGTAATGTGATTACTTTTTGACTACTTTTCAAAATGTATTTTGAAAACAGTAGTATTTTTACTTTGAGATCATTCTGAACTTAAAAGCAGCGTTAAAAACCATAACAGGAAATAGCTTGATAGCTATGATACTGTTTTTGTCAAATCAAAATCAAATCTTTGCATATGACAGGAAGCACTGGCATCTAAAAATGCCTTGGAAAAAAAATCTTAAAATAAACACATAAACCCAAATAGGAAATCAAACATTTGTCTAATTAGCATGTGATGTATTGGGTGTCCTAAACTCCTTAAACATTGATGCCTCATAGCGGTCAATGCAATTTATGAAAGAAATCAGTTAAATCTGTATTTGTGTGAGTGAGTGTGTGTGTGTGTGTGTGTGTGTGTGTGTGTGTGTGTGTGTGTGTGTGTGAGTGAACGAATTCAGATGTAACCCCCTTTGTAATCGTAAACATTTTCATCAGCGACTGTAATTTCATTATCAATTTTGTCTCAGTAACTGTTACGTTTATTTTGTGGTTAAATTGCGTAATGCCGTTACATGTAACTAGTTACTCCCAACACTGGTCATGTTTGAAAGTGTGTACAACACAAATATATATTTGTGAGGAGTGTTGTCATTGTACCTGTGTGTTCTGATTGGGTATCTGCAGAAGCAGGGCGAGGTCAGTGTAATCAAAGGTGTCGTCCAGGGCGAGCAGGGCACCATGCACACCACTCTCAGTCAGGTTATCTGCATACTCCTTCAAGCCAATGGACTGCACCCAGCACATCACACGCTCGTTTGACCACACCATCACATCTAGACAGGAAACACAAGGGCTGGGCTATGAATAGAATTCCAGGAGGGTGTTAACCACTGATCATTATCGCTGGATAATCATTGATTTCCACCTTGGGTGATGCCTCTGGATTTCATCTTTTGTTTCAGTTGCTCCTGATCTTTCAGATGGACCTCTTATGGCCAATGCAACATTCGGAAACATGTGTTTTTGTTTCAGACTAAGTATTTGTTTCCGTTTTGTATTTCCAGGGGATTGCACAGGCTTTTCATTTGTTTTGTTGATTCAGCTTCTCCAAACCAAAGTTCAAAGGAAGGAATGCAATCATGGAAAACAGTCAAACTTAGATTTCTGTCTGTAAAGGGTGGAAAAGCTATTGATGGCAACATGCCATGAACTAGGGACCTGGTTTAGCCAGTATTGCTACTGTTAAATAAAACTAAAACTACTATAGATAATTGTCACTGAATGAAATAAAGCTTTCATGTACTGTAGTTGGAAATGCACAGATTTTTGGAATACAGCAGGTACATGCAGGCATCAAAACATTGCAGGATTGTACAGTATGAAAAATGGAAATTAATTTTGACATTTACTAAAGATTACATGTAACTCTTTTCAATGACTCACTTTGTATGTAGCAATGCTCCCAAAAGTATCCCTGCACTACAGTTAGCAGAGAGATGTGTGCATGCAAAGCTATTCACTCATGCTTAATATAGTCTCAAATGGCATGAAGGCATCCGTGTTGCTACGCGATGAATAACGTCTAGCTCAGCGAAGGCATCTGTTTCTAATCAAGGTACTGAATGAGGCGGTAACTGCACCTTTAAAACAACTCACAACTGTGAGATTAATAATGTGATCTGTGCATTGTGCTTTGATCAGTTGACTCTTCAAATGTGAAATCTCTATTGTGCCATAGAATCCTGTGCATAATGGAAGGCTGGGCCGCTCAACGCTTTCCAGACGTCATTGCTGGTAATGTATGTTATTAATAACAAATGCATTCTGTGTAAACACCCTTCCTCTCTCTCTCTCTCTGCCATATTCTTATTCACTGTCTGATGTTTTGATGAACTGTACATTCCACAAGTGACTGTTGTTGCTTTTTCCTTTTGTACATTTTGTTTATCAGACTGTTCTGCTGTGCGAATTGATTGATGATGCAAAGCAAAGATTAACATGATAAAACCCAAAGAGAACTTGGAAAACCACCAGAACATGTCATGCAATTCCTGCTCTACCAGCTTAGACCAACTTGGACTTCCATGATCACGCAGACTGGTTTATGCTGGTTTAGTACTGGTTTAGCTGGTGGATCAGTATTACTCAGAATGCAAAAGCTTTGAAGGACAGTCTTCCTGAATGAACTAGATAGTGTAAAGGAACGAATAAAAAAGTACACAAGCACTCAAAAGATTGGGGTCGAGAATGATTTGTATAGTCTCTTATTCTCACCAAGGCTGCATTATTTGACCAAAAATACAGTAAAAATGCTGATATTGTGAAATAGAATTACAATTTAAAATAACTGATATCTAGCTTAATATATTTAAAAATGTTGAATTTTCAGCAGCCATTACTCCAGTCTTCTGAAAACAACTGTGCTCCTTAATATTGTTGAGGAAATTGTGATACATTTCCCCCCCGATTATTTGATAAACAGAAAGCTAAAAACAACAGGATTTATTTGATTAAGCTTTCATAACAGCGCCAGCACAAACCCTCATTTGGCGTTAAAACTACTGTCAAGATTCACTAAGTGGGAAATTGGCGCTGAAAAGGCACAGTTATTGTTGCGACTTGAGATTTGTAGGAGTTTCCCTTTTGATCTGTAAATTAATGGGAGTAGAGTATTTAAATGAATCACACATTGCAATTTAATAAGATTTGCGCTCATCAATTCACTGGCATTATTTAACGCCCCCCCTCCCAAAAGCATGCATTAACACACGGAGTGGAGTGCCTAAAGCCCCCTAAGCTGTTATAAATTCACTGTGAACTACGGCTTCATGGGGCTTATTGCTTTTATAAAATGGTTATTCCATATACGTAGCAAGGTTTTACAAAATAAAACAAAGCTAATAAAATGTAACAACATCGATAAAAACATTATTGTTCCGCCAAACAATGTAGTTCTTCAGAAACGGTTGTGGTTGCAACAAAGTAGTTACCTAGCAAGCAACACACAGATGCAGAAACAAACATGTGTATGTTTGTAGAGTGATTTACAACAGCTTACAACATGGCTCAATCAATCTGAATCAAGGACTGGAAGAATCTGTTTTAAAATATATATTTTTAAACAAATCCCACATCAAATAAATACATTTTTTAATAAAATCTCTTCATATAAACAAACGAAGTCTTTGCCTGTGCTCTTTCCATTGAACATTAGAGGCAGCCACTGTATTTTGACAATACCAATATCACTGTATCTTCTTCATACATGCAGCATACATAGTTTTTAATCTAAATGAGAATGTATAATTCAGAAATTTGAAGCAAAAACAGAATGGTCTGCCTTTTGCTTGATCCTACACTATACTTGAAACTATGCCACACAAAATATATGAACGAAACAAAATCAAATTCACTCTCTGCAATTCGTTCAACATCTCAGCCGATTTGAATCATATTTGTTTCAATTTTTAACTGGATCGGGGTGAACTGTGACATCCCTAAACAGTCCTGTAGTATATTACAAAAAATACATATTTAATTAATATTTGTGAACTGCAATAGTGTTAATGGTGTTTTACATACACCAACATGTCATGCAAGGGACCAGCATCAAATGCAACTTGGTTGCAAGGGACCAGCATCAAATGCAAGACCCCTACAATGACACTGTAGCCTTGTACTCGGTGTTAGGCATCTCCGTTAGAAAAGATAAACAAGTAAGAAAAATAGAAGAAGGAAAAGAGTAAAAAAAGAAAACCTTTATTCTGGTGCTGGCTCTCATCTCTCCTCCTCTCCAGCTCCTTGCGGTCATAATTGAGGCGCTTCAGGCACATGATGCCATAATGCAGGCTCACCCTGTGGGGTCAAAAGGTCACAAGGATCAAGAGAGATCTAAATTCATTAGGATACGCTACCCTGACAAACTGTTACAAGAGCTGACCCAAGGCACATTAGAGACTAGGAAAGGCCCTAAGACACACACCTGCACCATCAGAATAACTGATTGGGATGAGATGGAATGAGATTAGGAATGATAAAGAGAAGGAATAATGAATCATGTGACAGCATTTAACAGATGGGGAGAGGGAGTCAGAAAATACCTGTGGAAACTGTCCACCATTTTCAGCTGCCCACGCAGCTCTTTCTTGGTCAGATGGTCCAACATGCGGGCGTCCACCAGTGACTCCATGAAGTAGCTCCTGTACTGGGGCAAACCCAGACTGGGCAGCCAATCATTGCCCACCCACTCATGGTTCATATCTCCATAAGCCAGGATCTACCACAAAGGAGGGCCAAAAAACATGCTTTCTATGACAACTGTATTCCAGTTCATTCATTACAATGTGTATTTGATGCTTACCAATCAAAACTCATCTATGCTAATAAATATTGTAATAGTATATATTGCTATTACAGCTATTACCATACACTTTCTTTGGAAAATAAAACATTTAACATAACTAAACTAAGATTAATATTTAATAGAAAATGTATATATTAAATTTGAAATAAATATTAAATAATATATTATTTAAAATGTAAACAGTAAAGTGATTAAGTGATTCTATGTGATTTTGATCCGAATACACACTTCATTTACTCTTAAAGATTATTTAGTCTCAACTCTCTGATGGCACCGACAGTTTGAAAGTGTTTAATGAATGCATTGACGTTACTCACCTGATCCCAGCTAATCTCCTTCAGCTCCTTGTGTGCGGAGGTGATAGCATGATAAGAGAGAGGTGAGGAAGAGGAGATAAGGAACGCAGCAGAGGGGCAGCAGGAAAGACACATCGATGGACAGGAAGAGGAAAGAAGAATGAAGAGGGAAAGCAGGAAGAGAGGTACAAAGGGAGGAACAGTTTGTTAGTGACCGGGTCATTAGTTGGAAGCAGTTCACACTGAAACAGAAAAAAGAGGGAAAGTTGAGGATGTTCAACGCTACAGCCTAGCCAGACACACAGAGGGGGAGAGAGAAAGAGAGAGACGCATCAACACATGTCCGATCACTCCACTCTCTCCTCGTGCTGCCTCTCATTCTGTCCACTAGGGGGCAGAGCGCTTCACAATCCAACACTCCTGGTCAGGTGAGCCAGATGAAATGTACTTTAAAAAACTGGGGAGGGAATTCCAATACAGCATCACATCAAAACTGGTCAGAAGTGCAGTCATTGGTGGGCAAGAGGTTTTGTGTCAATATTCATTATTTAAATGTATTCTGAGTAGTTAATGGCTTCAACACACATTATTTGGATTTGTTGCATGTTCTTTTCCCAATCCCAAGCTAGTGATCTAGTCAGGCATCAACAAGTGCTGACAGAATACAAAAAGTGTGGCTACTAACTGGTTTGGTTGCTGCGGTCAGGGACTCCATCTCAGCGTGGGTCATCCACACGTTACTGGTTGACTGTGGTAAGAAAAGAAACAACACATACAATCAGGATTACTGTTTATTAGTATTATGTTGGGTTGGGTACATTAAAAAAATGTAACTATTTTGAACTCTTTATTATATTATCATGAAAACAGTTATTCAGTGTTATTCACAAAAACAGTGTTTTTACTGTATTTTTGATCAAATTTGTAAATGCAGCCTTGGTGAGCATAAGATACTTCTTTCAAAACCATTAAAAAATCTTACTAACCCAAACATTTGAACAGTAGTGTATGTTCATTTTTCATTTTAACTTTTCACTTAAATTGTTTCGTTGATAATATGATGTGTAATGAAACTAAATTAAATAAAAGGATAAACAGAGGTGTTTTAATTGTGATCTCAGTTTTTTAAAGAATCCTCTTCTTTTATGGTGCATTTAGCATATGTGAGTGCATGTGAGTGTGTGTGAGCATACGGAGCGTGTGCTGGCCGGGGCCGAGGGGCTGGTCAGGGACACCATCTCCTGAATGGCCAGTCTCAGTTTGAGGCGGTGCAGAGGGTTACTGATGCCGATCTCTCTCTGGATCTCTGTGTCTGACAGGTTAGCCATGATGGCTCCACTCTTCACGTTTGCACGACAGGCAGCCACGTACCATGCCGGCATGCCCACCCACAGCTGAAAGAGAGAGAGAGGTGACCTTTAGGAAAGCACAAAACAAAAAACAAGTGCTAACAGGAAGCACCTTTTCTTAGGACATCAAAGTTACAGAGAATGTAAGTAGATAGTCTGAAACAATAATGACATATTTTTAAACACAATAGCACATAAATCAAGCCCCTTTCTTTCCATTGCAACACTCAGATATTGAGTCATACTTCCAGCCAGGAGACAACAGTGGGTCCATCCCAAGATGCAAAGGGTAGCCCCTGTCGGCATGCCTTCCTCCAACAGCTCATGCCTAAAAGAAAGGGAGAGATGTATATTCAGTACAACGTATGAGATACAGAGTGAGAAGAAAGACTACACTAGACTGGTTAGAGTAACATTACTTCTTCTTGCTGCGACGGTCCTTGTCCACCGGACCGGCCATCTTAGTGAGTCCGAGGGAATCTACAGAGCCCAGGTCATCTGAGGGGGTCGAGGCTACAGGAGGCACAGAGAGGTTAAGAGTGGCAGTTAAATGAACAGGACTGAATGAACAGTGGATATTAAGCACTTTACTGCCCATTAAAGGAACATTAAGATGTTGAAAACAGTTTATCCTGATGCAGTTATCAATACCGCAAATTTGCAATGATTACCATTTTTACATTGTTATATGATAATATTTGGTAATCAATTGCATTCTGCAGATATAGTTCAGAGGCCTTGTTTAGAAACCAGATATGTTTCTTGAGCAGCAAATCTGCATATTAGAATGATTTCTGAATGATCATGTGACATAAATTACAACTTAATATATTAAAATAGAAAACAGCTATTTAAAATTGTAATAGTATTCCACAATATTACTGTATTTGCTGTATTTTTTTGATCAAATAAACACAGCTTTGGAAAGCATAAGAGACTTGTTTCAAAAACATAAAATCATCTTACCAAGCAAGCACAAGCTTTTAAATGCTAGTGTGCATACTGCATATATAAAACATACAGTTTTTCTGTTCCAGGAGAATGAACCAAAAATAGTGATGACTCGTGTTGAATGCACAGATTTGTGTCAAATCAAATGCTCTCTAGAATGAGAATGTCCCTCCCACTAGTGCTAAATGAAACAACTAGCATGTAGAAAATCATATTGAATGACTGTGACATAAATAAAGGTTATTTTATGTTTAAAAAGCAAATGAGCCCTTTAATATTTCCCAAGCAAACAAATGGTTTAATTAGGAACAAGTCAGCAATTTCTTAGGAGCTTTAAGGAACGTTTCCAGAGAATTTAAGCATATCCCTTTTTTGGGGTGAACTATCCCCTTAAGTATTTTTTTAAGTTAGACTCACCCAGAGATGCTGACTCGCGTCCAGGCTGACCCATTCTGACCTTATCCTTCTTCCCAAAGAGCCGGCCGATGGAAGACTTGATGCTTTTCTTTTTGCTGGCCTTGTGGAGGGAGTCCTGGCTGCTGTTTGAGCTGCTGCCATCAGCAGAGAGGCTGGAATTCACAGAGAGAGACAGGGAAAGGTCACTTAAAAAAGGCTGAAGTGTGAAGGGAAAGACATTTTGTACAGTGCAATCTCAGTCCTATGTAAAGATGGATTTCGGGCCAGGCGTTTAATGCACCTGCGGAACTCGCGACTGTCATCCAACATTGCACCAGGGTGGGTGTGCGTCATCCTGT
This sequence comes from Gymnocypris eckloni scoliostomus, assembly GCA_027564155.1. Lineage (NCBI taxonomy): Eukaryota > Metazoa > Chordata > Actinopteri > Cypriniformes > Cyprinidae > Gymnocypris > Gymnocypris eckloni. Next base: position 30,756,799 of record CM050415.1, on the reverse strand, counting down.
CCAATCGCAGTGCACGAGGGGTGGGAGGAGGGGTGGAATCCAGAAGGGCCAGGGACCTGTCATCATCTTTGTTGTTCTGATGGGCAGAATGGAGACGTTTATTCAGTGTGTGATAGCAATGCTTGTGAATAATCACGCACATGCTCCTACCTGTCTGTCTGTCTCGCGCGCTGGGGAGTGGGGCAGGCGGGGAGTGGAGTGCCCGGAGCTGGGTGGAGAAGGCGATGCCAGGGTGGAGGATGTGAGGGATGGGGGGATGAAGCCACGGCCTGTGCTGTCCCGTCCCAGAGAGGACGGGGGGACTGGAAGGCCATCCAGAGCCACGCTGCTGACTCTGCTCTCGATTTCTTCAGCACGAAGCTCTGTGCTCTCCTTCTCTTCCTGAATCAGCCTGAAGAAAATATGAAGGGAGGGTAAATTCAAGACTTTTTAAAGGTGTGTTCACACCAAAAATGATATCTATAAAGATAACTATACACATAACTACAGTATATTAGTAATAACCATAGATGATACTGTTCTTTTTATTATAAGCTTGCATTGCGGTTTTGTCATCTACCATTTTAAATGTCTGAGATGGATTCTGGTTGGCTGTCAAAAATGTATTGATCGTCAGCTGAAAGTGAAAGTGATCCAATGATACCGTTACCCTGTGTCGTTATCCTTATAGCTATGCTGTGGACTTCCCTTTGTTCTAATGATTATTGAAACGTTATAGTTATAGTCCTTGGTGTGAAAGGTGTAAACTATTTCAAAGACCACCTAAATGGAAAATTGCTATCATATTTTTATTTAACATAATTTTATTTTCCATAACTTTAAATTCCTAGGGAATACACATATGGTAACAAATGGAAACTTACAAACTCGAGCTCTTCAGTGCCACTAATAGAGCATACAATATAAATGTACCTTAAATCTACTTAAATCCAACAAGAAATCAATCACAAGTGCTGTATTCCCTCATACAACATTAAATATTAATACAAATATATATAAAAAACTTATGGCTCCAATTTCAGGCCTTGAATTGATTTATTTTTTATAAAATATTTCCAAAATCCTACAGACAGAGAGAATGAAGCAAAGAGAAATAAATCAAATTTTAGGTTGGTAAACATCCATCAATCTACTAGTTATTCAGTGATAACTAGTCTGTTCTAAAATACACAAGTTTGAGGTTAGTCATTTTTTGAAAGATATTCATACTTTTATTAAGCAAGGGTGCATTAAACTGATCAAAAGTAACAGTAAATATTAATATTTTAAATAAATGTTCTTTTGAATGTTAGAAGAATCATGTTTTTTTCACAAAAATATTAAGCAGTATAGCATCTTTGCCATCACAGGAAAAAATTACATTTTAACCTACATTTAAATAGATAAACCATTCATTATATTTAAATATGTACATTTACATATATTGTAGTGTGTCAAAAATTCAATCAGGGTAAGGTTAACTCAAAACTAGCAGGCGGTTGAGTTCAAGAAACCCACCAACAACTTGATTTTGAAACTAATTTTATGCCATATCGAGTGTCTCTCCTGCTCTTTCCCATTCACCTCCCCTTCTGAGCACTCTCCATTTCAAATGTCTTTCCCATTAAATGAAAGTTGATTTTTCAAGCGGTCTCAAGGTTCCTCTGTCTCGAGTAAACTCACTTAATCTCTTTGTTGATGGCCTCCAGCTGTTCCTGCAGCATGATAGCGAGAGTCTGCACATCTGTCTGGCCGCTTGGTGAGAGCAGCTCCGATCCAAAGAGCTCCTCTTCATCATCAGAACGCCTGTCATCCACGTCGCCCTCGAACCTAGTGCCCAGCAAAGCTCCGTTTTCCCAGTCGCTGTACTGCAGATGAGAAAGGTAAGAAGAGACTAGTTTAATTTCATGTTAAGCCATTTTTAGTCATTTATTAGTAGGTTCATACAAAGATGTTCTCACTTTGCTAGTGTCCTCCCTTGCCCCGCCCCAGCGTCCACGATGAGCCCGTCTGACCACGCTTCCTTTGCATGTGTTTTCATAATGACTTAGGTGGGTGGTGGAGCCAGCAGGAAGTGACCCACCTCCCTGGGAGTACCTCAGCTCCAGAGCACTTCCTGGCAGAGACCTAATAAAGACACACATGAGGCCACAAAATCAAAAGAGTTATTATTTAATGTCAGTGTTTGCCCACTTTTCACAATGCAAATGATTCCTGATGGATACAATCATCCTGTCCTATGTTTTTCCCTCAATTAATATTTTTTGTTAAAACTCAGAAATAAAAATACTCTTTATAAGTTTTGCAGTTAGAGTTTGTAATGTTTTTAATCATTTTAATGTTAAAGTAAAAACAGTAATATTGTGAAATACTATTAGAATTTAAAATCTTAAAACCTGTTCTATGTACATTTTTGTACTATATTTTATTCCTATAATGGCAAAGCTGAATTTTCAGCTGCAGTTTCTCCAGTTTTCAGTGTCACATGATCCTTCAGAAATCATTATAATATGCTGATTTGATGCATTTCGGATTATTATCAATGTTAAAAAAAATTGTGCAGCTTAATGTTTTTGTGGAAAGCAGGAAACATTTTTCAAGGTTCTTTAGTAAAAAGAAAGTTCCAAAAATCAGAAAGTATTTATTTGAATAGTAATATTTTGTAACATTATAACTTTACTGTCACTTTTGATCAATGCATTAATAGTAGTATTAATTATTAAAAAAACTTACTGAACCCAAACTTTGAATGTTACATACTGAAGTAAAATTAATTGTGAATGTCTTGGCATTCATCCAAGTCATGGCAACGTCAGCATAAAGAACGAATGAAGCAGTCACATACTTCATAAATTGACATAAATGACTTACTGGTCTTTTAAAAAGAAGACAGCAGAAATGTTATGCGTCTTACCGTGAGTAAGAGGAGCCTGATCTTCCTCTCAGCTGGTCCAGCTCTAGTTGAAGCCTCTCCAGCTCTGCAATCAGTTGATCCTGGAGGAAAAATATATTAGTATCAGATAATGTAGCCATCTGGACACCGGTCATTTGAACAGACCTGTACTTTATTTAATCTTTTACAATAGCATTATAGTTTAAAGAGAAAAATACCTTGTTCACTAAGAGATCATCTTGGATCTTCTTCATGTTAGCGAGTTCCTCAGAGAGAGCGTTCTGTAACACATTCCACCAGATGCTTACATATAAATTCATTCAGTTGTATTTTTTAATACAAATTAATCTTGTGTGTTCTCTGGGAATCCCATGTTATGGGAATCTCATGACAATGGCATGGTTAGTATCATGGTAGGATGGGTCACATTCACATGACCGAAACAAGCCACAGTGCATCCTAGTTCTACGGCTAGTGTCCAAGCAGAGGAATGCAAACGCTTGATGGTACTCTCATGAACACGCATCAAAGTCTGACATGGAAGAGAAGAAATTGTTGAATAAAGTCTTTTTTTGTTTTGTTTTCTTTGCACACAAAAAGTATTCTAGTAGCTTCATATCACTGAGGATGATACACTGATGTCACATGGACTATTTTAATGCCTTTACTTCCTTTCTGGGCCTTGAACGTGTCAGTTGCTTTGCTGTCTATAGAGGGTCAGAAAGTCATCGGATTTCATCAAAAATATCTTAATTTGTGTTCCGAAGATGAATGAAGGTCTTACGGGTTTGGAACGATATGAAGGTGAGTAATTAATGACACATTTTTTATTTGTGAGTGAACTATCCCTTTGATTCTTAAAAAATATATCAAATAATCAGTAATAATAATTAGTTATAAAATAATGAATAAAGTTATTACTTAAAATTATAAGCCGATTTTTCTATGATGACCTAGAAATCGTGCTTTTGACATTTCCTCATATTTACATGACCTTTAGATCCCTGAGCATCATGTGTTTTTAAAACAGTATGTCGGGTTAAAAATAGCTTTCCTAACTGTTAAAAAAATGCTTCTTGAGACTTGCTTCTTCAATCTGTTTTTGAACATGCTTTTTTGTAAATGACTCTCTTACAAACACATCCAGCTCAGAGGAACCAGAAACAGCATAATTATACTTCGTCAAAACCGATTAGTTAACTACAGTGGTTGTTCAGGCATCCTACAACTAGTAGATTTAGAAAATATGTGATTTGGCACATTCCAAGACTACTCCTGTCTCATGTCTTCTGTTTTCAGGAACACGTCTTCTGTTTCTGACATTACACGCAAATTATGTTTCAGCCATTTATCACGGATTCTCTGATGAGAAATGCATTGAGCATGAAACACCTGCTTTTGTGCTGAAATAATGAAGGAGGACACATAGAGGAAGCCTGGAACTCCTATTAGACACAAACATAATTGAGGCAGCATCTGGATTTTTGAGGCAAACATCAAAGACGTGGTGACATGTCAAGGCTATTTTTCTGTTTTATGGATGTGTATGCAACGTTGTCAAGGAAATTAAATCTGAAATTGTGGAGGATCACACCTTCTCCTCCAGGGCAGCCATTCTCTCCTTCAGGTGCAGCTGAAGTCTCTCATTGGACTCTGACAGAAGCTTGTCCACCGTGTCAGAGAGACGCTTGTTGTGTTCGTCATTCATCCGCTCCCTCTGCCTCGCCTGAAGGAAGGGAGGGAAAAGTCACGGATACAGAAAGATGGATGATGAATTTTGAGTATATACTTGACTAACAGTGAATTAAAGATATGTAACATTGATGAGAGCTTATACTGTGTGATTTCAGGCATATGTGAGAATAAGACTATTTTGATTGTTATTGCTCCCACCAGAAGGGGATCCACTACAAGAAATGTGGTTGTTTCATAGATCAGTTTCTTACAAGCTAGAAGTAAACTTTAAATATAAATAGACTGTATAAACCACTAGTTTTTTAGAATATGAAAATTTAAAATGCTAAATAAAAATGTTTTTTTTAAACATGATTTTTTCCTACATGTGATCATATGTATTCATACATATACCTGTAAAATAGTTTTTAGATGCACCAGGTGAGTTTTGTTTTATTTTAACTGTATTTGAAATATACTTTAACATATTTAAATATTTACATACAAGTACATTTAAAACATTTACAATATTTTAAATATAATTAAGCATTTTAAAGTCAACATATTTAACACATTGACTTTTTATTTCAGAAGAATTACAGGTTGCAGATGTTAGCTCATTGAGAACTTCATAATGAAACGTTTGTGGATCAAACTAAAAATAATATTTACCCTTTTTTAATGTTTTATGAGTTTAATGAGTCCGAAATTCTAATCTGAAATGTTCACATGTTAAAAAACAAATACGACCTCAGGTCAATCACGGTTACACACTGCTTCCAAAACGTTCATCCGTCATCAAAAAATTTGGATCGGGTTCAATTTTCAGCGTTTTTCGCATCCGTAGCAAGCAGAGGTGTTTTGGTCTCAGAGTGCAAGGACCTTAACTCTAAAAGCCCATTCAAAGTGAAAATACTTCACTACATTTGAGAGTAACATGCTGAACAAATGAAAAAATGAGAGGATGAGTCACCCTCTGTAGCTCCTGATTTTTCTCTTCAAGTTGTGCCTCCAGCTGTCTCAGTCTCTCCTCAAAGTTGCCATGACGCTCCTCCGCCTAAACAACAGAGTAAGGATAACATGCATTTTAACATCGTTTGGACCTGTTCTCAATTTGAAACGACTTAATAGCACAGCACCTCAAACAGATCTGAACCTGACAGCACACACCTTGTTGAGTGCCGCCACCCTCTGGGCGAGCTGAGCCTCGATCTCGGGCAACGTCTCGGCCCTCTGGAGGGTTTGCTGCAGCTTCTGTTTAGCATCATCTAGACGCTCCTGGAGCTGCCTGTTCTTCTCTTCACTCTGAGTGACAGAACAATGAGGCCAAACAATACAGAACACCATAACAAACACGTTCTCTTCAAGAAAAATAGTGCTTTGTTTTTGGTGGAGACTAGATGAAACACAATGGAACTTATTTTTGTCAGAAATAAACCAAAATCAGGTAAACAAAAGTTTAGTCATTACATTATCTATAACTAGTGATCATTTCGATATGTGTGAACAGCAATGAGATATGTTACGTAAAACCAACGAGTCCAGACATATCATTCAAAGCTTGGAAACAGATTCTACATTTTGTAGCCACAATTACAGACCTCAACCCACAAGCCTTTAAAACAACAAAATAAAATCACTTAGATTTAAATGCAACAGTAATTGAAATAATTACTGTAATAATCCTGGCATGTGGTTTCTTTGCTAAGAATGTCTAAATTTGCAGTGCATCTCTATTTACTGTGAATATATCACTATTGTATAATATAATAAGTATGATATTTGTCTACTATTGCGGGATTTGTTTAACTTCATTTGCTTAACAGACTTTTGGTCAAATAAATGTAGCCTTGGTGAGCATTCGAGCATTTCTTTTACAACCATTTAAAAATCTTACCAACATTTGAATGTTAGTGCAAGTTATATTTAATATAAACCTTTACATTTCATTAAATTCAGCTTTTATCTAAACACAAATATCATGTTTTTGTGTTTTTTTTCTTGTGAAAAAAAAATCCAAATTATTTAGCCCTGTAAAGCTTGAATAGATTTAGGGGAAAATTCATAGTTTGATGCTGTGGTTAATCTAGGCCAATAATCTGAATATTAGAGGAGCCTATAGTGGCCTATAGTAGTATATTGAGGAGTTCAAATATGAAGGATTTCTTGAAAACTCATTGAAACACAAACAAAACAAAGCGCCATACCCCGAGAGTAACCCCCAGAGACTCCTGTTGATGATCACACTGTTAAATGTTCCTTCAATAGTTACACCTTTCATGTGTGTCTGTACATGATTTTTCTTTTGTACCTGTCTGTATAAAGACTCTTTGCTGGCAAGCTCGTTCTCCAGCTTGTCTTTGATGTCATGGAGAGAGGTTGCCTCCCTCTGGGCACTGAGGTACCTACAGACAAAAACACACAGGGTGAGGATCTGCAGGGCGCTTGAGAAATCAAAACTGAGACTCTATCTGTGTCATTCCAAAGTGCGGTCATACCATACGACAAAACAGCTGGGAGATCTGGTCTAGTTTACCTGCGCTCTAAGGTGGTAATTCTTTCCTCCATGTCCTCTCTTTGACACAGCGCCTGCGGTTGAGGGGGTGGAAAAATGGGAGATAAAAGAGAGAAAACTTCAAAAGGAATAATAGACAACAGCATATGGTTAACTGATTGCAGAGGCTCAAATGCACACTAAACGATCACAATAAAACCATTCGGTAACATTATTACAGTTGGCGTCTGTCTAAACAGTACCGTAACTGTTTCAAATGGAGCTGACTATAAACAGTTATTGCAAAACCAAAAGAACTGTATCGAATATTACATAATTGCTGTGAGGGAGGAAGACGAGGCGATGAAAGACGAGCATAGTGAAAAGAGCGAAAGGCAACGCGTCTTGGGAAATGAGGAAAAACCCCCACTTGCCATATCGAGACTGTACTTTATGATAGTGGAAGCAGATTATAAGCAAAAATCTACTCAAGGCATCCAACGTAAATAGGATGCCAAGCCAGCACGGTAGCTACCGGCAATTCCGGAAAATTCCATAAGTAGCGAGTCGGTGACATGAAACGGGCGCCGCTGCCAAGTTGGCAAGTCTTTGTGTTACCGCAGGAGAATACAGTGTGCTTCTATTATAGAGAAAATTAGACTTCTTCCATGAGGAATGTCAGATAGACAGCTGATTATTTTGTTGGCAGTTTGATTGATCTCCCTCTGGCTGACAGGCACACCCATCAACAACTAGAGCACTTTACCAGCAATTAATCACTGCATCGTGCAGGAAACCCTTCTAAATGGGAAGGGAGGAAGACGACAGCAAAACCATGGTTGCGTGACATAGGGCTCTTGATTTTGTTTAGAAGCACTCTTGATGAGAATTTAACCTCGGACCCACCTCTTTCACGTCCCTCTGTAGCTTCTGATTGGCTTCCTCAGATTTAGTTAATTCCCTCCTGGCGGTAGTGAGCTGCTCCTCGATCTCTCCAACCTGCGCATGAGAGACAAGGCTCAGACGTTAACATGTGCGCATGAACGCATGCAAACACAAAACCTAGCCAATGAAACTTGGATGCGTTCCAGTAGCCGTTTCTCCCTCTGTCGTTTCTTTTTCTCTTTTTTTTTGCAATTAGGGATGCTGCGTACATCCACCAGAGGGCAGCAGAATGTGACACAGCCTTTCGCTCAGCATCTCCTCTCATTCTGTATCTCTATGGCAACTATAGGAATGCCAGGCTAACTGGAACCTTCTCATCCAAAATGTGTCAGTAGCTTTGAGTGTGTCATACTGTAGGTCTTCTCCCACCCCGTCTGTCCCGTATTTACGTCCTGTATCTGTGAACATTATATGCATTACACACATACACTTATAAGCTCTGTTTCAAATCCATCTTGCTTCTAAGGAAGTATCCTAACCATCATGAAACCTCAGTCATAAGTCACTGATTTGGACACTCCATACCGGCAGGAGCTCTGCGATTAGCATGTCATAACACACATACACTACCATTCAAATGTTTAGTGTCAATATTTTTTTTGTGTTTGTTTCTTAATAAATTTACATTTTATTCAGCTAGGACTCAACTGACAAAAATGGTTACACTTCAGAATAGGGAAAACATATTCACTATTAAAGGGATAGTTTGAATGAAAAATTTAAATTCTGTCATTTGTTACTAAATTCATTATTATTATTAATTTATTATTAAGTCGTGATTTTAGTTTTGTTTTGTTTTAACAATACCCTTACTACGTTTCAAAAGTGCGCACTTATGTATATTGGGATTTAGCAAATAGTAAGCATATTTGGCATGCTGTCTTGAAGGAGGGCTCAGAGCTCGGGATAGAGCCTGAACCCAGAGAACCCCCCCCCCATCCCTAGTATGGGATGAGAATAGTTTAAGAGTGAGGCGTTGGGTGGAGGAGGGATGCCGGAAAACTGTCGTAGGACAGAGGTGAGTTGGCTGTGTGTGTGTATATATACATATCATGCTAATTAAGTTGATCAACTCCTGAACCTTTTTAATAAAACATAATTTCCAGGCCTGGGACCGTTTCAGCTGCATTGCTGTCTATGCTGGGTCAGAAAGGGCCTTGGTTTTCATCAAAAATATCTTAATTTATGTTCTGAAGTTGAACAAAGGTCTGACAGGTTTGGAACGACACGAAGGTGAGTAATAAATTAGAGAATTTAAATTTTTGGATAAACTATCCCTTATTTAAACTGCAAATGTTTTGCTTTTTATAGTTAGTAAGGTCGTTTTTAAGTTCAGCAAATTAAGGTATCTAAAATATAGTCATGCAGAATAAGGCATTCATTTTTAGTACTTAATAACTTTTAGTATTTTATAAGTACAAATAAAAGGCCAGTATGCTAATAATTTGCATGCTAATTAGCATCTAGTTAATAGTGAGATCTGGTCCTTAAAAAAAGTGTACATCAGTAATCTAATTATTTACCTTATTCTAAATAAGACAATATTACGATTTAGGTGTTTACATGAGTTGACTTTATAATATTTATTTTGTATTCCCGTTTTACATGTTATAGAACATAAATAGATTAATGGCACACTTTTTAGGTCCCCACGTAACGCCATCCAACGTAGTTTGTCTTTGCTATAATACCATACACAGTTTTGGATGTTTCATTCTTTATTTTACGAAAGCTTCAAGTGCAGTTAATTATTTGTCATGCATTATGTGCAAACAAGCAACGGCGATACAAATTCTCAAGGAACAGGCCTCCTCTGCCCTTTCATTTGGCAACATTTCTTTCATGCCCCGCGACAAACTCGGTGGCACTGGAAGAGAGGAATGGAAAGAAAATTTTTATATGTCTCGGAGAGCATTTGTAAGAGCCATGATCTTTTGTTTGCTGTCAAACAGTTGTCAAAGGCAGCAAAAAGTCCTACATGATGTAATAGCGTGATTAAGGTGTGTACTTCTCTATATTGCACTCTGATAATGCGACTAAAACAGGAATACTTCATATGTCTTAATTCCAAATTTGGTTTACTTCGATTATGATGTAAAATCTCTGTTTACATGGTTCTTACATTCTGACTTACATTCTTAGTCAGAGTTATTGTCTTAATCGTGTTAATACTGGAATACTATTGTCCATGTAAATGTACTGAATGATTTCAGTACGGTGGGTCGGTTTTCCTGTTCGTCATCCTTTCCTATCAAAATGCTTGCTAAGGATGCAAAAATTCAGAAAATCGAACCTGATCTGATTTTTTATGATAGATGAAAGTTTCGGAGGCAGTGTGTAAACGCGACTGTCACAATGTGAGGTCATATTTACTTTTTAACGTGCGAAAATTTCAGATGAAAATTTCAGAATCGGCGTGCAATGACCTTTATTTAAAAATATATTAAAGTAAAAAACATTATTTAAAATAACTATTATTTAGTAATGAAATACAACTTTCTTTGCCATCTTGAATTTATTTTCACTACATTTTTCAGCTTGTTGCAGTGGATTAAGGTAGGGGTGTCCAATCCTGCATGTTCCTGCAGAGTTTAGCTCCAACCCAAATTAAACATACCTGAACCGGAAAATCAAGAGTTCACAGTATTCCTAGAAACTTCCAGACCAGTATGGGGAAGGTTGGACACCCCTGCATTATGGGACTGCATTCTCTCTTTGGCTAGAATTTGGCTTCCTTTTGAATCAACTTGCATCGTTGAAAGAGTGCCTAGGATTCCTTAAAATGCCCGTTCTGTAGGCAGCAGTGCAACACTCACCTGTCTGCACATGAGCGCCAGTCTTTCTTTTAACTGTGAAAGCTCTGCTCTCTGTCTCTCTATCTCTCCCTCTCTCTGTCTGTCAATCTCGCCATCATCCAAGATGGAGGAGGGGCCATTTGGGAGCCGCTGTGTGAAAAACAGAGGAACATGAGAAAAAAAAGATTCAAAAGATTCAAAACAATATCCAAATAATACTGACTCACCTCTTTTCCATTGTCCAAACCCCGCTCTCTTCTTTTAATCTGATCCCGTAAAGACAGAACCTAAGTATAGCGAACAAATCTAAGCATGCAAAGCCAACGTGCCACAAACAGAGAGAAAAGGAGGTACAAAATATATTGCAAAAGTATGATGTTCACCTCATTTGTGGATGATTCCAGCTCTTCCTCAAGAACAGAAACTCTCTCTAAAGCCACACGCAATCTCTCACGCACCTGAGGGAGAGAAGAACAATAGACAATAAATCATCAAGGAGAACCTGTCCAAAAACCTGTTCTCACCTCTATGAAGAGACGAAGTAATTCTGTAGATGACTGACTGTTTAAACACCAATATCAGCTTTAAAAACTTCATAATAAACTCATAAAGTACAGAATTAATAGGTTCGGGTCTTGAAGGGACCACTTTTGCATCAGAGAAATGATGGCTTAGATTTTGTAATTTCCTTTCACACAAAGCTCTTGTATAGCTTTAGAAGACTTTTAAATACAGTGCATGAGTCAAATGAGCTACTTTTGTGATACATTTATGATGCTTTTTTGTCATTTTTGGAGCTTTAGGCCACTGATTTCATTATGAGCAGGACTAACCAGCACAACACAGTGAAAACAGAAATCAAACAACAGCTGTGTTCGGAAAACTTCAGATATTCAGATTTATCATCATGCTGACATAGTGTAAGACCGGAGAGAGTAGGGAAGGGCTGCCGACCTTTTCGTCCAGGGCTTTATGGTGTTCGAACAGGGACTTGAGGGCCTTGAGCACCTCCACCTCACTGGAGACACCAGCAGGAGACTGAGCCTGCCTCTTCACCACAGTCATCCTCAGAGAGCGCTCGTGACGAGACACCAGACACTCCAGATGCTCAAGCAGGAGCTAGACGGCACAGGACAGAAACAGAGAAAGTAAGAATGTAAATTGGGAGACAGAAGCTAGTTATTACCTTTTATTCTAGTAAACATTTCCCAGAGTAGGATTGACTGCTAGAAAACAGTCTTAGGAGCAGTGTTGGGGGAAAAATATTACTTTTTTAAGTAACTAGTAAAGTAACACATTACTTTTTAATTTAGAAGGAAATATCAGAGTTGCTTTTTCAAATAAATAACTCCTTTTATTTTGTTTCCCATGTCTTGACTGATGCTCTTGTGTTGCCATTTTGAAAGAAATTGGGAGTAAGTGCAGAGGAACATGATGTTACTGTTCTGTACTAAATATGAACATGCATTTACTCCGATGAAATGAGTGAAAACATATACAAACCTGCAATAATTAAATATGTTAAATAAGACAAATATAATTTACGCATTCAATCCCATTTTATTAACCAGTGTCTTTGCTACTGACCTTTGATGATCCAATTCAACCATAGTTCTTTATCAAAAAAAAAAACAACTAAAACACACAAAAAAAATTAGTTTTTTTTATAAAGTAACATATTGTAATGCATTACTTATACAAGTTACTTTCCCCAACACTGGTTAGGAAAGTCTTATTATATTATCATTATTTTTAAAAGTCTTAAACTTTAAATAGGCTATAAATATTTCCACCATTATTCCAAGGAAAAATTGTCCGTTCACTGGACAAATTTGACTTTGCTACACAATAGTAATATAAAGGTAGATTGTAATGAAACAAAGTAAATTAAACTTTCAATTTGATGCATATAAGGGTTAGTAACTAGCTACAGAAAACATACATTTATGTCACTGTACTTCTGACTCTCGTTACTGAGATAAAGCCCTTGTGAAAACAGTCTATCTTCAGTATATGGTAATGGACATGGTAAGAGTGGGATATCGCACCCCAGCCAAAACATTTAATTAAAAACAAACACACTAAACACAGAACCACAAACACAAGCAGGGGATATAAAGAGGATGTGATGTCTGTTTCACGCACACAGATTATGGTTATGGAGTTACTGACCCGTGTATTGTTCCTCTCCGCCTTGAGCTCAGCAATCTCCTCTTCTCTCTCCAGCAGCTGCTCCCGACATACATTCAGCTCTTTGGTCAACACCGCAAACTCCTGCTCACACACACACAACAGAAAATCAGCTCTGTTCTGATCTTTACCGGCTCCTAACAACCAGCACAAATAAACAAATGAGTGTGTATCCAGTGCAGTGGTCAGCCTGAAATAGATTTACAAATCACTCAAATCACACACACACATAACACTGAAATAAACACATACATGTGTCCACCGTGTAGTCTGGGCTTCAGACAGCCTGCCTACGAACCACCCACAGGCCACAGACTCACTGACCGTCTGAGACACAGTGCATTTGCAGTGTTTGCAGACTGATACAAGAAGTTTAGCTGCTTTGAAGATAAAATAATCACTGGATTTGCCTAGGAGTGATAGGTTAGTGATATCAAAACTTTGAAAGATACTATATTTAATATTAATATATTTATTTACTATATACTTACCAGGGCTGATATTGATGACTATTACACATTTTGTAATTAATGACAGAATTTTCATTTTTGGGTGAACTATCCCTTTAATGATCATCAAAAGTTAAAATGTATTTCTGTTCACGTCAGTATGACCATTAGGCGATAGCAGACGAAAAAGTGTAGAGAAAGTTTTCTAAATTATTCCACACTTTCATTGAGTTCAGAGTTTGTTTGCACTTCCCATGCGTTTTGTTGTTGTTGTTTTTGTTATAACAGTATGTGCGTCATCTCTTTACCTCCTCCTTTGATATGCACACATTTTGCAAACAAATTGCAGGGCCCGACTGAATATGTTAATGCACTGATTTAAAAACTGCTGATATATTTTTAATTATATTATGTATTGACAGCCCAGCATAATTTCATCACTTATCTGAGGCCAGTGACTTGTTACTGAGGTAACAGAGGCTAGTATCCTAAATGCCCAAATGTCGGTATCATACAACCAGCCCGTGTTCGTGAGCATGTGAGACTGAATCAGAGTTTGTCACTTTTATTGCTTCTGTGTGAACAGATGACAAAGTCCACATTCTGGACACTCCGATGAGCAACTCTCGGGTGTAAGGTCTTCACAGCACCATGTTGTGTAAGATGACATATGGCCTCACACGGCTGCCACTGTGAGCCTAAAGCCACACCATGTTTTTCCAGCCGCCTATATGTGATCGGATGCCTTCCTCAAGAATCACACCTTCCTGGACTTATACGCAGACAGATTCGCCATATTGCATGTGTACTTATGTACTCTGTGTGTCCATTTACTTAAATGCAGAACATATGTTGGCATTAAATTAGATAATTCTGAATATGTTTGCAAGCTGATGTAAAGAAACACTAATAACTTAACCTAAAAGTGAATCAAATCCTGGATCAATCAAGCCAGCGACTCAAAACAAAAGAAGATTTGAATCTGAGCCAATCTTACTAAGCAATCATATTCCCTCTCCAATGAAAACCAAACCCCAATCAAAAGGCCTTTAACAAGCGAAGCACGATTCTCGACCAATCACGTTGCATGTACATTCAGAGCTCTAATCAGCCAATCGTGTTTCCTTTCCTTCACGATGAATGCGTTTGGTGGGTCACGTCTCCATCCTGTCTATATCTAACTGCCTCACTTTCTGCCAACAAGCAAAAATAGGGGAAAGAAGCTGGAGCAAGGAGGAGGAGAGGAAATGAGGAGAAGGAGGATTGTGGGGGGGGCTAAGCTTAGGAGTGGTATAGTGGTACACAGATGGTAACTCAGTGGGCCCATAGGACTTTGGCATTCTGGAAATGTACCTTGCTGAGATTGGACTAGAATTATGTTTGGCACAAGTATGCCAAACACAATTGCGTGATAATGTACTGCCTTATTTCTCTCTCTCGTTTAAGCTCCTGCTATGGCTCCACTGACACAAAGGACCACAACAATGGTTTCACGTCCTCTTTTTCAGCTTTTGTTTCTTTCTCGATTCGTTTTTTTCTCATACGCCCAACACTGATGGGATGCACCGACTGAACCCTGCTTAATGTATCACTGCTCTGAATATGTGTCTGCTTATTTCAGAGAGTGTTTGCATATGTTTGTGTGTGTGCGTGTGTGTGTGTGTGTGTGTGTGTGTGTGTGTGTGTGTGTGTGTGTGTGTGTGTGTGTGTGTGTGTGTGTGTGTGTGTGTGTGTGTGTGTGTGTGTGTGTGAAAGAGAGAGAGCTATATTGATTCTCCCTCTCTCTGTGTTGCTATGCCCCTTAGATATCCAATCATTCTCCCAGGAAATGGGTCTCTCTGATACCTGTTATTTCAAGCCACAGGTTAGTGGCAGTCTGTCCAAAAATGTTTACATGATCTTACATGAACCTAATTCACATGAACAAAACACGATTCATAAATATGCAAGTGCTTTGATAAATTGTTCTATGTTTTTGCATTTAATAATGTATTGTTCAATCTGCATTTGCGAATTGCCACACATTTGTGGGTCGCCTCGGAATTGTGACAGGTTTTGATTCACAAATTCATTGTTATAAGTCTATTTTATTTAGACAAAATTATTTTTGTTAATTGGTATTTTCTTCTTATTTACCTTCAAAAATATCTAAACATCTAGATACATTTGCTTGAGATGAAAAACTGCAGAAGATATTGTTTTCAAGGAAAATATGTTAAATTACTCTAACAACATTATAACGTTTTTTTTCTAAATGTTGTTCTACGGTGAAAAGGGGAAAAAAGTTTACTAAAGGGTAAGAAATACAAGCTTATAATATTTATATATTCTGTAAAACAAGACAAAACTGCTGATGAAGGAAAATACTTTTCACAATTCAGTTAAGTTCAACACTGACTCAAGCAGTATCCTATTGTCTCTCTTCTGTACAATCTGCTTTTATGGAAAAGGAGTAATGTTAAACTGAAATGTTACACAGGAACACTCGGATCTCACTGCAAATGTACAAATGTATCACCTGAAAATTCAGGTAATGACAACTGAATTTTAATGAAATCCCCACATTATGCAAAGAGCATCTCTTTCTCTCTCCACTAGAAACATTGTGGTCCAGAGAGTTTGGGGTATTAGAAGTGACTCCTTATTTTTTACACACACAACATAACTTCAGGATTCACTTTACTCCAAATCAAAGTGGTTGTCACTGTCCAAATTGTGAAGTATACATATGTCTTTCAGCCTTATATATACAGTATCTCACAGAAGTGAGTACACCCCTCGTATTTTGTAAAAAAAATATTATACCTTTTCATGTGACAACACTGAAGAAATGACTCTTTGCTACAATGTAAAGTAGTGAGTGTACAGCTTGTATAACAGTGTAAATTTGCTGTCCCCTCAAAATAACTCAACACACAGCCATTAATGTCTAAACCGCTGGCCACAAAAGTGAGTACACCCCTAAGTGAAAATGTCCAAATTGGGCCCAAAGTGTCAATATTTTGTGTGTCCACCATTATTTTCCAGCGCTGCCTTAACCCTCTTGGGCATGGAGTTCACCAGAGCTACACGGGTTGCCACTGGAGTCCTCTTCCACTCCTCCATGACGACATCACGGAGCTGGTGGATGTTAGAAACCTTGCGCTCCTCCACCTTCCGTTTGAGGATGCCCCACAGATGCTCAATAGGGTTTAGACTCAAGATTTGTATTTGTCACATACACAATTATACAGAATATAACCAGCAGTGAAATGTAAACTTCAGCTTCTTTAGCAAGGCAGTAGTCCTCTTGGAGGTGTGTTTGGGGTCGTTATACTGTTGGAATACTGCCCTACGGCCCAGTCTCCAAAGGGAGGGAATCATGCTCTGCTTCAGTATGTCACAGTACATGTTGGCATTCATGGTTCCCTCAATGAACTGTAGCTCCCCAGTCCCGGCAGCACTCATGCAGCCCCAGACCATGACACTCCCACCACCATGCTTGATTGTAGGCAAGACACATTTGTCTTTGTACTCCTCACCTGGTTGCCGCCACACACGCTTGACACCATCTGAACCAAATAAGTTTATCTTGGTCTCATCAAACCACAGGACATGGTTCCAGTAATCCATGTCCTTAGTCTGCTTGTCTTCAGCAAACTGTTTGTGGGCTTTCTTGTGCATCATCTTTAGAAAAGGCTTCCTCCTGGGACAACAGCCATGCAGACCAATTTGATGCAGTGTGCGGCGTATGGTCTGAGCACTGACAGGCTGACTAGGGCTGTCAAATTGGCTGAAAAAGTCAATTTGAATTTTATTCTAATTTAAAAGGCATAAATTCAGTTAGGAAACAAGCTTTTGGTTTCTCTCCTGAGGCCATAAGATGGTGCATCGAGCAAAAATTTACCAAATGCACGCTTCTTCAAAGTAGGGCTGGGCAATAGGAGCAAAATTTATATCTCTGTATTTTTGGCTGATTTGCGGTATATGGTACATATCTCTGTATTTTGATCAAACAAATAAATAAAGTGAATGTAACCATGTAGGCATATATAATGTGCAAAAAGGGTTAAAATCACATTACATTCTAACATTGTAACATTGCGATCTAAAAACAAAAATAATGCTTTTAAAGCAAAGTTAAATTTACTAAAAAAAAAAAAAAACAAATTAGGCTAATTGAGTAAATAGTCTATTTTGATTAACCCATTACAGCCACTTTACAGTTAGTGCTATCATACAAATACACTTACTTGTAGGTTAAAATGTCCAACTACAAACACTTCAGTTCATTTAGGTTGAACTTACATTAATTTGACATGGCTTTGGGCTCTTTTGTGCGAAGACGCGAGTGCAACGATGATAGATATCCCTCTAGAAAATGCAATAAATGTGCGTTCTGTGTGAATGGCTTGGTTTCAGTTTTGAGGTAAACAACATCTTCTCCACATTGATGTTCTCTCTTCCCACAATATTTTGAATGTGCAGCACCGCATCGAGTGGGTTCAACTGGACAGGCAAAAAAAAAACATTACAATGACACCTCGTCATCGCATTTTGTGTGCCAAGCTGCCTGACGGACACCTAAAATTTGAATGCAGCGTTTTGTGTTCGAATGTGGATTTTTATTTTAAATTCTACGAATATTCGAAATTCAAAAAAAAATTGACAGCCCTAAGGCTGACCCCCCACTCCTTCAACCTCTGCAGCAATGCTGGCAGCACTCATACATCTATTTCCCAAACACAACCTTTGGATATGACGCTGAGCACGTGCACTCAACTTCTTTGGTAGACCATGGCGAGGCCTGTTCTGAGTGGAACCTGTCCTGTTAAACCACTGTATGGTCTTGGCCACCATGCTGCAGCTCAGTTTCAGGGTCTTGGTAATCTTCTTATAGCCCACGCCATCTTAATGTAGAGCAACAATTCTTTTTTTCATATCCTCAGAGAGTTCTTTGCCATGAGGTGCCATGTTGAACTTCCAGTGACCAGTATGAGAGAGTGAGAGCGATAACACCAACATTTAACACACCTGCTCCCCATTCACACCTGAGACCTTGTAACACTAATGAGACACATGACAACGGGAGAGAAAATGGCTAATTGGGCCCAATTTGGAAATTTTCACTTAGGGGTGTACTCACTTTTGTGGCCAGCGGTTTAGACATTAATTGCTGTGTGTTGAGTTATTTTGAGGGACAGCAAATTTACACTGTTATACAAGCTGTACACTCACTACTTTACATTGTAGCAAAGTGTAATTTCTTCAGTGTTGTCACATGAAAAGATATAATAAAATATTTACAAAAATGTGTACTCACTTTTGTGAGATACTGTATATATATATATATATATATAGTGCATCCCTAGTATCGGCCAAGCTCATTACCTCATCTTAAGCTGCAATGACATCATTAAAGGATTGAAATTCATTATTTAATAAAATCTACCACTGAAATAACCAGGACTGTTCAAAAGATTATACTCTTCACCAATCAAAAATGTAGCATCCTGACTTGTAAAACAGGTCACAGAATCATAGATAAGTAGATAATCTCAAAAAGATATGTGGAACACCTTAAATTAGATCGGAGGAGACAAAACAGTTCAAGACCTGCTGCAAAAAGGAGCAGAAAAGCCCACAGCAAGTCTGGAAGATTGAGATTGGCTTAAATGTTAGCCAAATCAGACAAATATACATACAGACTGCCCAGTGCAAGCAAAGGACATGATACTAACAAGACAAGCTGAGTTCTGACTCTTTAAAATTAGTTTCATTTGTTTGTATGTAACATCACTTATACTTCACTGGGAGCTCATCCTAAGACACGGTTCATCTCAATGACCTGTTTTTCTAAGCAAACTATTCAGTCCAATAAATTATTAAGGGAATATTCTAGGTTCAACAGATTTTCAACCAGTTTTGTATTATTACAATGTTGTAAATATAAATGAATAATGTGTACTCTTTTCTGTGTTGCCTGCACCCGATATCAGTGTTTATTTGATTATAGGTCATTGCTCAGCTAAAGTCAGCTCCATAACCTCAGGACCCCAAGACCTTTGACAGCTCCAGAGCTTATGTTAAAACTACAGACTGAACATACTCCTGCCTGCAAACAGTCAGATCACAGGGGCGGCATCAAAATCAAAAGTGCATTATAGGTGTTGAACTTCTGAAACAAAAATTTCACAGCCCTTTTTCTCTGTTTTCTTTAGTCATGTATCACATATTTCACTTTTTCAAAAGCCATCTTTCCAGCAGTAAATTCCCCCTTTATTTATATAGTGCTTTTAACAATACAAATTGTAACAAAGTAACTGCACAATATCAAAATAGGAAAATTGTGTCAATAATGTAAAATTACAAGATTTAACACTCAATTTTCAGATGAAGGGATTTCATTATTGAATTTAGTGATGGCATTGTCCAGCTCAGTTCAGTTTAAATAATATCTGTGCAATCAAGTCGATGATATTGCTAGAAATGAAGTGTCCCCAACTAAGCAAGCCAGAGGCGACAACGGCAAGTAACCAAAACTCCATCGGTGACAGAATGGAGAAAAAACCTTGGGAGAAACCAGGCTCAGTCATTTAAGCTCAAATGACAACATTTGTGTCATAATGTTAATTATCACCAAAAACTTCAACACATATTTAAAGAAAAAATAAATAAAATGGTGTAATTTTAAGAAGAATTCACGTGATATTTGCAAAAGGCAAAAATGAAAACCTTTAATCAAAAATGTGCTACCTTTTTAGTTTGGTCATGTGCATTCGTTGTGCTGACCAAACAGAAAGCTGCTTGATTAGAAAGTGACTTCTGTGTGAACTGTGCTTTATACATAGCTAGGCTACTGACAACAGACAATGGACCTTTTTTGCCCACTGAATTTTGATATTTTGCTAATGTGACTGCACCTTTACAGTAAAAAACTTACAATGGAAGAAAATAGGTCCAATTTGGAGGATTAAAAAAGCAGAAATGTGAGCTAAATTTTGCAAAAGCACTTACATCAATTCTTCTGTTAAAACTTGTGTATAACTTGATCAGTACTTTAAATCTATTTAAATACATTTGTGTAGACATTTGTTTGTTTGTGGTGTTGCACTGTCATGGAAACAGATGTAACTTTACAAAGAAAAGGTTAAAATCATGTTAACACGTCTTGTGTTTTTATAAAAAAACTGTTGAGTATTTTACAGATTTACAGATTGGCCCGTTTTGCTTCCATTGTGAAAGCCTCACTATAACCCAAGTTTTCGCTTGTTTTGTTTTTTTAAGAAAATAAGTGGAAATGATTTCTTGTAGTAATCAACCACAAATGCTGTAATTTGAGCATACATGCAACTAGGACTGAACCCCAGGTATTTCCTTAAGACATGTTACTCCAAATTAAGATGGTTAAGGTGCACAATATCAACATACACTCTTAAAAATAAAGGTGCTTCACGATGCCATAGAAGAACCTTTTGTGTAAATGGTTCCATAAAGAACCTTTAACATCTGAAGAACCTTTCTGTTTCACAAAAGGTTTCTTTGGGGTGAAAGAAGGTTCTTCGGATTATAAAAAGGTAAGCAAGAGATGGTTCTTTAAAGAACCTTTGACTGGATGGTTCTTTGTGGAACCAAAAACGGTTCTTCTTTGCATCGCTTGAAGGACTTTTTCAATCACCCTTATTTTTAAGAGTGTAATTACGAATATTCACATTATGAATCTCCTTTGACTTCAAATATTCTTTTAAACACACGTACAGGACCCCTAATGCGTACCTGAGGCAGTGCGATGGAGAGTTGTCTCTGTAGCGAGTCCTTCTCGTGACCCAGCTCTCGCAGACGTAGCTGTGCCGTGCCGAGACTGTCCTGGGTCTCTCTGAGACTCTCTAGCAGCCGCTCTCTCTCCGTCAGCATGTTCACCATCAGAGACTCCAGATTTCCAGTGCTCCCGCCCTCGTCTCCACCGCGGGCATCCCGGCCCCCATAGCCACCACCCATGCCCCCCGCGCCGCCCCCCATACCCCCACCACCTCCGGCAGGAGAGGACGGGCCTCCTGCACCACCACCCCGCCCATCCTCCGAGATGGTAGGCATCACCTCACACATCATCTTGAGGCCGTGAACAGGTGAGAGAGTTTAAGGGTCGGTGTGTGTATGTCTTGGCCCTACAAGTTTGCAAAGAGGAGCTTGCAAGAATCACAGTGTGGGGCCGTGAATCTGACGGTATTTGTGTGCCTGAGAGCTTACAGTAAAGAGATAAACAACTTGTCATTCATATGCGGGTGTCTAGGATGGTGTAGCGTGTGGTCTGTGGAAAGAATGTGTGCATTAACAGTCTAATGTGTGTGGGAATGTGAGTATTGCAGATATGTTATATTATGCATGCAGTTGTTCTCTCTTTCTTTTCCTTTATATCTTGTCCCTCAGTTAGTGTCTGTGTGAATTCACCCTCAATCCAAGCTTTCTTGGTGGAATCTCCTAATTGCTGTGCTCTTCTTCAAGGGTGCCAGTTTATCTGAGTTGTCTTCTTAACAATGAGTTAGTTATCCACAGCTTTCCTTCCTTTATTTTTTTTGCTCAGTGCTCAGGTAGATTCATGAGTTGTGTTGCTTTTTCCTGAATGGCTTCAAGGCTCCTGATTGGCTCTTAGTATGTGCTGTTCTAAATCCTTGGCTTGGGTGCGTTTGGGTGGAGCAGCAGGACGTGGTCTCAGGTGGGACAAAAGTGGCAGGAGAAAGTAGGAGGGGAAAGTCGCTGGGTGGCAGGGACTGGATTGGGTAAAAGGAAGGGTGGGCATGGAGGAGAGTCTTCTACCCAATGGGTTCAAACTTCAAGTAAAGGAGAGCTGAAGAGGGAAATAAAGGAGAGTGACATTAGCACAAATGGTCAAAGCTGGGCAAGGCATGAAGAAATAAAGCATTCTACATCAAATCCAATGAATTCACAGTCTCTGAGTAAGCCATTTCAAAACAGTAAGTTTCCCAGTAGACTTCAATAGAGCTTTTATTGATAAACTACGGGATACCGCCACAAAAAAATGGAAAGACAAGACAGTATATAGGGAGAAAATAATACAATAAACAAAACCAAAAAGGCTTAGGACAGCAAGAGGTGAAAGACAACTGTTATGATATCTTACTTTTTCAATTACTAAAACATGCTTTCAACGCAGACCTTTAATGCATTAAATGTTGTCAGGTAGAACTGTGATAGATAAATTGGGAATCATCTGTGCTGTTGAGTTACTGTCAGCTGTCATGTAAAGCTTTAAAACATACTGTGATAAAAGACACTACATGAAAAAAAAACAGTAATGCTTAAAGGTAATATGCCAATCTTGACAGTGACATCATTTACAAGCACATAACTTTCTGATTACGGTTCATATTCCAGGCAAGCCTTTATGCTCAAAACAATTTCCATATGCTCCAGAAATAGTGACGGATTATTTATAATTATTAGTATCAGCATATCCTGAACGTTTTTCTGTTTGCTTGAACCACTTACTGTATAGTGCATCACAGATTTTAGTAATTTTGAACAGTAATTCAATCAACTCATGAAATATCATTCATATCCCAAGACACAAACTATGATTTGCCAAATGTAGGTCATGAGACTTACAAATACAGGCCATGATGATTCTATTAATTTGATAAAATCTTCATTAGAATGTAAAAGTAATCTTCATTAGAAAAGTCAAAGTCTTGAATTATTCTGAATTTTGAGTTGTTTATATGAAATGTCATGAATTACCTCTGCTTGGACATAGGTACAAAAGTTGCAGTTACAGTTTCAGTTACAGTCGATATTCCGATTATGGCCCACAAATCTGAATAATACAAACATGTGCTATCTAATTCAGATTCCCAGAAACCAAAAAAAACTGTATTAATCTGGTTATGCCAATCAATGTGTTGGCATGACCCTTACATAATCACAATATGACCAAATTCTGATTCACATCAGAATAGTCCTGTGCATGTAAAAGCATTGAGTGAGAGACATGGAGCTAGGACCGAAATCACAGTTCTTCGACACAGGAGTCAGCACTAGATGGTGGCAGACACATTGGGGAGCATCAAACTAAAAATAACATTGTAACCATCGGGTTTCCCCCTCACAGAAATCTGTGAATAGCATGAAAGAGCGTCCTGTTCCAGTGAATGTGGACACAGAGGAATTTGGAAGAACCAATAGAGCAGTGATTCCTCGCACAGGCCACAAATCTTGCTAAATACTCCCTGTCTTGAATGTAAACGACGTCCAGGAGAATAAACACAACGCATCAGCCTCGTTTCCGCGACTGTCATGCAAAACATTTAACTCCCAATTCTATTTGTTTTGTCTCTCGGTCTGTCTGTCCATCCATCTCTCTACATCCCTCCCTCTCTTTCTCCGACACACACCTTTTTCAAATTCCCTTCAACACAGACAGCAGCCGCTTCCTAAAACCACAACGCACCGCTTGTATTCGCCCCTACGGTGTATCCGCTTCTCTAAACAGGCTCTGTAAAGCCTATTAGTCAAGAGGCTAATGGATGCGCATGATATACGGAAATGAAATTCATGGTGTGTAACGATCATGTAGCCTGGCAGCGCTTTGTGTGTGTGTGTGTGTGTGTGTGTGTGTGTGTGTGTGTCCGTGGACGCTCTAAACGCAGGAAGAAGGAAGAAACGGATGTCTTTTAAAGGCGACCCGAGCGTGATTGGATGCTGCTGCTGATCTTGTTTATTCCGTACTATGGTGAACGGCTTGATGAAAAGAATAAAACGCAAGCACCGCTCCGTTCGCCCAAACGACGCTCAGTGTAGATTGGGCTGGATGTAGGCTATGTGTTGACGTATTCCTCCGCCGCTCGCCTCGCTCCACCATGATATGTGCCGTCTCTCTTCTGCAGATACGCGGCTGGACATGCCGTCGAAATGAAATGGTTACATTTTAACTAGGCTAATGAAGAACGCATCGTGTCATGACTTCAAATGTCGCTATTTGATGCTCTTCCTCCCATCCTTTCGCCTCGCACCCTCCTCCCAAGTCCTCCATCATCACCCCCCTCCTCATCTCCACAGCTGGGCGATATCACACACACAAACATGCATATAGAAGAAAATGCATGCGATGCTGAAATATGCACCGCTCACCGTTGTCATCGTCGAGAGTAAACGCTAGACATCATCATCATCATCATCATTTCATCCCCGTCGACCCCATCGGAGCGCAGCGCTTTTGGGTGCCCAGTTATCAGCCTCCTCTTCCCTCTTTCTCACACATGTAACGACGGCACCGAGAGAGCAAACGTTACACCTATCCACAGACAACCCCAGTCTCTCTCTCTCTCTCTCTCTCTCTCTCCTCTGTCTCTCCGTCCCTCTCTCCCCTCCCTCTTGATGTAAAGGTGCTGGCTCTTAAAGAAACAGCGATCAACGATCACAAACACGAGCTGTTGCTAGGGCCACTGTAACTGTGAGATATCATGCCTGTAAATGACAAGGCTCTCGCGTAAGAGGACGAACGTGTTATTTTAAGAGCGATGCTTGAGCATTCATGGGCAAAAGGTCCAAACGGTCAGCGTCGCTGGGTACCACTGAGAACTTTGTCTCTCTCTCTGTGTGTCGCCACATCCACTCCCTCTACCGGGTGCTTTCGGTATTGCGCCTCCGCACTTGTTAACAATTATCACATCTTTTTTTAGCGTTTCATTGCATCATCACTCATGTGCGGCTTTTATTGGGTTATTAAAATGTTAAGTTTACGATAATTGTGTTTACAGTAAAATAGTGTTTTGCATAATATTCCTTTCCAGTTCACGTGTCCACCAGCAACATTAGTAAAGCGTTATATATATATATCAAACATAATTTATTTATCTAACCAAGACCACGCCTGAGTCATTTGTTTACGATAATTGTGTTCAGAGATTAAATTAATGTTCCTGTGGCTCAGTGGTAGAGCATTACGTTAGCGGCGCAAATGTTGTGGGTTCGATTCCCAGAGAACACACATGCTGGCAATACAAATGTATAGCCTGAATGCACTGTAAGTCGCTTTGGATAAAAGCGTCTGCTAAATACATAAATGTAATGTTTTGCATAATATTCCTTTCCCGTGCACATGTCTGGCAACACCAGCAACATTCTATCCACCAGCATCAATAGACATATTCTATCTATAAAGCATTTTATTTATATATTAAAATAATTTCTTTATTTAAACATACACATTTTCCAAGAGCGCACCTGAGTATTGCACGAGTGGTCAAATTGGTGTAAAGTGTAGCCTATAGCTATTATATAAAGATTTTCATGAGGGTCGACGTATATATACATTTTTTTTTCAGCCTAAATTTGCAAAAGTAGCATAGGCTATGTTATTCTCGTGCATCTTAAATTGTATTTTTCACATCTAGTACAACTAGCTAAGCGTTAATCATCTTACAGACATTTTCAAGAAAACGTAATATGTTTCTGTGATTACATTTGAGATTTTAAAATGCATAATTAAGATATTTTCCCGTCCAATATCGAGCTAAACCGCACGAGTGGTTATCTCCCGTTCACTATTTGAATTTAAAAACAAACAGACTTCCAGCATTACCTATTTTTAGCTTTGGAAACGTCTGAAAATGCTTTCGAAACATTTATCATTTGAACAGTTAAAATAGGTGCCTATTTGTAACACCACACCAACCCGACTGCATTTGAGGTCCAAACTCTGCTCAGACACCTTACACTTCGTAAGCCGGAGAAAACCTTTCTTCTACAAAATGCTAATAATTTGTGATGTATATAGCCTATGTGTTATATCTAGTCATGAAACACTAATAATAAGAAGCGCGCGCTCGTGGAAAACCAAATTCCCCGCGACGGTCTCGAGCTGAGGAGCCCTTTCAGAGGTGGAGGACACAGATATAAGTGCCACAAGCCAATGAGAAACAGACACCGATGACTTCTCCACCAATAAACCCGACGACGAGGAGGGCTTCTGCATTGATAAGCACCATTAAAGCGAGGGGGAGCTATGAGAAGGGTCCCGAAAGGAATGACGTAATGTGTTTTTAGGGGATGATGTCATCGTTTGCACAAGGAGAGGATTTAAAGACACAGCTGTTCCGTGGTACAACTTGCAGCTGGAGAAGTGCTGCACAAGAACAATGTGGGGGTGTCTGCTTTTGCACCAGTCCAAATCAAAAAGCCTCAAATGATATTTTCTAAGCTTTTCTACTTTTTTACTTCTCATTTTGAGAACCAAAAAACACGGCACAGGTCTTCATATACCATTTGTACACAACACACCTAGGGTGCCAAAATTCGACGTGCGTCTTAAGCATAACATTATTCTTATGCATTACAATGTATCCATAACTTGCATAGCTTGTACTACTAGCATCTCTTCCCATGCACAGCCGGTCACTATGGCAACAGAGGCAACACGGTGTTTATCAGAGTGTGTTTTGGAGCTGCAGCATCAGAGCCTTCCAAGCCAGTGAGCACTTAGGGAAAGAGATAAGGACAGGACACTGCTGAGGTGCACTGGGATATAATCAACCCTATAGTCCTCGAGGGTTCAGGAAAAGTTCAGGATGAGCAGCTGGTCACAACAAAGCCTCCAAATTAAGACGACCCTAAATGATATTACCATTACAATAACTAAGTGGGATTTTTTTAGTTCACTCGCATATTTACAATTTTGTCATCACCCTCACGTTATTCCAAAT
Organism: Gymnocypris eckloni scoliostomus; assembly: GCA_027564155.1. Lineage (NCBI taxonomy): Eukaryota > Metazoa > Chordata > Actinopteri > Cypriniformes > Cyprinidae > Gymnocypris > Gymnocypris eckloni. The sequence goes on along the minus strand of CM050415.1, from coordinate 30,729,683 downwards.
CCCTTTATTTTCATCTATGAAACACAAAAGAAGATTGTCTGTAACCAAATTTTGGTTACTATTTATTTGCAAATAAATTAAATGACTGAAAAAAGAACAGTTCTCAAAATGTCTTTTATATTCTAAAGAAGATGGAAATTATGAGTGATTTCAAGAGGTTTGATGCTTAATAATATAGGTCTTTATTGGCATGTTTCTATGAAGAACCTTAAACATTCATGCAATCTTTCAATTCCACAAAATGTTCTTTAAAGATTTTAAATACAAAGGTTCTTTCTCGGCACATGAAGAACTTCAACATCCATGGAATATTTTCATTTCACAAAGAGTTATTTATATTGGAAAAAAGGTAATTCTACAATCTACACTCTTTATAATAAAGATTATTTATTGGCATATATGATTCCATTAAGAGCCTTTAACATTCTTGAATCTTTTTCATTCCTCAAGAGGTTCTTTATAATTAAAATATTCATCACAAAAAAGGTTCCCCTTTTGGAACTTTTACTTAAAAGAACACAGGTGCAAATATATGTGGTGCTCCAGAACCCAAAGCATGCTTATAATTTCACATTTAAAAATGTATTTGAATTCTGTATGTTAGGTTCTTCTTGGCATGTAATGCCCTTGTCTCCATGTCCTGTAAATGAAGACAATCACAGTGGGAGAATATCGCCTGTCCCTGTGAACACAGCACATTTAGTTTCTGTGTGTGTGATGGTGGCCTGAAGCACAGGACGGTTTGCTTCTGACGCACAATAGCAAAGTGATAACCCAAAAATCACCTGAGCCTTATCAGAAAGTACATCAGGACAATGTTTTATACTCAGGCTGCAATCCATTGTCTGCGTTTGCACTGCTGTCAGACCGTACAGCCCAGAGAATGATAAATACTGTGCATAATGGTGCAGAAGCAGCAGAAATGTCTCATATGTGGCTATCATGATATAGAGGATGACAACCAAGTATGTTTGGCAGATCTAGAAGTGCTGTGGGGAGTTTTATGAGCTCTTAGCTCCCTCTCCTGTCCATAAAGACAATTGCAATATGGCCCAGATAGAAAGACAGGAGGTGCTGTAGTGTACAATAATAGTGCTGTGTTAACTGCTTAGTTGTCTCTTATCATCACTCAACCCTCACAGGAAGAGACAGCACAGGGAGAGGGAAAGATCAAGAGATGTAGGTAATGTGAATGAGAGAATGTCAAGAGAGAGTATCAAATACTTGGTCTTCCACTAAGAAATCAGCCAATGTGCAATTCATACGGTCATTTTCCTCCATAAGAACCGCATGCATCTGCTTCAGATCTGCTTCTGATTTTAAAGATTTTAAAGGGGTAGTTCATCTAAAAATAAGAATTATGTCATCATTTACTCACCCTCATGTTGTTCCAATCTGTATGACTTATTTAGTTCCATAAAACATAAAAAGACAGCCTTAACTATCATTGTATGGAAAAACAAAGATCTAAAGGCGAGTAAATGATTTTTTGGTGGATTAATCCATTAAAAAACCTGACAAACATCATGATAGCGGTTTATGTGAGGGTGAGAGCGAAGAAACGCAGAGAAATCACTGTTAGGGGTCTAACATAAGCAAATGCGAGAAACAGGATGTGGAAACCAGACAGTCAATGCTCCAGAGACAGTAAAATATCTACTGACTTCACACGGGTTGGTATCAAGAAATAAAAGGGCATTATGAAAAGTGGATGATTCAGCAGTAGTCAACCCACTCAGTGATGCAAATGACTCGAACAGAAGCCCTCTTTCACACAATCCAAAGCAAGTACTCGTTTCATCAGACTCTTCCCACAGTCTCTGACTCATCTTTCTTGGCTCTTTATTTTATTCCTCTTGTCTTTTACAAGCTAGTGCATTCAACAAATAATTCCTTCCTCCGTTTGCTGGGTGACAGAGTTCCCTGTCCTTGTGAAACGACATCAGACTGAAGCAAAACCTGACTTTCTTTATCACAAAGGACTAAATGAATGAATTAATTTAATCAATTAACTGAATTGAATGCATGAAAACAAATTTGACAACTGGTTTCTGTTAACAGTTATATTTAAGTCAGCATGTCTTTTTTTAATAAACTTATTTTTGATGGATCTCAGTCATCAGCATTACTTTAGAATCCATTATTTAACTTTTGAATCAGAATTATTTTAGTATAATTGAGATATTATTATTAATATATTTTAAATGTAATTGTTTTTGTCATTAGTTCTATACAACACCGGACCTGACTGGGTTTCATTGTATGCCAAACAAATAAACAATTAAATACATTCAAAATGTATTTTTATGTTCCACAGCTGGAAGAAAAGTCAGAGATTTTGAAAAGCACGATGGCAAGCAAATTATAAAAATGTTATGTTTGTGTGAACTTTCCCTTTAAAAAATCTCTTGAAGCGAAACCCCTCAAGTAAACAATCCCTGTGAGAAGAGTTTAAATATGTGGACAGCACTGTTTCAGATTGCTGTACTGATGTTTGAGTGGAGGGATATGGTAGCATCAGTGGAGAGTGAAAGGTGACAGCTGCAGCAGAAGAGGCGGAGCAACGAGGTCACCGGGGTCAGGGAGTGTCTGATAGAATTGGAATGGAATTTACAGCAAGTATGTGCCATGTGGCAAGAAATGCGAGCAAACGACTCTCAACGCAGATCAGTGAACACTTCAGAACAATGCCGCTGTCACTAGTTCTCAGAGACGGAAAAACAATAAATTGACTTATTGGAAGAGAAAGGCAGAACAGCTTTAACTGACATTTGGAGCCAAAGAATTAGTTTAATTCAGAAACAAATGGGTAGAGCCATCATATGAATGGTTTTGATGGTATTTGCTGCAGATGTTAATTTGAGTTTAATGTTCAGTGTCACTCGTAGATCCAATAATTTTGATTTTTGCTGTTGCACATGATCATGTGATAAATATTTGTAAAGCAATGCACTATAATATTAAAGTATTGGTTGTGTGAAAGGTCTCAGACAAAAATGAAAATGTTGTCAATATTTACTTACACCGTAAAAATATATTTTTGGAAGTTGTGAATAAAACTCTATTGGAGTATGTTTCACAAGAAAATACTATGTTTATGTTTTCTACTTCAAAATGTAACATTAAATGCGTTACTTGCTGTTTTTATATTTACTAGCAATTTCTGAGTCAAAATTGTTTCTAATTCTTGTCCGTGTTCCCTCATGCTGTTCCAAACAACATCTTATATAAACAGATGTTTAGCAATTCAGTTCGTTCAAAACATCTGTTGTGTTGCACAAAAAATGAACAAAATGAGGTTTACTCAAAATAAGTAAATGATGAGAGTATTTTCTTTTTTAACATCCCTTTAATAAAAACCACATAATTTTACAGGATTTAAAATCTGATAGTAGCATTTTTCTAAAATATCCTTTTAAATGAAATGAAATAAAATAGTCATAAAATCAGTGGGATTTTATATTAAAAAAAGTAGATTCATTGCACATTGCTTTATCAGACTGTTTGGTTTACAGTTCTGTGCTCGTCTAAATCTATTAGAAACCTTGAGCCCCATTTTAACGATCTAAGCGCATGGTCTAAAGCGCACGGTGCAAGTGCACTCAGGGCGTGTCCGAATCCACTTTAGTTTAACGACGGGATAACGGTCGGTGCGCCCCGGCGCATGGTCCAAACGGGTTGTCCCTCTTCTCTTAATGAGTAATGGGTGTTTTTTGGGTGTAACGTGAAATAAACCGATCAGAGCATCATCTCCCATTCCCTTTAAGAGCAAGTTGCTCTCGCTCTGGGGCGGATTCGCTATTTGGAGGTATTTCAAGGCGCACAGACTGAACGCGTCTCCAGAAAGCAAACGGATCTGACCATGCGCGAGCACATAGGTTGCAATCTGATACACGCAATGACTATCCATTAAGACATGTATGAGCTTTTTATATTTATGTAGCCTACACAATAATATTATTTTACACTGTAATCCTTTAATTTTTTACATTTGGCATCCCTGTGTGTAATAAGCAAAGTGAACGCGTGTTGTGGACCCGCCCAGATGCGTATTTTCTATTAACGTGCTCTCTAAATAACAATATATATATATATATTGCGCCATTGATTTGAGACTAGGTTTGAGTTGGTATGGCGCAAAACAGCGACACGCAAACAATGCGCCTGAACACACCTCTTTTAGCAGAGCAGCACGCCCATGGGCGCAAATGAGTTTATTTAAACAACGCGGCGCAGGACGGGAAAATAAGAACTGTGTTGGGCTCAAACCATAGACTGTAAAAGAGGCTGAAACTAGCAAAAACACGTACGCCGCATTGCGCCGGGTGTATGATAGGGTCCCTTATATCAGAAAGTCTTGTTTATAAGGTTTTAGTGAACCACAGAAAAGAGCCACTTTATTCCAGTCTAGCAACACAACAAAAACAAGCAGGGCTGTACACTTTGAAACCAGGGTAAAATTAGCAATATTTAATAAAAGACCCTGACTACCACCATACAAAACCACATATCCAATATTAATTTGCCATTCTTTAGAAGGGAACATGCGAATGGTCTATTTTGCTGACACTCTATTAGGGATTTGAGCATATTTAGTTAAGGATGATGCAGAAAACACCATGAGTATGTACGAGGAGTTAATTATTGTTCTGGTCTGGTTATGTTATGCTGAGAGAATAAGATGAGAACAGGGTAAGGCTTGTATGTGTATGCGCACTGTGCAATTCAAAGGCTGGTTCTTTAAACTCGGGTAGAAGTGTGTGTGTGTGTGTGTGTGTGTGTGTGTGTTAGGAGGTGTGCTGTGGCAGATTCTGTGGTGGCTCAGCATGCAGGTTATTTTGAACAGCTCCATTCTGATCGACGGGGACTTTCACCACTGAAAAAGACAAAACGGGCAATGTTTACCATGCTGAAAAATTCACCTTCACAGTGTTAATATACTAGGTTAACCAAATGTTGAAATACTGACTATTAATTTCATTTTTCTCACCTTGACTGTCTTCATTTGCTAGTTTCTGGATCTCTTGTTGAAACTGGAGCTCCCCATTAGGACCTGAGGGAGGCTGTCTATTCAGTGCCTGTTGTTCCTTTTGTTTTTGAGACATCTCCATTACTGCCTGATTAGAATTAAAACAAGCTGTCAGTTCTCTGGCATCGCAATAATGCATCAGATGTTGTACATTAAAATAATTAGTTTTAGTATGGGCTTAACTTTATATAAAATATATAATATCCAAATTTAAAGAGTTTTATTTAATAAAAATATAATATGTATTATATTAACACACACAAACTTTTTTGTCTTTAAATATTATTATACAAGCATTCTTTCCAAAGAAATATGAAATATTTATTTTCCAAAGAAAATGTGTAATAATAGCTAGATATTATACAGCTATTCAAATTACATAAAGGCAATACCAAGGAAAGGGCTGCAACCAATTGAAACCAGTCTTACCTGCTGATATTCTCGTTTCTGGGCTTCTAAGGCCTTGCTTCTCTCTTTGAGAAGTTCTTGTTCCTGTTGTAATTTCTCTGCTCTTCTGCCAAGCTCCACCTCCCTATCCCGAAACTCTGCCTCAAAGCGCTGCAGCTCCTCTTCTGTGAACACTGGCTTTGTATCATCCAGTGTCTTGAAGTATAGAAAGATAACGAGTTGGCACAAAAACACTGCCAGGTAAAGACTGGATGATAATAATGAATAATAAAGTCAGAAATGCATCAAAATCTGGCTCTAACCTCCCATTCCTTTGGGTTGTTAAACTCTTTCTTCTCCGTAGATTTGAGGAACTCTTCCAGGCTGACCAGTCTATCACGATTGAGATCTACCTGCAGGAAGCAACGAGAGAGGAAAAGCCATTTAAAAATGAACAGAAGTAACTAATAAAAAAGACTAATGCAGTGAAAATCAGATAAAAGAATGACTATTTCTTCATCTCATGCATCCTGAAGAAACAGAACAGATGGAGTCACTGCTGCTCCACACGTTGTGAAAGTGTTAAAAGCAGAAGGCCAGATAAAGGGAAAGAGAGAGAATGAAAGCGTTTACAACATTGCCTGGACATTCTAACGGCTTATTCAGCGTTCACTTATCGCTCATTTTAAACAATACAATCAAAGAAAACTCTCATTTTATGTAAACAGCATTTAGGCTTTTATGATCTGATTTTGGTTTAGTTTTTAGCATCGTGAAACACACTCAATAAGAGTCACCGCAATACAAGCTAAGGCTTTACGTTTTGCATGACGTGTTCTCGCATCCTCAGCCTCTCCTCCTCCATCTCCATCATGTCATCCTCTTCATTCTTGGGATTATACACCTTCTCCAGCTAAGACAGTGAAAAAGAAAAGATGGACACGTCAGAAAGGTGCTCGCCATTTGCTCGTTTTCTGCAGGTCAAGAACAGCTTTTATGAGCTTCATCAAAGGTGTCATCGTGGATTCCTATGTCAATGATGTTTTGCTCAGGACAGCCACTAGAGCCCACTCGAGTCTTAACAGCTGACTCAGTCACAGCTTCCATCACCGTCAATAACAGATTGCAATGATTCACCGACCTCAAAGGTGAAACATTACCTCTTTTGTGAAAAGGGCCTCCAGCTCTTGCTCATCCAACACACCGTCACCATTCGTATCTAAGTGAGATAACTCAATTAAATTCATTTTTTTCTGTGGAACGGCTGCTTATGGACTACTTGAGGACAAAAAGCCTCACCGTGGAGCTTAAAGAATGTCTTGGGATTGAACTCCTGTGGATCCAGTCCATCTGTCTCTTTCCAGACCTCCCGTAACTGATCCACGCTACCCTTAAAAGGAAGTAAAAAAAGAAAGTTTTACTCAGGAAATGCATCAGTCGATCTTTCCATCCATACATCTCCCGCTCTTCATTCCCTCACCGGAGCGTTAACTTTAGGGTGTTGCCGGTGCTTTTCTTTCTGCTCCTCGATTCTCTTCTCCTCCTTCTCTCTCTTCTCTTGGTCCAAACTCTTCAGGTACTCCCTCCTCTCGTGTTCTTTCAGCATCTCGTAGCGCTTAAACTCGTCGTGACGCTCCGCATCGTAGTTCTCGAGATCTTTAGTGGCCTAACAAATAAGCACAAAAAAGCACTTTATTTATTTACGGTTTGTTTGATTTTTTTATTAAATTGTGTTTGTATGTAATATTGTGGAAATTCACTTGTGGAGAATGGGTCTTTTATCTGTGCACTTTTATTATTTTGAGTAGTAAAAACTAATAAAATAAAGGAAAACAATTAGTATATTATAATCTGATAGAAACAGACACACTATAAAAAAGAAGAAAAAGACGAAAGATCAGGATTTTATTCTCTCGCATTTGAAACAAATACATGTGCCCCCTTTTTTATTAATGTGAATTTTATTATATTCCTTTACAGTATGTATTTGTGCTTTTATGTTTAATTATTTTCTAATTGTATTACCCTACATTTTATTTCACTGTATGCTATTGGTTGTGATTTTGTTAATTGGAGTAAAACAATATTGTGACATTTTCACTAGTGGTGAATGAGTCAGTTTATCTGTGAACCTGTTCTTTTGTGTAGAAAAATCTAATAAAAGTATCTTAAAAAATATGTATACTATAATCTGATTAACAAGAAAAGAAGAAAGTTCAGGATTTTATTTACTAGCATTTGAAAGGTTAAATGCAGTTGCCAAACAAGTATGCACTGATTGCTTGTCAATCTATGTTCTTGGTTAGTGATTTTTTTTGTTGCTTTTTCACATTTTAGCATGTTAGGAATGGGTGTTACCGTTACGATAAGCAGCTCCAGGTCTTTGGCTTCAAATGTGTTCTGATTATTAGGGTCCAGATGTTCGAACTGCTTCAACAAGAAGACATGATCCATCTGAACACCTGCAATCACAACAAGCATTTGCGTGAACAGATTTCCTCGCTCATCAGTGTCACTTGAGTAATACATAAACACACTCACTCTGTGCATTGGTGCTGTCCAGTTTAACCTTCAGCAACATCCGGAGGCGTGAGACCTCTTGCCTCTTCAGCTCATCCAGTCGCGTCCTCACATGGTGGCCCACCAAATCCAGCTCCTTACTGAGGCGTCCATTCTGAAACACAGCAGCTTTCCATTAAGGACTGTTGAACTTATAAACCGTCAAAGCTCAACGGCAAAACAGCGTAACAGAGACCGTGCACATTTGGTATTTTCCTAATTCATTTTCTCCACAGGGATTTTTATAAAATCATGAACCAAACAAACCAGCTCCACGAACGAGATGAATCACAACATTACAAACATTACAAAACAAAAAAGCATGACAATTTAAGAAAAAAGACTAAGGTACAAGTTCTATGTACTTATTGTCTTTTGTGAAGCAATGACCAACACAACTCACATTACATAAAATAATAATACAATATATATATATATAATAAATCACTGAACATAAAATAATTAAAATAAATACAAATTCCTAGATAAAAAGTTAATAAAAATCCTTAAATTAAAGTTTTTGAACCATGAACCAGCTCTGAAATGAATCAAAACAAACTTAAAAATAAAAATAAAAACGCAAAACAAGACTGTGTACTTATTGTCTATTATGAGATAATGACTTACACATCCCAAATTATATAAAATAATACAAATAATTATACAACATCCAATAGTGGACTAGTCACTGTATAAAAGTATACTATACATATAAAATCTATATGTATTTTGAAATAAATATTTATACATAATTTGACATTATTTATAAATAAATAAACATGATAGATAAAATAAGTTGAGATTATGTGACCAAATAGATTAATAATAAAGCTGAAATCACACTTTCTTGTTACTTCTGCAGAACAATCTCAGAGCTCCTGCTAGGTCTGTCTTGAAGGACACTTATAGCTTATCATTTTTATAAAGAAGGGGAATGGGATTGCTACGGTTTATGTGCTTTACCTTGATGTCGTCTGTGTTGGCAGACTGGAGTTTTTCTTTGAAGTGAGGGTCAGTTTCCAGCACCTCAATCACCTCTCTGAGGTAACGGTCGTAGTACAGACCAGTATCCTGAGATAATGACGCACAGCCAAAACAAGAGAGCATGTGAACATTGAACAAGTGATTGATCCACATGGCATGTTATACTCTATGAGCATGATTGAAACCAGTCGTACCACATTCTCCTCTGCTTTTTCCTCCAGGGGAGGGTCTTGTTTGCGATCTATTGGCACTGTCCATACCACAAGACACAGAGACAAAAGCAGCAGCCCCTTCAAGCCTCCTGTCATCCTTGGACACCTTTGGATACAACGATTAGACAGCCTTTACTTTCACCCTTTAGAGAGAGAGAGAGCGGTCTCTTTAAGCAAATAGGTTCATTTATATAAGACTTAAGTACACATCGATTGTGACGAGAAAGAGCAGCCGAAGAACGGACGACTGTGGGACAGTTCGCGAAAACACATTTTACATGTTTCACAACAGATGCAACTTCACGAGAAAAACAGTCACAGTCTTCTACCAACGCCTGTGGTGTCGTATGGGCTGAAACTCTTCAGTCTAAATCAGATAAACAGCGAGTTTTCTTACCACAGGGCCAGATCCTGTTTGAGCGACGAGTGAAACCTGTGACTAATAATTAACGCTACTCAGCGTTCAGTTTGCTGCCTCGAAAACAAGTGCGGCCGTGAGTTATGACGTGATCCAAACGCGACGCTTTCCACAAACACGAGCCAACAGTACAACACCGTTTGTTATTAAAATAATAAATATGATCATTTGTATAGTTCCATTGAGCCACTTTACCCAAAAGGCCAATGTAATGAAACCCTAAAAAAAAAATCAACAACAACCGTAAGTTTTATGCAAGAAAAGGTAGCATATATAGAGAATGAAACTGAAGTAAATCTTCATTCTCTATTTATTTTTTTAGCCTATATATTTTTTATAATTGATTATTATTATTTACACAACACTTAAGCGCAAGAATAGATATTTAATTCAGTTTTAGATCTTCCACAATGTTTTCATTCTTTCTTTCTTCTTTCTTTTGTATTTCTTTCTTTCTTTCAACATGTGTTATATATAGCCTAGCCTAAATGGACTTTGACAGACGCACATTGTTGGCAAACATAGAAACTTTATTTGAATTACTTCGAAAAATATAAATTCGTTTTTATCCAACACTCTGATTACAAACAGGCTGAAACACTGACAAACCAAATAAATTAGATATAAAAATGTGCACACAATAAATAATATGATCATATAAAAAGTAGAAATGTAATACATAAAGTGAAAATGATAAACCTGAAATACATAAATCATCACAATTACAGTTATGGCAACAGAAGTTAATAAATATGGCACACGTAAATCGTAATCCCTCAAAGAAATAAATACAAATGATTATAAATTAGATCACTTCAGAAGTACAAAACATAAATGTCACATTGTGTTTAAATCAGTTTCACTGATAAATAAAAGTGAGACGCAGAATAAATATCCCTCATAAATCAACCCTGTATTAAAAGTCTATTTCTCTTAGGTCGGTGGGTGTGCTGGCTCTTTCCTCTTCACTATCACCATCTTTCTCCTCGTGTGCTCCTTTCCTCAGCCTCTCCCTGAGAGCGCCCTCTATCAGCTCAGTGCAGCACTGCAGCACCGCCTGTCGGCACAAGCAGGAACAGTGACAGATATTCAAGAGTCATGATAATAATATAATCATATTCATAATAATTCTCTCTCTCACAAAAAGGTATCACCTTATTTTAAGGTATCTTTGTCACACAGGTTGCATAGGCTACTTACAATTATAATAACAACTAATTATACATAATTACATGCAAGTAACCCAAACCCTAATCCTAAGCATACAGTAAGTACATACAGTTAATTAATATTACTCAGTACTAACATGTATAATTACACTGTAACAGAGACACCTTAAAATAAGGTGTAACCAAAATGATGATTATTATTGTTGTATGTTTAGCTCTCTAGACTCGGAGATAAATCTTGGCTCACCACATCAGTCTGACAGAGTGTGGCCAGGGCAGAGGTCATGACACACAGCTCTCCTGCACTCTTGGCCCTTAAACCCCGCAGGGCAGAGTTCAGTGTAGCCGCAGCCACCAGTGAAGGAGGAGTTCCCAGAAAGCGCGAGTCACACACACACAAGGCAACAAGTGTATCGCTGTGGCGCCGCAGCGTTGCGAGAAAGTCGCCTGTATGCGCGTCTCCGTCCCTGAGCTCCCCGAGAGTGCGCAGGAAGTGTGGGATGAAGTCCTGAGGAGTCACTGCTGCCACATCCCACCGCAGAGTCGCCAGCAACACACGCTCCATTTCCTGTTGGAGTAAGCATATATATAATACTGTGTCTATATGCATGTGCATTTTTATTACTCTTTTTCCCAAAACTTTTCACTTAAATTAGTTAATGTATACTGGAAAATGTGTTAAATTAGAAAAGTGCAAAACAGCACTATTTCTTAATGATTGATTTGAATGTTTCAGACTTTTGGACAGCACTGTCCATAATATTGAGCCTTTAGTGAATTTTGATTTTTTTTAAACACTCACCCACAGGTTTGATGAGAGAAAGTCGTACTCTGCTGCCGCACAGAGCGCATCTGCACTAACCGTGTCACTTTCTGTCAGTTTTGAGGCCACCAGAACGCAAGCTGCAGCCAGACAGGATGGAGAGACAGGCAGGGATAGAGTGACCGACAGATATCGATCCAACAGGGAGACAGCCAGGGGAAATACAGACTCATCACAGTCACATTCACAGCACGCCTATGAAAACACAGAACAGGAAGATTTCAACAACAACAACAAAACCTCATAGTCAAAGCAAACGTATAATGAACTGTAGAACTTTGTCCCTGTCATTTAGTTAGTATGCGTCATCTTGATCTAAAGTCCTCAAATAATGTGCATTTAAATAGTTCTCTCAAAATATGAAAAGTCTGTCATTATTTACGCATGCCTTTCTATAACGTTCTTTAATAGAAAAATATCTCAGTCTTTTTGCCCATACAATGAAAGTCAGTAGGTCCAATGTTCTTTTGAAGCCCTTTGACTTTTTAATTGTATGGACAAAAACATTTGAAACTTTATTTAAAATATTATTTCAAGGATTATTTTTTTTAGGAGAACCATCCTTTTAATCATAAACATAAATGTGAAGTATATGTTTCTTTAGGGTAATAAATACAAGTATTATTGACATTATTATTGTTGTAGTATATTTAGAACTAGACTTTCAAATGTAATATAAATTTTAGATTTTTTTCATGGCTTTATGCGTCTCGAAACTTCACCTGTATGACAGTCTGTTATTATATTTTTGTATTTTTGGAGCCGAGGAGTGACAACCTATTTTCATTACAAATATATTTTTGAACCATTATAAGTAGTTTACCGATCTTCATAAAGCCCCAAAATCTTTCTCCATGGTCCACTTTGCCAGCTTCTCTGAGTGTTTGACTGTATAAGTGTTAAGTTGTGTAAGTGTTATACTTTAATTGTTTTATTTTAAAATGATTAAAAAAAAATATTTAATTAGTTTGAGTTTCAAGCCCTACACTGAACATATTTGTACACTTTTTTTCTTAGAAAATGCAAGTACATTTCACAAGTAAAATACTGGATCAATATAAAAATCTGAAGCTGAATCCTTTTTTAAGCTTTGTTTTACAACAATTATTTTATAACTTAAAAATAAAAATATTTTAGCATACACCCTACTTGTGAATAGTGCTTTAAATATAAATATTAAAAACATGAACAACATCCTTGACGTCTAGCACTGGATTTTGGTTATTAGCATGCAAATCTACCTCCATGGTCCACTTGGCCAGTTCCTCTCTGCGCTGTGGTTCTCTCTGGATGAGAGAGATGTAGAGAGGAGAGGGCAGGTATCTCTCCTCTGACTGTAGAAGTCTCTGAATAACTCTCAGTCCGGAGGCGCTGGGGTCCCATGGGGCTCGGACCGAAGACTGAGTCCTGTCCTGGCTCTCTTCCTCCTCACACCACAGAGACACAGACATCACTCCTGCCAGCAGTTGTGATCCAATACTGAAGCTGTCCCGAGTGTGTCTCAAATGTCTTGGTCCCGAGTAGAAGAGATTCCTTGCCCTTTTCAAAGTGCTTGTGTTTATGTGTGAGTGTGCGTCTGTGTTTCTTCCGTTGATCTCAGCCGCCTTCTCTCTTCGGTTCGCTTATATATCCTCTGAGTGAATGGGTGACTGCTGATAAATAAAGTGAGAAAGCGAAGAATAAAGAGGGGTGTGTAAAATGAGTGGAGTAAAAAAATAAAGCACCACATTGCTGGCTGAGCAACAATGGCATCAACAGGTGGAGAGAAGGAGAGAGAGAGAGAGGGAGGAGAGAGGAGCGCAGACAAGAGAGAAAGTCACCCAGAGGGACACAGTAACAGCTTGTCACCGTCAGTGAGCGGAGAGAAAGAGGTCATCACCATGCTGTGACAATGGGAATGAATAACAATAAGACAAGGATGTGTGTTGACTGTGAAGGGTATCTGATAAAGATGGTGCGATTACATCTACACATCTATATATCAAATAAAGATTTAAAACTGCTTATGCAGTAATTCATGGACTTTGATGTATTTGACTCCAGAAAAGTCCTGCTAGTGGTTGAAGGTCATGGTTTTAAAGCATTCTCAAGACACATTTCACAAATATGGTCTTATAACTTTAGCATTAGAGGTATACATATAATTTTTGGCTAAGAAATATTAGGTAAGCTAAAACATAAAATTGAAGTTCACCCAAAAAAAAAAATTTGTTCCAAATCCAACAGAACTTTGTTCATCTGCAGAACACAAATCAAGATATTGTGATGAAATCCGACACCCCCCATAGACAGTAAAGTAACTGAAATGTTCCCAAGACTCAGAAAGGTAGTAAGGAATTTGTTAAAATAGTCCATGTGACATCAGTGGTTCAATCGTAATTTCATGAAGCTATAAGAATACTTTTTGTGTGCAAAGAAATGACACAAAATAACGCCACAAAAATATTCTCGTAGCTTCATAACATTATGTTTGAACCACTGATGTCACATGGACTATTTTAACCATGTCCTTGCTACCTTTCTGGGTCTTGGGAAAGTTTTCAGTTGCATTGCTGTCTATAGAGGGTCTCTCTCTATAGAAAGCTCTCGGATTTCATCAAACATATCTTCATTTGTCTTCTGAGGATGAACAAAGGTCTTATGGGTTTGAAAGACGTGAGGGTGAGTAATTAATGACAGAATTTCTATCCTTTAACCTAGCATAAAAATGAGTGAGTTTAAAAAACATCAAATGTTTGTATCTCTTGGAAATTGTGATTTTGGTCTCACATGACTTAATTATTGCATTCAGTGTTCAGTTTCAGTTTGTTTTTAATGATTAACTCAAAGCTGAACCATTTAAACATGTTACTAGTGTTAAAAGAAACCATGATCAAAATAAATATTTATATTATGTAAAACAAAATGTATTGTGACATATATATAGTAAGTCTTTTAAAATTGTTTAAATAGTGTCTATTTAATTTAATTGTTATATTATATTATACATCGGTAACAGGGTTCAAATTTGCAAATGACAGTAAGGGAATAGAAAACAGAACGTTATTATTATTAATAATATTAATAAAATAAGCACCTGCAACATTTTCAAGCACCTGACCTTTTAAGACAGGGATTCCAAAACATTTTGTCAGGTATGTTTTGTGACTTTCAATATTTAATTGAACTAACCTCTGATATTTTCATTTAATATTTTAAGAATTTAACAACACATGCACATATTCACAGTTCTCAGATATCAGTTAATGTTCAAAAATGTAAAAGAGTTTTCAGTTAAATGCTTTATTTTACAGACCATGTTCAGTTTTTAGCACTGGATTTTGGTATGTATTGCTATTTATCACTGCAGCTTTTGTAGTAACAGCCCTTTGAGGCTTCATTGAATATTCTAAACAGGACACAGTTTTTGTCTAGTCTAGAATACGTAATGAAGCCTCAAAAGGCTGTTACTACAAAAACGGCAGTAAGAGTGAAACTGATAACCCAGAACACCTGATTTTCCAGGTCTGAAATGACATCAGGCTCAGAGCAGATGGAAAAGCTTTTTGAAACCTGATACAGGAGTGTGAGACCGAGACTGATGAAAGCTGGAGAGTGTGCAACTTTTGTTTTCAGCGCACTGAAGTCACACTTACACCTAATCACCCTGTCACCCCCGTATTGTGTGGAATCTCATTGTCAAAGCAACTAGTCTCCCATTATGCCTCTCCATCTCGCACAGCACACACTCGTCCGCCCCTCCCTGGGCCTGTGGCAATCTGGTGTCCTGTTTAAAGAGCGGTGGGTCCTCATGGGAGGGCTGGGCGAGGTATGTGCAACAGACAGTGGAGCCGGCAGGTCAATGAGCCGTATTGTCTCTCTTTACAAATCACTGTCAGACACCAGTGCCTGGCCTTCTGCTCCCACTCACTTCACACACACTTCACACACACACACACACACACACACACTCGACTCCTGGATGGCCCTCACAGTGGGACACGTTTAAGTGAAGATCTCAGGATTGGATTTGTCAGGTGGCTGAACATTTCAGAAGTTGAGCTTTTGTAAAAAAGAACAAAAAAGACAAATAAGTCACACAAAATTCTTCACAGTAACAGTAACAGTGTTTTATATATATATATATTGAGTGCATTCATTCACAGGACATTTGCTTGAACGGTTTTCTTCTTTAGCACTAAGACCAAAACTTTTGCCATGACAATTAAAAAATTCAGTAATCTAAATATATATATATATATTAGAATGATTTCTGAAGAATCATGTGACACTGAAGACTGATAACCCAGATAATAAAAAATAGTTTCTTTAAATTGTAATAATAATGATATTAATTTGAACTGCATTTTTCATCAAATACATTCAGTGTTCTTTTGTCCAATATATATGTATATAATTAGTTAGGGGAAATATAGTCTGGTTAGAAAATGTTAACTTAGGTTTTCATGTTTTTCATAAATAGAATTATAGAATATGGAGAAAAAATGATTGTGGATAAAATAGTTATGCAGAATAGAGTAACAAATTATATAGAATAGAATTCATATAATTTAGTAAAATTATTTTTGCATTCATATTAAAATATTTGACATTTGAATAAATATAAAAATACAAAAACATGGCAATTATTGTCAGAGAGTGAACGTAAAAAAACTGCATATACTAGCATATTTTAATTTGAGTTCATATTAAATTGTTTTTAAAAAGTTAAAATTGTAGAATTTAATTTAGAGTTGAATGTCTTGGCAAATTAGCAAACAGTTCAAAACATTGTTTAGATCTATAGAGTAGACACATCTTTGACTGACACGGTGCTGTAGGCAGTTATAGATGGTTGCCAGGGTGTTCTGACTGGTTGCTAGGCGGTCCCTAACTGGCCCAAGTCAAATAAGCTCAACCCCAAGTCTCTACCCTATTAAAAAAATACATTTATTTCATACTAAGTCTAGTTCAAATCTATTAACATATTTACTGAAATATCGCTTGAGATTTACGGTCTTTAAATGCAAGATATTTAAAAGTTTTCCTGAAGTAAACTTGCAGTAGTTCCACTTTACCACAGAAAATATACTTCAGTAGGACTTCTGCACTACTTTCACACAATTAAAGTGCATTCAGCACAAAATTAGTTTTAGCAGACTTTAAGTATACCAATTTATTATACCAAAAGTACAATTGTAAGGTATTTTTAAGCACATAAATATGTAAATGTATATGTAGTGTACTTAGCATGAAATAAGCATTTACATTTTAGTATATTTTTTTTTCACTAGGGTATGATATTTGTATTTCTAAATATTACCTATTTTCATTGATTTATAAACCACCAGGGAAACTGCAAGTCTGGATGTTTGTACAAGTAATAGCAAAATAATAACATATTCATCTCTCTCCCATTTGTGTAAAAACTTAAGTAAAGAGGACAGAACAATGTGAAAATGTCACCAGTCCAATATAACTCATCACACAACAATAATCCTCTAAAACCTGATGAAGTTCCCAAATCCACAAAGAGAGACTTCCCTCAGATACCGTAGAGGAGCGTGAACTGCTCCAGCCCTTGAAAACTAACTAGAGCTTAACTCCGAGCAGATTGGGTTTCAATGAGACACTCTTCTTATTTTCTGTTCTCCAGTAAAGCGAGGTCATGCCGGCCGTAAAAAGGACAAGATGAGTCTCAGGAGTAAACGTGTGTGTTTGTGCATGAGACAAAGAAGTGTGGCAGATCGCAGGGCTGTTTAAGTGCCATGCTAAATTCATAAGTCGCAGCTGTATTCAAACAAACACAGTGGGAAAGTGAAGGGAGGGCGAGAGAGAGACAGACAGAGAAAAGAGGAGGACGAACAGCAGAAAGAGCAGTGAGCAGGACAGTGAGGAGGAGGCGTGGTTCTCCACCCCTCATTTTCCAGCTCATTTGGTAGGACATTGGGCAACAGTGACCCCATTTACCCTGATCTTTTAACCCCAGTCAGACACCTGCTGATGGAGTGTGTGAATGTGTTCGCACTGCCGTTCTGTGCCAGACAGAAATTAAACGGTTCAACAAAACATGAGTCAAAGGTAGAAATAAAGGATTTGCTGGTTCATTCATTTGTCATTTTACAAAAACATGAGTTTTTGGTTTCTAAATAAAAAAGACACTAATAAATTCAAGATAAAAGTGATTCATAAGTTCTCATCTCTCAGTTCATTCTTCTAATCTGCTGTAATCCTTCAGTTGATGAAGTGGATTTAACTGATTTATCCACTCATCTGAAGAGAGAGGAGGGTAAAAACAAACATTTTAAATAATCTTTATCTAGGACATTGACTTTGGCATTATTATTATTTTTTTCAAATAAAAACGAACACTTCCAAGACATTGTTTATCATCTGAATGAACATTTACATATAACAGAAAGCTAATGTTCTGTTCAAATAATCATAAATCAAATAAAGTATTAGAGAGAAAGCTTTTCATCATTAGGGCATTAAGATAATAATGATTTTTAATAAAAGTGAAAATAGTTTATCTAGCGTGTTAATAATCAATTTGTTTTTTCATATTTTGTTTCTTATATTACAATAAAAACTAAAATCTGAATGAACATTTACGTAGAATGTAATTCTAATATTTTGAAGTGTTACAGAGAAAGCTTTTTATCAGTTTATTGTGATATTAATAATAATAATAAAAATGTTTCTCTACAGCCTCATTTAGTTTTATTACTTAGTTTACTTATTAAAATGAAATGAACATTTCCATGACATTTTCTTTTATTATCTGAATGTCCACATGCATGTAATGCAGATAATACATGCATATCACATATAAAGCTAAGTGTAGAAGTGTTACTGAGAAAGCTTTTTGTACTGGAGGTCAAGGCTGTCACGTTTAAACCCTTATGTGGGCAAGGAATGAGAATAAAGAGGCATTTGTCAAAGAACAATACCTCAATGTCAGGGACTAAGTTTCAATGTTTTATTCTTTAGCCAAATAAAATAATTCATTTTAACAGCTAACAAAAGAAGCTCTTGCTACATTGCATGCAAACCGATCATCTTCTAGCTGTCACTGAGTGTAACAGTAAAGAGAGGGAGACAGGCAACATGAACAGAAAGGCAGAGAAAACAACTAATATACATTATAATACAATACATAATGAATAACATGGCGTTGGGTACTGCGAGTATAGTGGATCATACAAATAGATATCTAACGCTCATTAATGCATAAAATATTAACTGATAAAATATGAGCTGCGACTATAATGCTCACACTATAAACTGCAAGCATTCCCTCTCTTCAGTGACTGTCTGCAGTGCATTCACACATCAGTTTAAACAGCATGTGGAAAATACTCGGCCCTTCTTAGGAAAGCAGTGTAAAATAGTCAGCTGTTCTCATTTTTATTAGGTCGCTGCAGATCTAGATTTCAATCTCCGAATTATATTTACCATATTTTATAAACACGTTAATCATTATTTTATGGGAATATTCATCATTATGGTTAAATTGAAATCATCTGTTCCCCTTCTGGAATTAGGGGTATGTAGGCGGGCGCTGTGGTGTCTGTCCATTAAACGGCTGGCAGGATGAAGCTCCTCTGGCCTCGGACTGAGTGAGAAGGGTGTCTGTCTCTGTGGACTCTGAGTCAGGACTCTCTTCTGATAAGCTGGTCAGGACACGCAGCCCAAGAACCTCCTGTACTTTCAAAGACAGCTCCTGAGAACAGAACAGTCAGAAAGCATTGTGTAGTACTGTGCATGACCACAGTTATTTTTCATAGCATATCAGCAGTCATATCTGTCCCGTCTCACCTTGCAGTTTGTCAGCTGCAAATAAATAGCCTCTGCTCCACAGAGAATTGACTGCAGATCCAGCTTCATGGTCAGCTCATTAATGTGCTGGAAACACACACACACCTCATTAATGTGCTGGAAACACACACACACACACTCATTCATGTGCTGGAAACACACACACCACACAACACACAACCACACACAGAATCACCTTCAATATAGAGTTAAAATCATGATTTGAACCAATCAGCTCCCCTTTTTGTGACTCAAGAATGGAGCAGGCCATAAGTAGGTGGAAGTTTTCACAAGGCAGACGGGTCCACAGAACCTGCAAAACATTGGTAGCGGTGTTGTTATTGTTTAATAAACTACTAAAATAATTTGATTTAATTTAAATAAAGCTGAAATAAAATAAAATAAAATATAAATAGTAGATGGAAAACTTAAACTTAATTAGAAAATGTGAAAAGTTGCCAATGGCATCTAACTGAAATACAATTAGTTGAAGTACTAAATATGACAAAATCTGAAACTAAAACTGAAATAAAAATTAAATCTAAATAGAAATATTAAAAACTCTAAAACTAATAAAAATTACAAGCACAAAATAGCTTAGATAAAAAATAAATTTCAAACGAAAACAAGAAAATAAAGCTACTTTATACCCAGATCTTATATATATGTATATGTGACCCTCTCTGTGAAATCCAGGCTAAAGTCTCAAAATCTACTACAACAAGCATCAAAGTTTGATTTCTACCATTAATTTCGCCATGATTTCAATCTTTGACCTTACTCAGTTAATATATAAACATATAAAGGTTACATTTTCACAGAATGTTCTTTAAGAAGGATTATTTTTTGTAGAAAACAGCAAATTACAAAAAAATGACTTTAGCTGGGTTTTCACAGAGAGGGTCACATACATATATATATACACACACACACACACAGTCACCGGCCACTTTATTGTTCAATTGCTTGGTAACACAAATTGATAATCATTCAATCACATGGCAGCAAATCAATGCATTTAGTGGTGAAGACGACTTGCTGATGTTCAAACCGAGCATCAGAATGGGGAACAAAGGGATTTAAGTGACTTTGGATGTGGAATGGTTGTTGGTGCCAGACGGGCTGGTCTGAGTATTTAAAAAACTGCTGATCTACTGGGATTTTCACGCACAACCACGTTCCGGGAGCCCACACAGTCCGCTCCATTCCGGGAGCCCACGCGGTTCGCCGTTCCCGGGAGCCACGCAGTCCGCTCCAGAGCCCGCTCCGCCCGTGAGCCGACAGAGCCCGCTGCGTTCCGGGAGCCACGCAGTCCACCCCAGAGCCCGCTCTGGTCAGGAGCACACAGACTCCGCTCCAGAGCCCGCTCCGGTCTGGGAGCCCATGCAGTCCACTCGGTCCTGGACCCGCTCCGGTCTGGGAACCCACAGAGCCCGATCCAGGGCCAGCCCCACCCTGGCACCCCTGTGTGCCCATTGCTCCAGGCCCTCTTCCACTCCACGGGCCTGGCCCACCTCCATCCTAGACATTTTTCTGTTTAGTGTGTGTGGAGCGTCTGGGATCCGCTCCTTAAAGGGGGGGTTATGTCACGGTCCTGCTGGTGTGCCCAGGCTGGCCACCAGATGTCTCTGTGTGTTGAGCACATGGCTTGTTGTTTGTTTGGTGCCATGTGCTCCCATGTCGATTGTCTGTCCCCTCCCATCTTGTTACTTAATCATTGTTTCAGTGGCTCCAGCTGTGTCTCCCTCGTTACCCTCGTTTGTCTCCCTATATAGTCTCCTTGTGTCTGCAGTCCTGGGCTGATCCGTTGTCTTTCGTGTGTCCATGTCATGTGAGTTAAATGTTTGACTGTACTCCAGTCTTCTGCCTGCCTGCTTGTTTTTCCCCTTCGGGGTGGTTTTTGTTCTTTTGTTTAACTTTGTTATTAAAACCCTAAATTCCTCTGCATTTGAGTCCTCGACCTCATCTCTCGTGACAATTTTATCCTGGTATTTTTATCCTAAAAAGGTTTGATTCCACAAACATATTCTGTAGCACAACTGTTGTAAAAATTGACACTACTAAAAATGTTTTTGAGCAGCAAATCAGCATATTAGAATGATTTCTGAAGGATCATGTGACACTGAAGACTGGAGTAATGATGCTGAATATATTACAATATAAAACAGTTATTTAAATGGTCATAATATTTCACAATATTACTATTTTTACTGCATTTTTGTTCAAATAAATGAAGCCTCGGAGAGCATAAGAGAGTTCTTAAAAAAAAACTACTACCTTTTAAAATTCTTACTGACCCCAGACTTTTTGACAGCAGTACATATCCTGTGCTGAGCTTAGGTCTAAAGAGAAAAATGGCACGGGAAACCACAACAGCTGCAAATGAATTAAGCAGTCATATGGTAAATTAGAACTTAGAAATGGAAGTATAACTGAGCCTTCGCAAAAGTATAACTGCCCCCTCCTTAGTTACTGTTGCTATTTCCAACAATTAATGGTGCTCTCACACTCCACATCTTATTCTCATGCAGTGAAAAATACATCGCTGAGCAAAGAGGAAACTGACAACATGACGACTCTTTGCAAACGGTCAGTTGTTGTTCTCATTCAACCGTTTGAGGTCAGTAAGCTTTTATTCAGCAAAGATGCAATAAATTAACCAAATGACAATAAAGGCATACAGAATCATGCTACAAAAAATCTTTTCAAATGAATTCTGTTATTTTTTATCCTAAAATGTTTTCACTGTTTACACAAAAATATGATGTAGCACAGCGGTTCTCAAAGTGTGGTACGTGTACCACTAGTGGTACGTGAGATTTCTCTAGTGGTACGCAGAGGAATCTCAGAATTAAATATAAATCAGGCCGCGTGTCCACCAAAGCGATTTTTTTTTATTGTTTTAAATGGGAGCGTCTTTTTCATGCTGAGCACTCGGGCGTTTTTTTCTTGGCACCGAGAATTTAAGAATGTTAGCACTCATCACTGTCACTTTTTAGTCAGCTAACCAATCACAGTGGAGGAGGGGCGGGGCTAATACCATCACATCCTGCTTGTACAACGACTAAACAACAATGGAGAAGTTAATATTGCTTGTCTCTGAGTATTTATGTCTTTACCAGATGGAATTGCCGGAGTACAGTAATATTGTTATGAAAGATAATGCTTGGAGAAACATTTCATTCGCGATGCGTCTGCCATATTACTTCAGCGGATATTCCATATCATAGCAACCGCAGCATCTCAAAAATACGCTGCCCTCTCAAGCGCTCACACCTGGGTGTTTTCAGCTGGCTTTGGTGGAAACGTGGCCTGATTGTTGTTACTTGCAGCTACATATACAGCCTGTGTTTTTTTTATCAAGTACTTTTTTATTTAAAAGTGAATTAAAAACTGTACTGTGCTTAAAGATTAAATGAAAATGTATTGTAGCTACTTAAAGTTAAATAAAAACTAAGTTACTGTACTTAAATGTTAAGTAGCCTAAGTATGATACATTTTCATTATTTTTACTGTGTATAGTGCTACTGAAAGTGACGTGACATACTCGGAATTTGTGCTCTGCATTTAACCCATCCAAAGTGCACACACACACAGCAGTGAACACACACACACACACACACACACATACCGTGAACACACACCCGGAGCAGTGGGCAGCCATTTATACTGCATTTTAATGTTGGTCATAATGGTGGTACTTGGAAAGCCAAATATTTTCTGAGGTGGTACTTGGTGTAAAAAGTTTGAGAACCACTGATGTAGCAGAACTGTTTTCAACATTGATAATAATAAAAATGCTTCTTGATCAGCAAATCAGCATATTAGAATGATTTCTGAAAGATCATGTGACACTGAAGACTGAAATAATGACTGCTGAAAATTCAGCTTTGCCATAACAGGACTAAATTACATATTAAACCATATTATAACAGAAAAAAATATTATAAATGTCATAATAGTACTGTTTTTACTACATTTTTGTTTATATAAATGCGGCCTCTGTGAGCATAAAAGCTAAAAAAACATTTTGAAAATCTTACTAACCCCAAACATTTAGACAGCAGTACATATCCTGTACTAAACTTAGGTCTAAAGAGATATACTGAATACTGAAGAAAAATGACAGGAAACCCCAACAGCTGCAAATGATTAACTGGGTTGAGGAACAAGTTCACTATATATGACAGCTTTGTGGTTTGCGTTGAAACAAAATGTGTTTAGCTTACGTTTTCACCAGTAGGATGTCTTCTCTCTCTTTAGTTGTGCTGTTCCACGGGTAGAACCCCAGTAAGAACTTCCACACCTCCCTCCGCAGAGATGGAACAATGCCCTAGAAAAAGCAGGAAAGATTTGAATCAATGGAAACGTTATTGGTTTTTGGCATGTAAACAGGATTAGGAAAATATCACTGAAACATAGACGAACCCCTCTAAACACCAGCTCCTTGACCTTCTGTGGATCGGTGACACGGCCCTCTGGATCCAAAAACTGATCCCAGTTATCCAAAGGCTTTCCTCTTTTGACCTCCGGTCTGGGGCCGAGCTCTGCCCCCTGGTGGGATACACAATCTCTTTTTAGGTTTATGTACAATCAGCATTTATACACAAACAGCCAGAACTCCATGTAACTCACGCAGGTAATGAGCTCAAAGTCTGGCTCCTCATCAGCTGAGTGAGGGAAATGGGCGTCCTGGGGTGAGCGGTTACCGAGGGGCGATTCTGGATGTCTAAGTGTTCCCCGGAAGAAGTTAGTCACTTTGGAGAATCCCCCGAACGTGGTCCCATAAGGGTCCTGAATGAACCTCTGTAGATATGACCAATCAGATGGCATGTTTACTAGGGGTGTAACGATTCATCGATATGGATCGATATATCAATATGATGTATGACGATACGATGCATCGATGCCACGCGTAAAATATCGATATCTGTAGTATAAAAAGGCACCTTTATTTTGGCACTATACACATTTTCACATAATGTCAGTCTATGCATTTCCACCAATGCGTGCATTCTTGTTCAATCTCACGTGTCAGGACTCGATATAAGCATTGCCTGAAGGCACGAGGTGAGCATAAAAGACGCTCAGGATTTTTGGAGTAACAGTCGTGCGCTGTGTGAGAAGTTTCCCGCGCACAGATCTGAAGCGCACGCACACAGACAGCCGCGTCAACTCTGCGTGAATACTAAATTGAGCTCGCCTCCGCATTTTTGTGCATGGATGAATAAATACAGACAAAACTACATCGAAATGCATGTTTTGGTGAATATCCTCGTAAACATTAAGCATAGCATGTGTCTTAATGTAAACAGTGGAGAAAAAAGGCATGTGTATCAGTATATTAAATATGTGCTTTCATTCTTAAAGTGAAAGCAAACTAATAATAAATCTAATACTGTCAAAGAAAAATACAAGTGCTCACTGCTCCTGACTAAATAACATCAAAAACTATTAATTTAGGCTATTTATACAGTGAAGACTATGCAGTTATTTTACATTTGATTATTAGATTTCTGTAGCGTACCTGGAAATGTATTTTAGACTGAGCTGAAAAACCTGAAAAGGACTGTTTATTGAACCTGTGTCTTTGTTCTACTGTATTTAGTTTCTGCTATTGCTTGTAATTTGGTTATCTGTACAAAATATCTTTAGAACATTTAGTAGCATTTTTAGATTTATGTTCATGTTATATATTTTTGGCTGCATTTGTGAGTTAATATATATGTAGATGGTTGTTTAAAATAGGTATATAATATCATAATATCGATATATCGATCGATATTCTCCTATATCGAATCGGAATCGTATCGTATAATATTTTTAGGTATCGGCAAATATCGTATCGCTGGGTATGAGAATCAATATCGTTTTGAATTGTGACGAACCATCCGATTTACACCCCTAATGTTTACAGGCCCTTGTTTATGGCTTTAATCACATTAAAACAAACATATATAACTTACAGACACTAGATCTGCACTGGTATCATCAAAGAGGTGCAGCTCATCAAACGACTGCGATAGGGCCCCAGAATCATGTGGGTATGCCAGGAAGAGCCTACCATCTATGGGAGACCTTACGGCAGAATTTGTCAAATGACTATGTAAATATATAGGTAATAAAATGCAAAAGTGTTGGTTAAAAATATAAATTAGTATGCCACTCACGGGGCCAGTCTGATGTAACGCTGCATGGCTTTTAGCAGCTCTCTAGTGCCCCCTCGATGGAAGTGCAGGGGAGGGAGAGGATCGCTCCCTCTGGTGGTCAGCACCAAGAAGTTCCTGCCCAGAGAGAAGCGAGACCTCCGGAGAGAGTACAGCTCTGAAAGGGGCAGGGAGAACGAGCCCCACTGACCTGCTAAAAGACATAAGCGTACGTGAGCATGTACAGTGTGTAAATGCAGGCGCACTTCATCTGAGAAACACCAGTTTGGCACAGTACCTGTTTCTCTGACTGGTGGATGCTCTTGCCGTCTTTCCTGCTTGACTGTACTGATGACGGCCCAGTCTGGCTCATAGCCTGGGTCAAACTTAGTTTCCTCTTCCTCTCCTTCCCCATCCTTTCAGGAAGAGATTAAGAGAGGAACAGGAGTTTAGGAGACAGGATACCTTTCACATTTTGGAGTTGCTAAGATTTTTTATGTTTTGAATGTTTTCTCTCAACAAGGCTGCATCGATTTACTCAAAAACACAGTAAACAGTAACATTGCAAAACAATATTATACAACTTTGTTCTATTTTAATACATTTTAAAATGTAATTTATTCATGTGATAGCATAGCTGAATTGTCAGCAGTCCTTACTCCAAGCTTCAGTGTCGTATGATCCTTCAGAAATCATTCTCATATACTGATTTGGTGCTCAAGAATAATTTCTTATGATCAGTTATCAGTATTTTTTGTGGACTCTGTGATACATCTTTAAGGATTCTTTGATGAATAGAAAAACATTTATAACACTATAAATCTTTTTTACTGTCACTTGATTAATTGAAATGCTAAAAAAGAGAATTCCTTTCTTTCCAAAAAATATAAATGAATAAAAAATCTTCCTGACTCCAAACTTTTGAGTGATAATGTAAATGTTAAGCATTTCTCAGAGATTTAAACGTTTACATTTAGTCATTTAGCAGATGCCTTTATCCAAAGTAACTTACAAATGAGGACAATAGAAGCACTCAAAACTAACAAAAGAGCAGTAACATATTACTGACAAGTCCCAGTTAAGATAATGCAGTAAGGATTTTTTAAATAATAAATAAAAAGAAAACAAGTAGATAAATAGAAATAGAGAGGGCTCGTGTTGAAGGGTCATGTGTAAATTAAAGGAGGTGTGTTTTTAACAATTTCTTGAAGATGGCTAACTCAGCTGCTTAGATTGAGTTTGGCAGGTCATGACTTCCCAAATAATTTTTACAGAGGTGTATGGTTTTATTGTATGTGTGCAAATATCTTTAGTATGACAACACGTTTTATTTTCTAATAATTTTCAATATACTTCCATGACTTTGCAAATCACAATTGACAAATTTCCCAAAATATGTTTTTTCTTTGGACATGCCAAGTTTGATTTTAAATGAACATGTGACAAGTGACCTGTGACTCTGAAGAGCAAACGGAGTGCTCCCTCTACTCAAGTCATTCTCTTACCGACCTTTTTGGCGTAGAAGACAGCAGGAGCATTTCTCATGTCCTCCTCAACAGGGCTCCACTCCATTGCCGGCTCTCCATCCTAAAAGAGTTTAAATGTCATTTTGCAAATGGTGTTAATAGACAGAATAATTATTTACCAACACATAACATCATTAATAACATATCAGCACATCAAATGATTTAATAATAAAATATGTTAATCCTGATACAGTGTGTTGCTCATACCCGCTCAACTATCCGGATGAAGCCGGGGATGGTTGTGTCCTGATTGCTTCTTTTGGCATTGGTGTGGATGTAAACACCCTCCTTCTCAAAGATCAGCTGATGAATGACATAACACATCACACTTTTACTAAAGGACCAAATGTCAACAAAACTACAGATTCATAATTTGAAACAAGATGTCAACATATAACGAGTATCCTTCAGTTTGGATCAGATCAACAGCATTAAATAGATAACATTAATTTAAATGTTTGTTTTGTTCTAATAACCCAACAATAAAATATTTGTGGATTTAATACATTTCCTGATATAACGTTACTTCAATAGATTAATAATACAGCGGCTAACAAAGAATACATTTCAGATGTTAGATTAGCAACAGATAATCACATGAAAGAAGCGGTAATGTCAATCTATCTGCGAACGTTAGATTTCTATAATCTATAATAACTCATTACGTTATGACCAAAGCTCTTTAGTTAACTGGTTTGACCAGTGACGCCGTTCAATAACCTCCTTGCTGGAGGTGTTACCCAACTGGTGACAGTGTTTTTTAGAAATGCCAGTCCATCACAAAGACATGACAGTGACTAAACCATCAGGCTTTAGCGACATGTCAGTCCTCAGCTTGGGCTATCGCTAACTAACTAGCTCCAGCTGTAGAAAAACGGTCTTTTCCTGAGACATTAAACACGTAAAAAGGTACAAATGTATAACGTTATATAGTTTTCTGTGATGTCATGTCAAATAGGACATCGTCGATCTAAACTTACATAAAGGTTACTGACAAACACTGTCGCTACTCACCTTGTAACTCTCTGGCTTCGCCTCCATTCCTCCTCTTGTGCTCACGTAGTTTGACCAAAACAACCACACTTCCGTTTTTTTCCTGGATGACACCGCCTACCTCCGCAGCAGCCAATCAGAAACCAATTAAACATGACGTTGTCTTTATTATGTTATTTTGAAGATGGTAATAATGGGGATGCGCTTTGTTGGTTTTTACATAACATAATGACCTGTAATACAAATCAAAAATAGATTATTTGTTTAAAAAATTGTCCTTATGACAGATTCTGTCATAATTTTACCCTTTTTATGTCGTTTCAAACACAAAATGTTAAGACTTTTTTTCTTCTTCAGTGAAGATGCAATCCCATGCAATGAAAAATACTTCCATATTGCATATGCAATTGTGACCGAGGCTGTTATTCTGCAGACTGTCAATCTCAGTCAGTCATGAAGGAAAGTCATGTTTAAAACACCATTGGGGTGAGTAAAATTACGAAATTATTTTTTTATGTTCTTTAAATTCTCTTACAAAACTGTTAATTATGTCAAAGTACAAATCACTATAACTCTTGGAAGTACAAGAAAACTCCTGGAGAAATGTGACCGACTTAGTGTGCACCAAAACATTAGCCTACTGCACGTACACGAAGTCCAGTAAACCATGTATCATTTATTATCAGCTTCCTTCAGTGTCACACCTGCTCGTATTTGTTCTTTCTGAACGTTACCTCTGCAAACGTGTTGCGTCAGCTCTAATGTTGCCATGTCCGCGTAATACGCGTATATTGTTTTTGAACTTTGCCTATGCAGATGAATTAGAGCTGTCCATGTGTTGTACCGAATTCTACATAAAGGTATTAGGCCTGTAATGACTTCGGCTGTTGATACTTAAGAGTTCCAACAGGGATTTTTTCCAGAATGCACCCACGTTATTTGGGATTTAATGTGCTATTCTAGCCCCATTGGTTGTGTACATAAATGTGTACTAAGTGCGTGTGTGCATGGCCGATATATTTATTCATTTATTATTACAATAACCGAGCAGGTTGGATACATTACATATTTTGTAAGGCTATCGCTGTTAGTTGCATGTTAGTATTGGTTAATCCGGAGGTTTTTAAAACGGGGTCCAGACCCCCAGGGGCTGCAAAGGAGTGTTTGGGGTCCATGGAAAAGTTTAGGGAAAAACAGTCTAAAAAATGAACCAATAAAAAAGCAATAAATAAATACTATAAATTATAGAAATAAGATTAAATAAATACATTATTTCAATATTTCAATAAATATACATATTTAAAAGTGCAATAATGGCAGGGAGTAGAACACTTTTATAATGTAATGTTAAGAAAATAAATATGTTTCAAATATTTAGAATATTAATTTTTTCACAGTATAAATTTGTTTTTATACGTGAAATATGAAAATATATACAGTAGATGCCTTTTAATTTTAGGATGGGTCCCTTTGTACAAGGATGGTCATATTTGGGACCATGGCATATCAAACAATAAATCCCCTGGGTAAATATACGTGTGTGTGTGTGTGTGTGTGTGTGTGTGTGTGTGTGTGTTTTAATTAACCCACACAAACAACGCGTGAAAAAAAATAGGTCGCTTTGTCAGTGTTTCTTTTGCGCAATCTGGCAACCCCGATTTGCTCCGACTGTAAACAGCGCTGTGCGAGTCGCTGGCTGCGCTGGAGTCTAGGGGAGAGACAGGCACGGGTAACAGGCTCTAACAAACAGGGTTTCATACAGTTTAGAAGTAAAGCACGATTGCGACAGAGGCAGGAGGATATAACAAGGGTATGTCAGTCACTTGCTTTTCTTTTCGCGAATCATCCCGATGCAGTTTTAATTGTGCAAAAGATGAGATAGATTGTAGCTGCATTGCTAACGCTGGAGCGCACTGGCCTGTGCATTTCACTTGCCTGCTTACCAATGAACTGATCAACAAGCTCTAAAGCAGTTAATGTCGTAATGCAAATACCCCGCTGTTTAGCCGCTGATTTGGCCAACTGCATTTTAAAGCTGGCAGTGACAAACAAACAAACAAAAGCAGCTGAAATCATGGCTGGCTTTTCGTCATGTTGTCCCGAAAATGCGAGAAACGGACAGATTCGCTGCATGCAACTGTACGACAGGCCTCGAAAATGATTACCGTTGTGCAAAGTCTGGTCCTCGTTTAAACGAGAACGTCCCAAACAAACGTGTACGTGTGCCACACGGGCGGGGGAATGGAGGCGTAACTGTTACCCTTCAAAGTGAGTGCGGGGTTTGTTGCACTGCAGTTGATGAGCTTGTTGATTACTCAAACAAACTAGTTTATGGTTTGTTAGGACAATATATGGCTGAGATAAAATGAACACAAAATCTGGAATCTGAGGGTGCAACAAATCAAAATATTGAGAAAATTGCCTTTATAGTTGTCCAAATGAAGTTCTTAGCAATGCATATTACAAATCTAATCAAAATTTGTTTTGATATATTTACGGTATGATTTTTACAAAATATCTTCATGGAACATGATCTTTACTTAATATCCTAATGATTTTTGGCATAAAAGAAAAATCGATCATTTTGACCCATATATTATTGTTGGCTGTTGCTACAGATGTTACTTATGACTGGTTTTGTGTTTCAGGGTCACAAATCAAAAAGCATGTTCATTTTGCCTAAATAAGCTCGATAGTGTGCTCTTAATAATATTTATTTATCTTTTCTTTTCTAGGTAACATCAGCAAGTGGTGGCATCCTCCCATCTCTCCCCTAGTTCTCTCTTGCACGCAGACACCGTCACCCATTTCAGTTGTGCCTCTTTTAACAGTATCATCAGCATTAACTAAACCAAGTTATTTTTACCAAAGAGTGCTAATCACAAAACGCATTTCATAAATACAGACCAACACATTCACACACACACACACCAGTATTTCAACATTCCAAAAGAACAAATTCCGAAAACAGTTCAACAGAGCCATAGGTTGTTGCATAAAAACATCATGGCCTCTGTTAACAAATCCTCTAACCCCGAGATCCCTGATAATCACAAGGAGAGCTGGCTGGTGCTGCTGGCTGCCGCTGAGGCTTACAGTCAGACGTCCGGTTGTGATTTGGCCATTCTGACTGCCTATAAGAAGTTCCGTCCTCCCGGGGTCGAGGTGGAAGGAACGAGGAATCACGAAGGGGGTGGAACTCAGGTGTGGAAGTTTGATTATGCGTATCATGTTTGGGGACCCGGGGCCCTAGCTGAGTCATCACGGCGATACATGGATGACATCGCAGTTCTGCACTCCACCACTGTACTGACGGCTCAGAGACACATGCGTCTGAATGCAGGGGAAGGAGGAGGAGCCAAACTGGGCGTTGATGTGCCATCTGGCAGGCTGGTGAGTGCTGTTTTTTTATTATTTTTAAGCAATTTTGAGTGCAACGCCTTGTGATTTACTGTGCCCTCTTTCCAAAGAGCTTGACTGGAGATGGAGTCGGGACTGTTAGTCCCAACATAAGGCTCTATTCTCAGAGCTACCCGTCTATCTACAGCTCGGCGGCTGCTATTGGCCAGCCAGGCAGTCAGCATGGGAACGGAGATCGTGACCTGGAGAAAGCGGCGATGGAGGAACGTGAGAACGCAAGAGAAAGGACGGAAATTGTGGACTTAGAGGAAGAGGAGGAGGAGGAGGAAGAAGAGGAGGAGGAAGAGGATTTAGATGGGAGGAGACGTAACCTGAATGAATCGGCAGGTAAATGCACCTATTCTTTGTATTCAGAAAAGAAGGGGTTTGTCATTTCAGATCTCAAATTCAGATTGAATGGGTCTCTCTTTGTTTCTCAGGTGTCTTTTCAATGGATGAGGATTCTTTGTCCCGGGACTGCGAGCCCTTCTTCGAGTCTGACGGGGAGGAGGAGAGCACTGATGGTGAATTATTGTTATTATTATACATATATTTTTACTAAAGGGCTCATATGATGTTGCTAAAAAGATCATTATTTGGTGTAATGCAATGTGTTTATGCGTTAGAAAACACATTATTTTCCACATACTGTACATTATTGTTGCTCCTCTATGCCCTGCCTTTCTGAAACGCGTTGATTTTTACAAAGCTCATCGTTCTGAGAAGCGAAGCGTGCTCTGATTGGCCAGCTATCCAGTGCGTTGTGATTGGCCGAATACCTCAAGCGTGAGACGGAAATGTTACGCCCCTCACCGTATTGTGATGCCGTGTCCCGGTGCGACGACACAAAACAATAAAACCTGTTATAAATGAGGCATTTGTTGCATCCAGTGGGGACATAATTACTGATTATAATGAGTTATTATGTCTTTTTACGCGCCGTTTACCATTTCTTCATTTGTGATCGGAGAAGTAGCTGTTAGATGATGTTGTTGGTAATCTAAATGTAAAGAAATAGGGGAAAGCAGCATATACGACTTCAGCTGTTCAAGTTTACCCCTGTTCAAAAGTTTGGGGTCAGCAGATTTGTTTTTTTAATTAATACTTTCGTTCGGCAAGGACACATTATATGGTTAAGACATTTAAAATATAAAAAAAATATTTCTGTTTCAAATAAATCAAAAACGCATCAGATTTATTAATCAAAAACATTTGTACTACCTAGTATTTATAATGATAGTAAATGTTTTTTTGAGCAAGAAATCAGCATATAATGATTTTTGAAGGACCATGTGACACTGAAGACTACAATAATGGATGCTAAAAATTCAGCATTGCATCACAGAAATAAATGAGTTAAAATATATATTACAATATATCATGTAACTATTACTGTTTTTGATCAAATAAATGATCTGTTTTTGACTTTCTAAAACAATATAACAATATTAAACAATATATTACTGTTTTTGATCAAATAAATGCAGCCTTGGTGAGCACAAGATACTTCTTTCAAAAAATATTTTACAAATATTTCTGACGCCTAACCAGCCAATTACCAATATGCTACCAACACAATGTGTCATCTTATTTTTAAAATCCTTACTCTGTAATTGAGCTTCAAACACGGTGACTGTTCAACCAGATCATTATCTGAATTATGACACTGTAACATCAGTTTGTTTTCATTGCTGTCGTTCGTATATTTCTATGTTTTATTGCTGACAGGCTCTCTGAGTGAGGAAGCACCTCCCCCTCCGCGTGGCATAGCAATGTCTCACCTGGCGTCTCGCTCTTCTAACCCCATGGCAATGGCTCGTTCACTGCCTGTGTCTATACCAGTGTGGGGCTACAGGAACAACCATGGCTCTCAGGGCGACACCCACAGTGGAGAACGGGTCAGTTATTAATCCGCTTCATACATGCCCTCATCCACATACCCCCTACAACAGCTTGTATGCATGCACTTTTAATACAAAATTAAAAAATTGTATTTATCATTCATTGATAAGACAATTTCATAATTAATGTTGCAACATCATTTTTGAACAGTTTCATACAAAATGGAGGATAGGACCAAAGGTAATATAGATTGTCAATATAAATACATACTAGTTAAAAGTTTGGGATTGGTAAGGTTCTTAGATGTTTTTGACGAAATCTCTTATGTTCGTCAATCCTGCATTTATTTGATCAAAAATATATTAAAAACAGTAATATTTAGGGATGCACAATATATCGGCCACTATATCGGTATCGGCCGATAAATGCCCATTTTTCTCTTATCGGTATCGGCCGATAAGAAAATTTGGCCGATATCTTTAAGCCGATAAATAATGCATTATTTCCTTCAGACACTTCAGATATGCGCTGTCTGCCATGATGGTTTTGAAATGCTTGAAATATGATTGGAATCACTTTGAAAAGGACAATACACTTATGTGCGACATGTGCAGAGCAAATCTGTCATAAAGGCTATGTAAAATATTACTGCAATTATTAAAAAATATATATATATTTATTCTAATTTAATTTGTTGTTGTGAAATATTTTTTGCTGTGTAGTATAAGATTTATAAAAGGTTCACAATGATAAAAATTTCCATAATTAAACAAATATATTGAGTTTTACATATTTTTGTGATGGGGGGGGGTAATATTTCAATGTATTGTGATAATTTTACCTTTAAAAGAGGCTGAGCCTGAACCAATATGACTCGAACTATACTGTTTCTTTTTGGAAAATCTATACTCCAAACATAAACAGGTGCAATATTATTGTACTGCATTATTGACACAGTTATCTATACAATAATTTGTTGCCAAGTCTTTTCAGATTAACACCCTCACTATAATTGTGACTAAATCCACTTATATGATGGGTTTTGTAGAAGAAAAATTGAAGAATAGCAATTAACTATTATGTTTTTCACTTTTATACTTGTTTTTAGCTTGATTAAAATGTCTCTTTTATGTTAGATGGGCTGTACAGACCTGGACCACATAGCTGCCAGTATGAAAGCCCTGCTGGTCCCTGGAGCCACAGACGGAACGGAGATGTTTGGAGCACTGCCACGACCTCGCCTAAACACTGGCGACTTCTCTCTTAAGCACTGAGAGTGGACGATCGTGTGCGTATGTATGTTTGAGCATGCATGAGAACGAGAACGTGAGCATGTTTGTGTGCGAAAGTGATTTGAACAGAACTGGAGAGTTTTATGGATGTTTTTAGCAAAGATGTTGCCAAAACTGAAGCTTTTCCTTCATATCATTAGTATTTCTATGGCACTGAAAGTAGCCTTTACCAATTCTTCACATCTGCAGCAGAAGGAGGAGAGGGTTGATTCGCATGTCTTAATTGGAGAATTTCTTTTGGCTTTGACCGAATGGTTGTGGCAGACTTTAGTTACGTAGTGCATTTCATTGAGAAACACTAACAGAGCAAGTGTACATCATTGGGTTACTAATCATACCAAGTATCTGTCCTCTGCAGTGTGGGATTTACTGATAGTATATGAGCCTATTTACATGCTGAGATACTCGCACATCCATCACCAGAGAAGCACTGTACATTAGCAAACACTACATGTACTTGGATATATAGACCGCTGCGTTCAGATGTGAATTCAGTAGTGTATATATTCCATGGCAAGATTGCCAAAGCTGACTAGATGTTAATGTGAATGCTTGCAAAAGATGTCACTCTGCCTGTGTGCACTCACTTTTATTTCAAAAACTGTCCTGAAGACTTTCTAAATCAATGCTTATAAAGCAAAAGACAATGAAAGGACAAAATGTTTCGGAAACACAAATGTGTGGGATTTTTCACCCACAAATGACAAGTGTTTCAGCATTATTAATGTCCTGATAACAGAAATACGAATTGTTTATTAGTATGATAACTTCTATAGGAAATGTCAAATGTGAGGGTTTACAACACTACAGATGTCAACCAGCTATGTGTTCATCTTACACATTTCACAACTGTTCAGTGTTTAAGTAAATACGTTTTCAATAAACAAGTTGTTTGTTGTCGAATTCTGTTGCCCTTTGTGTGTTTGCATTTAAAAGTTCAAAGTGTTTATCTTGATGCGATTGAGCAGGCTAAAGATTATGTGCAAACTCTGAGGAAAGTCGATGCTTCCTGTGCTCGGCAGAGGGTGGTGTTGTTTTTCTGTAGCTTTTTACTCCATGCTATCATTTAGCATTACTTTATGCATTTAGCAGGCTTTTATTCAGGCACATACAACAAAGCAATTCATCTTAAATGTATTTCCATTCCTACTTTTGATTTCATTTCCATTCATCTCATTCAGGTTTGTATTAGGCTAGCCATGAATGCAAAAAAGCATGTTCTTACAGTCTCAAGAGTTTGTAGCCTATAGTGTACTTTATATACAGGTACATCTAAAAAATAATTTGAATATCATGAAAAAGGTAAATGATTTTTGTCACTCATTTCAGAAAGTGAAGCCCATATATTACATAGATTCATCACAGAGTGAAATATTTCAAGCCTTTATTTCTTGAAATGTTTATGATTATGGCTTACAAATAATGAAAACCCAAAATTCAGTGTCTCAGAAAATTAGAATATTACATAAGATCAATAAAAAAAGGATATTTTATACAAATGTCAGGCTTCTGGAAAGTATATTACTTTATATGCACTGAACACTTGGTTGGGCCTCCTTTTGCATGAACATGCATCAATGCGGCGTGGCATGAAGGTGATCAGCCTGCGGCACTGCTCAGGTGTAATGAAGCCCAGGTTGCTTTGATAGCGGCCTTCAGGTCATCTGCATTGTTGGCTCTGGTGTCTCTCATCTTCCTCTTGATTCTCTATGGGGTTCAGGTAAGGCGAGTTTGCTGGCCAATAAAGCACAGTAACACCATGATCATTGAACCAGCTTTTGGTACCTTTGGCAGTGTGGGCAGGTGCCAAGTCCTGCTGGAAAATGAAATCGGCATCTCCATAAAGCTTGTCAGCATGTGGAAGCATGAAGTGCTCTAAAATGTCCTGGTAGATGGCTGCGTTGACTGTGGACTTCAGAAAACACAGTGGACCAACACCAGCAGATGACATGGCAGCCCAAATCATCACTGACTGTGGAAACTTAAGACTAGACTCCAAGCAACATGGATTCTGTGCCTCTCCTCTCTTCCTCCAGACTCTGGGACCTTGATTTCCAAATGAAATGCAACATTTATTTTCATCTGAAAAGAGGACCACTGAGCAACAGTCCAGTTCTTCTTCTCCTTAGCCCAGATAAGATGCTTCTGGCGATGTTTCTGTTTCAGAAGTGTCTTGGTAGCCCTTTTCCTGAAGATGTCTGAGCGTGGTGACTCTTGATGCACTGACTCCAGCTTCAGTTCACTCCTTGTAAAGCTATCCCAATTGGACCATTGCCAAGTCAGCAGTGTTCCCCATTATTGTGGTTTCAAAGAACAATAGATAACCTGAATGTATATTGTATGGATGGTCATTTATTGAAACTCAGATGTAAATATTCTAATATTTTGATATACTGATTTTTGACTTTCATTAGCTGTATGCTCATCATCAAAAAAACAACCTTTGATGTGTTTTACTTTATATGTAATGAATCTAAAATATATGAAAGTTTCACTTTTTGAAATAAGTTATACAAGAAAAAACTTATACCACCATATGCTAATTTTTTGAGATATACCTGTACAGTGTTTTAAGAATAATTAAAATTATTAGTAAAACAAAAACTTTATTTGCGACTGTCCAGAGCTGAATTTTGAAGGCACCTGAGAGGGTAAATTCTATAAAAATGCTTTCAAAAGACCTCAGAAATTTTTTCAGTGGTGTAACATTATTAATAATATTAAACAAAAAGCAAAAAGATCTTTTGAATGTCTGTCAGTAAAGAAAATCTTTGTGCACTGGGTCACACTAACCATATAAACACAGACCCCGTGATTATGCCCCGAGACCTTTACTTGATTTTAAAGACATGTCAGCAATAATAAACACAACACACCACTAATATGTCACACATCATTATTATTTTGAACTAGTTTATTAGACTACAGAGATAAATATTTCCTACATCACATGGAATATAAAATGAATACAGTGACTGTTCAAAATAATTAGTATAAAGATTAATGCTACACCAATTCGATTGTTGGTTAAAAAACAAAAACACTACATTTTGAATCAACCTAGAGGTTACTAACAGGCAAATTCTGGTTTAGAATGCAAGTCTCCATTTACAGTTTCAGTAGTATTATCTGTTGTTACAGAACTATTATATGTTACTCCCTACCTTACTCTCAAACTTTCCTCTCCTCTTTCTTACATCACCCTTACCCTGTTTCCTTCCAACCCCTTCTTCTCTTCATGTATTCACCCCCTACTGATCTTTCTTTCGGATCCTGCAGTAGGAGTTCATGCCCATCCAGAAACCAGGGAAGAGCTTCTCCTTGCAACTGGTTGCAAACCGATGAATCAGTCTGACCTCCTTGGAGCCGTTCTCTCCATCTTCGACTTGGAAAAACTTGATGATGCCAGCTGGCTGGTCAGCGTAGATGCTGATGGTGGAACAGAGGGGAGCCTGGAATTCAATGTTATCTCCGTTGTGCCAGACCTGGTAGCAGGATCCGACCCAGCCCACACCCCATGACAGGTCATTCTCTCCCAGCCCACTCGGGCCATCCTTAGCTTTCCGCCCTGCGCTTTCACACACTACCCCAATCACCACCCAGCCTTCGCAGTCCACCTCCCAGTACCCACGACTGCCCAGAAGACCCTCTTTACACAGCACCTTCGGGAAGATATTGTGAAAGTTATCCTTGCAGAAGTAACACGGTTACTACATGTTGACCATAACAGTCTTGCACATTACATTCTGTCATTTACTCACCCTCATGTCATTTCAAACTTACATAGCTGTCCTTTTGAGTCGAACATGTGAGTGAATGAATCATTCAGACTGATTTTGTGAACCATATCAACAGATTCATTGAAATATTAGACTAATGTAAATATAACAAGTTTGAAAATGTTAATTACTATAAAACTGAGGTAAAAACATTAAACCAAAGAACAAAAATATGATGATTTTTTATTATTAAACTTTGTTCTGAAGACTAAAAATCTTTGGAAAGAGATGAGGATGAGTAAATGATGACATTTTTGCATAACTAAGCCTTAAAAACATAAGAAGATAATACTAAATAAAATAATGACATGAGCTGTTCAAGTAGAGACAGATTCAGAGACTCACTTACATACCTGTGGTGAATATTCATATCTCTCTGGCCTGTCTAGAACAGGGCACACTTCCTCTGACATACGTGACACTTTGGCTCCACCTTCTGAGAGCCACAGCATCTTCTGAGAAGTTCTGTCATCCAGAGTGAGATTGATCCAGTCTGAGAGAGAAATAACATTTCAGAGGTCAAGGGCCTATTAAATAACAATACAGAACTATATAAAAATCATAAAAACAAAACAATTCCTGTAATGTTTGTGCGGACATTTCATCAGCTCAGCTCTGGTATTGGGTTCAGCGATGTTGGGTTCATATGGTGGTGTCTTTTCTGTGATGAAAGGAAGAAGAAAGAGTGAGAGGTCATTATATTCTATACCATGACTGCATAATCCTATTTAAATGTCAGCTGTCTAATGCAGGCCCAGGCTTCACGTGACTTCTATTGTATTATGATCCTCTCCCATTAACACCATTAAGACAGCAGAACTCACCTTGAAAAAGTCATGGTAATGATCACACATGCAAACCATACTGTCAGATTATGATCTGAATGTGTCAGTTCTATTATGAGACCAGTATGTTAAAACCTTAAATGACTCGTTGATCTGTGAGGCGGTTTTAGTACATGAAACATGGTGAAATTAAAGGTAGCTATACACCTCTGTGTCCGTGACCTTCATGACACCTGCAGTGTTTACCGAGCTTTAATTAATGATCATGTGACAAGTTTTAAAACAAATAGTTGAACTTCAGTTCACAGATAAAATATCCACAAAATCTGAAAACTGTTACCTCATTCTTAATACATTTATATTTTGGAATAAATGTAAAATGCTAAATATTACATTTATACTTGGTTTTAATAAATGTAAGCATGAAAATACTATTGTAATGGTTGTTTTTAATAGTGTAATAAATGGGTTTTATTATTATTATTGGGTCTCTTAACTAGTTGCTTATTAGCATGCACATTACTAGAATATTAGCCATTTATTAGTACTAATTAAGCACATATTAATGCCTTATTCTACATGACATTATTCTACATCCCTAATCCTACTCAATACCTACATTTAACAACTACCTTACTAACTATTAATAAGCAGCAAGTTATTGAGGGAAAAGTCGTAGTTAATAGTGAATAAGTGTTCCCTATTCTAAAGTGTTACATTATGATTCATTTATTTAAATCCATGTTCCAGCTGACACGTTTCAGGTTAAACAATTAAACATTACATTCGAGAAAACAACAGTAGCCAATACAATTACACTTTCTATTTTTACATGAACAATGTAATTGTTCTGTTTATTAAAACAGTTAATTGATAAAGGTAGTGCTTTTAAGCATTTTTACATTAATTAAAAAAAGATATACTAATGCAGCAATACATTTCATATTTAATATGCATTTAGCCTTTTTTCTATAATCTTATTTTTGGATCTTCAGTCTTCATTTTTTGCTAAACATTTCAGGTGTCATGATGGTCACAGACACGGACATGTAACGTTAATTCACCAAATAATCCTCCAAGTTATTTCATATTTGAATGTTTCATATTTGAATCTGTCTTCCCATTAACACCATTATTTATTCAGGCCAATTTGTGGATGTGGGTTGTGCACAAATATAAGATTTATCATATGGCGTGAAGTGAAAGATGCACAAGGCCAATCATAGCCCCATTCAATCTCTATTACTCACGGTATACACAGTGGGCTCAGGGGAGGCAAAAAAGACGCTACCTGCTGATGTAACTGTCCCTGTTGGACAGTGTCACTTTAAACAAATGGTTTTGCAGGCTTGCATGTTTCTGGAGGGTGAGGATTTGGAGAGCAGCTGTCGCAAAAGGAGGCACTCTAGACTCAGCAGGATTGTATTACAGTTACCTGCAGGATTTGCTTCTGCTCTTGATCCTTTTCTTCCTATAGGGGTAAAAATGTACATCAATTAAAATCAGAGGTTGCCAACAAATCATTTTGAGCGAACGCACAGGCAGTTTGGAAATGATATTGACTCTGCACATGCATTCTAAAGTCTTCCCTTTCCTTACATTGCTTTTCTGATCCTCCTTCCTTACCTCTAGTGCGCAATATATCACCCTGTGGTATGCCATTCATCTACCCCGCACTGTTGTTAGCACTGAATCATATAGTTTACCCATGCCTGTCAGGGTTTAGGTTACATCTAAGAAGCATGCTAGGCCTAACTTACACACCACGGACACACATCATAGGCTCTGACAGCAGTTTCCAAGAATACATTTTTGTTTCTGCCGCACTTCATTTCCACAGTGTTAGTGGTGTTGGCATGTTTATGTCCAGCTCTGGGCTTGCAGGTTTAACACTTTTCTCGTTACTGTTAATTTTCTCAAGTCATCTGCAATCCTCTGGCTCACGTATTACAGCTCACACATTTTTTTTTGCCTTCTTTTGTTAATGTGGACAGTAATATTAGCTGCTCCCTTGGGTTATCATAATTATCAGTGGCATTTAGTGCATTGGTGCAAATTTGTCAGTTTAAGTGTGAATTGTTTGTGAATTGCAGTAGCAGATTATAGTGGAAAAGAGTGAAAGGGTCACTGTAATAATGAAACACAACTATCCACATAATATCCTGCAAACAGAGTGTTTTAGTGGCTATAAATTAAGGCTGAAAAGGAAAGGTCCTGCAAGAAGAAGCAATCCTCAATAAAGACTATATGTCTTGTATTGTTTTTCATTTAAATATCTAAACATTTTAAAAAGATAATTTACTAGAAAAGTAACACTGCATAATATGCTTTCAGAAACATCTTTAAATGTATTTTTACTACAATAATATAAAATAAAAATATATATATTACAGCTTTTATTTAGAAATATTTGGATAAAATAAAAGTCTATTTTGTTTAACTGCAGTGACATACTTTTTAAGTTTAAAAATGTTGAAAATAAGTCTATACACTTGTATTTTTGCCTTAAATCTTGATATCTTATCCAGTGTTGCTTCACAAAACAAATATTATATTTAAGTATACTTTTAAGGCATGTTTTAGCTTTTTCAATATTTTATTTCAGTATTTTTATATATTGTTTTATATATTTTAAGTTTAAAAAGTCTAATTAAAAGGTTTTTTCAGTGTAAAATTCTTTTGTCAGCTGATTTGGGAAAAAAGTCCTATAATTTCCTCCATGATTAATTTTGTCTCACATTGCAGCGATATCAGAAAAAGTCCTGCTGTCAGTAATTCCTCAGTCATGTTTAAGCAAGCCTGCGATGATGGTCAAAGCGGTTTGGACTCTCTTTTGATTGGCTGCGCGGTTCGGGACAGGGGTGACTGACATCACTATAATGGGTCTTCATGACAGTGTCACGAAGCACCTCTAAGTGATCGGGTCAGCTGTGTTTCTGCACATATAGGACGGGGACATCTGTACACCTGTTCAAGACCTCCAGCGCTGTTTGTGATCTCGCTGACAATCACTGAGGACAGATTGTTTAGAGGTCACCATCATCATCATCATCATCCCTATAATCTTATTGAATGTGGTATACACTGTATCAAACTGTCACTGCAGCGATACCCTTTCAAAAGGTATTATGTACTTGAATCACTAATATGTACCATTCAGGGTAAAATAAGGTATAACGATGTCACTTCTAGCCTTTGAATCTCAGGATACCAACTCATTGACAATTTTGTACCTTTTTTTCTGAGACACACATGCTCTCAGCATATTACAACAGGGAAGCCCTTATAGGCCATCATGAAATTA
Organism: Gymnocypris eckloni scoliostomus; assembly: GCA_027564155.1. Taxonomy (NCBI): domain Eukaryota; kingdom Metazoa; phylum Chordata; class Actinopteri; order Cypriniformes; family Cyprinidae; genus Gymnocypris; species Gymnocypris eckloni. The sequence goes on along the minus strand of CM050415.1, from coordinate 30,687,236 downwards.
TGAGATCCAAGCTCATCCAAACGGAAGATAATGAAAAAAATATATAAAATGTCGCAGCCATTAATCTTTCTGCAGTGAAACCTTAGATATAACCCTGGAGCACATATAAACTCCATCAGTTGCGTGGGACTTAAAAAGGAATGGATGGTACAGAGCGAAGGGAACAGAGGTGGTAAAGAGATCAGGGCTAGAGATTAACAACTGCTGCTGACAGGTCACTCCATCAGTCATAGCCTGTTTCACCCTCTCTTCGGGACCTCTCCCTTATAGGGGCTGGTATGGAAGGAGTCAGGAAGAACAGGAGGGAGGGGTCGAGCATGAAGCAGAGCTCCGAAATAAAACAAATCAGAAAGATCTAAAAATGTCATGCAATCTGAAGCCATGCTGACAGCCCTTCCAGTCAAGGTTTTCTCCCTGGTGTGAGATTCAACCCTGGTGTTTTGGGAGTGGTGACTTGGTGGAGAATGAGCATGAATGGAAGAATGCTGTAAACAAGAGGTACATGGAGGGGGTCACCTGGGTGAAAGCCTTGTTTCAAAATCCCCAATGTCCAATAAGGGATCATTCACAAAGCCTCGTTCACTCACATCTTTCACCAGACCAACACATAATTGTGAAAGACTGACGGCGGATTTAGAGGACATGAGTACTGCAAATAATAACAACATTATATTTATTGACATTTTTGTCTTGTTTTCCATAAAACAAACAAGCAGATAAATACATTATTAACACACTCTAAAAATCAGTAGAAAGACAAAAACACTACTGGTAAAATGTATGGACATTTTCTTGAATCTTAAAGCTTAAAATATTTATTAGTATAAAAATAATAAGTAGCTTTCACATTTTTGTGAAGATTTTTCTAAAGATTTATATTCTCTAAAACAGTTGTATTCTCTTGCAAAAAAATATGCTTCTTAAGTAAATTAATTTTAAGAATATATTTTATGGAAAATAAGACATAAAATACTTATAAAATATGTAAAGTGATGAAATATTGCAGCGAGTTGATAGATTAAACAACAGGTGTTTGTGATTATGGGCTGAAGTAAATCAAGTGATTGAAAAGGTCAGATCATTCACTCAAGTGGAAACCGTGAGCATGGCATTGTGGGAAATCCACGTTTCACAGACAAGGCTTGAGCCTAGTCCCAGACTAAAATGTGAGTCTGAGGTGTTAAAATATATCAGTGGCTTTGTTTTGTCTCAAGGTGGACACCAGTCATGTATTTCTCTAAGGCACATTTATAAAAATGACTTAAATGTCCTTATTGAACTATGGCCTGATCCTGGCTAAGTCTAAGCCCTGTCTGTGAAACCAGGCACACATGTTGTCAACTGAGCCACACTGTCAGCGTTTATCAAATCTTTTCAATAAAAGTGGCATCATATCAACTGGAACAACCATCTTCTGTTGAGTAACTTTGAACTTCACCTCTTTTTAGAGTCGGTAGTTATGTTGATGACCTCAGGCTCATTGCTGAGCTTTGGTGTCTTTCGCTCGTGATGACAGTGAAGAAAGCAAGCTGTTTGTGTTGGATACGTCCATAGCGTGCCTTGGCAAACCCTTCCAAGCTACGGCATGCTGGTATGGTTCATATTTGGTGGCTGGATCAAGGAGACATGCATGATGATTTGAAAGGGAAGGCGATGGATATGATCTTGTTATGATCCCCAAGTGTTGAAAACCACATGCTGTGTGTCGACCCTCTATTGATTGCTTACTTGAAACAGGCCCGATGGAAAATAACATGAACAGACAGATGCACAAATAGAGGGATTCATGTCTGTAAAGGGAGATTTCAGAGGTGTGACCCTCCACAGTCCCAACCCGATCTCATGAAAGTGCGTATAAATAGTACGCCAAATTTAAAAAAAAATTGTGGTATTGAGACGAAAAAAATGGACTTGGCGTGTGCATGCTACGCGATGGGTAGGATTAGGGTTGTGGGGTAGATGACAAAAACACTAACAAATTTCATATCATATGCACACGAAAACTGCGCTTTATATGCAGGCCAAACACGTTCGAATCATATATACGCCAAAGGCAGTTTTTTTCATATCAATACCATAAGTTTTCGTTTTTATTTGGCATACTATTTATACGCATTTTCATGTAACCGGGCTCACAGTCCTGGGAAAGACACGCAATATGCTCGGACAAGAGACGTTCTCAGATATTTGTTAGATCGGATCTCTCTTAACAGTGATTGAGTTGGTTTCCATGCTGACTTAGATTGCTGAGAATTACACACTCACGGTGCAGCATGCTTATCTTGCCAGATACTGCCATGCCCAGTAAGTCAGACCCAACTTGGCTAAATCTCAGAAGGCATAAATAAAACAAGGACAGTAGAGCTGTGGAGATGAGTTACAGTGGAGGGGTTTACACTTCATTACCCCTGTGATCAAGAAGGCATGTCATCATTGGTAAGTTAATGAGAAACCAGTAGGGGCCTTTTTTCGTATTTTAATGAGGTGTATGCTTTTCTCCTAGGAGAAAAGCATATATTATATTATATCATATATTTTATGTTTGCTATTCATTTAATTTTAAGTGAATATTAAGTGAATAAGTGAAGAGGGTCCTAAAAAAGTAAAAAACAGTACTAAAATATTATATTACATCATATTATTAAATTTGACATATTTATAGGTGCAAGAGGGTCCTAACAAGATGAAAATTTTATTATATTATATTATTATTTTTTAAATTGTTCATGTTTACTGTTTGCTATATTGTTTTATTTAAGTGAATATTACAATAAAATTTTTCTGAAAAAATAAATATTACAAATGATTTATTTTTTATTTTTATACAACTAAAATTGAAATGAAATTGAGAGCGAGATCGAGAGAGAGAGAGAAGCAGAGAGAGTTGTTGAGATGACAGATGAGGGCGACATGTGAAAGTAGAAGGGTGAAAGAGGTATCATGCAGCTATATTAACACCTGAAAGAAGATGCATCTGAGGAATGCTGGTCATTTCACTTGTATATCAATCTTACTGTGTGATATTGAATTTGGAAACATTTTAAAATATGCAATGATTTACTTGTAGGGATGGGCATACACAATATAGCTTTGTAGTATATATATAAATGCTGAGTAAAGCAGAGCTAAAAAGCCTTCCATATGTGTACATATGTTTGCATTTGACCTCTTTAAAGTACTTAACATAGTATAAGTCTAGAGGATTTTTGACAACATGCTTACCTTAAAATATATGCAGGCTCGAGGGAGTGTACAAGGTCTTGTTTGGCCATCCGTCCTCTTATAATAATTTGTTGTCAATAGATTGAGTAGAGCAGCTGCTAAACCCTTTGTCACTGTAAAGACTATTATTATTTTCCTGTGAGATGTTAAGCTGTGCAGAAGAGAGTAACAGAATGACAATAATGTCCAAGGTGCCCTCTTCTCATGCTGTCGCTCATTAGTCTTCCCTGCGTACCTTTGATCTGTGCTGTCTCAGAGTATACACAAACTGTCAGAATAACCCTCCATCAAGTCAGCATTGTGGTGACACTTTTAATTTGTGTACTGTCACCAGCACTGTAAATACTGCAGGTCTTAAGCACGCAGACTGGGTTTAAAGTGTCTAGAAAGATGTCTGATTGCATCACCAGGTGCATACCGTAGTCTGAGATACATTTTTTATTACATTTTAGACACACACATGTTCATGTAGCGTTAATCTAAATAGGGACAATCCATGGACTTCTGTTGTTTTCATATGCAGTTAAAAACAGTAACCTAATCCTGACAGAACTCGTACAGAAAACTGAAAAGAATAATATGTATATACACTTTATTTACTTAATTTTTCACATTATTCTATTTTATTGTATTTTGAGTATATTTCCAAAATTAGTGGGGACATCACAAAGGCGTAATGTTTTTTTCTACACAACCTAACCCTTGTAGGAAACTGCATTTTTACCTCACTCTGTATGATTTATAAGAGTTCTGTAAAGTGGGGACATGCGTGCACGCACGCACGCACGCACGCACACACACACACACACACACACACACACACACACAAACATTATTTGAAATAAAATAAGATGTCTAAATATTAATATTTAAACATATAATTATACATACAAAAAATATTCAAATATAATTAAACATTTTTATATAGTATAATAATACATATATATTTTTATAAATTAAATAAACAATATTTATGAATAAAATAAATTACAATTGTACAATTAAGTTCTTATAATGCCAATTTTACCTTGTCATTTATATGATTTGTTTTTTATATTAATAAATACAACAATACCATAACCAGATATTGTTATCTAGGTCTTTTCCTCAGACAACTATTTTTTTTCTTCCATTACATAGATTTCTTATTTTTCTATGTATTATGTTTTATTTTGCATTTCCTTGTTTTATTATTTCCATGCACTATTTTATTTTATGATAAAACATAATTCCTACAATATCAGTTTCATCGCCTTCCTAGTATATCTTTGCTAAAGTTAATGTACAAATACATAATTAATGTTTTAAAAGAGGCTGAAGTTTTACTTATTTTACTTAAGTCAGTGCCAGATTATTAAAAATATAAAGCAATGTCCAATTAAATATTGGTAGCAAGTTACGGATCTTAGCAACAATAAATGCATCCTGGCACACAGGTGAGCCTGTCCTGCTGATAATGAACTGATAAAGGTGAGGCCTTACCTGCTTTCTTGACTTCAGGCATGACTCCGTTGGTGCTCGGGGTACTGCTGGGCATTGCAGGGCTGGATGAGCGTCTTTCGACTCGCTGAGTCTCTCTGTCTCTGGGTTCCTTCTTATTCACTCCGTGAACAGGGGGAGGAAAAGACGGGGGGGGGGGTGGTCGAAGTGCTGATCACGAGGTCCATCCTGTAACCTAAATCACTCACACGTTACCATCAAACAAATCAATAAAAGGATATACGGTACAGTGTGACCACATACATGCAGTACTGATTAAGAATCTAGATATGCAATCCCACGATGAACTGAAACTATAGGTACAGAGTGCAAAATAGCAGGGCATTTTAGCTTATTTCACTGAAAAGTGTTTAGTACAAAACATATAGAAAGTATTTGTTTATACTAGAAGACAGAATGGGTTCTTTGGCCTCAGAGTTCAGCAGGGGTCTGACATATGCACTCTCATTACTGTTACTTTACTAACTTTACTTTTACTTTTTAGTCATTTAGCAGACGATTTTATCCAAAGCGACTTACAAATAAGAAAAAAATTATTAAAACTATAAGTTAAAACTCTATAAATACTATATATACACATTTAAGAAAATGAAGAAATTAAATCAATTACAAATGCATACAACAACATTTCAAAACTAAACATTTAAATCAAAACAAAAAATAAACATATTCAAAATATTAAAACAACAAAAGGTATGTGTATAAAAATTATTCTAACATGACACTAAGCCAAACACCCATATATATATATATATATATATATATGTTATTTCATTTCCATGTAGTATGTTGATGAAGTAACGTTACTAAAATAACTCCAATTTATTAAAACTAAAACTACTAATGTCACGCCTGAAGGACATCTTCACATGCAATCCAAGACATTTATTGTTGTGATAAATGTTATGTATCCACAGCAACTTTGCTAATACTGAGGTATAGACTATTATGGCTTTGCAAATGGATCAAAATAGAACCTGTGATTTAGACTAATCTTAGCTTACCTCATAAAAAAACACCTTGACTGAATGACTTCCAGAAACTGCGAGTAGTTGCGACAAACCTCGTCATGCCTCTTGTCATGTCATGTTTCTTAATCAAACAGATGGATCAGAAAAACAGCAAAGCTGTGCTAATCTGAGGTGGATCCGCTGGACTGTATTACAGGACAATAATTCCTGATAAACGAGACAGGTGTATTGCTTGTCCCTCAGACACTCATTATTTTCTCACTCTTCCTCTTAGCACCTTTGTAAGTTAGGTGGTGGAATTTTAATAGGTGGCAAGTGTGTGCTATGTTTAGCTATAATACAGAGCATTGTGTGGGTATGTGAATGTATAGGACCGTTTTAAGAGACATACTAACCATGCCTCCCTCCGAAATAGCATCGGCAGAATGACAATGATGTGTAAGCTAACCTGCTCATAGTTTGACACTGTTTGTGTGCTAGTCTGTTCTGCATAAATCAAATCAGACTATATATAATCTGCATTGCTCATTTCAGTTGTTTGATGCTAGTTCAATTCAGTTCAATTCAAGATTACTTGTATAGTGCTTTTTACGATACAATCGTTGCAAAGCAACTTCACAGGAAATTAAGTTTCTAAAATAGATTTATATTGTAAAAAATCAATATAATTAATTTATGGCAAAATTAGGTTAATTCAGTATAATCGCTGATGGTTGGCTTCCTCTGAGGGGTTGTCATCATCTCTTCTCAGGTGTTCGGTCATCTCAGATCATTTAAGGGTTGGATCCAGACTGAAGCTTGTGTAATTCCTAGTTACCACGAGATGTTAATCCAGAGAAACAAATAAAGACAATTAGCGTAGCAGTTGTTCCATCCAGGAATAACACTGGATGAAATTATCAGTTCAACCCAAGCTAAAGCATAATAATGTGCGTTTGATCAGATATAACTGCAAGATTGTGAGATGCATTATATGAATGCTTGGCTAAAGAGATGTGTCTTTAATCTAGATTTAAACAGAGAGAGTGTGTCTGAACCCCGAACGTTATCAGGAATACTATTCCAGAGTTTAGGAGCCAGATATGAAAAAGTTCTACCTCCTTTAGTGGATTTTGCTATCCTCCATAAGGTCAGTTTTGCGACCTTAGGGAGCGGGTTGGATTGTAGCGTGATAGAAGATTAGTTAGGTATGCAGGAGCTAAATTATTTAGGCCTTATAGGCAAGTAATAATATTTTGTAACTGATACAGAACTTAATAGGTAGCCAGTGCAGAGACTGTAAAATTGGAGTAATATGATCATATTTTCTTGACCTGGTAAGGACTCTAGCCGCAGCATTTTGTACTATCTGTAGCTTGTTTATTGAAGATGCAGGACAACCACCTAGCAGTGCGTTACAATAGTCCAGTCTAGAGGTCATGAATGCATGAACTAACTTTTCTACATCAGAATCAGGTAACATGTTCTGTAGCTTGGCAATGTTTCTAAGATGGAAGAATGCTGTTTTTGTAACATTGGAAATATGATTTTCAAAAGAGAAGTTGCTGTCTAATATAACACCCAGGTTTTTGACTGTAGAGGAAGTAACAGTTCATCCATCTAGTTGCAAATTATGATCCAAGATATTCTGTGTACTGTTTTTAGGTCCAATAAGTAATATCTCTGTCTTATCTGAATTTAATAGGAGAAAATTATTGGTCATCCAATCTTTTATATTTTAACACACTCCGTTAGCTTAGATAGTTTAGAAGTTTCATCTGGTCTTGTTGAGATATATAGTTGAGTGATCAGCATAACAATGGAAACTAATCCCGTATTTTCTAATAATATTACCAAGGGGCAACAAGTATGGAGGACCTCGGACAGATCCTTGTGGTATTCCATACTTTACTGGTGATAATTGAGATGCCTCCCCGTTTAAATAAACAAAGTGGTAGCGATCGGACAGGTAGGATCTAAACCATCTTAGAGCCTGCTCTTGAATACCTTTATAGTTTTGTAATTGATCAATGAGTATGTCATGATCTATAGTGTCGAATGCAGCACTAAGATCAAGTAAAACTAGCAACGTGATGCAGCCTTGGTCTGACGCAAGAAGCAAGTCATTTGTAATTTTAACAAGTGCAGTTACCTGAACTGTTAAGTGCAGTTTGGGCCTGAAACCTGACTGAAATTCTTCATATATCATTTTTAGAAAGCACAATTGAGCAGACACTACTTTTTCTAAAATGTTTGACATAAAAGGAAGATTTGAAATGGGCCTGTAATTTGCCAGTTCACAAGGATCTAGTTACCTGTAATTTATGCATAACAGACTAAAACATTATGTAAATTATGTGCAGTGATAATTGTAATCATCACCAGTGTAGGGGAAAGTTACTTTTAGAAGTAATGCATTACAATATTGCGTTACTCCCTAAAAAAGTAACTAATTACGTTACCTAGTTACTTTTTATGGAAAGTAATGCGTTACTTTACTTTTGCGTTACTTTCGAGTTACTTTTTAAATATGAGCAGGGCTTGATTGTTTGTTTTTAATACAATAAGTTCTATTTATAGCAAATGTAAAAGCCTTTCTCACCAAAAATAATGAATAAACCTCAGGCTGAAGAAAGAGTAAATTCACGTCTGTACAGAAGAACACAGAAAAAGAAGGTTCAACACTCTTCAGCAATAAAAAAAAACAACGAAGCACAAATTGTTAGTTTGTCTAAAGTAATTTTTATGTATTAGTATTGTTGAACTGGATCATCAAAGGTCAGCAGTAAACACATTGGATAATAAAATGGGATTAGATACATTTGTGTTGTTTAACATATTTAATTATTGCATTTTTGCATCATTCTGAGTTTGCATTTCATTGTTTTAATTCATTTTGATGAATACTGAATCATGTTTTTTGCGAGTGAGATGAATTAATACACATTCACATTTAGTCTAGATTAGAACTACAGTAAGATCATGTTCACACAGCGCACTGTCAGTCAATAAATGGAAAAGAGTAACTGCCGTTACTCTTTTGAAAAAGTAACTCAGATATTTTCCTGTAAATTAAAAAGTAATGCGTTACTTTACTAGTTACTTGAAAAAAGTAATATTACGTAACTCGCGTTACTTGTAATGCTTTAACCCCAACACTGATCATCACACAATAATAATAATACCACAAATGTTATAAATGTAATAGAGAGACAGACGGATAGTTTGAATTATAATGATCAATCTATCTATCTAATCATATTTGATATGACACTTTGGATGTTATTAATATCACAAATGTAACGTTGCATCTGAATATGTGTAATGTTTGTGTGTATATTATCACATAAATGAATATGAATATATAATTACTATGTATGTTATGTATATTAAATCTGATTTAGTATTACATCTGTAATTATGATTATTATTCATGTTTTTGTCTGTTCTACACAAATAACAAGTTGATATAGTATATTAAACTAAAGGAATATATAGGGAAGCATCTAATAATTGCTCAATATTTGTGTATGTATACACACACACACACACACACACACACACATATATATATATATATATATATTCACTGACCAATTGACCAATGTCAACTGAACACCGGTGTGCTCTGAGTAACAGGTGAAAAAACACAGCGGCAGGCGAAGAGCGAGTGAGTGAGAGAGAAAGAAATGCATGTACTGTGGCACACACACCTCTGTTCTGTCTCAGTTTCAACCATGTGCTTCTTGGTATCCACACATTCATCAGAGCTGCGCTGATAGTTCTACACTTTTTAAAGGGATAAACGTTTGAGATTTGTTAAGTCAGATGTACACTTTTTTTACTTCTCCGTTTAACACAGCTAAAGCGGTAGAAACAAATCCTCTCCTGCTGCGTTGTCCTTTGACCTGGTACATTTTAGCCTACCAGAGCTGTTTACAGAGGCCTGTAAGCACAAAGGTGCCAGACCTTTACATACCAGCAGATCCTTTTACTTCTAAATGACTTTGAAATTAATTCAGGCTCTCTCCTCCTTGCTTTAGATTTGAACTGTGACATTGACTTTGGCCTGAAACAGTGCTTGATCGAGGTCATTATAGATGTCCTGCTCCATGGGACTACAACATCTTTCTGAGAACACAGGTGGTGTGCTTGAGGGTTTAGGGAAACACAACAGTGTTGTTGGTGCTGAGCCTCGTAAGATCCAGATTTACCACACACTGCCAGTTACACATGAACAGACCCAAAACAAACAGACCCACGAGCTGAGAATGACCGACAGCTGACAAAGATAGCCACAGGTCTGCGGGAGCCGGTCTAGAACATTCTCTCCCAAGCTCTCTTCTGTTTACAGCACACACACTAATAGCCGTATGATAAGCTTATGAAGCAGGATGGATACAATTTTGAAAAGCCATGTCTGTCGAAGGTCAAGCTTTCATGATTAATCTCAACCAACTGTGGACATGAGCTGCCTTTTTTCTGAATCTCAATAGTAGGAAACTGTGAATATTTTGTGTAAAGCTTCTGAGATACTATAATTATACCAATTAATGGTTGAAAGTTGAACCATTTTAACTGAAATGTTTTTGTTTTTTGCTTTGCCGGTAACCTACCTTCCATTTTAAGCTCTTATCCTACTCTATTTTATATTTGTAAATATATTTCAAATGTAATTTACTCCTGTGATGGCAAAGCTGAATTTTCAGCAGCATTACTTCACGCTTTAGTGCCGCATGATTCTTCAGAAATCATACTAATATGCTGATGATTTGCTGCTCAAATAACCTTTCTTAATATTTTTGATGTTGAAAACAGTTATGCTGCTCAATATGTTTGTGGAAATAGTGATGCATTGTTTCCAAGATTCTTTTATAAAAAACAAAGCTCAAATAACCAGCATTTATGAAATAGAAAATCTTTTGTAACAAAATAAACTTTCACTTTTGATCAATGCAATGCATCCTTGCTGAATAAAATTATTAGTAATAATAAAGAAACCTTACTGACCATAAAACTTTTGATTATAGACCTAATGTTATTTGTAACTTTATTTTCAAACAGTTTATTTTCTTTAAAAAATGTCAAGCTCAACACACCAGTCTCAGGCAATCAGGAGGATATAAAACACAGTATCCACCTTATTTTCCACCGTAAGAGTGGATGCGGTCATTTGTCAATCTGATGGGTCTGGCTTCTGGTGTCATTGGCTATTTAGCTGCTTGATTTTGCAAACTGGTGCATCTTACAATATTATTTTAATGTATTATCTTAATTATGAACACACTGGTTTGTAGTGCAGTTTAACCGTTTACTACAAGTTGTTATTCTTCTCATTACTTCCCTACAGCAGCTAATGAGGTGGATATGGTATAGTTTTTACAATTAGATCACATTGTGGTTTGTGTTAAAACATACAATGTTTAAGTAATTTGGCTTTTAATGTTTAATCCAATTTAATGGCTAGCACTTTTGACTTGCATAGTAAGATTATTTCTGTCAGGTGGAATGTTTTTTTTATACCTTACTCTTGCATTAATACTGAAAACAAAATATTTCAGTAAATTCAAAAGAAAGCTTTGGTAACTAAAAGAGATTCTTTTTAGTGACTGAATTATCCCTGCAGGAATGTTTTTTAATTTATATTAATTTAGTATTGAGCTTATACCATTACCATGATGAAGAGATATTTGGTTTAAAGTAGATGACTAGTTTTTATGGCATCAAGGTGCAGAGGTGAGGTATTTCCAGCAACAACACGATTCAAAACAAACTAGCTCAAATGACACCGAGCCAGGAAACAATCTAAGAGCCACATATAAGAGAATGAAGAGATCACCCGTTTCAAAATGCCTGTATTATTATTTATGAATGTCACGACCAACTTCAACGGTCATCAAATAATTTTATTAAATCAGTAGTAGAAACGCAATCCAACAATGCAGTTATAAGTTAAGTTCTTCAATCATCATCTCTCTAGAACGACCCTTCGTTTGTAAATGTGTGTGTTATTATGCATGTTAATGAACTCAAAATCTGGTTTAAATTATTATGTACAACACAGGAGTCTTAGTTGCCATGGGAATTATCGTCCTCCGCCATTGGCCGCCCCACCTCCGCCTCCAGACTGATCCTGAGCTCCTGACATCATCAGGAACAGAACGAGAGGGACAATATACATCCACTGTTGATGAAAGAGAAAAGAAAACAACAAAGTTTGAACATTTGTACAGAGTTTAAAATGCAACATGATGGTTCTTCTCCAGAGTCAATGATTAGGTGCGGGACAATTACAAGACATTTAATTAATTGGTTTCCCCAAGCAAAAAATTTTCAGTTTCATCCTTCCTTGCTCTCTCATTGTCCAACCTCCACCGCTTACTGCGTCTTACAAATGAGTTTCCACCGGGAGGTAGAAATCAGGAGAAATGAGACTGAAAAAAAACAGGACAGAGTGAAGCAAGCAGCGTGGGTCATGAACATCTCTTAGACTGAGACTACAATCTACAATCTGTATCGAAGCACACGCCGTTCAATCATGCATCGCAGATTAATTATTATATTGATGCGGATTTTTTTATCATTAATATGTCTCCCTGGTAATTGTCCTTCGTTTCCTTTAACCATTAAAATGAAACCCTTCTCCTAACTCTAACCATAGCCTACATAATTAATATTACTCAGTACTTAAATCTATAATTGCACTGTAACACTGGACACCTTCAAAAAGTGTAACCCTGCTTTCTTAAAAAATAAAGTACAACATAACTACAACATAAAATACAAATGCAAGCGCCTTTCTGAAGAAGTACGGTGATATGAAGCGGACCTGGCAACACTGCAAACAGAGCTGCGGTTGTTTGTGCTGTTGAGCGCTAGAGGGCGCGTCGCGCTATGCAGCGGAGTTACATTCAAGAGCTACTAAAATCATCCGTTCTCTCGCCGGGCGCAGTGGCGTGCGCCTGTAATCCAAGCTGCTGGGAGGCTGAGGCTGGCGGACCGCTTGAGCTCAGGGGTTCTGGGCTGCAGTGGACTATGCCGATCGGGTGTCCGCGCTAAGTTCGGTATCGATATGGTGCTCCTGGGGGAGCTCGGGACCACCAGGTCGTCTAAGGAGGGGTGCACCGGCCCAGGTCGGAAACGGAGCAGGTCAAAGCCCCCGTGCCGATCAGTAGTGGGTTCGCGCCTGTGAATAGACACTGCAGCGCAGCCTGAGCAATATAGCGGGACTTTTGTGTTTTTCATCACTTTCTCATATTATATGGGATTAAATTAATATTTTACAAATTAATATTGCAAATGTAATTTTTTTAAATTGAACTTTTAAATGTTATTTGGTACGTTAGTCCACATTTTCTATCTCCAAAATTAAAAACATGTTGATTTATGCGTTTTATTTGCAATATTGCACAAAATTGGTTCATTTAAATGCCATTTTAGTGGCCAGAAAATAAGTGATGTACTGCCTCCTCTGGGTGTGAAATTGAAATTACAGCTGAATTCTGTGCATCATGAATCACTGAACCAGTAGGAGTCGCTGCTCGAATTTCTTTTATTGTTTTATTTTATTCAGTTAATGAGAGGGATTTTTCTTTATGGTTATAATCCACATTCAGTGGGCTTTTTTATTTTAGATAGAGCCTATCACTTTATGATTACTTTATCATGAGTCTGCAATCAACACGGTTCACTGTAAGACATAGTCAGATGTCCAAAAAACCATTAACGGGCAAACCTTGACAAAAAAGCATTCTTGGGAAAAACAGAGATCTTTAATGTACGTGAATGTTCAATAAATATGTGCGCCCATTTACAGGGTGTTACAAGTTGTGGTTAACATCATTAATCCTGTTGTCACAAGAAAATAATAAAATGTAATGACTGCAGCTGGACACTAGAGAGTGGTTTAGTTACACAGGAGAATGTAACCAAGTTGGTAGAACACTTTTCAACATGGCTCAAGCCACATGCATTGATTGATTTCAAGACCTTTCTATTCATCTCAAATGACCGTCTGCAATCATTATTATTCTAGGCTCTTGCTGTCAATATTCAGACGTTAAAAGCACATGCTGATTTTTGCATGTTATAGTTCAAAAGGCCTGAACTAGTCCTATACCTGTTTGCTTGTGATATAATGAGGCATATAATACGTGATAAAACAAAGAAAGTTTAAGGTATTAACATGCAAAAGATCCAATAAGTAATATCTCTGTCTTATCTGAATTTAATAGGAGAAAATTATTGGTCATCCAATCTTTTATATTTTAACACACTCCGTTAGCTTAGATAGTTTAGAAGTTTCATCTGGTTTTGTTGAGATATATAGTTGAGTGTCATCAGCATAACAATGGAAACTAATCCCGTATTTTCTAATAATATTACCAAGGGGCAACATGTATAATGAAAATAGCAGAGGACCTCGGACAGATCCTTGTGGTATTCCATACTTTACTGGTGATAATTGAGATGCCTCCCCGTTTAAATAAACAAAGTGGTAGCGATCGGACAGGTAGGATCTAAACCATCTTAAAGCCTGCCCTTGAATACCTTTATAGTTTTGTAATTGATCTATGAGTATGTCATGACCTTTAGTGTCGAACGCAGCACTAAGATCAAGTAAAACTAGCAACGAGATGCAGCCTTGGTCTGACGCAAGAAGCAAGTCATTTGTAATTTTAACAAGTGCAGTTTCTGTGCTATGGCGGGGCCTAAAACCTGACTGAAATTCTTCATAGATATCATTTTTTAGCAAGCACAATTGAGCAGACACTACTTTTTCTAAAATGTTTGACATAAAAGGAAGATTTGAAATGGGCCTGTAATTTGCCAGTTCACAAGGATCTAGTTACCTGTAATTTATGCATAACAGACTAAAACATTATGTAAATTATGTGCAGTGATAATTGTAATCATCACCAGTGTAGGGGAAAGTTACTTTTAAAAGTAATGCATTACAATATTGCGTTACTCCCTAACAAAAAAAACTAATTACGTTACTTGGTTACTTTTTATGGAAAGTAATGCGTTATGTTACTTTTGCGTTACTTTCAAGTTACTTTTTAAATATGTGCAGGGCTTGATTGTTTGTTTTTAATACAATAAGTTCTATTTATAGCAAATGTAAAAGCCCTTTCACACACAAAAATAATGAATAAACCTCAGGCTGAAGGAAAGAGTAAATTCATGTCTGTACAGAAGAACACAGAAAAAGAAGGTTCAACACTCTTCATAAATAAAAAAAAACAATGAAGCACAATTGTTAGCTTATCTAAGGTCATTTTTATGCATTAGTATTGTTGAACTGGATCATCAAAGGTCATTGATCATCAAACACATTGATTAATAAAATGAGATTAGATATATTTGTGTTGTTTAACATATTTAATTATTGCATTTTTGCATCATTCTGAGTTTGCATTTCATTGTTTTAATTCATTTTGATGAATACTGAATCAGTTTTTTGTGAGTGGGATGAATTAATACACATTCACATTTAGTCTAGATTAGAACTACAGTAAGATCATGTTCACACGGTGCACTGTCAGTCAATAAATGGAAAAGAGTAACTGCCGTTACTCTTTTGAAAAAGTAACTCAGATATTTTCCTGTAAATTAAAAAGTAATGCGTTACTTTACTAGTTACTTGAAAAAAGTAATATTATTACGTAACTCGCGTTACTTGTAATGCTTTAACCCCAACACTGATCATCACACAATAATAATAATACCACAAATGTTATAAATGTAATAGAAAGAAAGACGGATAGTTTGAATTATAATGATCTATCTATCTATCTAATCATATTTGATATGACACTTTGGATGTTATTAATATCACAAATGTAACGTTGCATCTGAATACGTGTAATGTTTGTGTGTATATTATCACATAAATGAATATGAATATATAATTACTATGTATGTTATGTATATTAAATCTCATTTAGTATTACATCTGTAATTATTATTCATGTTTTTGTCTGTTCTACACAAATAACAAGTTGATATAGTATATTAAACTAAATGAATATATAGGGAAGCATCTAATAATTGCTCAATATTATATTATTTGTATGTATACACACACACACACACACACACACACACACACACACACACATATATATATATATATATATATATATAATATATATATATATATTCACTGACCAATTGACCAATGTCAACTGAACACCGGTGTGCTCTGAGTAACAGGTGAAAAAACACAGCGGCAGGCGAAGAGCGATAGTGAGAGAGAAAGAAATGCACGTACTGTGGCACACACACCTCTGTTCTGTCTCAGTTTCAACCATGTGCTTCTTGGTATCCACACATTCATCAGAGCTGCGCTGATAGTTCTACACTGAATTTGATCTCTATGTAAAGAAAATCATGTGTTACTTTTACAGAGGGATAAACGTTTGAGATTTGTTAAATCAGATGTACACTTTTTTTACTTCTCCGTTTAACACAGCTAAAGCGGTAGAAACAAATCCTCTCCTGCTGCGTTGTCCTTTGACCTGGTACATTTTAGCCTACCAGAGCTGTTTACAGAGGCCTGTAAGCACAAAGGTGCCAGACCTTTACATACCAGCAGATCCTTTTACTTCTAAATGACTTTGAAATTAATTCAGGCTCTCTCCTCCTTGCTTTAGATTTGAACTGTGACATTGACTTTGGCCTGAAACAGTGCTTGATCGAGGTCATTATAGATGTCCTGCTCCATGGGACTACAACATCTTTCTGAGAACACGGGTGGGGGGTGTGCTTGAGGGTTTAGGGAAACACAACAGTGTTGTTGGTGCTGAGCCTCGTAAGATCCAGATTTACCACACACTGCCAGTTACACATGAACAGACCCAAAACAAACAGACCCACGAGCTGAGAATGACCGACAGCTGACAAAGATAGCCACAGGTCTGCGGGAGCCGGTCTAGAACATTCTCTCCCAAGCTCTCTTCTGTTTACAGCACACACACTAATAGCCGTATGATTAGCTTATGAAGCAGGATGGATAAAATTTCGAAAAGCCATGTCTGTCGAAGGTCAAGCTTTCATGATTAATCTCAACCAACTGTGGACATGAGCTGCCTATTTTCTGAATCTCAATAATAGAAAACTGTTAATATTTTGTGTAAAGCTTCTGAGATACTATAATTATACCAATTAATATTAAATAATGGTTGAAAGTTGAACAAATTTTAACTGAAATGTTTTTTTTTTAGCTTTGCCGGTAACCTACCTTCCATTTTAAGCTCTTATCCTACTCTATTTTATATTTTGTAAATATATATATTTACATCACTCCTGTGATGGCAAAGCTGAATTTTCAGCAGCATTACTTCACGCTTTAGTGCCACATGATTCTTCAGAAATCATACTAATATGCTGATGATTTGCTGCTCAAATAACCTTTCTTAATATTTTTGATGTTGAAAACAGTTATGCTGCTCAATATGTTTGTGGAAATAGTGATGCATTGTTTCCAAGATTCTTTTATAAAAAACAAAGCTCAAATAACCAGCATTTATGAAATAGAAAATATTTTGTAACAAAATAAACTGTCACTTTTGATCAATGCAATGCATCCTTGCTGAATAAAATTATTAGTAATAATAAAAAAACCTTACTGACCATACATTTTTTGATTACAGACCTAATGTTATTTGTAACTTTATTTTCAAACAGTTTATTTTCTTTAAAAAAAATTCAAGCTCAATACACCAGTCTCAGGCAATCTTATTTAACTGGATTTAAAACGCAGTATCCACCTTATTTCCACCGTAAGAGTGGATGCGGTCATTTGTCAATCTGATGGGTCTGGCTTCATTGGCTATTTAGCTGCTTGATTTTGCAAACTGGTGCATCTTACAATATTATTTTAATGTATTATCTTAATTATGAACACACTGGTTTATAGTGCACAGTTTAACCGTTTACTACAAGTTGTTATTCTTCTCATTACTTCCCTACAGCAGCTAATGAGGTGGATATGGTATTGTTTTCACAATTAGATCACATTGTGGTTCATGTTAAACATACAATGTTTAAGTAATTTGGCTATAACAATGTGCATTTTAATGTTTAATCCAATTTAATGCCTAGCACCTTTGACTTGCATAGTAAGTATATTACTGTCAGGCAGAATGTTTTTTAACACCTTATTCTATTGCATTAATACTGAAAACACAATATTTATTTAAATTCAAAAGAAAGCTTTGTTAACTAAACTAAACAGAGTCTTTTTAGTGACTGAATGTTCCCTGCAGGAATATTTATATTAATTTAGTATTGAGCTTATACCATTACCATGATGAAGAGATATTTGGTTTAAAGTAGATGACTAGTTTTTATGGCATCAAGGTGCAGAGAGGTGAGGTATTTCCAGCAACAACACGATTCACAACAAACTAGCTCAAATGACACCGAGCCAGGAAACAATCTAAGAGCCACATATAAGAGAATGAAGAGATCACCCGTTTCAAAATGCCTGTATTATTATTTATGAATGTCACGACCAACTTCAACGGTCATCAAATTATTTTATTAAATCAGTAGTAGAAACGCAATCCAACAATGCAGTTATAAGTTAAGTTCTTCAATCATCATCTCTCTAGAATGATCCTTTGTTTGTAAATGTATGTTATTATGCATGTTAATGAACTCAAAATCTGGTTTAAATTATTATGTACAACACAGGAGTCTTAGTTGCCATGGGAATTATCGTCCTCCGCCATTGGCCGCCCCACCTCCGCCTCCAGACTGATCCTGAGCTCCTGACATCATCAGGAACAGAACGAGAGGGACAATATACATCCACTGTTGATGAAAGAGAAAAGAAAAACAACAGAAAGTTTGAACATTTGTACAGAGTTTAAAATGCAACATGATGGTTCTTCTCTAGAGTCAATGATTAGGTGCGGGACAATTACAAGACATTTAATTAATTGGTTTCCCCAAGCAAAAATTTTCAGTTTCATCCTTCCTTGCTCTCTCATTGTCCAACCTCCACCGCTTACTGCTTCTTACAAATGAGTTTCCACCGGGAGGGATAAAACAGGAGAAATGAGACTGAAAAAAACAGGACAGAGTGAAGCAAGCAGCGTGGGTCATGAACATCTCTTAGACTGAGACTACAATCACCTGCTAAAATTACCGGCCAACCTGATTGTGAGGCCCCTATTTAATCAAAACACCACTGATGTGGTCATGACCCAGCAGGAAACTTACACAAAAAGCATAAGGAGGATGCACACAAACAATTGAAGACCAAGCTGAAAGAGGAAGGATCAGAAGACTGGAGTTTGTATGTATGTGGGTGCGTGTGCTGGCCCATATACACACACAACATTGAGAAATGTAGTAACCAAGTAGGCTAAAATGAGATTTCAGTACTTGAAATGAATGGAAATCAGCTCTGCTCTCTGGCGCCCCCTGGTGGGGTCTGTGCTGAACTGGTGGCCATGAGGAACACTGCACCTCCCAGAATCAAATACCACTGGAACACAGCACAGACCGGCACAAAGTCAACACAGACATGGCACAATCACAGCATAGTGAATGCAGAACAGCCGAGCACGACACACGCTGCGGGAGAATTAAGAGATCGGTCACAAAGAGGGACATTAGTACTGGTAGGCGTATTCAGGATGGGGCGGAACGGACCAGCAGCTTCAGCACTGAGCAGAGCAGCAAATTAAATAACGGTTAGCTCAAAATACAACACCCAAAAACATATAGTAACGGCCAGCTTAGGCACTGCAGTCCGCTAGTTCCAGAACACACGGTTAAACTGAAAAAATATGCTAAGAGACACAGTAGAGCAAAAAACTATTAGCAGGAATTGAGGCCATTTGGACAGGAGGAAATAAAAATGAGAGGAGATTAATGTAATAATACAAAATGTTTCACACTTTTACTATCTAGACACCTGGGAAAAATTATCACATTAATAATTAGTCAAATGCAAACATAATTATTTATGTGAACTTAACAGGAACCCAAAGTAAAAACTGGTAAAACAGTGATGTGACACGTCAAAAATACTCACATATTTGGCAAAGAAGGATTTCTGCTCTTGTGGGTTTTTGCCTTTCTTTTCCATTTCTTGTTCCATTCTCTCAATGTAGGGAGCCGTTTCAGGTCTAAACCAGAGCCAGAAGAGACAAACTCAATTCCAGAGGAGCCGATAATTACATATGCAAACAACGCAATTTGTGAGTGTAGTGTTTCCCTCCACTATTAAGTATTATTTTAAGGCCAACTAATATAGTAAAATAAATTCTCAAAATAAATTCATTCTGAGGCCTCTACAAACTTTCAGGGCTTCCCCAATAAATCTAAAAATGAATTACAGTTAATTATAATAAACTTATTTAAAAAAAAAAATTATATAAACAACAAACAATAATTTGATAATGTCTTGAACAAAGGGGGCTTTGGAGTCAAAATAGTCTGAGAAGGTGCGTGTTTGTACTCACGGAGGTGCAGTGACTGGCGCCACGACACTTATAGTTGTGTTAAAGACCTCCAGGTCAACCTCATCCTCCACCTCTATCCCACGACATGACCCAGGGATTGTTACTATGGAAATGCCGATGAGAGATCCACTGACATCAGTGTGAAGCGTGATGAGATCACTAAGGTGGGACTCCACCAGCGAGCACTGGAGAAAAGCAAGACAAGATTTAGAGCTAAAAATATTTACATTTACACACCACAGCTCATCTCTTATGCTCACCAAGGCTGCAAAAAACTGTAAAAACATTAATATTGTAAAATACTACAATTTAAAATCATTTTCTTTTTCAACGTTTTTAAATGTAATTTATACCTGTGAAGGAATTTATTCAGTATTCTTCAGTGTCACACGATCCTTCAGAAATCATACTAATATGCAGATTTGTTGCTCAAGACACCTTTTAAATCACTGTTATCAATGCTAATATGCAATGTTAATATTTCTGCTGAAAATTGTTGCTTTGATGAATAAATAGATCAGAAGAACAGTATTTATTTGAAATTATTTCATTATAAATGTCTTTACGGTCACTTTTTATCAATTTAATGCATTTGTACTGGATAAAAGCATTAATTTCTTATAAATAAAATCTTACTGACCCAGACAATGTGTGTGTATGTATGTATTAGGGCTGTCAAAAAAGAAAATTAAAATAATATTCGTCGATTTAAAATAAAAAGCCACATTCGAATGCAAACCGTTGCATTCACATTTTAGGTGTCTGTCAGGCTGTCTTATCAGTGGCACATGAGAGATGCGATGAAGATGTCGTTGCATTTGAATGCTTTTTTTAGCCTATCCAGTTGAACCACCTGGATACGTTGTTCATTCAAAATACTGCAGAAAAAGTGAACATCAATGCGGAGATTATGTTGTTTACGTAAAATCTGGAACCAAACCGTTGTGAAATTATTGCAGTATAAAAGTATATTCAGAAACTTTAAATGATAGGGGATTAATCAAGATTAATTTTAGAAAAATGTAAATTTAGAAAATTTAATCGATTGACTGCACTATATATAGAGTTCATTTGCAAAAACATAACTACGGTTTATTAAATATTCATGATTTTTGACTGTGCTTTCCAATTAATCTCAATCAAACAGTGGTTGGGTTATTTTGACTAGGTTAAGAAATAACTTAAAAAACAGCTCACTAACACAAAATAAACGTGATAATAACATTATAAAAAACATGCTTTTTTAGTTATGCGTTTTTGCAAATAAACTTCATATACACAAACGCACATATTTGTAACGGGCTCGGTGCACAAGATGTTATATCTAATGTTGTTATTTGCAGGAGGTTGACTTACGGCTCTAAGGAACGTAGTAAGGTAACCTTCAGACTCGGTCTGTCGATCCACCTGTAGAGAGGCTCTAGGCACTCGAATCCTGTACAGACCGTCGACTGCTGCCACATCCTGAAGCACACAGACAGAGAACAACTATATTATACCAGAGAGACAGCATATACACTGAAGACATTTCAACATGACATTCTTCCCTTCCTTAGCCACAAATATCCTCGCTTTCCTCTTCTCACCTTCAGTGTACTCCTGTCTTTCTCAGAGAGCTGGTTTTGGGAGAGATACACACCGTTTTCTTTACCACCCCTGAATTGCAGGGCACCACGAAGGCGAAATCTAGGGACATCATCTGAAACAAAGACAAACAGTGACTGAACTGCAAAGAGACGCACTAATTATTAATCAATTACTTTAATACTCACCCACTTCAAATGAGTGCTCTAGTGGCACAGAAAACCCGCTAAACTCGGTGTCCACAGCATCTCCTGGCTGGCAGAAAAAAAACATTCACATTCAGTCATGGTCATGCAGACAGATCAGACAGCAGCCTAGCATGCTAACAAGCTCCCTACGCAAGACAGCACATACAAGTACAATACGCATCACGTGACTGAGTTTAACAGATATATTGGACTTACCCTTCGACCATTATTGCATTCGCCAGATTGTGTCCATAACAGCGTTACACTCGACAGAATAAGCGACAAGAGTCTTATCATGGCCATTTTGTCGCAAGCCTTGAAAGACTTCCCCTCTGTGTACCGGAAGCAACGTCACCACGTTTCAGAGTCGTAGACACATTAAAAATACCTATCGAAGCACACGCCGTTCAATCATGCATCGCAGATTAATTATTATATTGATGCGGATTTTTTATCATTAATATGTCTCCCTGGTAATTGTCCTTCGTTTCCTTTAACCATTAAAATGAAACCCTTCTCCTAACTCTAACCATAGCCTACATAATTAATATTACTCAGTACTTTAAATCTATAATTGCACTGTAACACTGGACACCTTCAAAAAGTGTAACCCTGCTTTCTTAAAAAATAAAGTACAACATAAAATACAAATACCTTTCTGAAGAAGTACGGTGATATGAAGCGGACCTGGCAACACTACAAACAGAGCTGCGTTTTTTTTTAAATGCAAGCACCTTTCTGAAGAAGTACGGTGATATGAAGCGGACCTGGCAACACTGCAAACAGAGCTGCGGTTGTTTGTGCTGTTGAGCGCTAGAGGGCGCGTCGCGCTATGCAGCGGAGTTACATTCAAGAGTTACTAAAATCATCCGTTCTCTCGCCGGGCGCAGTGGCGTGCGCCTGTAATCCAAGCTGCTGGGAGGCTGAGGCTGGCGGACCGCTTGAGCTCAGGGGTTCTGGGCTGCAGTGGACTATGCCGATCGGGTGTCCGCGCTAAGTTCGGTATCGATATGGTGCTCCTGGGGGAGCTCGGGACCACCAGGTCGTCTAAGGAGGGGTGCACCGGCCCAGGTCGGAAACGGAGCAGGTCAAAGCCCCCGTGCCGATCAGTAGTGGGTTCGCGCCTGTGAATAGACACTGCAGCGCAGCCTGAGCAATATAGCGGGACTCAGTCTTTTGTGTTTTTCATCACTTTCTCATATTATATGGGATTAAATTTATATTTTGCCAATTAATATTGCAAATGTAATTTTTTAAATTGAACTTTTAAATGTTATTTGGTTCGTTAGTCAACATTTTCTATCTCCAAAATTAAAAACATGTTGATTTATGCGTTTTATTTGCAATATTGCACAAAATTGGTTCATTTTAATGCCATTTTAGTGGCCAGAAAATAAGTGATGTACTGCCTCCTCTGGGTGCGAAATTGAAATTACAGCTGAATTCTGTGCATCATGAATCACTGAACCAGTAGGAGTCGCTGCTCGCATTTCTTTTTTATTTTTTATTTTATTCAGTTAATGAGAGGGATTTTTCTTCACGGTTATAATCCACATTCAGTGGGCTTTTTTTATTTTAGATAGAGCCTATCACTTTATGATTACTTTATCACGAGTCTGCAATCAACACGGTTCACTGTAAGACATAGTCAGATGTCCAAAAAACCATTAACGGGCAAACCTTGACAAAAAAGCATTCTTGGAAAATATAGAGATCTTTAATGTACGTGAAGGTTCAATAAATATGTGCGCCCATTTACAGGGTGTTACAAGTTGTGGTTAACATCATTAATCCTGTTGTAACAAGAAAATAATAAAATGTAATGACTGCAGCTGGACACTAGAGAGTGGTTTAGTTACACAGGAGAATGTAACCAAGTTGGTAGAACACTTTTCAACATGGCTCAAGCCACATGCATTGATTGATTTCAAGACCTTTCTATTCATCTCAAATGACCGTCTGCAATCATTATTATTCTAGGCTCTTACTGTCAATATTCAGACGTTAAAAGCACATGCTGAGTTTTGCATGTTATAGTTCAAAAGGCCTGAACTAGGCCTATACCTGATTTTTATTACTTATTACTTACTTTTATTACTTTTTCCTCTTCTTGGAACTTGGTTAGTGTCAGTCAAGACTGGAAAGTTTGCTTGTGATATATAATGAGGCATATAATACGTGATAAAACAAAGAAAGTTTAAGGTATTAACATGCAAAAAGTGTGAAAATATTATGCGTGTGTTCAGATACAGCAATACTAGGTCTGAAATTACGTCAAAAAGGACAAATGAAAACGATATCACTCAATTCAGAGATGTCATTTTCATCACTCAGTTCTATAAAACACAAAATAATTTGACGTAAAATGACAAATTGAATAAACTAGTCACAGTGTGGGAAATGTTTTAAGAAAGTTTATTTCGTAAAAGTCCACAGGTCCAGAAGTGGCTGTAATGTACTGTATAATGTAATTATTAAGTGATATTGTCCTTGGATCTGACATTTCATTTAATAAAATGTGTTTCAGTTTAAGTCATTACAGACAAGACCGAAGTTATGTGTGCATCAAACAGTTCAATGTTCCCCAGCCTCCTGAGAGAACTTACTCATTTGCCTGAACATGGCAGTGAACCTGAAAGATAATAACTGCATTGACAACAGTTCCAGAATGAACCATCAGGGCCACAGGTTAATCACT
This sequence comes from Gymnocypris eckloni scoliostomus, assembly GCA_027564155.1. Classification (NCBI taxonomy): domain Eukaryota; kingdom Metazoa; phylum Chordata; class Actinopteri; order Cypriniformes; family Cyprinidae; genus Gymnocypris; species Gymnocypris eckloni. The sequence goes on along the minus strand of CM050415.1, from coordinate 30,662,611 downwards.
AGCTTAGATTGATTACAATCAATTACAGTAGCAAACAGTCCTTGTGCTCCACAAACTCATTTTGTTCTGTACTGTTCTGTTCCTATTGTACTGTAAATCAAAGTTAACAATTATCTTTCCCCAAATCAATAGTGTAACTATTTGCGCCACACAGTACGGGACCCACGGATTTCCATTAAGATCCAAGGCAGGAGAAAAACAAACACACACACACGTCCTTTGAATAACATGAATCAGAGGACAGTGAGGTAAGTGATACAGCGTGGCGTATTGGCAGTTCCATAACTGAACACATAAGAGCGCCTGTATGATTAATAGACTGTTTCAGCAGAAGGGCTTGGGTTCTCTATGCTCTCATGTCGTGTGATGTCCAAGACATTCCTACTTTGAAATGAATATACCTCTTCCATCTAGTCATTGCTGTCTGTCAGCACGCCCTCAGACAATGGTACAGCGCCACACTGCTGCAGGACTATAATTAGCCATCTCATCACTGTAAAGGCATGTGTGTTACTCGTGCGTTGACATTTTGTCGTAAACCATTATAACATTTTCTGCTTACATCTCATGATGAGAGTCATTCTGCTCGTATATATCTTGACATATGATTTATATTTTCTTTACCAAGCCCTTATTACGTGTAATTGAATCAAATAAATTAAGTTAGCACTCTATGAAGCATGAAGTATCTTGTTTCCTGCCTGTTGTCTTCAATACATCACTTTCCTTTCTACTGCATGTCTTGTGCTTGTACTTGTTCTGTCTCTTCTCCTCTGTATTATTTCTCTTTTCCTTTTCTCCTTGACACCTGCCTCTCAAGTTGCACTTTCTATAAATAGCACAGTTTCTGCCCAGTCTTCTCTCCCCCAAATTAAAGTTCAAAATATATTAATGTGCCAAGATTAATAGAGCGTCACTGAACTCCACACTTCAAGCTTGCACCAGGGGCTTGACTAAACTCTGATCCGCAGTTTTGCCTTTAAAGAGATCTGTACACCATAAACAGGGCATTTTGTCATCTCTGCATTGTGTAATATTTTTAGTGTTTCACAGCATAATAGCAGTGTTCATTTGACTTGTTTTTGTTTATTTTAGCCATGGCTTTTGAAGAAAATATCCTTTTATATCCCATTATTATTTTGAGTTTATATCCCATTATTATTTTGAGTTTACATCACAAAAATAATGTTTTAGCTGATAAAAATTACAGATATTTAAATATTGTACATACACTGCTGATGAAAAATTTGGGCTCAGTGTCTGCTTATTAAAGCTCCATTTATCCAATAAAAATGCAGTAAAAACAGTAACATTGTGAATTGTTATTGATATTTAAAATTAATGCTCTCTATTTTAATAGATTTTAAAAAGTATATTTATCTTGTGATGGCAAATTTGAATTTTCAGCCTTCATTACTCCATTATAAAAAAATAAACTAAACAAACTGTTTTGTAACAATGTAAATGTTTTCTGTCACTTTATTTATTAATTTAATAATCCATCCTTGCTAAATAAAGTATTAAACACGTCTTGCTGACTTTAACATTTGAATGGTAGAGTATTAATGTAAACTTACACTATGGAGCTGTTGAATGCTTGAATCTGATTGGCTGATGAACATGATATGTGTCATATGTGTGTATAAAATATGTGAATTGATGACAGACAGACTTGACACAAATTATTTTCTAATAATTCGTTGAATTATTCTTACATACATATCAACATTTAAAAGAAACTGTGTTGTTAAAACTGGCACTCGAGAAATAATATTATAATGAGCATTCAAGTCATTTTGTTATGTTGACTAATATCTCATTCTTTTTATATGCGTCAGCATATGTATGTATTTGGGTGAGTTATTTAACCTGGGCCATAAAAGCTTTGGACTATTAAAAGTTATTCATCTCATTTTTTCTTTAAGCCTGGCCATAATTATTTGTTTTAATTAATTTAATATATTAAATGCTATATTAGTCAGTTAAATTAAAAATTAGACTAATTACCCCTTTTTTGCTAACTGCTAGTTGATCAAACTCGTATTTAACACACAGTCTTAACATACAGGCTAAGTTTATGCAGCACTCAAAGCACCTCAGTTCAACAGCTTTCATTCAACATTTAGCATTATTATTTGTAAAACACAGTCAGTGTGTGTTTTGTGAAGGTCTATGAGACCGGGCTAATGAACGAGCAGAATTGTCAGCACTTATACTTGTTGAAAAGAAAGGAGTGGTTAGAGAGCTATAAGGTCAAAGGTCAGCCTGTTAAACGAAGTTAACCTCTGAAAGCTTTTCAGCAGCCTACATCTGTTCTTGAGAAGTCTCTCTAATTTTCTGAGGTAAGAATCGCTTCATTGATAATCACAGGTGTCAAGCAGCTCCACTGTAACGTGCTTCAAACAGACTGTCAGTTAAAATATCTACGAGTATATCATGCCTTTAGCGAATAGCCCATGTCACAGCACGCCTTAACAAGATAACCAATTAACATAGAGACACCCTGTTTGTTATAATGCTAAACGTTTTTCACCCTTGTCTCTGTCTTTCGTCTACTCATCTTGTCCATGTTGTATTCCCTGAAGATCTCAAGTAACACTCGTTCTGTCGCTCTCTCTCCCTGTATCGCTCTTTTCTCTCCTCCCCCACCCTCCTCTATCTTTCTCAAGGATGGGGGCAACATGCTTGCCAAGGGAGGAGGGAATAAAAGGGATAAAGATGAGTAAAGTGTGGGAGAAAGAAAAGTCAGTGTGACCGACATATGACGAACCACCATGCCTGAACCGAAGAAGCCAGGTAAGCCTATTTAAGTTCATTTCAGCATCGCTTTTACATTCAACACTACGGTATATTTTTATCACCACTATTTGTCATTTTATGTGTCACGTTAATGTAAATGATGCTCTTTTACTCTGACTAACAGAATGCTTAAATGTCTGGCCCATCCATAAAACATCGATTTGATCATTTCATTTATCAAGCTGAATTACTTAAATCTCAGTCACTAGTTTACACTTTTTGTTAGCTAATTACCTGCCAAGGCTGAGAAATGCTTCTTTACATGCTTAAAGTGTAAATCATGGGTCTGAATGTATAACTTGTTAAGGAGATGGTCTCGGCTGTGACAGGTGCTGAAAGATGAATTTTATAGGTTGGGTTGGCAGCAGCAGGAGAGAGAGGTCAATTTTCAGTTTGGGGTTTGGCAGTATGGGTGACTAGACAGAGAAGATACCCAGTTTGAATTATGATTGTGATGATTACTTTAAGGCTGGGATACAGTGCACGACTTTTCAAATCTGAAGAGGTTTTAAAACACTAGGCATACACTTGTTGCCTTTGTATGGTTACAGAGGAAAACTGTGAATAATACACTAAAACGACTGAGGATCACACACTACCAGACTTTAAGGTGATTCTGAACACACAGTCACACAGAAACATGTGCCTTGTTGCTAGGAGACTTATGACAAATGAAAACAATGTGTTCTAAAACTGGCTCGAAATATCAAATATGTTTGATATCCTCCATCTGGATGGAATCATCATCTAAATCTGTGTCCATCGATTCGTATGCGATGTGATTTTCTGTGAAATTCGTCAAACATGAGCTCCCAAAATTTGCAGACTGACTCTGACATTTGGCAACTAAAGGCAACTCCTCCAGACTGTGACTCTGGCATTGTTGGGGTGTATTCCAGCCTTTAATCATTATGAGTAATTCTTAACCAATGGATAATACTTTTCTGTATTGAAATGATCTGTGGTAGAATCCCGTTCCAAGAGGACTCATTATACGCGAATACTCATAGGATATCACATAACGCTGAAAGAAAATGTTGTTTCGTCCTTCATTCAAACACTCAGTTCTTGATTGACCCTGCATTATGAAAATGAATCTATTGATTGAAGTAGTGCACAATGAAAAATCAATAGCATATTAAGTGCGGTCCTTAAAGTATTAATGCTGATATTTGGAGGGGGTTAGTTCTGAACATTCAGTATGATTTCATTTGCTGGCATTGAGGTAAAATCTTTTCCTGCCACACCTTTTTATGGAGCTTTTAAAAGGAGAGTGAATTATGGAAGTGTAACCAGCAGATGGAATCATTAGTATCAGATATCAGAAGTTGATGTCAAACGATGCCCATGTTCAGCCATGTAATGATGCCGTGAACTCGTGTATCTGACCGAGGCTCTAAAATATGACCTTCTTCATTTTCACTGTGCAGTACATATCTCGAGGCAGAAAGAAATGACAGATTTGACAGACACAGAAAAATCTTCAGGTGAAAGAAGCAGTGCTGTTCTGCGTAGAAGCAGATTTGGAGGACAAAATAGAGGTTGTGTTTCCAATCTAAGTCATCCTCATAGAGAAGTCATTACTCCAGCAACAGTGGGATAATAAGCAAAACCTCCACTATGCAGCAACACTCTCAAAACGCATTTAATGTACAGGGAAGTAATTGTAGCTCTAAGCTGCTTAACGGTGGATGCTGTTATGGAAAACAGATCAGAATGTTTGTAATTACTGTGAATGGAACTGCAAATTCCAGATATTTAGTAATAATAATAACCATTCTCAGGAAACGGAACCATTTATGCTAAAAATATAAAGAATGATTAAAAATAAAATTTTATTTTAATTAATATTAGTTTATTTTTAATTATTTGCTAAAAGGACTAAAAACTAATTTATAAAAATTATTTGACAGGGATAATCAGAAAATGCAGATACAAATGAAAAGCCTGTATGAGCATTAAAAAAAGAGAATTACATAATGAAAACATAATTTCCATCCATAGCAGGACATGTTTATATTTACATAACCAATTAAAATGTATAGAGAGTAATGCAGATATGCATATTGGCTAATATTCCTAGAAAAAAAAGCAAATGTTTAAAAATACAATTAATTTTCAGACTTTGCTATACACATGAAAGTGTTCTGTAATGTAAAAAGTTCAGTATTCTGTTAAGTACATCAGTTGGTTGTCATAGGCATATATTTAGCAAACAAATGTCTCAGAGCATGACCCTTTTAAAAAAACACAAGGTCAGTTCAATGTCTTTGGTCTTCAGTCACCATCCCTTCTTGAGATCTGCCTTGTCTCGGTTATGATTCAGTTTTTCCTTCTAGCTCAGCCCCATGACTCCGTGTTAATCCCAGTCGGAGAGCATGACATAAGAGTGTCAGATAACTGGATCATTTCACCGGAGTGTAACCTGTTGTGTCTTCTCTTGCCTATCCTTCTGTCCCTCTTTCATTTTCTCATTTATCCTGCCTCCACACTTCAGACCACACACGAGGCTTCTCTTTTAGTTTATTGCTTTTTAAAGATCACATTTACCACCCTCCACTCCTGTCCCCCAGTCACACACACAGGCCACTTCGCTCAGAGTGGGGAACTGTCAAGATAAAGACTGTCTGGATCTCCTGAAGCCATAGTGACTGGCAAGGAGCACGATTCTTTAATAAACAGCTTCCAGAATAGCCCTGTGGCCTTGAGCAGCTTTTAGGAGGGTATGCGATTTTACAAATGGGCGTGTTGACAGTGGAGAAGTGTTCAGAGTTGTGTGTCTCTGCATATTGCTCCATTAATATGGATACTCTGTAATGATAGTACTGTAATAGTCGGTCAAAGCTGTGTGCTATAAATTGTGCATTTGCATTAATATTGGATTGAGGCTGAAATAAAGCCCATGTGGTATGTCACATTAATATAAATGACTTCACAAAGAGTCTAATATAATAGCCACGCTTTACCATAATAGTCAAATGTTTGGCCTGTGACAGTTTGAGATGAGTGAAGGATTCCTTGGGACTTCTAAAATGTCCTAAAATGAGTATTTGCTTGTGCTGTTAAAGCATCTTCTGTGACAATATTGAGGCTCTGTTTCATAAGCCTGTGTTGCCCTGCCAGGCTGAAATAATGTCGTTTCTGTCCTGGCAGGACAATAAGAGTTTGGTTCCCTGTAACCCTGCTAATGAAACACCCAGAGTATCGAGTATTAGGGAAGTTTAAGCCTCTTATTTGCCGTCTGAAATGTCATTATTATGGTGCTCCCTTTTCCCAAATCTCCCTATTTTCACCACAACACAGCACAGAATGACACAGATACTCTCTGTGAACTCTGTGATCCAAAATGGACATGTTCTTGCTCCATCCTCTTTTTTGACCCTCTTTTTTAATGTTTTGTTATACACATACCAGTGGTTCTCAACCAGGGGGCTGGTACCCACTAGAGGGCATCAGCAAGATTGAACAATTTATATAAACAAATGTATATTTGAATATAATGTATATATATGAGTTTTGTCAAGCTCTATACAATTTTCTCAAGAAGAAATTACAAATATATATGTATATATATAGGGTTAGTCATGTAAAGTCATAGTTAATAAAACAAGCTTTTATCCAGTTTGAAAACTGCTGACAAATCTTGACATAGATAGATAGACAGACAGACAGACAGATAGATAGATTGATGCATATTTTTATTCAACTTTATTTCATGTACAAATTGTTTTACCAAACTAAGGGCATCTTTGGACATCCCCAAAGGGAGGTTTTGTACACCTGGAAATGTGGCTAAGTAACCCCAACCCCCAACCCCCCCGACACACATACGCACACACACATATACAGTAACACGACAGCGATAGGTGTCTTAACATTCAATGTCTCCAGCTGGGGTAGTGTAGCGTTACCTCATACCCATTAACATTAAAATGCACTCCTCTGCATGCGTCTCTTTCATGATGGATCACACGCAGATGTGGGAGCGCCTGCTTTTTGTGTGTTTTGTAATATGTCCTCAAACTTAATGTACGTAATGGGACATGTACTGCATGACCTGATATCATCGTATGAGTATATTTATAAACCTTGTTGCATATTCCACACACCAGTTGCTCAGACTTCCTCCTGGAGATCTGGAATCATGAAATATTCAAGAGAACCCAATGACCTTGATTAGCTGGTTCATGAGTATTTGATTAGATTTGAACTAATCTCAGCAGGAAGGTAAATCTCCTCAAGTGTCCTGAAAAAAACACTGTGCTACTTTATCTCTGTTAAATCATCAACCTTTCCTTCAACACCCAAAATCTTAGCACCCACAGTATACATCATATCCATTTATGTAGAAGAAACATGCCCATTTAACACATTTTATATGCAATTTCTTATATCCTAAATTAAATTGCATAAAGAAGTTTAAGTAATAAAGTGTTTGCATGACTCAACAATAAGGATTGCCCACTGACCTGGGACAAATGAGAAAGAGTTTTAGGACATTTTACCAAACTATTGCTTGCCCTCTTCAGCCTGCAACAATTCTTTAATACATTTTTTACTATAATTTTTTAACATTTGTGATTATTTATTTTTGTAAAACATAAAAAATGCAATCCCGCACACTATCAGTCCATGCTGAATATAGAAATGTGTTGTTACAAGCTCAAGCAATATTTATGTCCATTGACATTTGTCAGGCCTTCGTCGGTTTGTGTTGATTTGAATTTGTTTATATTTAACATTTATATAAAATTATTCAAAAGTATATTATGCATTTTCTCACAAATATATGTATATATATGCACTTAACATTATATATTATATACACATTTTAAACATTTTCTGTCAAGCAATTATATGTAAATGATCCTTTACATGTGATTTAAAAATATATATTTATATGTGTGAAAAATCATTATCATCTCAAACTTTTTTTCCTCCCCATAAAAAACAAAATAAGTTCACATTTCTAATGTGCTTTTTTCCTTAATGCATGATGATCAGTGGCTGTCAAGTTCATTTACAACTTTGCTTGGTTTATTAAAAATGCAATGTGCCATCGTGAGAGTGGAACAGAGAAAGAGATCACTGTCAGGAAGTAAAGAGGCCATAATTAATCTCAACATCATCACACCATAAATAAACTACACCTTTTGACATTTATTTTACATGATAGCCTGTCTTTAGTTCATAAATACAGGGAGAGATAATCATTTTAATTTAATATTTTATTTGAAACCATGTTTGAACTTCAGCTCATGTAAATATTTGTGTTTAATCAGCTGAAGTGATATTCAGTTTGACAAATTAATGTAAAATTATAACTATTCTTAGAAATGATATATATTGTGATTACATACACAGCATGACCCATAGCAACCGGTTTATTTATATTCTCAGATCAGATGATTGTGATCAAACTGTTTCTGCGTCACCATCTCCCCAATCTTCATCTTTATCCTCACCACCTCATCTTTCCATGTATTTAGGAAAGAGATATTTATGATCCATTTCCATAACTCAAATCATCAGTACTGTCACGCAGAGACTGATAGAGATTGTAGCGTTTCTCTTAAGTGTTTCCTCTCGCTGCCAAAAGAATCACTCTCTCCATCCTCATAAAACAGGGAAACTTCATCCTGTGTGGCCGACCCTCCCTGCACTTGTATCCACTCCAAATACTTCTAATGCCAAAGACTCTCCATCACACAACCGCTTGTAAAAATAGCTGCTTTCAATCTGGATCTGAGGAGCTGAATGAAGCCTGAGGGGATTTCGTTTTTGTGATATCCTTAGAAACACTACATATATCACTAGGCTGTTCCCATCAGAGTCTGTTTATCCTGAAATTGAAATATTTTAAAAGGAATTAATTATATCCATTCATCATCAGAGATGAAGTCAGGACCAGCAGCCAGTTTCAACAAACTCCTTACAATAGGAAGCCCTAGTTAATAATAGAATTAAAGGATTAAGGGCCTTGCACACTGAGTCCGAAATTTTTTTCTCGTATTTGTCATCCTTTCCTATCAAAATGCTTGCTACAGACACGAAAATGCCGAAAATCGAACCTGATCCTAATTTTTATGACGGATATCATTTTCGGAGGCAGTGTGCAAACGTGATTGACACAACATGAGGTCGTATTTATTTTTTAACGTGCGGAAAGTTTGGACGAGAATTTCGGACTCAGTGTGTAAATACTTTTAGATCACCCCGAAATACAATTTCTGTCAGTAACCCTCATGTTGTTCCAAACCCGTAAGACTCATCTTCAGAACACAAATTAAGATATTTTTGATGAAATCCGAGAGCTTTCTGACCCTGCTTAGACAGCAACACAACTGACATGTTCAAGGCCCAGAAATGTAGTAAGGACATCATTAAAATATCCCATGTGACATCATTGGTTTAACATTAAAGGGGTCATTACATGGATTTTTTTTATATTAATGTGTTCCTTGAGGTTTACTTATAATGTTAAACAATGTATTATTATACAAAAACAATGTATTATTTTCAACCCTCATTCTGCCCTTCTCTGAAATAACCTGTTTTAAGGGGCGTGTCCTCTAAGACTTGTCAGGAATCAGCCACTGTAATGATTGGCTAACGTCATTGGATAGGAAACAGTATAAACGCCCTTCTCGCTATTGCATATGAGTGTTTTGACAACATGATCAAAATAAAACAGTAATTTCCAGACAAAGCATTATAAAATAATCTAGTACAGCTTCAATTTTCAACAAATGTTTCTTTGTGAACTCTCCATGACACCGTGCCTCCTTTACAAAGCACAATGCTCTGATCAATCCTCTGACGCAATCCAGGGTGCATTAAAAATAAACTATCCCCTTGTTCTTATGCTGAGATCCTTCTGATAACTGTACAAAGATGCGAACGAGCTATTTAAACCAAAAGTGTCAAAGAGAACATTCTTTCACTCGTGAGTCAATGTGCCATGACTCAAGCGTGTGGACCGTGTCAGAGAGTGAATGTGCATCTGTATATTGTATCCAGTGTAGCGACAGTGATTTTAATTTCTATTTGCTGCCAATGGATGAGGCCTATGGTGAGAAGATGACTATTCGTCGATGCTTTGCTCTGGAGGCAGTGCTTATGCAAATATTTGTGATGTCAGCTTGCACCTCAGATTCGAAAGAAGCCGTTTTTGAAGCTTGATTAAATAAATGCATTGTTTATAAGGAGGAGGACGTTTTAAGCTATGAAACAAGGATGTTTTAATGGTACAAAGACCTCTTATATGCCAAAAGATTGAGGCCTGATGTCATGACCGTAAATAATGAGTTTATTTGGAGTTCCACAACACTTGCTTTTTTACAACTGATGTAGAACATGTGCAGAGGAATGCACACACATGCGTCCTGGTGCTGTCCGTAATGGCAGAGGACGGTAATGCAGAAGAGAAGAATTGTTGAATAAAGTCGTTATTTTTGTTTTCGGTGCACACAAAAAGTATTCTCGTTGTCTTGTAAAATTACGGTTCAACCACTGATGTCCCATGGACTATTTTTCTAAGAACATTTCAGTTCTTAGTTACATTCCTCTCTATGCAGGGTCAGAAAGCTCTCAGATTTAATCAAAAATATAAACAGAGTTCTGGCATGAAACTCTAGATGAAGCAGTCTGATAGGTCTAAATCAATCTGACCTAATGACATCATTACCACATGGCACAGCTGATTGGTTCTCTCCTCTCAATTAGCTCTCTGCTCAACATTCAAATATATGACTAGTGCTTGTTGGAGAGGTTTCACAGCATGCTTCAGAAACCATCCACCTTCCCCAGCTCCACCTGTAGAGATCTGCTATGAGGTGATTCATGTATGCTATAGGGGTTATTTTATGTATGTTATATTTGCAGAAGCAATATTTCTTACATGCTCACAGCAGCATGTTGTGGATGTATTGGCAGTAGAAAGTCTCTGTACTTGCTCTGCCACAGCAACAGCAGCGTAGCAAATCTATTCTGCCAAGACCAAATACATTAACATTGTCATGTACTTTACCATGCCAATCCCTCCAAGAGTTGTCATGACCGAACTTAATTTGTGTTCCTAAGATGAACAAAGGTCTTACAGGTTTGGAACGACATGAGGGTGAGAAATTAATGACAGAATTTAATTTGTGTCTGAACTATCCTTTTGAGGGATACTTAACGGGTTTGTTGCAACTGGACCACAGACCCTTAACTTAATGGGTTAGGTTAAGTCCTAGACCAGAACTGGGTATGGATACAGATTTCAGATTCCATTTGTTTCCAATTTACAAGCATTTTATTGAATTCTGATTCACTTTGATCAATGAACTTTTGCAAATTTCAATGATAATATATTACTATCTATATCCATAGCTCAAATCATCAGTATTATCATGCAGAGATTGATATTTAGACATAATAAATGATCTCTCAGGTAATGTTAGAAATAATGTAGGGATCTTTCTAAACCATAAGCAGATAATTTACTAATTTAACAGTTATAATAATAAAACCAGAAACTAATGTTGTGGATACCAATGGAAATAACTTTAAATTGCATTTGTTGTAGAAATCACTGAATACAATTATGAACTTATGGACACTTCCGTTATAAACCCCCAAGAAAGTGTAGAAAGTTTGTGATTGTTTCACTGAGAGAATCAACTCATAAGAGTTGTTTGTGACTGGCACTACACTGTTTGTGCTTTTTTTTATTCCCTAAAAGGAGTGATTCGTAAATCTGACTAAACTAGTTCCTTTCAGCTTGCTGAAAAGTTTGAGATCATTAACCGAGACCCAGATCCAGACCAATATATTTGGTATATTACGCATCTTAACTGAAATGGTTACTATTATTCAGTACCATGCCTAATTTGTTGACAGTTTAAAACATTAATTTGGGATTGGATTGGCCTTATAGGATAACTAACAGTAGGCTGTACTTTTGAAGGGCAGAGATCACAGGTTTTTGTATTAGTCACACTTGAAACACATTTGAGCCTGACTCTAAATACTCAGACATCCTTTCCAGTTTTGTTTGTATAACACTGTATGTGACAAGTCGCAGTGCATAGGAAGCATATATGTGCTGATATGTGAAGGGCATTTGTCGACATTAACGCAGGGTGGTGTAGGTCGACATGTTAACTCAAGACCACTCGGGGTGAAGCCTCTGCTTTCAGTTATCACATCCCAAGATGTGTCTGAGAGACTTGACAATGTTGTGAAGTCTATCGTCCTCCATTGGCCTGTCAAAATGGTTGAAATCAGCTGTGTGTGTTATTATATGACATGCTCTTTCGTTTCTTTTTAGACAACCTGAACTGAATTGTCCTCAATCGCATCTGTATTTTTATTAGACGGGAGGCTTTTGGTTCAAAAAAGACTTTTACCTTTGGTAAAGAACGAGAATTAATGAAGTAAATGTCATAAGAGATTAGCTTCGTGAGCATTCCACAGAGTTTAGTCGGCCAAACAGAGTGAGGAAGCGACGAGAGAGAGAGGAACGCAGAGTAGAGAGTGATGTGTCAGCAAAGTAAAGGAGAGAGTACCAGCGCTGTAGGCTAATGTAACTGAAGTGAGAAAATGTGCAGCCACAATTAAGATTTAGTTTCAAATGCTGATGCTGGATTTCAGTCGCCTCTCAATTTCAGGGCATCGTGCGGTTAGTTTTGCTATGTTTCAGAATAGCTGTGTGACCCAGGGGCCAGTGGGAGTGGCATCTCTAAAACAACCATGGATTAGCAACGTAGGACCTTCCATGTTTGGATCAGACAGAAATGAATAGGGACGTAAAAATTGATATATTCTCCAGCCTATATATGGAGTATGTGAGGATGGAGATATATGTAATCGTAGATGTTGTATTTATGGAAATGTATTCCCATTATCGACACAGAGAGAGGCATAGGAGACGAGAGGGCATTAGACCACTCGTTTACACTTTTCTCATATGTTGTTTATGAAGCATCATTTTAGATATCCGAGTCTTCTTTGTGCTAATTTAACTCGACCACATTAAATTCGGTCTATCTCACTGTCCATCTCTGTCTGGCTCTCTTTCTCATTCCTATGAAAGCCCATGTCTGCCTCCCTCAGTGTAAAAAGAATAAAAACAAGTAATATTTGAAATATTAAATATAAATTGTAAAGAAATACATTTAATTGGATGCACTTTATTTGGTGTCCCTGTTACAGTGTAATTATACATGTAAGTACTGAGTAATATTAACAAACTACACGTACTTACTATAGTTAGGGTTAGGATTAGGGTTTGACTTGGGGTTACTTGTATGTAATTATGCATCATTTATTGATATTATAATAGTAAGTACATGTAACATGTATAGGGCAAAATATTATACGTTATTTTATTTTATTTAAACTTTACTTAAATGTATTACCAAAATCATTTTTATAGTTTAAGATAACAATAATACAACTGCTGTGGTGAAGTTGCAGTCTACAATACTTTCAAATCTCTGTGCATTAGTGTTTTAGCACTAGCATTAGGGTCACATTGGCCTCCATTTGACTTCTTACCTCACCTACACTTTTAGAAGGTGTGTGTTTGTGTTGAGTGTGAGTGAGTGTCTGTTAGTGTTTAGCACTGAGGATGTGTGTAGCAGCGACAGGGACCAAGACTAGCAAGATGGAGAGAGTGCTGACGACTGGAAACCAGAGAAGAGCCAACAGTTGAGTTGAGCAGGAGATCAGGAGTCTCAATATAGCACGGTGTTATTTATATACTATTGTATTATTTCATAATATTTTGAAATATTATTAATTTTTATATTTTCAGTTTTGGTTTAAATGAAAAGTAAAAGTTGCAACATTTCTAAGTTTTATTCCAGTTTTTTTCAGATTAAATATTGATATTTTGTTTCAGCTTTGTTTTAAATTATTTTTTTTGCTTAAACTAACAACATTGATATCACATCAGTAAAAATTGTAGACACATTCTAAATTATTGCTTTTGCAAAACCTAAATGAGTGAGTTAGATGCTCAAATCACCACCAGATTTCTCCTTTAACTTAACCAGCAAGATTGTCTTGATTTACCAAGGAAATAAAAGATGATTAAAAGATGTTTACTTGAGCTCAACAGATGAGAGCAAGAGTATTATATTGGTTTCCATAGCGACAGCAAACCACATGCACGGCGTTGCAGTGGCGTTAGCGATGGATTTAAGAGGATAGTGCCTTTTTAATGAAAAGATGACTGGGTCCTCCACCTTAGCAAAGATTTGTAACTATATTTTAGCCAAGCAAATGAACACTGCCAGGCCAATTCATCACGGGTAAGGTGAGAGCTGCTCTGAGCATTTGAACATTTCCCAGTAGAGTTGTTACAGGTCCCTGTTTGTGTTTAGTCGTGACCTTCAGCTGTCTGGTGAACCTGCTGCTCTATCCTTTTTCGGGTGGACATCTTAGCCAGCTCCTTAGATCCTGAGGCATGGGGAGCATTTATAAATCGCTGGATCGCCACATCCTGCTCCTCCTCTGGGACGAGGAGATAGATATATCAGAAACGCCTGAGCCCCATTAACATATTGCAATCTGAAAGACAAACCTAATCAAAAATAGACGTGTCGGTACTTTGGTATGCAAGCAGATCACGCAATCTGACCCTCAGGGCCGAGGCCAGGTGCAGTGTCTCATATCTTTAACACTAAATAGTGAAGGTCTGAGCACTCCATCCAGGTCCAGAGTCAATTCAAGGCCAAGACTGCAACTTGAAAAGTGACAGTGGCAAGATGTAGCGAAGTTGTTTACACCTACTGTAGACCAGAGAGGCTCGGATGCCTGCACTCACTCCATATACTGATTTTTTATTTTACGAGCAGCTTTGAAAATAGGTTAGGCCATCTCAGAAGTGTTTTGTTATGAGGACGTATGCGCATATATAATCAGTGTTTATGCATTTGATTATTGTTCTGATTCTGCTCTGAGTCATGTAGAATCTTTCACCGTTTACCTGCTCAGTTTCATGATTTAAATATATACTGTATATTGTACATTTACATGTGTATATACTGTATAGTTTACATTTCTGAACAGCATTTGTTTTGCTGTTAATTGTAATAACAAAGTGAGATTTCTGTATGCAAAAGGTGTGTGACAACAGCCTGTATGCCGTTGAAATATGTTTTTAAGACGTTGTCACAGTTCTCCTGGATTTTGTCTGTTTCTTCATGTGATTCCAGATGAACGGGTGGTTGATGGTGAGATCAGATCTCTGTTGTCAGACTCCTTGTTCATACCAAACTCTCAATGCATTATTACAATTAATGGCAAATGGAATGTAAACTTATATTTCCTACTGACACACTATAAAGACAGAAATAACTGGTTTAAAACAATTTTTTTGTCTCTTTACTAATAAGAGATGAACAGTTTTGACTTGTAACATTACTCCTTTTGAATGCTGTGATTATAAATGTCATTTCTTTCAGGTGCCAAAGGAGAGAAGGTGAAAGCTCCACCTGCTGGTATGTACTTGTATCTCTTTACTCTACTAAATATGTATAATCTGTTTGATGAAATTAATCATTTAAAAGCAGTCAGACTCACTCTCAGTATTTTTTATTCACAGATAAGTCTGCCGGAGGTGGGTCACCTGCTCTGAATCTGGTCATGAACGCCATTTGTCTTCATTCAGTCTGTTAAGGGTACAAGGGGTAGCTTTGCTTCTACAGATTAACTTTGTGTGTGTGTGTGTGTGTGTGTGTGTGTGTGTGTGTGTGTGTGAGAGAGAGTGTTTGTGTGTTATGGTGGTTAGTCTGCGCTGTAAAGGGTTAGGATTAAGTGAGAGCTGTGCTATACATTAATTTAACCTGTTCTAATTAATCTTTAAATGTAGAAATTACATTATACCTGAAACCAACTAGAATTAAACTTAAAATTAAATTACAATTTTTACATATTCACACATATGCATTGCTTAGTTGAACAACAACATAATTATTTATCATAACACCATAATGCATTAGGACCAAAGCAATAATACATTTGAATGTGCATTTATGCAGAAATTTATTTGGAAATATATGAGTCATTTTCCAGTTGCAGTGGCAGATGCTGTCTCTGGCATTTAAATGGCAAAATGTGAGACTGAAGTAAACACTATACAAATACATTTTATTTAATCTTGAAAAAGAAAATACAATTTGTCAGTGATGTGCCACCGTGACCCATAGAATATTTTTGAACAGCTTTAGGAGGTAAGGGCTTTAGTCTTTAAACAGACATTAATCTATATCTATAAATGTTTATTTGTGTTTATATGCATTTATGCATTTCTTCATGCACTGATGCTGACTGTGAGCTTGATTATGATAATGTAGCTCAATACGAGAATGAACACTAAGCATGTGTATACGTGTTTGCAGTTCTTGGTTCATGTTGTCATGGATTTGGTGTCATAAAATGAACACTGTACTGAGGTACAAATTGTTCCCTCTGGAGGAGAGCCAAAGCTTATGGTGAAGGGTGAGATCTGTACACAGTGTAATGTGGTGTCAACTTTTTCAATCCGATGGGCTTAGGATTCACAGTTCAGTGTGGATTTGTGAATTTATTTTGACAGCCTACAGTGACCCCAAACAATAAAAGTCATTGCATTATACAACTGACTACCAAAACAAATCACAATTATTCAAAACTGCTTTGACAGGTATGCTGCTGTGCTTTTATTTGTCCAGGTCTGTTTACACTTTCTCTCCAGCTCTAGTTTCCAGAAACAAGACACTGGGACGTAGTTTGTTATAATGTTGGTGTTTAACCCGTCTCTCTGTTTGTGCTGCCTTAACCTCATTATGCTTCCATTGTTTCTTTAAATTTAGGTGACGAGGGCCGCGACGGTAAGGGAAAGAAACACTCCTTTTGGTTCGCTTGTGTGTGTGTGCTTATTTGTCATTGTGCAAGTTGCTTCCTGTGATTGTGCATGTGAGCAAATGTCAGTCACTGTCTCTGTCGGTGGTCCGCAGGTCTGTCACAGGGGTTCTGACTGGCCAAAACAAGACCAACACGCAAACAAGTGGTTTGAAATCTGAGACTGCTTTGGCGAATACCAGCAAGTCTCTTTTTATTCTTGTTAGTTCATTGGTCGGTGAACAGTGCTCTCTTTTTTTACGGACATATTATTTTTTGAGACTAACTAATGGAAAACAGCCTTGGCTGTCTATTCAAATTAAGTTTCGCCAAAGCATCCAGATGAAGAGAGTATATAATATTTTAGCCCTTACAGGTGCTGTAAGTGATTTTAGGCAAATTCAAAAGAAAAAAAGAAAACACTAAAAAATCCTTGTTACTGACAGATATTACTAGAAAGCATTAAAAAAGTCTTCAATTTTCCTTTTTTATTTTGTATTTTTCATATTTTTTTATATTCCAATATTTAATAATATTTCTATTCAGCTATGTAGTTTTTTTCAGTTTTAGTCATTTTAGTCCTGCAACTTAAACTTTTTAATGTTATCTTTCATGTAATATTCATATATTTTTGTATTTGATTTCAAGTTTATTTTAATTACCAAAATAATTTGTAATAGTTTTAGTAATAGTTTTACCCCTGCAGATGTCGTAACACCACCATCTGAATACAAATTGAATTTACCACCATTGACTGAATTACAAAATTAATTTATTAAATAATATATTATTATACATTAGATGTGTGCTTTGTATATTGAGTTGAATTGGAAATAGTTGATAGCCTGTAAACTATTTAAGACTCTTTGGTCTCTCTTGGTTTTGAAAAAAGAAGGCATGTCTAATTACATAAAGGTTAGCGGTACCTTAAAGGTTAGCGGTGACTAAAATGGTTTACAGCACCTTAAACTATCCCTTTAATTGTAGTTAAGGTCAAAAACATTAACTGGAGAAAATTTGGATATATACTTTGTTTGTGTATATATCATTGAATGCTGGTGTGCATAAACCAAAATATATTTCAACTTCTGGCCATTTTACAAAATATAATATATATATATATACATACAATACTATTTCGTTCCAACTAATTTGGTTGGTGTTACATTTATGACTTATTTACCATGACAGACATCATCTTGAGGTTTTAGTTTAACCTCTTGGAATCTTTTTAGAAATGCGGTGACTGTTTAAGAAGCCAAGGTTATGCAGTATACTGATACTCTGAAGTGGTTGTCCCTCTGAAAGTTTCACCATTGGACATATCTGGATCGGTGTATGAGATCCAGCACTGAAGTGTGCGAGTGTGAGGGTCAGGACATTTAGCAACATGAGATTAGGACACCCAGAGCTGGACAAGTATTTTCACAGTGTGCATGTTTAGTGGCTGACATTAGTGTTAACCTACTTCTACATCTATCTTATCTGGGTTATGTGTATCTGGGTAAATCATCTGCATAAAATAGGATGGGTGGTACTGTAAGCTATATAGCAGAGCCTTATGCAAAACAATTTTGAATATAAGACTTTTTCTATCAGATATGTGATCTGATATGTTATCTGATTCTGAAGGTGAGACAGAATAGAATGTAAAAATTGGTTTTAAAGTGCCCTTTTATGCCTTTTCGAATATTACCTTTCATGCAGTGTGTCATGTAGTATGTTGTGAAGCTGACTGTGCACGATAAATAACGTTATTGTCTATCAACAAAAAAAAGAGTCAGCTCCTAATCGCCTAAACGAGTCGTCAGGAATTTGAATCTATTTCCGTTACGGCTATACGTCACAAAGTAATACATTTGCATAATGTCCGCCCATGGCTGTCATTCACGCTGTACGCGGTAGACCAATCACAAAGGACTGCGCCATCTGACCAATCACAGCAGTGAGGGCTCACGGAAAGGAGGGGTTTAGAGAGACTGATTCTTCGAACTGCTTCGCATGAGTCGTTTAGGAATCGTTTAGAAATGAGGTCAAATAAAAAATATTTATTTGAAAACTAAAGTGTTTTTTTGACCTTGTATGCATGTAAATCTGCTTTAGGACACTCAGAAAACAATATTAGCAACCTTAAAAATGGCATAATAAGAGCACTTTAAATAATCATTCATCAAAGCCATATATTTAACTAAATTTTAACCAGCATCAACAAAAAAAAACACTC
The DNA here is from genome assembly GCA_027564155.1 of Gymnocypris eckloni scoliostomus. Lineage (NCBI taxonomy): Eukaryota > Metazoa > Chordata > Actinopteri > Cypriniformes > Cyprinidae > Gymnocypris > Gymnocypris eckloni. The sequence goes on along the minus strand of CM050415.1, from coordinate 30,643,716 downwards.
ACCCACCAGTACCACTGATTATAATGGTTTGCAGGACACTGGATAGTGAAGAATATAACTTATTTGAACGCCAATGCACTTTCTTCATTCTGAAAAACTGAAAACCTAATTTTCTACATTTATGTGTGTTAGTATTTACAGTATGTGTGTGTATATGAATGCCTCCTAAAAGGTCAGTCTTAAAAGAGCCATAATATCATGCCATATATAACTTCCTAATGTTTCCTTCAATCTGTTTTCTCTCTTTTTCTTTGATACAGAATTGCCTGAGGATGGTAAGACACGCAAATCCTTTAGCATGTATTGTCAATGACATATACATGAAAAAAAAAAAATTATCTCTCATGCAAAAGGAAATTGTGTAAGTGTCTTTCACATCCCAGTGCAGATCCTAAAGTGATAGTTCACACGCAAAAATAAGAAAGTTCAGTCATCATTTACTCCAAAAAAATGACAACATTTTGTTTTGGGGCAAACTATCAGTTTATGGATCTGGAAGGGTTGAAAGGTGAGAGTCAATAGTCAATTGTTGTGTTTTGTTAGATGTTACAAAATGTTTTAGTGAGTTTTACCCCATGCTGCTTACATGTCAATATGAATAGCAAGTATCCTGAATGATTCACTGTTTTCAGTCTCTTTTCAGTCCCGGTTGACTATGGCCTTTCTTAGTGTCCATTAATGTGGGCCTTCAGCAGTTCATATCAGTTTACATTGTTTCTCTGACTCTGCCGGTAGAACATGTCCCAGGAGAAGAGCCTCAGCTGTCTCAGATGAGTGGGCTGTTTGTGGAGAAGCCTCAGACTGTCTCTGCTGTTAAAGGTGAGATTCTGAACTAGCCGTAGCTGCACTGCTGAAATCACTCCAAGATTGGTGTGCTGTACAATTTCTTTCCAGGTTCCTAGTCTAGTTTTTTTAAGTGACTGCTTCTGCAGGTTCAATTGTTACGCCAGTAGATCTTTCTAACTGAGTCATTGAATTATTCCCTTAGTCAGTTAATTCAGAACACTTATTCATTTAATAATAAAAGAGACTGCATTTATGCATTAAAAGTGAGTCATTGAATCATTTACTTAACCATTTCGTTCAAAACACTGATTTGTTCAGGAACGAAACAAGCAAATATAATCATAAACAAATCATAAGCACCGCTTGATTCTGGAACCAAACACTACTGTTGTGTGTTGCTCAGAGACGTGCAACTGTTTTGACTTCTTATGGAAATAATTCCATTGATAGAGCAACAATACATAAGGTAACTGGCAACATTGTGACTTTAATCTAACTTCTAATTTATTGAACTCTAAGTAATCAAAAATTAAATCACTACGTTCAACCAATACTTTGGGTGTGTAGATCAATAAAAATCATTACGACTTCAAATAAAAAATGCAGGATCCTCATTCACATGTATATTTCTTAATGATTTATGTTTTTTTTATTATACAAAAAGCACAAATGGACCAGTCTGTTCTTTTTGTATAATAAAACGTGCATAATTATTAAGAAGTATACAAGTGAGTGCAAATCCTGTTTTATTTTTCATTTGAACTGTAAGAATACAAACAATATCAGAAACACAATTGTGCTAAAAATATCCCATATTCATAACAATAGCACACTTGCTTGTATGGTATTGCTTAATGTATTCTCATAAATATATTGAAAGTTCAGCATCGTTTATTCATGTCATTTTATTTGTAACAGGGGGAAATGTCACATTTGTGGCTAAGGTGGACTCCTCTCAGATGCTGAGGAAGCCAGCTATGAAGTGGCTGAAGGGGAAATGGATGGATCTGGGCAGCAAGGCTGGAAAACACCTGCAGTTCAAAGAAACCTACGATAGAAACACCAAGGTATGTGAAGAACAGTGCTTTTTATTCGAGATTTGCTCATTACAGATCAGAGTTAATAGTTATATTTCTTGATGCCAGATATACACCTATGAGATGACCATTGTTAAGGTTGTGGATGGAGATTCAGGAGGTTATCGTTGTGAGGTCACTTCCAAAGACAAGTGTGACAGCTGCTCGTTTGACATCTCCGTCGAAGGTAGGACATAATGCAGCTATGGGTAAATCATTTTTTTAACATATTCTGATGTACAAATAGATTCACAAACTCTCGTGTTATCTCTGAAACTGGTTTGAAACACCTGATGTACATCATTTATAATGCATGTACTGTAATGTAGTTTTCAGATGAATAAAGTCAGTCAACACACACCTGTTATGTGTGTTTACACACTTTACTGTAAATCTAGAGCTGATTCATTATTCAGTAGGTATTTAGCTGATTAGATCCTCTCCTGTTAGTTTCGCAATTAGCAAATCAGCACTACACATTTATTGGCTTTGATGGTAATCAGATTGTGGAGCAAATCAAACACTCACAGTTTCTCATCATCATCATCATCATGTATTTCATCTCCTTCAGCTGCTGAAGAGACACAGCAAACAAACATTTTGGAGGCGTTCAAACGATCGTAAGTTAATTTGTGTGTCTGTGTCTCTTACTCATTAGTAACTGATAGTCTTGATGTCACATTGTTTTAACGCACTCCAAAGGTGTTTATGGTCTCTGTTTTGAGGAATTTTTATTCATATTGTCAGAGTGACTTGCTGTAGGTGTACATAAATCTAGTGCTCATGTTCATACAAGCAAGATTGTATAATACTCTTGCATATCATTGAGGGTCTGTTGCCAGAAGCAGCTCTTCTGAGCAGTAATAATCTCATGGACTGATTGAGAGATGTTTTTCCTCGTGTCTGAGAGTTTGACTCCAGGTCCAGCTCGGGGAGGTCTTTGTTTAGCCCCAGGACTGAGCCAGGCTCCTTAATCTACTCTTGAGCTCCTCAAAGAGCATGATGCTAGCAATACCATAGGTTTGTGCCAAAGGTTTGAGTCCCAGGGAGTGCATGAACCAATAAAATGCATATCTTGAATACAGTGTTAGTCATTTCAGATGAAACCATCGGCAAATTCATAACTGTAAATGTCCGTAATATGCTGCTTGTATCCTTGATTTATACAAAGGTTCCAATGGATGATTTTTTGTGCAAAGTAAAGGTTCCATGGATGTTCTTCATGACATTTTATTTTTAACAGTGTATAACAGTAAGCGTCTGTTATGTGAGTTTATAGTAAACTGGATTTATTAAATACATGATGTACTCCTAATATTTCTTTTTCTTTTGAATTACCTTCTGTCATCTGTAGGGGAGATGCCGGAGAGGATGCAGGTGAACTGGACTTCAGTGGTTTACTCAAGAAAAGGTTTGGAAGATGTTCTGTCTGGGGTCTGAGAAATTTGGATAAGTCAAATTTCTAAAATATGCATGCATATTTCATGCTACAACAGAGCAGCCTCATTAATACCAGCATACTCGGTTTTGAGTAGGTCATAGAAACGTATTAATAGAAATCGAAGGAAGCAATCGCAACCAAATATGAAGATTAACTATATTTTTGGATTCCATGTGCCTCAGAGAGAGGAAGCAGAAGGAGGAGCCTGACATAGAGGTGGATGTGTGGGATATCCTGAAAAAGGCCAAGCCATGTGACTATGAGAAGATCGCCTTTGAGTACGGCATCACTGATCTCAGGGGCATGCTCAAAATACTTAAGAAGATGAAGAAGGTGGAGCCCAAAAAGAGCGATGGTGAGACACATGGCGGATGTACCAAGTCATGTTTCCTCATACACACATACATATGAAGAGTTAAAACCCAAACCTAATATGCAATTTTGTTAAAAAACAAGGCTAAATAGATTTGGAATTGGTGGGCGAGTATTGTAATGGACTGAATATGCTAGTGCTGCTTCTGTTTTAAGCTTTTCTAAAGAAGTTGGATCCTGCTTACTCTGTGGAGAAAGGGAAGAAAATGCAGCTTAGTGTGGAGCTGGCTGACCCCAATGCTCAAGTCAAATGGTTGAGAAATGGACAGGAGATCAAACCTTCAGCCAAGTATGACTTTTTGTATTTGTGTTTAAAAGTACTGGAATAAATGGTTTTACATAGCACTTGAGAGGTGCACTGGTCATCATTGATGACCGCTATTGAAGGTTGATGCTCGATGTCTTACATGATGTTTGTGGTGAATTTGTCTCTTTCTGTTAGATATATCTTTGAGAGTGTGGGTGGTATCCGTAAGCTCACTATTAACAAGTGCACCCTCGCTGATGATGCCACGTATGAATGTGTGGTTGGAGAGGAGAAGTGTTTCACTCAGGTCTTTATCCAAGGTAAACTGTCATTATCACCATCTTCATCATCATCAACATCAATAGCATCATTAGCACACACCCTTTTTGTAATTTAATTTGTTCTTTCTGCTTATCTGTCACTGTCCTGTCTGTCCCTGAGCGGTAGCCATCTGCCAATTTATTATTTTAAAAACTCTGTCTATGCTGTGGTGGTGGAAAGAATACAGAAAAAACATACTCAAGTAAAAGTACCATTACCTTCCAAAAAATGTAGTGCGAGTAGAGGTAAAAGTACTTGTCCAAAAAACTACTTGAGTAAGAGTAAAAGAGTAGCCTATTTAAAAGTACTCATGAGTATTGAGTAGTGAGTACTGAGCTGTGGATTCTACCCCTGATATAAACGCTGTACACAACAATTATTTTAGTTAAAAAAACATTGTACATTCTGTAATTCACATTATCTTGTTTGTCATAAAGAATGAAGAATATCTATCATCCAGCAGTTTTAATTTTGACTAAACTCTTTTAATACATCAAAACAGCACAGAAACAGTATTCAGTTGAAGAAAATATTAAAGTTATTCTCAGTATAATCATCCCCATTTAAATCATAAAGTTAGAAAAAATATTTTAAAAGCATGTGTAAGGCCACTGAGACAGCATGCTGTTGTTGCACATAAAATATCAATGTTTAGAACAGTGAAAATACAAACACCATTAGAAATTGATAGTTCACTATCACACACCATGATATGGGTTAAAATGAGAACCCATATTTCTCTCCAAAACGGTGCCAGTTTTAGCGTTTTGCAATAAAGAATAAGAAAACTAAACTTGGATAATTAGTTACAATTTTAACATAAATGCACATTGTTGGATGACATCATGCCATACCTTTTACTCGAATTGTTATGCTGATAAAACAATTTGTAAAGAAAAATGCATTAAATAGCAAAGTATTTCTGGGGAAACTTTTTCAAAAGAAAGCAAACGCACGTGTCTGAGCCACGGCGGTCTCTGTGAATCAGCAGCATCCACAACCGAATGGAACAAAATGTCTTGAACTTGAAATTGTTTATGCGTGAGTACACTTGCTGAATGAAGGCGGATTGTATAAAATGGATCAAACCAACAACAAAAATGTATTAACGAGCTGCAGTTTTATTACATCACACTGACACAAATGCATGTACAGGTGCATCTCAATAAATTAGAATGTCGTAGAAAAGTTCATTTATTTCAGTAATTCAACTCAAATTGTGAAACTTGTGTATTAAATAAATGAAATGCACACAGACTGAAGTATTTAGTTTAAGTCTTTGGTTCATTTAATTGTGATGATTTTGGCTCACATTTAACAAAAAGTACACAATTTTTAAAAAATTCAAAAAAGTACAATTACTGATAAAAACTACTTAATTACTGTAACGTGAGTATTTGTAATTTGTTACTTCACACCCCTGGCTGTCGGTCTGTCCTTTTTACCCGAGCCATGTTTTTTTGAGCCAAGTCTCTAGATTTTTCTATAGTTTTAGTTCTTGTACCTTTTTTGTCTTATTTATTCATCAACCTGGTCTCATAAAAATCTGTACCTCTGTGCACTTTCTGTGCGACACCGTTTTACATACCTTACTGCATGTTTCACCGCAGTTTCAAAAAGAAATGTCCACTGAGTGAAGCTAAAACACAGGTTAAATACGTGAACCCTGGCACGTTTTTATTACGTATATAGGTACATATTGCTGTTTTTTTATTACGTTGCTACAGAAACGTATTGCGGCGGTTCAGAATTCAAATATCCGGGGTCTGTCCCTAAAAGTTAATGCTCTATCGTTTTGGAAATAAGCCCTACACCAAACCCAACCCTAAACCTACCCTATAGTGTTGACAAATGCAAAACTGATATAAAAACGTATTTGTTGATGCAACCGTGTCATTTTAACTTCCTTATATGCAGATTTGAACTGCTTTGTCGAACCGTGATTACACAGGATTCAAACCGGAGCTCCTCGCCTCCTAAATACGTCTCCGTACTCCATGAGCTACCGAACAAACTTACTGTCTATGAAAACCATAGATATGAAGCTGGATATGTGCGATGCTAACGTTCAAAAGCATCAGTTTTCAAAACTCCCAGCTTTTTAATATTGTTTTGAAATCGTAACATGATATTCTTCAAGTAATTGTCCGAAAATTACTCTTTATTAATCAAAACTTTGTACATTTGTGTGAAAAGGAGTAAAAGATGTTTTAAAAAAGTAGTTTTACTGCCTCCAGTGTTTGTTTCTTTTGGAAACTGCAGTAATATGTAGTTATTGATACGTATTATTTGGTGTCTCGCTAAAAAAGTGCAACCAGGTACATAAATGCCATGAGACCAGATAGTTATTCATGGAAATGAGGCATCGTAGCTGCCATCAGCTCTAGGAGCTGCTCTGTACTTTGATGAAAATGTTGTTAATTGTATTTGATTGCTATTAACCACTTATTGGTGTGTTTATATGAACAGAACCACCTGTCACCATCACTAAGATGTTGGATGACGTCCATGTGGTGGTTGGGGAGAAGGTGGAGTTTGAGGTTGAAGTGTCTGACGAGGGAGCCAATGTGAAATGGTGAGATACTGGACCAAGCTGGTGACTCTAACCTGGTCAAATGGTCACCAGCTGCTTTAGTTCAGTAAACAGGCCTACAAATAAATTGAAAAACTGTACAAATTAAATAGCTGAAAACATCACCAGCTGACAAAATTAATTACATTACTATCAAGGTCAACATCACTAATTATTGTCATTGAACAGTAACAAGCCATTATTAACATTAAATAGGCTAAATGGTAAATTATCCGACAGCTTTTTTGTTTTCTGTTTATTACCAACAATTATAGAATACAATGACTAATTAGCAACTAATATGGTTGTCAAAAAACACAAAAGCCAATTAGCCTGTAATAAATGCCACATTTAGTTTCAGATTATGCATTTTTCTCTGTCATTACCTCTCTCTGTTTAGATGAGTAATGTGGCTGAGCACTGTCTGTGACTGCTTGTGCTTTTCAACATTTCTGCTCAAGTTCAGACAAGCAGATGGAAAAATGTACAGTATACTCTTTATGGTGTTAATTCTTTCAGCTTTGAGGTTTTAAGATATACATTCATTTACGCGCATGCTTAAGAAATGATAAAAGCTGTAGCAGGATCAATCCTCTCAATACAATTACAGTATCATGCGTATCTTACAAGGTTGTTTTCTGCTGTATCGAAGGACAAACTACCTTTTCTCTTGCTATACATCTTTCCATCCATGTTCTCTTTGTACACGTCCCACTCTTTCTTATTTTATCTTCAGTAATCTTGGCATAGATTGCTTTCCTCGGTTTCTTATGAACATTATTTCCATCTTTGTGCCTCTCTATCTCGCTCTCCCTCTCCATCTCTATCTCTCTCAGGATGAAGGATGGAGTGGAACTGAGCCGAGATGGAAAGTATCGCTTTAAGAAAGATGGGAGAAAGCACTGTCTCATCATCAATGAGGCAACCACAGAGGACATTGGAACATACTATGTGTACACTAGTGGGGGGGAGTCCAAGGGAGAGCTGGATGTGGAAGGTACTTGTTTGATAGAGTAAAGTGTAAATTCTCCCTTCTTAGTCTTACCAACATTTGGCTGGTATTTCAGTTATATTTCTGTATTTATTTTTGGACTCATTGTCCTTTTTCTTCTCTTTCTCTATTATAGAGAAGGAACTGGAGGTTTTGCAGAGTATAGCTGATCTAACACTGAAGGCAGCAGAACAGGCTGTCTTCAAGTGTGAAGTGTCAGATGAGAAAGTGACGGGCAAGTGGTTTAAAGATGGGGTGGAGGTCATTCCCAGTAACCGCATCAAAATGACACACATCGGCAGGTATAGCTGTCCACTTACAGCCACCCTTATCGATTCATGCATAAGCAGGATCATCTCATCCTTGACCTCACCAATATTTCTCTATGCCAGGACACAAAAACTGATTATTCATCAAGTATCCATTATGCTCTTTCTTATTGAAATAATTGTATTCTTTCAGTAGTGTATTCAATGCTTTTTGGGTAAAAAATGATGTGGCATACACTTCTTATGCTGTGGTAACATTTTTAATCCTGGTATCTCAGGACTCACAAACTGGTGATAGATGATGTAAAGCCTGAAGATGCAGGAGATTACACCTTTGTACCAGATGGTTATGCTCTTTCTCTTTCTGCCAAACTCAACTTCTTGGGTAAGAGAGAAAATCTGAGTGTTTTTGCTATTTTTTTAATCAAATTTTACATTTCAACATTCACCAAGCTTTATAATTTTGTACCCACAGAGATCAAGATTGATTATGTTCCTCATCAAGGTAAATGTCTTAATCTGCATGGACAAATCTAACATTATAGTTTGTGTAAAGCCTGGTACACACCAAGCCAACTAACGAACAATGAAAGCAGACTGTGGGGTCGGCTCACATCTGGGTACAAAGCAGTGGCGGCTGCTGATCTTTTAAAGAGGGAAGCTCATTTTCGGCCTAAATCATAAAAATTGTCCATTTATTTATATGTAAATTCTGCCCTCGTTCCTTTTCAAGAAAATGCTCTGTAACCCTGTCGCATACCAACTAGCGCCTTTTCCAGTGACTTGACCAGTGTCCTCTCAATGGCCAGCAGAGCTAGGCTGCTTAAACGGCCTTGGCCCATTGTGTTACGGGTGTAGGACTTGAGCCGCTTTTAAACAGGAGAAGCTCCTTTCTACACCTGCTGTGCAGTTTGCTAGCTGGCTAGTTCAGACTATATGAATTAATGAACAAAACGATCTAATATATATATATATATATATTTAACTCAACGGGAGGAAATGTGGGAATTATGTTAAACTGAAACAATGAATGTGGTGTGAAATTGTGTGAAATATACAATGAAGGTTGCAGCAGTTTGTCTTTCGACTACACATGCAAAATCCGCGATGGGACTGAGTTGGAAATGGAGACACAGAGTGATACGCGTCATAATCTGAAGACCACGCCCACGCCCACACCAACCGTCTCTTTGCATTGCGAGAAGCTGCCGCCTCCTTGTCATTTATTTATAAAAAAAAAAAAAGTCTAAAAGCTGATATGTGACAATGTGTATAGCAAACAAGCTAAAAAAAAACAATAAATACGTTTTTATAAGCTGTCGACCCCAAAAAACTAGCGTTTTAGGACATAAAAGAGATGACAGACCCTCCAATCATCACGCAGACGCTCGGAGTCCGGGCCAGCCCACTCCTCCATTCATCCCAGAGACGCTGAGCGTCCGTGGGCGGGACATAATCGCAGCATTATCCAATGACCGTCTTGTTTCTAAGCACTGAAAAAAACTGTTTAAAGCAGCCCCATTGAAGTCAATGGACGCTGGGCTTCAACAGAGTAATGCACTGTACGCCACGGAATGAATGAGAAGGAAATCGAGTCAGCCGACCCAAGTAGCTGATTCTGAACTAAATTGTTTTCGTTCGAGATGAACGTGTTTAACGCATTTTTAGTCAATAAAATGTTAACATAATAGTACATATATTTGACCATTCATTTTTTGACAATTATAGGGGAAGCTGAGCTTCCCTTGCAGTCTTAAAGAAATCGCGGCTGGTACAAAGTTGCCCTGACACACCAAGCTGACGCTCGACACCCGATGGCCAAGTAGCACATCTGTTCTGCACCTTTCTCGTGCACTGGTTCGCCAGCTGAACAACCAATCAGAATGATCAAATGGCCCGAACGACCGATGAGCTCCGATGGCAATTCAACATGCAGAATCGGCCGAAAAAACAAACAGACAAAAGACCAACTTCAGCTGACGGCGCGGAACACACTGAAAAAAACTTAGTTGGCCGACTACCAAAAACTACCAGATGGCCGACCGTAAGCTTGGTGTGCACCGGGCTTAAGGGCAACAGTTTTTTAATGACACAATTCTTTCTTTCATCATCCAGAACCACCCAAAATCCACCTGGACACCACTGGCAGCTTTGTCAACAAAAACACCATTATCGTCGTTGCAGGAAACAAGCTCCGGTTTGACGTTGACATTACAGGGGATCCCCCTCCAACAGTGTGCTGGAAAAAAGGAGATACAGTGAGAGCTTGCTGGAAATTGTCACATAATCTAATTTTATGTAAAGCCAACAACACATATGGGTTTGTTTTCATATCAGATTCAGAGAGAAACCCCTGCTGCAAAGCCCAGCAGTGCTGGTCACAATCATAGGTCGTATTTCAAATAGTGCCTCTACCACCCTATCTTAAGCATCAAGTCAACCAGCTGTGGACCCCATTGATTAAGATTTTGCTGGTAAACACCTAGACCAACACAAAACCAGCATGGAAATTCATGCTGGTCTTTCCAGCAGGAACATTTTCTCAAAAATCACATAGGGTATGGAAATCAACTTTGAAAGGTAGCATCTCCAGCATATCAGCTTGCTTGAAAGCATGACGTTTGTATGATGCAGGAGATCTCTGAAGCTGAAGGGCATGTGAAAGTGGAGACCAGGAAGAACCTGAGCTGCTTTGTTATTGAAGGGGCAGAGAGATCCGATGAGGGCCTCTATCATATCACTGTAACCAACCCAGCCGGAGAGGACAAGGCTGATGTCATGGTTAAGATTGTTGGTGAGTTTATGCATCTTAACCATCTACGACCCTCTCTTTCTGTGCTCATTAGCTGCTTTGTCAAATCTCTTCATTACAACTCTTCACCCCTGCACTTTTTCTGTGCTGTGTTCAGATGTTCCTGATCCACCTGAGAATGTGAAATGCACTGGAGTGGGTGAGGACAGTGCTTCTATCCAGTGGGATCCACCCGAATTTGATGGTGGAGTTCCTGTGAAAGGTAAAACAGATCCTCGCTATTTGTGTTTGTCTCCAATTTGACATCCAATATTACATCGTTGTAATAATTTGTCAGTATGCTCTCAGTCTTGCTTTTTTTAAACATACCCAGAAAATATTGAATTAGGTTATGAATTACATTGATATATGTGTGGGGTACCACTTACACTTTTGGTGTACTTTCAAGGTTACCTAATGGAGAGAAAGAAGAAGGGCTCGTCCAGATGGACAAAGCTGAACTTTGACGTTTATGAATCCACAACATATGATGCTAAGAAGATGATTGAGGGTGTGTTATATGAGATGAGGGTATTTGCGGTTAACAGCATTGGCATGTCCCAGCCCAGTGCCAGCTCCAAACCCTTCATGCCCATTGGTTAGTTCCTCATCAGGCTTTCTGCCCCAACTTTTGTTTTATTTGAATGCTTTTTCAATTCAGTTCATATATTTAAATCAATTCAGCATTCCTTCTCTTGTTTTTTTCTGCTCCTTCACAGCACCAACTAGTGAACCCACACGCCTGTTGGTAGACGATGTTACAGATGGTACCTGTGCTCTAAAATGGCTTCCCCCAGTGAGAATTGGAGCTGGTGGCATCGATGGGTACATCATTGAATATTGTATTGAGGGAGGTGAGGCACGCAGTGGACTTTGCTATAGAGCTGACATAGAGTGCCGTCTCAGTGAAGTAATCGTTTTTGATCATTTGTTGACATGTTTACATATCTTGTTGGTGTGCCGCTCGCTTTGCTCCTGGTGGAACTCACAGCCACTGAGTGGGTGCAGGCCAACGATACCCCTGTTGAGAAGAATAGTTACAGGGTCAGAGGTCTGCCTGTTGGAGAGAAGATGTTGTTCAGGGTGACAGCTGTGAACATCGCTGGTCGTAGCCCTCCGGCTGTGACGGCGCAAGCTGTCACCATTCGGGAGATTGTCGGTGAGCCTCGCACACATGCGTACTTGCACTCAAACAACATGCAACACATTCCCAGGAATAAAAAGTGGAGCTAGTGGAGTTTAGTTCATTTCAAACTCATGAAAACTGAAGAAATTAACCCTAAACCAATATACACATATTGATATATTGTCTTCCAAAAAAAGGGAGAAAATAGGGATAAATACTGCTCAAAACAACACTGGTAATAATACTAATAATTTACTCACCCACTGTTATCAAAGATGTTAATTTCCTTCTTTTGGTTGTCAAAAAGGTATTAAGGTTTTTGAGGAAAACATTTGAGGATTTTTCTCCATTTAGTGAACTTAAATGGGGATCAACATCAATTGAAGTTTCAATGCAGCATCAAATAGCTCTACACGATCCCAGCCAAGGAATAAGGATCATATCTAGCAAAATGACTGGTCAATTTTTAAGAAAATACAAATGTATATACTTTTTAACCTAACCTTTTATGCTCATCTTGCGTAACTTTTCCAATGTGATTATGTAATTCCCGAGGACAGGCTGGTCTGTCCTCGGGCATTACATAATCACATTGGAAAAGTTACGTGTGATGTAGGTTTCCAATGTGATTACAAAGCGAACGTGCGAAGAAAGTAAAACACCCTTTACAAAGAAAGGTAAAACAATGATATAGTATGATTTGGAAGTTGGAGGAGAAAATGAGATGAAGTTTTTGCCTTACCCTACATTTTTGAACCAAAGTAAACTGACAATGAACTAACCACATGTGACATTTCCAACGTGATTACGTAATGCATGAAGACAAACACTGGGGTGATCTGGCTTTTTCTGTAGCTGGGCCCAGACTCTGGAATAAGCTTCCCCAATATGCGCCCCCAGACTGACCTGGGCCTTTTTTAAGCTAAGCTTAAAACGTATTTATTTAGACTGGCTTTTAATATCTAGCAATGTTGTCACATTTTTGTTAATTTTAATGTAATTTTTTTTGTTGGCATATATTTTTGTTTTTATTGCTCACTTTTTATTGGAAGGACTTTGGTTCACCTTGATTGTAAAGGGCTGTTTAAATACACGTTGATTGAGCATACACATCACTACTGCAAGATGAGCACTTGTGGTTAAAAAGAATAGAAACTGTTATTTTGTTTTAGAAAATGACCAATCATTTCGCTAGATAAGACCCTTATTCATTGGCTGGGAAAATGCAGAGCCCTTAGATGCTACAGCTGCAATTTGGAGCTTCAACCATTTGGTCGCCATTGAAGTCCACTACATGGAGAAAACTCCTGGAATTTTTCCTCAAAAAACGTAATTTCTTTGCGACTGAAGAAAGAACAACATCTTGGATGATATGAAGGTGAGCAAATTATCAGGAACTTTTTATTATGAAACTGAACAAATCCTTTAAGTGATGAGAGGATTTAAATTTTGTGTGAACTATCCCTTTAACGACTCAATGCAGATTTGATACAACATACTTGTCTGTGACACACTGAACATGAAGTATATAAACACCCCATTGTCTGTTGCCATTTTCAGCACGTATTCTTCTATCTTTTCTTCTCTCAATCTCCTCTCTCAGAGCGTCCTAAAATCCGCCTCCCTCGGCATCTTAGGACTAAGTACATCAAACGAGTGGGTGAGAAGGTCAACCTTGTCATTCCCTTCCAGGTCAGTCATGCACGTACATTCTTCTGCTCTGTACTTGTGTAGTGCGACTTTTCCATTCAGTCGCTGCTCTTTGCAGTTCTTTAAATTATCGACTTACACCATGTCAACTGCTATCAGGGCAAACCGCGTCCGGTGGTGACCTGGCTCAAAGATGACGCACCTCTAGACACCGGGCTGGTGAATATCCGCACAAGTGATGTGGACACTATCCTGTTCATCAGGCAGGCGGACAGAGAGCACTCTGGCCGATACACCCTTTCCGTGCAGATTGAGAACATGGAGGAGAAAGTCAATATTGAGATCCAGATTGTAGGTTAGTGTCAACTAAATTATTTGGTTGATGTTTTAATAGGGAAATGCACAACAGCATCATTTCAAATTCAAGAGTTACAGAGGCGTGGGTTGCCTGAATTATTACTTTGACTAAGAAGTCACAAGCATTTACCTGACCTAGGTTGCACACACTTCTTAGGGGCCTTTAGATAATAAGTGTTCTTGTGTTTAATAAGTACTGTGCAACCAATTAGAACAGAATGGTGGGATCTTGTGATGTAAAAATTTATTTTGATTTTTTACATTTTAATAATTTTGTTCTGATATCAGGATAAGACCTTGAGCCCCCCAAAGTTTTGTTGTGTGATACGTTTGAGCACTGCCCACAAGGCTGTGTCTCTATGAAAAGTTTTTTCCAACTTGACATGCCATCATAAAAATGCAACTCTCACAGCAAGATGCTCAAAAAACAGGGGGAGATGTGATGCGATGTCTGACGACATCTGTCACAATGAGTATGGATGTACTTGAGATGGTAATAATCATTTGAATTTAAAGACGTAGAAAGTTTTACCTTGCTAACAGAAAAATAGATGTGGAAAAAAAATACGTTTAAGGGTGTTGAAGATGCTGCACATTAATTTGTACCACATTAATTTGTACCACACAAATACAGCGGTGACAGAAAATTAAAGGATTAAACTGCACAGTTCAAAAGGTTAATTTCCCTGCGAAGTGAAGTGTGAGTCAGGTTAATTTAGTTAACACGTGGAAAGTGTTTGAGGATCACTTTGAAAAGTGATGCTGAATTTCCAACTCCTAAACTGTCAGAAAGGTTTCATATTAAACACTTACACTTTCACCAAAATTGAGGATGTCATAGGTCAGTTCGGTTGCAGGGATTATTCTGCGGGGTGTTGTTTGGATTATTCCTGGTGTTGAACGGGATTAGGATAGGATTAGGGGACACTCACTCTATGTTCCCGCTGGGAGGTAAGCTAATGAGAGTGCAAAACCCTTCAGATGAGCCAGACAGCCATTTAGTCACAGTTTGCTGCCAGCATCCCATCCCAGCAGCCTGCCCAGGATTAATGCCAACCCGCTCCTAGCCGCAAACTCCAACTCTCTCAGTTTCAATCTTTCTTTTTTTTAGCTTGATCTCACTATCCTTACTTAACGGTCATGTGCTCACCCTCTTTTTCTCTTCTCCCTCATTTTCTCCCTCTTTAATTTTCATTCCCCTGCTTACTCACGCACGTTAATTATTCTCATTGTTAAAATTAGGATAGTGTATTGGTGTCAAGCTCTACAGTAATACCTAGTCCTTTTTTTCTCTTTCCTTCCCGTTCTCACAGACAAGCCTGGGCCTCCAATTGCTGTCACTGTAACTGATGTTTGGGGCTTCAATGCTGCTTTGGAGTGGAAGCCTCCAAAAGACAATGGCAACTGTGAGATCATTGGCTATACCATCCAAAAGGCTGACTTGAAAACCAAGGTAAACCAGCTACAGTACCTAGTACTGGTATTTGGCAACAGTATGTGAAAACTCCTTGATAATTAGCAGGTTAGGCCACTTAAATGCCATTACAGAGGTTTGAGTGTTTCCAACAGTTTTGAGAGGATTGTTTTCCGCTCCTTTTGCACAAAGTGAGCACCATGAAGAATTGTTTACCAAACTTGTAGTCAGGTGTTAAAGAACTTGACTAGCATACATTAAATCTATTAATATTTCTGGCTGTTTTGTACTTCAAATCAATAAATAAACCTGAATGGTTGTGTGTAGTCTATGTTATGGATAGATAATCAAAACCCTATATCTTGAAAAATATTATATTTATGTAAAAATATGACATTTATTGACAAAGCAACATTAGTGTTCTTATTAAGTTGTGTAAATAAGGTGTGTGTGTGTGTATAACTTATTTGAAGTAATTTAAGAAAATAAATATCATAACCAATAGTGAATAGAGAAAGGTTTGTTTCTAGGTTTTGCACAAGGCCAGTAACAGCAGATTTTCTTTGTGTGTATTGCTGTTAACTGCAAATCTGTCTTTTGCTCATTCACCTGTTAGGAGTGGTTCACAGATCTTGAACACAATCGCAGACCTAGTTGTACCGTGTCTGATCTGGTGATGGGGAACGAGTACACCTTCCGTGTGTTCAGCGAGAACATCTGTGGCCTGAGTGATGATGCTGGCATCAGCAAAAACACAGCTGTCATCACCAAAACAGGTACCTACTTACTGGTGGTTTAAAAATTCATCTTGAAACACTAAATGTTGTTTTACATGACAATTATTGCCCAAGTCTCTCTGCTGAAGCGATACTTGTAATGTGCAATCTTTTCCATTCTCTGTCTCTTAGGTCTTCAACAAACACTGCAACCCTACAAGGAAAAAGATACATGCAGCTCTCCGAAGTTCATCGCACCTCTCATGGACAGGTCTGTTGTCGCGGGTTACAGCGCTGCTATCAGCTGTGCTGTCCGTGGGCATCCGAAAGTAAGTGTTAGTATAGTGCCTGACTATATAAACCCATTCACCCATGCAGTCGCTTCTAAGCCCATTAAGCAACAATGCACTCTCTTTCTCATTCTCTTTTGTTCTCCTCCCAGCCAAAGATTATATGGATGAAAAATAAGATGATTATTGGCGAGGATCCAAAGTATCTCATGCAGAATAACCAGGGTGTGCTGACTTTAAACATCCGTAAGCCAGGCTTGTTTGATGGAGGGAAGTATACATGCAAAGCCATCAATGACCTGGGAGAAGATGAAGTGGAGTGCAAACTGGAGGTTCGAGGTATGGCCAAAAATCTCCATCATCTCCAGTGTGCAACTCTGACTATGACATAATGTTTAGGGATGCACAATAGATCTGTACCTTGGATATTTAATTGTGCATGCTCATTTCCTCTATTTTATATTTAAAACACTAATAATTTAAAACTATAACACAAAGTCCAAATCTATTATACTATAAATTACAATGTTATGATGCCTAAACTCATTTGTAGCATTTCAAATGACCGAGTTTAGTTTGTGGCTAAACCCTCAACACTCTGTATTATTTTCTAATGTAATCTTATTTTTTCTTAAGTCGTAACAGAAAAGGAGCAGGCGAAGAAGTGAACAAAGCCATGAAGATACCCTAAAGACGACTGTCAGACGGCATCATGAGAGTGTCAGAAAAGCAATAAAAATAGAATTTAGAATAAAATTGTCATTATGCTGTCTCTACGTTTTCTTTTGATCCTTTACAAAAAGTACCCTGGTGCTACCAGATAATATCATGGTAAACGAGCAAGGGATACCACTGAGTACAATGTTATATACTCAAAGCTTACCTGTAGCTCAACTAGTAGAGCATGGCGCTAGCAACGCCAAGATCATGGGTTCGATTCCCAGGGAAAGCAAGAGCTGATAAAATGTAGAGACTGTAACTTGAATGCAATGCAAGTTGCTTTGGATAAATGCATAAAAGTAAGTGTAAAAAAAAAACTTAAACAAGCACCAAACAACTATGGTAATACAGGTAGGCTGTTTTGTGTGAGTATAATCGGGCTAATATATATTTTTTTCTCTGACAGTGTGTCAAGTTAAACAGCTTGAAATAAAATATGTTGTTTTCATAGTAAACTTAAAGTGAAAGCTTCCATAGACGTTTGCTTATATGTGTGTGAACAAAAATATATAATTCATCCCTTATGTCTGCTAGCTGATCAGGGAGAGTTAGAGAATCAGGGTCTCATTAGCATATCACACTAGAGACTCATTTACGCACCCATCAACACTGCCCCAATTAGCTCGCTCCCACGTCATTACTGAGCAAATGAATTACGGCTAATTTACACACCGGTAAAACAAACACACCAGCGCGGCTCCGCTGGGAGAAGCGGCTGCCCGAGCCGCGAGGTGCGCTCGCTCCAGGGCGGAGCTGCTGAGTCCCTGATCCGTGCAACAGGAGGTGGGCTTGAGAAATTAGAAAATAGTTATTTTAGAAACATAAAGACAATTTGTAAGGTAAATACCACGTACGTTATTATACGAGGAGTGAAACGGAGGCCGTTAAATGTGTCAGTTTGTGAACTAACAACTGAACTGTTGAAGAGCGGGAAACAAACAAAAGCTTCTGGAACTGACCAGCAGATAGCGCACCTACTCAACAATACCCCCAGGACATTCACGTGATTTCAGCTGTAATTAAGTTATATGTAACCTTAAAAAAAATACTAATTACATCCGAACCCATGTAAATTAATAGTTTCCTTTCCCTTACAGAATTTAAGTTACTTTCACTAAAAGTTCACCTTTTCTTTGCTGATGAATGAGTATGATGAGAAAATCTACAGACATGCGCAGTGTGGAAATGGGCTATGCAGTATTAGTGTAAAACGAGGTAGGCCTAAATCAAAATGAAGAAGTGGAGCGTCCAGTGCTTTTGTGAGGGAAAACGATTTAAGAGCAAATGCACATGTAACTTAATACACCTAAATATTTTCAATTGAATTGTATTGCTTAGGCTACATTCTAATGTTTATATTTGCTATTTTCTGTAGGGTCAAGTTGGCTAACCCTTCTATGCCAAGCCCTCACGCAAATCTTTTTGCATTTTAGATTTACATTAAGACATTATGCAGTGTTTATTAGGCGATTTATCTTGGCTGCTCTCCACAAAATGCAAACCCTGACCCAAGCATCTTATATAGAGCATGAGGAGTTACGTCACATTCTTTTCACTCTGCGTTGCATTTTGGGAAGGCACCGCCATATAAGCAGATATGCTGTCCATTTCCATGGTTAGCCTACTTCTCATTCTTTAGATGGATAACTGCTTATCTTATCTTTTGTTTTGTTTTTGCCTTTAAGTTAAACAATTGTTAATTCTTCATTGTATTGTTTGCAGGGAAGAGAAGTTAATTTAATTCACTTTTTTTTCTTAGGTTTTGTAGAATTTCATTAACAATGTTGATCTGCTTACAGTGAAGACAGTGTCACCTGCTGGACGCTCGCTGCGATATTAAATTATCCAAATAAAAGTGTGTTCAACAAGTTGCCAGAAGTAAATCTATTTCTTTGTTGGAAACAAAGTTTAGCTCCAACCCTAATCAAATACAGCTGAAGAAGCTAATCAATGTCTTCAAGATCACTAGAAAGTTACAGGCGGGCGTGTTTGATTTGGGTTGGAGCTAAACTCTGCAGGATACCGGCCCTCCAGGACCGAAGTTGCCTATCCCTGCTCTATAGGCTACTAAAATATTTCTATTTATTTTTTTCACTGACTTACTTACTTTAGTGACCCAGAAACATTTTTGCATTTTTGGAATTTCTTCAGATATTGAGTCCCCTTATTTAGCTAAACGAGCTTGTACCATACTGTTTATAGCCTTATTCTAACCTCTCAAGTCCCAAGCCTATAAGAAAATGTTCTGCTTTTTGAGAATTTGTCCTCAAAGTAGGCTATAACCAAATAAACTCCAACAGACATTTCTAAGACCTTACATCCAGCTGTCATGCTCCCATCAACGCTCCACTTTATCTTCCCATGTTCCTGTACCCCCTCATCAGTGACATTCTGTTGCTAAGCAGTCTTACTAATTGTACCTGCTGGGACGTCACATTCGCATTGTCTCCATAAAAATGAAATGGGTAAAGTTGACATCCTCGTGTCTCTCTTTCCAAGTTCTCTTAACTCCAGAGCACAAGGACTCACACAAACACTCGTCTGAAGCGCACAGGCAGGAGTGTGCCACCTTTTCTCAGCAGGGCCTCTCACATACTCCATTTCGACAGCTCAGGAGAGGCACTGTAAGCTGCTCGATAAGCGCTGCGATACAGCGTCCTACGATATGCTTCGGGATCCGAGCGAACCAGAGAGAGAGAGCGTTACGGTGAGCAAGACAAAACCACAACGGTAGAACGGAGAGAACTATAATTATGCAAGTAATTATGCATGAATTCCATGAGAGAGAGAACAGAGGGAGATTTTCATGCATGTAATTACAGTATAGAAACTTGGGAAGGCAGAAGAGTGAAACTTTGTAACATTATCCACCTCATAACCTCATTTATGGCAAACAGTCACACACCAGGATATTCTTGCATTTGCACGTACAAAACTGCTCTTAACGGTCTTACCCAATAGGCCGTGGCCAAATACGAATATGAATTCATGATTTGATTTGTACAGAAAGAGGTTACAAGCAAGGTTAAGGACAACCCTTAGACCTAAACATCAGTGGGGCATAAAGTAGATCGTATGAAAAACGTACACGTTTAGACCCATTCACAACAAGAAATATGAAGATGACTATAAAGGTTGAACTCTTTAAATCTGAATGGATTCTGACTGTAAATATTTTTGTTAGCTGGAAAAAAGTGAATCCAATTATATTGTTTCTCTGTGCCGTTATCATTATAACTGCAGTGTGGACTCGGCTATTTCTTTTAAATTTGTAATGATTCTTAGAAATATACTTCCTTATAGTTATGGTTGTTGTTGTCACCCTTGGTGTGAACAGGCTTTTAGGCCACATATTGCCATGAAAGTGAGTTAGACATGCATAGATACACATTTCCCCACATATTTAATGGGTGCCGGTGGTGGTGGTGTATTTTCTCTACTGTTCTCTTCATTAAAATGCCAGGGTTTTTACTTAAACTCATGACCAGTATAATGAGCTAACCGTATCTCATAACATTAGTACATTCATCATTTCATTTCATAATAATACAGGTCGACTACTTGAGGTTATTGGAGTACATGAAATGTTACTTTAAACTTACAATGGAATTTGACATAGAGCGTGGTTGTCATTTTTATCTGCCAATGGAAAACGCTTCGCCAGCCTGCCGTGTAAATTTCTCATCATATCCGTGTGAACACAGTCAAATGTGGAGACTGCATGGTTTTGCCCTGTTTGGCTAATTGTCAGTGACACTTCTGCTGTAGGTGTGTGGGCTCATCTGCTATCACAGACTGTCTAAAAAGGCTCTGAGGTCTTTTAATTAAAAGAATTACGCTAATTACAGTTTAGTGGCTGTGGGAGAAAATGAAAAAAGCCTTTTATTTCTGGATAAATATTGAAGGGAACAAAGACAACACACAGGAAGCCTTAAGACAGGGAGGTGTGCTGGGAAAATATGCTGTTGATGGGTATCCATGGACATCCCTGGGACCACAGACCTGTTTATTTAATCACATTTTAGGAAACACATAACCACACAAGTAACTTGACATCTAATTTATGCTATACCCTCGTAATTAATAAAACATATCAAATTATACAACCTAAAAGTTAATGTTTATGCACTGAGGATTTTCTAAATGTCTGTTTCCTTACGAAGCCAATGTTAACCATTGACTTGGTCTTAACAGAGAAATCATATAAGACAACGTCTTCTATCTCAGTTTTGAGACAAAAGAAAACTTTAAGTGTCTCTGAGAAGAATCTCGCAGTACATACAGGCAAACACATCCTCATTTTCAGCCAGCATCATGCTGGGACTCAGGACCCAATTTAGATCCACACTCACAGGCGCAGTGGGAAAACAGCAGAGGTGGGAGCATGTCGCTCATATGCAAATCACAACCGGGTTTCAAATGCCTAGGTCTGCAGTGAACACAATCAATCAAACAAGACAAGTCAATCAGTGGCTCACGGTCACGTCATGCAAGTCGAGTGTCCTAAGAGTCATGTTAAGTCAAGGTACCAAACAGCAGCTAGTTGAGTTAAAAATTACTTATTTATTATCCTCCAGGAATTAGGAACTTTCTGAATAATGAATTATACATATTTAAGAGGAAACTTACTCTTTCTTCCAGAGTACACTTATAGCTGAAAACTTACTTGACTGACTTAACTCATTTGACATGGTAGAAGTATAGAAAACATATTTGATCACCATTCAGCAAATCTGCTGATTTAGTTTATTTTCAAAAGCACCCAGCCTGGTACCTGTAAATATGATTTTGTTTCCAGACAGACTCTAAATTCAGATTAAAGATTTCTAGATATTTTACAGTTTTGTGTGCAATAAGGTCAGAGAATCACAGTGGGCGGCCCTCCTGAGGCCGAGACGAGTGTTTCTTAAATTATGGCGCTTTTCCACTGCATGGTACGGCACGGTTCACTTTTGGGGGGTTTTCCACTGGGTACTGTACCTGGTACCTGATACTTTTTTAGTACCACTTCGGTCGAGGTTCCATCGAGCCGTACCGTTACCAAAACGTGACGTGTAAACTCTGCTGATCACTGATTGGCCGGAGAAAATCGTCATTACTGCGTCACTGAACTTGCGACACGAGACCCTCCTCTACAGTCATACCCGCTAGATTTAAATCAGCACAGCCAGCGAAGGATCGGACGCAACTTCTGTTTAAACAAACACACATTTTTGCATCAACCACAAAATAGCAGTGTCGTTGTCTGTTGAGGAAGTTCAGACGTTCCTCTCGTTGATAGCCGAGGAGCGGATCCAGTGAGAGCTTGATGGCACGACGCCGAAGGAAAAGCCTTATGTATAACGTTACTTTTGAACTTGCTATATTTTCAGAGTATGTTTTCTGTTTATATTTTTACCTCTGTATCTGTGTTTTGCTTCAATTAAAAACAATCTGATCGAATAAGTGTACCTCCAGACTATATTAAATATGTATCATTGTATGAGCACGTAATGAACCTCTTGAAAAAGACAAATGATTAATGCCGCGATTATAAAAACCATCACATAAATAAAAAAAACAAGGGATGCATTGTACATTTTGAAATATTCAAAAGTTTATTGATAATTCACTTTACAGAACACCCTGCATGAATAGTTAACTAATCAAGTAACGCAGCACACCTGCACGAACATCCCTGCTCTCCTCATCTAACTTTACAGCCCGTGTCACTGTCACCACAGTCTCTGCTGCTGGGGGTAAATCACAAGCATTCTCATAGACCTCTCAATTGTTGTTAAAAACATCCACATGCCGAGAGTGAAGAACACTATTCCGTCTCCTTTCTTTGTTGTGAGTTTGTTTGTGGCGCGTTTACGATGATGTCACGGCAGTAGAGGCGGCGCAATTATAACGACGCGTGAATAATCCCGCCCACTCTATAGTGGTACTAAACTGCGGTGGAAATGCAAACCAACCCGAACTGAGCCGTACCGTACCATGCAGTGGAAAAGCGCCATTAGTGTCATGTAACTTAAGTCCCCCACCTCTGGAAAACAGAGAACACCGAGTTAACATCCTTTATGTGCGTCTCTCTGGCTTACTTTTGTCCCAGTAAACACTGTTGGCTTTCTTGATCAAACATTGACTGATCTCAGCACGTTAAGCTGAGCAATACATTTCTTCAGCTCATATGGGCCATTTGTAAATGTGCAATGTACTGTAAATGCAGGCAGTGTGTTAGAGAAACATATGCATCTTTTCACTCATTCAATTTCTCATGGCTGTTTTAGAGCTCATGATTGGTTACCAAATACAGCTGTGAGTTTATTTTGGTTATAGCAGTTCACTCACTCAAACCCAAATGTGTTGTTACATGTCAGAAGAGTTTGTTAAAAGATGTGTCCGTTGCACTTCCATCAATGCATTTATAAAAAATATGTGGATTAAAGTGTTTATGGAGATTCCTCAGCCAGGTATCATACAGGTAGTTGAATTAAACCACAAAAGTGATTTATGCAGCTGGTAAGCTTTGGGACATTTGAATGTGTATATATATATGAAAAACATCATTTACTTCACCACTGTTCAAAATAGCCATATTATAATACATTTATTTATGCCGAGGATCTGTTATGAGGCCCTGAATATAAAATACAACATGATTTAAAAGACAAGAGATAGCTCAAACAAGCATTAAACACTTTTAGACTTTAAAAGACATCATTATTTCAGAAATGTTAAATCCATTTAATACCTAAAATCTTCTCAAATTAAAAACATAAAAAATATTTAAGTTTGAGAAAACCTTGGTTAACATCTGTTACACAGATTTTGTTTTCCATAATGCTTGATTGATTTAGATGTAACCAAATTCTTTAATCAGTTACTTCATTTGGATTATTTCTTATTTTGAATTTTTTTAATATCTTTATTGAAGCTCTTTTGAACCTGGTCTGGAAGAGCTGGTAGTCTTTCACAACACACAAATGTATTTAACATTCAGCACCCTGAACACTAGTATCCACTGAGGTAATGCAATGTGAGGATGCCAGAGCAAATCAAAATAAATTTACATTTGCAATTTGTATTATATGAAGTAATAAATATAGCTACTTATCTTCACTGAATCTTCTCTGCAGTCCATTAGTGTGATCCTATTAACACAAGACAAGATTCACAAATCAACTTTCACTTCATTACTCAGTGAGATATTTACTAAGCTGTGCACTTCATTTCGGCATCTTTGAAGTTATAAAACACAAATGTAGTTAGCTGAAACACTGTTGTGTAATTGTCCTTTAGAACAAAACATAGCTCTTGGGAGCTTCTTGTTCCCCATCCATTATCCTGCTGCTCTGGGACAGAGAGAGCAAGTACACCTTCATGCTTAATCATTAGTGCTGTAGAGCAAGAGTTCATACATGGTAATTAGTAGAGAGGTGGAAAGGTCATTACTGTTCCTCTCATCTCTCCAGATACTGTACGATGAACACAATATTTACCTAGTCAGCCGGACTGAGCTGAAACAAGCAAAACTTTTGATGAAATTAGACTAAATGCATGAGATGTCTACATGCAAATAAAATAAGAAAAAGTGAAAGTGATGTGACATACAGCCAAGTATGGTGACCCATACTCAGAATGTGTGCTCTGCATTTACCTATCCTAAGTGCACACACACAGCAGTGAACACACATACGTGAACACACCCCGAGCAGTGGGCAGCCATTTATGCTGCAGCGGCCAGTGATCAGTTGGGAGTTCGGTGCCTTGCTCAAGGGCAACTCAGTCGTGGTATTGAAGGTGGAGAGAGTGCTGTACATTCACTCCCCCACTGACAATTTCTGCAGTCCCGAGACTTGAACTCGCAACCTTTCGATTCTGAGTCCGACTCTCTACCATTAGGCCATGACTTCCCCCAAAGGTGTCGTGTTGTACACATACTGCAGGCTTTTATAACATTGGGACAAGAATTGATGAAGTGACAACAAACACAGGAATTAAAAATGTACAATTGCCTCTGCAGGAAGGCTTTGAAAAAATGTATATATATTTAATATAATTTGTGACTTAAAAAGTAGGTGGCTATAATAACAGTGCAACAGTCAGGTTCTGTAAGTAAAACGTCATACATTTTTTTTCATAGGGAAATGGATTTTTAACTTATCAACCTTTAAAGACTGAACTGTTCACATTATTTCAACTTATATATATTTTTTTTAAATGCTACATTACCCACGATACTGTGCAAAAATCCCATGAATTTACAGCCAGTAAGTCACACCGAAAGTGTGACAACACAACGAGCCAGTTTACCGACACGTTCAAAATGCTTAAATATTTGTTTGTGTGTATGCATATTTACTACATATGTATATGCAATAAACTTAAAATATATTGTTTCTATAGACTCGACAACTTTAAATGAATATTGTTATATTTCACTGCTGTTTTCAATTCGATTATGTCATATGCGCTTCATGGGATTGCGGTTCTCTTCCTCACTAAAGTTTATGAAGGGGAATGGTGTGATTCACCTTGTAGCTGGTTGATTTTGCCTTAGGGATTTTTTTACGTTTTTGTTAAAGCCACGAACCAAAGCTTTAACAAAACTTAAAAAAATACTTCCAGAATCAACACCAGTGGAAAAGTGGATGGGCACTAATGCACCTCATTATAAAAATGTTTGTGTTACTATATCATTGTAGTTGCTGTTTTTGATTATGCATGTATTTTGATGTGACGTGGTTTTAATAAAAAAGTATATTAATGTAAACAATTAATACATTATTGATTGCTTGTTCATCGTATTGATTATCCTGGTAAATGTTATACCTTTAACCTGGCAACTGTTTAAGCTTCGAATGAACCTGGATCATTCAATGATTCCACCCAAACATGCCCTGCTGAAAAACACAGCTGAAACCAGTCAGTTGCTTGGTTTTGGGTCCTCCAGCTATAGGACCTGGCTGATTTGTACATTGGTTTTAGAACGGTTTTGATCGCTTTAGCTGGTCAGTCCGGGAGACCAGCGGACCAACCAGCTGAACACCAGCTTGACCAATTTAATCCAACTACGTCCATCTTAAACCAGCTATGACCAGCCAACCAGCATAGGCTGGTTTCAGCCGTTTCTTCTTCTTTTTCAGCAGGGTGGGAACTTTGAACTTTCAGATGTCCACATTCTGCTGTGGCCAGAATAGGCAACACATTTGACACTAGTTTTGCTCCAACAGCATAAACCATGCAGCCTAGAAATTTCTTGATCTTTTTTTTAAACGGTAAACTATATAAACCGTATTTCTACTCTGACCTGTACAATCTGCCATACGTTGTTGTTCGACATCCAGTGCATCTCCCACCTGATGATATTCAGTCAAATCCCGCTTTGATCATGCATATGTTCACATGAGAAGCGGCTGTAGCACCTGTGGAATCTACAGCATGTGTTTGTAGGCATACGCTAGCTCACACATGCTATGAAGTCGCATGCTCATTTATACCCACAGTCGCATGCACACACATTCACTGGCTGACTAGACGCTCAGAGAGAGGGGGGATGAATGCAGCAGTTTTGAAAGAACGTTTGGCTCGGTTCAAATAGTTGCCATGGTTTCAAGATGTTGCCATGGAAACACAAGCTGCCAATAAAATGAATCTGAATGCAATCTTTGCAGCGAGAGCGGCGATGAAGGGAGGAGAAAGGTAAAGTGAGAGGGAAAGAAAGCGCCCTTCCGGATTGCGTCCCACAGTAAAGTGAGCAGTATAGCGCGGAGGTTTGGCGGGGTGGGGATGTGTGCTGGGAGGTAAGAGAAGAAAACAGTGCCGTAGAGAAAGCAGGGGGTGAGAAATAACTATTTTAGGCCGCCTGTCGTCATAGAAACGACGGCCTCGCCATAGCATGAGAAGGTAGTGTGAGAAATGTGAGGGAGAGAGATAGAAACGTCCTACACCCCATGATGCTTTGTGATAACTATGGGAGTAACTTCTGTTTACACTGTAAACAATCAACACAAGGTTCACTCTAACACAATGAGCATTTTCAAAAATGGGGTACAATGAGGTGACATTATTTTACTCACCCTTCACCCATCGATCATTCAAAGGACATTTAAAAGTGTAAAAGCATTAACAAATCACTTTCAACATACAATAAAATAAATCCTAAAGACCCTCCTTCTGTCCACAGCAATATTGCGGATGAGTTAAATATCATTTTAGTAATCTATGCCAAGGCCTATATTTCATAACAATTACATTTTACATCTGTGTGAAAACAAACCTGGAAAGAAACATGAAGATTTCGGGAGAAAAATGAAAGATTCTTAGTGCATTCCAGGAAATGATTCATAGTTTATATCATAAATTAAATTGGGAGAGCTGACCACAAACGCACAGTATATGTGACCCTGGACCCCAAAACCAGTTTTAAGTCACATTTGTAGCAACAAACATTCTCAAAATTAGCGATTTTTCTTTTATGCCAAAAATCATTAGGATATTAAGTAAAGATCATGTTTCATGCAGATATTTTGTAAATTTCCTACCATAAATATATCAAAACTTGATATTTGAGTAGTAATATGCATTGCTTAGAACTTAATTTGGACTATTTTAAAGGTGATTTTCTAAATATTTAGATTTTTGCAACATCATAATCCTAACAAACCAAACAGTGGAAAACTTATTAATTCAGCTTACAGATGTTTTATAAATCTTAATAAAAAAAAATGACCCTAATGACTGGTTTTGGGGTCCAGGGTCACATATGTTGTCTTTTTCATTTACTTACAGCAGAATACAAAGAAAATAATCAGGAGGAAAATAATGCAGCCGGCTGAAAAGAGCAATTCTACAGATTATGTCTCATTAATATAGCTATCAAACGTAACATTATTCTCCTGACTTCTGAAAATAGAAAATGAATAAAAATGTACAGCCCATTCAGTCAAAATGACATATAAGGATTATTTGTAGCGCAATCTTATGATTTGAAATCATGTGTTTCAGTCTTTTTGAGTGGAACTTCCCCAAACAGGAAGTGCCTCCCATAAATTAAAACGCAGCAGGCTCATTGGGGAAAAGGTGGAAAGATTTGGGGGCTCAGGAAATGTGTCCAACATGAGTAAAACCGATGACTCTCCTCAAAATGTCTTGTCTTTTTGCGCAGGAGCCACAACTTCGGCTGCTCTTCGGACCGTTTGTCTTACCGCGTTTATTTACATCTCCCGCGTTCCCTCTTGCTCCCTCTCTCTGAAGGACAGAGGTATTCCCACATTTCTCGGTCACCATGACAACGCTGCAGCAAGAAAAGGAAGAGAGACTGCGAGAGGAGGAGGGGAGAAGGAGAGATGAGGCCGGGGATGTGTGAACAATGCTAATGCTACTTCACTGATCACCAATTGTGTATTTACTCCTCCTCCGCTCCTGCTTTCCCTCTCTCCTCTCCCTCGCCCTCACTGTTGTCTTGCTCTCCTTTTCCGCGGGCTAAAAACTCTCTCTTTAAACAGTGCTGCTATTGTTATCTGTATTATTGTTGGGTCATTTAGCCGACGCCGGTATCCAAGGTAACTGGGGAGATGTGACATTGGTTCCCCACGTGAATACAAATATAGACAAGTATTCATCAATATCCAAAAGAGCCATTATGTGTGTAATGGCCGAGGCATCCCTGTCAGATCGCTCTATAAATAATGCAGTTTCATTAGAATCCTGCCGCAAGTCCAGCAGACTTCATCTCAGCCTGATTGAGTTTATGCCCTACTTATGGATGTGTGTGTGTGTGACGCTCAGGACCAGAATGAGTAAATTACCCTGCCGGTAAACCAGCTCAGGTACTGGATCTGGCATCAACAGGTGATCGTGTGTGTGTGTGTGTGTGTGTGTGTGTGTGTGTGTGCATGTTTATGTGGTTTATGAGGACACAAATTTGTATAATAACATGGGTATGACATAGGTATTACAAGGAGAAGGTGATTTATGAGGACATTTTCAGTGTCCCCATAATTTAAAATGCTTATAAATCATACAGTGAGCGTTTTTTGGGGGGAAAGTAGAAATGCACCGCCTCCTGTGAGTGCTAAGTTTAGGTGTAGGGTAGGTGTAGGGCAATAGCACATACAGTTTGTACAGTATAAAACCATTACGCCTATGGAGAGTCCTCAGAAACCATAAAACCAACATGTGTGTGTGTGTGTGTGTGTGTGTGTGTGTGTGTGTGTGTGTGTGTGTGTGTGTGTGTGTGTGACGCTCAGAACCAGAATGAGTAAATTACCCTGCCGGTAAACCAGCTCAGGTACTGGATCTGGCGTCAACAGGTGATCGCACGCGCGCGCGCGCGTGTGTGTGTAGGTGTGTGTGTGTGTGTGTGTGTGTGTGTGTGTGTGTGTGTGTGTGTGTGTGTGTGTGTTGGTACAATCACCTGCATTTACATGCAGAATTCATCTTCTTCCGCCTCACAGCATGTCTCATCCTAAAGGCTTTTCTTGGTTTAATCCATAAATAGATATGCTTTGATATCACTAATTTAATTGAACACAGCTTGTTATCACCTTCTGAAGCCTGTTGAAATGGCCTTTTAAAGTGGATAGGTTTTCCGAGAAATTAAAGGCACCATGAAATCAAAATTGACAATTCCAATTTTTTTAAATGGAATATTGCAGTATTCATTTATAAATCTTTTTTTTCTGTCTTTAAGTAACTTCCCTTCCTCTTCCAATGACTTGTCTTCTGTGATGACGTGTTTACTGGAGCGAGAGCGGGACAACCTGTCACTCATGACATCCGAGCCTATAGCAAGTGTTAATGATCCAATCACTTCCCAATGGACAAAAATCAAGTCCTGCCCTTCATTTGTTTCTTGTTGGAGAAGCTGTTTTACGTCATAACTTGAAGCAGCGCAGCGCAGACCGATATGTGAATGACATCAAAGTGTCGTGAGAGCTATCCACCTTTTTAATGAGTAACCGATGAGCGGCACCATGATGGATTCTTACATCGGTTCGGGTGCTCTTCTGCTCTGTGATGAAACTATGGCACCATGTGCTTTATAAAACCATTTTCATAGGTTTAATGTTTTATTAAACATGTTAATTTGACTAAAAACATCAGAGACCGGAAATTTAAAGCACGGTTCCAGAGACTTCCATGTTCAGAAAAAGGTGGGTAAGAGAACAGATGCTTTCGAATCGCTCTCGCGGTACTTTGATATCATACACAGATCGATCTGTGCAGCGCCGCTTAAAGTCGAGCACACCTTATTAGAACTTTCATTGCATGCCAACTTTAAAATTGTGTCATGTTTTACTGACCTTCATGACCTCTCATGCATTCAATCGGTAGGACTGGGGAATTACATTTTGTTTGTCAATCAAATCTATCATTAGATGGATGTGCAATATCGTGCAATATAAGTCATATGAACTATGTTTAGCATAACTATTTCACATTGAAATCTGCAGTCTGAAAAGAGTAAAAATTGTGACTAGATTGTTTTATCTTTATTTATTTTGGTAAAATTGTCATGCACCAATTATTTTGTATTTATGATTTAGTCTAGTGGTTTTAATTTCTGTTTAGTATAAAAAAGTCAGAGGTTAAAACCCTGATTAATGTATACACGTGTTTTTGTAATAAAATAATAAAACTAATACTGACAACTGTGAGGGGGTGAATTTATTTATAACTCATCCGTTTAAATTATATTAAGCCTTAAAGTTTCTGCATAATTAAGGGTGTGGTCACTTGAGTGACAGGTGGATTTCTGCTGCCGTCACCACTGTCGCGCTAGACAGGCGTGGTTTCAGCAACCAGCTCCACCCACCTCCCGCCTTTTTGCCCATTTTCGATTATGAGAGGCCAGCTCCGCCCACTTTGAGCGTCAAAAATCCACTTCAGAAACCTACGGGTGACGTCAAGGACATTACATCCATTTTCTTTAATAGTCTATGGTTGGGCCATGGGTCAGACAGAAAATACGCACTGCGTTAATCGTGCGTTAATAAAATGAGTACCATTAAATTAATTTGCGTTAACGAGTTAACTTTGACAGCGCTAATTCATACAAATATATTTTTAGATTCATTTCTTTTTCCGTTTTAAACAAAGGAATATGTTGCTGGTAGCCATTTTATTAAGTCAATGGCTGCCAGGAACTGTTTGGTTACTCACATTCTTCAAAGTAATTTATTTTGTGCTCAACAGAAAAAAGACATTCATACAGGTTTGGAACAACATGAGGATGACTAAATGATTACAAATCTTCTCATTTTTGGGTTTGCAAAATATTTAAGTAACTAAAAAGTATTTAGGGTAACAGGTTTGATTGCATCATTCTGACTCTGGTGGGATTTTCACAGCATCGTGGCTAATGCAGTTTTTCTCCACAAATTCAATTATTTAAAGATACTCTGTGAAAAGTTAGCTCCAACAAAAGCATAAACCACAGATTAACAACACTGGAACTCAAAACAGACCAGTCTTTCAAAGTATTCATTAAGCTATTCTTAAAAGTCAGTTGTCCTGTGGAGAAAATTATTTTTTTGTTGAGAAAATCTGGTGAAAAAGTTTTTACTTCTGGAATCAAATTAATATTCTTATGAATACATTTGTACAACTATATTTAATTTTCTTTATTTACATTTGTATTCACTTTTTTGGAATAATTAATTATTACAATATCTTACAAATCCAACGCTTTTAAATTGTAAACCAAAGAAAGATATGCTTTAGGCTTTTCCCCTTGCTGGAATAATTGCTTCACATACTGGAGTAAGCGATGACAGAATAGTCTTTTTGGCTAAATTATTCTTGAAATATAAAGACAGCAGTGCATTAAAGCCGAGCATGATGTTCCATTTGTAATGCATTTATTTTTCATGTGTGAATGAATGCCCAGCCGACCTGCAATGGAGTCAGTTACATGCACTACGCTCCACTATCTTGAGTGTGAACAGCATTGATTTTGAAACGACCCATGTGCATATGAGTGTGTGTAAACGCATGCACAATTAAAACACAGTGCCGCCTTCGTCAGACTGCGACGTGCTTGACACATGTACTGTATACGGAGTCAGTAGGAACAGTATGTTTTCGTCGCGCGCCCTGCATTGCTGTACGCCTATACCCAGAAAAATGATTTTGAACTCTGAGCACACAGATCCTCAAGCCCCTCAGTGCCATGGAAACAGCATATCTCCGATAGCAACAGTGACCGTGGTGACATTTGTGATGTGACCTGATGTTCTGTCATTTCTGCAGTGGAGTGTTTTTAATTCTTTTTTTTTCTCTCCATGTTTCTCCACGTCCCTAATTGCAGCTTACTTGGAAGCAAGAACGTGTTGTCGTCTTTAAAGATGCATATTAAAATCAGATATCAAAACAAGCTACATCTTCTCATCGCCTCAAATTATATTTCGTCTGACAGAGGTGTGAACCCGGAGACCTGTAAATTTAGCTGCCTCGCACATATTTTGCGAGACTTTTCAGTCGAGCCGTAGGCAGCATATGCATGCTTGTTATGTCACCGTTAGTGCTGAAAGGCACTATTAATAATATTTCGTTAGAGTGTGTGCATGGATTTGTGCAATCTGACATAAGATTGTTGTTATGCTGTTGACGTGTCATTGTACTCACTCCGACTATCATCCTGTCTTTCTTTGCTTCGCTCACTCACTCATGCACCCTGCTTTGCAATCAATAACTCATCTTTCAGCGTCGATTTTCCTCTTCCCCACAGGAAAACAAACGTCCTTCTACAGGACAAACAAAGCGGAGAGAGGGGGAAAGAGATGATGACACACCAGAAAGAGAGGACAGTATGCGAGGCTTGATCGTTGGAAAATTACCGATAACCCAGTAGATATACTGAAACTGAAACATACTGTCATTTAACGGGAAGGAAAAAGAGGGCCAGGGGCTGCTTGGCGAAGATTGAAAGGGTAGTTATGGGATGGATGATTAACCCTTGTCTCCAAGGTTACCCTTTACAACTGTATCAGCGCAGAGCGGATTGGAAGAGACGAGGAGGGGTTGTTTGGGGGGATGGCATATGGAAGGGATGGAGCTTAAGTCAGCACAGAGATCAAAGACGTGTATTGGCCTACGGTACAGCTGCTTTCATTTCATAGAACTTGGGCTGCGAAAGATAGACAGGTTTTAAGGCTCACAAAGTGAAAATGATACTCGGCTCAGGATTAAAAGGCAGCTGTAATACTGAATTTACGACTAGGAATCTTCTTAAAAAACAGTTCACCCAAAAAGCATTTATTCAACCTTGATGTAGTTCCGAACCTGCTTGCCTTTCTGTCTTGAGAATAAAAACAAAGAGGTTTAGCATCTGCTCCTTACCATACAATAAAAGTGAATGGTGACCAGGGGCTGTCAAGCTCCAAAAAGGCACCATGAAAGTACTATAAGGGGCCGCTGACACAGAACGGTTTTCCATTCCACTGCACTACTCTTCCATTGGTTTGTAAACGTGCTACATGGATGTTTTTGACTGCTGTGATCATGTATTTTTTTTGCATATGTATTATGTGGCACTGGTTAAAATAAATTAATCTATTAAAGGGATAGTTCACCCAAAAATGAAAATTCTGTCATTAATTACTATTATTAATTCTATTCAACAATGTCCTTACTTGAACTTGTCAGTTGTGTTGCTGTCTATGCAGGGTTAGATAGATATAACATATCTTAATTTGTGTTCTGAAGAAGAACAAAGGTCTTACGGGTTTGGAACGACATGAGGGTGAGTAAACAATGACATAATTTTCATTTTGGGTGAACTATCCCTTTAAAAAACACGTCTCAATGTCTTGTGTTTTTCCCTCCTTTCCACTGCCTCTGCCTCAGTGTTGTGTCCATATGACTTCTGCCCCACGATCTTATGAATACAATCACACAAAGCTATAGTATAAGACTCAAAAAGACTTTGAATGTAGCGCATGCATCATTTTGTTACAGTATTTA
This sequence comes from Gymnocypris eckloni scoliostomus, assembly GCA_027564155.1. Taxonomy (NCBI): domain Eukaryota; kingdom Metazoa; phylum Chordata; class Actinopteri; order Cypriniformes; family Cyprinidae; genus Gymnocypris; species Gymnocypris eckloni. The sequence goes on along the minus strand of CM050415.1, from coordinate 30,609,624 downwards.
GAAATAGAACAGGGCAAATGTTCTGAGTCTTTTGTGGTCTGTGGTACAAAAAATAATATTGAAGTTGAGTGTGAATGTTTTCTCTTTTTTTTGGCTAAACTGTCCCTTTAACCTCAAAACTACACAGAACAGCTGGAACATCTATTAATAATAGATCTCAACAGATGTAGTTTGTAGCTTTTAGTCTGAGAGCAGTTCTGTTTATTAAGTTCAAGGGTGGAAACAAGGGGAACAATACAAAACTTTCAATAAAAAAGCAAAAACACACACAATGTGACAAGATTTAATTCAAAGGGAAAAGGAAAATCAAAGATGACTGGCAAAGAGAGGTAGCATTTTCACAATAGCAAAGATGGAGCGATCATTTAAAGTTCAGCTATTTAAAGCATCTCTAAACTGTTACTACATGACTTTTGGTTTTGAATGGAACTGCGTTGCTATGACCAGACATGGACCGTTTCAGACATAGTTTGGTGGGATATTAACAGTGATGCAGGATTCAGGGATGCAGTGCAGCCTGGGTTGTTTGTACTTGTTAGCAGCAGTGTAAACATCCTGCATGTTCATATGCTCAAAAGAGGTGTGAAAACAGAGCCCAGCCGAGGCTGAGGTAACACTAGTGTATGTATGTATGTGTGCCTTGAGGTGAGAATGAGGATTGTTAAGCTGCTTACATAATTTATTCAGTGCGATTGTGGATCGGGCACCCTGGGTGAGGTGTGGGCCACAGCACTATTGTGAAGGGCATGCTTACACACTAGCCTGTCTTCAGCTAAACTCCTCTGAACTCCATAGTCCATACCCAGAACAAAAGGAGGAAGTCAGAGATTTGATTTTAAGATTCATACATCATACATAATTCAAATTGAAGCTTGTATGATGAAACAAAAAGTTTCCTTTGAAACCACCTATACAAAATGGAATGATATACAGATTTATTAATACAATGGTAGGCCTACTAAAATACTATCATACTCAAAAAGCATGTTTTTTTTCATGGAAAATGCAAACGTACTTTAAAGAAACATTTTCAAAAAAATTATGGAATTAACATACTATATGTGTAAAGGATACAAGGACAACAAGGAGTACTTTCCCCTTTGAATGTGTATATATATATTCACAAATTGTATGTATGTATGCAAATTTTACAAGGTTGCATAAATGTATATTATTTAATAAAAATAATAATCAATCATATAATTACCTGTAATTGCTTCTACATATAATTCGATGAGAAAAACAATATTATGAGAAGTCAAGAAGTAATTTTACGCAATTTTGTGTGACTGTGTTTTGTTTAAGGCTGCTTTGATATTTTTACTGGAAAATAAAATACTGATCAAAATTTTTAAGTTGACTTTTTTAATCTGTGTAACGCTATACTTTCATAAAGACATACGCTCACAAACATGCACAGATGTACAAATAATAAATAAAGAAATCTATCAATTGCTTATATTTTGTTTTTAAACTATAATACATGTAAATTGCTTATAGTTTGTTTTTAATTTATGTTTTGTTGTAAACATAAATCTACTATATATTCAGAATAGCTATGTTAAATATATATATATATATATATATATACACACACTCACTGGCCACTTTTCCTGAACCGTTGAGACAAGGCAGGATGGATCCATGCTTTCATGTTCTTTACGCCAAATTCTGACCCTACCATCTGAATGTCCCAGAAGAAATTGAGACTCATCAGACCAGGCAACATTTTACAATCTTCTTTGTCCAATTTTGGTGAGCCTGTGAGAATTGTAGCCTCTTTTTCATGTTCTTAGCTTCCTGTTCTTTCCTGTTCAGAGATGGCATTCTGCATACCTTGGTTGTAGCGAGTGGTTATTTGAGTTACTGTTGCCTTTCTATCATCTCTAACCATTCTCTTCTGACCTCTGACATCAACAAGGCATTTTCGTCCACACAACTGCCAATCACTGGATATTTTCTCTTTTTCGAACCATTCTCTGTAAACCCTAGAGATGGTTGTGTGAAAATCCCAGTAGATCAGCAGTTTTTGAAATACTCAGACCAGCCCGTCTGGCACCAACAACCATTCCACGTTCAAAGTTACTTAAATCCCTTTTCTTCCCCATTCTGATGCTCGGTTTGAACTTCAGCAAGTCGTATTCACCACTAAATGTATTGAGTTGCTGCCATGTGATTGACTAATTAGCAATTGTGTTACCAAGCAATTGAACAGGTGTACCTAATAAAGTGGCCGGTGAGTGTATATATATATATATATACATATATTATACACAATTTTGTGTAACTCTGTTTTAAGGATGTTTAGATATATTTACTGGAAAATAATTTTTGATTAAGCTTCTCTTTTTGGGGGGGGTTGGTTGGTTGGTTTTGAGTTGACCTTTACCATGTATCCCTTCATAAGACACATGCTTATAAACAAAGCTTTTATTCATGCAAAGAGAGAACGCCTCCACTGGGGTGGAATGAAACATCAGCCGAAACCTTTACACAGAAGCACACAGAGCACAGCCCCACTCCGCAACGTTCTGCACGTCTCTTGTTTTTGTATCTAATGTGCAAAACACAAATGGACATGAAGGAACACAATCACAATGTCACCCTCACACACAGACTAACACGCACACCCTTAGGTTAGCCAATAATTGTAACCCTGAGTCAGAAGTATTCAGACGCTGACCCCGTAGCTAACCCCCACCCAGCACAGGAGGCGTGTAGACTGCAGGCTAAACATCAGCTCAGAAAGAAACACGTACACACACACACACTTGCACAGCGCAGGCGGAGGTCAGCCATCGTGGTCAACCTAAACACCCCGCAGCTAGCAAGTCACAGCTCTAGTGTCAAAGCAGCGATAACACATTGACATAATGGCTGCTAAACACACATACATTGATTCAGGACACACCCATAAACTCACATGAATGACTGATTCAGATGTTTAATGTCAACATGACATCAAAATGAACCCTATTAACTGTCGAAATTATCTTAATGTGTGTGATACATCAGTGCATGACATGTTGTTCCATTGGAGAAAAAAAGCTTTATAGTCAAAATGAGATGACTTTCTCAGCCTCTTATGTAACTTTTTGGCTAATGTCATCAAGTTTTTATTTTCTGAAGTCTGTCTCCTCCACTTTATAATACAATCAAATCCCACTCTACTTTTTTTCTGTTTCAATACGCACATTTACTGAATTTAAATTGGCTGCGAATGTCGTTTCATGTTGACTTTAAAATGTACGTCTAAATTCATACAAGCAGACATACAAAACACACACTCATGTTCACACGTCCCCCATTTTGTTGGTTTGATCCTGTTTTTGTCATGAAAAACATCCAAAATAACCACCCACAGTTCAATACTCATTTTGTGAAAAAAAGAACATCTTTTATTCCATAAATTTATCAGTATGGCACATGAACAGAGATTGAATGGTCTGAAAAAGATTTGGCACAGAACCATTACAGCAGAACGAATCTGCCCTCCTCCACACACACACACACACACGCACACACACACACACACACACACACACAGCGTGCGCGCACACGCATACGCATTCATACAAACACACAGACACACGCACACAACACATTTCAGATGTTAATAATACACACATTCCAGAACGATTTTTCCAACAGGTTCAAACAGAGTCAGGAGAAACAATCACATTAACAACTACTTTCAATATTTCAGAGGGACTCAAACAACCCATAGTGGCAGATGGGAGAATGTTTAATTGAACAGAGGGAAGGAAATATCTGAGGCATCAGTTTGCTTCTCTGCTGTGTTTCTGTTTTTTTCCCTCTCTCAAGAGAGGATTGTGGTTGCAGTGTGTTTGTGTGTTAGACACCAGACAGTTGTGAATTTCTGGTCCTTCAGGAAGAAAAGGATAAACGAGAAGGATGATGGGGGAAAGAGCGAGACAGAAAGAAACAAAAATAAACAAATCTATGAAAATAATGTACGACAGCAGAGGAATTAAAGGATCATTGTTGAATAAAATTATATCATCATTTACTGACCCTCATGTCGTTCCAAACCCATAAATTAATTCCCAAAAGATGAATTTTGTAAGAATACTCTGGCCATATTTTCAATTGAATTAAAGTGAATCAGGACTCAAGCAAGCTCTAAAATGTGAAAAAGCAGCATAAATGTATCATAACAGTAGTCCACTCAAGTGGTAGTAAGTTTCATCTTCTAAAGCTTTATGTGAGAAACGGACTGGAATTTAAAACATCGTTCAAATTTAAACACTGCATATAAGAAAAGTAACAATGTCTGATTCATAAAGAAATGATTCATACGAGTTACAACTTTTCACGTAACCATGCTCTCACAAATCCACTCTGAATGATTTGGTTCTTTTGTTGTAAATGATTCAGACTGATTCAGTTCATCAGTTCAACTCACTGACTCAATGTTTTGGTTGTAGCACCTAACAGTCCCCTGGAGGAACATTATCAGTGAATGGAAACTTACATTTCAGACTGTTTGTAATACAGAGCATGAGTCATATTGACATTTGTGGTGTTTTTGCATCTTTTTTGAAGCTTTACAGCCCATTTTACATTTAATTATATTGAAAAGTCTTTCTAGAATATTTTTCAAAAATGCACTAATGGGGCACAAAATAAAACAGTTCTTTCTGGTTTGGAAGGTAAATAAATCATGTAGTGTTGTATGGTTGTTACTCAAGAGAAAAACAACAAGGTGAGTAAATGATTTAGGTTTCTGGGTAAATCTTCCCTTTAAAGGGCTGAATGAAGAGCATAACGTACAGAAAGAAAGAATGTCCCTCTTTTCTCTCTTGAGCTGGTGACTCAGAACGAAAAGGTCTTATGTGTTATCCACATGTCGGAAGATATAGATGTAGGGAAGGAGGAAGAGGGTGAGAAAAGGAGAGAGAGGGGCGATGTCAGCTGTGCGCCTCTCATTCCTGCAGGCTACTAACAGTGAAGTCATCACAGCCCACAGCAACGCTTGACATACAAGGATAGCAATGTCCCTGTATGCACACACACTTGCACCGAGACACACATGACTCATTTTGGCAGACAGACGGACGGACGGACGTCCACAGTCTTACGTGGCACACACACATGCTGGCTGTCAATGAGCAAACAGACAGAATGTTCACACAGACACCTACAACACACAGTGTATGCACCTTCACACACGTCACACATACGTACATGTGTATATGCCCACACACTCATTGTTTGGTAGATGTACGAACACCTTTCTTAGTTCCTAAGTCATTGGCGGAGACATGCCTACACGCACACACACTCAAATAAGACGTGATGAAAAGTGACAAGACATGTCCGAACGTCCTATGACAGCCAGCCTCATCTCATCTCATTCTATTTTCTCTCCTGGTCTTTTTCTTTGTCATAGATTTATCAGCAGAATTAGCACACACGTTTTAGAGTTTATTTGCAGGTGAAACATGATTCCAGCCTTAGTCCTCAATCAGAAGTTGTGGTCTAGACTCTAGAGGAATGATTTTTTGACTACTGTGCAAGAGGTCAAAAGTTCAAAACCTTTAATAAACCAATTTAAAATAGTAAATTAGCAATGGAGGCATTTGTTTGAGTTTTGTTTAGAGATGTCAATGTAATGGAGAGTGGCCCACAAAAGCAAAGCGGTCAAGGCTGTGCTGGTTTGGATGGTCTAATTCATCCCCCGCTGGTAGATTCCTGCAACTATGAGGGTCCATGACAATTGTGAAAATATACAGTGTAAAGTCCCGTTCACACCAAGTACGATAACTATAAAGATAACTATATCTGCATCCACACCAGTGGAAGATATCGTCTGTTTATTCTAAGGGCACACTCGTCTGCCCTTTTTTCTCGAGGTCATTATACCAGAACTGATTTCCATTGGTTGTTGATGTATCTTCTCATTCATCAGCTGGAAAAAAAAATCTTTCTGAAAGCGATTTCAACTATATAATTTATATGTGCCTTTATCGTTATAGCTGCCGTATGGACTCTGCTATTCTTTAATACTGAGAACAATTTGTATCTTTATAGTTATTTTCCTTGGTGTGAACAGGCCTTAAGGCTTGTCAAAGTTAGCATGTGCTTTTAAGATATGATTATTTAATGCAATGGCTTTGTCACACCCACCAATTTTACCATTTTATATGCTTTATTATAATTTTAGTTATTTACCTATAGTAGGTAATGAATCATGTCTTCACAGGTAATAGCTTACTTTTGTGTTAAGATATAAGATGGATAAGTTCCAGTTATTTAATTTACTAAACAAACATTTCAATTTTGTTGTCTATGTAGTATTCACATTTTTCTCACACAGTATAAATGGGTAAAAATTCATAGCTGCCTTTACATTTTAGGAAAGTGATCATCATATTTGGGAGTCGGTGTCATCCAAATGCTTTATAACCTCTGGGCTACAACATGAATGTTGTCTAAAGTGAAGTCTTCAGTGGTTGTGGTTTTGGGAAAACCCCATTGGGGAAGGATAGAAAGGAAATAGTTGTACAAAATGACTGCGCTACGAATGTAAATCAAGAGCTTGAAAGTTAACAGAAGGGGGAGAAGTTTAAAGTAAAATCAAGAATTTTAGTTAAACTTTATTTCATATTGATAAATGTTTACTGTTATGCCGCTCTCTGTGCCTTTTAAACTTATTGCACCAAAATCAGAGTGTGAGATTTAATGTGCTGAGATAATGGCAAACTTTTATTTCGCCTCTTCTGCAAATCTTGTTCTGTGTTCTGCCGTGCTACACTGTAACTGGGTCACATTTAGATCATTCGGTTCGCTCAGTCTCTGACGGTACTGGCGCTCTGACCCCAAATACCCAGATCATGTTCTCCTGCGGCTCTAGCATGGGTTCGCTTTATGCCGTCACAGCATGAGCAGGTTCTTCATAAGGTGATCAGGTCACAGCTCATTGCTCTCTCACCGGCCCCTCCACAGGCTGGCTGGAAACTGTCCACTTCAAAGTTTTTCCACTGGACTGCCTCTCAAACATACAGCATCCCTTTCCAACTTCATTCAAAAACAAACATCACACAGGGAATTGAGCCAATAAGATGCCCAAAACCCATAACAGTAGCCGCGTTTGAGGCTTAAGAGCAAAAGGCACAGCATGAAACTCAACTGAGAGTTCATCGTCAGAGAGGAGCCAAGATGCTGCATCAGCCGTTTTAACAGGGCCGACTCATTCAGGATGCTGTCTGACATTTACACAACCCTACACTGCAGAAAATCATTCGCATAACCAGTATTTTTGTCTTGAATTCCAGTAAAAATATCCAAACATCCTTGCAACAAGAGGAATTTGATACTTTAGCAGCAAAAGTAAGCAATTAAGATTTTAAGAGAATATATCTTACATTAAGTTTATATTTCACATTGGCAATTTCTTTGTCTGTTTTATGCCTAAACTTCATTTATGTGTAAAAACAGAAAATAAATAACTTTTAAGAAAATAAAAATACTTTTATACATGGATATTCTTTGAACACAACAAGCCTTAGTATCTAAACCAAACTGTAGTCTATGCACTGAAGATATGAAATGCAATTAAATATGTTTACCTTAAAAGAAATGTTTTTTACTCACCCTCATGTTGTTACAAACCTGTATGAGTTTCTTTCTTGTGTCGAACATAAAATAAGATATTTTGAAGAATGCTGGTAATCAAATAGTTAATGGTCCCCATTCCCTTGCATGGTGTCTCTTTCCCTACAAATGCTTGGTTCTTCAAAATTCTTCAAAATATCTTCATTTGAGTTCAACATAAGAAAGAAACTATGCAGGTTTAGAATAACATGAAAGTGGATAAATGATGACAACATTTTCATTTTTGGGTGAACTATTCCTTTAAGTATCATGATTAGTTTTACATTCACAATTGCCAAATTTGTTTTCTAAAGGCTGGTTAGAAATAATTCTATTCTTTAATCTACTGACATCAGTTTGCCATAAAATATTTGAACAATTTACAACATAAACTTGTTGTTTGAGGGTCCTTGCCAACAAAACTCCACGTCTTAATCAACTTTGCTTCTAAAGTGACAAAAAGACAAAAACACTAATAAAGAAAGTGATTTTTGGAGGGGAAAAACCTAGTCTTGCTAAACCAGAGGATCATAACACCTTATGATAACACCTTATAACACTTAAACCAAAAATCATTGTGAGAGGACACACAGGACTGAAGAAGTATAAAAACAATATTGCGAGGGATTTGTCACAGGAAATAATCAATGCGAACTGAAATTTAGCAATACAATTCATTCTTATTAGCAAAACCCAATAATAGCCATTTGTTTTCAAGGAGTCAAAACCCAAATATGCAGCTTTTCTGATGCTCCAGGAAACTTTTCTGAAGACAGTGAAAGGCAGGAGGCTTAAGGCAGGAAATGAATGGTGGCCACACAAAATATGGACACTTTGGGCCCAATTGTGACATTTTCACTTAGGGGTGTACTCACTTTTGTGGCCAGCGGTTTAGACATTAATGGCTGTGTGTTGAGTTATTTTGAGGGGACAGCAAATTGACACTGTTATACAAGCTGTACACTCACTACTTTACATTGTAGCAAAGTGTAATTTCTTCAGTGTTGTCACATGAAAATATATACATAAAATATTTGCAAACATGTGAGGGGTGTACTCACTTCTGTGAGATACTGTAACCACCATCACAAAAGTCAGTGACATCCCTCAAAGTTAGAAATGGTCTAGAGGAGCTGAAGCAGGCAAGTTCAGCTACAAAATGCAGTCTCTTAGGACTTGTCATGGGGCTCAGGCACATAGTATAGATGGATATTACTGCAGACATGCAGAAGCACCAGTATACACACACACATACATGTCTGGCTCATGTGCATTTACCGGTCAGTCAAGTGCCATCCAATCCCAATTAGCATTTGAGAAGCTTGTACCATGGAGGATTACATTAGATGACAATGCATAACCTATTCGAAATCACAAAGAAGACACTGATGCGGGATCCGAGTTTGAGGTGTCACATGTAATTACCAATGCCTCTGTCCGTAGGCGCATGTGTGCGTTCGAGGGAGGAGGCGGGAAAAAGCGCTCTTTATTGACTGAGGTGAGGGTCTAGGATACAATCTTACATTAGTGTGTGTGTGTGTGTGTTCAGGGGTAATCAGTGTTTGACAAGCTGCTGCGGGCTCTTGTACAGATCAGAGCAATGACGCAAAGAGACGTTGTGAACAACTGATCTCATTCTCTTCAGAAAACCCCTCAAACACACACGCACATAAATGTCCTGATGGGTATCAGGAAGCCTACACAACAACTACAATGGCAAACGAGGCACATGTTCAAACAAACCATACACACGCTCCCTAACACGATAAATCATTATGTATGACTTTTTCTGCACACACTCAAACTGCTTTAATGCTCAATTCCAAATCTGTCACACACACACACAATCTCAATCTCTCTAAATAAGTCTTCAGGATCGAAAAACACACTGGTACTCTTACTCTCTTTCACCCTCGGCATCAGTTTTATGTGCATTGAGCAGCAAATAACAGTAATATGTTGCCAATTACAATAATAAAACAGACTCCAATAAGAGTTGAAACAATTAAAACAATTTAGGACCATACAAGAGGCCATAATACATTAAATACATTAAATTAAATACAAAATGCATGAGACATTTGTTGTTTTCAACATATTCTTATTTTTAGAGAATATATTTTTGTAGGCCATACATTTTTTAAATGTTTGTGCATTTTGCATTTTGCAGTCTTGATCAATTTGTTACAATTGAAAATTCTGGTTTCTATTGTAATGTTTTTTAATTGTAGTTTATTCTTGTGATGAAATAATTAATTTTGAATAATTAATTTTAAATAATTAATTATGAAATAATTAATTTTCAACAGTCAGAATCCAGTCTTCAGTGTCACATGATCCTTCAGAAATCAGTCCAATATGCTGATTTGCTGTACAAGTAACATTTCTTATTATTATCATTGTTATATTGAAAACATTGCTGATGCTATTTTTGTGGAAACTGTGAGACATGTTTGATTCTCTGATGAATAGTCCAAAAGAAGAGCATTTATTTGAAATAGAAATCTTGTGTAACAACGTTGAAGTCTTTGCTTAATTTGTTTATTTACTATAACATTAATGCATCTGTGAAAAATTATTTTCTTTCTTTCAGAAAAATGAATTTAGTGGATATATTCTTGTTTTAAGCTAACAAATACTTTTTAGCAGTTGAGTAAGAAAAATACAACTTTGGATATATGTTCTCTATAAACAAGTACATGATAAATCAAACTATAAATTATATCTAGATATTACATTTAATGAACAAGCTTCTTTTTATTTTTTGCATTACATTGCACAATGCTGTTCCTCACAATTGGGATCATCGTGTCAGAGCGCCGTGATGGTCTGTGCAACTCTGGTAAAAACTGAGTTTGTTAGGAATACAAGCTACATCCACACCCTGCCATGAAAGATTTGTCTGTTCGGTCTAGCCCTGACAATTACAATGAAGCAGTTGTATATGTGAAGAATGACACCATCCCTTGCAGCTGCTTTAGAAACGGACCATCACCAGTAGTACGGCTGAAGTATGATTTGGATGTAACTGATATTCTAAGCGACACACTCTCAAGTGAGTTGTTTATGTGTTCGACTCGGTTTTGTGACTCAGACTGTGAGGAACCAATGCTATAGACCTTCTGCTGATAAATCCAGGACCAAAGTGCAAACGACCAAATACAAATCTTTGAAGTAAATGCTGGAATAAGATATTTACTCCCGACACCCAAAAGCAAGAGCTGCCCTAGATTTGTCTGTCAAAGCCTGAGCATGTCTGCAACTTTAAACACACATTAAAAGAAATGGGGAGCATTGTTGCACGTCTGAATAATGTATCACGGCCGCTATTAGGGAAGTACCTCCCACCGCTTCAGCTGTTTGGAAATTGGCATGAATGCTCCCTGACTTCTCGATTGGGGTATTAAAAAAAAAAAAACGGAATATCCCAACTGATGTTTTTTCTCTATTCTAGCTAAGAGCATCATTCAGAAGATCATACACAAGCCTGAAGCATAGGAAAATATGCTAAAGTGATTTAAAACGGGGATTTAAAATGGATGTCTGACTCTCACGACAGTCTCTAAATGCAGCACAAAAACATAGATGTCGCAAACACACACACACACACACACACACACACACACACACACACACACACACACACACACACACACACACACACACACACACACACACACAGACACACACACACACACACACACACACGAGAGGGCAACAGAAACACTATCAATGAAAAACATTGGTCGAAATACATTGATTTCTTCAGATAAGTTTACAAAAGCTCAAATGGCCATTTCCATAGTTTTCATACCCTCACACACAGACACATGGGTAAGCCAAAACCTGCGACACCACATTCTCTGGTGCTCTTTGCATAAGTCCTAACCAGCTGGTGGGCAGGGTATTTCTCTGCAAAGCGTGTTTATGAGAGAGCTGAGATGTGTATGACAGCCGCGATTTCTTTAAGACTGCAAGGGAAGCTCAGCTTCCCTATAAATTGTCAAAAATGAATGGTCAAATATATGTACTATTATGTTAACACTTTATTGACTAAAAATGCGTTAAACACGTTCATCTCGAACTAAAAAATTTCGTTCAGAATCAGCTACTTAGGTCATTGACTCGATTTCCTTCTCATTCATTCCCCGTAGCGTACAGTGCATTACTCTGTTGAAGCCCAGCGTCCATTGACTTCAATGGGGCTGCTTTAAACAGTTTTTCAGTGCTTAGAAACAAGACGGTCATTGGATAATGCTGCGATTATGTCCCGCCCACGGACGCTCAGCGCCCTGGGATGAATGGAGGAGTGGCTGGCCCGACTCCGAGCGTCTGCGTGATGATTGAGGGTCTGTCATCTCTTTTAATCCACTTTATGTCCTAAAACGCTCGTTTTTTGGGGTCGACAGCTTATAAAAAACGTATTTATTGTTTTTTTAGCTTGTTTGCTATACACATTGTCACATATCAGCTTTTAGACATTTTTTTTTTTTTTTTGTTATAAATAAATGACAAGGAGGCGGCAGCTTCTCGCAATGCAAAGAGACGGTTGGTGTGGGCGTGGGCGTGGTCTTCAGATTATTCACTCTGTGTCTCCATTTCCAACTCAGTCCCATCGCGGATTTTGCATGTGTAGTCGAAGACAAACTGCTGCAACCTTCATCGTACATTTCACACAATTTCACACCACATTCATTGTTTCAGTTTAACATAATTCCCACATTTCCTCCCGTTGAGTTAAATATATATATATATATTAGATCGCTTGTTCATTAATTCATATAGTCTGAACTAGTAGCAAACTGCACAGCAGGTGTAGAAAGGAGTCCTGTTTAAAGCGGCTCAAGTCCTACACCCACAATGGGCCAAGGGCTCTGCTGGCCATTGAGAGGACACTGGTCAAGTCACTGGAAAAGACGCCTAGTTGGGACAGGGTTACAGAGCATTTTCTTGAAAAGGAACGTAGGGCAGAATTTACATATAAATAAATGGACAATTTTTATGATTTAGGCCGAAAATGAGCTTCCCCTCTTTAAAAGATCAGCAGCCGCCACTGGTGTATGAGTGTGTGTTTTGGGCCCTGTGACTCAGATACCGCAGTGCTACAAGGGAGAGAGAGGGCTCCTGTCTTCCTACCTTTGTCACAGCTTTCGCCTGCTTCTTAAGACTTCAGGAAGCGAGAAATATCTGAGGTTGCAGGGCTAGGTGAAGATCATGAGATATGTGGTATGTTATAACAGTCTCTGCCCTGTCCCACTACCAATCTGCTTGGCAATACTTTCTTCTGAGTTGCTTTGGAAAGAAAGCATATGCCTTGAGCACAAATGTAATATGATTACTGTCTGGTGCACACATATGCACACACACACACAAACAGATGTGCATGTTAATCACTCGTGAAGCAAGCGAACATATGCAAATCTCCAGCACGAGTGGGAGAATATGATTATTTTGAGTAGGGGATGATGTGCCTATGGAAGATCAATGGCGTGTTAGATACGGACATCTCGATGACTGCTACTCAAGGTTCATAAATGTCAACAGAAAAGGAGGTTTATTGATATGCAGTGTGCTGTGAATATGCTAATTGACCCTTCGCAGGGTGTTTGATTGACAGGCGATATAAACAATCATAACGCCGTATCCACCATTTTGTCCGACAAACAAACAAGACAGGAAAGTAGATTAACTTCCGTGGACTTAAATTAGAAAAATGCTGTATATTGACATCTTTCCACAGTTGAAATAAAATACCATCTGATGTTCGTTCATGTTTATTTCATGCTATAACTAGTAAAGAGGAAGCGATGATGGGTTTGCATGCCGCTTGAACTGAGGCACTACAGCGACCTGTCACGACAAATTAAAGAGCCACAAAACAGAATTTATTGTGTGAAAAATGACAAAATTTAAAAGCTGAGACATTCATGCCTAAACTAGCCTTCTCTGTCTTGTCTGTCGGCGTGTTGTCAGTTTCCTCTTTGCTCCGCAATGTATTTTTCACTGCGTGAGAACATGAAGTGTGGCGTGAGAGGGCCATGGCTTGTCAACCATAGCAACAGTAACTAAGGAGGGCGGGTTTTTGCAAAGGGTCCGATTTAAGAACACGGATGAAAACGGTTACATCCTTATAAATGGCGTCCTGAATTGGCTCCATCCTCGCATTTGCGTCTGAGACCTGAACACTGTGATGGGGACTGTTGCAGCAGCAACAGTTGCCAGGGAAACCTCACCATAAGAACCTGTTGGGACGCTGTGCCAGAGTCTGGGTGCACCAATATGTCGAATGACAATTGACACTGCGGTGCGCTCGTGTGTGGATATTTGTACGTGTTGTAGGCTAACAAGGTTTGACAAACACAGTCACAGGGACCCACAAAGATGGCACCCTGGCTCTGACAGTGTTTGGCACATTAGTGCGAAGGCGTGTTGCCGTGGCAACAGGGTGTTGACACAGCACAGTCGCACTTCTCGGCATTGATAATGGGTGACATTCTGAGAACGAGCGCATATCAGAAAAGCGGTCTCTCTCTTTCCTCTCTGTCTTTCTCTCATATCTTTTCCTCTGCAGAGAAGAACGCTACCACCAGCCAAATCACATTCTGTCTGCATCTCGGGAGAACTGTCTCCAAGCCTTAAGCTCTAAGGGTAACATACAGTGATACCTCAAATACATGAGAAAAAGATAAGACAAAAACATAGAACAAATCAATGCCACCAAGTTTCACAATTTCAATTGCCAGTTTGTGTGCCATTTATATATATATATATATATATATATATATTCCTTTTTTTAATTTTGAAGTGACTTCTGCTAACAGAACATTTTTCATAATTATAACGAGTGTAATATTAGCTAATTATAATAACAATAACAATATAACAATTAAGATAACACTTGATTTGTAAAAAAAAAAAAAAACTAGATAAAAAATAATAATGAAAGACACTTATTATCATAATAGTTTTGTTTTAAAAGAGCTCTATAAGTTTCTATAGTTGTCATTTATTTGTCCATTTTCATATTTTTTTAAAAAGCTTTCCAAACTCCAATCTCGCTCACTGAGTGGGTTTTCTCTTACCTTTCAAAAGCTGTCCTCTGTTCACTTTCTGCTCAAACAGTAGTTCCGTCCACATGTCTGGACATAGTGTTCGCAATAATCCATTTTACCCCTGCAGTAATCACCAGAGTTTGTGTTATGTCCTGAATCTTGTTGATTCACGTTGGCAAAAAAGCAGGGTCCTGGTGTAAAGATTTTGTCTTGTACAAAACAGAGGGGACAGGCCGATGAGGGAGCCATTATAAGGCCCATCCATTTGCTTGTTTGGAGGAGTTGTTGTTGTGGCTTCGTAATGCTTCAAGCAAATTGTTGTCATTGTCAGTACATCCACTGCTATTCCAGCTTTACTGAGGGGATTATCAGCTGTAGCAACAATCACTTTTTACACAATGAAAAACAAACATCACATCTAGGTAAAAACAAAGAGACTGACTAAATCCGCTCTGCTTTTGACATTTGATGTTTTCCAATAATGATGATAGTAGTAGTAATGTAATGTCAACAGGAGCCTCTTTTTACTCAGCTTTCAAATCAGATTTACCTAAAACTTCTCACTAAAAATATATTTTCTCAGTATAGCAGCATGTAGATCAATGTTTATATTGTTTTACTTTCTTTCCATTGCATTGCATACTATCATAATTATTGTTTTTGTAATTCTATTGGTAATGTTGATAACTGATATCGACCCAGTTTGGATCTCAAATGCCTGCAGAATCAAACAGTAGTGTGTTATAATGTTAATAAAAATTACTTCTCCTCAATGACACTGTTAGTTATAGAACAGGAAAGGGAAACCTTTTGAGACTGAAAAATCAAAGCCAAAGTATCTGAAATCAAATGCAATTTCCAGAATATCCATCCCTGTCCCTCTGTCTCCACAGGATGCCCTTAAGTCATGTTAAGGTGCACCAGTTTCAGAAGCATTTTTGTTTTTATGCAGAGAAAGGAATTATCAGTGACAAAGCGCTACACCAGCAGCTGCTAATTCTTCAAAAGCCGTGGCTTTCAGTCAGAAAAATGTAAAGATTCTTCATAATTTATTTCTCTGAATGAAAATATATTTATATATCATGTATACTTTCATAGTTTATATATTCTCTTAAAATGTTTATATCTTTCATTGTCTTTTTGCACAAGTCCTTATTCATTTTCCTCTCTTCCGCTCAACTGTGAGAGCCTTTGAGAAAGGGGAGAATCTGAGTCCATTATCATCAAAAAACATAAGCCCTCTAAACAGTGCTGGTCTACTAATCCATCTTTCCTTCGTAGGACTGCGATCTTCTAAAAAATGTTAATGATCCATTTTGTCATCTGAGCTTTACTGTTCTCTAAACCATTTTCACATGTGATTTTTCCTTCTCAGCCACTGTCCATAAATACTTAAGGTTGTTCATGTATTTCTATATACACCTAATGGTGTATGGTTTTGATTTTCGTAGCATCTCTGCTTTATTGATGGAGTTCTGTATTCGATGGTTTACAATATACGCAGATCTTTTTGTCTTCTGAAATGTGTCTGTACACATGCGTAGTGTGCAAAGATTTTACTTTGGCACAGATTGGTGCAAGTTTGGCACATAATTATCAATCTTGCATTACACAAAAATGTATCGATTTATAAGGTATTGGCAAGTGTGGTTTTGTTTGCTGATGTCTGATGATCCCCTTCATAAATGTGGATCAGAGAAATGTAAAAACTGCGGTGTGGTTACCTGTTTTCCTTCTAGAAATTCCCCCACTCTTTGCCAGTGTATTTACTTGGTAGCGATTTCACAGCTGTATCTTGTATTCTTGTGTAGGTAATATTTCATACAATGCTGGGTCTGCCTTTCTCATTACTCCTGAGAACATACCCATAGGGGTTGAATAGCCAATACCCTTCATCTGTTTCTGTCTCCCTGATACTCTTTCTCCATCTTTTATCTGTACATTTACCTTTCTCCCTCTCTCCCTTCCTCTCTTTCTCAACTTTAGATCTGGGTTTCTTGGACATTCTCCTTGGAGCCACTCTTGAAAAGCAACGGCTCAATCTGTGATTTCTGCCCTTTACCCATCAGGCCTTTCAGTGACCCGTGGATGCCAAGGGTCGGCAGAGGCATTGGAGAAGGCATGGAGCATGATGTACCTGCAGAGACTGGCACCTGCGTGCAAGAGATGGGGGTAGTCTGGACCTGGGAGCAGAGCGAAGGGTTGTTGTTATTGTTAAGGCCTCCGCCCGAGCCTCCACCAAAGCCCAGACCCATCATGTTATTGTTAAAGTGATGGGCCTTGTAGTAATTGTTGAGATGCTCTGCTCGTGCAAGGTTCGGGAGGTTTACGATTTCAGGGTGGTGCCGACGCATGCTCTGTCCGCCTCCGCCGGAGCCTCCTTGCAGTACCGTGGATCCTCCTGAGATACCGCTGCCATGGATGCCCGTTCCCGCTCCAATCTCATCTTCGACATTAATGATCTCGATGGCTCGTACCGGCCCGTGGTGCTTGTGCAACTGATGCTGCTTCCTCAGCTTGTAAAACACCACCAGCATGACGGCAGCCATGAAGGTAATGGCCACGAAGCAACCAATGATGATCTTGGTGGTCTTCATCACGTCATCTAGTCCAGAGGGATAGTTGGGCTCAGAAATGGGGATAGTGAAAGTGGGTTTGGTTGCTCGCGGAAAAGACGATGAGCCAAGGATTGAGAGAGAAGAGGTAGTAGTGGGGACAACTTCATGCCAGGGGTGCCCAGAAGGTGTAGGCCCTGGAATATGGATGAAGGTCTCGTTGAAGACACGCACTGTTTCTTCTTCTCCCGTAGACTCCACAGTTTCTACAGTGACAGTGGTGAAATAGGTGTAGTTGACACTGACGTCTACTGCAGTCACATTCAGGACAGCAGTTGCCGTTGTGTTCCCAGCTGAGTTGGTCACCATGCAGGTGTACTGGCCGGTGTCACGCAGAGTTACATTGGTGAAATTCAGTGTGCCATCATGCAGAACGGATATCCTGACCCTGTAGGAGCCATGAGTCATTAGGGTGCCATTTGGAGTCATCCAGTTTACGGAGGTCATGGAGGTACCAGTGCGACACTTAAGCTCAGCAGCCATGCCCTCGGTCACATTGAGGTCAGTGGGCGGCTCCACAATGACAGGGGCATAGCAGGTGAAATGACTCTGGTCTAGCTCTCCTATGTACTTTCCCTTGATGTAGGGTGGTGCGTGGCACCGCGCACAGCAAGTGGTGTTGCTCGGCACCGTTTCCTTCAGCCACCAGCTTAGCCAGAGCACATCACAGTTGCACACCCATGGGTTGTGATTGAGGTGCACTCGCTCCAGCTTCTGCAGAGGTGTGAAAAGGTCATGGGGCAAAGAGTGCAGGGAATTGTGGGATAGGTTAAGTTCCTCTAGATTCTTGAGATCATCGAAAGCATTGCGCTCAATGACCGACATCTGAGAGTGCATGAGCCATAGTTTGCGTAACGATTCCAGGCCCTGAAAGGATCCGGGTCTGATGATTTCCAGACGGTTCCCAGACAACTCTAGCTCCTCCAGTCGCACCAGGGGAGTCAAGTTAGGGATGTCCTTCAGGCCACACATACCCAAGTTCAGGTAGCGCAGGTTGATGAGTCCAACAAAGGCTGCATCAGATATATAATCCAGCTTTTTGAGTTCGCCCAGGTCAAGACGCCGCAGCGAGGGGACGCGGTGAAAGGCGTAGCCTGGTAAAGTCTCAATGGGATTATTTCGTAACCACAGTTCACGCAGCTTGCTGAGGTACTCAAAAGCTTGCGATGGCACCAGCGTGAGGCGGTTGTCGAACAGTTCCAGAGTGTTGAGATTTGGGAGGCCATTGAAAGCGCCCACCTCTATTTGACGAATCTGATTCTTGGAGAGCTGGAGGATCTCCAGGTGCCGCAAATGTTTGAATGTGTCTGATTTTATCACCTAAGTGAGAAAAATTACAGGTTTTAGGATTAAATTTGTGTGTGATCTGTTTGTTCCTGTGAAGGATGAACATTTTAGAAAATATAAAGTCATAGACAAAGAAAGTACATTCATTTTCTGTTGTTCTTTACAGAAAAGTTGTTCTGCAAGTTGTTATCAGTCACTCTTAATGTTTGAAGAAAAAAAACTTTAAAGGAATCGTTCACCCAAAAATAAAAACTGTGTCATTGTTTACTCAACCTCATGTTGTTTCAAAACCCTGTGCTGTTATTTTTAATCAGTGAAACACAAAATGGGATTTTTTGAAGAACCATCAAGCAGGTTTTTCAGGTCATAGTGAATATTTTTTTCATCTCCAAAAAGAACAATAAATAACAGAAATTCACTGTAAAATTAATCCACATGACAGCTCTGTGCAAGGAACAGAATAAAGGTTGTTTTTCACAGCAAATCTTACCCTCCGCTGTAGCACTCAAATGTAATTCGACACATTTTAACTGGCATTTGAACCATGTTCAGTTCTGACACACAAACGAATGTTGATTAGTGTCTTTGTTAAACCTGGTACATGGCACTGGACCATTTTAGAGAGGAAAATATAAGTGAATAATGAATTAAAACATGATGTCTGTTCTCGCACACCATTATCATACGGCTTCAAAACAACAGATGGAATACTTTTATTGTGTTTCTGTCTGTCTGTTTGTTTTTTGTTTTATCTTAACAGGAATTGTTATTATGAATTGAACGCAAAAGCACTGCATAAGGATTCCTCAAAACGCTCTCATTTTCCACAGAACAGCATGCAGGTTTTAAGCGACTTGAAGGTGAGTAAATAATGACAGAATGCTCATGTTTGGGTGAACTATCCCTTCAAAATGCTATGGGTTCTAAAACAATTTGTCTCTGTGCATCGGATGTAGCCAGAACTGCTTTTCTTGGGCAGCGAGAAGCTTCCTCTTGGCCTACTGCCACAATCCCCTCTGTATATAGAGCAGGGGAGGGGAGGAGGGTGTTAAACACACTGGGTTGGGGGTGTTGAAGAGGAGGGTGGAATCTGTCAGAGCTGCACTCTTGTGGTAAGATGCTATGGGAGAGAAAGAAGCCAAAGAATCTAGGATGCCTTCAGGTATTAAAACATTTTTAGATTTTTAATCATTTCAAGTGGGGCTCGAGGACACAACAAACCAAATCTGAATTTTTATGCTTAAATGGAGGCTTGATGAAAAGCATTATTATTATTATTCATTTTTAATAGGCTTGTTTTTGGTTAACACTTTCACTGTTGGGGTAAACAGTGTATTTACTGTTATCGTTTTCATCTTGAGAATAAATCTAAACCTTCACACCCAAAGTAGGTCATATTAATACCTGACTTCACACTAAAACCTCAATATTTGAGCAAGGCTGAGCCATTTGTGCAAAAGCAACTCAGTGTTCAAAACTGACACTCAATAAATCTAACAAACAAACATCCTCTCCCAAACCAGATGGCAAAAGAACATTGTAGTCAGTATTTACCTGTATTGAGTTCTCTTGTAAGTTGAGGTATCGTGTGTTGTTTGATATACTGTTGGGCACCTCTTCTAAGTTTCGTTTTGTACAGATCACTCGACTAGCTTGATTAGAACAACTGCACAGCCCAGGACAGGTGGAGGCGGCTCCGGCTGCCTCTTGGCCTGGGAGGATGAGCCACAACAGCAGCTGCACCAATAAGAGGAGGAGGGGGGAGGGACAAAGAAGGCTGGTCACCGTGGTGATGCGCATGGCAACTGGGTCATGACCCTTCCTGTGTTCCAAAGAGGATGGTAGGCTGATTCTAATGTCTCCAGTACTGTCTCTTTAACTGTTGTAGATTCCTCCTGCAATGGATGTCACTTCTGCATTTTTCTGTGAAAATCTTCTCCTTGGTTGGTGGCGTGTTTTGTCCTTGTTTATTTTTTCATACAGAGACAATTACATAAGTTGTGTCGTCTTTGCTTTAACAGGTCCGGTTATTTGACAGGCCTCTTTGTGATGAATGCATGTTTTACTGTAAAAGAGAAACAAAGAAGAAAGACATGTATTGTCAATCTCATAAAGTCAAATATTTCAGGTTCACATAATAGCTAAAAGGCCACACAATAACAACTTGCAATCAAATGAATGTTGAAGAAAATGAATGCATCATGTTGAAAGGAACAAAACATTTATTTTTGAGATGCAAAGACTAATTAAGTTACATATGCAGTCTCTCGTCTAAAAAACTCAACTACCGTACACTGTTTATGTGTAAACAGTATCTGAGTGTACACCACACTCAGATTCTTGTTTCTCTGTGCATGTTAACGATCCTCTTGATAGGCATTCATGTGTTATATGAACAGCAGACACTTAAAACAACATCCTAGACTTCAAATGAACTGCTGTATGCAAGGTCCGAAATCACCTTCCTGCCACACACTGAAAAATGACAAGCTAAATATTTCACAGCAGCCATGAAAGTGTATTTTTCTACATTTTGTTTCATAAAAAAAGCTTTTGTTCCTATGACAATTAGATTTTTTTTTAAGGTATCACTTGCAGCATAATATGGAAAGTGAGCAGTGTTGGGGAAAGTTACATTAGTTACATTAGTTTATAGAAAGTAATGCATTACATTACTTTTGTCTTACATTTGGATCACTTTTTAAATCTGGGCTGGGCTTGCTTGTTTGATTTTATTATACATTTTTGGCAAATGTAAAAAAAGCATCAACGAATAAGCCACAGGCTGAAGGAAATGTTAATTCACGTCTGTACATTAACAAACGTTACAATGTAACAAACACAAACATTATGTTTATGTTAAATTGTTATATACACATTGTAATTTTGTTCCTCATTTACATTTGGGAAGCATAATGTAAATAAGATTTTACAAATGTTTGCCACATGGAGCTCGGCAGAAAATAAGCTTTATCCAAGGTATTGTTTTCTTAGTAGATTTTTTTGTGGTAGTAAATGTCTTAATGCAATCTTTCATCATGTTTGAATCATTTTGTCACATACATTAGTGATGGTCAGACTATCCTCCTTTAAATTTAAACCATGTATTATGTTTCTATAACAAACATTTTAGTTAATGCCACAACTACATTTTACTCACATTTGACAAGTGTTAATTCTAGATCCTGACTCTACGCAATACACAAAGCAGATCTAGCTACACACCTTTAGCAGATTCGTGTGCTTAGCTCCCTTGTGCATTTCTACAATAATACTGCACGTGTGAACTATGGTACTAATCTTTATGTCCATACTCGCCCATAGACTTGAGGCTCATGGGGTCTTAGAGCAGCATTAACTGGTGCAATGTGCTTCGGCTGACGGATGGCTCATTCAACCTGAACCCCATGCAAGGGGGCTTAGCTCTCTCAGGTTATTTAGACTCCAGTAACCTTATATAAGGGTATCCAATGAGACACAGGCCATTACTAATGATGATGGCCCTAATTATCGTACTCTGACATGCACGTTCATTTAACACAGGATTTTACACTCGGAGCAGTGAAAAATAAGAGAGGAAGAGAGACAGGAGATGAAGAGAGAGAGAGAGAGAGAGAGCAGGGCAGAAGGATGGAGAGATTATTAAACTGATAGATGACTGTACAGCTGCAGGGATAGAAGAGAATCATCAACACTAATAGATGAATACTGAGACAGAAAAAGAGATCCAAGTGAAATGTGAACGAGAGACAGACAGTAAGGAACAGATATAGAGAGAGAGGGTGAGGAAGGAGAGGAGAGTGAGAAACATTAATATTAATAATTTCTCCCAGAGAGAGATGCATGAGGAAGGCTTAATAGAAAGGGATGAATATGAAACACAAGACAACACTAAAACAGGTAGTGATAGAGAGAAAAGAGATAACTGAACTGATGCGTGTGTGTGTGTGTGTGTGTGTGTGTGTCAATGACAATATAAACACACACATACAAGCAGTTCTGTGAACACACTGGGTCTCGTTTACTAATAATCACATACAAGTATATTTATCTATGTGCACAGGAAGGGCTATCAGACAAAATTTCTGCCAGACAAAGTGTTTACGCACATACATTTGCGTTGTTACATGTTATTTTTGTTGTTAATTTTAAAGGTCACATTAAACTTTACAAATTAGAGATTACTTTAGATCCTGCAACAAATATCTACCACAGACTATGTTGCTATATGGCTTTTCTTTTGAAAAATAAAAGTAGAATAATTTTTTTTTTTTATCTAGGCCTTTCATCAACTCCATATTGTATTGCTGAGTCAAGCAGTCTGTTAGTCAAATGTCATATGATTAAGCATTCTAGTCAAGGGTTCACCAAACTTAAAAGACAAAACTTCTGTCAATCTTCTAACATTTGCGCATACGGATGGAAGTGAAAGGAACATTAAGTCTGCACCTGTCTTCACCTGTTAAGCCATTTTTCACTCTTTGCAAATGCATTCTTATGCGCTCTAAAGATGCAAGAACTTTTCCCCTGAGGGGAATTTTCAGGAAATGCCAAGCTTGTCATTTTTAATTACATAAAAACAATAAAAACCTTTTATAGAGGCTCAGACTACACATGACCACTGCTCTTGTAAAACCAAATCCAGATTGAGCTATATAGCACATTATATTGTTTCATGAAGTAAGGTCACTTAGTTCATCAGTTTATTAAGAAATGTTTTCTATAAAAACATTTTGGCTTCACACATTTCCTGTTTCTATGGCCACCCGGATTCTGTGGAATTTGTATGTGTGGTTTTAATATTTATCTTAAATTTAGACTAAACATAAGTGCGAACTGAATTAATGAATCATGAGTTCTGCCTGAAAATGTTCGCCCACTCTCTTTAATAAGCACAAATAAAAAGGTGATGAACCCCCGGCTCAAAAACACACACACTCCAGTCAGGGGAACAAATGTGATGTCCCCTGCTGCTGCTTGACTATGACCACAACCAGTGTTTTACTGTAAGCATTAGCATGCTGTTATGGGCAAAAGCCATTTGTAGAGCTGTCATGTAACAGGAAGCCATGCCCCAGGCCTTCTTCTATAAACACTGCAACTCAAGCATCACTAATACAGTCACAGCTACCTGCAGCAATACCAGCCTCTCTTCTTCCCTTCTGCCTCTGCTGGCAACCAGGTGGGTAACCACAGTCCCGACTATTAGGCTATTATAGCCCCAAATGTATTTTCAGCATCCCAGACCTTATGTGCTGTCTTTTCTACAATTTAAATAGAAGAAAACAACAATGTGGGAAATATTAACGATCAAATGAAAAGGAAAACTGACAATGAAACACAAGCTGTCAAGTTTCAGAAAGGATACACACAGTAAAAAAAAGTGCCTGCAGTTGTTACCTTATGGCAGTAGTTCTGAACCAGTCATACAAAAAAAAAGATAAAATATTTCCTTTATTTCCCTCAAATGCACCAGTCAGAATGCAAAAAACACACATTAACTGAATCTCAGACTCATAACTACTGTTAAGTCATACATTATTCAATACATTTAATTAAATATATTACATTGATTGTTCATGTTAATTTAATAAAAAAGTTTGAAAACAAGCAGTATTATCATAATTATCATAAATACTGGAAATATCTGGAAATAATATAAAACAGGGGGCCTTCAATTCAAAAAGGTTGCACTGCTTATACCTTATAAAAAGTAGTACATTTTATTTGCGGTGTAATACACTTGATTAACACAAAAAGTCTCATAAAACTTTCCATTTAACTTGCACACTTTTTGTCACTTAGACAAAAGCGGTCTAAATGATTGATTCACATTTCAGACTGATCTGGTTCTTGACTCCAGTCGCTGCTGTTCTCAGTTTAACAGCTCGCTGAAGGAGAAGATTCAGTGATTTCAATGTATGGCTTTTTCTCTCACAGAGCTGTTGTTTGACTTCAACAAACTTAAAATAAATAAATAAAAACAGAATCTGATTCATGAGTGAAACCCGCTTTCTAAATATGTGTGTACAGGAATCCTGCAGAAAAATACTCCAAAATATACTAAAATGTATTTGAAATACATTTATTTCATGCTAAGTATACTACAAATACATTTACATATTTATGTAACTTAATAAAAATACCCTGAAGTTGTACTTTTGGTAAACTAAACTGGTATAATTACAGTCTGCTAAATTGGGACAACTAATTTTATGCTAGATGCACTTTAATTGTGCAGAAGTAGTGCTGAAGGACAACTAAAGATTCACTGAAGTGTATCTGATTGTGCTAAAGTGGAACTATACTCCAGGCACACTTTAAATAGCTTGCATTTAAAGACCAATATTATTCAAAAATCACACAATCTTCATCAATAGTGACATTAAAACACATTTTAGGCTTAATGTTAAGGAATGGCCTATGCATTTAGCAATGAAGAAATACTCCAAATAAAGTTTAATTACAATTCTATACAAGTCAATAAATGTAAATGAATATGTTAATAGAAGTATATTTAATTATTTGAAGTATTCTTAGTATGGAATACATGTATTTTAAATAAATTATGGCATAGTTTTTTAAATCCCAGGCAGGATATTTTCCTTTACAGACATTTAGAGATACAGATTTATTTTATAATACAACATTGTAATGTTGTTTACATTATACTGATTTCATGATAATACGGTTTTGGTGTTATATACACTTCTAGCAAAGTTCAAGGAGTGTAAATGGGAAAAACACTGTACCCGCATTTGCAAGGAGGTTATGCATTTAACAGCTTGACTTAACCAGGTTACGTCTGGTGTTTAAAATGGATCATGGGCTCAGTCCCTGATGTTTGTAGAATCTCATCACACTCGTTCATAACATTGTGTTTTGTGAGCCAAAGGAAAAGGCAAGAGTGCTTACCATGAAGTCATTATTAAAACATCATCCTGGAAATTACGGTCGCCTTATTTTATCTATCTGTGTTGTGTCATCTTCATGCATGATTGACAAGAGCTACAATTAGCTCAGAGTGCCAATTGCCAATTAAATGGCTGTAATGGGAGATGGTATCTTCTGTGATGTTGATGGGAAATGGAGTCCAAAATGACATTGATGACAGGAAATTGAGTCAGCAGCGAGCCTGTTGGGAAATGTGGTTTGAATAGTTGGATCCCTTTGCACAAAATGTGTTTGAGGTGCACACGAGAGACGCCATGATCCTGTTATGGTCACTGGTTCACACACACTCGAATTCTCAACCCACCTTGAGCCCCTTATCACATGCTTTATGTCTCTGTCCATACCCATGTTAAACCCCGCTGATTGCCTTTATCCTCTCTCCCTTTCCAGAACCGTCTCTCACACTCCTGTCTGTGTCCAGTTGGTGTGTAAATATGCCGTTGGCGTCTAAGCCTGATGAAAGGTTAACCTGCTGCACTGAAACATATTAACCCTTTAGCCTGTGTCCTGCATCAGCATCCTGGAAGATCTCAGTCTCACTCTCGCTTTCAAATCTTAGCACAGAGTTACCATGGTTACCTTTCACCAAACTTTCTCTTGACAGGGATATCCATTTCATACAGTACCTCTATCCCATAGTGCTTTTCACACACAAATACACAACATTTAGAATTTCAGCTGCCGGTAGATCAAGTGTGAACATTTTGGAAATGAACCAATCAGTCCCTATATACTAAAATGTATTTGAAATGCATTTATTTGATGCTAAGTATACTACAAACACAGTTACATATTTATGTGCTTAATAAAAATACAATGAAATTGTACTTTTAGTATATTAAACTGGTATACTTAGAGTAGATTAAATTGGAATAACTCCCACATAAAATATCTTGCATATAAAGACCAATATTATTTAAAGATCATACAATCCTCATCAATAGTGACATTAATACACATTTTAGGTTATAGAAATGTGCAATGTGCTCCAGTAGTACTCCAGATGAAGTTGAATAAGTCTTGAACGATATGTCAGTAAATATGTCAACAGATTTGAACATTACTTATTATGAAATAAATGTATTTTAAATATATTACTTTTTTGTTTTTGAACAAATATTTTAAGTGAAATGTTTTTGTGAACAAAACATGTATTTTTTTCAAATATGCATTAAACAGATGTAGAAAAATACCTGGATGTCCTACTACTTCTACTACAGAAAATGTTACCATCAGTTGAGGCCATGGGAAGGAGACATGGTTGAACACTGAGAACAGTGATGTTGTTGGTTAGACTTGCTATAATCCGCTGAGGATTATACACACCAAGAAAGATAACTATAACAATAAGTATTGACATCAATGGATGACAATGTGCTGTTTCAAAGTCTGATGAGCTGTGAATATTTTTACTATTCATCAGCAGGCAAAATATTTCTGAAAGAGATTCAAACCATATCGTTCCTCTGTGTCGTTATTATTATTACTGTCAATTGGAGTTCTCTATTCTCACAGAATTATTATTACATTTGTATAGTTATAGTCTTTATAGTTATAGTTAGTTACAGTTATCATCCTTGATGTGAATGGGCCTTATGACTCTATAGGACTCAAAATGATTTAAAATAATGTATTATCATTTAAAGCAGTCCGTAACTTGTTGGGGTTCAAAATGATCTGAAATCAATATTTGAGCAAGTACATAACCAGAAAGTGTTTTAGAACAAATTTAGAACAATAATCATTAGATGACATTAAAAGACTGAATTTCATGATTACAGTGCAGCATCCAAAAACGAGTTAATTGTAATTCTAAATATTTTCCTATCTTGGCCACTATCCTTCAAACCAGGTTTTAACCTATTTTTTCAGCAAGTAAATTGCATTTAAAATATACTAAATGTTAAAATAAAAACTTTTTTGTTTTTGTTTCTATATTTTAACAAGTACAGGTCAGAAAAAGTGTTGTTTCATTAGTTCATTCATTTTTTTTTTAAATTCATCATTATTATTAATCTGTTTATTATTTCTTTCAAAAAGATATCATGGTAAATGATTATGGAACATTATTTGACCCATAATTTTATTTTATTTTCACAAAATGTATTTGAAACATTTGTAATATGCTTTCTACATGTATGCATATACAATTACTTTTGTAGATTGTATCTGTTGCGGACACCAAAATGGGATGTATTGTCTTTAATAAATAAATAGCCCAGTGAAAAATTACATATTTAAATATGTTCTTTTTACACAGTTCAAACAGGCGGATCTAGGATTTTTAGAAGCAGGGGCCACAATGGGGCCACCATTTACAGAGAGCCAAGTTTACCATTCAAGTCTTTGGAAACCTTAACAATAACCTTAAATATTTCTCTGTGTGTGTGTGTGTGTGTGTGTGTGTGCGAATGAATTCATTAAGAATAACATACATAATAAAATATAATACAATATTTGAGGAAAAATGGGCTTCCTGCCAATTTGGAGTTAGTTTTCACACTTTGTTGAATTTTGGGTTCCAACAACAAGAATTTTCATGAGCATATGATAATATACAATATGTACAGCGAAATGTTGTTCTTGAACATTGTAAGAAACTGTACACATCTTTTTGTAAAACAAACAAACAAAAAAGAAAACTACTTTTTTTTGTGACCGCTGCTGAAAATTCAGCGGTCTTTGCTCAGGAGGTTGAATCCATCTACTTATTCGGCAATTACTTACTGACACGCTATACAAGGCTATATACATTATTATTTGGACATGTAACATGTATAAATAAATCTCTTTCATCTTAATTTAAATGATAAATATACTGTACTTTTGTTCAGTATTAGATCATGTTAGTTCTTAATGATGCTACATACTTTTATTTTAATACTACAAATAAATAAGTATATATTAACATTTACATAGTAAATTAAAATTAAATTTATTGTTCTGTGTTGTTAACTATTGTTCAACCTTATTGCAGTGTAGAAATTAAACCGTATGACAATTTTATATTACGATTATAGTGACCAAATTGATCACGGTTATCAGTATTGTTAAAATACTGGAAATGACTAAAAAGTATAACTGTACTGTCGATTTAAAGAAGACACTTGGCAGCTTGTTGTCCTTAAGTCAGAAAAATAGCCACAAGGGCTTGAATTTACAGTTAATAGAAATATTGTTTACATTAAATACCTTGACCAAAAAATATAAATGAGCCTTTTGCTGTCTAGAAACACAATGCAGATAAATCCACAAATCTGACCATGTTCTTTTTCAAATCTGAGGATAACTCTATAACTCTTAAGTTTCATGAAATATTTTTTAGAGCATGCCATGTGATTTTGTTTAGAGTTGACTCTACAATGCTAACTAATAGTTACTCACATTATCCAAGCATCCATGCAGTTTATTGTCTTGTGCTGCCCAAACTGCTTTGTCTCCATGCGCACATTCACACTTCTCCCGGATAGGAGGCTTTTAGATGTCTTTAATCATGATGCTAATGTCTTTTATTTTTATTGAAAACTTTCTGCTTACAGTTTGATCCCACATTTTTTTGGTCAAACTTATTTCATCTCTAAAATTGTTATCAATTGTCTTCCTTTAAAAACAAACATACAAAATAAATAAATAAAACATTCTTGTGGTCTTAAGTCGATTATCTTTCCTGAAGTATTCCACTATTTTCAGCCAAACAGTTGTAGCACACCATTTCTATGTGACGTGAGGATCTTTATCTCACTTCCATTTTAAACAAAATGCTACAGTTTTTCTACATGTCAGTGATGATTCTGAAAGAAAACGCGCTTGGAACCTAATGTTGCTATAGTAACGAACGCAACTTCCACCCGAGAAACCGCGACGCTTTTATTTTAGCAAAAGTTTGCTTTGTAAAGTAGGTTCAACAGCATTAAGTTATTTAGCGCAAATTGTATTATTCAATTGAACTGTGCACATTCGTTTGTACGTTATGCTCTTGCGCCCGCCAATAAATGCACGCCTTTGAATGAGCGGTGTTTTTGTAACGTCTGTTAATGCCAATGACGCGACCTATTTCAGGGTGCCCAAAATAACCTTTAAATCAGTCAGGGCTATACACATGTACCTTCATATTTACATGTAAAGCTTGGCGCTGCACAGGTTGAAATTCAAACGACTTAACGCTAACGTAAACTCGATGAGTGACAGGACAGGGGCACTTCAGGGGCCAATCAGATTTCAGCTGGGGCCGGTGCCCCTCTGGCCCCACCCCTAGATCCGCCACTGAGTTCAAATAACAATAAGTTAATTAAGAGACGTTTTAGTGGTGGTATATGGTGTATATTGCCTGTTTTTGCTCTATTTCGACAACAAAAATAATTCCAAACACAGCCACCATACACAGTTTTGCGTCTCTGACTCTGAGCAATGACGTGTTTTGTTCTGAATGAATTAACCGTTTAAATGATTCCGTTCAATCGCAATGACTCACTTATCAGTGACTTACTGACACCTACTGGTGGTTCTAATTTAACATTTAAAGTATCTTCTGATTTATTTATTTTTTAATTTCAAATGACTATTTAATATTTGTGACCCTGGCCTGGAGCACAAAACCAGTCTTAAGTCGCTGGGGTATATTTGTAGAAATAGCCAACAATACATTGTATGGGTCAAAATTATAATTTTTTCTTTTATGCCAAAAATCATTAGCATATTAAGTAAAGATCATGTTCCATTAATATATTTTGTAAATTTCCTACTGTAAATATATCAAAACTAAGAGCTTAATTTGAACAACTTTAAACGAGATTTTCTCAATATTTGGATTGTTTGCTCCCTCAGATTCCAGATTTTAAAATATTGTCCGATCATAACAAACCATACATCAATGGAAATATTATTTATTCAGCTTTCAGATGATGTATAAATCGCAATTTAGGAAAATGGACCCTTATGGTTTTGTGGTTCAGGGTCACATTTTATATATTATTTATCAAAACATTATTTCTGTATTTGTAACTGCAGGCTAAATGCATTCATGTCAGTGTGTAATACATCTACGCCTCTTCAGATGAAGCTTCTGCGTTTCCTCTGCATTGCAAAGATGAATTTTGTTGATATTTAATTTCCCTGGTAACAGCCTAAATGTGTTATTATTCTAAATAACTGATTCCTTTAATTAAAAACACCTAGTTTGAGATTTATAGGCCCATATCCCAGGTGTGTCAAACTCTGGAGGGTGTTACTGGAGGGCCACAGCCCTAAAGAGTTTAGTTCCAACCCTGCTCCAACACACACCATGTAGTTTTCAAATAAGCCTAAATGATTAGTTTAGCTGTATCAGATGTGTTTAATTAGGGTAATATCTACACTGTGTAGGACTGTGGCCCTCCAGGTACTGAGTTTGACATCTTTGGTCTATCCCATTTTTTCCTCCCTCCCATTGTTAAAATGTAACTAAGTAATTTTTACTCTGAGTAAATTTTAAATGAGCTACTTTTTACTTTTACTTGAGTATATTTTTAAACTGGTACTTTTACTTGTACTTAAGTAAAATTTCAGTAATGTAATGGTACTTTTACTTGAGTAGAATATTTTTGTACTCTTTCCACCTCTGCCGATATATGATGCCGATTTTTTGGGTCGATATGTCTGGCCGATTTTCTTTCTTTCTATTTTTTCTTCATCTCATAAAATCTAAGTCAAGTAATAAGAAGTAAAGTGATACATAAAATTGCTTAAATGAAACATTTATTTATTTAATTTATGTTTAAATTATTGAAAATTTTACTTTATTTGGCAAACAAAGGGAAACAAAGGGAACTTACTATTAAAATTAAAACATGTTAGAAATGTTGTGTGATCATGCCTTAAAAAATAAAGTTTTCATAATTTTAGTAGTAGTAGTGTACATTCTGCTGAACAGATATATCTGCTGCAATGTCTGCTTTTATTTTGACGGGTTGCCGTGAATACCTTTATATTTAGTCTGTATATGATATGAGGATAGTTTTACTCAAATGAACCGGTGAAACGCTCATGAAGTGACTCTCAGAGCAGTTCTGGAGATGTTGTTTGTGTGTTTATGAGATTGAGACGTATTGAGACGTCACACGTGCTGTGTGTGTGCTAAAGGAAAACACGCGTGTCTCTGTCGTCCATTCATACATAAATATGATCGCACACTATGAGTTCATACTCGTCAGATCGCGAAAATCAGTGGGAAATAAATACAAATGATGATTTGGTGTAAGGAAACATTAAGTGAACATGTATACAAATATAAAAACCCTGGCAAAGCTGTATTATCAGTGAATGTGAGCAGAGTACACAGTGCGGAGAGCAGATCACTGAAGGAGATTTTACCAGCGTTGCCCAGATCAGCTGTACCACATCATGTCACAGCACAGCAGCGCTACTGCAAACAGGTACAAGTACAAGTATACTAACTGAGTAAGCACAATCAAATATATTTCAGTAAATATTTAGTTGGTTTTCAGCACTACTTCTGCACAATTAAAGTTCATTAAGCACAAAATTAGTCCAATTTAGCAGACTTTACTTATACCAGTTTACTTTACCAAAAGTACAAGTGCAGGGCATTTTTATTAAGTACATACATATGTAAATGTATTTGTAGTGTACTTAGCATGAAATAAATGCATTTCAAATACATTTTAGAATATTGTTTTTCACTAGGGTATATCTTTATATGTTATAGAACTGTTAATATTATATTACATAAAAGGCCTTCGAGTCAAAAAGGTTGAGAACCAATGCTTTAAGGTGTGAAAGGGAAAAAATGACACAAATCACCTTTAACCTCTCAACGATAATACTCACCCACGCACATGTCTTTCTTTTAGCCCGGATACTGTACACAACCACACAGAGCGGTTGCAGAGCGCCGCTTCCTCCTGAGGGGAAGTCAATTTTAAGACAAGACGATAGCATGGATTCTGGGGGTCTCTTTGATTGAGATACAAAACCTTCTATTATAACAGCTGTAATAGAGAGGCTTTACATTTAAGATCCCATCACGAACAATACACATACTGCAGCGAGAGAAGCAGCGTAAACGTGAACATACTCCCCCCTGCACGTCTGCCAGCTGATGCGAAAAAAGCCTATTCTATTTTTACTTCAGAGTTCAGTCCAGCAACTGTGTTTATTCCTTTTAGAGGGGATGTTTGAGGTGGTACGCCACAGATGGGGGAGGGGGGGGGATTCTGAAAAAAGGGATTCTGCCGTGTAAGCAAAACCCCAGAGATAACCCATTCATCTGCTGTTATACAACAAAACATGTGGACCTATGATGAAAAATTGTAATTATTGATCGGGCAGATTGCCATTGACAGATGCACTGGCACAACAACAATGTGTATGTTGAGCTGTTATTGTTTCCCCTGTAATACAATTGTGACAATTAATTTTAGTGGCTAACACACTGGGTGGCTGCACTGTTTCAGCCGAGACAAGAACACTGCAGTTAGGAAAAGTGGAGTTTTTACAGAACAAGGCATCAATAAAGTGTTTGTGAATCACTGGAAATAGGCATGATAACATATAGAATAGCCTCTGGCGTTCAGTGAGCATTATATCTAAAAATATCTGATGATCAAGTTATCTTGGTGTGAAAAGCTGAGATCAATGGTGCAAGTAACACAAAACGCTGCTGATCCTCAGCGTTGCCATGATGTTAATGAAATGTAACTAAATCCAATAACTGGGCCATACGTTCCTCACACAGAGCTGTACAGTGCGTTAACCAGGCTCAGCAGTCGGCTAAGTACCTTATCATCAGCACAGAGAGTGAGCAAGCTAACATAAACTCCACACAAACTCTAGAGCAGCCGTCACCATTGGAGAAAGACTCTGATTATCCAAACATTACGGAAAAGAAAAGCCATACATACTTAAATCTCTACTCAGCGTAAAGATGGATTTATTTGAAACGGCAAGCGTTTACTGTGTATTCGCATAGAGTGGTAATTCCAAAATAGAAATTAGTTAAAGGCTATCTGATGGTTTTAGCATGTAATTGTAATTATAAAGACATGATGACCCTGGCATGACTTATAAAACTAATTTAATGCTTTATTAATAAAGACACCGATTAGGGATATCAGTGCACTGCTAAAGTGCTTAGACAACCTACAAAATTAGAATTGACATTTCAAATGATGATAATAATAATAATAATAATATTGTAAAAATTCTGTCGCTGGTATCTTAATGTTGAAGCATGCATATAAATCTTTCATTAATTATCAAATTGAGAATTAAAAGCATCCTGGGTCTGCATGAATGTCGTCATGGTGCTAATAGTATAGAAATGAAAAAAGCTGGGACTTATCTAGGAGTCTAGGATCTAGACTCTTTGGTGCGAGTGGAGTTTCTAGTGGCACTTGCACATCCTTGATACTAATCTACAGGTCAATTTTCTGACCAAAAATTACAGAGCACAAAACACCCGCAGGATTTTTTTCCCCAGATCTGCTCCTGGAGTAAATGTGCCTGATGTCCTTTACTGACAGCAGAAGGTTCACACTGCCAGTCACTCAAGATGACCACAAGGAACTCATTTCTGTGTGATTGAACTTTGTAACAGGTGCGTATGTTTGTGAATCCGATGCTTTTTAAAAGACAGATGAAAGTAATAAAAGCTTACTGTCAACAGGTTGGATGGATGGATGGATGGATGGATGGACACTGGATGTATGGATGGATGAATGGATGGACACTGGATGGACACTGGATGGATGGATGGATGGACACTGGATGGATGGATGGACACTGGATGGATGGATGGATGGATGGATGGACACTGGATGGATGGATGGACACTGGATGGATGGATGGACACTGGATGGACACTGGATGGATGGATGGATGGATGGATGGATGGATGGATGGATGGATGGATGGATGGATGGATGGATGGGTGGATGGATGGATGGATGGGTGGGTGGATGGATGGATGGATGGATGGGTGGGTGGATGGGTGGGTGGATGGATGGTGGGTGGATGATGGATGGGTGGATGGATGGATGGGTAGGTGGGTGGGTGGATGGATGTATGGATGGATGGACGGACGGGACAGACGGGCAGGAGATGAATGGATGGATAGATGATGGATGGATGGATGAGACGGACGGGCAGACGGCAGACGACGGACGACGGAATGGACGGACGGATGGATAGATAGATGGATGGATGGATGGATGGATGGATGGATAGATGGGTAGATGATGGGTGATGGATAGATGGATGGATGGATGGATGGGTAGATGGATGGGTGGATGGATGGACATGCACAAGTCTTCATTAAAATACAACCATCACCAAGTGTGATACTGTTAAAAAAATGTATAGCCTGAATACATCGTAAGTCGCTTTGGATAAAAGTGTCTGCTAAATGCATACATTTAAATGAAAATGTGTGAAGTTAATAGATTCAGTATTAGTGAGCTAGATTGGGTTTATTAAAATAATGCAATTTTTAG
Organism: Gymnocypris eckloni scoliostomus; assembly: GCA_027564155.1. NCBI lineage: Eukaryota > Metazoa > Chordata > Actinopteri > Cypriniformes > Cyprinidae > Gymnocypris > Gymnocypris eckloni. The sequence continues at coordinate 30,574,611 of CM050415.1, read as the reverse complement.
TAAGGTTAAGTAACCGTCAAATGTATGATTGTATTTTTGTTTTGTTTTAATTGACAATGTTATATACAATGTTGACAAACATTTACAATGTTTCACACCATCAGCCTTTTTTGTATCCAAAAATGTCCCTGAATACTTGATACATAGCGTGCCTGTTTTTCTAGAAATTAAATGTTTCAATCCAGCTCGCAAGCTCAGGATGCAGGTGATTTATTAATTTTTTTGGTTCTGCATGAAACATAAATGAATAAACAGTAAACATTTAAACATTTATCTTTGTAACTTGGTATGTATTAATACCAAGTTCAAATCAAGAACAGCATTGCTAAATAAATGTTTTATCCAATGTTTTATCTATTTCTAGGAAGAATGAAGCTCTATCGTGCTAATGTAATGTGAAGCGTAGCAATATTTTATTTTTAGGCAGTCACACGGGAGAGTGGCTGACATGGTTTTTTTATTCTGTTGCTTCACTATGGGCAGCCAAAAGTGCATCCGTCAGTACTCAACCACAATAAGGTCTGTGTTACAACTCGTTTTTAACTTTTCTCTCCATTATTTATCAATACAGTAACCTCAAAGAGGAGCTGCAGTCTTTCTGCACGCCTTAGGTTACAAAGTCCTCCGATCTTTGCTGCAAGAAGTGTGTGCTCAGCCTCATTTTCACCCCCATCTTGTTTCCCATTATTGTTCTGGTACAGAGATTTCAAACTGCCATGCTGAATCCAAGTAAAACAGCCTCAGAGATGCACTGAGCCAAGACTTTTACATAAATAAATGTGCTCGTTGTAAATGTGCCCATTTTAAAAAGACCAGATATCACATATCGAACCAAAAGGCTCTCATTTTATCAAGCTGTCAGTTTAAATAAAGAAGCTTTACTTGTGTATAATACTTTCCAGTTGCTTCTACAGTTGTTTGTTTAGGGTCTAGACTTCAAAGTGATTTAAATAATTAAAAAACTATATGTAACATGCAAAAGGCTTGATCTTTACCTAATAGTTTGCAAGACAAGCTTTCAAACTAACTTGACAACACTCTTAAATATACCATTTAAAAATGTATTAAAATGTATAAAACATAAATAAATGCAATAAATGATCCATTAATTCAGAGGAACATACTAAAAGAATTTACATGCAAAATAAATGCCAATATTATAATTTTTACACGTTCATAATTGCATCCTCTCTGACATGAAAAAAAAACATTTCAACTCAACATTTAAGAACATTTTAGCCATCTGCGAACAATACAACTGTTTAACCAAAGCAGAGTCACCATGATTTTGCCAGACAGACATGTTCCTGGATCAAACTTTTTTGTTGATCCTGGATCAACCTTATTGTCCAAAACATAAACCAAACCCTATCCCTACCCCTAAACCTAACCCTACCCATAATTTATCCCTAAAATCAGAGGGAAATGATAGCTGAATAACAAAGGTTTAGAAGCACCTAACTGAAGTTGCAAGGCAAAAATTTCCTTTAAACTTGTCCCTCAATTCTGATCTCAATTCAAGGATGTTGATCAAGGAACATGTTGCACTTGGTGAAATCCTGTTCACCTTAATCCGAGCGCAAGACTTGAACTAATGAATGAGGTTTTGACGTCACGTGCCTACATACCACACACACTCCTCCACACGCATGCATAGAGCTTGCACAATGTGGCCGGCTCCAGCGGTCAGAGACATGACTAATAGTATGCTAAATCGCCTGCTTTGTGTTTGCTGTGTAGTGGCTGATTTATGTGTAGGCTCGGGGGAGAGAAGCCCCCCAGGTTATTGAAATATTCTACGTGGGGTGTGAGGCTGAATGTTTGTACAGGTAAATCGATAGTGGCAGTCAATATCCTACCCACGGCTAAGCGAGTCGAGAGGGGCGAGCAGGGGACGCCACCTGCCCACCGCCGTACAGGTCACATCACGTATCGCAGCAAATTAATCCCGACCACCATTTTACTTTCACACTTTATTTTTACATGCCAGAGTTAAAGCTGCCGTCTGCCAGGGACATGACATGATCTGTGCGCGGCCGTATTCGAGTGGTCTGTGAGAGACTGCGGGGCTGGATGAGATCTGATGGGATGTGATTGGGAATGATGGGGCTGCTGATGGTAGAGGAGAGATCCTCCTCGCATGTGTCATAAAGTTTTAGCGCTCAGCCACGGCATGGATTTGTACAGTGATGTTACGGATCGGGATGAAAGATGACGTGTGGGACCGTACGACAGTACGCATATATGTACCTGCGGGGCACTTTGAAACCTCGAGTGTGCATGGGAATACAAGTCGTAAGTATTCTGTGATCCTCATCCAATCAGATGTTAAGTACACACAGACACTCTAAGATCATAAGCGCATGTGTACAAAGCACTCTCTCACACATTCATGCAAACACTCCTTCCTAATTTACTCACACTAACAATTCCTCTTTGAGACTACTGATACTTCCTGTCTGACTGCATTTTCATTTCTCCTCGATAGGATGCAACTGGAGGGTTGATGTTTGGCCTCTATGTATGAGGACACTTATCAAAATAAATAAACATGCTGCTGTGAGCATGTAGGAAACACTACTGTTGCACATATAACATATATGAAATAACCTCCGTGTATACCATACATGATCACCCTGTAGCAGATCTATACAGGTGGAGCTGGGGAAGGTGGAGGGTTTCTGAAGTGCGCTGCAACTGCTACAGCAAGCACTAGCCATGTATTTGAATGACGAGCAGCAAGCTCATTGGCCGCTAAGGCGACAGAAACAATCAGCTGCACCATGAGTAATGATGTGATTATATCAGACTGAGTTAGAGTTCGGCCTGCGCCATTTAGAGTTTCATGACAGAACATATTTACTCAGCAAGGACACATTCAATTGATCAAAAGTGACAGATATTTATAACATTACAACTGATTTCTATTCTATTCATTAAAAAAACTCCAGAAAAATTATCCTGGTTTCTACAAAAACATTAAACAGCACAACTGTTTAACACTGATAATAATGTTGCTTGAGCATCAAATCAGCATATTAGAATGATTTCGAAAGCATCATGTGACAATGAAGAGGTAATGGCTTCTGAAAAAATATTGATATTTCACAATATTACTGTTTTTGTTTTATTTTTTATCAAATTAATGCAACTTTGGTGAGACGTCTTATATTATGCAAATATATTTGCAAAATGTGCATAATATATTGTGCAAAAAACAATAATTAAACGCAGTAGTTTAAGTCAATGCCAAAGTAAGGTCTTAGTAATGGAGAACAATTTAAAGCCTTTTGCAGCTAAAGAGATCATTCACACAAATACGATGACAGAATTTTAATTATTGGGTGAACTCTTCCTTTTAAACAGTATTCCTAGTATTTCCAGTCATTAAGTTTATCTAAAGGATTACTGATTTAAACTAATCTATTGTGGGGTTCATTTTAAAATTAGATTGTACTGCTAGAATGTGTAGTATACATGACAAAGTGAACTTTAAGCCAATTATTATTGCTCACCCTTCATGTAACAGCCACTAAACTCAGCACAGTCCTTCAGTCTGTTCTGCCCTTTCTTTTCTAAAGGACAAATAGTTTTACTAGTGGTTGATAAAATATCCCACAACCTTTCATTGGAAATGTCTGACAGTATTCCCAAAAGCTTTCAAGCTACAGTTGCTTAGACTACTTTGATTCAATACGCTGTATTTTCGAAATCATGAAACTCACAATTTTACCTTAATGATAGTTTTGCCTCAGAAAACGATGATGCAACAAAATTATATTTTATGTTGATATTATGCAAATAATAAAAAATATGTAAGGCCATTCAATAAGGTAAAATATTGGCAATTCATCTTTTTTGTGTGTGCACCTGACATGAATACATTTAGTTTATTTTTAAGGAAAGAAAAACCTCATAAAAAATTGCTTTTTATCTTTCATTAAAAAACAACATTCAGTCCTCAAGGCTTTTTAAACTTTCAGGCGAGATTTTGTTAGTCTTGCCGAACTTTACTTTTCTAGTTTACTCTATGTTGCTGGGGTAATGCAGCCAAAGTATTTCTCCGCTTGACTATCTCTGCAATAAAAGAGCTTTTGTGAAGCGAAACACCCCTAGGTTGTGAGACATATATACACGTGCTTCTGGCAAACAATTAATTGGCACTTTGCGGTGCTAAAAGTGTTGATACACTTGATTCCTGTTTGGCTGGGAGGGGAGCAGAGCAGCAGCTATTAATCAGAGTGGCTCTCAGCCATTTACAGAAGCATGTAAACTATCACACTGTTGCAGTAGTGGTGCAGCCGCAGCCTTGCAGCTCATCTTAGCGATCCGTGTTTCCAGGGCCTTCTGTGAAAACTTACTTCAGCACTTTTGACCAGCTCTATCTCTTTCTCATTCCTCTCACTCCTGTGATTTCATGTGGCTCTGCAGGCTAGAACCATGCAGACTCAGTATGTCTAGGTGTGGATGCATCCTCTTGTCAAACCAATCTGTCTGTCTGTCTGTCTGTCTGTCTGTCTATGTCTGTCTGTCTGTCTGTCTGTCTGTCTGTCTGTCTGTCTGTCTGTCTGTCTGTCTGTCTGTCTGTCTGTCTGTCTGTCTCTGTCTGTCTGTCTGTCTGTCTGTCTGTCTGTCTGTCTGTCTGTCTGTCTGTGTGTCTGTCTGTTCGTCTGTCTGTCTGTGTATGTCTGTCTGTCTGTCTGTCTGTTCGTCTGTCTGTCTGTCTGTCTGTCTGTCTGTCTGTCTGTCGTGTCTCTGTCTGTCTGTCTGTCTGTCTGTCTGTCTGTCTGTCTGTGTGTCTGTCTGTGTCTGTCTGTGTATGTATGTCTGTCTGTCTGTCTGTCTGTCTGTCTGTCTGTCTGTCTGTCTGTCTGTCTCTCTGTCTATCCGTCTGTCTGTCTCTCCGTCTGTCTGTCTGTGCATGCGTGCATGCGTGCGTGCGCGTGTGTGTGTGTGTGTTCCCTGAATAAACATGTTGGTGAGTTTCTTAACATGAGCCATCATTCATTAGAGTTTAACCAAATAGTTCAACTGAAAATGATACTTCTGTTATCATTTACTAACCCTCATGTCTTTCCAAACCTGTGAACTTTTTTTCTTCTGTAAAACATGAAAGACATTTTCAATAATATTGTTGTCTATACAACAAAATCATCAGACTCTAATGTTGTTTTGGACCCCACTGACTTTCATTTTATGGAAGAAACTATTTGAAACACAGGGTGAGTAAATAATGTCAGTCTTTTTTGAGTTAAGTGTGTAATTTCACCACTAGCAAACAGGAAATTTAAATACAATGATTGTTTCCAAACAGGTTCCTGCCCCAAGCGTATAGTGAATTGAATAGTTATTATTTACTTTCTTCTTAATGCCGTTGGAGCAACTATGGCTATATTCATGGTGAGAACCAGTTAATCCATACACAAGTCTATCTTATACACAAGTCTGTCTTATACACAAGTCTGTCGTACACACAAGTTAGGGGAGGGACCATTGAATCTTCACCTATCCTGCATGTCGTTGGGCTGTGGGAGGAAACCGAGTACCCACGCTGACACAGGGAGAACATACAAACTCCACACAGAAAGACCTCCCTCCCGGTCCCTGCCGGGGCTCGAACCGGGGACCTTCTTGCAGTAAGACAACAGTGCTAACCACCATCCACCTATTTTTATGTGCATTTTGGGATATCACATTAAAAAATGTTGGATGGAAAAGCCAAAATGTGCATATATTCAGAAAATGTGCGTGTAAAAAAAATTACTTAATCGAGGTGGATACATTTTGATCAAATAAGAAAATATGCACAAACTATGATGGAAATACATTTAGCAAATAATTTCCTCAAAGCGCATAAAACAATGAATATGACTGTGCAATGGGATGGCATAACTGGACTATCCAGCGGACCGATGTCATTGAATAGCGTCTGAAATGCTGTTCATTCTGAAATTGGCGCCGGTTTATCAGGAAGTTACGTTTTTTCTCTTAATTTCACTGGATGGAAATGTGCTTTATTCGCAAATGTGTCATTCCAATTCGCACAAAAGTTAAATTTGCAAATCTGGATAGAAACAAAGCTATGGATTATTTTATTTTCCTGTTTATTACTGTATTGAACGCGCTATATAAATAAATGTGACTTGACTAGAGTACTTGCAATTGTCCACTGCACATTAAACTAGAATAGAGAGGTTTTAAATGTTTTTTGAACACACACACACACTTTAGCCCCAGTCTTAGAAGGTCATAAGGCTGCACCCCACACTCTCGAGTGACACCATGACTAATACATACACAGACACAGCATCTATGACAAACATGATAAAAGTGTGGTGAAAAACTCGCTGACAAACACCTCCAGATCCACATCCCCATGGAAACGCTGACACATACTGACTGATGGATGTCTCCATGGATACCTGTCACCGTGGAGACAGACACCATGTCTCTCTCAGTGCAGTGCCATCAGAATCAAAGTGAGCGAGTGAAGCAGCAGGGAGGGATGGACATGAACAGAAGAGAGCAGAAGAAAAGCTGCGTATATCTGACAGCCAATGCTGCAGTGTTTCTTTGGAGGTCTCCTCCTTCATGCGAACCTGTCGGCTTGTTGCACTGTTTTGCAGGTGGACGTATTAATCTCTGTCTTTAACTCTTTTCGGTTTCCCTCCTTTCTCATTCAACTCTCTCTCCAGCCCTCCTTGGCCTTCACTTCAGAGGCGTGGCTTTGGACGGGCTTATTTACCACCCGATAGAAAATCCATTCAATTACAGATTTAGCTTGTACATTTTTCCCAATTGATTATTGGCTATGCAAGTGTCGACAGTCAGCACTGCATGACTCAGTCCAAGACTTTCGATTCGGCCCTTGTGGTTGATTTAAAACCTACTAAGCATAGTTAAATATAAAGTTTTCCTTCAACGAAGAAAGTATGCAAATGAATACTGGGAAACTGGATTTAAACCTAAGAATCCCCATATGCAAAGTAAAAACCTAATCCAGGGCTCAACCATATGGATTATTTTCTGCGGGTCCAGTCGTAGTTTTTAAAGTAGTTTTCCAATTCAAACTTCCAATGCCAACATTTCCACCTGCACCTCAATACAAGGATCATCAATTATAAAACATTTGAACAATGCAGTTTTGTGTTTGGTGGAAATCATATTTTCATTAAATGATAAGGCTACTAAAAGTTTTTTGTTAAAATTATAATCATTTAATTTGCTTAAATTATTAAATTTAAAAAAAATGTTCCTTAAAAAAAGAAAAACTTATACAAATCAAAAATCATACAGCTTCAATGTAACTTGACAAATTCACAAATGTGCTTTTGATGTAAAACAAATACATAAAGTATGCAATTCATACTGAAGCTTTCAAAATTATCGCAGGGTCACTTTTGCTATTTTGACAAAAGCTCATGTTAGCAGTTAGGAAACATTGTCTATGTGACAAATCAGAAGAATTTACAACAATTTTGTAGAAGACCTAATTTTTGCAAGGTTTACGAGGTATACAATGGCTGTACTTGAATGTACTAGAAAGCACTGATCCGAAAGGTCCAAACTCTCTCACAATGGTCCTGAACCATCAGGCCATGCTTATTTATGATTATGGGCTTTATGATTTCTGCGATGCGGAGATGAAATTTACTGCATAACGCGGAATGTCATGGAATTTGCCACATTTTGGATGAATAAATCCAAAGTAAGTCAGTACACTTAAATCAAATTGTGATATGGACTAGTGTCTCTGAATATTAAGCCACAACAATACCATATAATATGAATATGAGTCTCTGTGTGAATGAACAACGCAGGTGCACGGTTTCGTTTACTACACACACACTGAAGTGCGTCGCTGTCAGTGTTTTCAGCCTCTGCCGCCTCATTTTATATAAACACATAAATTACATCTAGAACTACCCCTAGAGTCAATTCATGAGCATTTGTTTCTTTTTAGAAAAACTACCATCACATCATATAAAAACCAAAACTTTAAGGTCCTCCCAGCAACCTGTCAAAATAAAAGTTCAGTTTAACTTGAAGAAACTGTGACAGAAATATATTACTTAATTAGTACTGCTACTAATAATAAAATGATTAGTAGTTATTAATATTTAGCAACCAGAAACATTATTTATATATATATTTATTTAAAATTGAATGAAACCATTCAAATAGAATCCATAATGTTTAATGGAAAATGCTGAATTTGGTCAAAATAAAACTGAATTTGAGGGAAAAATGTATTTCATAGGGCCTTTTGTTAAGCATTTAATACATTTCTGTAAAATTGCACAAGTTTAATGATTTCAATTAATTAGAAATATGTTTTTATTCATATTTTTTTAACCATTAAAACAAGAGTCTAGAAAAATGTAAATGGAGAAAACGGAATCCAGATAAATAAACATGGAAAAACATTATTTAGAAAAAAATAAAATGGAATTTGGGAAAAAATTAAATGGATTTCATAGGGCCCTACTTACTGTTGAGCTCTATTACCTCTAGACCAACAAATCCAGTCCAGTTTTTAAAACTAAGTGACTGCTGAGCATTTAAGTGAATAATTTGGACTGCAACAGTAATGCTTCACAAATTTGGTAATGGTAAAATCATTTTTCATGGCAAACTTTACAATTTTCTTCAACTGAATTTTATTTCCTCTTATATTAACTTTAGTTGCCCACACCGAAGTCATCTTAGTAACATCTTCTCTGCTCTCCAGACCCTTTGAAACTCCCTATAGCTCCTGGCAGCCTTCTCTTCAATGTTCTCCCTCCATCATTCTCTCCCACACTGGGTGAAATGGAAGCACGCTCTGAGAGCCTGGGGTTGCTATAGTAACAGGCTCACTCACCATCTTGCATGTCACCATCACATGAGCTCCAAACGACCGTAGCCCAACTCCGAGGCTATGTGGCTGGGACGGCTCCATCACTCTGCTCTGGGGATTCAGAACCCCACCTGGGACTCCCTGTGTCTCTCTCAGCGCTGCCACTGCTGCTACATAGGGTCGTATCTACACAGGGAGAGATGACAAGGTCGACCAAATAATTAACGAACGGGCAGCTTAATGAAATAAATAAATCCACACGCCTGAGTCAACTCTCTGTAGACTTCCAACACCCACAACAGGGCTCAATAATAAGCATCTTTTTTATTTTTGGCCCGGGTTGTTCAAGTCAGATTTTTACTTGCCCTGCCAACATTTATACTGGCAACCCCACAATTCAATAAATAGCTATGCTATTTTTAGCCCAATATTTTAATGTGTATTAGAATATATATTTTTCATTAAAATATTTAATGTTTTTTGTGACAAAACATATAAAACTGACAAAAAATAAAAATATAAAAGTTAATTCAAAATATGAAACTATAATAATGTATAGCATTATTTAGGATTACTAATATATTATTAGTATTAATCCAAAATAACGCTGTAATGCATTCCATTATGGAGCCAGGCCTGAACGTTTAAATAACCAATAATAATAATAATAATAATAATTATTATTATATTATTATTATTCGTTTTTTCATTTTATTTATTTATTTTGGACTGGGTTGGCCGAGTGCAATTTTCACTTTTATCCCCAAAATTAAATAAATAGTTATTTTAGTCACACATTTTAATACGCATCAGAATATATTTACATTTTTCATCAAACATATTTTAAGTTTTTTGTAACAACAACAAAACAACTCAACTATGACAGCAATTGAATAAATACATTTCTCATGGAAGAAATAAATTCATAATAAATAAATAAATTCATAAAAATCTATAATTTTCTACCCATTTTTGAAGGATGCTTCCAAGACACTCACTTGCTAAATAACTACTTTAAATGATCCTAATTCACACCAAAAATGTGTAAAACATGTCAAAAATCTAAATGTTTAAGTTTACAAGGCATAGAACACATGTAGAAGCTCAACAAATGTAATGTGCAGTGACAGCGCTGCACTGGCCCGATAGAGAAACTGACAGTTTCATCAACTGGCTCAAAACTCTCTCACACTTGCCCCGGGCCATTAGGCCATCCTTATTTGTAGAGGCCTGCACAGGATCACTGAGAACCCAAGAGAGCGAGAAAGAGACGTACATGTGTGGGTGAAGGAATAAAGGCCAGCACATTCGCATGATGGCACTCTGCATAATCACTCTAAACATGGAGCCAAGGCACTGATTTATCACCGAAACAGGGCTGACGTCACAGCACGGACACTTCTATCTTGCGCTACCTTGTTCTACCCTTCACTAGCTTTCTTCTTTTGCCCTTCATTCTGTCTTTTTCTTTTCACATCACTCTCACATGAAGACAGGGAACTCTAATTTTCACCACTTTCATAAACACCTCACTCTCTTAAATCAGAATAAATGTAATTGAGTACATTTTCAATTCATCTCTTTCTCTGATGGACCTATGTGTAGCTCATATTTCTATGGCACAGTGAATATTGTTGGGAATGTAGAAACCATTTTTATTATGTTAAAAAAAATTCAACATCTGCATTGTTCTGCTGATGCAGACAGGAACGTGTTTTCTACTAAAAGTCAATGTGACTAATTCCCAGTGAAACAGGGTACTAAACAAGCAGAAATTAAGAATGGGACATGATTTCATCCATTGGGAATGGATTGGATTGTGAAACTAAAACAGTTCAAATCAGATTTGTTTTATGTAGTAAAATAAAACATGAAAACATGAAGCTGAAATAAAATGATTAGATGAAAACCTTAACGTTGTAGGCTAAATGAAAATTTGAAATACTAACATTACTAAAACAAATTTCAAATAAAAGTTCATTCAAAACATTAATAAACAATATTAGTACAAACATAATAATAAAATAATACTATGTTGCATTTAATTATGGAGCCAGACCTGAATGTGATGCCTAAATATTTCAACAACTCTGTTCAAAAAGGAAAGTTCTGTCAGATTAAGTCCATGTTACTAAATAAAGGATTACACATCCTACACAGATTTTATTCTTTAAAAAACAAAAGACATGAAACTGAACAATAAAACAAGGAACACACAATAAAGTAAAGCTTGAATTAAATGTGATGAGAGAACCACAAACACAATTACAAAGAGATGCCGTTAAATGCGATAAACTTTCTGGTTGCGCATAACAACAAACATTTGTGAATGAATGACTCTTCAGTTCTTTTTAATGAATCAACCAAAAAGACTAAACAAATCATCTAAAACTCATTAGTTATCAGTTTGAATCTGTCTAATGACTCAGGGAATGACTGAATAAATCAGGGTGTTCTACTCAAGTACTAAGAGAATCTTAAACTGAATCTTAAAGGAACCTGAATAATTACATTCCTTATGATTCCCTGCTTTAACTGTGAAAAACGTGCATAATTCAAGGTCCTTCCTATGAATTCAAATCTTCCTTTGCGACTACTTCCTCCCACCCCAGAAGACGTTCCCCAAGCACACACAAACACACCTCGTGGTGACCACCACTTCACAGTAAATAAACTCTCCCCCCAGGAAATTGTCTGCTTAAAGCCTCACGGAAAGCAGCACAGATGAGGCTCCGAATGCAGGACTAATCAGACACCATCATCATCATCATCGCGATATACTGTATTCTGACTGGCCTGCTTTGTAAGACACAAAAGCAGGCACACGTACATGCGCACATCTACAACAGGAAAATCCCCTTAGCCTGAGTCTACACTGTTGCGCCGAGCCCTCCTCCTGCCCTGGCTCACTTATTCCTCCGGTGACCCGAATCAAACTCCTTCCAGATAGTGTGGCTCAATGCGGCGGCACCGCCATAGTGCTTTCATTGCGAGGTCACTGAAGCCTGAATTCTCTCATTACCAAACTGCCTCTCCAAACACATGAGCTAACCATAGCCTGACCACTTCCATTACCCCAAGTCAGCTTTACTCACACATGATCGAGCCATTGTCTGACCACCCTTACAAGTCAGGCTCTGTCTGTTTAGCCATGAAGTAAGCAGCTCCTGACAGTCTCCATTGGGGATTATCAATGTGACAATCCATTACCTATATAGCATCATATTACGGCCGCCTTTAAAAATCGATGACTTATGAACACATGGCTGAATCTTAGGTTGACTTGCAGTTGACCTGGGGCTTTTGCCAATATGCGTTTGGATCATGGCTAAAACACTTCCAGATGTACAGTTCTTCGTGTTTTGAGTCAAACATGATGGGCTAAACATAGAGCCATCACTTGCAGTTAGCATTAGTCACACTTGGATAAACAGCATGGCTGCAGTCACTACAAACACATTGCACAGAGTATATGTTCTGAAAGCATCTCGGCCGGCGAGCTTTCTTCAAATAGCCATGCAGAGGCCAGCATCTGTCATGACTCAACTTATTTTATGAAGCGAAAACCTCAAAATATGCCATGTGTGACCTTAAAATCCCTCCATGTATTCTTTCTCTCTGAACAAAACAGAGCTAAATGCTCATTTTGTTCACCTTCCAACAACACCAGTAGCGCTAAACCCACTTGCGTGAACCAAGTCGTAAAAAACTGCTAATGAACAGATAATCTAAAAACAGAGATATGGGCTTGCTTTATTAACACACGGCTGCCTATTTCGCCTCAAATCCACACAGACTCATTAATAATCCCTCATGGGCAATTTACTTAACTTGGCACTGGCCATCCGTGCCTATTGTCCGTCTTCGCGAACATGCAATCAATAGCCCCCACCCACCCACCCCTCACACATGACAGACCTCTTGCCCGAATCCATCCATCCCTAAAGCCTTTTACCTCCACATGATCGCACTTCCATCGCTCCAGTGGGTTTCCAGACCTCACCACGGGAGACTCGAACACCACGAACGCTTCCTGCCTTGGGAGATATTTCCACTCTTTCCAATTGTCACTTCGGGGATGGATTACGGTATTAATTTTATATCGCTAACCACTGCCATTCCTTACTGACAATTACTCAATAATTAAAGGTCTGAGTGACAGTCTTCATTGTTCCCCTGAAGGACCAGCACACAGGCCTGGACTGGGGAACTCAATCAAAGCAATCATGGCTAATTATTCCGTGGCCCTCTTCCTCCACGCCCCCACTCTGCAAGGAGAGCGAAGGAGGCCAGAATCAGCACTATGGATGGGTCAGTGCTCACACGACTCAATCCGCCTCGTTTATTGGTTTTGAAAGCGGACCAGAGCATGCAGAGTGCTCACCACGTCACTTCAACCCGGCATCTGCACACGCAAGGTGACATGCGATGATTTATACCAAGCCATCTCCATATCGACGGAGATGCCTTGGATTGCTAAGTTAAGCAGTGGTCAATTCAGCAGTCCAGCCATCTCTACAATGAAGCCTGCAGATGGCCTTATCACGATCCAGCCGAGAGCGGCGTGCCTTGAATGCCACTAAGGCGTTTTGCATGAAAAGTCTGGCTTCTGGCTCTCGGATCGCTCGAAAGCGTTTCAAGCAAAGAAGGCGTCTAAGAAGGGCCATCCTTCTCCCTCGCTTAAACAAGGAGATTTATATTTCATGTGTGGTGCATTAAAATAAGACAGAAGTGTCTCGCACTTGTCATGATGGTGTAACTGTTGTCCCTAGATATCACTTTAGACTTATTCATTACACTTTTATAACTTTGCTCAATGTCATAATTCAGCCAGCCAGTAGACATAACACATAGCAAGATGCATTAAACATCCTGCTCTGGCGTAGTGTTATACGACCTTGAATACTGACTATGAGTACGGCCAGTAAAGAGGCGTCTGTGCCATTCTCTCCAGGGGAAATCGTCCGGCAATGTAATGGCTTAAAGATTATGGGAGATAAAACTAAAATTCAACACAGGCTCTGATTTTTGGCTTCAAACAATGGTCTGTGGAAGCACTTAGCCCGCCGACAATGCCTGCTTTTCATAAACCTGCTTTGGACTGAGCTGCAGTCTTACAATCAACAGTATCATACTGCAAAATTTCTCTGCATGTCATCAGCCAGAATTTAGCTCCAGATCCCATGGCACAAGAGCACCAAAGACTAGTGGATGGCTAACATCATCCAACACGCTACAAAACCCTCCCACGCCCCTTCTGAATTAGAAAACAGACCTTTATTGTTATGCAGCGGATATTCCAGAAAAGAAAACTGAGTTAAGGTGATGTGTCACCTGGCATGTGCTGGAAGCAGCCTATGAGGCAATTTAGCCCAGTGGAGTGTGTGTGTGTGTGTGTGTGTGCATGTGTGATCATTTCTGTGAGTCATCTAAATTTTTTGCAAAGAGACAGGTGTGCAGGTGTGCTGAACCATGTCCCATGTGCGAGCATGTGTTTTTGCTTATCATTGTCATTGTCTATGAGTAAACAAGACAGATTTATGACTCTAATAATTAAAGAGCGTTCCGGTTTAATTAATGCATTACTGTACACATCCATCATTAATTTTTACTAATGGAAATATAGGTGAACAAGGGTGAAGTAAAATAAATAAATACAATTTCCAAATGGAATACATTAAGTTTGCTCCCTAGCCATCCAGATCCTATGGGATAAATCGCTTTTTAAAGGAATATTCCAGGATCAATACAATTTAAACTCAGTTGCCAGCATATGTGGGATAATACTACCACAAAGGATTTTGACTTGCTGTTTTTTTGGTTACAATGAGGCATAATGTAAGCGGGATGATTTTTGAGGAACAGCAGAAACGTGGCGCTTATTTTATAAATTAAATCTAATAAAACTTGTGTCTTATTTGAGCTATAAAAACCGTTTACATCATATTTACAGTCATTTTGAGGTTCCATGGCATTTCATTATCATAGTGACAGATCTGTAATATTGCTCAGACGAAAAAAGTGTTTTTCCCCCAGACTAAAACCATGTTAACCGATCTTGTTATCTCGTGGCTATACTATTGAGCTATTTTTACAATCTGAAACATGTACAGATGAAACCCATTCACTTCCATTGCGAATGTCTCACTGTAACCCAGATTTTCACTTTTTGTAAAGAAAAAGGCTAAGCAGAAATTAATTTCTGTGTTAATCATTATGATGCCACAAATGCTCTTGATTGAGCTTTAAACATAATTGAACCTGGAATATTCCTTAAAATGTTTTCAAATATGTTTATGAGGTTTAACAACAAAAAACTTTTTAATATCCAAAAATACACAAAAAAGCTGGCAGTTTCTAGCTGTTTATCCCTCTAATAGATGATCAAGGTTGTAACATGTGCAAAGCTATCATGCAACACTATGCAACAGCACTCTGCTCTCCGCATGCACATAATCTAATCCCACTAAGGCAGCTGGTTCTGTTCTGCGTCTTGTTTTTCCTTGATGTCAACCAACTTTCATCGCCTTCATTTTCTGTGTCTCTCTAAACCACCTTTTAATCATTATCTAATTATTTAGATCTAGATTTGCAGCAGGCGCTGAGGAGCAACTTGCCAAGTTGCAGCCCCTAAGGGTCTGACTGGAGCAGAAGGGTTGAGGGTGCATTGCTTCCTAAAACATGTCTGCATAAAGCCTTCCTCTCTTGACGGCTGATGTCTGTCACTTTTTGACCCACTGAAGTTAAAAGCCGCTTCATGCATTTAAAAAGGCACATGAAAAGCTAAAGTAGTAAGGTGAGGCATCAAAGGTCGACTAGCACACGCACATAAAAGGTATGATTTTAAAGGGCCTTTTAGCTAGAGAAGCTTGAAGCTGATGCAAAAAAAATAAAGCATTAGATCTAATTTATCAGTTATAACTTCACATGCAATATATTGCACAGTCACAGAGAGGAATGGAGCGTGAACAAAGGCATTTAAATGATTATTCATAAAACTTCATGTCACTTTTAAATTTAACACCTGCGTGTTACGAGAACCCATTGGAAAATCCACAGCAGGTAAATGGCTCACTTCAAATCATTCAAGAGGCATTAGAGAGTTATTAACGACCGTTAATTCCAACATGGTGGATGGTTTTTATGAATACAGCCCTGGGTCTGGGTGAGTCCAGAGTTTAAAGGGATAGTTCATGCAAAAATGAAACCGCCGTCATCATTCACTCGCCCTCTTGTTGCTCCTAACCTGTATGACTGACTTTCTTCCACAAACCACAAAACGAGATGTTAGTCAGTCACTATTCATTACAACTGCATCTTTTTTTATCATATACAGTGAAAGTAAACGGTGACTGAAGTTTCTACCTAACAAAAATTGTACCAGCTCTGAGGAGCTCCAAGAGCTGAAAAATGTAAAAGTTTTAGTACTCAAGCTGTTTACCAACATACATGTGTCATGATTGTGACTGCAGCCATTTTGGCCCAGCGATACCTGGCTTGCAATGTGAAATATCTCCCTCAAAGCTTGTGTTCAAATAAATGTATTTATGTGATGTGTCGTGGCTTACGTTGCCAAGGGAACATATATGATAATGAAAGCATATTTCTGCTCTCTTATATGCACTCTGGATGGAGCTTGAGCTCTCTGTATAAAGCCTCAATCATTCTCTTCCAATATGACAGCATGACTCCAACCCTGGATCATCTTTTACACCATACACTTTAAATTAACCTACAACCCTTTTACT
The DNA here is from genome assembly GCA_027564155.1 of Gymnocypris eckloni scoliostomus. Taxonomy (NCBI): domain Eukaryota; kingdom Metazoa; phylum Chordata; class Actinopteri; order Cypriniformes; family Cyprinidae; genus Gymnocypris; species Gymnocypris eckloni. The sequence continues at coordinate 30,558,024 of CM050415.1, read as the reverse complement.
TCTGAAATGACAAAGCAATTATATATCACCAGTAGGATTTGCTATTACTACAATACACAGAGAGATAAGATATAGCGTTACTCCTCCGTAAAGACGATACAGCATGAGAAACCTGTGTGAAGAATTGCACCCTGTTCCTTCAGCAACAGATGCCCAAGTCATCACCACGCATGTCACACACACACATACACACACACACTCAGAGCGCCCAGCACATGCCTATGGGCTAATTTTCCCTCAGCTGAACCACCGCGACAACTCGTCAGCATTTAAACCCTTCGTTTCATGTGTCACAGATAACAGCAGTGGATCTTCATTCATTGCGCTTAATATGTTTGTTTCTTGTTCGCGAGCGGTGGAGCGCTGTAGTGATTTATCACAGGCCACACAGCGCCTTCGTATTTATTCACATACATTTGAACAAAGCGTCTTCCGAAGTAAAAACACTCAATAATTTTCCCAAAATACAACTGTAATCCAAAGTTTAAAGGTAACGGCTTTGGTGCCACACTGGTTATTAGCAAACCAAGAAATAGCGTGACAAGTAAAACTAAAGAAATTGCGCATTGGTGAGCATCTTTGGTTTCACACTCTGACAAATACGCATTGAGAGGCCGATATTTACGTGTAACGTAGAAAAGTCTAAGATTACTGACTAAAATAGCGGACGTTATGTTTTCAGACTAGTTTGGGGTTTACAACGAATAACCCCTCATTCTGCGTCTTGTAATAAGCAGTCATATCCTAAAGTAATCCATCCATAATTTATGACTCTAGGTCACTATATATTGGTGAAAGGTGTCTCGACAGCACAAATTCATTAGTTTACATCGACGCCCGTACACACACACACACGCGTGCGCACCCGCGCTCAACTGGACACATACACAGAGACACACACATACTGCCGCATTCATTCCTTTGTACTCATATACATAAAAAAACAAGGCTTTCGTTATTACAGTTGTTAACACAAATAGCAAATAATAGAAAATACAACATTAGGGTACTATTCGCAGCTGTTTACGAAGGCTATTTATGCACAAATTCCCTAGACCACATACATACAAAATGTTTGCTTTACAAGTAGTATTACTATATTTATCCAGCCTTACCTCGTCTACTCTTCCTTTGTTTTTTAATCTAAATATATCCTTCAGAAGCTGTGGTGCGGAGTCGATGTCTCCTCTCGCCTGTCTTTCTCCGTCTCCCTCGCTCTCTCTGTTCAACCTCCGCTCTCTCTCTCTCTCTCTCTTAAATTGATTCACCCTTTCGCAGAGCTGGAAGCACAGCACTGTCTGCCTGTGAGTAGTGGCGGGTCAGATGGAAAAATACACGCAGAAAGAGTAAGAGATAACAGCCAACTTTACCAGAGTAGGCTACGTCTTTCGATTAAAACATGAGCCTGTAGAACATGTAGTGTGGTTAAAAGCTCATGAGATACATTTTTTATTATAAGCCGGAATAAAATGGTACAGCAGAAATAGTAAAATAACGATTAAATCGCAAAAACAGACCACTCTTAAAGGGGCCTGAACTGAGAAATCAAAATTCCCTTGATCTGTTGACATATAAAAAGGTCATCATTGTAATATACAGGTACATCTAAAAAATAGACTATGGTGAAAAAGTTAATTTTTTCTTGTAAGTTATTTCAAAAAGTGAAACTTTCATATATTTTAGATTCGTTGCATGTAAAGTAAAACACTTCAAACGTGTTTTTTATGATTAGAGCTTACAGCTAATGAAAGTCAAAAATCAGTATCTTAAAATATTACAATATTTATATTTGAGTTTCAATAGATGACCATCCATACAGTATAAATTGTGGGTATCTCTTGTTCTTTGAAACCACAATAATGGGGAACACTGCTGACTTGGCAATGTTCCAGGCGATCATTGACACCCTCCACAAAGAGGGTAAGTCACAGAGGGTCATTACTGAAAGGGGTTGCTGTTCAAAGAGTGTATCAAAGCATATTAAATGTAAAGTTGACTGGAAGGAAGAAATTGGGTAGGAAAATGTGCACAAGCAACAGGGATGATCGCAAGCTTGAGAGTACTGTCAAGTGAAGCTGATTCAAACACTTGGGAGAGCTTTACAAGGAGTGAACTGAAGCTGGAGTCAGTGCATCAAGAGTCTCCACGCTCAGACATCTTCAGGAAAAGGGCTACCAAGACACTTCTGAAACAGAAACATCGTCAGAAGCATCTTATCTGGGCTAAGGAGAAAAATAACTAGACTATTGCTCAGTGGTCAAAAGTCCTCTTTTCAGATGGAAGTAAATGTTGCATTTAATTTGGAAATCAAGGTCCCAGAGTCTGGAGGAAGAGTGGAGATGCGCAGAATCCATGTTGCTGGAAGTCCAGTGTGAAGTTTCCACAGTCAGTGATGATTTGGGCTGCCATGTCATCTGCTGGTGTTGGTCCACTGTGTTTTCTGAAGTCCACAATCAACGCAGCCATCTACCAGGAAACTTTAGAGCACTTTATGCTTCCTTCTGCTGACAAGCTTTATGGAGATGCTGATTTCATTTTCCAGCAGGACTTGGCACCTGCCCACACTGCCAAAGGTACCAAAAGCTGGTTCAATGATCATGGTGTTACTGCTTTATTGGCCAGCAAACTCGCCTGACCTGAACCCCATAGATAACCTATGAGGTATTGTCAAGAGGAAGATGAGAGACACTAGACCCAACAATGCAGATGACCTGAAGGCCGCTATCAAAGTAACCTGGGCTTCCATTATAATGATGCAGTAATTCATGCAAAAGGAGGCCCAACCAAGTGTTGAGTGCATATAAAGTAATATACTTTTCAGAAGCCTGACATTTCTGTATAAAATATCCATTTTATTGATCTTATGTAATATTCTAATTTTCTGAGACACTGCATTTTTGGTTGTTATTATCTGTAAGTCATAATCATCAAAATTGTAAGAAATAAAGGCTTGAAATATTTCACTCTATGTGTAATGAATCTATATAATATATGGGTTTCACTTTCTGAAATTAGTGTCAAAAAATATTGACCTTTTTCATTATATACATTTTTTTTAGATGTACCTGTAAAAACATCCTGTGAAGCCTGGAATACACTATGCGATTTTTGCCTTGATTTTCCCCCAATTTTACAGTCTGAACAAGTTGACGCTAGTTGAGGAAAGTCAGAGCCAGTCTGCAGATTACAGCTGACAGATTCCACAGAAAATCTCGTAGTGTATTATGGTCACAGACTCCTATTTTTTAGCTTCAGACTTTTATTCTATCCAGTCGGCGGATATCAAACATGTTTGATATTTTCAGTTGATTTTAGAACACACATGTTTTCATTTGTCATGTGTCTCCTAGCAACAAGGTGCACGTTTCTGCATGAGTTCGTTGTGATCGGAACAACTTTAAAGTCTGGTAGTGTATGATCTTCAGACACATAGTGTATGATGCCCAGTTTTCCTTTGTCACCATTTATAAAGTCGGTAAGTGTGTGATGCCTAGTGTTTTAAAAATCTGTTCAGATTTTAAAAGTTGTGTAGTGTATTCCAGCCTTTAGTTTCAGAATTTTCTTGTTAGTCTGAAAACAGCTTATATTGAAGCCAATCTGCCAAAATGACAGCTTGTGGAATGTTCTACTCTATGATGTAATAGTGTGGCTAAACTCCGCCTCCACAGAAGATGATCAAAGCCTGCTTCTGCATCACTGCCTGTTAGGCCTGCCCAGTGTAGAGAGAGGCGAATGAGCAAGTCTACACAGATACCAAATGATAAAGATGGATCTGAAGACAACAAGGAATTATGCAGTGTCAAGCTGTGGAAAAACAGTATTTGCATTGCCTTTCCTCTGATCCCAACATTAGGAAAGAGTGGATTAACTTTATTTTTAATTAAGATCCAGACCATGTCAGTAAGAATTCGGTCCTTCAGTTCATTTTACCACGGATTAGTTTACTAACACAAAATTCGACACAGGATTCTCAAAAATATTGAAACTAAAAGAAGATGTTGTGCCGACTAAAGTGTAACACAACAGAAGTGTAACTGTTTTCATTACATGATCACTTTGGCTTTGTCCTTCTTACAGATTGTTTGATATGTATTGAGTTATTTATGCGTTTTTGACCTAAACCACAGCAGCGTCCATCTATTAGGAAAGTATGCTGTCAAACTTTATTCAAATTTGTCTCCTCCAAGTCACCCCAGCGCCATTTTGGACAATATCCACTGAACATAAACAGCGTATGCTCTTCTGTGTCAGCTGCGCCACACAGATACATTGTTTTCGCTCAAATAAAAGTGTATGTACAATAGTGATGCGCGAATGGCAGTTGTACCCGCGGGGCCAGTGGGTAATCCGCGGGTCGGATGGGTCATGTAATAAAAAATACATTTTAATGAATTGCGGGTGGGTTGCGGGTGGATGAGATAAATCATTAATGATGCAAATATTCTCTAAAATATGAAAGTGTTTTAAATAAATTTTTTTTGCAAAGGGTCAATTGGGTTTTGTTTATCAGACCTGGAAACCCTGTTACTCTTGCTCTACTCCACTCACAGCTGTGATCCAGTATGTGCGTTGCTTGAGATCAATGCATTGGCCTCTTCTGAAACTGATTTAACTGTAAGTGTAACATGTAAGTTACTCGATATTAACTTACTACTATTTGAAATATTTTTGTATACAAACACTTTTAAACTTGATCTGAGTACCTGCTGCCGGATCACTCCCTCATTTGAATAATCCAAAGTCACAATATCGTCCTTTCATAAAGGTTTGGGCAAGAAAGACTCCCATGTATGTAAATCTCTCATCTACAGGGACAATAACTTATTTAATGAGCAATGGCATAGGTGAATGTCAGTTAGACCGGATTTCATGCACATCACATCAGAACGCGCGGAGACAGACATCTGTCCTTTTCTCGACACAAGACAGGCCTGGTAATGCATAAGAATTCCCTGCTCAGCTTCGCACTTTGTGTATTTGTGTAGGAGTGATATTTGTGCACGTATGCGTGAGTGAGGTACAGAACGCATGTGTGCGCGCGTGCTCCGATTTGGCTGTTGCGTTGGCATAGCAACGCTGGGAGCGAGCACCCAGCATCTGGCTTTAAACACTTCTACTGCGCACCTTTTCTTACCAATTTAGAGCGAGGTTGCGCAGAATATCGCAATAAATAATTGTGAGGGATATCGCTCGATACACGGAGGCGTGACAACTTGAGTTGGTGCTTGGAGGAATTGAGGGGTAAATGAGGTGTGAGAGGAGGAGGGAGAGGTCAGCGGAGGAGAGACAGAGACACACAGAGAGAGAGAGAGAGAGAGGGATGAGGGATATCAGATGGCTGATTAGCACTGAATTGATAACATTCTAAATTCAGACACAAGGAATCAGTCAGTACCTCACTCTCTCTCTCTACTTTTAACTCTTCACATCCGACTCTGCACAAAGTATGTTCGTTGATTGCAATAAACATCTGAAAGATGAGATTGTGGCTGACTTTACCTCCCTTTACCCCTCTCTATGGGACACAGCTGCAGTGTCTTTCAGCCTAAAATTATATATTTACATTGTGCTATACAGCTTCCCTGGAGGGGCCCGTACGGTCCAGTGGCCAATGCCGGCAGCACCCACAAACTCCCTTCACCTCACTTTGGTCTGCCCTCCTCCATCGCTCTATGCGGTGCACTCACTCCACTGAAATCAAATCTATACCATTAGCTCCCTTGCTCTCTTTGAATACCCCTGCCCCCCTTCCCTTCCTGCCTTTTGCCCCTGAACTGCGCTCAATGCAGTAGTAGAGGAGGCATTGTTCACAACCCACAGCTCAACCCTGGAATTGTACACCAGTAGGTTCTCTCTCTCTCTCGTCCAGCTTCAGCATCCTGCTCCTTCTTCCTCTCCCTCCCCTCTCTCTCTCCATTAAATTTCCAGTCACACAACAGTGCAGTGGATATCCCTCCCTCCCTCCGGTTCTCTCGCTCCCTCCTCTTTCCAATCTCCCCCTCTCTCCCACAGATACCCTCCTATGTTGAAATCTTCCTGGATCTCTGTATTTCTCCCTGTTGACTGCTCTCTCTCCTAGTCAAAGCCCTCAATCTCCATTGATTAAGACTACAAGCTGTCCCCCTCCTCATTTACAATCGCCTCATCTCTTCCGCTTTCACCCCAATTAAAACAATCCTTTCTCTAGTTTAGTTCAACCAAACACACAAACTCTCTCGCACGTATCCGGCATGGCAGTCGTGTACATTGCACAGTGTGTGTATTTTGACCATGTGGACTGTGTTTTTCTTGGTAATTCTCCCTCTTTCGGTCTCCCTCACAGGGCAGCTGAGATGTGACTGATTATGTGGACACCACAGGCCATTAAATGAACAGTGATGCGGGCAGGCTGGAGGATTAATGCAGTTCACATGATGAAGACAGAGCGGATGCGCTGAACACTATAGGCCCTGTGTGTGTGATTACCGCCCTTCATGAGGAGCCGAGGGAAAGCGCGGCCTTTTGAGCACCACGATGCTTTACTAGCTTTAGCGAACACATCGCGTTCCATGCCACACTTCGGAGTTAATGCTCACCGCCGTGTGCTCACCCGCAGAGTGAAATACTCTGGGACGACACTGTGCTCTCGGGATGAGTTTCTGCTTAGTTTTGCTGTGCCTGCTAAGTGTTTTTGTCATGTGGGTCGATGATGTGACGCTCTTGTTAAAATTAGTTCAAATCTACAGTCAAAATGCAATTCACACATGGATTGATTTGAGCACACATCTTCTGTGTTTTTTAAATCAGTATTTAACTTAATTTTGATAGGTGAAAAATTTCATGATTATACGGTGTTGATACAAATACAAAGTTCTAGCATGAAACTCTAGACGGCGCTGATAGATCTAACCCCATAGATTTAACTTAGTATGATATGACATAATTATCACTTCACAGCTTTATAGTAGCAGTGCACTTCAGAAACCCTCCACCTTCCCCAACTCCACCTGCATAGATCTGCTATGGGTGATCATGTATTCTTGCACATTCCTGCTTATATTATTATTTATTAAGTCTACAATATACTGTCCTGCACATTTTATTGTATTGCACATTTTATATTATATTTCATTTCATTTCTTTCATACCTATATTTATGTATATTCTCTTGTGTTTGTATTCCATATAATTGCACTGTCCATGGAGTGGACCTGACTTACATTTCACTGCTGGTTGTATTCTGTATAATTGTGTATTTTATGAATAAAAATCTTGAATCTTAAATGCTATGGAAGTTATTCATATGTGTTATATGTGCAGCAGCAGTATTTCTTACATCTCATAGCAGCATGTTGTGGATGTATTGACAGTAGTCAAGTCTCTGTACTTGCTTTGCCGCAGCAGAAGCGGCAGCAGCGTATCATATCTATCCCGCCAAGACCAAATACATTAACATGCCAATCCCTCTGAGAGTTGTCATGACAGAACTGATACTATTTTTCTTATACAAGTGCATCTCAATAAATTAGAATCTCGTGGAAAAGTTCATTTATTTCAGTACTTCAACTTAAATTGTGAAACTCGTATATTAAATAAATTCAATGCACACAGACTGAAGTAGTTTAAGTCTTTGGTTCTTTTAATTGTGATGGTTTTGGCTCACATTTAACATAAACCCACTTTTTTTGTACATGTTCCACCAGACATGTGGAAAGCGCTGCTTCCTCTCTCCTGCATTAAACTATGTCAGCAGATTTAGCCACATCAAAATGTGCTATTCTCAAGGGCATGTCAGGATATATCCAACGCAGTAAGTAATTCATGCCATGTTTGTGTCAAATCCTGAGTTGTCCTCTCCAGATGACAGAAAGGTGGGGGTACTGTTCTTTGCGTGCCTTTATGAAAGGCACCATACAAAACAATAATATGCTAAATGATGTGTGATGTAACCATGTGTGACACTCCATGGGCCAACTTGCGGTTACTTCCAATTGCATTAAAGTTTAACTACTGCATTAGCACAAAGGACACTTTCACTGTTAACTGCATAATGTTAGTGCAATGTTAGCACTTTGCTCAGCGCGGATTGCTGAAATGTTTATTTGTACAGATATATATGTTCTCTGTGACAGCAAATATTTTCTGAATGAAAGGCTTAGCATTGCAGAAGTGATTTGTGGCTCAGTGGTAGAGCATTGCGTTAGCAGCGCAAAGGTTGTGGGTTCAATTCCAAGGGAACACACATACTGACAAAAATTATAAACTGAATGTACTGTAAGTCGCTTTGGATAAAAGCGTCTGCTAAATGCATAAATGTAAATGTGATTTACATCTAAAGCTGGGCTGCACTACAAACACTTCCTAAACCACAGACTAACCACAGCCCTAAACTATCAATTATAATTTTTTTGTCTTGTTTTGTTGTGATCTTAATACAACAGTGTTTTTCCTTTTCAAAATCTTAAAATTTGTTTTCTTTTGGAGCAGCAGTATCAAAAGCCATTTCTTTTTTATATATAAATATTTATGGGTGTTTTCTGCTTTAGTTGGGACAGGACAGTAGAGAGGTGACAGGAAAGCACTGGTTGGTGGAGAGAGGGGGGCAGGATCAGCACAGGACCACGAGACAGGAATCATACTCAGGTAAGCGCAGTATGTTGGTGCACTAACCACAAGGCTTTTGACGCCGATGTCAAAAGCCATTTGTACAATGTACAAAATCACAAGAAAACAATGCACAGTCTCTTTGGGATTTAAAAATATGCCAAGTTCTGTCATGAAATTCTAGATGGCGCAGGCTGATGGGTAGTTAACTCAAACTCATATTCATAGCATTAAACTACTTGGCACAAGCTGATTGGTTCATGTTGCATATGCAGCAAATGAGCTTATTGCTGTACATATTAATAGATTGTCAGCATTCACTAGAACAGCTCGCATGTGCTTTTAGAGTTGCTCTGAAACCCTCCACCTCCACCTGTATAGATCTGCTACAAGTCATTAGATGTGCTATTTATGCAGCAGAATGTGTCTTAAATTCTCACAGCACTGTATCTGCGTATGTATTGGCAGTAGCAAGTTCATGCACTTGCTTTGCAGCAGCAGCAATAACCAACAGCAGCGTGTAGCAGATCTATTTCTCCAAGACCAAATACATTAACATTGTCATATCCATTACCATGCACAATCTTCAGAGTTGTCATGATAGAAATTTTTAAAATATTTCCAGCTGTGGTAATCAGCTTATGACTACAGTTCCAGTCCAGAATACCAAGTGGAAACAGCAGCCAGATCTGTCCCACAGATCCACAGTACTGTGATATTTATTGGGAAGTGATAAAGTGACATGAAAGCTGGTCATTTTTCACGTGTTGGCTTCAACACATTGTGTTTGTCTATACTCATGATTTAGATGATCAAATTACATTTTATGACCACGTCATAGAAGAACAAAAAATTATCATAGTTTTACATGCTTTTACTTGGCCCGTGCATATATTAGTATATAGAATTACATTTAATTATTTTTTAAAAAGTGTATAATTTTTTGCAAATTAGATATATCTGCAAGTCACTCATAATTGGGAAGAATATTATCAGCATATTTGTAAAAGTTGTCTAAAACTTATTTTCAGTGTGACAGGTGCAACTGAGACACAGCTTTTGCAGATCATTTTCTTTAACAGTGGAAATGATTATTTACTCACCCTCATGTTGCTTGACATTTTATTGATTTGTTTTCTCTGTGGATCACACAATGATTTTGAAAAACTTTCAAAGCTGCCCTTTTTTCAGTGAAAATGCATGGCAAGCAAGGGAACCCGAGTTCACATTCTGACCTAATGTATATTAGTCAAGTCACCTTTATTTATACAGCGCTTTTAACAATACAAATTGTGTCAAAGCAACTGCACAATATCAAAATAGGAAAATAGTGTATCACTAATGTAAAATGACAAGATTAAACGATTCAGTTAAAGGCATTTCATTATTGAATTCAGTGATGTCATTATCCAGCTCAGTTCAGTTTAAATAGTATCTGTGCAATCAAGTCGGTGATATCGCTGGAAATGAAGTGTCCCCAACTAAGCAAGCCAGAGGCGACAGCGGCAAGGAACCAAAACTCCATCGGTGACAGAACGGAGAAAAACCCTTTCTGGCAGTTCCCCTCTGGCCAGACGAACCAGTAGTTTGTTCCAACTGCAGAAAAGTCAGATTGTAAGGGCTCCACTGGTTCTAGTGGTCTTTCCCCGATGGATGTCTAGGTGATGTGTTCCTCACTGGTGATCTGTCTCTGAGGCTCATCTAGGAGTCCTGGTCTCCGCTGATGTTCAGAGCTGCAGAGGTCGTCTCTAGGTGCTCATCCACCATCTGATCTGGATATGGACTGGATCTGGTGACTGCAGTGATCATCTGGGCTGGATATTAGTATATAAAAAACTTTTTGTTAATGTCATTTGTTCATGTTGTCTTGCCTGGGGGACAAGTGAGCCAGAACTGCTTCCGTTGCCCCTTCAAAACTAAATACACGACAACCTTGAGCAGAACAGTGAGATTAAAAAGTAAGTGGACCGAACCAATCAAAACACGGTGAAGTCTGTTGACCAACGTGAGCACCATGAAAGCACCACTGCAGCAAACCTGTTTCGATATGCTCTTGTGGTGCCTCTCTCAATGGGCTGTGCTATTGGTTAATATATTTCCTATCAGACCTCTCAGTTGCACCTCCTGTTCTTAACTGCACATCAGCTGCTGTACCACGTCAGGTCAGGATTTGCAAAAGGCTTAGACTTGCTGTGAAAAAAATGCATTACATCTTTCTTTGTCCTCTTTTTCCCTCCTCACATGGTCTGACCCGTTCAGAGAGAGGGCAACATGGTGCTCCTTTGCGATCCGGCCAGAGCTTTTGCCCCAAATAACCACAGAAGCTCAGCTGCTTTTGCCTCACATGAGTGTCATACAAGAAACAGATCAGCTTCCCATCAGCTGTGCAATTACACCCAATAAACATCTTCCCTGTCAGAATACAAACCCTTCAAATGCTCCCTCATAGACACGAAACTCAAACAAATCCCTCAAATCAAACCCGAAGCCCTTGCATTTTGGATGTGGAATGGATTAGGCCTTCGAAAATCACAAGAAAACACACCTGCACACCAAGCCCCAGTCATTGCACATCCAGTAAGGCCACAGATGCAGGTCCAACAACCACCTCTGGGAGTAAAACAACTCGACTTCCGTTCCGTTCTCCTGCCACTGTGTTTTAGATTTAAAATAAAAGTCTGTCAAAGCGATCGCCCCAAAAAACAAACTCTTCGTGGCTCCTTGACCCACTTAGTCCCATGGCCACATCTCAATGTGGATCGAGCAGACGCTGCAAGATTAAATGCAGCCATACAGCCACTGGAACTGCAACAATACTCGCTCTTCCAGATGAGTGAGCAGAATGGCCCAACTCTTCAGGTTAGGCTTAATATACTGAAGCAGAGGCACCAGTCATCACTGTCTGCACAGCGGCAATTTACTCACTGCGATGCTACTTTATTTAGACAATAACGAGCCAGAAAATGTGCATCAACACACATCAAACTGTGATAAGTGCAAACAGTCTGCATATCCCAAGGAGTGCTATCTAAACTGAGCTGGCTTTAAATAGGAACAAGCACAGACTAGAAAGTGTGAAAGTAAAAGCAAAAAACAGAGGAGGAATAAAAGCTAGGGCGCATAGCCCACAGTTCTTCAGCCATTGATGTGACCTGGATGGCAGCGAAAGGGATGAGTAGCAGTCACTGCGAGACAGAAGAGCCTCTATCTATGGGTGTATGTGCGCCATGTGTGTGAGGAAGGGATGGAGAGAAAGCTTAGAATCAGATCCCAGTGTCAGTGTATCTTAGCAACCGTCTCAGTCTCCCAGGTGACAGGGACTAGCATCACTTCCTGTCTGTGCGAGAATGTGTGTCTGTATACTAAAAAGTCTGCACGTGAAAAAGCATACAAAAACGTGCACACCAGTAAAAACGGTTGACTGCTCTCTGACCAGAGGCGGTTTAACTCTCCTGAATGTGAGCGTTTGGTAACTCGCATTGTGCGCCCATGTTCCCATTACTGGTGCGGTGAATTCAGAACACACATTCCTAATGTGACAGATATGTAGTAATGTCACATGGCGCTTCATAATTAATGCCTTTGGGTGCTCTGAAAGAATAAGCATAATGGGACAGTCACGTTCGGTCATTAAAAAGTGTTTGTTCAGCACACAAGATGGTTAATCAGAACGTTTCAGTGTCAGATTATGCATATACGACCACACAGATCCAAGATATCTCCGTATATATGTGAATTGCAGTCGTACATTGTGTCTGTGTCCAGCCTGATTATGTGTTATGCCAAGAAAAGCGTGGCCAAGTGCTGCCATCTGGTAGAACTACTTGGCACGGAGGTCCACTGTATGGTTCCATGACATATTGGAGTGGTTAATTTTAACGCTGTGACACCATTTGGCAGAATCGAGCATTTTGCAACCTATCATTCAGTCTATTTAAGTCAATCGTCCGCTGCTATCACAGCACTACCAGGTTGACACACAAATAAATACTTTGTCTTAAAGCGGCAGTCCACCAAAAAAAATGAAAATTCATAATTTGCTCACTCTCATGTCATTTCAAATATGTATGATTTTTTTCTCTTCTGTGGAACAAAGAAAATATATTTTGAAGAATGTTGAGGACTAAACTAATTTGGTTACCATTGACTTCCATTGTATGGACAAATATACAATGGACGTCAGTGCAAACTGAAATTGCTTGGTTTTCTACACTTTTCAAAGTATCGGTTTGTGTGTGTGTGTGTGTGTGTGTGTGTGTGTGTGTGTGTTCAGCAGAAGAAACCAAATGCATACAGGTTTGGAATGACAGGAGTGTGATCAAATGATGGCAATTTTTTATTTTTGAGGGTGGATTATCACTTTAAGGAAGACCTCAAACACAAAAATTGCTTGAGAAAATTAACTTTATTCATTTTCATAAAACAACATACTAGATTCCAAAAGAAAAATTAAGAAAAAGTAAAAGCGATAGAAAGTAAAACTTTCATAAAAATACAATAGTAACCGGATTCATTTGATTAATCTTTAGGAGAGGTGTAGAGTGATGAAATGCCTTGCTCTTCGGTTCGTCTGCATGTACACTCAAATCACCGCTCTCATGATACAGTGATAGGTTTGTGTGTAAATGCATCAACGAATATGTGAGTCTGAAAATAAACCTCTGATCTCGCTCTAAACACCACTAACCTTCCTCTATGCACCTGCTTCTAACAAAAGTAAAAAGAACAGTTTAGATGACTCCTGTATTTGGTAATGAATCCTCTGAAGCAAAGATTGATGGGTAAAGCAGTCCTTAGATAAGGTCCATAAGAATTTCATCCTCCATAATACTCGACACCGAAGGCATCCCAGGATTCTGTGCGCCTGGACCACGTGGACCTGTAGGGATCATCAGCGGACCTGTGGGAATATAAAACTTATCGCATAAATGTTTCTAATCAGTATTAAAAAAGCTGAAACATAAATAGCAGCACAAGCCACAGCAAATAAATTAAATCTCTTACACAATTAACGAGGTCACAGATGTGATAAAAATAAATTGTGCTAATGATACTGTACTGGAAATGAAGCGCTACCTTGGTGAGGCTGCCTCCACTGAGGCTGCATCTGAGCGCCCCCTCCTGGTGCAGAATGGACCATCTGCTGGAGGGAATGCATTCCCTGCATGCCCTGCATCCACCCTGCTGCAGAGAGAGATTATGGAATATAAAAGCAAGCCGAACTGCGAATGGCACTTTTCATTCCATTGAATTCCATTTTTACAGTATGAATGCAAATGCGGAAGACAGGAAATGCAAGCTCATGCGAATTGTGCTGCGTTTCAAAGTTCAAGCTTGGCTAACTCTTGACCTGTAAATTCATATCACATGAAGACGTGCAACCCATAGATTACTGATGCATAACAATGTGACCTCTTATCTGAATTAAAATAATTAAATATGCTGGACTGCAGTAAAGTGGAGCAGACTGAATATTTTTATGTATCTTATGTTTTATTATTTGTTGAATTAGGAATTCTAAGTTGAATTACGTTAAGATGCTGCAGTGTGTGGCGTCATATTACAATCTTTGCCGCATCTGTAGAAATTTCACATGCTCAAGTTTTAGTGTGACCGCAGCTTAAAGGGACAGTTCACCATTAATTACTCACCCTCATGTTGTTCCAAACCCATAAAAACGTCCTTCATCTTTGGAACACTCTGCTCTTTTGTATTTTTGACGCATTCATGAAAGTACCATGACACGTGGTAGGGGTGTGCCAGAAGCGTGAATCCATATCCATATAGAGTATATGTTTACAAATCTCAAAAATGAAAGTAAAAATAGAGCAGGCATACAATGTCGGTTTCAGTGCCCTAATAGCAGCTCCCTGATGCCCGCAATTTATATACAGTACAATTATCCAATGATATAATTGTGAGAGAAAGTATCTTGTATTTATTCCCTTTAGGGTTTCTGTAGTACACGTCTTTTTCTTTCAGAACATGATATTGGGATGCGACGGATTGTGGGAGAGGGCGCGGGTGAAGGAATCATGATGCCGGGTCAACATTGTGATGTCTGTCAGCCATCAGCGAACCTATCGTGAATGCGCATCGAAGACTGACAAGGAAGAGAATAATTGTTAAATAAAGTTGTTATTTTTGTTTTATTTGAGCACAAAAAGTATTCTCATAGCTTCATAAAATTAGGGTTGAACCACTGCTATCAGATGGACTATTTTAATGATGTCTTTACTACCTTTCTGGGCCTTGAACGTGGTAGTTGTATTGATGTCTATGCAAGGTCAGAAAGCTTTTGGATTTAATCAAACTTCAAACTATCAACTATTCAAAATATGAATTTGTGTTCCAAAGATTAACGGAGGTCTTACGGGTTTGGAACAACATGAGGATGAGTAATTAATGACAATTAAATTTTTTGGGTGAACTGTCACTTTAAGGAAGTCCTATAGAAGGGCTTCATGTGCAATTCGCTGCACACACTTACAGGTTGTTGGCTGAGGAGGAGACTGCGGAGTTGGGGGTTTGCGCCTGGGTTTGGGAGGCGCAACATGCCACCAGGAGGCTGGGCTTGAGCTTGGGCCCCCTGATTGGGCGGAGCACCTGTGACCGGCAGCTGCTGATTACCTGTTGCGGCTGCTCTCAGCTAATGAAAATCAAAACCACAGTGATGAAGATAGAAAGTAAGTGGACATGAAAAGGCTGCTGTAAAACACTGTATTACATAAGTGCTAGTTCTGTGTGCGAGTCTCACAGGAGAGAACCGTGAATACAGAGCCACTGTAACTGCGTTAAAGGTATTAAAAGGGACATATTCCACACTTTGGAGCATTCTTCCCAGAAGTCCACTTATAATACAAGTCAATGCTTCTCACATCAAATACAGTCGTTTTACATAACCGTTTTCCACTCTCTTTTTAGTCTCAGCTCACGGACCAATATTCACACAGATATTCAGAGTTTAGCTTGACACAGTTAGGAAAAAGTTAACTAGATATTCACAAGCAGAATTGTTTATTCTATGGATGGGAACCATAGAAAAAAATGATTCCAGGATATTTAAAGATGTCTTTTTAGAGGCATATTAAATGCATCAACTATGTATTAAATAATACAAAACAATTTAATAACATTTATGCAGTCATTTATTATTTTTTTATTAAAAAACGCTTACAAGTTAATTATTATTTTTTTTTACATTTTAACTAAACATCATAAGAACAAAGAGAAAATCTCAACAGCCTCCGGTAAAACGCATACACTGTTAACTCTGTATGTTTTTCATATTATTAAAAGATCCAACTCAAAAGACTTGCTGATTAGGGAATGTTTTTCAGTGCAACCAGTGCAATCCATCCCATTTCCTGATGAATGACTCATAAGAGACGATACTTTTTAGTGAATCCAAATCATAGAGCATGACCAGTGCAGTCCAATTCCCAACTGAAGGACTCTTTGAGTTGACTCTTTTCAGTTAATCATAACTATACAGTGCAGGCCGGGTCAATCATCTGGGAAATCTAACTACACTAGTCACACTTAGATTCACTAAAAATAACAGCCTCATAGTACTGATTTGTACAGGAACGGGATGGATTACACTTGTCACGCTTTAAAAAGCAAGGGGTTACTTAGAATAAGTATAGACCGGACTATTGTAATGTGACACCACTTTCTTTTTGACCCTTAACCAGGCTGCATCTTTAAGACATCTATATGTAAATTACATCTGTTATGTTTGGTTACTGAATACTGAAAAGGTGTTGATTTGTCAATGAAATATGGGTGGCCATCAGTTCATGTGCTCATCAAAACTATTATACATTCTGAATTATCCATTTTTGCAGCTTAGTTTTCATATATGGACTGCCATTCAAACGTTTGGGATTAGTAAAATAATTATAATACTTGGTTACATTTTATTTTAAGGTGACCTTGTTACAGTGTAATTATACATTTAAGTACTGAGTAATATTAATTAACTACATGTACTTACTATATGGTTAGTGTTACTTGCATGTATTTATCCTAAATGTATTGTTATTATCATAATAAGTAGAAGTAATGTGTAGCAAGTACACCTTAAAATAAAGTGTTACCTAATACTTTTATGCAGCAAGGATGCATTAAATCGATAGAGATTGACAGTAAAGTCTTTATGTTTTTAATATTTCCATTTCAAACAAATGCGGTTCTGAAAATTATTACTGATTCCACAAAAATATGAAGCAGCACAGCTGTTTTCAACATTGATAATAATAAGAAATATTTATAATTTCAAACTAATTCTGGCACATTTACAGTTATGTTTATTAATGTGCATTGCCCCTGTAAATAAATAAACTAAACTAAACATCGAATAAATGTAGCCTTGGTGAGCATAAGAGACTTCTTTCAGCAATGTCCCCTTTAATACAGAACGCTGTTCACAAGATGGAGAAACTGCAGAAAATCAAGTTGTGAATCCCTGTGCTTGCAGAAAACATGGTCCTACTTGTGTGCGTGCATGCATGCATCAATTATGTTTCTGATTCTCACCATGTTGTTCTGTCTCTGCTGGTCCTCCATCAGTGTGACCTGACTGACGGAGGGCAAGCCCACCACCACAGACTGAGGCAGAAAGAGAGGGACAGAGAGGAGGAGACCAGGAGGGTTTAGAACAGCATGCACATTCTATCTCAAGCCGAGGAGAAATAGAAGCGGGGTGAGTGCACAGGGCAGAAGACAGAGAGAGAGCAGGGCAGGGGAGAGAGGAAAGGGGGAAGCACTGCTGCTTTACCTGCTGTTGCACGTTACCATGCGTAACGGTGATGGGGCCCGGCGGTCTGTTGAGGAAGTTCTGATTGGGTGGGACCTGTCCAGGTTGCATCTGAACAGCACTGTTCATCTGAGAAACAGACAAGCGATGGATTAATGACTGAATTAAAAGAACAAAGCACAAAAATAGCACCATTAAAACACAAGCATACTTTAAGCAATTTTTTGGTTGTTTCATTTAAGTATCCCAAAATGCTGTTCTTTTCATGAAGGTATATTTGTGGGAGTATGTTTTCATTAATGAACATGTTGTTATGCTAGAGATCACATGGCATGCACATTTTCAAGCACGTGACCGTATAAATGATTTTGTATGCACTCATGTTTGAATTTTTTTTTTTTTTTGTGCAGTGAATTTTTTTTAGGTTTAGGTTCTCTTTGGTCTGTTTTTAAGCCACTTCGGACTTTTGTCATTTTTACACTTTTGCATATGGAAAATAAAAAATATATTTTTGATAGACCTTTTTTGGTCTGATTGGATTTTTCCAGTGTGCCGACAATTTCAGCTACCTGTTGGAATAAAACTTCATTTTTGTTCTACGCACCTGAGAATTCATTGATTTTTATTTTTGAGCACACACAATTCCTGTTTGATGGATAAAATAAAACATTTTTTTTTTTACATTTTTATAAGAAATATTCTGACTTCACTGGCCTGTAAATCAATCATATTAGGGAGTTTCCTTGTTTTGCCTCATGTAACCAACTTACATCCAGCCTAATAATGCTATAGTATTATGCTTTTCTATCTTAAAACAAACAAATAAAAGCACACATTAGCTGCTGGAGTCAGCCACATGATTAGCTGCTACTGTAGCTAAACAAGCACATGCAGAACTCAAGAACACCCCTCAATTTCACATCTCCACAGTCCTAAACAAAAACTCATCAGATCTGGACAAATCACGTAGATCACCAATTTCGCATTAAAAATGGCTAATTTTCCCAAAAGGTGAGCAGTTTAAATATGCCACATGTGCTGTCGGTTGAGCATCACTAGAATATTCCTCTAAGAATGAAATTCAAGCATTTTTCCGATATGTGACCCTGGAGCACAAAACCAGTCATAAGTAGCAGTTATATTTGTAGCAATAGCCAACAATACATTGTATGTATCAACACTATACGTTTTTATTTCATTAGGATATTAAGTAAAAGCTATCTAATTTCCTCATTATCTTCAGCTGGGATGTTCCCGTGACAACGCAGCACGGTGTGCATCAGCAGATGTCGCTGTTTTAGTGTCAAATGTCTTTGTACTGTTGTTAGCATAACTGTTGCAAATAAACATACATTTTATATTTTTAAGTTTTTTTTAAATATGCTATATAATATTAAAAATATATATATTATATCTAAAACTTTTTTTAAATGTAAAATGTATATTTTTTTATGTTTTCACGGGAACATCCCAGCTGAAGATGAGGAAATTACGCTCCCTTCACCAAGTGCATTCCAAACGACTTCATAATGGCACGCACGTGCCCTGTTCACTCCAAAGTCCCCACTCCAAGGGGATAGGGATGACCACTTCCATTTGGAACTTGCCCGTGAACCATTCGATACACCCCTAGTCCTACAATTAATATATCAAAACTTAATTTTTGATTAGTAATATGGATTGCTAACAACTTCATTTGGACCGCTTTAAAGGCGATTTTCTCAATATTTAGATTTTTTTGCACCCTCAGATTCCAGAATTTTAAATAGTTGCATCTCGGACAAATATTGTCTAATCCTAACCAACCATACATCAATGGAAAGTTTATTTATTCATATTTTGTATGATGTATATTGTGGTCCAGGGTCACATATTGTCAAGGTAAAACAGATTCTTCATCTCCGGTTTCCTCTAGAATGGCTGGTATGAACCTTAATATCTCGCATGTTGATGCCAACCAGGACATGTGTCAGGGACACATGGATACAATTTGGCAATGTTTACTTTAACCTTGTATTATGTGGCAGATCCTAAAATAGTTACTGATCAGCAGGCATTTGTTTTAAATTGCCAAAGCACTTGGTGTGTTTGAACTCACAATCAGCACTATGCAAGTGTTAATTTTAGGTGCCATATGTATTATGTGTGAAACATCAAAGCAAAACTGGAGACAGCTGCTCACAAGGTGCAAGAAACATAGCAGGATCAATTTCACTGTTAAAAATTTTTTTTCTTTTAAGCAAACATTTTACAGGAACAAAAAGATTGTGCTACTTTAGATATAGATTTCGCGTGGACATTTATTTATAAACATTTTTACAGTTTTGTGCTGCTCTGACTATTTAGCCAGCAGCCATATCACCCTGTAGCCCAAGACTGGTTGTCCACTGAAGCTAAGCAGGGCTGAGCTGGTCAGTACCTGGATGGGAGACCTCCTGGGAAAACTAGGTGCTGCTGGAAGAGGTGTTAGTGAGACCAGCAGGGGGTGCTCACCCTGTGGTCTGTGTGGGTCCTAATGCCCCAGTATAGTGACGGGGATACTATACTGTCAACAAGCACCGTCTTTCAGATGAGACGTTAAACCGAAGTCCTGACTGTGTTCAGTAAAAATCCCAGGATGTCCTTCGAAAACGAGTAGGCGTGTAACACCGGCATCCTGGCCAAATTCGCCCATTGGCCTCTGACCATCATGGCCTCCTAATCATCCCCATATCTACTGATTTACTTCATCACTCTGTCTCCTCTCCACCAGTAAACTGGTGTGTGGTGGGCGTTCAGGTGCAATATGGCTGCCGTCACTTCATCCAGGTGGATGCTGCACACTGGTGGTGGATGAGGAGATTTCCCCCCTTACTATGTAATGCGCTTCGAGTGCTATATAAATGTAACTAATAATTATTATTTCATATCAATAACTGTGTTTGTTTATAGTGAAAACTACACAATTCCGTGTGACTTACCGAGCGTTGCTGCTGCACTTGTTTGTGGTTAGTGATGACCTGCCGGATGCCATTGACGAATCCGCTCTGGTCATTAGGGATGAGTCCCATGAAGATCCTCTTCCTAGACGAGTACAGCAGCATCAGCACACGCACCTCACAAGGAGCACTGTGGGGGAAGTGCACACAACCAGCCTACACAAACACACACAATATACATCAAACTATGTGCCAATCCCCACATCTAGACAGCACACACAACTAGAGTGACTGGAGAGCTGCCTGGGCCTACACGATTATATTTGAAGACAGGATAAAAATGAACCAAGCAGCCGTTTCCCAGACAGAGATTGAACCTAAAACTGAATTTAATCAGTGTTAATGGTGATTCACTACTGACAGATCTCTTAGTCTGCGTCAAGGGATCTAGCTCCAGGGTAAAGGTTCATTTCACAGCCTTTCATTTTCAGTGGACATTTTTTTTAAATGGCTAAATATGAAAATCTTTCTGACATTCAAAAGCAGAGTAAGAACTCCACCAAGAGGATGAAGACCATTATCACACACTGTCTTTTTCCCATTTGAGACTTCTAAAGAAAATTGATACTTATAGTATAAAAATATAGATATATGCATAGAGAACATAACAACTTGGCCTATATGTTAATTTTGAACTGATTGATTTACCTTACAGGAGGAGGTTATGAATATGATTCTGTAATTGTACTCACAAATCCATTGGTCATGATGCGATACAGTCCCTTCAAAGACTCCATATCTTTATTAGTAAACAGAAACTGCACCATACGAGAGTTCCTGAACAGAGGGCCCAGAGTAGTCTATGGAAAGACAACAAGACATAGGGATCACAGCGTTAATAAACTGTGTGACCCAGATGTTTGACCAACCTCAATTCAGCATGTATATATGCTGTACAGGATGACATCAACAAAACCTGTTTAAAATCTACATTTTAAAGTTAATGCGAGAGTTTAAAATTATACTTTATGCTATAATTTTGTAATTAGACTATGGTTTTTAACAAAGGGATCGTTCACCAAAAATGTAAATTCTGTCATTAATTGCTCACCCTCAAGTCGTTCCAAACCCGTAAGACGTTCGTTCATCTTCGGAACACAAATTAAGATATTTTTGATGAAATCCGAGAGCTTTCTGACCCTCCATAGACCGCAAGGGTCCCGACACGATCAAGGCTCAGAAATGCAGCCAAGAGATCGTTAAAATAATCCTGTGGTTCAACAATAATTTTATAAAGCTATGAGAATACTTTTTGTGTGTAAAGAAAACAAAAATAACAACTTTTTTTTTTTGCGACGTGTAAGGATCCTTGCTGTCTATGGAGGGTCAGAGAGCGCTCGGAATGCATAAACAATATCTTAATTTGTGTACCAACGAAGGTCTTACTGGTTTGGAAAATTGTCATTTTTGGGTGAACTAACTCTTTAAGTATAACTAAAGTTAGTAATTTGTGCAAAGAATACAGTCTATGAATGAACATTCTACTCATTTGAGAATTAATTTTACATATATTGTGCATCACGGAAATATGTATAGTCCGGCATGGGGAGGGAAACATAAGTAGAAGGACAACATGAAAGAAGAGCAGGAGGTGTTGTGATGGTAAAGAAAGGAGGAGGAGTAGAAGAAAAATTATGAGACAGAAGAAAAAAAGATGAGGACACAGGAGACGAGATGACAATTATGGAGTAAAACAAAATAAGATTGAGAAAGACTCAGGAGACGAAGAAATGATGATTTAGGAAGAGGAGAAAAAGTAAGGGAATTAAAAGATTGAGGAGGATAAAACAGAAGAAAAAAATAACGTACAATAGGAGATGATTAAGGAAGAGGAGGAGATGGAGAAAAAAAGAGGAGATGACAATGGAGTAGAAAAGGAGGAGATAAATACTGAGAAGCAGAAGAACAAAAAAGGAAGATGATACAGGGAAGCAATGATGGTGAGAATAAGGAGGAAATTAAAACGATTTGTAAGGAAGAGAAAAAGGATCAGAGAAAAAAAGATAAAGAAAGAGATACTATAGGAGGAGAACAAGAAATCCTTGCTTCCTTCGCAAGCCCAGTAATACATCCTGCAGGAAACATCTATATTCACATTTACCAGGAGCTGCTGAGGGATGAGCTGCATGATCAGCTTCTGTGGCCACTGGTCTGTATTTCTGAAACAAAAGATGGGGAAAACTTCATCCTCTCTGTGCATCTCTACCATATATTCTACATTATGCAAATATGGGCTAAACGCAGTCACTCACAGATTTTCCCCTTGGCTGACCTGGACCTGGCAGGGCAGGGAGCGCGTAAGTTTTGTGTTGGAGTCCATGGAGGAAGCCTTGGGCTTCTGCGGTGATTGATGGAGACAGAGGGAGACGTGACATGGGGAGGGGGGAAAAAGGAGAGACAGAATAAGATGAAGAGGTTAACATACAGAGTAAAAAGACCTTGCTGGCAGAGATGGATGGTAGGACTTAAAGCAGGAGGTCTCAGAGAAATATACAACCTGTGTGTAACTTCCAGAACAAGAGAGATCGCACTGACAATGGAAGAACTGAAACGTTATTATATCAATCAAAAAAGTAATTCATGCACAAACGGTCCATTTGAAGAAGTTTTGATGGAAACAGATTTTTTAAAGCGTCATTTAGACCAACTGTTGACTCAGTCAACACAACAACGTATGGATTTTTATATATATATACACTAGTTTTGGACATCTTTACTACAACCACCTTACAGTATCACTGAAAAAGGCCAGTGTGGAGAAAATGCAGAACTCATAAGCAGATCGACAGAGTTGTGGCGCAGAATTATTATTGATTTAATTTACACACCGCTGCTTGGCAGTGTTTGTGTTTGCGAATAGTGTGCGGTGAGCTGTGTGAACTCATCATCCAGATGGTGACTCTACGACAGGCCTAAACAACCGAGCGTGCCGCCGTGCTTGATAAGCACACACATTGGTTTGCTGGCATGTTATTGACCAGATGGTGATAATGACCGTGGCATGTGCATCTGTGTTGTTGTTTCCTGATCGGTTGTGTTGACCCAGTGTCAAAACAAAACATTTCACTAGTTGATTGTGCGTTTGGGAACCTTCGTTGCTGAGATGATCTTGAGGTCATTGTAGAATAGTCAATAGCATTTCATTAATCTAAAAAGAAGGCCTCCCCCATAAATCAAGAACATCATTGATCCCATTACAGTCTGTGCAAATGGCGCCCCAGGCCCAATACCCACGGGTCACCTAAAAATACATCAATGAAACACGGCTAGATAGTTTTACCAGATCAAATCAATCTTTGTCACACGTCTAGAATAAAAACTACATTTCATCTGAGGAGTTTCATTTCATTCAGGGGAGTAACGAGAATCTTTCAAAGAGATTAACTGAGATCATTTATGTTTCCTTTTCCAGTAGTATACCACAAACAAACACTCCTCGCACACCTGGGAGGCGTGTAAGACACCGTCCATACAACTTTATTTTTCAATTTCCATTTAGCTTTATTTTTATTTCAGTTTTAGCTTCAGTAATTTGTTTAATAATTTATAATTGATATATAATAATTTATAATTTTTGAAATAATATAATTATTTGATTTTAGTTTGTTTGACAAAGCAACACTTCTAATTTAATTTTTTTTATGATTTTTTTTAATTAGTTTACTTAACATTTGCTTGCAAAGCATTATTAGCAATGTTATGGCAGCATATTTGGGGACCCTTTAAGGTTTTACATAATTTTGGGGCATTTTCTGTTCTTACTAGTAGTAAACTGTACAGTAATCACAATTCTACAAATATTACAGTAGCTGGGTTTCCATCCAGGTATCCACTAATTTTTATGCAACTTTTTGTGAAGTGTAAAAAAATGTGGAAACACCAAGAGATAAAACAATATTCAGTATTGTCCAATTTTTTTTAATCATCTAATTGAATAAAACACTGGATAAACTACTATCACTGATGACTGGATACAATTACCAGAACATGCATACATTTAGTTTTGTCTGTGCGCTCTAAATTGTTCAAGAAATGTTCAATATCTTTTTTTCTCTCGATTTTGTTGTTTTAAACACATGACAATCTGCCTTAAGAATTGTTTATTCCTCGACATTCCAATTTTTAGACATAAATTAATGCAGCAACTTGGACTGCAACATATATAATGACATTGTTTTCTTTCTATAAAGCAATAGATTCAAGTCCTTATTATGGTTTGTTTTCAAGCAGTAAACCACAAAACCGACCTAAAGGCGGCAATTTTGTAATGCAAATATTGCTATGACGTCCTCTCACCTCCTGCCATTCTAGAACTCCACTCCATGCTACAATCTTATTGGCAACACCTTGCTGTGCCCCAGCTGGCGATACAGGTACAGATGCCTAAAAAACAAGAATATATTGAAATTGTATGGACTTCAAATGAGTCCAAATAAGTATTCACAGAAATACATTTCTCAAGTCTGACCATGCCAGGCTGTGTTGTTGGCGGCGTCTGCTGATTGGTTGGCATTGGCTGAGGGGCCAGAGGAGGTTGATGGTTGAGTGCAGGTGGACCTTGTGGTGGGACTTGTGGTTGCTGCAGTGACTGCTGAGGTGGAACTTGTTGCTGCGTTAACACTGGCGGTGACACTGTGGTAACTGTAGATAGGTTGGGTTTACCTCCTGATGTGAGTGACTGGCTGAAGGGAGTATTTTGCATTTGAGGAACTGCGAACAAACATAAACAACTAAGCAAATGGTGTTTTAAATATGGAAAATATAGTGAAACACAGCAGAAGATCCAAGAATACAGGGACACAACTTGACTCACATCGGCTCTTCTGCTGCTGAGTGGCTGCATCTAGCACCTTCTGTGCTTCATCATGGGCCGCCTTTAGAGAGGGATTCTTTGGCAAGAGAGAGAGTGTGTATGCAACAGAGACACAACATTCATGAGGTCTCATCATTAGCGTGCACAGCCTTGCTTGAAAACAAAGCCAGATCCTTCCACCAAATACAAATGCATTCATGCTCATCTCATCAACCACTTAGATCTATTCAAATGAGTTTATAACAGCAGTTAGTCTTAATCTTAAGAATCAAATTGAGGCTCTGTATGCTGAAAATTACCAATAATGTGCCTCCAATTAGGCACAGAAAGGTTCAGAATGAGCAGACCGAGATTAGCCTGTTATTGAGAGAAGCGCTCCGATTACTCTACATCACCGAAGCAGTGAGATAGCAGGGTCCAAAATTAACCTTTTACCTCACCAGCCAATGATAAGTGAACTGCTCATTAAAACATGCATATATTTTTGTTTTTCCTATTTTTCCTGTGCCAAACCCATTATATACAATTTCTCTGATCTGACTGAGCTTTTCATTTGGCCTATTTGTCTTTATATATTATTTTAATGTTATAAATGTCATCATTTATTTATACAGGCCAATACAGGCCTATAGTTTTATAATCTGACACATAAGAAACTAGTTTTGTGAAATGTTTTGCTTGAAATGAGTTTCATGTAATATATACACTGGCATTCAAAAGTCTGAGGTCAATCAAAATATAGCAAAAACAGCAATATAATTATATATTTGAAAATGTAAATCATTATCGTGTTGCCAAAGCTGAATTTTGAGCAGCCATTACTCACGTCTTCAGTGACACGTGGTCTTTCAGACGTCATTCTAATAGACCGATTTGGTGATGAAAACAGCTGTGCTGCTTAATGTTTGTTAAAAACATGATGCATTAAATGAATGTTCAAAGAACAGCATTTATTCCAAAACAGAAATCCTTTCCAAAATAAATGTCTGTACTGTCACTTTTGAACAATTTAATGAATCCTTGCTGAATACAAGTATTTATTTTGGGGAAAAAATATTGACCTTAAACAGTAGTGTGTATATGTAATGAATTTATATAATTATATTAATTCCATTAGCACACACCTGGTGTAAAAGTGCAGGAGTAGGAGTCTGGGTTACTGAGCCCATCGACTGGGACACTGGCAAAGACGGAGGTGGCAAGACAGGTTTAAGGGAGACTGGACCACAACCTCCTCCAGGAGCAACTGGACACACACGGATGTTACAGAAAGCACTAATCAGAACAAAACTACTAATACAATAAAATATGACTTTATTCTCCCATCTGCAGATGTTATATCACTGCACATTCACAAACATATCAGGACAAGTGTCTTTCTTACCAGGAAGTGCAATGCCCCTGACTAACACCATGTGAAAGGGGTCTTGACTGTAGTCTGGGTGTGAGGATTCTGGTGCACCCGCTAAAGAGGATGCTCTTTCAAAAAGAGATCGAAGCGCTGGAAGTTTCCGTGGAGCGATCACAGAAAAATGGATCCCCCGCTACAACCAAAAAAATAAATCAGAATTTAATTAACTACATATCAGAAACAGACATCAGCTTTTATACATAAATGGCACAGCTCAACATTTGGCAGGACATCACACAGTGAGAAAAAAATACTATAAATACTATAGCACATAATATTGAATGCTTGTATCAACCAGCATGATGAGCATCAAGGCAAATACATTAAACTGAATTACACGACCACAGAATTTGATGCTTAATTTAGTAGCTTGTATGTTTATGCATTATTTCTGCAATACTTCCACAAAAATGTTAACCTGAGATCCATAATAATACTCAAAACTGCTGTTGCGTTGCAGTGAATTCTCTTGTAAAGTGAGCAGGGATGGACGGACCATACAGCGCACTGGGATACCTGGTTATATACAAGTGTTTTAGGCAAGTGGGATGAAATGTTCTAGATCTTGATACAAATAAACTGCTATAAGCAATACTGATTATAATGTATATTGTGGCAAATATTTGCTATTTGCGGTCTCCATAATGCTTGATTTCAACAGTAGATTTAATTAAGCACATTATTTTCCAGGAAATGCACATTTGAAATATTCCTAACGAAGGCAATCATTGATAACAATATCATAAATTGAAAGCACAAACAATATTACCACAATAGACAATTATAGAATTGCAAAATGCATAGTAAAAAATCAGGGGTCACTGAGTAAATACTGATTTAGTGACAGATTACAAGCTTTTGAGTC
Organism: Gymnocypris eckloni scoliostomus; assembly: GCA_027564155.1. Lineage (NCBI taxonomy): Eukaryota > Metazoa > Chordata > Actinopteri > Cypriniformes > Cyprinidae > Gymnocypris > Gymnocypris eckloni. The sequence continues at coordinate 30,530,613 of CM050415.1, read as the reverse complement.
TAACACCATTATGTATTTTCTGTATTTCAAGTATTTCTATACCCGCATCACCACTGCCTTGTGCACGAGGACCAGAACCAACATTTTTTTTTTGTAATTAACTCTAATTAAATAAGTAAGATACATTTTTAATGAGCCAAAAAGAACACACGTCACAATGTTCATCAATTTGCACTAGCTAGTGCTGCTCCCATAAAATTCAAGGCATTAATGTTTGCCTACAAAAGCCCCCACTGGCTCTGCACCCCTTTACCTAAATTCATTACTTCAGACTTATATGCCCTCTAGAAGCTTGTGTTCTGCAAGTGAACATTGCTTTATTGTTAATCCGAAAGAGGCACAAAATCACTTTCACACTTTTTAAATGAAATGTCCCTCCTGGTGGAATGACCTGCCAAACTCAATCCAAGCAGCTGAGTCCTTACCCATCTTCAAGAATCGGCTAAAAACACATCTCTTCCATCTTTATTTGACCCTCTAACACCAGCACTCTCTATTCTAATTCAATTTTTTTAATTGTCCCTTTTAAACTTCCAAAGAGAAGTCTATGAGAAAGAACCAACTCAGTTGTATCTCTAAATAAATATAGCCCCATTGACTCCCTCTGCAAATGCATTGATGGAATTAACAGTTGGATGTGCCAAAACTTTCTTCAGTTAAACAAGGAGAAAACTGAAGTCATTGCATTTGGAAACAAAGATTAAGTTCTCAAGGTGAATGCATACCTTGACTCTAGGGGTCAAACTTCTGGAGGTCTAGAGACAGACCTTAGCTTTAGTAGTCATGTCAAAGCAGTAACTAAATCAGCATACTATCATCTCAAACACATTGCAAGAATTAGAGGTTTTGTTTCCAGTCAAGATTTGGAGAAACTTGTTAATGCCTTTATCACCAGCAGGCTGGATTATTGTAATGGTCTCCTCACCGGCCTTCCAAAGAAGACCATTAGACAGCTGCAGCTCATCCAGAACGCTGCTGCAGGATACTGACTAGAACCCGAAAATCTGAGCATATCACACCAGTCCTCAGTTCCTTACACTGGCTTCCTGTTACATTTAGGATTGATTTTAAAGTACTTTTATTAGTTTATAAATCACTCAATGGCCTAGAACCTAAATACATTGCTGATATGTTCACTAAATATAAACCTAACAGACCACTCAGATCAGTAGGATCGAGTCAGTTAGAAATACCAAGGGTTCACACAACCCTATTTAGCTATTTTGCTTCCATTAGCATAAACATTAGCCACATTTAAATCTAGACTCAAAACTCATCCGATTAGTTTGTTGAATGAGCACCGTGCTACATTCAAACTAACTGCACTGTGTTTCAATAATAATTGTCTATTCTTCAGTTTTAAATTCATTTAAAATCAGTTTTGATATCATTTTATTGTTGTTATTATTATAATTGTTTTTTTTTCATTCCTTGTTTTTATATTGCTGTGATTATTATTTGTAATGTATATTTCCCTAATGTAACGCACTTTGAATTACCACGGCGTATCAAATGTGCTATATAAATAAACTTGCCTTGCACTCTATTCATTTAATGCTTGTTTTCTTTAAAAAAAACTAACACTAGCTTTTCTAGTCTCTTTGTATTCCATCTATTAATTTTCTTTATTATATAATTAAAAAAACATTGCTACGTGTATGCGTTAAGCTAACTGAGACTTGTTATAGCACTTGTGTATCTTTGCTCTTTTGTTGATTGTTTCCATTGTCCTCATTTGTAAGTCGCTTTGGATAAAAGCATAAAAAAGCATCTGCTAAATTACTAAATGTAAATGCAAGTACATCAAGATTATTGATGAGTTTTTATTGCAAAATGACTCAAATATTTTTTTAATCATATTTTAGAACCCACAGCAAATTCAGTGACTTAAGGTCGCAAAATCTAACATTACAGCAGAACTCTGACAAACAGACATATCTGATAAAAAGTAGATCAGTGCAAACTCACGTCACGTATGATCTGGACCAGACTGTCTGCGGTGCAGCCCGTATAGCTGACGCTCTCCACAGCCGGTAGTAAGTACGGAGGAGAATTACACAGCAACACGCAAACCTTGTGAGTCTGACCGCTGCATAGAGAAACAATGAGAACACATATACAACCACACACTTTTGATTCCACAGAACAAGTTAAAGAACTCACATTTGCTCCCTCATCTTTTTGAAGTCGTCAAAGAGCTGCAGGGCCACGGAAAGACCCTCAGCTATGAGACTGCAGCTCTCTGCCCCGCCTCCCATGAATCTGCGCAGAAAGCATCAGTGTAAGAGTTACAATCCTCTGCATTTAAAACATGAAAATCTTCAAAGCAGACAATACACTCATTAACTAGCAGTTCATCTAAACAAGCAAAAGCACACTTTAATCTCAGATTTTCTATCGTGGAGCAGCCCTTACTGAATGCTGTCAATCCAAGAGACAAACTCAAAAGCGGAGCTGGTGGGAGCGTGGCACTGGACGTAGGATTCTGGAGCACAATCCACTGTGTTGAAGACCACCAGTCCATATTGAGTGCCACCATACTATACAAAAAGAAAAAGATGATCAGATGCTGAAATGACAGCACTAATGTAAAGAGCAGGTGTAAATGGATATATCCAACTCACATCTCCTCCAAAATCTGTTTCGGCAGGTGGTCCTCCATTAAAATACCTGTGATCACACAAGGTAGGTCAGGACAGAAGTATTACAAATATCAGCGTGAATAAACAGGTGATGACTCTTACTCTATTGTTGGTAGTATGTAATTCTTCTGAAGTGATTCAAAATATGGACCAAGGTTTGCAGTTCCCTCTATGACAAACACCACATCTGACACCTGATTCAACCCAGATTTGGGCGTTGGGTCCATATGGGTCGCCTTGTGTCTGCAACCAAGGCAGGTGTTAGTTCAATATCATACACTACATATCAATATCGTACACTACATGGATTTTATATTATTACATATATTATAGAAAGTTTGCTCTAATTGAATAATAATATATATGTAATAATATTAATTTAATGTAGTGTACGCCCACTTAACCTTTACTGTGACTGAAGTGTTATTTACTTTATTATCTATTTTAATGTCTGTTCTAAAAGCAAGAATACCGAAACATGACATACAAGTTACACACTGGCTGTCTAAATACTAAGAAAACCGCCTACAAAGACATTTCTGAATGATTCAGTGATTTAGTCCGTGCCAAAGATGCCTGACAGCCTCATTTTGGCTGACATTGTTCTCTATTCTCACTCAATCAAACATGAACTCCATAGACAATGATAATGCAAAAATAATGCAAATACAGATCAATGAAACCATACAATGTGAACACGTTCAAGTTACACAAGTATTAGCATGTTTGTTAGCCGTTATCCTCAAATGCTAATGTATCTCGTGTATCTTACCTGCTAGTATTAATAGAACTGACTTCTAATAAGAATAAAACGGACTGATACAGTCATTTATCTTGATTATATCCAAACCAGCCGTCTTAAGTTGTATCATGAAAGCTTCAGCTAAACGTTAATGCAGACCGTGATGACAACACATATCTGAATTTACACTCGGCAATCGACAATGCGGTCTGCTCGTGGATCTGGGAACTGGACTGGGTTGGTGAATCGATTTATGAGTGATCGATTTTTATGCCAAAAGTACGTCAATTTCAAAGCCACCGTAAATATAACTATGATCGATCCATCAGTTTACACCGCTTTTTGTATAGTCGCAGGATTGCGTAAAAGACCAGTCCATCATCTCTATAACTAAACATAGCCTAGGCATTATTGTGTTTGCATAAGTAAATAAAATGTATGCTTATGAATGGAAATGTAGGATATATATATATAATAATAATAATACGCTATGAAGATTTTTTTATTAGTACAATCATAATCATAATGTTTTAATCTTAAATGTATCACATTGTGTATGTTTTGTTTCTTTATTATTTAGTTGTAATTATTTAGGTGTATATATTTTTTTATTTAAATAACGGTCTCATCTTTAATCTTATGCTAGGCTACATTATTGTATTTTATATGTTTTAAGTAATTGGTGCTTTTTGTATAGTTTTTTTTTTTTTTTTTTATTATTATAATTTATATTATTAAAGGGCTGCTAAACGGAATTACGTTATTGTACTTAAATAAAGAATAGGCTAAATTTAAAATATTATTGAAACAATCTATTACATTTACATTTAGCAGACGCTTTTATCCAAAGCGACTTACAGTGCATTCAGTTTATACATTTTTTGTCAGTGTTTTTGTTCCCTGGGAATTGAACCCACAACCTTTGCGCTGCTAACGCAATGCTCTACCACTGAGCCACAGGAACTATTATTGAAATGTGTGTTGTAGTTATTATTGTTATGATTATTTGGGACAATGGGTTTTCTAAACGTAAGAGCAAACAGCTAAGTAAACAGTAGATGTCACTAAAGTCAAGCAACCAAAAAGAAAAAAAAGAAAAACAAAAGACCATAGAGACAACTGGATAATACTATATTGGCCTAACTTACTGTTTACTTGAGAAATCACATTGTGCATGGACTGTCTCTGAGTTACTGTCCTATTATGTTACAGTCCAGTCTCTGCTCTGTGCTTCATATCAGAAAGGAGGAGACAGGTAAGTTATTGAAGAAAGAATTGTGTTTTTAGGTCGGTGTGCAACATGTTTCCTGTCGTCCAGAACTTAGAACCAGTGTGTCTCCAAATAAGAGATTTTTTTTAGATGCACTTTCTGTGCTCTATTCCACATCCATCTCCGGCGAGTTTTCTTTTGTGGAGTGGCACAATTTTGGAGGCTTTAGCTCAGCTTTGTGATCTGGGTGGTAGATTAGATGGATTTAAGTTGAACAAGGGAACCTTACTCTTAACGCCATATATTGATTGACAGCATCACATCACTAAAGATTGACTACATTTCCAGTATAGTAAAAAAAAATACATAAATTAAATAAAATACATATGTTACTTAACCAATTACAAGGTTTCCTACATGACAGCAAACTAAAACATGTGTTTGCCCATTAGATCATTTAATAGAATAATGCATATATGATTTACAGAAGAAAAAAACAACAACAAACGATTGTTTGTGGTCAGTAAGACTTTTTGATGTTTTAGATTTAGGCAGTTATTTTGTTCACTAAGGCATTTATTTGATAAATAATACAGTAAAAGCAGAAGTTTTGTGAAATATTTTTTACAATTTAAAATAACGATAACTTTTTATTTGAATATATTTAAACTTTACATTTAATTTAATTTCTTAGTATTTTTTGGCAAACCTGAATTCTCAGCAGTCCCTACTCCAGTCTTCAATGTCACATGATCATTCAGAAATAAATTCTTGTTATTATCAACAACGAAAACAGTTGCGCTGCTTATTTATTGATTTTTTTAGTGAAAATCATATTGTTGCAGGATTATTGATGAATAGAAAGGTCAAAAGGACAGTATTTTTTTCGCTAATGTAAATGTTGGTAACAATGTAAAAGCCCCCTTTTGAACAATTGAATGCATCCATCACCACTTTAAATAAAAAATTGGCTTGATTTGAAGTGATTTCTGTTATTATAATTCAGAAAACAGAGAGAGAAAAAAACTATTGTAATGAAGGAGGTGGCCCATTATTCATTTGTATGTGTGCTGCACACATGAATGTATATACTCTTGTGCACCATTAATGAAGATTTACGTTAGCATATAATTGAAAATGCATCACCTTCTAAAATTCATGTTATTTGCCTATAATGTAAATTTTCTCCACCGAAAACTGCTTGTTTCTTAAGATCAGCACTTTCATGTGTGTGTGTGTTTTAATAATACAAAAGACATGTCTGATGTATACTATTCAATTCAGCTATATACACTCAGAAAAAAAGGTACACAAGCTGTTACTGGGGCAGTACCTTTGTACACCTTTCCACCTAAAGAGTGCATATTAGTACCCCAAAGGTACATTTTAGGCTACCTTTTGAAAGGGCATAACCCAGGTGACAGCTTTTGTACCTTTTTGTCTGAGAGTGTAAGTATCAGCTCTTCTGCATCAGCCAGAGCATTTATTTCAAAATCCCACAAAATGTTGTCTTGTTTCCGGATGTCCGACATTATTCTCTGGAGAGGTGTCCTCCAGGTGGCACTGATTAAAACACGAAGCCTTTACTGGTCCTCTCTGCTGGGAGACAGGAGCCATCTGGAACCCACACCAGGCGACCAGAGCGCGCAGAACACGCCCATATACACACCACCACTATCCGGGTCACTGGGGCTACAATAATACGCCTCCAAGGTACATTTCACAGGGCACAGGTGAGGGAAAACAGGTGCATGTTCACATACACAACACCAAACACTCCTACATTAAACTAATGTTTTCCCAAAATATTCGCGCTTGTCATTACAGAAATGAATCTCGATCTCGAAATGGATGGATGTCTTTCCCCGAGGCTGTGAAAACGAACATAGCATTCTCTATTACAGTCACAGCTATTAGCAGTAATGATAATTGCACCATGCTACTAATTTCACTCGATATTTTTTCGCCACAGTGATAAAAATAGCTCTAGCCTACACCACGCCTGCTCCTCAAGTTTCTCTTCTGCGCTCTCTCTCTCTCTTTATCCCCCAGCTCTCTTTCAGCTCAGTGAGCCGGGTGAAATATCTTCTAACTAAATGATTTTTTTTGCACTGTGGGAACGTTGCCATGGAGACTGCGCTCCCCCGACCCCCACCCCTCAGCGCGCGTGGAATATATGGGTAGTTGTGAACTGGCGCGTCTTCGCCTCAGCAGCGTCTCCGCTGCGCGCTTCTCACGCTGCTCTCGCAGGGCCGATGTGTTGCAGGTGCACACACGTGTGTGCATACATACCGGATCGGTCCACCTCTTCCTCTCGTTCTTATATTCTCGTTACACACCCTGCAGTGAATCCTTGAAAGGTATGGTCCGGTTTCAATGCAGGATTTGTGGCATAATGTTTAATGGATGAATGGATCAATAAATGAATGGTGAAACACAAAGGAAGTAAATGGATCCGATGGGGCCCTTACAAAAAATAACCATGGTTTTACAAAAAATAAATACAAATAAAACCTGGGTATACGTAAACCATGGTAACCACAAATGAACCATGGTTTGGCTAACCATAATATTTGTAGTAAAACTGTTTATAAAAATTGTAATCAACACATGGTTACTACACAATAAAACAATGGTTAATTTTCTCCTCTTGTCAAATTCAGTTAAGAATTTAAATAATACCACATTTTCAATCCAAATAGGCAATATACAGGTGCATCTAAAAAAAAATATATATATTGTGAAAAGTTATTTTTTGTTTGGTAACATTTCAAAAAGGGAAACTTTTATACAGGTGCATCTCAATAAATTAGAATGTCGTGGAAAAGTTAATTTATTTCAGTAATTCAACTCAAATTTGTAAATTAAATAAATCCAACGAACACAGACTGAAGCAGTTTAAGTCTTTGGTTCTTTTAATTGTGATGATTTTGGCTCACATTTAACAAAAACACCAATTCACTCTCAACAAATTAGAATATGGTGACATGCCAATCAGCTAATCAACTCAAAACACCTGCAAAGGTTTCCTGAGCCTTCAAAATGGTCTCTCAGTTTGGTTCACTAGGCTACACAATCATGGGGAAGACTGCTGATCTGACAGTTGTCCAGAAGACAATCACTGACACCCTTCACAAGGAGGGTAAGCCACAAACATTCATTGCCAAAGAAGCTGGCTGTTCACAGAGTGCTGTATCCAAGCATGTCAACAGAAAGTTGAGTGGAAGGAAAAGTGTGGAAGAAAAGATGCACAACCAACCGAGAGAACCGCAGCCTTATGAGGATTGTCACAAAAATCGATTCAAGAATTTGGGTGAACTTCACAAGGAATGGACTGAGGCTGGGGTCAAGGTGTCAAGAGCCACCACACACAGACGTGTCAAGGAATTTGGCTACAGTTGTCGTCAGAGGCGTCTTACCTGGGCTAAGGAGATGAAGAACTGACATTTAGTGCTTAATTCGAGCTCCAGCAGCTTCTGAGAACAGTAAAGCCCGCTGATTGGCCATCTCATTCATTGGTCAAAGTGGCAAAATCAGTGCATGAACTGGATTTTAGCCGCGAAAATTCGCCGATCAAAGGTAAATGTGACAACACTTTAAGGCCAGGCTGTCATAGTAAAGAAGATTAAAGGCATCAAAAATAATTTTTTGTGTAATAATTATTTGTTTAATTATTATTTATTTGACAAAACTGAGAATTTTAACATTTACAGAATGAGCTCATTCACGTATATTGGAAGTGCGTCCCTGTAACCCAAGTCTACATACATTTTTGTAGTGAACATTATGCCACAAGCTTAACTTGCACTGAACCTGAATTAAGAAATATTAATTTAATTCCATTCCCCAAATAGGTTTCTCCAGCTAATCTCAAACATTTATCCTCTTACCACTCTTCATATTTTTCGCCCTGGGGCCAGTTACGTAAACTGCTTAGACTATAATATTAGAAGTCAATCATACTAATGTTTTAAAGACTAGTCCTTACTTTTTGAGGTCAGTGCATTCAAAAATGGAGGAAATTTGATTATTTTGGTCAGACTACCTCTTAAGATACTGTCTTAGCATAATGGCTGTGTTAATGAAACTGGCTCCTGTTCTCTTGTCAAGATTTACCCCCTTTTCTCCGTAGCACATTTGTAGTCTTCTCCACACACGCTAATTCCCTGCGCCTCTGTCTCTCTTCCTGCATCTGTGTGTGTCAGAGAGTGCTGACTCTGGCTGTTCTGCGTACAGTGAGGCTCAGATGAACAGTGCATTAGACTCACATGAATGTGACTCTAAGAAGTCAAGATGGATGCTGAAGAATCAGGCAGTAACAAATCGAACCCTCTAAGAATCACACCACATGGGAGCAATTAACGGCAGGAAGTTTTGTGACTGGAAAAGCCATAAAGATATAACCTGATTTGAAGAACGAGGCTGAGGCAGAGAAAGGCCGGGTTTGATTTATGGATATGACACGTGTGGCTGTGAGTGCGTTTGCGTGCCTGTTGAAATACAGAAAAACAGAATCATGTACATGAACGCAATGCTCCACACTGCATTTTTATAATGTGGGCCCTAGATAAAGAATTTATGATGGTAACTAAATAATTACACACAAGTTAATGCAAAGCAGAAGGGGAAAGGGAGTGAGACACAAAGAAAGAGGTAGACCAAAATATCAGGATGATTCACAACTCGTTACACAAACACAAACAGCTGTATCACGCAAACTCATTGGAATTATTTTTCATACATGTTTTATTTCAGCCATCATCGCTCCAGCCTTTGAATCATCCTTTTCATCATTCACATAAGCATCCTCCTAAAAGTATTTTTTGTCTTTATTTTTATTTTTTCAGCTGAATTGTTATCTCGCCCTGACTGCATTTCATTTTTTCTTGCTCTAAGTCTCAGCTTAATCTGAACATATAAAAAAGTAAACCTTTTCAAAGAAAACTAAAAAAGCAAACAAACAAAGTAAAATATATCCAGAAACTGTAATACCATCTCAAAGAGGATATACAATATTAACAACATTAATCATCAGTGTTTTGATGATATCCAACAGGTAGCTAGGTCAACATGTTTGTCATTAGTAGTGTTAGTATCAAGTTCATCGTCAGTTTTTTGTGTTGAGCATCACTTATTAAATTATCATTGCATCAAGTTGACATCATCCATGTTAATATAAGCATGCAAACACATTTCCTCAGGATCATTCAGAATTGCACTGACAGAGAGACAGAAGAAAGAGGGGAGACAAACAGAGAGAGAATAATATGGCCTGGGGTGAACCAAAGAGAAAGTTATCGACAAAGTTTGTCTTTTATGGGAGCGGATGATGGGGTCAGAGGTCACTCTACCAGGGATCGTGCCTCCACAGTGTAAGATCTAAGGCAGCAGAAGAAATGGGCCTGGAGACAGGAGCTAAAGACTGCGGGTCGATACCACATCCACGTGTATGATGGAATCAATGGCCTCTTAGAAAACAACAAGAGCTGATATACGATAACAGACTAAGGACTGAGCACACACCGGTGTCCAAGGCCTGGCATGTGATTAATAATGGAAACAGAGAAAATATGAGCTCAGTGGGAAATAATTACACCGATGTACATTTCAATAACAAGAGTGTTAGTGATTGGCAATGCAGTATTCCTCCATTGAGGGATGTGTGTGGTAGCATTGGCAGTTGTTGTACTGCGATATTAAAGAGATAATTCATCTTAAATTAAATATTCTGCTATTATTTATGCACCGTCATGTCATTTCAAACCTGCTTGATTTTTTTCTTCTGTAAAAGATTGCATTTCGAAGCCAGTGGTGTCCAAAAACAATATTGGACCCCATTGGATTTCATTGTATAAGGATTTTCTGAAGACAAATTTATTTGTGTTCCACAAAAGAAAGCCATACAGGTTTGTAATGGCATGAGGGTGAGTAAAAGAGAGATTTTTCATTTCTGGGTGAATTATCCTTTAAAAGGTGGCAGTGACCCTGGATATCAATGTGAATTTAGCGCTTTGGCCACTTTATTGCTTCTGACTAGAGAAGCAGTGACTTTACTAAACGCATCTGAAGTCAGTTTGTAATGTAAAATTATATGAGTAATCTTGTGGCCCTAAAACAATATAAGACGTGTCCCCCTCTTTGTCTCTGTTTGCAAGGAATGCTCAGACAGAAAATATTTTTTCTCTCTATTTCTTTTAAAGACAATGAAAAACTTCCAACATTTTATTCCTCGACAGCTGTGGCCACCAGGTTTGTCCCCTTGTACACACAGAGCACATTTACAAAAAAAGAAAAGCACACCCAACACAAGAACACAGATCAGGCTAGGGACACGTTTCAGTGACGAGCTGGTTAGGGACACAACAGAGACAGGTCACTACCACATTCAACGGAGAACGACCGAAACGCACGTCTGAGAAATAAACTCTGTCCCTACCAAGTGCAACAGATCCTACACAAGAAATAGTTCCTCTAAGACACAGGACAGGAGACACTTGATTGTTCAAAACAAGATTTTCTCTGCGCAGGACAAAGGACGGGAAGTGGAGACGTACACGGGGTCACGATGACATATACCGACACAGGCATACACGCGCACACACAAACCGACGAGCAAACGCATATCAACACATAAGAGCACTCCTACAAACACATAGAATACATGGGAGGAAAAAAGAGGATGAATGCGTGCGTCTTTCCAAAGCGGTCCTCTCGGCACACACTTCCTCCTTTGAAATGTCTGAGAAAAAAAAAAAACTGGCATGGTACAAAAATAAAATACTATGGCCAGATCTTTTCCCCATAGGATATGTTTCCAGGAAGTGCACACAAATCCAAGGTCTGTCCCAGTTAGGGTCCTCTGGCAATATTTGAAATCAATGACAGCTCCCTTTGGATGAGTTCTTAGTGGGATTCAGTCTGCCAGTGTGTCCATGTCAGGGAAACATATTCTCAAATCATTTCATTCAATATCTGGAAGAACGAATGGCTGGAAAAAAGGAAACACTGCTGATCTCAATGAGCTCCAAGCAGAAGGTGATAAAAATATAAAAGGCAGAGGGACACATTTCAATACTGCAAGACACGATTTGGCCAATGTATCCGTCCTTATTTCCCCCTTTCCAGATGGGAACGGTCATAAAGTATTCCTCCTCTCCAGAGAAACAGGAAACAGTTGCACGGATTCTGCATTGGCAGAGAAGACCACTCCGAGAACTTGCAGCTACTTGTCAGACTGAAAACACCTTGTAGAGATTTTCTATAGCTAAATACAGACACCCGTACAAACTCACACACACACACATGCACTCACACATACACAGAAACATCCGTGGTCCATAATCTATCAGGTCTCCTGATTATTTTTTGTTTTTTAAGTAATTAAAATCTCTTTTTTTGTAGGCTCAGTTTCAAATAACTAAATAAAGATTATCTATTTAAAGAGGGAATGTTTGTCATATTTACCCTGAATAAATCATGACATATTTTGATTTTAACATCATTCCTGAAGCAAAACCATCCATGCCAGTTGTTTTGTTATGATTCCATGTGTGAGTATGTCTGTTTGGGTGTGTGTGTGTGTGTGTGTGTGTGTGTGTGGAGATGTATCTGTGTGTGATTTGTATCCGGTATGGTCTAGTTATTTTTCTATATATTGTGTTGGGTCTGCAGGGTTGACTTAGAGGAATAGCACTACCACAAGCACAGTCTCTTCTCTGGTTCTTTCTTGATGAATAATTATTCACAGGTGAAAAGAAAGAATGTATTTCTGTTGCTAAAAAGATAATGCTGACCTAAGGATGAGAAAAAGAAACAGAGACAGAAAAACACTGTTAACCATATAATCACAAATGGCAAGTTACATAAACACAAAGAGCTTCAGTGAACAGATGGCTGCCTTCATACATTGTATGGGATTGACGACTGCATTTACTATCAGATGTGACTCTTAAATAGCTGAGAAAAGCAGCTTGAATGGCGTCATCTGAACAAATAACCGTTCTAAACTATTTAGTTTAGAAAGTCATGAATAAATATAAAAGATAGTGCTTTTTTAAATGCCAGAAAGCACCACAATTAACACAATAAAACATTAGTTAAAAAATAAGTCCAACTGAGGAGCAAGTTAATGTTTCAAATGTTAATTAACCAATAGTGGCTTCAAATGTTGTTAAACAATTTTTTAGACAGCAGATTTGGGTTGCACTCAGAACAAAAAACAAGCTCATATCTTTGCCTCGTCTTCCTTGGTGAGTTAACAGAATCCCACAAAACTAGTTGTTCAGTGCAGTTCCATTTACAACCCGAATTCCGGATATGTTGGGATGTTTTTTAAATTTGAATAAAATTAATACTAAAAGAATTTAAAATCACATGAGCCAATTTTTTATTCACAATAGAACATAGATAACATAACAAATGTTTAAACTGAGAAATTTTAAAATTTTATGCACAAAATGAGCTCATTTCAAATTTGATGCCTGCTACAGGTCTCAAAATAGTTGAGATGGGGGCATGTTTACCATGGTGTAGCATCTTCTATTCTTTTTTAAAACAGTTTGAAGACATCCATAGAACACTTTTCTTCTTTGAAACAGTCCATTTTAAATGAGCCTTGGCCCATAGGACACGACGGCGCTTCTGGACCATGTTCACATATGGCTTTCTTTTTGCATGATAGAGCTTCAGTTGGCATCTGCAGATTGCGCGGTGGATTGTGTTACGGCAGTGGTTTCTGGAGGTATTCCTGGGCCCATTTACTAATGTCAATGACAAAGGTCTTCGGCCTTGTGCCTTAGGCACAGAGATTTCTCCCGTTTCTCTGACTCTTTTGATTATGTTATGGACTGTGATGATGAGATTTGCAAAGCCTTTGCAATTTGACGTTGAGGAATGTTGTTTTTAAAGTATTCCACAATATTTGTATGCATTCTTTCCCAGATTGGAGAGCCTCTGCCCATCTTTTCTCTGCCTCTCAAAGATATCCCTTTTATAATTAATCATGTTACAGACCTGATGTCAATTAACTTAATTAGTTGCTAGATATTCATCCAGCTGAATCTTTTCAAAATGTCTTGCTTTGTTTGCCCCCGTGCCAACTTTTTTGAGACCTGTAGAAGGCATCAAATTTGAAATGAGCTCATTTAGTGGATACAAGTGTAAAATTTCTCCATTTAAACATTTGTTATGTTCTCTATGTTCTATTGTGAATAAAATATTGGCTCATGTGATTTGAAAGTATTTTAGTTCCCAACATTTCTGGAATTCGGGTTGTACATTTCAACCACACTCGCTCTCAAAATTCACCTTTTCTGAGTCCTGCAAATTTTGTTTATAGAATGCAGTTGTTGGTAACAAAACTGAGAACGCTACCATATAGCATATCCCGCTACTGTGTAAGCACTGATGTTTTTGTCAATGTGTGTTAGTTCATGACTGAAACCTGAAGTACTCCAGTGTAACACCCACACAGATCCCCTATTTGAGGAAGTACCCTTCTATTTACAGCATGCAATTATGTTCATGTGTGTGTGTGTACTCACATCTCTACTCAGAGTGAGGGCTGTCCACCACTATGTGTGGCTTAGGGGAGGCTGTGGCACTCTTTGATACGTATGCGTTTATGGATTTCTCCTGTGAAAGGTAAACAGCAATGAGCATACATGATTATTCAGATGGTGATTTCATACATATGAGGCATTGTCAAAGCAATTAATGATTTATTATATTGTATCTTTTCAGTATTAACTGTAACCAGAGTTATAATCAGTGCTGGGAAGTAACATATTATATATAATCTGGATTACATGATAAAACTCCAAAAACTGAGTACTCGTACTTACTGTGTGTCAAACCATTTAGCTTTGACCATAATCACAATGTAGAATGGCCGATATAAATCTCACATAAATATTTTCAGATCCATGCTTCTAAATGTAGGGCTGGGAGAAGAAGCCTTCATGTAATTAGACCAGTGTTTCCCAATCCCAGTCCTGGAGAACCCCCACCATTGCTCTCTTTTCTGACACACACATTTGAGGTCTTGGTCTCTTGGAGCTGATGAGTTGATTTAGGTCTGTTTGATTAGGGAAACAAGTCAAATGTGCTGTGTTGGGGGTTCTCCAGGACCAGGATTTGAAACCACTGAATTAGACAATGTATGAAACGAATAATTATGCAAGTTACTAAACACAGGTGATGTAAAGCTGTGAAACACTGTCTTCATCATATTCATCTATTATGCTTTTTGGGGGGTTTAAATAATGGTGCAAATACCACTAAACTAACTATTATAAACCTTAGTAAATCACCTTGCATGATTTATTTAATTACTCTGCTTCCATTAATTTTGCATCTGAAATGGAAACTCCTACAAATGCATATGCGATAAAGTTAGCCCGCAAAAATAACCGTCCACACCCTTTTATCTCTAATGTTTCACTGCATGCCTCTAAACTCTGACCGTAGTTTTTCAATGGTTTGTGCTGGCACAAGCTTTTAGTAAATCTGGCCCTATGTCTCCTTCTCACATACAAAACAAAAAATCTACTTAAATCAGTATTTCATGTTCATTTATTTATTTGTTAAGTAGCCATGTAATAGAAAAAATTATGTGCAATCAGTCGCAAAATAAATCGCTTCAGGGGTCCTGATCCTGCTGTTAAAGTTTAGTATGTAATATGTTAGCCCTTAAATACAACTCTTATTTTATATAATCAGAATGAGCTTTATGAGCTTTTTCAGAATGAGCTTTATTGGTCAGGTATGTTTACAAATATGAGGAATTTGTTATAGTGACAGAAGCTCCACAGTGCAACAGGATGACAGTGACAGGACAGGACACAGAAAACAAAAGAGCAATATACAAATAGGCAATGGACAAAATGGCAAAAACACAATATAGAAAGTCAGGCTATTATGTGTGAATTATTTCTTGTGATATAATCACAAGAAAGTTAAGAACTTTACTAATTAAGATTATAAGGTCTTTATAGGACATTATAAATTCATTATCGTGCATTATACTACGTTGAATGCTTGAATCTGATTGGCTGACGAACGTTCTGAGGTGTGCAATTATTTTCAGGGAAACGCACGTCGAACGTAGTTCCAGGCAGCTTTCTTTATTTTTATTTTTTTTATTCTTTATTTATTAAACTCAGGCAGCTTTCTTGACCGCATTACATGACCATATCACTTCGCAAAATGATTTCTGTTATTTTAAAGGTCTTACAACAGAAAATTAACTAAAACCCACATCACCTCGGGTGTGCATTATTTTTCTAATAATTCAACTGCCCGTCGTCAATTATTCCTTACTTATGAATACATTTATTTTAATGCATTATATATACAGGCTTCAAGGAAAGAGTTACCAGAAGGGTTTCTTTTTCAATTTAGTTTTTCTTTCTAGATTTTCTTTCAGTCTTATCATGAGAAAGCAAAATGTTAGCAGCAGCTGACACCAATACCAATGAAAATCTGGTTTCACAATTACTACAGCTATATTCAGTTTTATGTAATTGTTTAATACTGTATTAACAAAAGAATAGAGCTTTAAGTATTTTCAATGAAGAATGTATTGCTTCAATTATTATTCACGTCAACAGGGAGCGAGCAAGTGGTCTGCTCTTTTTATGCTAATATTTTCTGATTAATGCTGTCAACATAATAGACAGCAGCAGCTCTATTAGACTGTATTTACACTGTGAGCTCTAATGCACACATTCATTTTTTTTCTCCCATCGGTTTACATTCACTTAAAACATAACTGACTGTATACATTAATATCTCACCCAGATGGGGATTTTAACTAAAAAGTGTGAGGGGCAAGCACTCTTTACAGGGCTTGCAGGTATAAAAAAACTAAACACATACTTTTGACAAACATAGTCCTTTTTAAGACAAGTGAATCTGCTTGAATGGTATACACTTATAAAGACAATCAGGTATCAGGATTTAAAGGCATTTTAAATCGGACTTGACTTGTATAGAGGACACTGCCTATACACAATAACCCACAGCACACACTGATTGATTTTCATGCTCGCTCACACACACACACACACACACGCGCACACACGCACACACACACACACACACACACACACACACACACCATACAGTCACTCCATACAGTCACGCTGTCTACCTCCACCAGCTGGTGCCAGTGTTCAATAGGCTTGCGGGGATTCGCCAGCATGGCTGTCCAATGCTCCCTTCCCGGTCCATCAGCATCACTGCCCACACGGCACATCCCGATCACCTCATTATGACCGATACTGAGAGACAGTGAGAGAGAGAGTGGGAGGGAGAGAGTGAATTAATCCAGTTAAGCTAAGAAATGAAGGAGAACCACAGAACAGTGCATCCATTACATAAAATGGGCGAGAGAGAACCAAAGATGGAAAAGAGACACAGGAGATACTAGAGCTAGGAGGTACAAAGTAACAAGATAAAAAAGCAGGCCTAATCGGCATCATATAATTAGAGAGATGCAGACAGGACCTTTGTGTCATATAGCAACCTGCCTATTAACACACACACACACACACACACACACACACACACACACACACACACACACACACTAAGAGAGTTTCCACACACGCAGTCCTTTAATTACGAGGACACAGACTGAGAGATCACATAATTACACAGACAAACAGAGAACAGAAGGAGAGAGAGACAGAGGTACATTCCAATTATTGAATTACCAAGATAAACAAAATGAGGCAAGGGCACAGGGAGCGGATTCAATGATTTGAGCAAAAATTTGTTACAGAAGACAGATGGGTAGCTGTTTATGATAGGTCCACTGATTACCGAGATAAAGAAAACGAGAGAGAGAAGATTAGAAGAGAGAGAGGTGTCATAATCACTTAATTACTCGAAAAGTGAGTATGAAAAGCTGCTCAAGTGACGGTGGATTAACAAGCGGGTTCAATAAGTGGAACTTAAATAAATCTTTCTGCTTGCATTGCCATTTACTGTTGACCAGAGACGAGGACAGAAAATAAATGGCATTAATGCATACTGTTTACTGTCAAGCAAGAGAAGTAGAAAAAAAAGTCCACAGTTTATGTGTGTCATGTGACAGGCCTGGATTTGCATAGAAACATCAGAGACTTTATAAAAACCTACTTTCATGAGTGTAACTACACTATAGCAATAGTGATGACATATACTTAATAATAACAGTCACTTCACAAGAAGTATGAGACGCTGGGACGGTTAATACTGTTTAAAAGTGTGGGGTCTGTATTCTTTTAAAGGATTAGTTAGTTAGTTGTAGAGCATTTGTGGTTAAAAGGTATATCATTTTTTTTTTTTTTTAGAAAATGACAGATCGTTTTGTTTGAAAAGACCCTTATTCCTCGGCTAGGATCGTGCAGTTTGGACCCTCAACCCATTGATCCCCATTTAAAGTCAATGCAATGAAGAAAAATCCTGGAATGTTTTCCTCAAAAACCTTCATTTCTTTTCGACTGAAGAAAGGAAGACAATAACATCTTGGATGATATGGAGGCGAGTAAATAATCAGGAATAGTTTTTTCTGGAAGTGAATTAATCCTGTCTCTTACGCTCACCAAAACAGCATTTATTTGATCAAAAGTACAAGAAAAACATGAATATAACATTAATAATACAAATTAAATCACAATAATGAAAATAACTGTTTTCTATTTTAATATATTGTAAAATGTAATTTATTCCCATGATAAAGCTGTATTTTCAGCATCATTACTCCAGTCTTCAGTGTCACATGATCTTCAGAAATCATTCTGATTTGCAGCTCAAGAAACACTTCTCATTATTATCAACGTCAAAAACAGTTGTACTGCTAAATATTTTTGTGGAAACCGTGATACATATTTTCATCTTTTATTTAAAACAGAAATCTTTCAAAACATTGTCAAATGTCTTTAATGTCACTTATTTCATGGAATAAAAGTACAAATTCTACAAAAAATTCTACTGATCCCCAAAGTTTGAATGGTAGTGTAGATAAATAAAACTGTCCTCTGAAATATGTTTAGAGAAATTATATGATTTGTTCAGATGGTTCAAACAAATGCTGCTGTGCCCTGTTTTCCTCAGTTATATTTATCATTTAGCTTTTAGTGTAAATATATTTGGCTAATTTAATGCTGTCATCCTAATTCAGATCTTAATTTTGTGCCAAATAAATACAGCTTTGATAGTTATACAATTGAATTGAATTAACCCCCCTAACTAGATTCAGCGTAGCTACTTCTTGTTAGCAGTTTGAAGCATAGCTAACTATTATTTTTAAATATAGTTTGACTGTAGCTTAGGAAGCTACAGATTCAGAGTAGCTCCACCAACACTAAATCAAGTCATGCTCAAAGAAATGAGTGCCAGCAGGATTTATGCCCTGTCTTTATTTTAATAACAATAATGCCAAAGTAAAGTCAATCAAGCTTGATTGAAGACTTAATACAAAGTCTTGGTGTTGCAAAAAGCCTAAAATCAAATGAATAAAATCAGTTTTATGAAGCAATCTGCATGCCATGAACAACATTTCTTCATCTCAAACAAAAATAACTTGCTTTGCCTGCACCTGTGTGACCGGTTTAAAAACAGAAACACTAAAACATTGCAAAATGGATTGTTTAGCATGTCAGATATATGTAGGAAATGACTATTATCCAGCCGATAATGCTTCTGAATGGAGCGTTTAGCACAGATGGCATTCAGCAAAGCTAAGAGCAATTCATCAGGCGTTATCTGCAGCTCACAGATGAGCTGCTTCATTCAGAGGCGCGGCTGGTGTGCTGCGTGCCATTGGGAAGAGATGAAATCACGGAGAGCATCGACATACACACATTCAGGAAACTCGGATGTGGATTACCTCAGAACTAACAGCGGTTCTTAAAATAGAATCTGATACCCGATTTGTATGCGCATGAATTGTCAAGGTGCATTTTGTTCCACAAAAGCACACACAATATGGCCATAAAAGTGACATTAGGTGACACTACACACCTAGCAGTAGGTATACTACAATTTCAAAAAGTAAAAAAACACATAGAATAATACAAAAGCTAGACATAAATGCCAATCTAAAGGTCTATCATACTGAAATGCAGCAAGAAGACACACACACACACACACACACACACACACACACACACACACACACACACAGAGAAGAGGTGACTTAAGGTGTGCCCACCAGACAACACTGTTAAACAGAGTGTCTCACCACCAGACACCACTTCCATTAGTATTAGGCTGTCATGTTTATTCATGAGGTGTCTGTCTTTATGCAAAACAGTGCAGAAGTCCACCAGGAATAGTCTGACACATGGGGGCATAAGGCCCTGTGTTCAGTGGACCGCATACACATACAAATATGTGCAACAGAAATTCTAATTCACTAATTAAACAACAAAATATCTCATCAGTGTCCGTGACGGAGATCCGTAAATGCATGAGAAAAAGATCATATTTTATTCAGTTCTCCATTGCTAATTTCTCAACAAAAGTAAATGGCACTATTTTGGTCTATTCTGAAATTTGTTTTTAATTATAGTTAAATATTAAACAATAAAAGCTATCGATTAAATATGTAAACATTACAAATGTTACATAATTGACAAGAAAACATAATATTTAATATTATATCACATACAATTTTTTATATTATAATATTAAACTATAGGACATTTTTCAGATTCTATTTCTAGGTCACTAATCAAATAAGACAATGTTGACTTTGTACAAATGGTTATTGTTATTCAGATCATCTAAAATCACGTGGAGCTCAAGTGCTGCAAGTTATGCTGGTAATACAATTTGTTGAGGGGAAAATATTTTGTGAATATCATCAAATATTATAAAAATGTAAAGTATTTTCTATTTTAATATATTTAAAAATGTAATTAATTCTTGTGATGGTAAAGCTGTATTTTCAGCATAATTACTCCAGTCTTCAGTGTCACATGATCCTTCAGAAATCATTCTAATATGCTGATTTGCTGCTCAAGAAATATCTATCAGTATTATCAACGTTGAAAACATTGACATTTTAAGATTCAGGGATGTTCACAAGAGCAGCCTTTTATATAGTCATAATAAATGGCTTGAATGTCACTTTGGATAAATTTTGTGTGAATATGAGTATCAATTTCTTTCTGATCCCAAACTTTGGAATAGTAGCATATATTCCACTAGAGAAATATTACATAGAAAAGTATTTACACGACTGGACTGGTAGGAAACACATGTGTTGATCTAATTTGAATCTCTCCCACAGACCTTCAATAAATGCTTTATTCTTTCAATGAATGGAAAATCCATGTGTTCCTGAATAAATTCTGTGATACACAGCCAGTAAGCATGCCTAAAGTTACAAGTGGGCACTTCCTGTCAAGCCTCATATCACAGCAGGGAGCCTGATGTGTTGCAGCACGTCTCAGAACCCATCACAGCATGAAAAAGACAGTCATGATCTTACCAGTCGTAGTCCATGACGGCGATGATGAGCGACACATTCTCAATGTTCTCGTTGGGGATATCAAAGACCAGAGCCTCATTATACGTGGGATTGAGAGTATTCTTCTTTATGGACGTCTTCTTCTTTTTCAGCCTTCGACCTTCACAAACCAGAGATGCCTTTACGTACGGATCTGAGAAGAACAGCAAGAGTGAAGGAGAGACAGGATTTTTCAAAGAAATAGCAACAGCAGGACGTAATGCTAATAACTGCATCAATAATTATTGTGCTAGTAATAACGATACATTAGCATTACTTTGTCATAATGCACCGTGCAGCATAATTAAGTCCTATGAGAGGAATCTTTATTACATTACTTTAAGCCTTGCTGTGATAATTAAATAAGGCAACACTAATTAAAGATGTCTCTTGTCCTTATGGCTGTGATGTTGATAACTTTATAAGGCGTTTCAGTTTTGACATTCAACTTTTTAGAGGTGCTATTTGATATTCACAACTTTCAGAACCGATGGTTTCGTGACCTTTAATGTCATTTCATTATTCACATGCTGGACGCGTTACACCAAGGCTGTTAATGAGCGGCAGTTTCATCACGTCTCAATGTTAACAATGTCTGAGGTGCTAATGAGGTATCGCTGTTAATTATGAGGGAATTAGAGGAATGGCTGAGGACCACGAGCAAAACTGGGTACCTGAGAAGCCTGTGAGGTCCATGGCTTTCAGATTGGTGGCCTTTATGACGGTGGCGGTCAGTCGGCCAGCTGTTGGCAGGTAACACAGTGAGAAGTTCAGCTCGCCCAGGTCAGCTTTCTCCTGCAGATGCAAATAAGCATATGGAAAGGTCACTTTGACGTTATATTGTGAATAATGCAAATGCTGAAAGTAATGCAAAAAAAAGAAAGAAATGAAATTCATGGAAAACAACGTTTCAATAATTTATTTGCTCTTTTATTAAGATGCATGGATAAACTGAAGGAATGTCTGTGGCTTTTAATACTTAATCAAACATTTTTAAACGATTACTGTGTTCGATTCAAATGCAGATCTATAAACAGCCATAGGTCTGCAATTGATTACTACAGAATTCATTTGAACTCGTCCTTAAATTTTTTTACAAACAAGAGGAACATTGTGTTTACAGTAATGCACTTACGATGAAAGTCCATGGAACTGCACTGCGATAAACATTAAAAACACACTTTTTGGAGTGCTTTCTCAGGTTATGAGCATGTAAATCCGATAAATGCTGTAACTTAAAAAGCAAGACTACTGCACAGAGACTGTTTACATGCAAGTTCAAAAATTTAGGGTCAGTTTAATTGGTAACAATTTAGAATAGGGACCAATTCTCAACACATATGCTTCAGATAGGAGAATCTGCCCATTTGATTTCTTTAAACTCATGCAAGTGATAATATGACAAATGTAAATACATGTTTGATCTGAATTAAATAGACGCTATGTGGACAAAAGTCTAGGGACCCAAACTTCTAATTATTAAATTAATTTATAAAGAGTTTTAAAAAGCCTTTACCCGGCAAGTAAATGCTGTTCTTCTGAACTTTCTATTTATCAGTTTAATGAACAGAAATTTCAGAAGAACATAATGACCTCTGCTGTTCCTAAATGCTTCCACTTTCCAATAATACCTCTTACAGTTGACCATGGTATATCTAGCAGGGATGAAATTTCAGAAATTGACTTATTGCAAAGTTGGCATCCTATCACAGTACCACGTTTGAATTCTAATAATAATTTCTTATAAATCTTTATAAATTAATTTAATAATTAGAAGTTTGGGTCCCTAGACTTTTGTCCACATAGTGTATATTTAATTCAGATCAAAAATGTATTTACATTTGTAATATTTGTAATCACTTGCATGAGTTTAAAGAAATCAAATGGGCAGATTCTCCTATCTGAAGCATGTGTGTTGAGATGCGAGGCCTGTTTTTCCCTTACACTCTTTGTTGAACCTTTCATCTTTCTCTCAAGTTCCTGTTCTGCCAGACAGAATTAATCATCAGCTATGATGAAAAAAGAACAAGGGTAGAAGAGGTAAACAGAAAGAGCTGCAATATTTCATAAAAAACGTCAAGTATCTGAGGTACGTCTCCAAGAACTATAGGAGCTGCAACTTTGGGTCTGTCCGTACACGTGATGTGATTTATTTAGTTATTTTTGTTACACACCAGCACCTCGAAAAATGAATTATACCTCAAGTCATTTTTTTCTCGAACCAGCTGAGTAAGTAAATCCGCTAATGCCACCTGAGCAGCCGATTGGCTGAATCCTGCATGTAAACATTTCATTTACATCCATTCATATGTCAGACACACAAATGTGAGAAACATCCTCAAATCCAGCATGCGTCACTGAATCATTTTTTAATTTGTCTTGTCAGACAAAGTAGATGGTGCCAAATTGATCTTCTTCCCTTCATTTGACCTAGTCGTGCAGAGGAAAAATGAATCTACCTTATTTAAGCACACTGCAGCTTGTGTTTTAATTTGATTTATTCCCTCTGTTCTCCAAAGGTACAAACAGATTTTAAAATAACAATATTCTACGATGATGATAAAAATGTTTCTAAAAACTGCTCCGTTAAGATGCAGTGGCAATTTCTGGAGTGCTCTTGAAAAAAGGCTCCTTTGCACAGTTGACCTTCACTAATTCCATGTAATTTTCTCTGGAAGGACGAGCGCATGCATTACTAGATCTCCTCACACCTCTGCTACCAACATCCCCAAGGACACATCATCGTCATCGACTTAGCATGTAATCATGCATGATTTCCAATTGTGAAAAACGTCCCATGAATATAAAATGAGAAATATGCAAGCACCATAAAATATACCACCATTATTATAAAATCTGTCCTGGCTGAGGTTCTTATGTAACCCAGCGCAATTTCTTGGGTGAAATTCACTAAAACGTGTTGTGTCTTAAATCACATGCCACTCTAAATAGTGTCCTATAGTGTCTGTTAACAGTTAAACAAAAACAGTGCTGAATTTAATTTTAAATGTCATTTTCTTCAAGACAAACATGCCTCCATTCTATGTAAAACATCATTTTCTCCAGGACAAACATGCCAAACATTGTAAAAAGTGGTTACCTTAAAGAGCTATTTCTTCCTGATTTAAGCCATAAAAATTAGTTTGGTTAGTATAAGTGAATGTTTTTATGTGATATTAAACAATATTTTTGACTTAAATAAAACATAATTTAGATGTGAATATTTTTTTTAGTGTAGACTCAATAAAGGTTTACTTTATTCACAAAACTCAGTGCTATTTGTTTTGTGTAATTAACATTGCCCAGGGAAAGCAATTTTGCTCAAAAGAGACATTTGTGCATATTTTTATTGATGGCAGCACTAATTTATCAAATGATGATCAAGTAAAGGAGAAGAGTGTTATATCTTGGCACGCATCCAGAAGTTTTGTGTAGTCAAGTGCACTACCAGCATTTCCTATTGAGGCATTGGCATGATGCCGATGTGTTCACAGCAAGAGCTTTGACATATTGAGCAGTGGTGCTCACAGCAGACAAGGGTTTGAGTATGGCCCAGACGCCCAGGTCATGTTGCCACCCCGTTCCCCGCTCTCCTTGACTTCCTGTCTCTACTACTGGTGTATGGAAATAAATGTAGCAAGAAAACTGATTATGGCCTCTTTCCTCCAGGGTTTAGATTTAACCACACTCTAACGCACCTCAACAATTTAATCAACTGCTCACCCAAAAATGAAAATTCTTTCATAATTTATTCATGCAGCCTGTATGACTTTCTTTCCTATGTGGAACATAAAATAATTTTGTCCACATAATGGAAGACAATGGTCACCAAAATCGATTGAGGACCATCATTCTTAAAAAAACACTTTATTTTTTGGTTTGTTGAAGAAAGTCAGTCATACCAGTTTAGAATGATTTTTGAGTGAAGGATTTCTTGAAAATGACCCATGTGTGTTTGATTAGGGCTGTAACTCAACTCCCCGGGACAGCGGCCCTCCAGGACTGAAGTTGAATAGCCCTGCTGTACAGTCTGAATATAGTAGTCGAACATCTGTTGTAGTGCAGCGTTCTGCATCATCCACAACCTAGCACTTAAAACCGGTCTTTTTTGCTTTGTTTGTGGCGTTACCTAATTTGCATAAATCAAGTGCTAAAACAATTTAGACGGCATGTTTGTGTAATGTTATGTGGCTAGAAGGGATACAGCTTCGATTATGTTTTGTTATCATCTACACCTACCCCAACCCTAAATCTACCCCCTACAATAATGCAAAAACAGTACTTATTGTTGTACAGTGTGACAAAAATTACGCAATATTGATGTGCGCATGTCCAGTAGCCACAGCTGTCTCCATCCTAGCCTTAACCCTATAAAACACTCTCACCGACTCTGTTTGTGTTTATGGTCTAATAAAGGTTTAATGTGTGTTTGTGTCATTATCTCACCGCGGTTCCTTCTACGATGTCTCTCCAAATTGGCTTCTCCCCGGTGCCCTCGCTGAAGTCCAGCAGGTTTTCCACCACCACTTGACCAATGAGGTCATGCCTGGAGAAGCGGTCGAAGTCGTAGATGGAGAAGTGGAGCTTGCGCGAGTGCAGCTCAGCCAGGGGCACGCCAAACTGGAACGTCTCATTAAAAACCGGGTTGAGAGTTTTTCTGTGCACCTGCAAAGCAGAGCCACAGAAAGCCCGAGTGGAAATGAGAGAAAGTGAAGGAAATTAGATAAGTGGAGGAGCTGAGAGGGAAAAGTGAGTGAAGGGAGTGAACAAGAGATTGGTTAACATCAAAACTGCAAATGCATAAAGTTAATTTAAAATGCACCAGCTGATAGAGATGTATTTTTAGATGAACTAGGGCACTGGGAAAAAATCCACCGGCAGGCTGAGAAACACAACCAGATCTTAATGAGTCCTAAGAGGGTCTGCCATCTGAACAGTGAATTATTGTAAAAGCAGGGAGCTGACTCGCTAGGATAAAAAAAAGATACCTTGGTCTGAAATTTCTTCTTCCTATCAGGCAGTAAGTAGATCTTGACATAAGGATCGGAGAAACCATTGGCATCCTTCGCCGGGAGGTCCAGGGCTTTCAGTATCTTAACCACCAGCTGCTCCGTGCTGTAAGAAAGACATGTCAGCGTCACCGTAATTCACTTTGAACTATCTGAAAATTTCTGCGCTCGCTAGCCTGGGCGTGAGTTCATTTCAGCGTCATCTAACCAACAATGACAAGAGCTTCGGTTTATGTTGAAACAGGCTGACATCCAGGCCAGTATCAGGACAGCGCTGCAGCATCGAGTTCAATGAGGCTCAATGGCTGTCAGGTTCAGAAAAACAGGGGGAAAATAGAGAGGAGGTGCCAATTGTACAACCCGGCTCAACGGCTTGGAATTAATTGACAGATGGACGAAGCCGTACATGTGCTGCAGAAGCTAAATGGATCTTGTACGAACGTGAATATATGTGATAATACATCCCTAATGTGAATATAAAAACATGAATATTTGATGTGTAATGCAATGACTGTGGCCTCCAACACCGGACTTTATAAATAATCCAGAGCTTATTACGAAGCAAACCATGGGTCATGGCAAGACTGCAGCGGGGGTTGTTGCGGTCTAGTGTCAAGCACAGCACGACCGTGAACTTCTGAAGCATGAGGCTCACCCAATGTTTGTGCAGATGTAAATAAGAGAGGCAGGGGAACTTCTGTGGTTGCTAATCAGGCCTTGTTAGAATGTGTCTCTCAGTGTTAACAAATGTGTCACCCTTTCATTAGGACACTTAAACAAATCAGCAACGCCAGGGGAGGGAGAACACAAGAAGAAATCCAATACGGCCTTAGACTGACATGTCGATCATAAAGAATGTGCGATGACATGGTACAAATTTCAACCAATCAGCATGGAAGCAAATTAATTAATCATGTGATATTAGCTTCCAATTTGTAAGTGATCATTCATTATTGTACAATTATATCAAGACAAGGATTAAAGGGCTTTTCATGCTGACAGCAATTTTTAGAGATTCATTTTTAAGGACAGTTGGTGATTTCCAGCGATACGAGCGACAGCTACAAATGTGAACTTGACTTCTGCAAATAAACATTATGTGCAATATAGTTGGTTATAGTTTCATATATAAGATTTTTGCTTTTTATTCAAATAATCCTGAAAAAATGCAATCAAAATTTCCACAAAAATATTAAACAATATTTAATATTTAACAATTTTTAACTGTAATAATAAGAAGAAATGTTTCTTGAGAAGCAAATCCATATATTAGAATGATTTCTGAAAGATCATGTGACACTGAAGACTGGAGTAATAATGCTAAAAATTCAGCTTTGACATCATAGGAATAAGTTAAATTTTAAAATATATTAAAATAGAAAACTGTTATATTATTATTTATAATTAAACTCATATGAGCTGTATTTGTCACATACACAATTATACAGAGTATAACCAGCAGTGAAATATGTGCTCTGCATTTAACACATCCAAGTGCACACACACTTGGAGCAGTGAGCAGCCGACGCTGCGGCGTCCGGGGAGCAGTCGAGTGTTCGGTGCCTTGCTCAAGGGTCTCACCTCAGTCGTGGACAATTCCTGCCGGAGCCGAGATTCAAACCCACAACCTCAGGTTACAAGTCCGATTCTCTATCCATTAGAGCCACGACTGCCCCTAATTTTTAATTGCAATTATAATCCAGTTTCTACTGTATTTTTGATCAAATAATTGCAACCTTTTAATAGACTTCTTTAATTTAATTAAAACAAATATAACTGACCCCAAACTTTTGAATGGCCATGTATATTTCAATTATTATTAATGTCATGCTCTTTACTTCCTCAGAAAACACATCAGTTGATAATCAAATGACGGGCAGGAGAGTTATAATGGGAGTATGATCAGATAAGTTGTAGATGAACAAAACATTTTAAACATGATTCAGATGCCATGATCAGTGCAGAAATCATCAATGCAAGCGCAAACAGTGATTCTCTAAAATTGTTGGATAGTGGTCGAGTCGGATCGTCTACTAGCAACCAATGGCACAGAGACACTGAAATGTCCTGCGATTTAATCGCTGTCAGCATGTGCGGCTCTAAAGACATGCTTGCTAATAATAAGCTACATAGTTACATCAGATTGCAAAAGAAGATACTTGTTGACATTTCAAGCTCGAAAAAACAGTCTCATCCAGATGCATTTTGAGCTGTCCAGTCTAATATACATTATATCAGTTTAGTGGAATTAGAAATGCATCTCAAGTCAAGTGGCATGCTGCACAACAGCACAATTTAAATCAGACTGATCTTTAGAAATGTTGGGTGCCATTAACACTCAGGGCTATGATTGAAAATGTCTTGCTCACATTAGAGCGAGCATTTAATGCCCCCCCCCCCCAGTCATGTGTTGCACCGCACAACGGCTTTTCATTATTCAGTCACAGGCCCACCCTCGACGCCCCCTTTATAATATCACTATGAAACAAAACAAGACCTCAAACAAAAGTCATGCACTTGCTGTCTGAAAGCGCTCGTCCGGAAAATGCAATGATCGGCACTCAGCATGAATCTGACAAATAGATGGACAAATAAAAATAAAAATAAAACAGCATTCGGCTCCAACCCTCATAGACAATGGGTCCCTCCGCGCCGCATGTGTTATCGGCCTACTGCTGTGCTGATAGAAAGCTACGTCCCACCGGATGCGACTCTGACTGACAGTGTCAACCTGCCCGCTATTCCCAAAATGCTTGTAGCTATGACATATTCGCATTGATGTATTGCAAACGCAACAGCATAGCAGGAGGTGTGAGGATGTAAATTAAAAACACATGGGGATGAGAAACAACCTTGGCTGTTAGCGCTCGTGCAAACGCCGAGTAACATTCCCGTTTGAATTTGCTTTAAAAATAAATTCTGTTCATTTACTCACACTACAGGTGGGCGAAATTATATGAAAATATTATATCATGATATGAGTAATTTAATTTCATGATAACAATTTATAGTTATTTTTGCTGAAAAAAGAAATCACAACAAAACTTTAGATGACACTGAAATGTCATGATCATAAAATTAAGGCTGAACAGCTGATTCCAATTTTAATGATGTCCTTACTACCTTTTGGGGCCTTAAATGTGGTAGTTATGTTGCTGTCTATGCAAAATTATTATGTGTTTCTAATCCAAAATCTAAACTGGTTAACAAAGTTCTACCAGTTTATCATGTCTACAATATATATTGCTCACCCCCAGCTAACATTAATGGTTTCAAACCCGCTTTCTTCTGAACGAAAGATGTTAGGCAGAATGCCTAAGCTGCTCTTTTCCATAAATTTAAAGTGAATGGAGGTCACGGCAGTTCATTATATGCAAAAGAGCAGCTTAGACATTCTGCTAAACATCTCCTTACTTGTTCCACAGAAGAAAGAAAGACAAGTTTTGAAGCAACACAAGGAAACGAACGGTTTTTGTTTTTAGGTGAACTATCCCTTTATCTCTAAAGCTTTCAATCTCAGGCGCACATGCAATCGTGACATACTCAGCTTAGAACTCACAGCAGAACATAATAGACCGATAATGTAATGAACAGGGACAGAGGTGTCAAATCATTTATTTGAACTGCTCCCTGTGTAAGGAATGAGATATCAATCTCCACTCACCCATCTTCATCTCTTTCTCTCCCTCGGCCTCCTCTGTAATTCTGGCCGTAACACAGTGCTGTGTTATTATGTTTTGACAGGCTGTGCTGTTTAAAGTGGCTAGTCATATATAATTCATGAGCGAAACAGCCTCTCTTTCCTTCATTTCTCAAACATCAGCACTTTGCACCATTCTAATGTCCCTCTGCGTGACGGCAAAATAAAGGACCCGGTCTGACATGCACCCACGGCAGGCCTGACTATATCTTTTGTGCTGACTGCAACTCCCCTGCTTCTTTCTCCAGCTCGCCTTCAATTGTGAGCCCTGCCGATGAGATCTATTTATAACCCACTGATGTATGGAGAGGCATGGATTCACATCGTGTGACAATTCCACACGAGATGCTTCCCCGTGGGGAGAGGAGGTAATGGCGAGATGGAACCGAGTGGACTCACTTGAAGGCGTAGCGCAGGAGGAAGCTGATTTTGCCGCAGGAGTCTTGTTTGCTATTCCCCTGGTCTCCCTGGCGCAGCCGGTAAAGTTCTGGTTTGATCTGCCCAATGCTGGTCAGCTGCTCACTCTTCTCCTCACCATGGAAATCAGGGCTGGAAAGCTGGTGAGTCATGGGCTTAGGCCTGGAGAGAGACCAGAGGGTGAACACACTCACACATGCACGTATAGACAAACACAGGGACTGGTAGGGGAAACAAAACATCTCCGTATGATATTTATGAAAGAAAGGCCTATCTGAATGATTTTGATTGTTTGTTTTGCATTGCATTTTCATTAAAAAAAATCTGATTACTAATTAAATTGAGGGGAAAATGTGAATGCAAAATAAAAAACAATTACATTGCCTTTAATTTTTAGCTTTAATTTAAATGATAATTTGTACGATAATATATTACAAAAAATACTGTACTACCAAAATGAGAATCTAATAAAAGACAAATTCCACAAAACTCAGAAGTAAAATACCCATGAGCTTAATTGTCATAACAAAATAAAGCCTGTTCTATTTTATTGTTTTATGCAATATATAATATATATAATAATATAATTTATTTATAGGCCTACATTTCTTTCCTTTTTTGAATGTGGGGTTATGACCATGTTTTCATGAAATTCACCCAGTACTGTATCAAGGTATTTAAACCCAGATAACTCCAAATTCATGGATGTGAAATTAATAAATATTTGAATCTGTTGTATTTAGACCTGACAGAAATATGGTCCAAATACAAACAAATGTGCTGTTATACTGCATTCAAAAGTGATATACATATTATCATTCAAACATTTTGAGTAAGATGTTTTTTTTTAAGTAATCAATACTTTTATTCAGAAAGGATGCATTAAATTGACAAAAAGGGGAAATAAAGGCATTTATAATGTTACATACATTATAAATAATGAGCATTAATTCAAATAAATGCTAATTCCATCACTGCTGATTCTATCACTGATTCCACAAAAATATTAAGCAGCACAACTGTTTTCAACATTGCTAATAATAAGACATGTTTATAGAGCATCCAATCAGTGTTTTAGAATGATTTTCTGAAGGATTATGTGACACTGATGACTAGAGTAATGATGCTGAAAATTCAGCTTTGCCATCACAGGAATAAACTGCATTTGAAGGTACATTTAGAATATATAGAAAACAGTTATTTTAAACTGTAACAGTTTTTCACAACATTAGACAATAGGACATTTTTTTTAAATGTAGCATATGAAAGACCTTTTAAAAAGAAAAACATTATATTTCACTTCAATAGAACATCCTGCACACATTCTGCAAGACACAAACCACACGCTCACTCCATCATCCTGTAAAGCACACACACATAGAAACCTCAGACAGGAACAAGAAGAGAAGGACACTGACCTGGTGGTGACCTGCTGCTGGGGATGGGCATTGGGCAGGTCTTTCACAGCTGAGCCTCCTTCTGTTGCTGGGGGCAACTCGGGAGATGTCTGGCTCAACTTAAGGTTTGCTGAAAACAAGAGAAACCATAAGCCATAAAAAGATGAAAGGAGTAGTTAAGAGAATGGTGTATAATTAACAACAATCACTGTCTCTTAGGTCTCACAAAGAGTAAAGTAGTGCTTCTGAGTTTGATACACAGCAGACGTTTACTCACCAGCATTGTTGGGATAAGAGTCCATGTCCAGGTACGAATGCTCCTGCATCTCCTGCGGACCCCCAACCACACCCCCTACTACCAGACCCCCTCCGCCCTCCACCCCCATCGCGTCGGAGAAATGGGGGTGATGCTGACCATGCTGCGGGAGCGAGGGGTACAGCGAGGAAGAGGAGTGAGTATCTTTCCTCTGCAACAGCGGAGGAAGGAGCGAGGAGCCCCCGCCTCCTCCGACTCCACCCAAACTGACCCCGCCGGGCAGGAGCCCCGACGTCAAGTTCAGACCCCCGCCTTCCTTATCTCTCCACGGCAACCAGCAGAGCTTCCAGGAGACGAAGAGAGAGACAGAGAGCAGCACGATGCCACAGAATGTTACAATGACGGAGAGCAGACTCACTGAGATCTCTGAAACAGAGAGAAAGAGAGTTTGATTTATTACAACCTTGAGAGGTAACAAAAATCATAAGGATTTTAATGATTCTGCTTTATATTACAATGAATGCTTCTGGTTCCTTTATAATTACACTAATGGTTTCTTTAGGACTTGATTAATTGGTTCTAATTATTTACTTACATATACGCTATATAAAAAAGTAAGAAATGTAATGCTTCTGGTTCAAATTCCAATGAAAGATTCTGGTTCCTAATAATTACACTAAGGATTCTTTTAAGACTTAAATAATTGATCCTAATTATATACTAAAGACAAATACTAAATAAAAAATGAAGTAATGATTCTTAGTTAAATTCCACTGAATTATTTTGGTTCCTTAATAATTATTCTAATGATTATTTTATGACTTGGTCATAATTGTATATATATATATATATATATATATATATACATATATACATGTATACACACACAACCAACTCATCACCTAAATAAACATTCAATAACCTAATAAAAATATTTGGTAATTTTTTTTTTCAATTAAAGTTTAAGTTAAAGTATGTCTATATTTAAACATTATGTTATCTTAAACAACAATCAACAGTTTCAAAAGTAAAATATATACAATGCATACAAAAACACAAACAAAAATACTCTATTCAATAAAAACAAACCTTTGTAAAAAATAAAATTAAAAAATAAACATAATTTTTAAATATTAATTGATATTAATATTTCAAAAAGTTGAATTGTTACATGGAAACAGTCATATATTACATTGATTTAAGTATCACAAGCCTTAAGTACAGACAGCACACAGTAGGCGTTCTCGGTTGATTTCGAGTTGTGGTTCAGTGATTGATTCAGTGAGTCATTAGACTGATTCAAACTGACAACTCACTGTCTTTTTGATCAGTTCATTATAAAGAACAGATTTTGTGACTAAATCCTACTCTGCTGTCAAAATCCTACCCTCCTGGGACTCAAAGCAATATTATAACTTATGTTGGGTACTCTAGCGAGTGCTTGTTTATTTGGTGTTTTTTTTAAGTGCTGCCTTAACTATGACTATTCTTTTATTTTTGACTTCTCTTGTCTATTTATTATCTGTGTATATTTCTGCCATCTTTTTTCTCTCATCACATTCAATTGCCATTGCAAAACGCTTTTTCTTTTTCCTTGAACGCAGACGTTCAAGAACCATTAATGGAAACGAACATAATGGAAATCAATCGGTTATGGTACAGTATTTTATTTAAAAAATCAACTCAGTTCTCAACTCTAGGTAACAAGCTTGATTGCATAAACTGGGAGGATGAATGCATAGATATTTGAAAAGAAAAATGTGCAAATGAGGTAGCGTTGGCAGACAGACGCTGCGCTTAGGGAGTGACTGGGAGAAATCGAAGGAAGTACAGAGAGAGAGAGAGAGAGAGAGAGAGAGAGAGAGAGAGAGAGAGAGAGAGAGAGAGAGAGAGAGAGAGAGAGAGAGGATCAGAAGGAGAAAAAGGAAAGGAGATGGCGCATTGTGCCTGTAAATTACCACCGGCTCTCCCAACATTCACTAGCTCTTATCTGAATACAAAGCCAAGAAAACGATGGATTTATTTCCAAGCAGAAGAAGTGTCAATGCCAATGACAATTTCCACAAAGATGTCCTCTAAACTGTAATTAAGCCTTATGACTCTGTCTATCACAGCGTATGAGCTTTCAATCATGCAGCCTTTAATAACAATTTCTAAGGGTGCGCATGAGTGAGTCGCTTGAAAAAATTAGACTTTGGCAACTCAGTTTTAGCACCAGACTGAGTGGAACAGCGACTCTCCAACAAGCAGGGACAAACAAGTGCCTGCCAATCAAGAAAAACAAAGGGCCTGTCTGTCAGCCTGACTCTCAAGAGCTCTATTCAGATCTTACACCCACATAGTTCCTCCGCTTACCCTGCACTCACATCACGTCCTCAGACACAACACCCACCAGCTCTAAAAGCCCCGGGTGGTTCTACCTTGAGCTACTCTGTCATTTATATTATGCAAGGAGGTTATATCGTATGAGTGTCTGCTCGCCCTTTATTTTTCTTTCCATCATGCCGTCTTTCATAGTAGTTGGGAGCAGAAGCAAAGATGGTGGAACAAAAACTGGGAAAGACGAGTCCATGTATGGCTCACACATTCACATGTCTCCAAATAACCAGTCTGGGTTTGGCAAAAGTCAGAACTGGCTCCCTTTCAATTTAGAATTGTAATTGATTTGGCCACATCTCACAGGATGTTGGAATGGAATTTAAACTGGAATATCAGGAAGATAAATTATTTAGAAAACAGAGGAGATTTCATAAAACAGAGGAGATTTCAGTAATCCAACATAAAATGGGAAGGAAGAAAAATGTCACAATCTGAATCATGAGGTTTGGCTCTCCTTTGGCTCTCCACATATTGTGAAAATGGTGTTCTCACACCATGCTTCATAAGCATTCATTCATTTAGAAATACATATATAACATTTTAAATAATTATCTTATATTCATATATAAAAATCTATAAATGCAAATTATATATTTTCACACTCACACATAGTAAAAAAACAAATACAAAATATGAACTATCTCCTTAAATTCTTCTTTGGTTTTCATCATGAGCATTTAATAAAATACACATAATTGTAGTGAGGTAAAAATCTACAAAGATTGTATAAAGATGCAAATCCAATTCTAGATTAACGGCTGTCTTTTACAATGAAAAAAACTCCCTGTCTAGAGTTAAAAATACTTATTTTTTCTGTTTCACCCTGTTACTGTATGCTTGATGACATTAATACCCTTCAGCAATAGTGCACCTATGGGCCATACTATGAGCAAACAATTATGACATTTTGATTTCACTTGAGAAACCTTGGCATGACTGCATACGCACACAATCTCTTCTGAAACGTTACAGGAAAGACATCATGCTCTCCATCCTCATCTAACACCACCTTCATCATTTGTCTTATTTGCCTCTCCTGTGCCCCCCCATCTTACTCCTCTCCTTCCACCCCTCTCATCCTCCCTCTTGCTGTTTTCCTTCTTCCTTTCTCTGTACTTTCTGTCTCTCTTTGGTGAATAATTAATCAGTCTCTGTATGTCATTAATCACTACTTGTTCAAAGATATGATCAGAGAGAGAGACAGAGGGAGGAGAGAAGGGACTGATCTGTCAGCCTGAAGAACAAGACGCAGATAGAGAGAAAAAGGTAGATCAGAGATATCACTGGAGGAAAGAGGGAAATGGATAAAGGGAGACAGAGGAAGGAAGGACGGTTGCGATGAAGCAGTGGTTCTCAATCTGTGATATGCAGGTCAATGTGTTTGTAAAGGATTAAAAAAATAAACACATTTATAAATCTTGATAAATAATAGATTTCACTATAATTCTAAATACAGCCATTTTAAATATTCAAAATATAAAAGACAAAATAAACCAACATTAAGTAACTAATAATAAAAGCATACAAATTATTAAATGTGTTAAAATTATGATAATATTTCTGTTGTCTCAATTCAATAACACTACTACCTGTCAAATGTTATATGCACTCTATTCAGGTTAATTTGCTACAAGATGCTAATTTTAATTAAATAAAAAATGGGTTAAAATTGATGGGTTGCTAAAAGAAATGCTATTTTAAAAGAGCCTCAAGTTTCAAAGCTATAAACGGAGAATTAATTTATATACTACTTAAAAATGTAGGCAGCTGTTGTTCCTCCCCAGACCTGGAGTGTTAGGTGGGCCACAATTTTAGTTTTACTGTGGTCCACCAGCTAAAACAAAATGCTAGAACCACTGTAATAAAGGATGGAGAAAGTCCTAACTATGTTTTATGCTACTGGTCATAAATGGGTCACTAGCTGATGCAGGCTGGTCATCAGCTGCTTTACTACCGATCATGATCTGAGAATCAACATGACCACTTTGACAGTGGAAATGAGCAGCTTGGATCAGCAAGACCAGTTAGAAACCACCTAAAACATATTCACTGCTTTCTCCAACCCTTAACACAGTGGTTCTCAAACTTTAGTTGGTGGACAGCAGTATAACAAAAATTGTGGGGGAAAACAACAGCTCCCTATTTTTTTAAGTAGTATATCAATTATTTTCAGTTTGTTGTTTTGAAACTTGAGGCTGTATTGAAACAGCCTCTCTTTTAGCGACCCATAATTTTGCCACTGTTCATATTTCATTGAAATGAATTGAACGCTATAGAAGTCAGATGACAGAACTGCTAGCAAGTCCCAAAACACAGCTGCCAGTTTTGAGTGGATTTTCCAGCAGGTACCTGACAGAGAAGAAGAATGAAAAAGAAAAAGAAAAACAAGGAGGAAAAATGGAGATGGGGAAAGGGGGAGGGGCCAGGAAGGAGCTAACAGATTAGTGTACATGTTGAAGCAGACACATCGGCTGACTGGTCAAGATAACACATTCACTCCACACGTCGAAGGCGAGGAAAGAGAGAGATAGCGCCAGAGAGGGGTTCATAAAGTCCGCAAGCATTCTCCTGTGAGGAAAAACAGGCCCGGAAGAAAGTGGACAGTGATGAAGAGAGAGAGAGTGAGAAGGATGGCTGGTGCGGGAGAGGCGGAACTGCAGGAGTGAAAGATGTGGAGCCAAACAAACGGACACTGATGGAGAGAGAACTAAACACGGGAGGGGTTTGGGATTAGAAAGGTTAATGTATTGATCTGCTTGGCAAAGAAAAAGACTGTTCGGAAGCAGTATATCTGGGGAGGTAGTTTGATCTACAAACTCTGGCTTGGCTGAACCAGGAGGATCGGCGTTATGCCCCGTTGCTAAGCTTTCATTTCATCTTGTCTCATAGACTTTTCCACACCATCACCGCCTCCTAAAGAGAGATGGGTAGGGTTGCACCAGCCCATCACAGAGTCTTAACTGTGCACTTAATTTGGTTGCATCATTTCCTCTTAAAGCAAGAGCAGCTAGTAATTTGCAAGCTGTCCATGCAGGAATGTGCAGTTGCATAATATGACATGTACTTTTATCTATCTAGTAAAGCCTTTAATTTTGTTCATCAAAATAATCTTGAATTTAATTTTCTTTTTCTAAACACGTTTTTTTTTTGCCTTACCTAACTATTTGACAATGATACATTTCATGTTCCTTAAGTTTTAAAATATACAAAGACATGACATACTGTACCATAACATATATATATATATATAAATTTGTATTACATAATGCATACTGAAATATTTTAAATATTCAAGAAATATATATTAACCCATAAGAACCCGGACCAATTTCCCCTTATAGGAAAATTATGGGGGATATAAAACAGACCAAATGGACCACTTAAAACATGTTTCTGCAGTTGTTTTTGAAATACAACCCCTCCTTGTCAAAGATTTGGAATGTTACATATATGTCACATTGGGCGTTTATGATACATTTTTAATGTTACATATATGTCACATTGGGCTTTTATTTCTCAGTTGAATTTTTTTTTATTTTGTCAGTTTTCTTGCTAAATAACAGTTTTTTTCCTGTTTATTTTATTTTCCACAACATTTATCAAAATTATTACTTTTCTGGGAAGATAAATCAAAAAACTTTTTCAGAAGTAATACAGTTTTTGCATTTTATTTGCTTTGCCACATGTTTCAAAACCACGTAACTGTGACCATTCAATTTTACAACAACTCTTTTGTAACATATCAAAATTCTACCTTTTCAGGTATATGGTTTAACCAAAAATTTATTTTTAGATTGTTTTTTTCACAACTCGAAAATGTGCAAACTGAATAAATTAGAAAAAATAAATAACTACCTCACACTGGAGGTCAATATGTTGAACATGCACATGTTCAACATAAAATGTTTTTTTACCCTGGCTGGTTGTATTTTGCTCCCCAGAGTTTGTGTTTGGTCGTGCAGCTTCTAAATCCAAATCACTTGATCCGCTAATATCTGAATCAGACCCACTTGATTCATCATCCTCCATGTCTTTCTTAGCAGGAGTGTAATCAGTGTCATCAATGTCTTCTTCCGAATCACTGTCACATCCCTCATACTCACTGTCATCTCCCTGGATAATCTT
This sequence comes from Gymnocypris eckloni scoliostomus, assembly GCA_027564155.1. Taxonomy (NCBI): domain Eukaryota; kingdom Metazoa; phylum Chordata; class Actinopteri; order Cypriniformes; family Cyprinidae; genus Gymnocypris; species Gymnocypris eckloni. The sequence goes on along the minus strand of CM050415.1, from coordinate 30,492,235 downwards.
CAGTACATTCTGAACATCAAATTGTTTCCTGAATCTATTCATGTTATTCTCACTAAAAAGATAAAATAACCTTAAAATAGTACCAACAACATATGATATCAACATCTTGTGTTTGTTAAAATATTTTCAAAATACATTTCATTAACAATGTTATTCATTTGACTTTTTTTTTTTTTTACATTTGTTAAAATATGCTTTCAAATGAGCAGCAGAAAATATATAACACTAAAATAATTGAATCAGCTAAATTATTTGACCAGCTCATTACCATTTTCTTAATGTGACGTATCGTCACATAAAAATTCCACCTACTGTTTTAAGGTTAAAAGCCCGATGTGACATAAGTCACCACAATATTTTCATAACTTGTTTTATATCAATTTGTACAAGAAATGTATTAAAATCAGGTCAAGTGTAATCTAGGATATGTTATTAAAACATTAGAATTGTTGTATGGGTTGAAACATACCTTTAGTAACAAAAACAAAGCGTTTTAAAATTGCTGACACTGCAACATGTGCAGACCAGACAGGCCACCATTTTGGAAATGTTGCCATGGCAACAAAAATGCACACATTGTCACATGACTGAACCTGGGTGTTCCTTAAATGTCACTTAGGGACTTCCAGGGTTGAAAGTGAGGGATAATGCTTTGAAAAGACCTTTCCAGATAATCACCAGTGTTTGTGACACCTGTGTCACAGCGGGTTCTTATGGGTTAAACAGCAAAACTTATTCTATAATGTACTTTTTCCTGACATCATTCAGCATCATTACTCCAGTCTTCAGTGTCACGTGATCCTTCAAAAATCAATCTAATATGCTGATCTGGTGATCAAGAAACATTTTTAGCAATGTTGTGCTGCTTAAAATTTTGTGGAAACTATGACATTTTTTTAATTTGAAACATATATTCTTTTAATAAGTTACGTTTTTAAGGTGACTTGCGGTGATCAATTAACACATAAGAAGATATTTTGAAGAATTATCAGTTGAAGGTAGCATACTAACAATGACTACTAGCAACTGTGTTTGGTTACCCACATTAATATAAAAAGATGTTCTTTTGAGTTCATCAGAAGAAAGAAAATCATACAGGTTTGAAACAAGTGGAGGGTGAATAAATAATGACAGAATTGTAATCTCTTGTTGAACTATCCCTTTAATAAAAGTATTTAAAAAATGCTACTGTCCCTGAACTTTTGAAAATGTTTCCTGTGCAACACATATTTAGTATTGAGTCATTTGCTAAGTATTTTAGTGCTCCTTTATGCTACAATTAGGCTAAGTTGAAAGCTTACGCATGGAACACATCTTTGGTTTTATTACATAAGCATTCACACGATTTCATTCTCACTGTGACTTAACACCCTAGAGTAGAGGAGGAATCAAACATGAGAGTGACTTTTGGGTTTTATCCTGAGCGTGCTAATAAATACACTCTAATATAAAATAGAGAGGGGCAAAATGTCTTTGTAAAATCCAAATCCAAATGTTCAATCCTGCTTTACAAGTCAGCGGTAACTGACCGTGGCTTATACAGAGACCTGGGGTTAAAAATAGTCTGTTTCACCTTGTTACACTATGCTTGACAGCATGACTACCCTTCAGCTGTAGTGCACATATGGGCCATACTATGAGTATAGAAGAGCTTAAAGAGCCTAAGGCAGCTTCCCTCAGTTTCCCACTAATTAATACTGTGGAAAGCTGCCCGTCCTGCTCAGCTATGCGTGTCACTATTTTGCAATGCATTCAGCAAAACAACATCGTGAACTGTGTTTCTCTTAGCTACATTAGTGCTTTCCAGCGTTTGATCCCCAAGTGTAGGTGTCAGATATTTTCTTTAGCAGACAGTTTGTATGTCTTTGACTTGAATTGCTCACTTTTCTTACGTGGCGAAAGTCAGACAATCATTCACACAATCGATTTAAAATCATGCATTATATTGCAGTCCCTTATAAATTTACCAGCCACTGACATGTTTTTATGCCATTTTATTTGCATTTGGTGCTTGCTGAGTGATAATTATCCACTAGCGTTACACGCTGCTTGGAAATTTGGTATAGTATCACTATTTATATTACGTTCTTCCTTGGACAAATCGTTTTTGTTATAAGTTGCTTTTGGCTAAAAGCCTCTGCTAAGTGAATAAATGTAAAATGTAATTTTGGACACTGCTTCTAACATATCTCTTCTGATTCAAAATGCAGCATTCAATTCAGCACCGCCCTAATAACTAATGACCGACATTTAGTCATTGTGTCAAAACATGTTAATGTAAGCAAATGTCCAGAATTAATTTTAAATGGTTGTATTTTTTAGAATAAACATATGCAATACATCTTGAAAGCATTGTAACATTCCCTGGTTTTGGTTTTGGCATGATTTCACAAATGAAACCGTGTATTGTTTCAAAGGAAAAAGCATTTTTTTGTGAAAGGGATAGTTCGCCTAAAAATGAAAATGAGGTCATCTTTTTTTTACCTTCTTGTCGTTCAAAACCTGTATGACTTTTTCTTCAGCAGAAGACAAAAACTGTTTTTTAAAGAATATTTTACACGTGTCCATACAAATAAAATTAACTGACTCATTATATGGACAAAAAAAATCTTTAAAAAAGGGGTTCTCGGATGCACATTTTCCACAAGTTGATATGACTCTTTATGGCCTTAATAAAAAGTGTATAACATGGTTTAGTTAAAATTTCTCAATGGTAGTGCAAAAACACTTTTTTTTTTACCATGTCAAAATCAGCTGTTTTTAAAAAGCCATTTTAGTCCATGTTGCTTTAAATGTTAATGAGCTCTGCTGACCCCGCCCCTCTCTTCCGTGGGGTGAAGAGCAGTACTGTTTACTTCAGCCACGAAACTGACTAACTAGCACGTTATTAGGAAAGGCGATTGGCAAAGATTCATAAAAAAAACCTTATAATCACTTCTTCTGTAGATGAAGCTGGATCACGAATGACTCACGCGAACATAAACGCATTTAGGCAGATCGGGGATCACTGCATTCCTTTCAAAACGAAAGTAACATTAAATTATCTGCGTCTTCAGCAGCTCAGATGTCGGGAGTTAATAATGACTGCTATATTCATTTTTACATCCAACAACAAAACACCTCAATTGCTTAATTGGAGTGTGTATACACACTTCCAACACACATTTACTGTATGTTACACAGCAAAATATCCAGTGTTGATTAGAGTTGTTTTTATGGTGTTAATTTATCAGAGTTAAAAGTGTTGATTCTGGTGTTGATTTGAATGGCATTAACACTTGCAGTGTAAATCAGTGGTCGGAGTCAGTGTAATTACAGCGAGTTGACATTATTGACACTGGTGATGAGTTGATCCAATTTCCGGTCCTTGCACATTATTTCCTTTTTGATTAATGGCGGACGACCACGAGGAGAGAACAGTGTCCAAACAGGTATAATATTTGATAACCACTTAAATTGACTAATTTTCATGTTTATTTCACGTTTCTTACCATTCAGACTAATATGAGGACGTTTCTCAACATTGCCAGAGTGCTAATATTATTTATTTTCAGATAACGCAACAGACCACCGAGAGGATTCTAGCAGCACCATTGACGTTAGCAAGCAAATTAAGGTAAGAATGGCGTTGTTTCTTTCTTATCAGTTTTAAACGTAAGTTTTCTTATATTTAAGAATCTAGGTTAGATAACAGGGTCATTTTAATTATTTGGGTAACATTTTGATTTGTTTAACTGTTTAATTAGTTAAATTAACTTAATAGCCAGCATCCATATTCCCTTTCTTGGGGCTCACGTTATTTGTGTTGCCAAAATAAGACATACTAATGCGTTTTTGTCTCCAATATTTTAGTATAACGGTGCATTTTCCACAAATAATCTCTGACTGTTTAAGTGAGCAGCAATCAGTAACGCGGGTTTTTGTGGACCATGAACGTACAGCAATTTGCATTAATATCGCGGTTACTCTCGTCTGCAATGTAAAAGGCAGTGGATATAAATGATCAGATAATCAAGCAAGAAGCGTTTGGTTGAACTTATATTTTCTGCCAGCGTATGACTATGAACTAATATTCGCTCATCATATATGAGACACGTGTTTGACGTGTGCACGCTTCATCTGCATTAGTAGAGACAAATTAACTTGCTGCAATTTTACTTTAATGTAACGTTAACATTTGTGGGCTGACAAATGGAGCTTCTGACAACAGCGGCTCGCTGGGTTTTCTTTAATATAAACAACGTCACAATTTGCGTTTTTTTTTTTTTTTACCAACAGGATTTCGCCATGTTGGTTAAAGTTCAGAATCAAGGAGTGAAGAAATTTGTAAAACTGCACAGCGATAGTACTTTCCAAGACTTTCTCACTGAAGGTAAGCTAAGAATCTAACAACAGAAATGTACTTAGTCATATAGGAACAATGCTTGAGGTATAAGCCCACAGGGCTTGATGTATGTTAACACTTTACAATAAGATCTCATATGTTAACATTAATGTACAATCTAACAATTGCTAACTTTAGTATTAGTTAATAAAATTAAAACTGTTTGTTCATTTTAGTTCGTGGTGCATTCATGTTAACAGATACAACTTTTTATTTTTTTACAATGTATTAGGAAATATTTAGATTATTTAATAATCTAAAAGTATTGTGCATTCTTAGACTGTTAACTAATGAAGCCTTATTGTAAAGTGTGTGTATATATATATGTGTATATGTGTGTCATGCAATTGTTAAAATTACTTTTCAGTTAAGAGCAAATTTGCTTTAGCAAGAACTGCAGCTCTTGAAGTCTTTGCTGATGCAGACACAATTGTGGAAGAGGACATCTTCCATGAATTGATTGAAGCAAGTCCACACTTATGCCTAACAGTAAGATGTCCAGAAGAAAATATTTCTGATGGTTTGTCTGAGGGTAAGTATATAACACTTTAGATATTCTTTCAAGGACTCCAGTGCATTTATCCTGGGGACAAAATGCATTTGGGTCAGATAAACGCATTTTACATTTACCTTTAGCAGACACTTTTATCTAAATTGACTTAAAAAATTGGTAATACAACAAGTGATTCATCATGAGGAAATAACATAAGAAGTGCTAATAATTCAAACATTGTCTAAAATAGTCCAGGCTACAACATTAGCAGGATACAGTTTTTTGCAGTTTATTGAATATTGTCACATTTCTTTGGGTTAATATTCAATCATGAAAAGGTGGACAAAAATATCAGGTTAAGTGTCGACTGCAGCTAGATATAGGAGAATGAGAACTGACAAGGGTGTAAATCCTTTGTTTTACTATTTTTGTTTTAAAGGCTTAGTTCACCCAACAATGAAAATTGTCATTAATTACACACCCTCATTCTTCCAAATCTGTAAGACTTTCGTTCATCTTCAGAACAGAATGAAATCCAAGAGCTTTCTGATACCTTCATAGACTGCAACATAATTGCAACTGTCAAGGCCCAGAAAGGTAGTAAAGGTGTCATTAACATAGTCCATGTGACCACAGTGGTTCAATCTTAATATTATGAAGTGATGAGAAGACGTTGTGTGCAAAAACAAATATAACGACTTTATTCAACAATATGTTCACTTCCACTTCATTCTCCTATGCTATTCGTGTAGTGCACTGCACTGGGCCTTGAAGTTGCAATGATGTTGCTGCCTATGGATGGTTCAGAAAGCTCTCAGGTTTAATAAAAAATATCTTAATTTGTGTTCTGAAGATGAATGGAGTTCTTATGGGTTTGGAACGACATGAGGATGAGTAATTAATGACAGAATTTTTAATTTTACTGTACTAACCCTTTATTTGGATTTGTGATGCAAAATTCTTTCAACAGAAGTAAATAACATTTAGACAAAGCCCTGTTTGATTCAATGCCTTTAGAAAACATGATTTTTTTTTTTTGCTATTCTCTCAAGAGTTTTCACCCAGAAGTTCATCAACCCCTAGCACATGCACTGATACTCTTTCACTCTCTTCAAATGACCATGAAGAGACCGAGAGAGCAGTGCAAAATCAAGCCACAATGGCCAGCAACAGTTTTAACATAGACGCTGAAAAAGCAAACCGGTATATATGCATGTTTTCCTAATGGTTAATTTATCCATGTAATAATTATTTCACCATTTTAGAATCATTTGTATTTCACCTGTATTTTCATGTTTAATCAGATTGTCCGAGATGCACTGGAAAAAAAATCTGGTGGTGAGGAAGTGCTTGAAGAATACCAGAAAACTAAAACTTTAAAGCACAGCACTAGACGTCAACTTGTTAATATTGTTGTCAGTCACATGACAGAGATTCATGGGTAACACTTCAATGCACAGATGCAACAAATACACACAGCTGTCAATTGGTATAGAAAACAAGGTTAAGTGTAACATTAACCATTTTTCTTTTACATTGAAGGAGGATCCCCACCCGCAAACAGCGGGAAACTTATGCATTGGGCATTATTTCTCTCTTTCCTAGCCTGAGAGACCCGTTTTCAACAAAGGGCTATGTAAGAATTTGTATTGATGTACTTGTAACACAATCTAGTTGGACATGAAGTTTTGTACTCCTTTTTTGTTGCATGTAATAGTAGTTTATCAAATAAGTGTAATGTAATGTTCAGATTTGACAAACACTTTTTTCTCTTGCCTTACTGACAGGAGCATTTCTACGATGCAGAAAAGCGAACCGGGTTCATCTCCTGGCGCCTTAAAACTTTGTCGAGGAAGAACCCAAAACGTGTTCGGAGATGACTGAAAGTGGAGGACCAAATCGACAAAGAAGGATAGATGATGTGCAACAACTTGAAGGAGATGCATGCAGAGAGGCAATTTCTTTCCTTGTCCATACAGCTGATGAAGCTGAAGTTATGCAAAAGATGAAGGAAACTTTCAAGCATAGACAAGAACTTGTACATAATCCTCAAAGATCAGCTGACATCCTTGATGTATTTCCAAGATATTTGGATGTAAAAGGATTGGTAAATAAAACATTTATTCTTTGCAAAGATTGTTTTAAGTGCATTTTAAATATGCCTGCTTTTTGTTAAGTATCTTATAAGGTTACTCTTACGACATGATTGCTACTTGGACTCATTCGTTCATAGATTTATCACTCTTGCTCATACATGCCAGTGATAAAGTATTTACTTGAATGCTTTCAATATCTATGTTTGACTCATTTGCACATTCATGGTGTCTTAGTCTATCAAAACAATGTGCACACACTATCCATTTTGGTGGTAAAGGATGAAAAAAGTAACCTCTTATAAATCTTGTAATATGCTTTGTCATTAGATAAATCAGGACTTTGCTCTGCTGTTCAATGCTGAAACATCCAACAAGTTCCTTGAGAGGTGGGAGACGGCATTCAAGCAAAAGATCATCAATGAAGCCCAGTCTCTTACTTCAACAGCAGAAATTCGGTGTCTCCTCAATGCAGCAGGTGGACAAGGATCTGAAAATGGTTGGCATGATTTGTGAGGAAGTTAAAATGTCATATTTGCTCTGGTTTCCTGTTATTGTGAGCACTAAATGTTTGTTTTTGTTTTGTCCTAAATCGCCCCCACCCCCTAAACATCTACTCATTCAGATTGGGACAGTGACATGTCATCTGTCCTGCTGTTATTGCACCTCCTGCTCCAGGGAGGAAGAAGACTAAGATCAGTCCAACAGAGGCTGTTGACAGACTTGTGCATTTCCATAAGGTAAAACTAACAATACTGTTGGAAAGTTATTGTGACAGTTTACTCACCCCTCTGCACATTTTGTGTCTCTGACCTGACATACTTAAGGGATAGTTCACCCAAAAAGGAAAATTCTGTCATTGACTCCCCCTCAGGTTGTTCCAAACCTCTATACATTTCTTTGTACTGCAAAGGAAGATATTTTGAAGAAAGTTTGTGAACTGGCTGCTTTGGGTAGCCATTGACTTCCATAGCAGGAACAAATTAAAAATACTGATAGTTAATGGCTGCCCAACACTGTGGGTAACAACCTTTTCTGTAAATTTACATTTTTGGGTGAACTAACCCAAATCAGATTTGCTGAATAAGGGAGACCTAAAACATGCAAAGTGGCGTGTCCACAGGACAGGGATTGAAAATCACTGGCATAATGTGTCTAAATGTTCCTTTTGGACTCTAACTGATTGCACGTGTTCACTTGCATTATATTGACCTACAGCTCTCGGATGTCCATGTACAACCCTTTGTTTGTGTTCTAATGAAGTAAGTCAGTCACATGGCTTGGTTTGGTTGAGGGTGTATTAGCAAATGTAATTAGTTCATTTATTTATTTATTTTTGTGTGGGGGTGATAATTCATTTAATGACATTTTCCTGTCACTGTAATACACAAAGCATGATATCAACTGGTTTTGTTTGGCACAGATTGGGTTAAGGTGTGTTACAGGTGTTTTTCTTATTATGCATTTATTATTTCACATTGTAATTTTTTTTTTTTTTTTATTTAATCTAATTGTTTGTGCTTTTTTCAGTCTTGCACCAGTATTGAAGGCCATCTCAATGGGAGGGAGGGCCACCAGCCATTCCTACTTGGATCAGGAAGGATTAAGGGCAGGATTGACCACTTTTACGTCATTGTGGACAAGCGCCTCATCCCTTGCGCTGGAACCAGCTCCTTGAGTGCCTTTGATGAACTTTTTAAAGTTCACTATGTCTTCAACCTGTTCTACGAGGAAGCCCTGGTCAACTTCTTTACCTTCCTGCAGACCACAGTTTACAACATAGATGTTGGTCTTTCAAGTGAGTCTCCGAGAGTAAGGGAACTGCTTGCAAAGCTTTTAAATTAGTTTAAATATTTTTATATTTATAAAAAAAAAAAAAAGTTTGTATGCAAACAGCCACTCTTTGATAGCTCATTTAAGAGTCGCACACAGTTTCTATCCTTCTTTAAAGTTTAGGTTGTTATGTGCACAGAGTGGCTGTAGTCGGCAGTTTTGCTCATATTCTGGTTTTCGAAAGCATTTGAACAATTGTCATGTTGTTGATGCCTGTCCGGCTTTTGATTTGCCATCTTGTGAACTACCATCTCAAAATGTAAATAATCAGTTAGGTTCTTTGTTTGTCGGAGAAAGTGATCCCCAAGTTGCTCTCATTGAGAATAATGTTACCTTTTCCAGGAGAGAGACGGCAGATATATGTGCCTCAATTGTGGCCAAATTACTGTGCAGTGGAGTAGCCAATAGCTTGGTATCATCAGTTGTTTCAGACCTTGAGGACCTCACCACAGAACTGCATAGCCAAACTCGTCAAGATGTGATTTCTGTCATTCCTCTTAATAACCCAATCAGATCAGCTGTCGAAGATAATTTGGGGCATTTTGAGAGTCCCTTTTCCATGTTTAACACAGAAACTAAAAGAACGAATTATTTCGTTGACAAATGGGGTGTTGTGGAGCCTGTTGAAATTGTGCTTGGCATGAGATATGACATGAGGAGAAACAAAAAGACTGGATGTTATGATCAGGTCCCAGTAAAAGAAACATATGTGTATGTCCCAATTTTGGAAACATTAAAATTTATGTGTCGAAATGTAGATGTATGTACACTGCTGACAGAATTTACAGGAAGGCAGAAATCACATATTGAGGACTTCTGTGATGGAAGTTACTTCCAGAGTCATCCATTATTCTCAAAACATCCCAGTGCCTTACAAATTCAGGTGTACTACGATGAATTTGAAACTGCAAACCCTCTTGGCTCCAAACGTGGGATACACAAGGTTGGTGCTCTTTATTTTGTGCTCCGAAATCTACCTCCAAAATTTGTCCAAATTTATTGTCGACAAACTTTTCACAGAACATTTTTCAGAACATCATCACGCGTTTAAAGTACAGAGATATTGTGAGTTGGGTGAACTTGTAAAAGCCAACCGCTTGAAGTTCTACAGACCTTTTGATCTGCAGTGTTTATATGGGTCAGATGATGGTGAATATATTGTACCTTCTTTTGTGTTGGTGTAATTGCTACATCTGTTAAAAATAAAATTTCAAACTGATACAGCATGTTGACTTTGTGAATTATTTTGTTTTACTTAATGCAGTTATTTTTAGTCGAACACAGATTACCTTAACCTTAATCAGGGTTTGTATGAACACTATATTAGTGTTGAAATAAGTCTCTTGGTGTTTCTGATATTGACACACCTAGTGTAGTTTCAACACTAACTTGTTGTAAATGAGGGGAGGGAAAAACACTAGTGGTGTTAATGGTGAACACTTACAGTGTTGTTCTTACTCTATGCAAGTGTAAAAAAAAGTAACACTATTTAAAGTGTTAGTTTAACTCTATTTAGTGTGGACCTATATAAACCCCGAAAAAGTGTTAATTTTCTCACTGTGAGTGTTAATTTAACACTTTCAAATTTGCTGTGTACAACACCTTGGAAAGTGAATTTTGCATCCGATGACCCCTTTAAGAAATAAAGATAATGAGTAGCTTTAACTGACAGCCTTCACAATTTGGGTGATTGTTGGGTATTTGGAGACCCTATGAAGGAAAGCCTATGCAGCTTCATTTCTTCTGCTTCTTTTCACAAGTAGCTTAGAGCTATTTCAATTACCTGCGGTTGTGCCATTTCATATTAAAGAGAATACAAGACCAATTCAATCTCAATCACTGGGCACTTGGGAATTTAAACAATAATGACTAAATCTGTAAACAGGACAGTCTCACTCTGAACACAGCATCCAGCCATAGCATCTGTGGTGGGCACGGTGTGAATACAAATAAAAACGGCCAGGTGCAATTACATGAACGAGCAGCTTTTACCAGTGAGGCTCTTTCCTGGTCTCATGACTCAGTGAGGTCGGCAGATGAAGAAAATTACCCTTTTAGGCCATTTGTTAGGTGCAAGTCAATATTTTGGTTAGAAGGCAGGCATAAATCATAGCAATTCATGCTTTGAATAGGGTTTAAAGTGATAGTTCACCCAAAAATGAAAACTCTGTCATCATTTATCACTCGCCCTCCAGTCATTCCAAACCTGTAAGACTTTCTTCTGTAAATCTTCAGAAGACTTAGAATATAAGTCATATGGACCACTTTAATGATGCTTTTGTGCCCTTTTTGAAGTTTAAAAGCTCAGGCCCCTTTCATTGCTACTGCATGGACAAGAGTGCTACTGGCACAATGGCTTCTTTTGCATTCAAAATAAGTCGTCACACTGGTTTGAAACAACATGAAGTGAGTAAATGATGACAGAATGCTAATTTTTGGACCAACCATCCTTTCACCAGGTTGTGGTGTGCTTACCTGTGTTCAGCTGTCTGTTCGGTCCTCTCATCATGTAGCTGAACTCTTGACAGCTGGCACTCTGGCTCAGGCCTCCAGACCGGAAGCACAGTTCCTCCACCAGCACCAACGCCTTCTTACAAAGGTCGTCTTCCCAGTCCCCCGACATCCTCCAATCCGCATCGCACACCCACCCCACACTCAACCAATCGCGCCGCAGCTCTCACCGCCTGCACCAACTGGACGGCGCCTGAGCGGAGAGGGTGTGTCTGTCCACTTTCTGATGATTCCAATAACACAAGGTCTCGTTTTGGATTGTGAAGGACAAGGTTTTGACAAGGAGCTGAGACGGTCTCGTTATGACCGTTAATTGAAAGCTTTAATGGTTGAAAAGAAACAGGAGAGAGGGAAAAAATTATAAATTAGAGTAAGGGAGAAGACAATGCATGCATTTATTATGTCAAATCCATTATTGAATTCAAATGCGAATGTTTTTGTGCACATACTTGTTATAAAGGATGACAATGACATCCCTGAGTCCTTGTCATGGTAAAGAAGGTTAAAACCAATTCAATTCACATAAATGTTAAGAATTTGCTCAATGGATAAACAGCGAGACTATATTTAGGTCTGTTGTTCAGAACGCATAGCCTAGATTCCATGGGTTATTACTATCAGTTAAATCATCAGTCAGGGAAGTGTTTGCAGGCTCAGTCCTTAAAGCAGCATCGGGGCAGGGTTGAATTTGAGAAGTATGGTCTATTTCCACTAGATTTCTCTCTTTGTTTTTCCATTCAAGTTTTATTATCCATTGTGGTCGATGGCTGTATTTCGGGAATGTTCTACGGGAGCTCTGAAACTGCCTGAAAAGAGAGGAAGAGATGGAGAGTGTGTGAGGGAGAGAAATGAGGCACACATCATTAAAAAACTGCTGTAAAATTATGGTTAAATTATAAAGGCAACCCGCAGAGCTCAATAGCATGCAGAGAAGAACCAATCATTCTGGATATCTGTTTCTTCTCAAAGACAAACAGCTCTTCTGTACAGTGCATCTCGGGAACAAGGATGTAGTCAACCACAAAACAAGTTTATCTTGTAAGCTGTTGTTGCATGATACTGTGAAGATTAAAGGTGACATGTAATTTCGATGCTAAACTTGTAATGTTAATTTGAGCTGCCCGACACATCGGCTCAACCAATGGTGCGAGGTTTGGGCGGGGCTATATGTTTGATCAATAGTTCAAGTTGAGCTATAATTACAGTAGTCTCTCTTTCTTCTTTTTTTGCAATTCTATTTGGTATCTTTAAATCTGAAGTTTGTGATATCTGCACTAGTGTTACTAAAGAGAACTGTGTAAATAATTCATGTTTCCAGACCATTGGTCTGATTAAATGATAGACTGACCCAAAACTAACATGATTGGATGTGCAAATAGGATGACATAATACCTGTTTATAAATATGGCATTGGGATTAATTTTATAATTATTATACTGCCTCAACATAAGTACTGCGTGCAATACATTACTGTTTAAAAGTCCGGGTCCATACGATTTATGTCTTATTTTATTTTATTTAATGAATTTATGTCTTTATGTATTTATTTGATCAAAAAAGCAGCAAAAAATATTGTGAAATATTAATACAATTTGAAATAGGCCTAACGGTTTCTATTTTAATATATTTTGTAATGAAGTTTAATCCTCTGATGGCAAAGCCAAATTTTCAGCAGCCATTGCTTTTTAATTTTAAGGAATTATTAATAGTTTTTTTTGTTTTAGTTTTTACCTACACTGAACTTTTGCACGGTAGTAAAAATGATCCTTGACAAAAAGAACAGCAATAAAAATAAATCTAAGAAAGCATTTCAACATTGTAGTTCGGTAGACACACTTCACCTTTAGGGTAACATTGTCTTAACAGGGTGCAAAGCAACAAGATTCTAGTGACAGGCAATTTGTCTGTCCACACCAAATGTGAAAACGGAGGCGTGACACAACACAATCACACAACACAGAACAGTTCTCACACTCACAGCACACGGCAGAAGAAGAGCATAGGAAACAATAAGAAAACAAACCTTGTTTTTTCATGCTTGTGAATGGGCAAACTTTGAACCCTCATTTAGAGGATAAAAGCACTTAAGGTTCACGTTAAGTAGACCAATATTCACAACATTTTATTACATCAGCACCACAGCACTAGACATGGTTCATCAATCTGTAATTTCATGAAGCTTTTCGTTAAGGGGTTAGAATAAATAAAGGTCAGACCTACACTAAGGAGTAGAGCTACCAGCCCTTTTTCCATAAAGAGGACTTTAATGCAGTGTTACCATAAACACTGCAGTTATACAACAAATTCTGTCTGGTCTACAATGATCAAAATGTAAGGATTTTTGAATTACAAAGAATGTGTAACTAAAATACATATGTTACAAATTTGTGTTTTCACAAATCAGAAGGCATTGAGGGAAAATGTTGTAGGGATTTCACTGCTGAGGGATCGTGTATGTATAATTTGTTAGAATGAGGTTTTGTATTGCATTTTGCATTTACATTTATCTATGAGGTTGTATCTATGAGATCTCTCAATATTCTTTCTTTGTTCTGTGCTCATTCTGTCTCACAAAACCAGGTCAAAGCTCCACCTTTCATTTCCCTTCTCTTTCGCTCCATGTATTAGTGTTTCTTTCCACCCCTCATCCCATCTCTGTGTCAGCTGTGTTTAATAGTAGTTTTCTGGTGCAAGCCCAGAGAAGGTGTGCAAATCTATCAATATGCGAATCGATTCAACGATCGTCTGCAGTTTTCAAAGCCAGCGAAATCCCTCAAGAAGTCTGATCTGTTTCTCTCTCTGACGAGGCACCTCCTCTTATTGAGCCGATCATCCATCGATCATTCTGATAGACTATTCTTTCATGCTTTTTAGGTCTGCAAAATGTCATTGGTCTTTCATCGTAAGGTGGATGGTTTCTCTCCAGCTAGCTGCATCTTTTCCACCCGTCTCCGATCCATCGATCAATCAGTCAAAGCCTTAAGTACAGCTATAAGTCATTCGGGGCAGGACTCAGGTCAAGATGTTCACCCACACACTCATTCAAACCTTCCTTTGGAGTTGCCTGATCAGCGTGTCCAAGCGGTCCATCAGTCTAGAGTGTCATCTAAAGGAAACCAGGCCCATTTATCTGTCTATCTCAGATCTTTGGTCGATTGTAAAAAATAGCCTCAGATTAGCTCATAACCCCCCCCCCCACCACCACACACACACACACACACACACACACACACAAAAACTCTTGTCTGCTCTCATCACCACAGTTCAGCCTGTAAATCTGTTTGACTTAAAAATGCTGCATATCTCAATCTGAAATATGGCCATCTGGCAGCGAACTACAGTGTCACTGTCCAGATATGCCAGGTCAATTGTGAACAAAGTTAGAGACGAACTGAAAGGGGAGAGCAGGTGAAAGAAATAGGCAATGAAAGAGAAAGCAGGAGCAAGACATAAACTATAAGGCTTGAAAGAAAAAGAAGTCAGAAGGGCATATGGAGTCCAGACGGAAAAAGTGTCTTGACGCAAGTGTAAATGTCTAGAGGACGGGCATTTACAAGTAATATGCTGTAATAAAACTACACTGACACTCTGGGACATTATGGGCTGTGCATCTGGAAAAAAGCCGGAATAGAATAATGTGGTGGTAAAATCCATGCAAGTGACACCGACATGAAACACGCGGACAACAGAACATGAAACCTGTCTCAGACATTCCATTGACTGCTGCCCAGGTCTCAATCAATACCTCCAGGAAAAGCAATACCCCACAACAGGGACCCCAGCAACCTGTACGGTCACTGTCCAATCACACGCAAGCCAGACGGAATTGCCACAGTCCAATCATGTCATAAAGGCCACAAAAGCCCCTGTCCAATCACACACTAGAGATTAAAACCTATAATAAAATGCAATGATTATATGGATATGTACATGGACACAAACAACCAGAAAGGTCAGTGTTCAGTGACACGCATCGAAACGGCCATAAATGCATTGCCATTACATACGGAAACATTTGAAGGTTGCAGCTCTGTTTGGTGTCTAGACAATCCACACAACACCCGGACGTCCAATTTCAACCGGAAAGCAGAAAGACTAGATCAGGTCCCTGTGTCATTGAATGACGGACAACAGTAAGCGAATCCAAAGCAGAAGAGATGATTCTCAGATGCGCACTTGAAGATGACAAACAAAATCAATAACAACACTTTAGATTACAACTAAAAAACCCATTTAAAAATGTTGCTTTGTAAATTCTGTTTAATCCCAGAATGAACGTAATCAATTTGAATCACCTCATCACAAAACTAATTAGTGTGAATTTCATTACCAACAAGCAAATGCATAATATGTATATTATAATTTATTATATATTTTTAATAATATTTTATTTAAATTAATTAATTTAAATTAAAATTGTAATTAAAATTAAAAACAAATACCATTAAAGTTTATTCATTTTTAAAAATGTTCTAGTACTTCAGAAACAATAAGTACAATAATGAAGTAGAAAAGCAAATTTGGTTTAGCTTTTTTGTAAATTGCCAACCATTAATAATCACCTTTTTTAATCAGTCAATAAAATCCTTGTGTAATAAAGGTTGCAGGCACAGAGGTGCAGCTTTCATTTTAAAGCTAAGTGTCCTCTAAAAAGATCATCATTTCACGTTTATATGAATTCGCACATGACTGAAAGCGATGATGTCCGAGTGGATGAATCTTTTAATTTGTAATTAGTCTGTCTATTTCCACCAGTTTGATCCATTCAAGTGGATTTGCAGACATTTTGGCCGGCATGAGCTAGCGTGACAAATGAGGCCGTCCTACAATACAGCGGGTCCTAATAACCTCTAAATAACTGCTGCAAGCACTCACACATGTGTGTTGTCATAAGGCAAGTTACTGACAATGATAATGTTGATGACTGTTCATACATAAGACACCTGGCATTCACTACTTAACCGTCAGGTGTCTTAAGTCGAGATTTGTCAGAGCAGCTGTCCGTCAACACCACAGATCAGCAGCAGTCACTCAGGCCACTGCCTGTTTCAGCAGAGAGCAGATGGGTCTGAGGTTCCGTCCTTGGCCCTGAGGTGAAATTATTTAAGCCAAAGAAAAATGATGCAATTCGTTTTGTCCCGCAGGCAACGTTCACTGCCCTATTTAAGTTGACCGGTTTGTAGGCTAATGGTTAAGTTGCTGTAAAGTCTGCAAAAGATGACAAATCTAAACATTGCTTGGACGCAGGGTCTTCCTTTCTGCTCACAAATATATGCACATCACTCAAACCATACAGATTATGCTACATTATAAAGAGCATGCACACTGATAAAACTTTATAGCTAATAAAATGTATCTCCTTTTGTTTGGCAGTCTGCTACAGTATTCATTTGCATATAAGATATGCAAGATATAAGGCATATATACAACCCGAATTATGGAAATGTTGGGACGTTTTTTAAATTTGAATAAAATGAAAACTAAACTAATTTCAAATCACGAGCCAATATTTTATACACAATATAAAATAAATAACGTAAATTTTTAAACTGAGAAATTGTACAATTTTATGCACAAAATGAGCTCATTTCAAATTTGATGCCTGCTACAGGTCTCAAAATAGTTGGGACAGGGTATGTTTACCATGATGTAGCATCTCCTCTTCTTTTCAAAATAGTTTTAAGATGTCTGTGGATCGAGGGTATGAGTTTCTGGAGTTTTGGTGTTATAATTTGGTCACATTCTTCCCTGATATAGGTGTCCAGCTGCTGAAGAGTTGCTGAAGAGTGATGTTGATTAACTTAATTAGTTGCTAGATATTCTCCCAGCTAAATCTTTTCACAATGTCTTGCTTTTTCAGTCCTTTGTTGTCCCCGTGCAACCTGTGAGACCTGTAGCAGGCATTACATTTGAAATGAGCACATTTAGTGGATAAAAGCGTAAAATTTCTCCCTTTAAAAACCTATGTTCTCTGTGTTCTTTTGTGAATAAAATATTGTCTCGTGTAATTTGAAAGTTTTTTAGTTTTCATTTTATTCAAATTTAAAAAACGTCCCAACATTTCTTGAATTTTAGTTATATACTGTATATATATATATATATATATATATATACTGTATATATAGGTAAACCAAGCAACTATGCCTATCTTATCTTCTGAGGCTATACATTCTAACCCTTCGAACAAATTACCTAAGAATATAAAGTGATGTGTATGTGAATTGTATGCTTTGGCTTAAAGCACCATTGAGATCAATTGAGAATAACAAATGTACATTTTAGGCAAATACGAGACACATTCCACATTCCAAGCAATTGTAGTTTCCACAATCGTCTACCTCCTTTTGAGGTTTTCCCGTCTTTCCTCTTTACTCAATGGAAACCTGCCTCACAACTTCCCTTATTCCCCTGAAATTGATAGAAGTGACTGAGACTAATTGTAAAAGAAAAATGATGGCTAATCCTTTTCTTCTCTACTGAGGCAATGAATTTGAACACTTCTATTGACAAGGGATGTAAATCCATTAAGTATAACAAATAGGATATTAGAGTAATTTCTTAATGAAGCCGTCATGGTTTTTCTTTCTCTCCTTCTTTTTACGTTCCCTTTCTTTCGTTACACTCACTGTATCACCTCCATGCCTGTGGTCTTATCTGCAATGTCATCGGAAGTATAATCTGCTTTTGTTTTCTGTAAGGCTGTTACTTTTTTTTTTTAATCTGTCAGAAGATAACAGTAATTTTCTTTACCCCTCTGGCTTCAAAGCAAAATGTTTCCAGACTTCCTGCAAAGTGGGAATGAATGAATAAATGATAACAACGCTGTTTTAGTAGACTCGTGTAGCAATTTCTCTTCGTCTCCCTCCCTACAAAGCATCGCTCTCTTGCTTTTCTAACCCTTCCTACCTCTTTTGTCAACCTGGTACCACTCTGCTCCCTGATCTCATGCGCTTGAAGAGGAAACCAGGCTAAACGGCCTTCAGCGCGGTCACAACCTCTGCTTACGAACACTCAGCCAGATCACTGCGTCATCTCATCGTCTTGCTCATATCAGCCACGATACTGTGAGTTCCTAGACACTTTCTCCATCATCTCTGGTGTCTGGCCAAGGAGAGATTCGGTGACGGTTCCATATGGATGTATTAACGTTTGCATAATTATGATCCTGTGCCTGATAGAAGCCCATGTAAGCTTGCCTTTGAAGACTGTGGGGAGGGGTGGGGTTTGGAGGGGAATGAACACTGATAAGTGGTTGAACAATATGGAAGCAGCCTCATATGTACATTTCACATCCTTTCCCCTTGAATTTGATATGCAAATGCAGATTAAGCATGTAGAGTAGGAAATATGGAAGTTAAGAACAGAATTACATAAGTGACTGATAATCCCTCTATACATTGTTGCACACACATGTAGGCACATCTGAAAATGCGAGGTCACGATGCTCAGCACATATTCACGCATGATTTTGCAGTAGAAAAATGAAGATTAATGAAGATTAATGAAGCAGCTGAGTTTTTTGCGCGACGATACCGGACAGACGTGAAGACCTTTACAACACTGGCGCACAAATAGACAGATATTGTATGGATAACCTCAACACAACAATCCGTAGAGAGTCTGTGCCGTCTCAAGCAATGCAGATCTCGAACGGAACGACTGTCTACAGCATTTCCACACTCTCTCTTCCGAGCTCACATTCATCCAAATATGAATTTTCTCATGCGTCGCGTTACAACAGCAAAATCATAACATCCGCCCCGCACACCCAAAGACACATAAAGGCTGAAATACCGCACCTGGGACAGATGGATGCCAAGGGGTGGACCGAGAGGGACAGAGGTGTCTCTCCGCTCCCCTCTTCCTCCTCTCTTTCTGTGTTTTCGCCTGTCTTTACAGCCTCGTTTTTTTTCTATTTCACTCTCTGCTCTCCTTCCCTTCTCCCTCCTTCGCCTTGTGCACTGAATACTAAACAAGCCTCGTCTCCGCTCATGGGCTCCAGCGCGCGTGCAGTGCTAAACACATACTGATGTATAGAGAGAGAGAGAGAGAGAGAGAGAGAGATGAAGAGGGAGAATACTGGGCGGAGGGGTGAGACCACACATCCTCTACTTGTATGAATAACTTATTATTTCTCATACAATAGGTTTAAACAAAGTCTTCAAATGTTTCAGTAAACATAAAACTAGATTATGCTGTGGAGAAACTGATTGAGCCCAATGTCTCGAATCTTACTGCATTCAATAAAAAAGATCTGTTCGGTCACTCTTTTTTTGCAGGTTACATCGCTGAGCCAGTAGGTGGCGATACCGTCAGTCTTTTTGTGCGTTAGGAGCTAGTCACTCACTGAATCATTCACTCAACCAATTCATTTACTAAGAAAACATTATTAGAATTTGGGTTTACAAATCTATTAAGAGGCTACAGAAGGAATGTTTAAGGATGTGTTAAGCGTTTTTTTCCACACAAGGCAACAAACCGCCTTCCTTCGTTTAATTTCCCAATGGAATAAAGACAATGAACGTGCATGCTTTTCAATAATGTCCTTGCTGCAAAAAAATAAATAAATAAATAAACAAACAACAACAACAACAAAAATAAACAACATATCTTCTATTGGTGGCTTGTTAAAACCACTATATATATATATATATATATATATATATATACGAAATAAAAAATGTATAAAATATTTTCTTCCATATATACCCTAATTTATATATATATATATATTAGTGGTGGGCCATTATCGGCGTTAACGTGCTGCGTTAACGTGAGACTCTTATCGGCGATAAAACAAATATCGCGTTAATCTATTCTCAAAGTTGGGTTGGGAGCTGGCTCTATACTACGAAGCTATGATGACTTTCACCCTGATATTTTAGCGGCGGATGTATACCTAGCTGAATTGCACTGTAGGAACGAGTCTTGAACTAGAGGCTCGCAGTCCGTGATGGACAGATTGTTAACGGCTGGTCTATGTGGTAATACAATCGGACAGGACATCCAAACGCTCACCTATCATTCATCAACCTCAAATATGGCTTTTCATCTGAAAGATGTATGTAGTAGCAAACTTTACATGGCCGCTCAATATGATGTTAACCTAGAGAAATGTCCGCTATTGAAGTGTTTGTGTGGAAGCGTTTGCTGCAGGACAGGCTCGTGCGCTCACTTGCTCTTAAAATCTCCGTCATTTTTGGTCATACAGATAAAAGTAGCCTAATACATCTTCGAATCTGTAAAGACTCTGTTATTTGTGTGCACTCAGAATAACAACGAAACGTTGCGCTTTTAAGCAAACAGGATGTGCTTTAGGTCTCATGTGAACTTGAGCGAGAAACTTGAAACTCGAATATATCTAAAAATACAGTACATAGAAAAATATATCTATAGAGAGTGAAATGTCTAAAAAATAGAAGACGTGTGTGTTAGCATGGATGATTTACATGAAATTTAATCTGTGCAACACTGTGCATAATAAGATGGCTTTCAGTTCAATATAATAACAAAAAACGACATTTTGGGTTTTTATTCAACTAATAAGGTGGGCACGCTGTGATCTGTACTATATTTTTACTGTAATTGACAGTTATCGGCAAAAAAAAAAACAACAACACGGGAGTGGGAGGGAATGGGAGTCATTCTTCCGGAGTGGAACGCAGGATTTTCCTCCAGTTTTTCGTGTGGGATTGGGACGGGAAGAGATTAAAGTTTGTGATGCATTTTGGAAACAGGAGATGAGCCCTGGTCTAATGCGCCACCTGGCTTGAGAAACCTGTTCTCAAAGACTTACTTTTAGTCATTATTTGGGTAGCACACATATTCTGAATGCCTTCGGCAGAATTCAAATGAGCCATTTTAATCTAGATTAAAAAATTAATCTATACCTCTAATATATATATATATATATATATATATATATGGAAGAAAATATTTTATAAGTTTTTTATTTCGTTGGTGGTTTGTAATGTTTGTAATGTATAATGGAAACCAACAGATTTTTTTTGCAATGGTTTCTATAGTGGTTTTTTTTTTCAATGGTGTCCTCCTTACGGATTTTAATTGATTTTGGCCATTAGTAATTTTTTCAAACAATTCTTACACCGCACTTCTCTTCATTTTGTGAAAATATTGACAGACATAAGAAACCAAATGAATGACATTTGTCTGTCAGATGTTCAATGTCAACAAATAAACTATCCCAATTAATTTACTTCTTGAAGGCAGGAAAACAGTCAAGCACTGCAAAAAAAGAAGAAAAATGTAAGAAATTAAACATAGGAGTGACTGCGTGACAGCAATTATGGGTCTCTCAAAATATTCGTTTAAATACATCACTATTCAGTGCATCTATTTTCACATGTCGAGATTTTGGTTTTGGGCTGATTCAAGCAGTTTGCATTACTGTAAATCACAAATATATCACAAAATGTTTAGTAGTGTTTTGTTTTGTTTTAAAATACATTTAGATATATGTATGGCTAACTGGGCAAAACCTAGAATGACTGGTTTGGCCCACTAAAAATATAATATATTACAGTTTAAAAATCTTTTCCCCTCTAAAATAGTCAACCCCATAAAAGCCACTGTATAATTGAGGCACTGATATGAGATTATCCTGTCAATACAATTTATATAATACCACTGTATTATAAATTAGACTGACAGGCTAATCTTCTATATTTGGACTCATTAACTACAACAGTTCCTATGTAATTATTTGAGATGGGATAAAAAACGTAGCCAAGGGCACTTTTGTGATCAGATCAAAATTTGTTTAGGTACAGCATAACCTGAGAATACGCAAATCACTCTGTGTAAACGGTCCAACATTACAGTCCAGGGGCATTACTATAGACACATACAAATAATCATTAATAAAGGTGCTATAATGCTACTAATAAAGAAATATGAGCATCTGTCAACCCACAATGAATACAAATGCCCATACAGAGCGCTACTAATCAGAGATTATTGAAGTTATCAGGAAAGCCAATTAGTTGTGCTTGAACATACTGTCATAGTCCGTCATTGATGAGATCTCACACATGTACAGCTGCACTGAAAATTCATACAGTGTGAAGCACAGGATGCTTGTGCCCCGAAATCTTTCGTTTTCACACTATTTAGAACTGCAAATAGTCCACTCGGAAGTGCAGAACTCTTTTTATACAATAGTAGCAGCTGTTATAGTGACTGTTTATCTGTCATTATGAATCCAGGAAATCAAGCTGTTTCAGAAACATGAAGACCTCCTGATGATTTATGTTCTATCGTATAGAGTATTGATGAGGATTCTGTTGAAATAAAAGGCACGTAGAGAAGTAGCCTGAAGCACTGAGCACGATGATTGGGGCATAAATGAGTGTAAACAGCTGCCTCTGCTAACTGTCAGAGCGGTGCACACTGAGAGACAGAGGGAGACAACAAGAGAGGACAGGGCAGAGAGAGTGAGAGAGCACAGCAGCAAGGCCATCGAGAGAAAAAGAGGGAGGGAGAGGGCAGACTTAAAGACAGACTAAAAGAGAGAGAGAAGCAGGTTAGAGAGAAGAGGAGATCTGAGACATAAAAGGGTTCAGAGAGAGGAAACTGAAAGCTTGGCCTCAGGCGGCAGCCACTGTCCTTACTGGGTTCGTGTCTCTGAGGGAACATGTACTGGCACTGCTCCTGTTTCCTACCAGGAAATTATATTTACTTATAGACACAGAGATGTACATATTCTTGGACACTCATTTCTGGCAGAGGAAATTCTACGATTCAGCTGTGGAGAGTTTTTCAGTAATCAAGGTGTTGCCCAAAATAATGAGCCCATGAAGAGCTGCACAATGATTTACACAAGTAAGAAGTGTTCCTGGATATTCTTCTTCAGAAATGGGAACAAATATCCTGGAACCAAAAATCGTCTTGACATTCTGTTCCAAATATTTTTCAGTGTCTACATTCTTCCACCAATGCTGCTCAACCAGTGTAGTATGCTTCACCAATGAATACCTTTTGTGATTCTGACTCTTTTGAGCCAAATCTTTTTA
This sequence comes from Gymnocypris eckloni scoliostomus, assembly GCA_027564155.1. Lineage (NCBI taxonomy): Eukaryota > Metazoa > Chordata > Actinopteri > Cypriniformes > Cyprinidae > Gymnocypris > Gymnocypris eckloni. Next base: position 30,468,889 of record CM050415.1, on the reverse strand, counting down.
ATGAATGAATCAAAAAGACTCCTGAATGCATGAGTTTATATATGAACCAATCTAATGATTGATTTATTGATTGAATTGGCCTTCAAGTATGAAATAAATATGACTCCATCCTGTATTGTTTTTTTTCAGTCAATGTTTCAAATAATTGTCAATCAATTATGAATTAATTTTGGCCAATTAAGGTCACAAAGGTCCAAGAAACAACATCCCATCGAGCACTTTTAGTACAATGAAACAATAACGTTGTAATATGGATGGTAATTACTTTGTTTACGTCTCATTTCTACAGGGAGATTTATTGTTTGTATATGTTATGGAAAATAAATTACACTCAAAAACAGCATCTTGGTAGGGTGGCCATGCGTCCAGATTATGGCAGGACAGTCCGGATTTTAAGTCCCCTGTCCGGCGCAGCCTCAAGTTTTTGGCCACTCATTTGTCCTCCTTTTTGGAGATACGCTGATTCGGCCTAAAAAAACCCAGCTCTAGAATCTTTATTGGGACGCAGCAGCATAGCATCTAATGTCTTAAGATCTCTGGTTAAACAAATGATTGGCTGAAAAAGAGCATACAAAAGAGCACGAATTTATATCAAAAGCAGTATGCTTTTCATGGATTTTGCACACTGTGTGTATCTGTGAAATGTGTATTTATTTATTTTTCGCATTCATTATTTATTTATGTATTTCTTTTATTTCCAGAAGTCCAGAAATGTTATGTTTTCAGGCACTGTGTATATTGCAAGACAGGTTCATCTCAGTGGTCAGTTTTTGAAACAGACATCACAATGTCTTTAATAAATACAAATACTGTGAACAAACACTTTTTTGACTCTTCTGTTACACATAGGTCTACATCAAGATATATCGTAGATCAAATTGTCTGGCAATGAATAGAGTAGGCTATTTCAGAATCACTGTATCAAGTCCCAATATGGCTCATAGCTGGCTAACAGGTTAAAAAGACTGCCCTGGAATCTTGAGGTACACTGAAAAATTAAATATTCGTTGAATTTACTCAATTTTTAAGGTAAATGGTTGCAAATTCAATCGATTTATAGCTATAATTAAATAATCCAATTTTTTGACTAAATGTTGCAAAAAAAATATTTTAGCTACTACTTACCTTAAAAAAATGTTGTGTCATTTTTTCAGTGTATGAAAATGTATATAGTACTCATATTAATCAGTCTAATAATTCATTCACCGACTGAATTGGCCTGCTCTTTTAAGTCAGTAATATTTTAATGAGTTATTCATAAATAGAGAATTTCTATATGACCAAGTCTAATGACCCATTCATTGACTGAATCTGTCTTTATTTGTTAAATTAATCTGTAATCGTTAAGTAATTGGAATTGTCTAAATTCCCATAAGCCCCATCACTGTTCTTGGATCAGCATCCTTTGTTGCTAATGGAACAAGATTACTGTCAACCAACACAGCCACAACACTAACTCTGAAATCAGAGCAATAAATGGGTAATGTTGATCCAAGAACATGCCCTACTTGTGTGAATCGTATTAAGCGTGAAGAGCCATCTAAACTGCCATTTTATCTTATTTGTATCTCTTTTGACACCTGACTCTCGGTCTGCAAAATCTTGCACCAGACTTGAGAGGTACAGCAAGGTGGCGCACCATAGAAATACTGATAACGTCTGAAGCCTCAGTGGCCAAGTTCACCTCTCTCATCCGCAACAGTTTGTCTGCCCTCTTTCACTGGATTGCTCCTTTTTGAGTTCTCCATTTTATTTTGTTACCATGACAACCATCTCTAAGTGAGTCGCCCACATCTCTCGTTCCCTTTCCTCTTTCATTTTTTACTTTCCTTGCAGTGACTTTCATCTTTCTGTCTTCTCGACTCATTCCCTACTCTTTCTTGCACCATCAGTGACTCTCAGTTTTCCACTCTTCAGGCTCACCCTCGTTTTTTTCTCTTTCTCACCACCGTAATATGTGGTACAGATTTATGTTCAGTCTTCCTCACTACAGTCTTCAATAAAATATTTATGCTTCATTCCAAACATCTCCACCATATAGTTTCAGATGTGTACGGAGGTGTTTCTGGCTCTTTTTTCTGCTTCTTCTTCCTGACATAGTGTCTGTCTGAAACTGCAACCAAACAGACTTTAATAAAGGCTTATTGGGAGGATGACAAAGATCAAGCAAAAGCTTTAAAAAATAGGTTTGCACCAGATTAAACATCAAATACATCACCTAAACTGACATTAAAGCACAAACTAACAAACATGCAGCCAGAAAAAAGACGATCTTTATGGGAGTATTTAAACTTCATGCTTTTTATTAATCGGTTAGCTATCCAGTCATAAAAAGATCAAAAGTAAATGCCCTCCAAGATGTATTGAGATAGATAGCAATCCAACGGATGTGTTTTGAACAGAATAAGATGCAACATACTCAAGTTTAAATATATATAGTTGTTTAGACCACATAAGTAATCTTCAATCATCCCAGATGGCTTCACGACTTCTCAGAGACTTCCAAGTCATGCATTTTTAAGCAAACGTATAACGTATATTGAAGACATTCAGACATTAATTTAATACAAATAAAACTGCAGAACATGCATAAATTAAAAAAAAATGTTTAATCATTAAATTTTCCAGAGCAACTCCAGTATAAAAATCTGCTAGATTATTTATTTTTCATGCACATCCGAGATGAAGTATAATAACACAAAACAGAGAAAGAAAGAAAGAAAGAAAGAAAGAAAGAAAGAAAGAAAGAAAGAAAGAAAGAAAGAAAGAAAGAAAGAAAGAACAAGAAGGCTTTAGGACACAAGTAAACTTTACTCATCCCAAATAACTTTAAGTCAACAAAACCGATTGTTTCAAACCAGCTTTGCTATTAATAAACCTGTGTTGCAGTTTACATTTGTCAACTATTTAACAAATTCAATCGCAGCTTTACAGAAGACAGTATCATTATTCAGCTCAATGTTGTTTCAGTTCAGTTCAATAAATGTGTAGATTTTGAAAAGTTCTTCTGTTGAAACAAGCTCAATAAGGCAATAATGTCACTATTTGGTTGTTAGTTGATTGAATTCAAAGTCAGTTGATTCAATTCAGTTTGATAACTGTGTTAATGTTGTAAAGATAGTGTCATTGTTCAGCTCAACTGACCGTTTGCAGGGAGCTTGATTGACAGATTATCTGACCAATCCTAATATCGAATCTGCCATTTTTGTCTGACAAACAAACCAGATTGAAGAGCAGATGAACTTCAGTGGACTTAAACTTGAAATGTCTACTGACGCCTTTCCACGGTTGACATAAAATACCTTCTGATGTTCATTCATGTTTATTTTGTGCTTTAAGTAAATATGAAAAGATGATCGGCTCACATGCCGCTTAAACTGAGACACTGCAGCGATCTGTCACGACACAATAAAGAGCCACAAAATGGTATTTATTGTTTCAATTTCTTAAAAATTACAACATTTGAAAGCTGAGACTTTGTTTCATACCAAAAGTAACCTGACTCTATCTTGTCTGTCGGTGTGTTGTCAGTTTCCTTTTTGCTCCACAATGTATTTTTCACTGTGTGAGAACATGATTTGTGGTGTGAGAGTGGCATGGCTTGCTAGACGTAGAAACAGTAACTAAAGGTAAGGGTAACTAAGGTCTTTGCGAAGGGTTAATTCAGTTCCAAAGTTCAGTTGATCCAATAGTGTCAGTGCAGTTACATAGAAAATATTGTTGAACATTAGTTGCCTTTTAAACCCCAACTTCACCATCCAGAAGTTTGTAAGTGAAGAAGCCACACTTAAATGAGCAATCATGAATGAGATGCACTAATGAAGAAACCATGAAACTATTTGCCCTATGGGGGTAAAAATTGCTGCCTAGTACTTTGCGCTGCCTGGCATTAGCATCCTCAACATCACCATATAGAAGTTTTGGAATGCCGTAAAACACATTCAAATGAGCTCTCATGAATGAGACAGTCATGAACAGAGTAACAGCAAATCTTACAGTAAATGCTGATTGCCTTATGGGGCAAAGAGAGTGTTGAAATGTAAAGTTTGCTGCAGAATTTAGCATATAGCCTAGGGATGCTTAGGCTTCTATCTGGGACAATTTTTGGCCAAGTGTAAACTGAACGCGAATACCAAATTGAATCGCAATTGATCGATTAAAGAGCATGAAATGTACCCTTTGTTGCAAAGAAGTCATGTTTGTGTCTGGTTACATCATATTGTGTTGAAAAAAATGCATCCCTCAGACTTATTTGGCAAGATTATTTCCTTTTCCTTTTAAGTTAAAGAGAAAAGCGATGAATATTCAATCCTCTGGCATACTTCGCGTGTGGCTGTTTGCATGGGAGTGATAGAGTGGCTGAAAAAACAGCGAGTGCACTTCACCCGAAGCAGTCATCTCTTCAGCGTCTCTCTTCAAAGCAAACACTGTTGTTCACACATTTCTCACACCCCAGGGACACGCTGTGGCAAAGGCAGAGTGGTGGCATAGGGAGGCGTCTGCGTTCACATGGGCTGATGTTTTTCACCTCTGAAACAAGGGGCTCTATACATCACGCTGCTCTGGCTAAACTGCTCTGCTGTTCAGATGTCCATTTTAAAGCTTGATGCATTGCTGACTGTATGGAGTTGGCCAGCAGGCCGCTTAAGCACTCTGCACAGAGAGGGGAATTAGAATCGGGAGTTCTCTGTACATGAAAGCACCTTTTTAATTAATACTTTTATTTAGCATGGATGTATCAAATTGATAAAAGTGGCAGTAAATATATTTATAATTTAATAAGGTTTCTATTTTAAATAAATGCTGCTCTTTTAAACTTTCTATTCATCAAAGAATCCTAAAATAATATTTCTAAGTTTTTACAAAAAAATTGTAATCAGCACAATTGTTTACAACAGTTAAAATGTTTCTTGAGCACCAGATTAGCATATTATAATTATTTCTGAAGGACTGGATATAAAGCTTATGATTGTCAACCATCCGTTTTAGCTATGATGACCTCATAAACACTAAACACTAGAGCACTCATGTCACATGATATTTTTCAGAAGGAACACAATAGTGTACCATGTTATCGGCATCATTATTTGCTGCATAAAGTCCTGCATATTTTTTTATTAAAACCAAATATGTATAAACATAATGGCATTCAGATATTATACCAATATCATACACAAGATTACAGAACATACATAAATGAACAAATATATCAAAAGATGTGTGGGGGAATTTCATCTGTTCATCTGATCTGCACTTTTAATCGAGCAACTCGAAGTGTTGTCTAACACTTGTATATAAAGTTTGCAGGATTGTTTCCTTTGCTTGCACATTTGGAATGAAATATAATTTCTGCTCATTCTCTGATGAAGTGAGATTCTATTTATGTCCTTTACGGCTGCTCCTTATCAGACTGTTTAACTTTTGTGAAAATTCGACGTATGACATTGTCTATCTTTGTGCAACATAGTCAAGTCTTTGGTCACGACTGACAGCACTTACTAACTGTTTTATGTCATCGGTCCACGTCACACATCACTACAAGGATAGCTGCTCACCTGGGAATTGTATTTCCTCTTCTATCTCTCTCCAGGTGCATTCTGTGAATTTCAAATTCAGTGAACTGGACCAATTTTGACAACTGGACACTCCTAAAAATGTCCATATTAAGACACGTCTGAGAAATGCAAAGAAGAGATTTGGGTTAAACCTATCTGTGAGAGAAACAAATAAAAATGAAGGAGATAAAATAAACATTTTGAGAAAAATCTAAAGGAGGAGGAGGAGGAGTAGGGGGAGGCGGGTGGTGTGGGACCTGAAGGAATTGAAAAAATGAAGCTAATGAAAAAAGGCTTTGTTTATTTGTTGTGTCGGGGATGTTTGGTTTCACAAGCTAATGAGAAGCAATTAGACAGCTGCCAATTAAGCATGACCATTAGACTGTGACTGAGAGGATGGGGAAAAGACAGAAATACTGATGAGGGATGGAGCACAGTGACAGGAGACTGTTGGGCTTTAGGGGAGAACGAGGGAAGAAAAAAACAAAAAGTAATTATTATGGACAGAAACTTCTGGAAACCTAACAAAGCGCTTGAGTGTTTATCTCTATCCGTAAACAAGGAGCCCTGAGGGCCACCTAAATACAAGAACTCGTGTGCTGTTGGTCAGTCAATGTGAAACCCAAATGCATGATATCTCCCTTAACATGTTGGAATTGTGGAAACAGAGCCATTACTGTGGCAAATAAGCAACAAGCTCAGTCAGCCATTGTGCCCGGTGCTGGGGAGCTCCACTCTTCAGGCGTAACAGTCACACTGTGGAGGAGCAGAAATCTGAGAAATCAAGCATGTCTATGTGTGTGTTAAGCATGCCGCGATAGTCGGTGTTGGCAGGTGATACCGGTGTTAAGTCGCCATCCCCCACCGTTGTTTAGATTTTTTTTTATAGTAATACAAATTATTTTGTTCAGTTAGAGGACACTACAATTAAAACTGAATGCGGCTGCTCAATGCAGTGCACCGAATTGAACGAGAGTCTTGCATCACAGCAGTCTAGGTCTGCATTGTCGCGGCTGTCCCGACCAGATTGCGCCGTGGGATTAATTTCCCGAATACAACGCGGTAACTCTGGTGCTACTTGAACAGGAGCAGGCGGTCTAACAATATCCCGTTCCCGACGTCCTTTCACAACAGCATATCTGCGCTTTATTCTTATCGAGCACCGGTACAGCCTGGACTTGGACGTTATGCGCTCGCCACACGCATGAACCAGTGCTTCGTTTTATGTGCGGGGTCTGTGCACAGCATGTGCAACGATGCTCAGAGCAGGCTAGCAGATATAATATACGGCTCTCAGACAGAACAGGCAGGTTGTGATGAATGACAGAGCAGAATAAGGATGGAGCAAAGTGTGAATGCGCTGTCCTTGAAGGGCGTTCAACTCATCTTTCCTTTTTATCTTTTTTTGTATTATGCTTTTCCTATCATTTTAAATGACTGACTGTGTCAAATGTATTCATTTTTCTCTGCTGCACTTTTCACTGTGTTAACAGCAAGATGAATTTACTATTTTGACAAGACAGCTATTAGGCTAAACCTACATTTTTTCCCTCTGCAACATTTTTTTCCTATTGTGTTGTAGGCTGAATGTTAGCCTAAATTAATTATATCCTGACAAGACGAATAAAAATAAGGATTACAGTTTATGTATAACTTTTTTTTCTCTCTGTGACACTTTATTCCGTGTTGGCAGCAAAATGTTATTAACATTTTTCTGTCAATAAATTCAAGACTCTTGACAAGACGAATAAAATAAATACAATTTTGTGCAGACTATACATACACGGTTTGTACATACACGGTTCGTTTGCGCATCATTTATAACGGACATAACGCACGCCTAATGCACGATCCTGTACGTCACTGTAATCAGCTTCACCTTGATTACAATAGTCATCCATCAAAACTTGTGTCTACTGGTGTGACACTGGCTTCTTTTATCCAGTCGAGAGCTATAGTTTGCGTATCAGCTGCTTTGAGCCACCGTTTGGTCTGTATTACACACGATGAGAAACATGTGCTGCTCCGAAACACAGAATACATAGAGAGGTGGTACTGTTATTTAATTTTTTATATTACTTATATATATTATTTTACATTACTTAACATGCGAGTCATAATATTAGTGAATATATTATATTGTAGTTTTATCTCTCACCCCCCTGGTTGAGAACCACTCAAAGCGCAATCTTCCAGCATTGCCTTCGCGATCGACCGATTCGGCATCCCTGATCTAAGTGATAATGTAATAATTCGTTTCACATTTATTTGGTTCCACAGTATTTGTTGATTTTTATTTTATTTAAACAGTGTGATTTTTTTCCCCATTATTTTACATCAAGGTGTATGCCATCCCTGCAAAACTTTCTTATTCATTTTTGCTAATAAACGATCTTCGTTTCATAATTGTTTGTTCCTCATTCTTAACTGATTTTTAGTTTTGTATATTTAAACTTTGTGTATGTTCTTTGTAATTGTATATCAGGCATATAGCATGGTGTATTTTTATTCTTTTTGTTAATAAAAGTTCTATGTTCGATGTTGTATTTTGTTGTTGCTTGAATTTAATTTCTTCAAAGTTAACGTAAAATGCGCACGGTGCAGTGAGAAATCAAACCCCCATCCCTCCACGGTGACACCGGTATAACCGGTGTGACAACACGAAGATTGACCGGTGGGAAAATTTCCTCACCGTCACAACCCTAGTGTGTGTTTGTGTTTGTGTGTGTGTGTGTGTGTGTATGTGTAGTCCAGCAGGGGGTGCTACTCTTGGCTCTTGCTCTGTCTCTGTGAGGGTTCCACTCAGCCATCTGGCTCTCAGCTGAAGAAGTGATGCTGAAGTAATGATTAACCTCTACAACGCTCCAGCTCTCTGCTAATGGATGCTATCTCTCTAGCTCTCTCTTTCTCTTGGCCCTTTCCCCTCCTGCTTCTACCTGAGACTGGTCAGGGAGATTGAAGTGATGTGTGTCTAGGGGTGCACAACCATAATTATAGGGGAAGCCAGGGCTACTTTTCTAATAGAGACGACCCCCCCCCCAATATCCAGATGGGGCAAGTTGTCACAAGTGTTCTAAATGTACAGTGTAGAGCCCAACAGAATTAGCCCAACAGTATTCTTTGGCGTAGGCCCAGTCCATATCTTGAATCTGTAGTCGCAGATTCCAGCTAGTACTCCCGAAGACGATGGCCGGAGCGGAGCCTACCCCCCGCATGGACAGGGCCAACCTGGTGGTGATGAGGAGGATGGAGGGGAACGTCAGTATCTGCAAACACAGGGAAGGGTGAGTAGAGATCGTTTATATTCCTTATGTGACGTAGAATTAAGTCTTCCTGGTAGAACTTGCGCTAAAGCTTTCATTTCAGCTTTGCATGTAATGGGAAAGTGATTATATTTTGTTTCGTTTTTTATTAAGTTAATTTAGAAAAATGTTAGGATATTTTTTTTGTTTGTTAAATATAATGTTTTTTTTTTTCATTTTTAATGTAGCGACCAAGCGGCCAGCGGCAGACAATGAGCTGATCATAGCCTATGTTTGATCAATTTAGCCTTCTCAAATAATCACGACTTGCCTAAAATAAAATCTATATATACTAAAACAGTTCAAGCATATAACAATGTTTAAAAATAAAACCTAGATAAATGTGCGGTTTATCCAATTGTCTGTGTGGAGAGTGGAAGCAAAAGCGCTTTGCAGGACATGGAGGCGCCAGCGCAATCACTTGCATTTTTTTAAATGGAAACAACTTAAAATACGCCGTCTGATGTTTGATAAAGGTAAGGTAATAAAAGGTAAGAATAATATATCATTCGGAACTGTAAAGGGTCTACTTTTATTTGTGTGTACTCACAATATCAACAAAACATTTAGCTTTTATAAAATGCTTTAGCCTATTGTGTGCATTTGAACGCAGAACACGCATGCTGCTGCTGCTGGACACTAAACACCGTCGAGCCACTCTTGACAGTCGTGATAGCACAGTCTCATGTTGTTTCCACCACCACGGCAATTTATTTTCGTCACTAATTGATGGATGGCTAAAATATAAAAATAAGGAGAAGCCTAAAACAGGCCCGAGGCCCGGTCCACATCTGAACTATGATGTGAAAACTGTCCCGAAGCCTGGCCCTAGGGGTGTAAAAAGGTCGGGGTTGGTGAAATGCAGGGCTCTTAGTGCAGTGCCCTTGGAACCCTTGGTAAATATGACCAAACGTGGCTGTGAAAATAAATCTGCATCTTTTATCCTTTTGATCTTTCATTAAAAAAATTCACAAAATTCTAACCTACCATTGAAGTAAGACAAGGGAAAGTGTGTGTGTGTGGGGGGGGGTCTCATTTAATAAATGTTTTTCTCTAGTTCACTTTGGCCTCAATTATTGCAACATCCTTTCCCCGAGATAACTGCTCTTAATTTTCTCCTATAATGTCTGATGAATTTGGAGAATACTTGACAAGAGATCAGAGATCATTCCTTCATCCAGAATCTCTCCAAAATCCTCCAGATTCCCAGCTCCATGTTGGTGCTTTTTCTCTTCAGTTCACCCACTAATTGTCTACAGGGTTCAGGTCAGAGGACTGGAATGGCCATAGCAGAAGCTTCATTTTGTGCTCAATTAGACATTTTTGTGTTGACTTAGATGTTTGTTTTGGATCATTGCCCTGATGGAAGATCCAACCATGGCCCATTATAAGATTTCTAACAGAGGCAGTCAGGTTTAGGTTTTTTATCTGTTGGTTTTTGATAGAATACATGATGCCATGCATCTGAACAAGATGTCTGGGATATTTTGTTAGGCTTTCTGACCCCAAGACTCAACTAATCTCTGCAATTCTCCAGATTTGATCCTTGGATAATCTTTGAAAAACATTAAGAGATGGCTGTCAGACCAAGTCTGACTAGAAAAGCAGGTTGTTCTTTACAAACTTTGATTTTATTGTTAAAATTAGTTATATCTACTTAAATTGCAGTTATACATTTTTAATCTAAGTTCTTACATTAAAATACGCATTGCAATTCAATTTAAATGAATTGGAAATTAAAAGGTATTCTCATTTCATTTCTGAATGGCACGGTTCAGTGAACTGTATCTTTTTTCTCTGGGGCAATGACAGCTGAAATGTGGAATTGCTTTTTCTAGCCAAGACATTAAGGTATGTGCCTACACAGAACTCTTTTAAAATAAATCTACCCTGATAAATAATTAAAAAGAGTGCTATGTAGCTCCAGTTTTCCCGATACATTCACACATACAAACACTCTCACATATTCTTCAGAGCGGACTGCCCATCTAAGCCTTCGGCTCGTCTCAGAATATTGCGTGCACACACACACACACACACTCACACACACACACACACAACATTAAGTCTCTCTTCTCTGCGGCCATCCAAACTCATAATTTAATGAGGCTAATTAACAATCTAGAATAACCATTTTCCTGATTACTCATAATTTTGTGCTTTAAAGAATTGAGCTGACAAATTAAGCCAGCACTGGTCTCTTCATTTACCTTAACTAACCCAGTCCACACACATTTTCTTGCCATCTCTCCCACTCACGCTGTTAATGTGAAGGATGACTTGAAGCTCCACTTCTTCCTGTCAGAGATTTTATATGATGTGACACAATAATCTCCTTAACACATGGAGTTAATGGACTCTATTTCTGAAAGCATGGGGAAAATGAAACAACGAGGATAAGTGTACCATACCAAACCTTCCTCAACTCAAAGGCTTTTAGATGTCTACATATCTAGATATTTAAGAGATCTGGAGGTGTTGCTGGTATCTAACAGTGCTAATAGTTTCAATATCAGGTAAAGGCCTTTCAGGAGCTTTAGAGATGATACTGGATTAGATACCAGAACATCATCACTGTGCCCATGAGCAAGGGATACAGTTACAAGAAAAAGTATGTGAAGCATTGGAAGGATCATAAAATAGACAGTTTGCTTAAACAACACACACACACAAACACACACACACACATTAACTATAGTGCATTAACGCATTTATAGTGCATGGTGGAAAAAGTTTGTGAACCCTTCGATTTAACAACTTGTTCACCCTCAGTAATCTCCACAAAATGTTTCTTGTAATTGCTGGTCAGAGGCACAAAGATCAAAGGGAACTTTCCACTGCTCCTCTCTACAAAATTGTGACAATATATCTATATCTGGTGAGAAATGCTCAGTTGCATGAAATGAAATATGCATGTTTTCATCATTTACACACTTTCATGTTGCGTAAAACCCAGCCCGATCTCACGGCAATTCATACATATTTTACGAGGTGGCTAATTCGTACGACCTCACTCATACAAATTCATACGATTTTTGCTAAATCGTACGTATTTTACGAGTTGCCAATTCGTATGAATTTGTACGAATGCCCTACACCTAACCCCGCCCCTAAACCTACACATCACTGGGGTTTAGAGAAATCGTACGAGTGAGGTCGTACAAATTAGCCACCTCGTAAAATATGTACGAATTGCCATGAGATGGCATTGGTAAAACCCGATTGCCTTTTTTGTTCAGTGGAACATAAACTTTTTTATTTAGCAAAAAATCCAATCTGCTCCACTCCAACAAAAGTGGATCGCAACAAAAACATTAAAATCCAATATGTTCAAGGTTTGCAATGGCATGAGAGTGTATAACAATGATTCACAAGATGTTAATTTTAGGTGAAGTAACCAATCAGTATTTTCCTGCCATCAGTGTGTGCTTTACGTCACGTCACACATTTGCTAATAAACAACCAACAAAATACTCATGTCTGTGCTGATATCTTAATCACCCCTGCAAAACACCATTTATTTGTACCGGGCTACATGGAATTAGGCTGAAAGTGTGGCTAATGTGATTGGATGACACATTTAGTGGTCTTATAACTCTCCTCTTTCTCAGCACAGATCCAGGGTCAGGGTGACTGATGAACTTGTCCTCTTGGTGGAAATTTTCTTTGGATGCCATTTTCAGCCTAAAAATCTTTTGTATTTTTCTAATAATGGTAGCAGATAGGGGTCAGGCAGCTTCGCAGTGAAGACTGGTGTCTTGCTTTAAAATGAAGCTTTTCTTTCAGTATTTCAAAGCTTTCTAATGGTCATTTGTGCATGATTAGTCACTATGCTTTTTTCAGAAAGGGGTTATGAACATATGCTGCTAAGGAGGTGTTATGTACAGTCAGCGGATCATTATCGAAAAATAAACCCAGGCAGGGTGACCTGGTATCACCCTGCAAGGGTTTATTTTACAATAATGACCAAACTGACAGTAAATTATCCCACTTATTACATAACTTCTCACAAAATAAATAAAAAACCTTTGGACATGAAATATTGATTTCGGTTTAAATTATTTTAGAATCTTGTATATTATTTTAAAGTTTCCACTAAGGAAAACAGTCACATAAAATAAAACCAGCCTAGCAACAAGATGAACACTCACCAACAACATTCATAGTAATACTAATGAGACTAATGAGGTAATTTTCACTATATAGTCAATAATTGAGATGCAATTACATGTTTGCAATGAAACAAAAGGTTGTGAGTGAGTCTGTGGTTTGGTCCATGAAAGTAGTGCTGATTTCATTTACGATTAGCTTATATAAAGTATTGCCACATATGAGGGCAAATAGAGGACAACAATCAGGTTCCAGAAATGAGGATAGGGAAGATAGACCCCCCACATGATTGTAAAGCCCTTTGGGTGTACAGCAATACACAATAAAGCACTATATAAATGCATCATTCATTCATTCAAATAAAAATAATATATTTCTTTTTTTTAACATGAGAACTGATTTTTAATTATAAAAGCTCACTGTGCGCTATAAGGTTCTTAACTGATCGTATACCTTTCTTGAAGCTGTCAGTCTGCATTATTTTGATCTTTTTTTTTTTTAATAGTTGTGTTCAGAGGTATCGCAATCAGGGACAACAATGTCCTTTTCTCCTAATTGAGATCGCCAAACCCCTGCCACCCACTGAAAGTAATTTTGAGGTGGTACCAAACCAAAATCAGTGCAATGTACCCAGAATCCCTATAGCGACGCCACTGGTTGTGTTTAACAGCATTGGACATTATTCTGGAATCAGGGCAGCTAAAAAAAACAAAATTAAAGAATTGGGCTGGCACTGTTGTACTCTGTAGTAGGAAATATCAATTGAATGCCACATGAGGGGTTTGTTCACAAAATAATGAAAATTCTGTCATAATTTACTCATTGTCAAGTTGTTTCAAAACCTGTATGAGTTTTAAAGATTTTTTAAGAATTTTGGTAACCAAACAGTTGACGGTAGCCATTGACTGACCAAATATTATGGAAGTCAATGGCTACAATCAACTGTTTGTTTACCAACATTATTCTAAATATCTTCTTTTGTGCTTAAAAGAAAAAAAAATACATGTTCATCCTACAGATACATGTTCATACAGGTTTAGAACATCTTCAGTAAATAGCACCTTTCACTCATACAATCTTTACTGGTAAATTACTGGTAAAATTATTGTTAAGAGATCATGTGTGAACAGGATCTTTTCAAAAATACAGGTAAATACAGGGCAAATCGGTGCTCAGTCACACCGGCACGTCACCGACACCCACGGAATATTTGACATGCTAAATATCTGGACCTATCTGCGATTCAAAATGCTGCTGTGTGAAATGAGTTCTGACTGAAAAATACATCAGCGATGACCTACAGCCAATGAGAGAGCAAGCTACAGAGCGGGAAGTTCGGGGAGGAGTTAAGCCAGGATTACACTACAGGATTTTGGCTGGATTTTGCTGTCGCAGACAGATTTTCACAGTCTGTGAAAACCCGGATCGTGACCAAATCGGTGCTCGCGGTCCTAGAAGCTTGTTATGTATGAGCAGATCAGCAACGTGATCCAAACCTCTCTCAAGCTATCACAGACGATACAATATTTTCAAACCTGTCTGATATTATCGCTATGCAATCTCGTAATGTGAGCGACACAATGACAAGCTGGAACTAATCCAGCCAATCACAGTGCAGGTCGTATAAACAGTCTTATTACCTCCAACTCTTTCTGCAGCACTGACTGTCCTTGTTGTCCACGTCCAAGCCATTGTTTATACCATATTCTCTTTTGTCGTGGTTTCTTCTTTCTTTCGGATAAAATACCTGCACAGACCAATTGAAGGGCCAGTTGATCGTCCATGCTTGAAGATATGACCTACAATCGCTGTAATTTCTCATGAGAATTTATGTGAGAAAACGAATTTTCGCTAATGGTCAGGAACGCCTCTTTACTTAATGTTTTGTAGTGTGTGCACTTTGCAAGCGTTCTGTTGTGTAGTATGCGCGCAGCTATGACAAGACAACGACATACGAGAAGAAATCTTGTTGTGTAGTGTGAGCAACACAGTGATTCGGCTAGTCTTTCAATCATGTAGTGTGAGCTTGCCATTATATGAAACATAGTTTGCGGATCAGACAGAGTTGTCGGCGATTCTTCCTATTGTAAGGTCATGCGGTAGTAACCTTCTGTCGCTGATTAATTGTGCAATGTGAACACAGCAGCGACTAAATGCTGCCCCGATTGACGCACAGTATGAAAACAATGGTGATCCAATGACTTTGAACATCGTGCACTGTATGCATTAGAGTCATTTCCGGTTAAAGAGGTCACAGAATTTACCAGTAGCCTATTTTGAAAGTGATGTGTGAACAGTGCCGGTAAAAAGACGGAATAGCATTGTCTGTGTGAACAGAGCAGTTTAGTATTTACCGGTTTATTTACCGATTAAAGTAATTCCAGTAATTTTATTACAATTTACTGGTAGAGGCTAATGATGACAGAATTTACATTTTTGGGTGAACTATCCAGAGATCAGTGTAATTATTTTCAATAATCTATTATTATTTATCAACATGTTCCTTTGTAAAAATTTAACACAGAAACACACACACAAAAATCAGTTTTGGTTCAAGGGAAAAAATAAACTTACACAGAGCTCAAATACAGGATATAATCTCCATGACTCTGGGTGACTTTGTTTCCCTTTGTCGTTGTATTTCTCTCTCTTTTTCCTCACACACACACACGACAGTGAGGGGGAGCCTGTAAATGACAGATTGCTGAACTGCTCATATGCTGTGTGCCTCGCTGGAAGAGCGTGATTCACCCCCACACATATAGCTACATACACATTTATGTGCATTTATCACAGACGCATGAATCATGTTAAAGTCATTTTAAAATCATCAACATACATCCACGCATGTTTGTTTGCACAAGCAGTAGACGTGATGACAGGACGATTTAAATAAACATAAATATAGACCTCCATAATTATGACGAGAAGATCTCTTAACACGGCATGTACGCGCACGAGCATTCCGTTAAAAATATAATGACCGTATTTAAGCGGCTTCTGTCGGGGCGAGGGTGAATGTGTCACTGGTGGGTGAAGTGGGCTAAAACACAAGGGTCAGAGGTTTGTAATCCAACAATGAAAAGCAGAGAAAACAATGCTAGTTGCTACTGACCGGTGACTATATATGATCGTAGTTAGAATGGCAAAGATTCAGATAAACTTGCCATTATCGACCAGATTAATTTATCACGTAGAAATATGGCTAATGATAATTCAATATATGGCACAGGGTTTGCTGCTTTAGGCCTACAACTACACGTCTGTTGTTTATCTACATAAACAATTTTTTCAGTCTATTCTAATAATTGTGCATATTCTTCTTGATTGTGTTTATACATTCCAGTGTTCATTTTCAATAACATTTTTACTTACCTTTGTACAAAAAACAAACATTATGATACTGGGCTGCCACTTGATCAAATAAAATCTAGGTCTCGAAGCAAAGCCGGTCGAGACCCAGTTGTGTCAGATGTCAGGGTTTAGCGGTAACAGAGCATCAGTTATCAAAGCTAACTGCTTCATAAATCACCAGCGCCCTCTGCTGGCTCCCACCACCGCCTGAGGCCTTGCTCTGTATTTCTATAGAAGTTACATAACAATTATCTCCTTGAAATGATAAATAGAGCACATCAGTATTGTACGATAATCAGCTTATGAGAACATGCTGGCAGGCAAATGATGAAATTTGAGAGGTGCTTGGTGTCCGTTGAAAATAATATTGATCTGTAAAAGCATCCACGAGCAGCAGGGTTGAGTTTGGAATAACCACGGGTTGGTGTTCTTTCTGACAGACAGCAGAACACGGCGTTCACTGCATAAATATCTTTATTCTCTTTGCTAAGACTGTGATTATTGCCGTGCACTGCAGAAATAGTGTTGCTGTTCCATTTTGTGAGATGTTTAGTTCTCACTGAATACATATTAGTCTTGTGACCTTCATGATCTGTGTGAGAATTTATGCAAAGAAATAAACACATCTATCCATCTATAAATATATCTCACTATGATTTTAATATTTGACATGGCCTTACTCAGTTGATATTAAAGATATCACGGTTACATTTTCACAGAATGTTATTTACCTTATAAAAGATGAGTTTATGTAGAAAACTGTAAATCACAAAAAATGACTTTAGCTGGGTTTTCACAGCCAGGGTCATATATATAAGGCATGGCAATATAAGACATATTGTCCCCTTTCCTCAGAAACCCTATAGAAATGTACCTACCAGCTGGAAAACAACTTTACAAAGCCTTCATTTGCCATCGTTAGAAGCCTTTTTATTCAAAATAACCCCAAAGATGATAGTGGATAGGTTTAAAACCCTTGAGTGTCCTGTTTGGGGAAAGTACCCAAGTGTTGCCAACACTGGCCACATTGGTGTAAATGCTATATTAGTATAGTCAGTAGGGCAACTATTGTTTTGGCATCTGAGAGTAAAGAAATGTGGATAAAATTAACAGTTTCTGCACAATTTTCCTTTTTATTCACTAGGCCTAATAAGTACCCTCCTCGTCACAGTTCTCAGGTATGAATTCACTATAGTTACTGTGTGACACATTTACATTAACAGTGTGTATGTGAGAGTTTAGAAATTGTAAAGTAAAAGCATTTTTTTGGGGACGAAATTGGTTGCGTCATTGACCTACTCTTAGTTTATGCCAGCTTTACTTAGCCTGAGCGCGATTATTTTCCCTGTGAGGAACTTTATGCAGACAGCCAGCAGTAATCAGCACATTTATGGGCTATGCTTATTTTTGCAAAGGGGAAAGGTTAATGTTGCTCAAAACTGTGGGAAAGGAATTGACCCTAGGAAAATCAGGCTGAGAGTGGGAACATTTCTGACTCATGTACTCGTGATGCACGAAAAGCATGTATGAGACTGAGAATGTGTGTGACAACCACTCAGGGCAACACACTGAATGATCTGACACTATTAAAAGATGTGCTGCGGGGTCCAGTGGAGCTGAAATCCTGAGATACGTGAGCAGGCTGACTCATACAGGAGTCCACACACATATAACTTAATATATATTAAACTGATTGAAAAGAGATTTTTTTTAATGTTACAAAATATTTCAAATTAATGCTATTTTTGTGATCAACTTTTTATAGTTTTTCAGTTTCAAATATAAAATAAATGCTATTATTTTAAACATTCATCTCATCATAGAATCTTGAAAAGATGTAGTTTCCACCAAAATATCAAGCACAACTTTTTTCAACATTAATAGTAATATGATTTTTTTCTTGTGCAAATCACCATCCTGATTTCTGAAGGATCATGTGACGCTGAAGACTGGAGTAATGATGCTCAAAATTCAGCTTTTCCATCACAATAATATTTTTACATTTTATAATATATTAAAATAGAATGCAGTTATTTTAAATTGCAATTAAAGAAATAAACTTTTTATTGTATTTCTGATCATAAAAGACTTATTTCAAATACAACAAAAATATTTAAGATGTAAAAGTTATTGTGAATTGTAATAATATTTTAAAATATTACTATTTTAAATACCTATCATACCTTGGTGAGCATCAGAGACTTCTTTCAAAAAATTTAAAATCTTTTTTAAAGAAAATGTTGACCCCAAATTATAGCCGAGTATTACACCCACACCAACATGTATTTACAGCCCCATATATTTGCACCAGCATGTGGCCTCAGGACATGCACAGAATGAAATATGAACAGTACAAATAAAATGCGTCTATGTATAATAATGTGTATGTGCTTACTGAATGTTTTTTTTCAAGATGATTAATAAGAACAAGACTCACAGTAATATGTATCCCTTTTAATACTGCTAGCGTTCGCAATAGATTAGTGATGGTGCAGAAAATACTGCCCTGATCCAATGTAATTTACTCGCACTACAGCACAAACAAACACTGTGCTCATTTGCATACATTTTCTTTGGTTAGACTGACATCTTAAAACACAACAGAAATACACAAGAAGAGACCGTAATGGGTCCCATGGCTATCACTTTAAAGTGGTGTTGATTAGTACTGCCTTTGTGTAACTAAAAATACTAAATGTGAGACAAGTGACATTTACAAGCAAGACCAAAGCGGATAAAATAACATATTATCATACCTATTAACACCTTGCGTGAAATTCGCAGCTGTAGATGACATCATAACCATCTGGCCCCTTTTACACAGGCATCAGATATAATGTAATTCTCATCAGAAGAAATATGTCACTGATAAAACGTAAATAAATCTTTGGTGTGAGACATTGTCCTTAAAATACTCTGTAGGTCATGCAGTTCATATTCTCTATATATATTAGAGGATTTCGGTACCTAATCATATTATAACGTATGAAAATCTCTGCATATTTTTGACTTAAAGCTACAATGTGACACACAATAAAATATAACATTACAATGTTCTCAAGTAAGATCGTGGTGAAGGAACTTTGGAAACATTTTCTCATTCTGATCCCAACTTAGCGCACTCAATTCAACTCTAAACCCATACCTGTGTACCATCCGTTCACAGAAAACAAAGCAATCTTCAATACAAATGGCTGTGAAACCAGCTTAAACCTGGGCGCCTGTAGACAGTTACGGACCCCAGAGCTGGAGCTCGATGCTGTCCTGGGGTTTTACACCACCTCCACGTAGTTAGCAGGGTAAAGGCCCTCTTTCCCTCCGTCCATCATGCCTCTGCACCAACCCTGATCATCCTCATCCTCGATCTTCAGAAACTCCTCACCTGAACACACACATAAAGCGTCAGAGGTGGTACACGTACACATGATATATGAATACACAAACATAAACAAGTGCAGCTTACCTGCTTTGAAGGACAGTTCATCTGTCTCCTGTCCAACATAGTCATAGAGAGCTCTGACTCTCACTCCTCCGATCATTACACTGAGACGAGGAGGGAAAACAGACTGTAAAATAATCCCCTTCTTAAAGATGTTACTGACCACTCCCTACCTTAGCAAGCATCACGATCCACTAAATCAGCAGACAAGCCTTTGCTCTTTTCTAATGCAAATCTTGTATGTGTGGATAGTTTAATCAAAACTTGTTGCCTTTTGCTGGATAATTATGGAAGCCCATTTTTTGCCACATAAAAAAGAATCATGCTTTGGTTAATCATTAACTAAGAGATCAAATTGTGACATACTAAATCATAAGACAGACAAAATAAATCAAATGGCACTCGAAATTATGAGATTAAAAGTCATAATTATTACACAAGTCAAAATGATAACAACAAATAAATAAAGTCAAATTTCAAGTGTTGATTTATTGTCATTCCACTACATGTTACATAGTGATTTAGAACAATGCTCACAGGACCACTGCTACATAAATACAGATATACAACACTAAAAGTATAAACCTATACACAATAACCTACTGTCATTTGACTATACATATGCTATAGTTACCTATACATAAACTAAAAAACAAAAATACAAACTGTACAACTGTGCAAATGACTTCAACACTGTACATGTGCAAAGGAGAGACATTCAAGCACTGGCTGAACAGTGTAATGATTTGTGGTGACATGTTTTAAAACATACATACATTACAGCATATTACAATCAGTCTTTGAGGGATCACACAATGGTGTGTGAAAGTGTCTAGTGCGTAGATGACATCTTGTGCAGGCCCGACCTGAATTACAGAGATAAAAGTTAACAGTTTTTCCTGAGATGTGGTGGTGTTGTTGGGGTTTCAGAACTGTGTGATGAGTTCATCTCACAGCCAAAAGCTGTTGAGCAGTCTGCAGGACTCTGATATATTGCACTGTCTACCTACTCAAGAACTGTGAAAATCTCTGATATTTTTGCTTTGCTGGAGCATCGTAAGGAAAATATGTCCAGGATGGAAAGCACCATGATTTTGCAGCGGTGTTCACTGATCCGCTATCTTAATTCTCTGCACAACATTTCGCATCAGACAGTGATGCAGCTGGTCAAAGCACTCTCAATGGTACAGAAAGTGGTGAGGATGGGTGGAACTTGCTCTTTCAGCCCGGAGAAAGTTAGGCGCTGTTGTGCCTCTTGAGATAGACTTGGTACACCAGGTGAGTCCTCTGTGATGTGCAGGAAAGGCTGCTGACTCTCCAGTCGAGTGTCGATGGTCAGTGGGGTGGTCAACAGAGTTTCTCCTGAAGTCCATCACAACCTCCTTTGTCTTCCACATTGAGGGACAGGTTGTTCCACACCATTCAGCCAGCTGTGCCACCCCTCTGTAGTGCGTTCATCTTGTTGCTGATGAGACCTACCACTGATCATCGGCAAACTTGAGAGTTGGAGCTGAACTTACAGTGCAGTCATCACACTGAAGAAAGCGGGCTGAGCACACAGCCCTGTGGGGCCCTGTGTGTTAGTGTCGAGGTGTTGTGGCCACCCAACTGACTGAGGTCTTCCTTAAAAAGTCCAGGATCCAATTAAAGGAATTGTTGAGGCCCAGCAGGCTTCATTTATTGATGAGCTGTTGTGGGATTATTGTGTTGAATGCTGAGCTGAAGTCGATGAACAGCATTCTAACATATGAGTCTTTATTTTGCAAGACATAGGGTGGAAAATTGCATCAATTTTCCACCAGCAGATCATGTTGGGGATGCTGGTTTTGATGTTGTGCATGACTAGCCTCTCACATTATGATTAGTCATAATTATTACAGTCAACAATAAAGTCATAAAGTCCTAATTATAAACAAATCTTCTAATAATTATGACTTTTCATCTAATAATTTCCACTGTGCTAAATTTTGAGTCTTTGTATCTTACAATTTCATCTTGTTTGCCATAATTGTATGACTTTTTATGTCATAATTCTGATTAATAAAAGCATTTTTTTTTCTTATGTGGAAAAATAGGCTTCTATTGTAATACATCACAGAAACATAACTGTCGATTTGTTTATTTCTTAAATATAAAATGTTTAGAACATATACAGTACCTTACAAAACGAATACTGTGAAACACTAAATTAAAATATGGATAGTAAAGGAAGTTTATGAGGATAATACAATTTCAGGGTCAATTTTTTCCACACCTGTCTAAAAATGATACCAAATACTATAACATTTCAGACTATTGCTGTCCTTGGATAGGTTTAAACAGAATTTATCCATAAATGCTAAAACAATAGTTGTCAGCCAGAGCTCTTACAATACACAGAAAGACAAAAGCTGATTTGTTCCCTTTTTTAAATCTTCAAGTCATAAAGTCTGTGGACTACAGTGTGTCACCTATCATTCTCAAACCATGCAGAAGCACGAAGAATGTACAGCATTAGTAAGATTTTGCTCCAACGATGTTGATGTCACTAGCTTAGCATCATTTCATTTACATATGAAGAGTTCAGATGCAAAAGCCTCTGTGTCGTTTGAAATGTTCTCCTAAAATGAGCATTTTATCAGGCTCCTGTGTTTAAGTCCAGTTATTTCACTTTAACGGCAATTAAAAGAACCTATTAATAGCCATTAAAGTGAAATTACGGAATCTACACATAGGAGCCTGATAAAAATGCTCATTTTAGGAGAACATTTCAAACGACACAGAGGCTTTTGTATCTGAACTCTTCATATCGATTCAGTTTATTGTACTGTATTGTTGATGGCAATTAAAGGGTTCACAGTGTTGTAGAAACATTAGGAACTAATGTAATGTTATCACTTGCAATGTCTTTTAAATGAAAGGTTTTTTTCTTTTAAGTTGACTGTTATCAGCAAATGCCTCAATTGTGATTCACACTCTCCACAGTCTTACTCACAATTCTGCTTAAATTATTGATTTTTGTAAATAAATACAGCCAATCTGTTTTGCAATGTCACAATTCATTCCAGTATTGCATATATTATCCAATCAATGTTTGCTTCTATATTTTACTGAAAATCCCTGTTCAATCCCCAGCTCATCCCTTGTCTGAGCAATATTAACTAAGGATACTGAGCTTTGCAATGGGTCTATACACAGCAGCAAACAATAACAAGGCCTAAAGTTCAAAAAGGCCCAGTTTGGTTTGTAGTGAATAATAGTCAGGCAGCCTAGCGCAGTGAAGCCCTTCAGCAAATATCACTGTAGTAAACTGACCTTCTCTCCATCACTACTGCTTTCTGCTCCACCTCCTTCTTTCTCTTTTTATGCTTCTTGTCTGGAGTCCACTCCTGAAATAGAAAGAGAGCGAGAGATGGAGTGAGAGAAGGAGTAAATGTGGGTTTTGGCACAACAGAACGCAGTCTATTTGAAGAGGTGGCTCTTGTGAGATCCATAAATATCACAGATAACAACAAAGACGTCACTTTAACACCCTCTAGAATGCATTAACCTCAAAACTATACTTTAGTTTAAAACAAACCTTAGGCCTAAAGTGTTACAGTTTGTTTTTGCTACGGACATGAGTGATATCAATGTGGCTTACTACACATTTCTCATCGCAGATAATCCACCTTATTTTTACTATAAGACCAGGTGCTATCATATGTAACTTAAATCTGTGAGGCTTCCGATGTCAGTTGCTTAAAGCTGTACAAAAACAGCCGCTTATGCTTCTTGATCCTGCAAACTGATAATTGTTATCATATACAGTCATTTCAATTATTGTAATAAATGTATGCTTCTAGTTATTTACCTATAGCAGATAATAAATCAAAAGTCTCACTCATTCACAGAAAATACATTACTTCTGTATTTCATAATAAAGTGGAAGAGTACAGGTAACACAGTTTTTTTTTTTTAACAAACCAGCCAAAGCACCATAACAACTGCATAGCAATACAATGGCAAACACCCACAAAACCATACAATTTTCTTTAGAAAATGTAAAAAGTACGTTTTAGCTGAAGTTTGTCAATTGAAATGTATTTGCAATATAAACCGCATGTACATGCGTGGTCAGAATTGTTGGTACCCTTGGTAAATATGATTAAAGAAGGCTGTGGACATAAATCTGCATTGGTAATCCTTTTGATCAATCTTTTTTTAATCACAAAAATCTAACCTTTCATTGGAGAATAAGAATATAAATTGGGGGAAAATATCATTATGAAATATGTTTTTTTTTTCTAATACACATCGGACACAATTAACGGTGTCCTTTTATTCTATGTTTTTTTAAACCTCCATTTGCCAAAATAGTATAGTTTTCTCCTATAATGCCTGATGAGTTTAGAGAACACCTGACAAGAGATCAGAGACCATTCCTTCATCCAGAATCACTCCAGATTCACAGCTCCATGATGGTGCTTCTTCTCTTCAGTTCACTTCACTCATCTTCTACAGGGTTCAGGTCTGAGGACTGGAATGGCCAAAGCAGAAGCTTGGTTTTGTGTTTTTATGTTGTTTTTGAGGTTTGTGTTTGGATTATTGTCCGGTTGTACGATCCAAACATGGCCCATTATAAGATTTCTAACAGAATCAGTCACTTATTGATTTTTTATCTGTTGGTATTTGATATAATCCATGATGCCATGTGTCTAAACAAGATGTCCAGGAGCTCCAGCAGAAATATAGGCCCACAACATCAGAAAATACAGAAGTATATTTCATTGTACACATGTGGTACTTTTATCCCTGCATTCACCAAACCCATCTTGAGTGTTTGCTGCTAAAAGGCTAATTTTCTTAGTTTCATCTGACCATAGAATCAAGTCCCATTTGAAGTTCCAGTCGTGTCTGATAACTGAATATGCTGGTGATTGATTTTTGGTGAAAGCATTTTCTTTTCTTGATTTTTTTTTTGAAGCCCTCACAAACAACATGTGGTGATGTAGAGGCTGTTTCATAATCTTTTAAGGTTTTCTGACCCCGAAATTCAATCTTTTTTTTGCAATTCTCCAGCTGTGGTCCATGGAGAGTCTTTAGCCACTCAAACTCTCCTTCTCACCGTGCATTTGGACTATATTGACACACGTCCTCTTTCTGGCAGTTTCCTAACCTTTTTCTGTTGATTGGAAATTCTTAATTATTTCCCTGATGGTGGAAATGGGAATTTTCTTAAAGCCACTTCACTCATTTGTGAAGCTCAATTATCTTTTGCTGCACATCAGAAATATATGATTTGTTTTTTTCTGATTGTGATGTATGATGAAGGGTATTTAGGCTTTGTTTTCCCTCCTATTAATATTTATGTGAAACAGGAAGCCATGGCTGGATAATTTCATGTTCATAATCACTCTGGAGTGCTAAAATGTTTTAATATGAATGGGAATATACTTCAGAGATATTTTACTCCAACATGACAATAATTATGTCCAACATGTATTTGAGAAAAAAACAATGATTTCATAATCACATTTCCTCCCCATTTAATATTCTTATCCTCCAGTGAAAGCTCAGAGTTTTGTGATTTTTTAAATAAAAGATCAAATGGATTAACAATGTGAATGTATTTTTACAGCCTTCTTTGATCATATTTACCAAGGATACCAACAATTCTGACCACGTGTGTATTCACCTGAAATCGAGGCCAGTCGGTGGGCATTCCTGGCCCGTGTGAATTCTTCCACCAGTGCAAGTCTTCCTGCTCGCTGATGGACATCAGAGTGTTATGGAGCTCATTGTACACGGCTTTTATGCTAACACCGAGAGAGAAAGAAAGAACTTGAATGATTTGCTCATTGCGAGTATACTGAAATGGACAGAAACTGAGATTTGACCAGTACAGCATAACTCTTCCCACACACCTCTCATTGTTGGTGACATCCAAGTGTGTGTAGATGGACAGGAAAGCCTGTTTGAGGAAGCTTGTCCTCTTTCTCTCCTCCTCTTGCGATTGGTCAAAGATTGACTCCATTTCCTCCATGTAGCGTGGAGCATAACGCGTCACTTCCTCAAGAACCTTCTCGTAGCGGGCTCGCACCTGCAAACAGGGATTTGCAGCCAGTTAGTCAGATGTGTTATGTGTATGTGCCACAGATTGAACTGGATTTTGAATGCAACTTCAAAGCAATTTTTTAATTGTCCAAGCAGTTATTTTTCAAACAATAGTTAACTTTGTATACATAACTGTAAAAAATATATATTTATATAATAAATGAATACAAATGCTGTTCTTTTGAATGTATTATTCAATGTTCAATGTTCAGTTTTCAACATTGATAATAATACGTGTTTTTTCTTGAACACCAAATCAGCATTGAATAAATTACATCTTTAAATATATTAAAATAGGAAACATATATTTTAAGGTGTAATAATATTTATACTGTATTTTTACTTAAAACATTTTTTTTATTAAGTAAAAAAAATGATCCCTAGAACAGGTCAGATTTCAAACCGGGTCTTGAATGACAATCAAAAGTGTCACATGACAAATACAATTTACATTTTACAATTTAAAATGTAACAATTTAAAGTGTTAAAATACAAGTACAGTCATCTGTTTTTTCCTTGCACATGAGTTGATTCTCCAAATCCTCTATTTTTCTCTTTTCTGTTGCATGCCGTAGATTCAATTCTTCCAATTAATGTGTGCAATATATTGCATGACTTCAGTGCATCGTTATGAAGCTTGTAAATGTAAACAACATTTTTTTCTTCTTCCTTTTCCTGACTCGGATGATAAAAGACTATATGAAACTTATTTTCTTTTTCTCTGTCTGTTTCCTTCTGACAGTCTCCCCCACACAGCACTCACTTTCTCTGTTTCCTGGTGAGCCAGTTCAGTCTCTTCCTGGATCTTCCTCTGCTTCTCGATGGCAATGTCAGGGTTGCCTTGGGCATGAGCCTCCCGCTCCCGAGCCATGTGTTCCTTACGGCAAGCTTTGTGAAACGCTGACTTAGCCTTCTCTAGCTGCCACAAACACACACACATCATGTTAGATTCATGTAGGCCAGGGGTTAGTACTGCACACACTATACATTCATTTTCAAAAATGTATTATTCAATAATTACCATATTTATATGTACATTTTTTTTGTCCCCATGTACAAAAAAATGAGTGAAATTTAACCCCAGAACTGCAATGCTTGCATTACCTTCTTCAGTCTCTTGGCCCAGGGTTTCTGAGCACGTGAGAAACCAGTTTCAAAATCCTGGGACTCCTTGAAACCTCCAAATATCTTCTTATGGAAAGTGTCCTTCTGCCACGTCCGGATGCGATCTCCATCCTCTGACACCAGAGCACGACAGATGGAGGAGTGCAGCAAGGAAAGGCGGTCGGCAGAAGAGAGGAAGCACTGCCATGCTCGTAACAGAGAGCCATAGAGAGGACCTGGACAAAGATGAAGACAAACATATTCATGAAAGAAATGAGAGGATCATTTAAGGTCACAAAATAAACTTCTTCATCAGACACTAAACTAAAGATCTCATATAAAACAGGTCACAGCTTCTTAACTATATGACATGATTTAGTATCTTATATTATGATTGAAATAGCATACTACTCATACTAATCTTTTTTCAGTGTATACAAACAACAGTATGCATTAAAGGACCACATTTGCTAAAATGTGATAAATATTGTAACCCACAATGCATTGCAAATTTGATTATTAATTTCCAGCGTGGTGTATAAAATATCACTTTCTCCTTCAAATTATTTACTTATTATTTGACCATTCTGTCAAAACTGAACTCATTCTTAGACCAAATCTGATCAAATAAAATTCTAAATAATATTTTTATTCCTCAGACATGACAACATTATAGCACACACTTGGGATAGTTCATTAATTAAATGTAAACATATCCTCACTAAAACAATTATTGTTATTTACTGCATACTATTATGCATACTAATAAAAAATATTAACATATGAACATGATGAATTAAAATAGTGAGGTTATGTCACAATCATTTAGCAAACTATTAGCATTATTGTAATGCTGTAAAGTAAACAAAATATTTATAATTTACTATTACTCCCTCAAGCAATCCATCTCATGAACACTCGACATTAAACGTGGAACACACAACACTATTATACAATTATTTAATCATCACACATACTTATTTTTCATTTCAAATTTGCACATGTCAGACCTGTACACACATAATTGTCTATATTGTATATTGTGTTTTTGCTATTTTGTACATTGCCTATTTGTATATTATTCTTTTGTTGTGTCCTGTCCTGTCACTGTCATTCTGTTGCACTGTGGAGCTTCTGTCACTATAACTAATTACTCGTATGTGTAAACATACCTGGCCAATAAAGCTCATACTCATTCATTATGCATACTGATTTGAAATTATATTCAATATACAGTAAGAAATACTTTAGTTTTATGTTCTAAAAATGTAAAATTTAATTAAAAATTCAAAATAATAATTGTATTATTATTATTGTTGTTTTGTATTATAAAAAAATCTGTAAACTAATCATTGATTGTTCCTCAGCTTGTTTGATTAAATAACAATAAGGCCACGTTAAAATCAGTTAGCATTTACTTAGAACTGTTGTAATGTTATAAAAAGACAACATAAGTAAACGTGATGAATCTTTAAGATTTATTTACTATTATGAATGCAATGTTTATAAAACATTCAGTCTAAAGTAGGCCTACATATGGCACAGTAAGCAGAAAGCAATGCATTTTTTGTTCAGAACATCTTGATCAAAACCGCAGTACTCACTGGCATCCACTAGAGGTTTCCACTTGGTACTCCACTCGCTAAGTTGCTGTGCATACTGTCTCTCGACCCTGGCCCTCTCCTGGAAACACGCCACTATATCATTACATGCCTGGAAGGCATCTTCGGTCCTCTTCACTGTCCGGTGGTAGTTCCCTGGCTGAGACACAGACAGCCAGAACATGGATAAAACTGTATATTTAACTGTAAAATATCAATGGGAAAGAAAATGAAAGACCTGGCGCTAAAGGTTTATTGGTTTAAGAGGCCAAGAGAGATGAATTTACTGTCACACACAGGGAAGATGACCCTCTCTTCTCTGAGGTACTGGCCTCATTTATTTTCCAGAAGGGTCACTGGGTTTATTTGCTATGGATTGGACAAGTTATCAGTATAGGGTAAGGTTTGTTTCTAATATAAACGCCTGAGGACAACATGTGGTGTGGAAAACCAGAGCACAATTCAAACATTATTCCCCCCAAAAAAGAAACAAAAAACATCTGTGACTAGACGAGTACCAGCCGAGTCGAGAGAATTCAGGCCACAGTAAGTGGGGCATCACATGGACGGCGCAGATAAAGGGGTTGATTAATTGCAATAACACGATAAATGAGAGAGAATGAGGGAGGAGGGCAAACATAATGACATTTCCAGAATGGGCGTCGTGTTTGCTGATGTGGAGCATGTTCTTCCATTTTATTAGCAGCTCCCCCGCAATTGTATCAATTCATCTCTCTCCTCTACATCTTTTTTCTGTGCTATTCTTTGTTGGTTCTTTCTCTTTCACTCTCTCTTAGCTGTGGTTTGCACCACGTATTTTCCCCAGTCTGAGAAAAAAGTAAAAACAGCTGAGGAATCTCAACTCCGGCCAAGAGCGGTGCAGAGCAGCACCTGCCAACCAATCAGAGAATCACAGAAATCAAACAAATAACACGATCCCTGTCAAAGGAATATAACATTTGAGCTGGACTCAAAGCTGCACTATATTTAAACAGAACTGTTTTACCGAAACGACAAGCCTATTTAAAAATCAACTCTGGCCGAAATGTTCTGCATTTCATCATTGCAATCTACAGTCAGTGCTGTGGTTGACCAATCACTGCATCTAGGATGAACACAAAACCCTACAGCGCTCAGTTCTGGTCAGCGGCCAGCCAATTAGAAGGTAGGGCATGCAACAAAACCCTTGCAGGCGATAGCAGTGTTGTTGTTGTAAACTGACTGAACATCATTGGGTGGAGAATTTCACCCCAAACCGTAGCACTGGCCAAGCTCCAGATGAGATGGCAACTCAGCAAAAAGAGCTGAGGCTAAATAGAGAGCTGAGGAGAATCTTAAACAGCTTCATATGGCTCTCAAAGTGCTCTAGATGTCATTGATAATAACAATAAATCACCACAGAGAACTCCATAAATATTCATCAGATAAAACTCACCTACAAAGTTTATGTGGGATACTATTACATGCATATTCAATTACTGTAGATGCAGAATTACTTTTCAGCAATACTTTTGTTAATGATCATTTAGTCACAAAAAGATAGTAAAACCCCAAATTACATTTTTTATGGGAACCAGCCAACTGCCCCCACGAGAATGAATATAAATATATTTAATAAACACATTAAATAATATAGTAATGAAATAGTAATTCAAATCTGGTTTCTTTTGGGTTTCCTAGGGGATAGAAAATAGCATTACTTCAAAATAAAGACAACAGTGGTGAAGTCTTCTTTCAGTATGATGCAGTAGCAAGTGTGTGTTATGTGTAACTAACATCAATTTGCCCCGCCTCTGTAATAAGTATACTGTAATCACTTTGAATAAAAGCAACTGCTAAATAACAGCTCGCTATTTTATTTCTTACTATATATATAAGTGAACATGACAGCTAAGAGCCAATATGTAATTATACATACAGCATCATTGCATAATTACCATTATTAGTATCATAAGGACCTATTAGAAATATGTTAACTACTGCACTAATATAAAAAAAAACTAATATTTAACATTTCGACGCATGAGCAAATGCACCTTCATTTTTATCCATAGGGTGTTTTAAGCTTAACACAGAAAGACTTCTGAACATGCCAAATGTGAAAATACTACATGATTGCAACGGTCTAAAAATACAATATTTATAAAGGTATTAAAAGGCAAGGTTCTGCATGATTCCCAGCAGCACTGGAGAGCAGAACAGCAAACCAATTAGGGAGCTGAGAGACAAAAGCTGAGCTAATTAAAATGGGTGGAGGCACAATGGATTAAATTTATAGACTGAGATTAAAGGTTAAAGAACCATAAAACATGCTGCAGTAGTCTCAAAGAAGTAAAATAGACTTCACTCGAATATTAATCTTCATTTGGTTATTGTAGGGTGTTCAGAAGCTTTTGTGAAGCGTTCCACTTAATGTCCAAACAAATCTTGTCACCAGTTGTTGCTCCTACTGTTTTAGCTGTTAAAACCAAGTCAAGCCACATCATCCACGTGCATTTCTTTCTGCTAACACATACATAAAGCAGAAGCGGATGATATTTTCTGGTCCACCACCCTGTCTGAGTCATCGCTGTCCTTCCTCCCCCTCTCACTTACCATCCAGAAGCTCTGATTGTTGGCATCCTCAGGGCCAGTCTCTGCCGAGAGCGTTGACATGATGGAGTCTGGAATAGAGATATGACAAACAACATTTACAGGTGCACTAATTTTCCTCATTAAAAACAGTTTTGCAGAAAAACTAGTTAATAGTGCCTTTGATTTTTTTTTTAAAACCATCTATATTCACATATAATATAATATAAAACCATCTATATTCACATATAAACAGTGTTTTCATCTACATAAGGTGGGTCGCCTTGTGGAAGCTGCCATGTTGAGATCACATGACCAACTAAATACTACATTTAAATTTATTCATTTAGCAGACACTTTTATCCAAAGTGACTTACAATTGAGGAATACAATAAGTGATACATTATAAAGAGGCAAACAGACACAGGAAGTGGTTGTAATACAAATTTCTAGGCATTGTTCAGAGCAAATTCTAGCCGGACAGTGAGAGGTTAAGAAGAAAAGAGCAAAGTTAAGGAAAGAGAGCAAAGGTTTTGTTTTTTAAGTCTATTTTAAGATTAAGTCAAGTGATGACAGAAGAGATGAGTTTTCGCTTGACAATTGTCAGGGATTCAGCAGTTCCGGATGGGGGTGGGAAGTTCATTCCACCAGCCAGGAACGGTGAATGAAAACGTTCTGGAGAGTGATTTTGTGCCTCTCTGTGATGGCACCACGAGGCATCGCGCAGATCTCAGAGTAGTAGTCTACTAGTACTAGTACTACTAGTAGTCTACTAGTCACTTTACCTCAGTGACCCCCTTTTACTGCATATTCTTATTTATGGAATACAATTATTCTTGCTGACTAATGTATATTACATTTCTACAGTGGCATCGATAACCAAAAACATTTGTTTTTGCATGATGCCGCATCCACACCACCAGGTGTCAGTATAAGTAAAAAATGCCTCAAATAGTGCAACAAACAAAAAAACTAAGTTACCAAAACGTCTTTAGAACAAAATTACTAGTAGTTATTTTTTTTAGCTGTGAGAATTAGAGGTCAGTAGTTGGGCTATACTCTCCATTTGACATACCAGAGGGACAAATGGCAGGAATTTATTTCTAGCTTGTCTTAACAGGCAGACAATAGTCAGATATGTGTGACAGAGCCGAATCGCGTACTGTGTCTAATAGCCTGCTTGGAGGGCGTTGTGTTTTACAAGCTTTCTTCTATTTAAACTACAGTTTACGAACTGCGTCAGAAAGTGTGTGGCTCCAACAAACAAGTTTAATGGTCTTGAAGTCTAGTTCGTGAAGTAAAGAGAATAGTTATATACAACGTGGTTTACAGATGATCAAAGAGCTTTCTAGATGAAAAATGTGTTATTGAATAGTTAATGAATGAAAAATGAAATGGCTCAAAGCAGATGCGAGTGTTGAAGTGGGTTATAGACAGACAGATAGTGCTTAATACTCTCCACTGCTATCTGCCTTGATCCAGAGCGCTGGGCTGTGACATTTGAGCCATCCCAAAATAAACACGGGGTGAAAGTTCACCAACACCAACACATACTCAAACACACACAAATACACTAGTTCTCTTCTGAAACCACATGTTGATGAGCTCTTTGACACATATGCTTGCAAACACAGGCACATGTGGCTGGCTGACATGCCCACACAGGCACATGTCTGCTCTGCTCTGAACACACACATGCCAGAAACACACGCAACAGACAGCACGACATGCCTGTGGCCATTTGTTTCTGTAAATGTAATAAACCACATTTTGTCACAAGACATGGAGAGAGAACAAGAGGACAAAAGGGAAGTGCATGAACAAGCTGTTATTTGTCTGTCTTTTCTACTCTCTCTCTCTCTCTCTCTCTCTCTCCCTCTCAGAGGGTTCTTGGACCTCAGTGCATTATCCCACATTTTCTCTTCCCACAGCAGGGGTCATGGGTATAGTAAATCACTATATTTGAACTTTAACCTCACTTCCTGTCCCCCCTCTGTTCCTCTCCCTCCAGACAGTCTTGTGCTCTCAGAGAATATGAGCAGGGATGAGCTTAAAGGGTCACCTAAGCAAAAATTGAGATTTCTCTTTAATTTCTTATGCTCTTGTTCTTCTAATTCTGTTCGATTTTTTGTTTAAAAGGGTCATCGGATGCAAAATTCCCTTTAAGAGTTATTTAAACATAAACGTGTGTTAGAAGTGTGTGTACACATCCACCCATAATGATAAAAATCCACCCAGTGTTTTCTTTTTTAAATCCCTATTTTAAAATCCCCTTTCTCAAATCAGGCTGTTCTGAGATTCCTGTCAGAATGATGTAGTTCTTTATACCCCTCCTTCCCCGCGGTAGTTGATTGACACTGTCGCTTTACCTTAGACCCGCCCTGAGTGAGCTAAGAGCTGTCCGCCTCCGGTGCAGGGAAGACAAGATGTCTCTGATTAAGCGATTGAGGTGTTTTGTTGTTGGATGTAATAATGAATAAAGCAGTTGTCATTTACTCCCGCCATCTGAGCTGCTGAAGACTCAGAGGATTAATGTTACTTTCGCTTTGAAGGGAATGTGCCCATTCCCAATCAGCCTAAATGCGTTTATGTTCACGCAAATCATTCGTGATCCAGCTTCATCTACAGAAGAAGTGAATATAAGTTTTTTTTATGAATCTTTGCAAATCGCCTTTCCTAATAATGTGCTGCTAGTTAGCAAGTTTCGTGGCTGAAGTTTAAAGTCTGCTGGCCACTCCACAGAAGAGAGGGGTGGGGTCAGCAGAGCTCAATAGCATTTAAAGCTACATGGACTAAAAAATTGCTTGCTGAAAACAGATCTGATTTTGACAGGGTTAAAAAGGTGTTGTTTTACAGTACCATTGAGAAATTTTAACCAAAGTATCAAAGAATCATATCAATTTGTGGAAAATGGGCATCCGATGACCCCTTTAAGACAAACTATGTGGTTTGTTGAACAGGCAATGAAGCTTTCAAGTTTCCAAAATGATGCAAATGCACAGTAAAAGTGGTTAGTATGGTTCATACAGTATATTCAGTACCGCCACTCCCTATACGCACAGTATGCATTTTGCGCAGGGCACCAACTCCCAGGAGGCACCATCCCAGTTGCTCAAAAAATAACTCTCGTTCTATATTACCATGTATATATACATAAATAAAAATGCAGCTCGCACGCACCTCATGTTTGCGACTGAACACAAATTATAATAATTGATGGACAGCTATGCCCATGAAAAAACATTAGCAATCTGGTTTCGAGAAAAGAAAAATGAAAAAAGATGAAGCTCGTGCATTACTTTCAGGTACATTCATAATCCTGTTTCTTTGTTTTTGTGTTTTGTTACTTCCATAATATTTGTGGGAGGGGGCACAACAATACAATTCTGCTTAGGAGTGGTCACCCATTTGGCTAGCAGCGGCCCTGAGTATATTTAAAGTCTTCTGTAGTTTTGTGTGAGGAACAGTCTGACATGCATGTTATTTTAAAATTGGGTTATATAATACATTTTAATTTAGTTAGGGGAAAAAAACAACAACATCTGAATGACTCGCTCATAAACCAGAGGGATCCAGTTCTAAAAGTTGCAATGTAACGGAAGTAGACAAAACTTTTCTTTCATTTTGTGACATACATCAGGGTGAAACGGATAATATAAAATGAACAAAAAATGTAGGCCGGGGTATTTTTTAAACCATCGGTTGTTGATTGGATGGAGGCAGATGTAAATGCAGGTTTTTGGTCAACTGTAAGGAAAAGGCGGGGTTTATGCAGACTCGATGATTGGAGAAATTCTGCCATTTCACCAAAATATTTAGATAATGACATTTTCATTCAAAATTATAAATATAAATAATACATAAAAGTTAAACATCCATGGATTAATTGTTTAATATGATGTGTTTAGAAAATAGATAGGGTGAATACTAAAGGGAAGATTTTCACTGAACAAATATTACAATTCAAATCGATTTCTCACTCAAAACATGAATTCAGAAGGCATGTAGAAAATATGACATGATTTCCTCTGCATTCACAACTACATTTATCAAAAGTTTCCCTGTTTTGTTACAAAGAAGACATGACGGTGACTGTTTTTTCCACTGTTGCCTGTTTACATTCAGTATTTTGTGTGAGGTTAACCTAACAGTCTCCAGGAGAGTTTAATCTTCATAACCCATCTCTGTTTAGTCTTCATAACCCAGAATAAAAACACACTTTTATGTACAATTAAACAAAAGGATGAACACATCTACTTATCTTAATTAAATGTTCACTACTTGGAGATTGAACTGTAGAGAAATAGACCATCTAGAATTGCACGATATAAACAACTGCATTTTGGAAAGGACAAAATAGTAGGCCTACATTCAAAATGGAGATCAAAAACTATTTGAAAGTTTTGAAAGATCATGTAACTGGAGAAGAGGGAATGACCCATTTTCCTGAAAATATCATCATGACGTTGCTGTGAATCTCTCTCTTCTGTCCTTTTCTCCCCTTTTCAAAGCCCCTCAAACCCCCATACCCCTCACCCACCCTGGTTCTCCTTTTCTCTCCTCCCCCTGTCCCCGTTTTGAGTGTCACACATAAATCAACACACACCCACACACTGAAGAAATATATAGCAACTTATGAATCCATCAGACAGAAATAGTATATGAATTCTGCAGAACTCATCAATGCTATGTGGTCTAACCTGACACAATCACATGAAAAAATAAAGTAGGATAGAGAAAAAAGGACACAACAGACTCACCTCTAACTTGTTCAGGGAAAGTTTCCTTTTAGTTCACACTTTTTCTTTTCTTTAGTAACGGACCACCCCTTTTCTGCTGGCTTTTCCACTTCTAAGACCACAATATGGTTATGGTGTGTTCTGGACACACTCTTTCTCCTCCTCTCTGTCTTTGACCCGCTGTCAGTGTTTAATGAGGTGGCTTCCTGTCACTTTCTTTCTCTCCTCTCCTCTCCTTTCCTCCCTCTCTCCAGATCCCCCTCTTTCTGAAGCAGCTGCGGGCGACCAGACTTTTCGCTCTGTGGATCATACTACATGACAACACTCCTCCCTCTCCCTCTCTTTCTCCCCCTCCCTCTCATTTAAACACAGAGTTGCTCCTCACAGTAAAGTGGTAATGAAGTGGGTTCAGTCCAGACAATTAGTTTGGATGTGTTTCATTCAAGATTAAACCTACAAAGAGAGACACATACCTGTTGCACTTTTTTCCACTTACCGCCCTAATTAAAGATTTCATGGTAACAAAAAATAAGGTTAAAATAAGGTCTCATTTTGTTAACATTAGATACATGTTTACAGTATATATTAACCTTTGCCACTGTTACTTAAAAATGTTAATGTTAACTCAGTGTGTTAACTAATACAACTTTCGATTTTAAGAATGCATTAGTAAGATTAACTACCTAAGATTAATAAATGCTGCAGAAGTATTTTTCATTCATAGTAATTCATGTCAACTAATGTTAACAAATGAAACTTTACTACAATTTTTTTGTCTTTTGTAACCACTACATTTATTACTATCGCAATTTACCCACCTTAAAAATGCTTGATCTCACAGTTCCCATGGTCTCAGGAGGGCCACACAACAGCTGCCTGGCACTGGCACATCCAGTGGTTCTTAGCGAGAGGAGATGAGAGAAGACCCTCAGAATGTGTTGAACAAAGCTCTGTGACTCAGTATTACAAACATGGCAGCTGTTGTACACCGACAAGAGCCCATCCCAAATATCTCTGCATGCACGGTTCAGTTATATTTTTATAATCTCGGGAATATAATAGCATTTTGAGAATTAATAATGAACCATCTCTGTTCTATCTCTGTGCTATTTTTTAAGACTTAATCGGGGTCAAATATCTTAACCTCATCACTTTCCACAGAATCACATAACCTATTTATCTCTTTCCGATATTTTACATATTTATGTATATTACATTTAGCTGCTATAAAACAATACAAAAAAGGGGGGAAAACTATCTGCAAATAAATCATATGAAAAACATCCACTAACCAAATTATATACAAGTTCAAATAAAGTTTAGAAGTATCATAAAAGATTGTATAGTATATATTGATTCAGTTAATTGATTCTTGATTTTAAAAGGTAATAAACCTGTCCGCGTATAGCCTAAATATCTAGTAAGAAAAAAATAAAAAAATTTTGGGGCGAGTTGCGAAAAAAGACGGC
This sequence comes from Gymnocypris eckloni scoliostomus, assembly GCA_027564155.1. Lineage (NCBI taxonomy): Eukaryota > Metazoa > Chordata > Actinopteri > Cypriniformes > Cyprinidae > Gymnocypris > Gymnocypris eckloni. The sequence continues at coordinate 30,431,570 of CM050415.1, read as the reverse complement.
ATGTTTATAACTGCACCACAGCTGTCTCTGTCTGCTTAAATTTGGTAAAGGCGCTATTAACGGACGCCTAAAGGTAGGTCCTACTCAGGATATATAAACCGCCACAAGCGAGCGGAAAAGCTCTCTGTCTGTCACGGTAAAAGCTGATGCACTATGTGTGGGTAAGTGTTTGTTTATTGGTTTCATTATTGAGCATGTTTATTGTTTTACCGTGGATTTATGTCTTAATAATAATAATCAGCATAAGACTATGGTTTACTGCATCTTTTATTCAAGTTGTTAGCGCTACGGTCACCACGTGGCGCGGGTAACGTTAGATGTACCTCGTGTGAGCGTATGGTGTGCTTGTTTATTGTATGAATAATATATTTACCTTAATATCAAGTTGTTTTTAATGTGCGTTTGCGTGGAGTAGTTCAAAGCTTTTGTTCACGATATCCTTACCTGTGGACCTCTGCTCTTTTTCTCTCTCAGAAAGAAGATCGAGTATCGTCCAGGACGCTTCACTACTGCTTTGAGGTGAGCTGCAACTACATCGCTTTAAAATATACGTTACTTTGTGAAATACTTCTGTGATGTTTAGCACTGGGCTCTGAATTCATGTGAAGAAACAGTGCAGTTCTGCTCCTGACATGGCAGACTCTGAGAAGTGCTGTTGAAATGAATATAAAGGAATAAAATGAGACCTGAGCAATAAAACGTATTCTTTCCTTACAGAGTGGAATCTGGTGACATGATGTGAGTGTGTCCCGTGGAGGAGCTTCCGCGTTTCTACAAATAATGTTTAATGTGTACAATTATTTAGTTTCTTTCGATAATACAAATTATGTTAATGTGTGTAAATATTTATAGCTCTTGTGTACTTTTGTAAGTTTACTCCTTTTTTTACTATTAAATGAGACTTTGAAACCAAGCTTGCTGTTGTTTTCAGATTACATGATTTGGAAAGCGACGTTAAACTGGTGTTCCCACGAAAATGATCAAAGCTCAAAGTTTGCTACATTTACGCACTTAATCTAATGTGTAATTGGCTAAACATTGGTGTGAAATTATCTAGAACAGGGGTAGGCAACGTATGTCCTGCAGAGTTTAGCTCAAACCCTGAACAAAAAGTTTGGTAGTTTCAATTTCAGGTTATACTGTTTTTATATACTTTTACAAAATCAATTCAGATCTACTTTATTTCCTCATTGATCATTTTATTTTCTGAATTACAGGCAGCCTGTGGGTTAAAGCTTAACCCTCGAGGAGCAGGCACTGAAATTATTCAAAATCAAATTTATGTAAAAAAAAAAAAACTTCCTAAAGCAATATTGCTTCAGTTCATTGCATGTAGAAAAAAATGCTTGCAGGAAGCCCACTAGTGAGCATGTTGTTGGTTAATTTGATGAAAAATCTTTTAATGCAAGACGTGCATTAAAAGTCCCTCAGTTCAAGTGTGAAGAGCTGACTCAAAATAGTTTTCAAATTCCTGTTGGAAATGCATGCGAGATGCTGGAATGTGCAGGACCTGGACGATTTTTAGCTTTACTGGGGACAAAGCTGGCACAACTATCACAAAACATGCAAAAATTGAGAGAGCTATGTTAAGAAGTGGCTAATTAGTGCAAAATTAGCTGTTATATTTCATGCAAACGCTCATTTAAAATAGCCAATTAAGAGAAGTACTAAATAGGAATAACAAAAATTATTTCTCTTTTAATAAACCTTTGGCAGGGTGTAAATTTACAAGAACAAATGTATAAGGTTTAAAACGTCTATATAATAAATGTACTAGAAACCACAAGCAACTCGCCAAGTAATTCCTGCATCTTTTATTATAATTCTAATAACCTTTAGTCAGGTCTTAAAACATTTGTATTTCATGTGTATATGTATAATCGCATACACATATATATTCTGTAAATAACCTCTTATCTGTTCATAGTTAATTTTCTTCAATTTAAAAGAAACAAAATGCTTTCTGCACACCCTGGGTGACTACTGCATCAGTTCCTCCTGTGTGTGATCCGTGACCTCTTCCTACAGTAGGTCACACTGCCCAGACCTTTTAATGGCTATGTGATCTGATTATGCATATCTTTTCAGTGAGAAAGTATGTCTGAATACTGTTCTATTATTAGAAGCTGTAATATTGACGATCTGAGATGCAGAGCTTGAGGACTGAACAAAGACTTAAATATTTCCTTTTCCCAACCAGATGCTTTTTTTGGCATTTGTCTTTTGCATGGTCCAATCCTTCATTCAGACACTCGACTGAAACTGTCAGAGAGATGAGAACTGTGACTTTTACTCCACCTAGTGGACAATATTGTAAAGTGAGAATATTTACCATTCATCAGAGTACAACACCAGCTGCTAGTGAAGCGAATTGGGTTGATGAATTTGACTATGGAAAGATGAGACAACAGGATGTGTAGAAAGCATGATTCGATTACACATTAAACTCATGTTAAACATTTGGAAGACAGAGATTCTTTAAAACTTGGAATCCTTTTTTCCATCTCAGAATGATAAATTATTTCATTGTCCTTACTGTTATCAACATCACTATGCGTGCCAGTCTTAAACATAAAAAATGCAATGAGTTCTTCAATCATTTTACCCAATATGAGTGATTAAGGTAAAGCCAGCGCTGCGATGAATGATGCATGAATCCCACACTCATTCTGAGAAGACGAACAGATGCAGAGGGAGATGAGGAGGGCAAAATCTTTACCGATGGTCCTGAAAGAGACAGACAGGAAGGTAACAAAGGTGAAGGTGTTGGTGGTTTGGACTCAAGGTGACTGCAGATGGAAGGAAGAGAAAAGGGATGAATAACTCATGAAAGGTGCAGTGTGATAATGAGGAGCCCTTTTATAATTTATTGAGCAACAATTTGTGATGTGGGAGATGAGGTCACTAGATTTACTTAAAAGTTTGAGTGATGGAATATGAATGTAAAGAGTATATCTACTGCCACACACAAACTTCTTGATAGTCCTTGCATACAAAGTGATGACGCAATTTTGATTTGGAAGGGAAAAGCAGGAGGGCGAGAGACACTGAAAGATATGAAAGTCTCTTAAAAAATGTCAAGCACAAACACCTGTCCAGAAATTGCACTCAGAAACAAACAAGAAACACTGCAGCTTTTAGCGATAACAGCAAGGACGATGAGAACAATGACTGCAATTAATTACATCCCTTGTTAAATCAACAACAGAACTCCAGACCCACTTAGAGTTTAAAAATTGTTATAGGAACAATCATTGTATTAAAACAGATATCAGCACATATCCCTCACCCATGTCAGAGTGCATGTTTGTCTTGCCTCGCCTCCATAGAAAGTGTTTTTTTTTGGAAGGAGAGAGGGAGAGTGTCTTGGAAAGAAATACAGGCAGTTTGGTTTTCCCTTTCCCTCGTCTCCATGTTGTCTCCTCTTTTAAAATGGAGCCTTGATATCGTTGATAGGTTCATTGAAGTCATAGTCACCTCTATAGTTTGAGAGTCTGTGGTAAAAATGTTGATACATTTTCAGTATATATATGCTTTTCTTTTTACAATGTTGTATCATCTTCCTTCTTAAAATATTTTTTGCATTATAACTATCTTCATTTTGTATCCATACATAGATATTTTATTGTGTCCCATTATGTGTTAAATAAATAAAAGAGATGAGTGTATCTTCATCGAGAAGTGTTGTCGTATGTTTGTGTACTGTATGTTGCTATCAGTAGGCTGAGGATATACTGAGTGCATGTGTGTAAGCGGTAGAGCGCTTGTGTCTGTTATGTTGGTCTGGGCACTTATTTTTGCTACGGGTTTGTAATACAGTGACCAGTCTGTATATGTATATATATATATATATATATATGTATATATATTATTTAATTATAAGACATGAGAAGGTAAATAAGTTCTCGTGAAATACAAGATAAGCACAAGCCCCAATCTGGCTTTGGCAAAATAGAATCCCTCCATTGGTGATGTAAAAACACATAACAAATCATGGTCATTCCTCTAGTGATAGCCTTTCACATTATTAAGTACGCGCACACACGCACTCACACACAAACAACAGGAACCCAAGCATAAACACAGTCTTATCAAATAAGTGCCTGCCGTTAAATTGACCTTTATTTTAAGGGCTTCCCTAGTCATGCCAGACAGGAGGTTTGTCTGTACTTGCCCTCCTTGCATTGGTCTCCATTGAACCTATTCTATAAACGGAACCATTTGTAAATGTGCCAGTAATACAGACGCAGCTAAAAATCTGAGAAAAAGAGAAAGATAGCAAAGAAGGTTTCAATATCTCTCTTTCTCCCTATCTCTCCCTAAATAACTACAGAGAAACAGAAAAGCTAAAGAGCATTTTGATTGTTTCTCTCAAATTATTTGGCTCAGTTATGTAGCATGTACCTTCTCATGTTGAACTTGGGCATCCTTGTAGAGTTAAGTTTCCCCAATCTATTTCCATTTTGATCACCTTGTGAGTGCCTGCAAGCTCAAACTAAGTGTGTCCTGTTTAAATATTGATATGTACGGATGTGCATGTGGGTGTTCATGTTTTCATTGGCTGAAACACACACAAGCGCAGGCATGTTCACAGTTCGACAGGCCTTCAATTCTCTCCGTTTCTCCTGTATCTCTCAATATGCGAGTCGGCAGTTTGATGTCGAAGTCACTTCCTCCTGCATTTTTCTTAAATTCAGGGAATAATCTCTGATGGCAGCAGTTGTCACCTCATCTTTCCTGTCCACTCAACTCCGGTTGGCCTCATCTCTCCTTCTGTCTGTCCGTTCACCTCGAGAGGAGAGGGCAGAAATGGGGAAAGTGCTAGAAGACAGCCTGATGATAGGGGGGAAGGTGAAAAGTATAAGGAAATAATTGTATCTTGATCGCCCGCACCCCACTTTTTGTTCTCCTTCTCTTTCCCCATGCCATCCTTGACCTCATGCAGCGGTCCACTCCAAATGTTCCCAGAAGTTAGCAATCAATAGCATATCAATGTTTTTTTTACCTCATCTGTACTAGCTTTGTTTGTCCATGCAATACCCCTATCTCACCCTAATCCCTCTCCATCGCTGTCCTCCCCTGTGTCTCTCTGCTTCCCCTTCTATTCCTTCTCTCACCTGTCCATCACTCTCCTGAGCGCCCTCTCTATGTTCATGCGATGGCCAACCCTGGTCACACCCAGGTCCAGGTAGTCGTCCTTGGTAAGAGAGGGCAGGTGCGTGCCATCAATCTCGTTGTCTAGGAATCGCTCCCTGTGCTCACCCAGGTTCAAGTAGCCCAGCCAATCCGCAACGTCATACTTGGTCCAGTATGGGAGTGGTTTGGAGGCAAAGGGTTTGGTGGGTGAAGGGGGCGGGAGGTGGGGGTAACTCAGGCAAGTGGGTGGAGGAATGGGGTGGAGTGGTGGGGATGAAGTCCCTGACAGGAAGTGGGTGGGGGACAAAGAGCGAGAGACCACTAGAGAGGAATTTGGAGGAGGTGTAGCCCCTGAGGGTGCAAAGAGAGGGGGAGAGGGGGAGAAGTAGGGGTCCCCAAGAGGATTGGCAGGTGAGGGTGGAGTAATGGAACCACGGAGGTCATACAAGCTGCTATAGAGGGGCGTGGTGGGGAGAATGGGAAGGGAAGAGGGGCGGGGAGGGCCAAGCTTGGGGCGGTCAAAAGATGGAGAAATTAACGGGCTGGGTGCTCGTCTGCGCTGAGCATGATGCGACTCTGCCTTTCGTGACTCTCGGCTGGGGATAAACTGGAATTCCAGGGCTTTAGTGCGGTAAACGGGCCGGTGTTTGGGGGAGGTGGGGTACGGCGAATATGAAGAGGGAGAAACAGGTGAGTGGGATCGGGGAGGAAGCTGGGATGAGGCAGAAGGAGGCTGAGGGGAAGGAGATCGAGCCCAGTTCGGGTAGAGCGGCTGGGAAGAAGGGGTGGGGGAGGGAGACAAGGCAGGTTGAGAGAGCTGAACAGGAGATGGGGAGCTAGAGCGGACAGAGGGAGGACTCAGTGCACCTGTGGAGTCCTCTGAGAACCTGAAATGAGAGAAAATGCAACACAAATGAAGGCAAAAAAATACAAAATGTGACAAAAAGAGAGAAAAAGAAAAAAAGAGTTTAACAGTAAAGAGAAAGAGAGAGCGGAATAGTGCAGAAGTTACCTGAGTCTGATGTGGGACAAACAGACGTACATGGACAGTGCGATAAAAAGCAGAAATCACAAAAGAGAGGAACAGTTTAACAGACACAGTTATATAGTACACACATGGAGTTCATTGGTGTTTGAGACACTGATAAAAAAACAGGAGTTCCAAAACTATTTTAACGCACTATGTTACTCTGAATCTCCCAGGAGTTCTTTAACTGAATGGCTCATATTTTGATTATGACTCATGGCATACCAAATCACACAATGCTCGTGCAGCTCTGAGATTTCCCATGCCACATGCCTCCTTTCAAGGCCACCGTGCAAACATTAACACATAGTCATGCACATACACCTATACTGATAACGCACATACACCTATACTGATAACACACATACCTATGTCTGCTTAGTGATCTCTGAGCTCCCCAGTTCTCAGTTCCTTTGCTCCTCTGCTGTAATTTGGTGCTGAGTTCATTGAGGATGCTTGCTTTCATACCAGACATGGGAGGATGCAGTTTACGTGCCTCCACATATGTCCCCCCAGTCTGGACCCCTCCCTCCCCCATGGACTGCGCTGCTCCGGCCGACCCATCACCCCAAAGAGGTTTTATCTCTGGAGTGCGGGGCCGGTCAAAGTACATTACAGAGGAGCGAGCGATCCCTGGCCCTTCCCTCATTCCATAGCCATCGCGGACATTCACGTCCTCCTCCTCTCCCTCTTCAGCCTCCTCCTCCTCTTCTTCCTCCTCTCTACGGTGGTAGTATGCAGGGGTGCCGTGCTGGTTTGGCATCGAAGATCTCCAGCCCGACTCCCTTCTCTGTACCTCTGTGTTTTTGGGTAGGTGGATGCAGTGCTGGCGGCTTTGGCATTGTGCATTTCAAAAGTCTGTCCATCAAGATAGCTCATGTAAGATTCTAAAAAGTCTGCCCCACTTGTTCTGTCGGCCTCTGTTGCCCCACCTCTCTCTCCAACTCCACCTAAGCTACCCATCCCTGCTCTCTCCAACCTTTCTCTGACCCCACTACCACTGAGTGCAAGGATGTTGTCTAAGTGATGGTCGCTGCTACTTCGGCTGTCCAGCTCCTCAATCCCAGAATCCACCACTGTTTCCTGGGAATCGCCACTCTTAGCTGCAGCTGCACTGGGTGGCGGATGATGCTCTGCGCTGGGGCGTCTGCTACCCCCTGTCGCCACTGTGGAGACAGTTGCAATGCGTGTGTGTGGTGTGACATGGCAGCAGCGGTAGTAGCAGAAGAGATGACAGTTGTAGAAGCAGTTGCGGAACAGCTTGCGGTCACAGTTGAGGCGCCTCTGAGAGATACAGAAGTTGCTGGGGTGGATGTTGCTGTTAGTGGGCCCCGGTAGGCAGGCGGAGCTGGAATAGAGAGAGGAGGTGGTGTGGGAGAAGAGGAGCGTCCAGCTGAATTTGTACTGTTGTAAAAGTGTTGTGACTGAGATAGGCCAAATGGTCTATGGTAGGAGGTGGGTGGTGGAGGAGGTGATACAGAAGGAGGTGGAGGTGGCCCAGAGGGCTGCAAGGTGGAAGGGGAGGGAGGCGGTAGTGGGTTGGGGGAAGATGGAGAGGGAGACAGGGCTGACTGGGTGAGGTTTGCGACCTCACTGTCATAGGAAGTAATGCTGGAAGTTGTGGAATCTCCTGCCTGGGGTGAGGGCAGGGGTGTGTGAGGTGGGAACCCAGACATAAAGAAGTCTTTTGGAGGGGGAGGAGGTGGTGGTGGAGGTGGAGGATGAAACTGCTGGCGAGCTGTCACATTGTGGCCCATCATCGTAGAGTAACCCAAACCACGATCAAAACTATTGGCAAACTGCAGAGGTGGAGGGAGAGGATCAACAAACACAAACTCATCATCTACATCTACTGAGGGAGCTGGGGGAGGAAGAACCATCAGACCTGTGCCACTTGCACCTTCACTTACAGCTCCTGCTGAAGGACGTGTAGGGGCTGTTGTTGGAGGTAGAGAAGGTGGTGTCAAGGAAAGGATGTATGCCCCAGCCTCACTCTCCATCCTCAAGTATGAAGGGCGTCGAGGCTGCTGGGGCGTTGGCTGTGTGGACTGCTGCTGTAACTGGGTCTGAGATTTTTCTATATCTCGTTCTCTCTCTCTTTCTCGTGACCTCTCTCTCTGCCGCTCTCGTTCACGCTCCTTGTTGGTGGGCTGATAGTGCTGAGACTGATAGTGGTGCGTGTGAACAGTTTTATCCTCAGAGAAACGAACCCTTAGGCCTTCTCTGGGAGCAGAGGTGCCAGCAGCCTCCCTATCTGGACGCTCTCCAACCCCTGCTTCCTCACCCCAGCTGCTTCCTGCCCCACGCAGGATCCTGGGAGACGGAGGCCGAGTGGATGTAGTGGTGGCAGCGAGTGATGAGGAGGTAACAAGGTACGAGGAGGAGCTTGAGGACTGAGCAGCAGAGGAGGTTGCAGAGGAAGACGAGGCCATTGAGTAGGAGATGTGTGACGTTGGTTGTGCAGTGGATGAGGGAAAGGCCCCAATGCTGGACAACTGACGGGTAAAATTATGTTCAGTTGTCCTCTCCCTGCGTATGCGGCCATCATCTTTCAAGGCACGTTCCCTTGCAGCCAATGCCAAGCCTAGTGGGGATGAAGGGTCCAGAACTTTCCCCGTTAATGGGTGAATGAAAGTTGTGGTGGAGGCTTGCTGCTGCTGTCGGCCTCCCGCCCCATAGAAGTCAGCAGGTACAGACTTAGGCTGGTAATCCCCAGGAGGAGCAGGTGAGGAGTACTCAGGCAGACCGAAGGAAGGAGGCATACTGCGTGTGTGGTGGATAAAAGTATCACCTGAGAACATGCCTTCATCTATAGATTTGGATGGCCGCAGACGTGGTGAAGGCTGGGAACTCAGCTGCTGTTGGGAAGTCTGGGACCGTCCTCCCGCTTCTCCTGCTCCACCCAACTCTTCCTCAGCAGAAAGAAAAAAGGAGGCACTTTTCCGTCGTGCTTCATGGAATCGTTCTCGATCCCTGCGAGCTGCCCCTACTATGGCAGCACCAAACTGGCTGGTGAAGTCCAAACTCTCTTGAGTACGAAGTGATGGCAGTGATGGGGGTGGGGGAGCAGGTCTAGATGGAGGGGCAGGAGGTGGAACGGTGGGTGCAGGTGGGGGAACAACAGGTTGGGTTTTAGAACTGTCACTCTCTCCAGGAGGAGGCGGTTCAGCCTCCATGCTGCTGCCTTGGCTGCTGCGACCACTGCTGCTGGTGGAAGGAGCTTTAACGATGATGGTTGGGATAGGAATAGAGCTCTTCTCTACTGAACCCTTCCCTTCCAGTGTGCCCTGGCCCTGACGCAGATCCTCCACCTTTGACTGCTTCACCAAGGGCCCCTTCCCTCTCCGGGCACCACCTTTCGGAATGCCACCTGCCCCTGCTCCTATCGCACTATGGTCTGTCCTGGAAGGTTGGCTCTGAGTAGTCTGCTGCTGTTGTGGAATTACAGTAGCGACACTAGTGGGTGGGACTGCATTACTGTATCCCCTTCTCAATGCTGCTGCCTTGGCTCCTAGTGCTCCTCCAGCCCCTGCAAGGTCCCCTGTGTACCCAATCACCTTTCTGGAGGCAGTCCTGCTTGGCACAGAGGGGTGGGCTTGAGCATGGGAGTAAGAGATGTCCCCGGTTCCGGACCCAGCAGGTGGTCCAGGGGACCTGTCTCTGGGTCCATGTGTGACATGTGCTGACTGTGAGTAGAGCTGATAATGTGCAGAAGAGGAAGTGGATTGGGACACAGAAACAGGCTGCTTGGATGTCTTGCCCCTAAAGCCAAGAGGGGGAGCGGAGGAGAAAGGGGGCTCAGGGGGAGCTGTAGTAGGGGGAGGAGGGATGTCATCTGGGCCAGGTACTGAAAGACTGCGGGCAAACTTCATGGCTGGAGGATGAAGGAACTGCTTCTCCTCCTCTAGAGCCCCTGCAGAAAAATAAAACCAAAAAGAGAAAGATGAAATACATTATCAAGGGAATAAATAAATGGAGAATGAATAGAAAGGACTGTTACAAAACAATAAAGAAAAATATATTTAAGAGAGAAAGAGAATGTACAACAGCTGTAAGTAAGAAAAGAATAATAATAATAATAAAATATATCTTTATTTCCTAAATATGATAGGAGATTAATATGGGATACAGAAATGAGACCATCTTGTAGTATGTCTGTCTGTCTGTCAGTTTGTCTGTTATTACCATAACTGGGCAATCTCCCAGTAGTAACATGTACAAGCCATTCACCTCTCTACTTCTGCAATGCTCTTTTGTGTCAGTGCAGACCAGTTATGGTCACAGTGTGTTATACAAGGACAAATTCAATACACACATAAAGTCTACCTAAGGACACAAGAAGTGACACATACACAATAGCTTTATCTAATGGCATGCAAAATAACCAAATGCACAGAACTGTCTTTACTGACTAGATGCGCATGACTATCGCATGCAAAATATTGTGCAGCCCTAATTGACAGTATTACATATTTAAGGAATGGGACAGAAAGCATTTCTTATCATACAGATAGAGTGCTAATAATCTTGGGGGTTATAAATGGGCTGTAAATTGTATAGTTAAAGGAAGAATGAACACGGATGCTGAGCACCAGATGAAATCTATCTCATTCCCCTTTGTTATGGCAATTGGCCTCTCCAAAAACCCAGTCAAACCCCTACCAAAAGTTGTATTATCTGTTTAAAAAACTGACATGTATGGTCTCTATTCTAGAGCAATAAAGCATTAAAGATGATAAGCCTTGAAGCAAACCCACAGCTGCACTATTTTGAGTGCTCTAAATGCACGTACCATAGACGTACAGCAGTATGGTTAGACAGACAGGTGGGCAGACAGACAGATGGACTAATAGACAGCCTCACCGATGGACTTCTGTCGCAGCATACCGTGCGGGGGGCCGTGGCCAGACACAAATTGACCACGGTCATAGCCTAGCCCTGCCCCAGATGATGTCATCCCCATTCCTGATGGGTCGAAAGTTGGCTGCCAAAATAAATGCAGAGAAATAACATTATGAACCAATTTTTAAAAGAATGCAATTTTTATAAACATTTTCTGCAAAAAATATAGCTCAGAAAATCTTGAGTATCATCTAATAAATTTCATCTCATAAGAATTATGATCTTGGCCATCTGTAATAACTGCTTCAATCGTCTCACACATAAACACACCACATTATAAAAGCCTCTGCCCCGTTCTCTTTTTACCCCCTGAACGCGGGGCCCTGGGGCCTCATTGGTACTGATGGTCTGCTGTGCTGCTGCTAAAATCTCATCCAGTTTATCTGCCATGGAATAAAAGAGAGAATTAATTAATTAATAAATTTACCAAAAAATCAATTTTTAGCTTGAATTGATTTAAAGGAGATGTTTACCCAACAAATGATAATTCCATCATCAGTCTCACCCATGTTTTTTTTTTTAACCTTTTTCTTCCATGAAACACTAAGGGAATGTATTTATAGCAGAATAGCAAAGCTGTTCTTTTCCCAGACAATTAAAGTAAACTGTGGTCATGCCCGTCAAGCAAGATTTTCAATGAATAATAAAATAACATTTCAGCCTATACTACACCTTGCACTAAACTATCTTATGGCTTTAAATCACTTGGAATATGGTTGAAAAGATTTGGACTAGGACTATTTTTATGATGGTTATTTTTTTTGTCTCCATCTATTTCGCATTCCTCTAAATATCTCTTTGGTGCTGAGTCATACAATTTTTAATTGCATAACTGAATAATTGATGACAGAATATACATTTTTGGGTGAACTATCCCTTGATTTTTTAACTTTAAGTATGACTAGTGCTTGGCAGTCCCTCTGCATAAAACCAATGACTCTCTTACTCAAAGCCATCTGATAAACTGTCCTCTTCTTCTCTGTAGCTTGTGAAGACTCAAACTCTGTAACAGATAGACAGGTTTCATCCCATAAGAAATATTTGCAAGCCCATTAGGTCAAGTGTATCACACAAAACAGACAAAGAGCTTTACCTGATTTTTTTTTCCATGGGGCAGAGGCTGTGATCAAGCAAACAGAGAGTCAATGTAAGGTGGAACACCATCAGCCTGCCCTGTATTAATACTGAATGAACTGTTAATGCTGTAATCCCATTCCCATCAACTAACAAGTAGCAAGAGTTTTAAAACTTATTTTTAAGTCAGGCACAAACAAACAAATAGAAAAAGAACTCTTTTCCAGGAAGCACACAAAATGCACTCCCAATGCTGAACACATGCAACTTTAGCAAAACACTTAAAGTGAAACTGAAGTGTCTCTTACCTCTGTCCACTGTGTATGGAATGCCAGGACAGACAGAAAGATTAGGGAGGTTATAGGACAGGTTAGTTAGGGTTTCAATCAATCAACTAAAAAACAACCCGTGTGACAAAAGTGTACAGGAAAGGTTCATAAAAGCCACAAGTGAGTGTGTAGGGATTGTGTATGTGTGTAGGTGTTTCTGTATGCATATAAAGCTGAAAGATTCCAGGGGAATTAGAGGAGAGGGGAATATGATTGCCTGTTAAAACTAATCATCTGCACTTTTGTCTTCCTAGAGTTGTCTCTATCTTTCTTTTTACATTTAGGTGCTGCTGCCTGTTTTATAAGGTACCAGTGCAGCATTACATTCATGCTAGAACAATCTCGGCTATCTTTAGAGCATGGCAGCCAGTGAGGTGGGACTCTTCACCAGGTGGAGAGGTGAATACGTCTGAAAAGGTGAGAGTTCTTCACTCACATTAAATAGCTGCATTTGAATAGACATAGGGTATGAAATAACATAATACCTGCACACATTAAACACCTGAGACACCTTCAGTATACTGAGAAGATACAACAGTAACACATTAAAAGCACACTTATCCAGTTATCATAATGGAGTATTCCTTAAACAGCATTAAATGTGACAGCAGACATGCATTACTCGTGTGCCCTATGCCAGTCTCTGGACTTTTGGCACTAAGTCAGACCACTTTTTACGGCATGTAAAAAAAAAAATGGCCATACTTTGCATTTTATATGTTTAGGGGTGGGCAAATCTGATGATCCGTTGATTCATCAATAATAAAGTGGTAGTTCATTCAAATAATTGCTTAACAATCCCTGTAAATTTGTCTAAAGTCATCAACAATGAAACTGTGGAAAATATTGTCTGAAAACAAAAGCTAGTGATGCACAGATGAAGAAATTTTGGTCGATGACAATTATTGATAATTATATATATGTAGAATCCACTAATTCTATATATATATATAATTATCTATTATAATATCTAGAACATATATAATTGCTCAAAATAACATGAATCTACATAGCTGTGTAAACATTTCTACAAATGTCTTATTGAATAACCATTTTAGATAAAGAAATTAAACATACCTACGGTCAACTTTCTTTAATAAAAGCTAAATGGAAAATATAATTCATGAATATAATAAAAAAAAGATAGATAATAAGTAATAATGTGACTGTTTGTGATCTTTATCAATTAATGACATTACCTTTCAAAAAATTTGGGGTCAGTAAGATTTTTGAAATTTTCTTGAAATAAGTCTCTTATGCTTACCAAGGAAGCATATATTTGATCAGATATACATTAAAAACAGTAATATTGAGAAATCTTTTTAGTTTAAAATAACTGTTCTATTTATAATATATTTTAATATATAAATGAAATTTAAGAATGCTGCATTCTTTGCAGCAATTACTCCATAATCCTTCTAATAAGCTGCTTTGAACATTTCTTATTATTACCAATGCTGAAAACAGTGGTGCTGCTTCACATTTCTGTGGAAAGTGGGACAATTTCTTTCTTTAATAAACTCAACATAATAGCATTATTTGAAATATAATGTCTTAGTAAAAATGTAAAGACCATTATGATGCCTTTTGATGAATTTTGGTCATATTTAGACCCCTTTGATATTACTGACCCCAAACTTTTGAACAGTAGTATATATATATATATATTGGCCTATTTTACTTATCATAATAGTATCAATGTGACAGCTGATGTATTTATACTGTTTACATTTGCACTGTTAACTTTTCTGTAAAATTGTTTACATTTTGTTAAATGTACATATTTTCAACGAGAGAGCAAACAAAAATGTTGTACAGCTGTACAATGACAATAGAACGGTATTCTATTCTATTCTATATTGTCCATCTGTACTGAAAATGCAGTTGTGCACAAGGATGTCCTTTTTACATGCTACCTAGCACATAGGATAAATAAAAAAAAATGCAATAACAAGAACTTAGCAAACTTGTTACGTCTAGCTCTTGCTTAGAAGTGTTCTTTGTTAGAAGACAATTTTTATGATTAAAATCTGTTCCAGAACCTGTGTAGAAGCCAGCCAATCTGATTGAGTGCTATAATCAGTACTCACTATTACTAAATTGCATTACCCTCGCACCAACCCTGACTACTGAATTATGGGAACTGGGCTGAGGAGAGCATTGAGCATTTACTGTAGACACAGTGCCACTAGGGACTGTGAGCTCTGAGAATATTGCTTGGGCTGAAGACAAGGGAGAAGGGAAAACATGCCTCAATGGACTACAGAGGTGATTTTAGTTTTAAAAGTTGGATAGGGGAAGGTGTATACATCGATTTGGATACAGATGACAATACACAGTGTTTGTCTATGTGGTGGGCCGCTGAAATGATCTAGTAGTCTGATTCTCTTGATGTGATATTAGCCTGACTGGTAAACTAAATGATTGTCAGTAATGGTGACACCTTGAACCAGCACATTCTGTGCCTCTCAGCAATGCTACAAAACTACAGCAACACACGCAGCACCCAGAAACCTGTTTTTCGGAGAGCCAGAGGTGTGTGACTACAAGGGATGTGGTTTAGATTGAGGTTTTGGGTTAAAGCTAACAGAAGTTGCAGGTTTAGGATTGAGGGATAAGGTGGAAGGCGGGGGATATAAGGTTTGGGAGGGGACAGTTTTTGGGGGGTTACCTGTAGTGGGGGTGCTGGTAGTGACAGTGTGGAACTTCTGAAAGAACAGTGAAAGAACATTCTTAATGCTGTCTCTCTGTCTTTCTCTTTCTCTCTATCTCTATGCCATCCAGTTCAAACACTTCCCTCCATCCTTTCTACTTCTTTCAGTGTATGACTGTGATAGTTTGTTCTCCTATTCACGCTCTCTTCTTCCATCCCTCCCCCTTCTGACCGTTCAAACTATTCTATTTGGCTCTTTCATCCTCTATTGAATTTCTCTCCTCGCTGTCCTCTCTCTCTCTAAACCTCCTGGTTCTGTCCTCTATAGTGCAGTGATTCCCAGCCGAGGGTCTACAAACCCCAGAGGTTACATAAGCAGGAAGTACTTTAAAGATTTAGCTTTTTGCTAAACCCATATGATAGAAATTTCTCCTTAGAATATTAAGGCTGCTAATAGATAACAATAATTGTTTACAATTATTCATC
This sequence comes from Gymnocypris eckloni scoliostomus, assembly GCA_027564155.1. Taxonomy (NCBI): domain Eukaryota; kingdom Metazoa; phylum Chordata; class Actinopteri; order Cypriniformes; family Cyprinidae; genus Gymnocypris; species Gymnocypris eckloni. The sequence goes on along the minus strand of CM050415.1, from coordinate 30,415,963 downwards.
ACGATTTGGTTTATACTTTTTGAATGTTATAGCCCTAAATACACCACTGTTCAAAATGTTTCTTATTTTTGTTATTGTTCTTTATACTTTCATTCAGAAAGGATGCATTACATTGATACAAAATGACAATAAGACAAATATTCTTTTACAAAAGACTCTCACTGTTTACAGCCAATCGGACACCGCGATTGATGTTTGTGATTTTTACCTTGGCTGTGGCATGTTCCCTGACAGCTGCGCCTAGATCTGACTGGTGAACTGTCGTCTGGGGCAGGCACAGTGAAAGTGGCAGCATTTTCTGTATGGTAACAGGCATCAATCGACTGTAAACAGTGAGAAATCTTGAGGCAGGCGCAACGCTTATAGGTGCCACGGGACGTGCAAGAGGAAAATAAGGCAACATGTCTACACCTGACAGCATTGAACTCCTTATAATCAGATGCTGTTTACAATGTATGCTGCGCGATGCGACACGACAAATTAATTTTGCGTCCGATGTAGACACTGTGTAAGGTGGCAAATAGGTTGCAATTGTTACAATTATCAAGTGATCACGAGTGTCTCAAGTATTCTACCCTAAGTCTAAATGTATTTAGGAAAAACAGCATTTAAATGATCATTTTGCTACAGTTTTTGCTTGGACATGTATGTATCTAATCAATTTTGGTAATACATTTTCATTTTGCAACTTATAAAGCTTTAAAATATGTTTTTAATTTGCATATTAAAACTAGCGTAGAAAATGACAAGTTTAAATGATATAATACAATTTTTATTTTGCACTAAATGTTGCACATATGTATGGGAAATTTAAAATTTAAATACAGAAATACATTGTTGTTTTGCATTTGACATTTCAAATTGAATTAAGCTACACATATGCTTCCACATTGTATTTCCTATTCATTAAAGAGCAATGAAAAACTTTCTATTTTTTCCTCACACAAATATTAAGCAGCAGAACACTATGCTTGACTTCCTAACTTTATGTATGACAGCAAAATGTTTTCAACACTGATAATAATAAGACAAGTTTCTTGAGCAGCAAATCAGTATATTAGAATGGTTTCTGAAGGATCATGTGACTCTGAAAACTGGAGTAATGACTTCTGAAATTCACCTTGCCTTAATCTGTTTTTTAAATATATTGAAAACAGAAAAAGCCATGTTATAATGCTTTACAATATTCGTGTTTTTACTGTATTTAGATCAAATAAATGCAGCCTTGACAAGCATATGACACTTCTTAAAAAATATTCCTGATGAGCCCAAGCTTTTGAACAGTAGAGTATGTACTACATAAAACACCTGCCAGAATGATCACTGTAAATCATAACCAGCATAATATGAATTCAAATGAAACATTTCTGGTTTGTGTTGATTAAGGGGTAATTGAGCCGTTTGGAGGGGGCTGTAGGGGTCAAAAGGTTGGGAAGCACTGCACTAGTTTCCCCCCATTCTTCTGTCCTCTCATTTCCCACATCTTACCCATCTCTTCTAGTTCTGATGTCATGGATTTGGAGCGCAGAGCGATAGCCGGTGTGCTCAGCCTTTTACTCTGCTGTGGGACTGTATGGAGAGAGAGAGAGAAAGAGTGTCACCGGTGTCTGATGATGAGCATCATGTGACGCTTCACTGTTGTCTCTGCTGTGTGAATTTGTATCTCTTACTTTTCTTTCGGACCCCGTCCTCTATATCAGGGTTCCGGGTAACCATGACAACCTTGACCATGAGGCTGTTGCCGCCTTGCCTGATCATATTGACCACCTGCCTGTGTCCCACCTTAACCACATTCTGACCATTCACCTGGAAAAAAGAAAGAAACAATATACAGAAAGATACAGAGAGACCTTGAGAAATGAGGACACTTCTAGAGAGACTTGAAGTAATAATAAAGAGGGAAAAAGAGAACATAAGTTCCATGATGCAGTTGTGCAGACACCTCGATAAGGAAGTCTCCCATTCGCAGACCAGCTCTCCAAGCCACACCTCCCTCGTCGACCGACTCAAGGTACTGCAGTGCAGGAAAGGCTGGGGTGGGAGTGAACTCTTCTATAGGGGTCTGAGCTGCAAAGAGAGGATATTTAAATAATCAGTATAGCGTGCCTGTCCAGAATGTTCAATTGAGGTTGACAATACATGGACAATTATGAGAAAACATGAGAAAATGACATAGAAAAGATGAACCGTGATAAAAGATTGTGTCAAATGTTCTCATTCCAGTTCTGGAACGCATCAGTATAAATGTGTGCGTAAGAGATAAAGAGCAAGAGTGAATGTGCCCTCTTATGCAGTGTGTGAATTATTCAATGACTTTCAGGGGGTCGATTTATTAAAAGATTTTTTGCCAGTAGTTTTGGGGGTACAGTCTTTTTTGGGTGATGCCACACAACTGTTTTTGTCACCTAAAGCCATCAACTTTAATACAATTAGATAGGTTTTAAACAAAAACAGAGATTTTAGGGTGAAAATACGGCACTTTTAATTCTGGGACTTTCTAAACAAATGCATTCATTATCAGGAGCACAACACAAACTGCTTGCATACAGTTTAATTACAACCAAGAAGTTACTACTGTTGTTCTGGAAGAACACGGAGTGTCTTTTATGTAAGCTATGGCTTGGAGAGATGATTTCTACTTTACATTTGGAACAAATTAGGTACTGTCTAAAGGGCAAATTTGAGCAGTTTGACAAAATCTAGCACCCGTTTCTCTGTTATCTTGATGGAAGCTCTATGGACTAATGCATCATTTGTTAATATTAATAAAATATTTTAATATTTTTTCATCATACTTTACAATTAAATGCAAACAGGTATGGTAAGGGGTGGTTTGTGATGTGGAGTTTTTTATTCTCTCTAATTTTGATTGTGACAAAATATGTAAGATTGCAAATTCATCTTCAAAATGTATCTTTGAAATAAAACTTATTTGACCAAAATAAAGATGACAAAATTTGATCTATTTACCGCATAATAACAAATCTGTGATCTAACTTTGTGGCTAATGAAATGCTGAAACATAAATGAATATATTAAAAATATTATGCACCCTGCACTTACCCTTGGCTCCTCTCAGCACAAAGCCAAATCCTTCATTGTCTTTTTTCTGCAGGAGGACTGTCTTCTCCTTGATTATGTAGTCACTGAATGAAAGAAAGAACGGTAGAGAATAGAGAGATTTTGAGGTAGAAGGAGCAAATAAAAGAGGAGAGAAGACATGGTAAATATCTCCACTGCGTCAGGAAAACACTTAAATCTTGAACAAGCTATTGAGTGAAGGAGGAGGTGGGGGGAGGGTCAGAGGCCAGAGAAAAGCAGAGTTCAGTTTATGAACGCATACATTACAGGACAGCCTGTACTGATTCTTTAAAGGTGAAGTGTGCAAGTCTTTTCATTTTTCATCAGCATATTAGAATCATTTCTGAAGACTGAACTACTGACTTCAGAAAATTCAGCTTTGCTATCATAATTATATCAAATTATATTTTAAAATCTATTCAAATAGAAAAAAATATTAAAATGTAATAATAAATTATAATCTTATTTTGCAATAATGCCGTTTTTACTGTATTTTCCATCCAATAAATGCAGCCAATGCAGCCATGGTGAGACTTCTTTAAAAAAATAATTTCAATATCTAACTGACCCAAATTGAATGGTAAGGTAAGTTGAATACATATATCATACAAGTAAGTCATTGGTTGTAGTATACTTCCTGCTGAAAATTGAAAGCTGTCCCACTAGTGGTTTCCATTCACAGCAGAGCCCATCTGACTGACACCACAGCTTTATTTACAATACTCCTCCATCCATGCTCTTACGTCAACAAGTGCACTGCAGTTCAGAACACAATATCCCCATGCAGCTCTGTGTTCAGGAGACTTAACCAACTGTATCCTTTCACTCAGGGACGTTTAGCCATTTTGACGCCCTAGGCGAAATCCCGATTTGCATGCAACAATCAGACACAACAATTGACAGCGCTCTGATCCAATGGTATACAGGCATCATCAGAATGACAGTACTCTAGCCCAATGATGTTGGAGGATCCAGTGGGGGCGGCAATCATATTTCAGGGTGTCCGTGCCACTCTTGATCACAACCCTGTTAAAATGTAGTGGCAGTACGTGTGCTCATCGGCGACCCCTCCAGCTGGTGGCAGTCTAAGCGACCACCTAGCTTGCCTATGACTAGAAACGGTACTGCTTTCACTGCCCGAGGACCAGAGGAGAGGGACAAGGGGGATGGATTGAGTCGATGCAAAACATAACAACAGGTCAGACCGCACACGGCCATTCTCCTGTGTTCAGGATCGTGGGGAAGGTTGGGAGCAAAAGTAAGGGGGGGACGGTGACAGAGTGCATAGGGCCCAGAGGTCTGGGGGGCCTGCGATCGCCTACTGGCCATCGGGGAACGCCAGGACATTTCATTCAAATAGAGGTCCGAACACCAAAACGAAGGAGACCTCTCGGATATTAGGTGCTGTTTTTAAATTACAGCGCATGCGAAACCGCATAAAGCAAATACTCCAAACGCGCGAAGCAGCACTCCTCGATGCATCCGCCAGCCACGCGTCAAAGCAGAGCGGAATCAGTCACCGCACAGCACCGCGCTTCTGCCTCGATTTATAAGAGATAAACAGCGCAACTCGCTTGATCCATTCAGATGTTATACACAGAATTGTTATAAATGCTATTTAGGTTTGTCAATTCAGAACCAATTTAGTAATTTAACTTGAAGTTATAAACACTGTTTAAATAGCCTATGTGTTGGCAGAAATGTATTTATTATATTATTATATTACTGTTATTACATATTGAGGAATATGCTATTTTAATTTCATAGAAGTTATTTAGAAGTTTTGTCATGTTTTGAATGTTATAGTTTATCAGCCTATTAGGCTACTTATTTTAAAACCATATAACCTTGGTAACGAGGACCATGGTTTTACTTGTAAACTGGAGGCATTGCCTCCTCTCATGGGACTTTCTCACAAACCCTATTTCTACCACCACCCTACTAATACTAGTCAGTTAAACTCTGGATACTTCTTTCTTTTTAGATATTTAGTTCTAATGAATCTTAATTGAAGTAAAATGTTAATTCAATAAGGGCCTGATTAAAGATAAATGTCTTATAAATAATATCTTATGAATGAATGATGCATTTGTATAGCACTTTATTGTGTATTGCTGTACACCCAAAGCGCTTTACAATCGTGTGTGTGTGGGGGTCTCTCCTCAACCACCACCAGTTATAAATATCTTTGAAATGTCTTATTTAAATTAGGTGCTTCTTATTAACAAATAATACAATTCTTAAAGGGAGATTCACCCAAAAATGAAAATTGTCATAATTTACTCAACATCATGTCATTACAAACCTGAATTAATTTCTTTCTTCTGTGGAACATAATTTGAGAAATTAAAAAAATAGCCTGTGCTATTTATTCATTTATTTATTCCGATTGAAGGAAGGCCCTATTAGCCATCACCCTAAATGTTATATGACCCCCCACCCCATAGCAAATTCAGTGCACAGGGCCCAGAATTCCTAGTGACGGCCCTGACAGTCTTACAAGCACAATTTGGCGGGAAACCAGTTACAGAGGCTTGATTTGAAAGCTGTCTGAAGTTCATCCATCGAACAAACCTTCACAACATTGTGCCAATCTTGAATGCTGTTCAAATATCACACAGCAGAAGACGGGGCAGGAAAAGTTCATCCACTGCAATAACACAATCACGTTGTCCTGTAGTTAGGAAAGAGACTGCTGATCTTTCTATATGTGATGTTTGTATGTGCAATGGGCACTGTATGTGAGATGTTGGCGGTCGGTTGCCCGAGCAACGGCCAGAACTGGATATAGGAACTAGCCAGACTAATATGTAGACATGCACAGTACACACACTTGGCAGCCATATTGAACAGAATTAGTCATTCAGCATTCCAATATTCACCTCAAAGGGATCTCAACAAAACACCCAAGCATAATGTTTTCCAAATCAAACCAGTATAAGCTGGGCCAAGTACATAACTTGCCACAGTAAGAATATAAAAAAATGCCAAAAGCCTGGTTGTTATGTCTGAGATTTATATTTAGTCTATATTTAGGCAAAGGACTATTTGCTCGGAATAGTTAAAGGAGAAGCAATGCAATCTCAATGCATCTTTCACGGGTTTGCAGAGGAAGTGAATATTTGACAAAGAATCCACAGAATTCTGTGATCTATATTTTATAAATTTTTGGTTTTTATATATATATATAAATGTTACTTAAACATATCAGAAAAAAACGCAATTATATTTTTACATTTTTAAATTAACAATGTAATCAATATTCTATTTTATTAAAGCCAGGTATGAATCTAATGGATAACCGTTTATGTTCAACTTTTTTATTCTTTTTAATAAATAAATTGTAACTATTTGTTTACTATTTAAAAATTTCAGATCATCAGTCATCAAAGCTCGATAAACATTGGTCACAGACACAGAGATTTACTTTAAATTACACCAAGCCATTTATTCACTAAAAAACTCTCACAGATCATGTTTTCAAGTCATTTCAAGTCTTATTTGATGTAACAAAGTGGTTACATCTAAGTGTGTGAGTTGTTAACTTACTTTATAAGTTATCCCATTAATGCCATTATATTGTTCATTCAGACCGATATGCGAACATCGGAGGTGGCATTTATTGCATAAACCAATCACAGCCAAACATAGCCAGTCATATCCAATCATATTGCGATGGAGGCATTGCCTCCTCTCATGTGACTTTCTCACAAACCCTAGTTGTGTCCCCATTTGTCGTTATGCATTATTCTATGCTGTGTTGTAGTATAAAACCATAGCACGTTTACACTGAAAACTTCAAAAAACAAAGTGTTGAATTTTGGACACTTCACACACTCAACTGTTGCAGTTTTCATTATATAGAGTCCTTTATCAGATTTCAAAATGTATCAGGTTAAAAATGATAATTTCTTTTAACAAATTCATACACTAGACAGCTGAGTACATAGTGTAAGTGCACGTGAATATTATGTCATTTGGGAACTGGGACACAACTCATATGTTTATGCGTCTTATTGAGTGTATACGGGTCTCCAGAATGATTCACGAGCAGTTGAAATTATTCACAGTTCCATCAGACATTATATCACTCACTGTCATTCAGTCTCTGCTCTGATATATTTGTGAATATGTGAAGTCAGTAGTCAGTTATGCTGATACTTAGATGGTATAGGTTTCAGTGAGTTAGATGAGTCAGTTACTGTGTTAGTGAGTCAGTGTGGTTGTTTGTCCAACAGTGTCTCTGCCAGTCCATGAGTCATATGGCCAGTGATTCCATGAATCATGTGCAGCAGCTCTGATAAACGCCATCCAAACACTGCCTTCAAGCTATACAGATCCAAACCCAAATGCTGCAGGTGTGCATGTACAGCCCAGAGCCATGTGTCTCCTTTCATCCAAGATTAAGTGTTTTTTGGGAATCTTTATGTGATAGTGGCATTAAAGCAGCCCTCGACTATAAGGTCAGTGTAAGAGAGTTTCAGGCCAGTGTTGCGCTCGTGTTGTTAACGCACTACCACAGTTGGTGCTTGTTCAATTGCAGTTCTGCAAGTGGGAAACAACCAAGCAAGCACACACAGACTCACAACCGAGTCCACACAGGGACATATATTAGTAAGTGCACTGAACGGGTGAGTGTATTGAACTATATCACTCTCTTAGAATGCCCTTGGCTGCCCCAGATTGAAAACCATGAAAATGAAAAGCCAGAACAGTGGTGTATGATTTCAGGTATGGCACTTTTAAAACACTAATATTGCAAGTTCTACATTCACAATGCAATAAATTCCTGCATACATTTATTTGCTACAGGAGAGCGCAAATTAATCTACAGAAATGAACAAAACTAAATGAATTATGTTAATTAAATGAATTATGTTAAATAATTTTGTGTTTAGTGAGCCTACAAATGTGGGTATTACTTACACAGTAAAGGAAGTGCCTTTTTTTGTGTTAACATCTGTTAAAACTGTTCAGTTTGCAACATAGCAGGTCAAATATTTTGTGATAAAACAGGACACAACTAGACCAAGCCTGTACACTGCCAAACTTGGCCACAAAACAGCTAGTATAAAGGGAGGACTAAGAGGGCAAAAGTTAATACCATGTGTTAAGCAACTATATGTGTAAAATATAGGGTATAACGGGGCTAAAGGTAGACTGACTACGTCAGACTTCGTACTTCCGCTCAATTTCAGTTTCGCTTCTGTACTCAGCCTGATATAGCAAACCAGCTCCCAGATTATATCCAGCTCCACACCAGCCGTCCAACCAACGGACAGAGGGCGGGCTGAGAGTCGTGACTTTCCAAAACATTCGTTTTTCAAGATGCATGTGTATATCTCTCTGATCTTTGACACAATCTAACCAGACCAGCCTGTCTGGTACCAACACGTTCAAAGTCACTTAAATCCCCTTTCTTACCCAGAGGATACAATTCTCACAGGCTCACCAAAATTGGACAATAGAAGATTGGAAAGATTTTGCCTGGTCTGATGAGTCTCGATTTCTGCTGCGACATTCAGATGGTAGGGTCAGAAGTTGGCATAAAGAACATGAAAGCATGGATCCATCCTGCCTTGTCTCAATGGTTCAGGCACCTGCTGGTGGTGTAATGGTGTGGGGGATAGTTTCTTTGCAAACTTTGGGACCCTTTGTACAAATTGTGCATTGTTTAAATGCCACAGCCTACCTGAGTATTGTTGCTGACCATGTCCATCCCTTTATGACTACAATGTACCCATCTTCTTATGGCTACTTCCAGTAGGATCATGCACCATGTCACAAAGCTCAAATCATCTCAAACTGGTTTCTTGAACATGTCAATGAGTTCACTTTACTCAAATGGCTTACACAGTCACCAGATCTCAATCCAATAGAGCACCTTTGGGATGTGGTGGAATGGGAGATTTGCATTATGGATGTGCAGCCGACAAATCTGCAGCAACTGCGTGATGCTATCATGTCAATATGGACCAAAATCTCTAAGGAATGTTTCCAACACCTTGTTGAATCAATGCCACAAATAATTAAAGCAATTATTTTGTCAAGTGCCACTTTGAAGCCTGATAGCCTGTTTTGCAATTTGTTTGCACTCTAAGTCTGTGTGTGTGTGTCCAGTGCCAGTCAGGTGCTGGTGAGATATTGTTTCAACTGTACCATACTGTACCCACATGCTGATAGTCACACTGTACACAGGCTCAGCCCTCAACCCACTCCATCTGTTAATTTCTCTCTCTCTCTTTCCTTGAATGCTTCCGAACTCCAGCCTCCATCTAAAAGCCAAATGTAAAAGCTTTCAGTGAATCTCTAAAAGACCACGAACCAGAGGCCAGGGGGTCGCTCATATCTCCCTGTCAACTCTTTCAGTAACTCCTCTGTGTGTCACCTCCTACCCGGCTTTCTATCTCAGTCCTCTCTTCTCTCCAACAGTCCGACCGCACTCCTCCTCACATATCTTCCATCGCGCCTGCACAGAGGAATGCCAACGGTGGCCATTCTCCATATCACCCACTCATCCCTGCCCAGATCGAAAACAAGCCAAAAATGAATTGATGTGCAGAAAGTAATGGTCTCACTTCAAGTTGGCACTCCCTTTTTAAAGTTACAGACATCTCACACCCCACCAAACCTCTCTGCCACACACTTCTCGTCGTCCTCTCTCTCTCTCTCTCTCTCTCTGATGTTTTGGATATAAGGTTTGTCCTGTGAAGTGACACAGACAGTTTATACAGTAGCAGCATCCGTAACTACTGTACATAAGGTGAAGACTACACAATCTCAACGTACAACTATTAAGACGTTACACAATCTTCATAGTGACCAATACCCAGCCACATTGCAGGGACTGTAACACACCACAGTTGCATTTGTCCAACCTAATGAGTTTCAGGTCTAATAAGAGCCAACGCATGATAACATCAATGCACACAAACAAAACTCCAAGCGGACACTGTACAAGATCAGCACCACATCAAACCTAACACACCCCACAATAAGCGCAGCAGGGGCTACGAGAAACCAGCTCAAGCGTCCCCTCCTGAGTAATCATTCTTAATTTCTTGAATGTACACATGCGGTGTGTATGATCACACACACACCTGACAAAAGAACCAAACAGCATCAATCCCTTCCAGTGAAGCGAAGTCCTCTAAATCAGCAGCTAATAGAGCCCAGCACATTCTCTCTCTGTCTCACACATACGCTCGCACGCGAAGAAACACACACAGGTTTAGCATTCTGTCCATCAGAGCAGCAGTGTATCTGGCTGGAGGCAGACATTGTATTCTGCGGCCGTTAACAGGGAGATAGAAGCTGCGATTCACACACACACGCGCACACACGCATGCATGCAGCGGTGGAGACGCGCTACGCTGGCTATTGCGCGAGCGAGCACTCACTTATCCGCACATAGACACATGCACACGTCCGAACGCGCACACACACTTGCATTGCAACACATCCCTGCCTGTCGATCCACTCCATCACTCCGGCTCGTTCCTTGCACACATGCGGCACTCTCTCTAGCCCACCTCCCTCCCTCCCTACCAACCGTGAGAAAAACATGAAAACAGCCAGTACCTGTAAATGAACCAGACGCTGCGATTCATAGGGCCTAGCGACGGCCAGGACGACGAGAGGGAGAGGGAGAGAGAGAGATCCTCCTCTCCGCATCCTCCCATCGCCATTTCCCCCCCCTCCTCCTCCTCCTCCTCCACCTCCTCCTCCTACTGCTGCTCCTCTTCCAGTCAGAGAACAGCAAGCTAGAGCCGTGCGAGGGGAGGAGAGGAGGAGAGAGAGACGGAGAGAGTGAGAACGAGGGCCTAGCTCTCCCAACCCTTTCATACTTAAGACGGAGAGAGAGAGAGTGAGCGAGAGACAGAGAGAGAGAGAGAGCGATGGTTCACTGTGACTGCGACAGAGGAGGAGGGAGAGCGAGAGAGGCAAGGAGAAAGAGAGAGGGAGGGCAAATAGAGGGACAGAGAGAGAGAGAGAGAATGTGTGTTTGGAAGACATGGTTTAGCATGAAAGAGGAGGGAAATGATGTAATTTGATGAAGGGAGAGAGGGAGAGAGAGGGGCCTGAGGTGAGTGAGTTTGTTTGCTGATTAGCTAATGCATGCATTGAATGTAAAGGACGCTAAGAGGCCATTCACACAGGAAGCGTTTTAATAAAGCTAGGAACAAATCGCAGGTGTCTAGAAACACATTGGTACAGTATTTTAACTGTTTTAACACATCATTGTGGCTCAAAAATGCAACAGCGCTCATGGCGTGATATGCGTAAAAAAACTGCAAGGCGCACCATAACGGTCCCAAGCATTCATTTAGTGTATGTTTTGATCGAAAAAAAATAAAAAGCACATGGCTAATGCGTGCATACGCACACCTGCTGCGGTATAGGTGATCAAACCGTTGGGAAGGTGCAATTGAAGTGCCAAGCACCAATTTCACTAGGGCAAGACAACTGTCAAACATTTATCTGTATCTCTTCTACTCATCCCTCTCATGTCACACCTGCCTTTTCCTCTCTTCTTCAGCAGCCATGTGAGTTGAACAGAGCGATGTTTTTATCACAGCCTCCACTAGTCACTGTTTTCCCATTCATAAAACTGGCAGCAGCCTTTGAGAGGTAGAGAGAGACAAGGAAAGAATGAGAGAGAGAGAGAGAGAGAGAGAGAGAGAGAGAGAGAGCACTCTCTAGTGCTCTTGTCGGGTAGCCGTAGAGCACTACAGCTCTGAATCTCCATCCGCCTATTACATCATCAATATCACCAGCTACTGAATGAACATGTGTTTTTTTATTTGATTCATTGTACACTGACTGACACATGATACAGCAGTGAAGGCACAGTGATGTCTGGATTTTTTAATTTTGTAAATACAAAAACAATAGCCAAGGCAGCAGAAGTGTGAGTTTACCGACTCATGTACAAACACTAGGATAAGTATTGTTTTAGTAGGCATATTAAAATACATTTGCAGCAAGGCCTCTGAGATTGAATAGACACACATGCTAACTTTACTCAATTAAATGGTTAGCTGTATTTTATTATGTGCATCTCCCCTGCTATGACCAAACCCCCAACCCATTTTCAGCATGCAATCCATCAGTTGAGAACAACTGATCTAAACCATCCGTTTGGAGTTGGTAAGATTTGTATTACATTTTTTAAAGAACTCCATTCGAAATTATTCTAATGTGCTTATTTGCTGCTCAAAAAACATTTATTATTATTATTATCAATATTAAAACAACAATATTTTTTGTGGAAACCATGATTTATTTGAAACACAATTTGTTTGTAAAATTATAAATGCCTTTACTGTCACTTTTGATCAATTTAATGCAAATTAATTCAAATCTTACTGACTACAAACGTTGGAATGGTAGTGTCACAGTATACACTTCATGTAACAGTGTGTTCATTTTTAGTGTACAGTTTTTTTTTAGAAAAGCAAAATATACTTGTCAAAAATATCCCCTGTAAGCTTTTCTTTGTCCTAGTAATTACCTTGTCTCTTGCTTTGAAATCAGTTCTTAAATAATACCTTCGCAAACACATTGCAATTACGCTGGATTCTACTTAGATAAACATTTCTATTCAGTTTGAAAGAGACGAATACCATACTCCTTGGATAAAAAAAAACTGGTTTAGACTTTTTTTTTTGTTTAAAGAAACTAATGGCCACAAAACTTGTGGGATCTTTAAAACTACTGCAATAAACTTCCTAGTAATACGACTAATGTGACGTTCCAAAATGTATTTTAAAAGCATTAATAACAAGAGCTACTGCAAAACCTTCAATAATTTAAGGGATATTGTCTACTTAAGACATTACATTTTAAATGCATAAAATAACACAATAAGTATTTTTTGCAGAGTTAAGTATGACTGGTTTATTATTCATAATTGAAAAAATAATTTACATAATCACATAAAATTAATTAAATGTCAAAAAATAATTGCCATGTTAACTGACCGTTCGCAAAACCTGCCCACCCTTACTTACTGTTGCTATGCCCGACAAACAATGCTGCTCTCACATGTTTGTCTCACACAAATCATGTTCTCACTCAGTGAAAAATACATCGCAGAGCAAAGAGGAAACTGACAACATACCGACAGAGGAGACAGAGCAGGTTACTTCTGATATGAAACAAGATCTCAGGACTTTTAAATTGTGTCATTTTTAAAGAAATTAATGGGGTCATATAATACGATTTCACCTTTTTAATAGTGTGTAATGTAGCTGTGTGAGCATAAACAACATCTGCAAAGTCACGAAGCTCAAAGTTCAATGCAAAGGAGAAATTGTCTATTACAGAATTAGCATAGCATCGCCTACAGCGAAAAGCTGGTAAGGGACTACAACAAAATAATTCCGGGTTAGTGACATCATAAACCCAGATAAACCCCGGGAACATGCAATGAAGAGTGAAGCCATGCTGCGCTGCTTTGGAGAAGAGGAAGAAAACTAGGGGGTGCACGTGAAAATCTATTCATGTCTTCTAGCGATTCTAATGGATTCACAAGTTTCAAAATCAAGCAGCGGCTCTCAATTCTGTTCCTCGCGTCACCCTGCAGTGCACACGCTCTGCCTCTCTCTCTCTCTCTCTCTCTCTCTCTCTCTCTCTCTCTCTCTCGCTCTCTCACATTCAGATCAGCTCAGCTCCAACAATGAATGAACTGTTCCACTTATTTTCACATAGCTATGACAAGCATTAAACATGGATGCGCATGCGGTTGCCATATTGTATAAAAGTTTTAATCATGATAAAAACCGTATATTAAAAGCAAACATAAGCAATAGCATAATAACAGTGTATCTAAAAGTATGAGACAACAACAAACACAAAACATAGGTATACGTGCTTGCACAGGTACAGTGCAATCCTCTTCACTAATATCCTCAATCGGGCTCAAATTGATAAGCAATATAGACGACGCCATTGTTTACAATACAACCGGAGCACATGCCGCTGAGGTAAGGGACAGGGCGTTTAGATGCGCACTAGAGGCGGTTTATGCAGCTTTATATCGTAAATTATGAATGTGCGTATAAGTAACACTAGTTTCTGTTTCTATTTGGCATTCTATTTATATGCAGAAATGGACTTTGGTGCGCATATGATAGGCAGTGGTTAGGATTAGGGGTGTGGGGTTTTTCGGTTGATGGCGACTGCGTGGTTCCTTTTTTCTCAAAGGAATAAAGCGGACCTCATCAAGTGCTCCACCGACGGAAAAACACGATATTCTCCATTCTCGAATTAAAAAATCGATTGTAGCTTGTTTGAGGTGGTTTCTATGGAGTTATTTTAACGACAAATGTCCAGAGCGCATTAGCCTATGCGAGAGCGCATTAAATGTCTCTGCTCGCAAGTGGATTCGTTCACTCTCACAGAAAACGGACGCGGTTTCTATCGGCCAGACTTACATGAGTGTGCTCAAAAAATATCTTCTCTCCTAAACGCAATCTGGAGTGTGGGCATCCACTGGCAGAAACACACATTGGCACATATGCCAGCAAATGTAATAGCATAACAGTAGTAGTATAAATATATCTGTTTCGTACGGGTACCGCATTGTCCCACAAAATCACATCTACTGTCCTGCAACAGATTTATAGGGTGGTCACCCTAGCGCAGAGTAATAAAATAACAGGCTAATTACTCATTTGAATCAGTAAAGTTTTAACGAAGACAAATTAAAAGAATAAGAAGCATGTTTTTTTGCAATCAGATCAACCAGTAAACTCCTGGAAAATCTAAGGATCCAGTAAGCGAATGCATTCATATGTTCGAAACAGAGCTAATGCAGAGAAAACACAGCCGATGTCATCAGAGATGGCAGAGATAATAGTACTCATGTAAAGATGTCAGTAAAAAAAATTAAAATCAGCAAGCTTTCTGCCTTAAAAGCACGAGCGTTTGGATGCTGATTGAAGGTGTTTTCGATTACGCAGTAGTCAGTGGTTTAGTAAATCTGGATCAGTCAAGTCAAGCTCATTTAGTGGTTCGGTGCGGGATTGAGGTTGAGTACCACCACTTCTTTTCTTTTCTACTACAAGCATTGATTGCGTATCTTATGCATGCCAAATACGTGTGTATCAGATGCATGCCAAAGTCAATTTCTGCGAATAAGTTGCATGCTAAATAGAAACAGAAAATCGTGCTATTGATATGCATGTTTATGAGACCGGGCTCATTTGTTTTTTAAATGCCATATCTGTCACGTTCTTAGCAGCTCACAATTATTTGTTGTACCATACATGTAACAAAAAAGTTTTTAACAAAGTTAGTGTAATGACCTGTGTTTGATGATACTTGTCTTTATTTACTTAGATTTATGGAGTCATTTGGATTTCTTAACCTGATAAATTAAAAGGATTTATGTTAAAATAACATAGAGCAATAACATATATTTTTACATCTATGCAAATGCATATGCAATATTTGTAACTTAAATAGAGACAGTAATTTAACAATATGTTAAGGAGTAGTAACATTTGTACAGTCTTATTGTTTCAACCAGCCCTTTGATGGCAGCCATAATGTTGAAGTGGCCCTCAGTGGAATGAGTTTGACACCCCTGCTTTAGTGTGTCGCAGTGACCGTCTTTTTGCAGTAAAGGACCTGTCATAGTTTACTGAGTGGGAAGATGACATGAAGCGACGCGAGGTTAGCTGCAATGAAAACAGATGAGCGCACATGTGCATATACAGCTCCCAATCGGGACGATGTTCATGGGATTTTGACTACAGAATGATAAGAGCACACATTTTATTATTTAACACTCCGTATTTTAACTTAAGTGCTGCAAGCCATGCATACAGCGCCAGGCATGACAGATTTTCTGGTACACAAAACAAGTACTTTAAAGGAATACCTTAGCCTATTGCCGTTACTGTGGCAGTCAATAACAGCACAGCTTAACCCTCCGCACATTTTTAGATTTAGTTATATTGAAAAATTTCAATTCAGTCGATTTTTTTACCCTGTTTTAACAAGGATTTCTATGGAGACCGGCCGTAGCTATCTGGACAGCAGCGGCAGCACATAATATCCGCGTTCTGATTGGTCAGCTCGCCTGTCCATCAAGCTCTTTGCGAACGGTTAATTAACTCAATGTTTGTAATGGTCCATGAGTCCATGCATGCTAATCAGAGTAAGAAGCAGACCATGGGTCAGTGACATTAGACACACATGCTATTTGTACCATTAGTGCATAGTTGAGTAATCACTGTCACACAAGCAAAAAGAGCAAGAGAGATTAATATAAATCTCACTAGCCACTGGACAGAGCCAAGCGGATCTGTTTACTTAAACAATCGACTGTTTGTACAGCTATCGGGACAGAAAAGATTCATGAACAATCTCACACACTTCTTACTGCCTTTTAAAGTGTATGTGGGTATTGCTCTTGTCTGTGGTGTATTTTTCATCCTCCTCTGAACCTGTTGCTCTGTTCCTGTCTCTGCACCGTGGCAGATGTATACACTTCCACACCCATCTGCTTCCTTTTCTGCCTTCTGTCCAACTGACCTTTGTTTCTTCCTCTTCCTCTACTTGTCCTCCCACACCTATCACACTCTGTCCCTCTCTGCTCTTTATTTTTTCCTGTCTTCTCTTATAAGTCTATGCCGACACTGTCCCTTATTTCTGTAATGACCTTGAGTAGATGCTAAAAAACACTAAAATGATGCGCCTTACCTTAAAGGGGTAGTTCACCCAAAATTACAATTTTGTTATCATTTACTTACTGTCATATGAGTTTGTCTTCTGTGAAACACTAAATGTCCAATCTGTACTTTTCCACACCATAAAGTGACCACAACTACTAAGTAAGATTTTTAGTAAATCACGACTTTGAATTTGATTCATGACTGTTTTTCACACAAATCTTACCATATGTGAAATGACTTCATATCTATCTATCTATCTATCTATATACAGTGCTCAGCGTAAATGAGTACACCCCCTTTGAAAACGTTCGGTTACGACTGTAACCTCGGTTCCCTGAAGGGGAACGAACGTTGCGTCAGCCTTTGCGCTGAACGCTTATGCGTGATAAGTCTTGAAGCACACATGTGAAATCAATCCAGGTAATTGGGACGCCAGAGCGGTGACGTCACGAACCAGGAGGCTATAAAGCCTACCCAAACAAAAGCTGTCACTAGCTTAAAAGTCTGAGCAAGTCGCTTACAGGCACGAAGGAGATATGGCCGGGACGCAACGTCAGCTTTACGCTTTGGGAATGTAGTACAACATCACCATAGCGACGAGTGCCTGTCCTGTGTGAATCTAACGAGCAGCACTAGGATGAGAGCACTTGGGAACCTGGGGTAGAGTCCAGGTCCAAAGAATAAAATCTGACGAATGTGTGCGGTGAGGACCAGCCTGCCGCATCACAAACCTCTTGGAGAGTAACTCCTGATATCAGGGCCTTTGAGGCAGCCATACTCCTGGTCGAGTGGGACCGGACAGCCATAGAAAAGGTTGACCGGTCGACTCATGAGCAAGTGAGATGGCCTCGACCACCCACTTGCTCATCCTTTGCTTAGATGCAGGGGACCCCTTGTTAGGAGGTCAAGACATACGAACAATTGTTCATTTTTACGCCACAGGGCAGCTCTGTGGATATAAGCATCTAATGCCCGCACTGGGCAAAGCAAATTGTGCCTTTCCTGGTCCGCATTCTGAAAGGAGGACAGAGCCTCAAGTACCACGGAGGAAAAAGAGATACCAGGGGGTCATACCACCACGGGGCAATAAGAAGTAGTGGGACCCGGTCCCGGCGAACTCTCTCCAGTACTCCCGGGAGCAGAGCGATTGGGGGAAATGCGTACAGATGAAGCCTCGGCCACATCTGTGTTATCGCATCCAGTCCGAGAGGAGCTGGATGCGTGAGGGAGAACCAGAGTGGGCAGTGAGACGTCTCTCGAGACACAAACAGATCCACTTGTGCCTGGCCGAACTCCTTCCATATCAGCTCCACAACCTCGGGGTGGAGCCACCATTCCCCGGGCCTCAGCCCCTGTCTCGACAGGATGTCTGCTCCTATATTGTGGGCCCCCGGGATGTAAGTTGCTCGCAGAGACAACAACTTCCTTTGGGATCACAGGAGGATTTGGCACGCCAGTTTGCAAAGTGGACGTGACCGCAAACCTCCCTGGTGATTTATGTAGGAGACCACCGATGTGTTGTCTGAGCGGACAAGCACATGGTGGCCCCTGAGATCTGTTAGGAAATTCTTGAGAGCAAGAAATGCAGCCAACATCTCCAGGCGGTTGATGTGCCATGAGAGATGATGGTCCTTCCACAGACCTTGACTCGAGCGTCCCTCCAAGATCGCTCCCCAGCCCGTGAGGGAGGCATCTGTCGTTAGCATCTTGCGACGACATGAATCTCCCAACATGGGACCCTGGGACAGGAACCAAGGTTTCTTCCACATTACCAAGTCACAAGGCATCGCCGCTGTGACCTTGATCATGCAAAGGGGTTGCCCTCGGGAAAACCCTTTGGTCCTGAGTCACCACTGCAGGGGTCTCATGTGCAACAGTCCAAAGGTATCACCTTGGATGCTGCTGCCATAAGACCTAACAGTCTCTGAAACTGTCTGACAGTGAGTGACTGGCCTAGCCTTATTCTTTCCACAGCCGACAGGATGGACTCTAAATGTGCCGGTGACAGGCGCGCCTGCATCGACGTTGAGTCCCATATCACGCCCAGGAAAGTGGTCCTCTCTAAAGGAGAAAGCACACTTTTCTTGGCGTTTTAGCCGTAACCCCAATTTTTCATGTTGGCAAGAACGACATCTCGATGCCGAACTGCCAACTGATGCGACTGAGCTAAAATCAACCAATCGTCGATATAGTTCATAATGCGAATACCCTGAAGCCGAAGAAGTACCAGGGCTGCATCTACGCATTTCGTGAAAGTGCGGGTGATAATGCTAGGCGAACGGAAGAACCTGATACTGGTATGCTTTGCCCCCAAAAGCGAACCTCAGGAACTTCCTGTGACATGGACATTTGAAAGTATGCGTCCTTGAGATCTATCGTGACAAACCAGTCCTCGGATCTGATCTGCGACACGATTTGTCTCAAAGTTAACATTTTGAACTTGAGCTGCATGGCGGATTCGCTCAGAACTCAAGATCTAACATGGGACGCAACCCTCCATCCTTCTTTAGAACTATGAAATACCGGCTGTAAAACCCGGTTTCCCTGTTGGAGTGAGGTACATATTCTATGGCCCCTTTCTAACAGAGCTCTTATTTCCTGTTCCATTACCAGAACCTGCTGGGGCCACCTTGGTGAAAAACACCCCATTTTCTATAATCTGCAGGACCCAACGAGATATATTTGGCAGAAGTTTCCACGCTGTCAAAATTCTACTAGAGGTACCAGCCTCTCGAGACTGGTTTCTGGATTTATATAGTTGTGCAGTCAGAACGACGTTCTGAAACGGCGAACCGACAGGAAGCGCCTGAACTGACCGCTGAAACCCTCCTCGGAGGCGGGCATCCCAAGGCCACTCGTTTCCGGGTGGACCTTGAGATATGCGCCGCCGGAGACCGCTGCGCCTGAAGCACACGAGGTGGCAGGGTTGGCAGAACGGTCCCTGAAGACACCGGAGGGAGACGGACACCGTAAAATTAGGTGTTGACCGCTCCACTTGGGAGTTTCATTGGCCTGAGCCCTCGGGCGTCAGGACCATTTCCGCAGCCTTTAACCTTACTTTCATGTTATAAGTTAAACAGATGTTATATAAAACTTAGTCTTGTCAACATTTTGGAAAATGTTTTTGTGTTCATTGAGATATTGTTTAAAATGTTACTTTTCAAAGGGGGTGTACTCATTTACGCTGAGCACTGTATATATATGTATATATATACACACTATTTTATTTTACTCCGAATTTCTACCCAATACGTTTTTTAGACCTTGCCACAGCTACAAAATTGTATATTAATTATAACATTTACATGGACTTTTAATATTTTATTAACTTAAATTACCTATTTCAATTTATTAATTTACAAATGTTCCATATTAAACTACCTAATTTATGCAGTTTTTTCTGGACTGTTGGAACCCTTGTTTTTCAAAATAAACAAACAGTTATGGGGACGAATGAAAATAAAATGCTTCTTGATTATTAGTTGTTTTAGTTGACTTTACTGCTTGTTTTTTCCTAATTTAAACTATTTTAAGTCATCTTGAGGCCCCCTTAGAGATTTGCTGATACTATTTGAGAACCACTGTCCTACACTGTGGAAAAAAAATTACTGAAATAAAAAAACTGGTTTTAGGTCAATGATATTTAATATCACTGAATTAACCAAAATACATTAATTTATACCAACAAAAGTATTTTATTGGGTAGACATAGCATATTATAGAATAGAGTTTCCATTACTTTAAATGTATAAAGAAGCGAGCAGCTTGGTCATTTGGCTAAAGTTCTCATAGTGTTCTGGAACAAAAGGATGACAGAATTATCACTTTAGGGTGATCAATCAGGCACACCAATGTACCCACCAGAAAATGCATGCACAAGAAGGTAGAGAGAGACCCCTCCCCCTACCCCTGTCCCCTCCCTCTCCTTTAACAATGTCTGTAAACAAAGCGGAACCTATGAATGAAGGAGGAGAGCGAGTGAGGGAATCGAAAAAGAGGGAAATGCAGCGCATCTCCATCTCTCAGAAGAAACACAGTCAGGGATGAGAGAACTAAGAAGCGAAAGACATGGACAAGAAGAGGAAGAGAGAGCAAAAGGGGAGAGAAAGCAAGAACTCACATCATCTCTGTCAAAGCCTCTTTCGTTGGATGTCGATGCTGGTCCTCGCTGCCCTCCCCCTCCGTCTCCCTCTGCCTCCTTCACTCTCTCGGCATTGCTGGATCCACAATCTACTGCCTTATTCCTCCTCTTTCTACAACTCTCACACTCTTTCTGTCCTCCAGCATGGTAGACTACACAACACCGCTGTTCATTCCGAGCATGTGTGTGATGAAGGGAGTCAGAAAGAGAGGGGGGAGGAGAGACAGAGCGAGAGCGAGCAAAAGAGAGGGAGAATCAGCAGGAAGAGAGGGGTAAGGAAGTGTGGATAGTGGCTGAAGGCGTATGTGTGCCTGTACAGTACAGTATGTATCGGTGCGCGTATTCCCATGTCTGTATCGATGCCAGAAAACTTGCTGGCACGTTTTCAGCGTAAGACTGCGCAGCCGTGTTCGAGCGGACTCGTTCAGTGAACTTTTACCTGAAATTATACTGTACGTCCTTGACCCTATTACGCAGATCACTGTCCTATATAGAGATCACGTGTGCTGGGAAGGGAAAAAGAGAGTGCTGCAGGGCGCTCAGGGACAGGGACGCTGGAATTGTGACACAGTTGAGCTCGTACGGACCAAGAAGACAAGGAGCAGAGAAGGATGGTGCAGAGAGAGGAAGCTGCTATTAAAAATGACTCTGCGAGGGAAGGAAAATGATGGAGATGGTGAGGCGATGCCAGAAAGGACGTAGTGATGTGTGGGGTCCTGGAAAAGTGGGGCTGGGATGAGAACATAAGAGCTGAGAGGATTGGAGGAAGAATAGAGACAGTTTGATGAGAATGTTTTATAGAATTTATTCTAGGCTAATATAATAGTAAATTATTTTTTTTATTTGATGTACGTTCATAATACATTAAAATGTATAAACATGGAGCTCAAATGTATTATATGTATTATTATAAGAACAAATTTTGAACATATATATATATGTGTGTGTGTGTGTGTGTGTGTGCACTCCCTCTTAATTTAATCCTAAATTTATTCAGACACCTTCATCATTTCTAACATTATTACAGTTTATTCACTATAGTTTAGAAAATGGTAATAAAATATGACAAGAACTCATGTGACGGAACAAATTTATTTTGATAATGTCAGATAACTTTGATAGAAAGGTATGTATTGAATTCATTTGAATAGCTGTCAGCTGTTAAATTTAAGTACACAATTAGATAATACCAATTTAGGTCAAACAATTACCATGCAATGCTTTGTTTTTTTTCTTTCATTGCTAATGGTTACCTTTTTATACCACAGACTGAACAAAATTAAGCAAAACATGGTCAGGTCAAAGTGTCTGAAGAATTTTTGGTCCCAAATGTTTATAAATTTTACTGGTAGTCCACTGTATGAAGAATGTTTGGGTATAATACGTCACAGTTTATTTTATTTAGCTATACTCACTTAGATAAATTAGCTATAGTGTTCTGCACCCACTAAAAAAGTATAAGGTTATTATGGTGTCCGAATAATTTTTGGTTCAACTATAAATATATATATATATATATATATATATATATATATATATATATATATATGCAGTGGGGGGTTATTTAATCACCTGATGATTTTGTATGTTTTCCCACCGACAAAGAAATTATCAGTCTATAATTTTAATGGTAGGTTTATTTGAACAGCGAGAGAAAGAATAACAAACAAAAACAATTCCAGAAAAACATTTTTTTATTTTTATAAATTGATTTGCATTTTAATGAGTGAAATAAGTATTTGATCCCCTATCAATCAGCAAGATTTCTGGCTCCCAGGTGTTTTTATACAGGTAAGGAGCTGAGATTAGGTGCACTCTCGTAAAGGGAGTCTCAGTTTGTTACCTGTATAAAAGACAACCTGTCCACAGAAGCAATCAATCAATAAATCAGATTCCAAACTCTCCATCATGGCCAAGACCAAAGAGCTGTTCAAGGATGTCAGGGACAAGATTGTAGACCTACACAAGGCTGGAATGGGCTACAAGACCATCAGCAAGCAGCTTGGTGAGAAGGTGACAACAGCTGTTGCGATTATTGGCAAATAGAAGAAACACAAAATAACTGTCAATCTCCCTCGGACTGGGGCTCCATGAAAGATCTCACCTCGTGGAGTTTCAATGATCGCGAGAACGGTGAGAAATCAGCCCAGAACTACACGGGAGGATCTTGTCAATGATCTCAAGGCAGCTGGGACCATAGTCACCAAGAAAACAATTGGTAACACACTACGCCACGAAGGACTAAAAATCCTGCAGCACCCGCAAGGTCCACCCGCTCAAGAAAGCACATGTCTGAAGTCTGAAAATTTATCTCTTTGGCATCAACTCAACTCAGCGTGTTTGGAGGGAGCTGAAGGTTTGAGTTGCCAAACGTCAGCATCAAAACCTTAATGACTTGGAGAGAATTTGCAAAGAGGAGTGGGACAAAATCCCTCCTGAGATGTGTGCAAACCTGGTGGCCAACTACAAGAAACGTCTGACCTCTGTGATTGCCATCAAGGGTTTTGCCACCAAGTACTAAGTCATGTTTTGTGAAGGGGTCAAATACTTATTTGACTCATTAAAATGCAAATCAATTTACAACTTTTTTTAAATGTGTTTTTCTGGATCAATTTTTGTTGTTATTCTGTCTCTCACTGTTAAAATAAACCTACCAATAAAAATAATAGACTGGTCATTTCTTTGTCAGTGGGCAAACGTACAAAATCAGCAGGGGATCAAATATTTTTTCCCCCACTGTATATAAAGTGATTTGGAATACTACTGATTTTTACCACACTAACATGTTTCACACTTGTATAAAGACTTAAGGTAAGGTGCCAAAATGTATTTTTTCTTTTTGGTTATGTCAGCAGTTGAAAGATGCTTTTGCATCCATTTATTCTCTCTCTCTCTCTCTCTCTCTCTCTCTCCCTTCCTCTTTAGTGCCCTTCATAGTATGACCTCCAGATGGAGTCACCACAGGGGTGGGAGGGTGATGAAGAGAAAATGAAAGAGTGCAGGGGGTGAGTAAAATGGGAGGAATTAAAAGAGAGAGAGCGAGCGCAAGAGAGAGTTGGAGCGGGACGAGCCAGTGACAAAGCCAAAAATAGAGGGGTAAAAAAAACACTTACAAAAAAATACAAACACTGTAAATAGTATCAATCTGTGTGTTTGTTAGCGTATTTCTACATGTGCGCAAATGGGAGTAAGCGAGTGTGACCAGCAAGTATAAATAAAAAATATGATTTATTATGTGTATATTTGTATGTAAATAATTTGCTAGGCTTGTATTGGGTTGTATTGCAGGCTGCAGGGATGAGATGAGCGTGAGCTCTCTCCGTGACTGGGACAGAATGACATCACATGAGGCAGCTTTATGTTTACTGTGAGGTGCAAATGAAAAGAGCACAGCAGTGTTAATTTACCAGCACACAACTCACAGGCAGTTAGACAGACTGAGAGAGAGAGTGAGATATACCAAATACAGATATTACAGTCTTTCGTATTTCATTTAATCGTGGTGTCAGTTCAATTCAAAGGTGTTGGGACAATATTTTAGTCCCACCCTGCTCCCCAAGGCCAAGTGTGTAGGGCTACACCATAGAGGACCTCAGTAGCTCCTCTCATTTCCCCAAGCCCCTGACAACGGCCATATGTGACACATGACACATTTTATGTGAACCACCCTACAAGTAGATTGCTGATGATGTCCACACAAGAATGTATTTTGCATTTAAAAATGTGAGACAGAGCAGTGGAATAAAAACTGCTCACCATAAAAAATAAATGAATAATACATTTAAAAAGTACAACAGCTTAAGTAAGCAACTTAAAAATATATATTTAAATTCTTATATAATAAAAAGTATAAATCTCCATTATCAAGCAAATCTGAATGAAATAAACTTTCTATTATGGAACAAAAAAAAGTGAAAAGCCACCAAAACTGGTAACCAAAATATCTTCTTTCTATTTTGTTTTCAGAAGAATGAAAGTCATGCAGTTTGTAACAAAACAAGTGCCGCCACGCTCATGCGCGGGAAACAGACAGAGCCTATACATTTTTCAAAATGATTTGTAGTTCGATAATAAATATGCCATGTTTAAAATGTTAAACCTACAAGTAAGTGAATTTTATGACAACAGTAACTGTAATGTGACTTTAATGGGGTAATCAAAATATAATCCAATTAATCTGTGCTTTTTTATTTATTTTCAGCTAGTTTAGTAATTTTACTTTATCTTTAAAATGCATTATTTTTGTTTTTAGATTACAATATTAGAATGTAATATATGTATTTTTAATTCAAATTGAAAATGAAAAATAGAAAATAGAGTGAAACATAGAAAATACCAAGATATATAGGCCTATCGTATATTGCAATTCAGCCAAAAATACAGAGATATGATTTTTTTTTTTTTATTATTGCCTAGCCCTACAACCTGGGCATAGGTGTTTTGTTTGGTTATGGTTTACTACTGCGGAAATCAAGTCATTTTGGTTACTAAAGTGATAGTTCACCAAAAAATGTAATTATGTCATAAATTACTCACCCTACCTCATGTTGTTACAAACCCATAAGACCTTCGTTTATCTTCAGAACACAAATTAAGAGAACACAAAAATCTGAGTTTTCTGAACCTTCACCACAACGCAACTGAATCATTTTATGGCTCAGAAAGGTAATAAGGACATCGTTAAAATAGTCCATGTGACATCAGTGGTTCAACTGTAATGGTATGAAGCTATGATAATACTTTTTGTGTGCAAAGAAAACAAAAATAAGTGTATTCAAAGATTTTTTTCTCTTCCGGGTCAGTCTCCACAGGCATTCAGGAGAGTACCTTGAATAGCAATGCCACACTTTAACCACTTAAAGGATGATGACTAAATGTAAAGTACTGTAGTTCAATTCAGTGTCACATTCTTCAGCATCAGTCTCAGTCTTAATTTAACATTTCATACTCACATATGACTTCCAAAACCAGCTTCACAGGCCGCAAACATTGAGATGCATGAATCACATGCTGGCATCTCCGTCTACATGCCCGTCAGTCTATCACTCACACTCACAGCAGTGCGAGAAAAGGCGCCAAGGCCTCCTCAGGTGAGTCACTGCTAACGGCAGCATTTCAGAAGAACCGACAGAAAACTCTCCACGTGCTGAGCGAAACTCAGTCTAACCCACGAGACATGCAAGTAGATGATAAAGAACGCAATTTCCTTGATGGTTTCTGACAGTTGTGAGAAACTAATCTATGGGAAGGATGCAACTTGAAAAGACCAGCATTTTAGATGCTTCTTAACTATGCAGGTGCATCTCATTAAATTTGAATGTTGTGGAAAAGTTCATTTATTTCAGTAATTCAACTCAAATTGTGAAACTCGTGTATTAAATAAATTCAGTGCACACAGACTGAAGTAGTTTAAGTCTTTGGTTCTTTTAATTGTGATGTTTCTGGCTCACATTTAACAAAAACCCACCAATTCACTATCTCAACAAATTAGAATACTTCATAAGACCAATAAAAAATTTTTTTTGTGAATTGTTGGCCTTCTGGAAAGTATGTTCATTTACTGTATACGTACTCAATACTTGGTAGGGCCTCCTTTTGCTTTAATTACTGCCTCAATTCGCCGTGGCATGGAGGTGATCAGTTTGTGGCACTGCTGAGGTGGTGTGGAAGCCCAGGTTTCTTTGACAGTGGCCTTCAGCTCATCTGCATTGTTTGGTCTCTTGTTTCTCATTTTCTCATAGATTCTCTATGGGGTTCAGGTCTGGTGAGTTTGCTGGCCAGTCAAGCACACCAACACCATGGTCATATAACCAACTTTTGGTGCTTTTGGCAGTGTGGGCAGGTGCCAAATCCTGCTGCAAAATAAAATCAGCATCTTTAAAAAGCTGGTCAGCAGAAGGAAGCTTGAAGTGCTCCAAAATTGCTTGGTAAACAGATGCAGTGACGTTGGTTTTCAAAAAAACACAATGGACCAACACCAGCAGATGACATTGCACCCCAAATCATCACAGACTGTGGAAACTTAACACTGGACTTGGGCTATGAGCTTCTCCACCCTTCCTCCAGACTCTAGGACCTTGGTTTCCAAATGAAATACAAAACTTGCTCTCATCTGAAAAGAGGACTTTGGACCACTGGGTAACAGTCCAGTTCTTCTTCTCCTTAGCCCAGGTAAGACACCTCTGACGATAACTGTAGCCAAATTCCTTGACACGTCTGTGTGTGGTGGCTCTTGATACCTTGACCCCAGCCTCAGTCCATTCCTTGTGAAGATCACCCAAATTCTTGAATCGATTTTTCTTGACAATCCTCATAAGGCTGTGGTTTCTCTCGGTTGGTTGTGCATCTTTTTCTTCCACACTTTTTCCTTCCACTCAACTTTCTGTTAACATGCTTGGATACAGCACTCTGTGAACAGCCAGCTTCTTTGGCAATGAATGTTTGTGGCTTACCCTCCTTGTGAAGGGTGTCAATGATTGTCTTCTGAACAACTGTCAGATCAGCAGTCTTCCCCATGTTTGTGTAGCCTAGTGAACCAAACTGAGAGGCCATGTTGAAGGCTCATGAAACCTTTGCAGGTGTTTTGAGTTGATTAGCTGGTTGGCATGTCACCATATTCTAATTTGTTGAGATAGTGAAATGGTGGGGTTTTGTTAAATGTGAGCCAAAATCATCACAATTAAAAGATCCGAAGACTTAAACTACTTCAGTTTGTGTGCATTGAATTTATTTAATATACGAGTTTCACAATTTGAGTTGAATTACTGAAATAAATGAACTTTTCCACAACATTCTAATGTATTGAAATGCACTTGAAGTGAAGAATAGACTCTTGAAAATAAGGGTGCTTAAAGGGTTCTTCACAGCGATGCCATAGAAGAACCATTTTTGGTTCCACACAGATTTAGTCAAAGATTCTTTAAAGAGCCATCTCTTTCTTACCTTTTTATAATCTGAAGAACTTTATTTCGCTACAAAGAACCTTTTGTGAAACAGAAAGGTTCTTCAGATGTTAAAGGTTTTAATGGAACCATTTAGACAAAAAGTTTATTCTATGGCATCGTGAAGCACCTTTTTTTTAAGAGTGTACCTTAACAAGATTTCCTTTGACTGCAATTTTTGTATTGTATGCTGTATTTTTTGTATTTTATGCTTTAGTGAGTCTTTTACTCTGGTCCACTAGCTCAATCAGCAACAAATCTGCATAAAACAACTCTTAACTGGCATTCTCAGCAGAAAGTCCTTCATTACAGGCATCTACATATCAGCAATGCGCATCCATAAATTTGAAAGTGTTCTTACTTGGGCGCGTCAAAGCTGTCGTAGGATCCAACGGTGTAATGTCGGAAGAGTCGCTTGGCTCTCTCGCTGCGGCTCTCTGAAAGACGCATACACAACCGCATCCATATCATCATGAGGTTGGGTGTGAGGGTGCAACTACAACATGACAGGAAAATACATGTCCGACTTCAAGTTTCCCACTCTGACAGAGCGCGGTGGCCCAAACCACGGTGAGTTTAGCCAGCTTGAAATGGCACAATTGGTCTCTCTCACACTCCAGTAGTGCTGTAAACTATTAATAGTCATCATAGCTGCTCTACCTCACCAAGTCTGACATCACAGAAGCTGTGGCAGTCCGACTGTCCTACACCTACATCTGGGACTATCAAAGCGTGGATGTCTTTGTTACACAAAACGTGTGTGTAATGGGTGTGCGTGTGCATGAGGAGTCTCACCTGAACGGGACTCCAGGCTGCGGAGAGCCACCTCCTCCACGCAGTCAGAAGGGAACCAGCCCGTGTGCCCACGAACCGTCCCCTCCCAGTAACCTCCTTCACCCACACTCAACACTGAGTGAATCAAGAGAGAGAAACAATAGTGTGTGTGTGTGTGTGAGCAATAAACATATGAACAGTGTACAGTCACAAAACACAATAATATATAGACCAGAAGCGCCATGACCAGACAAATTCTTTTGCCAAAAGGATTTTGAATTACCATCTTTTATATTTAGATTCCACAATTATTGTAGGTAAATAAGTGTTTATTTAAAATTCTGTGGAAGAAATCAGTCATTCATATGTCTACATTTGTTCTGTGCAATCGACCTTCCACCACTCAAGAACTTCAACTATTTCTTTACTTGCAACTGTATGACTTTTTCCAGTTATCATAAAGCCTTTTTTTTTCAGAAATTGTCGTATAAAGGGTTTGCATCCTTTTTGATTAATTAATTCCCATAACTTGTGTATGATTGTTCAAATTAACAGAATTACCTACTCATACCTACACACTATCGTTGAAAAGTCTGGGGTAAGTAAAATGTTTTTAATGTTTTTGAAAGAAGTATTTTATGCTAACCAATGCTGCATTTATTTAATCAAAAATACTGTAAAATAAAATTGTATTTAATATAACAGTTTTCCATTCTAATATATTTTATATTCAATACATTTTAACATGTACATTGTTTCTGTGATGCAAAGCTGAACTGTGTTCAGTGTCACATGATCCTTCAGAAATTCTAATATGCTGATTTCCTGCTAAACATAAACATCTATTATTATCAATGTTGAAAACAGTTGTGCTGCTTAATATTTGTGTGGAATTTTTTCAGGATTCTTTGATGAACAGAAAGTTTGAACAGCATTTATTTGAAAAAGAAATAATTTGTAACATTATAAATGCCTTTACTTAATTTATTCAATGGGTCCTTGCTGAATTGAAGTATTAATTAATTATTTTTAATCGCTCACCCCATGCCTTTGACAACTGTAGTGTATTTATATTTATATATAATTTTACTATCATATTTCTCAGGCTGGAAATTCAGTTTTTCATATATATATATATTTACTCTGGAGATGAATGTGGGTCCCCTCACACACTTATATAAAGAACCATCAAAACTGTTTTTCTTATTCTTTGGCATCATATTATACCCCTTATACCAAAACAGAAAGGATTGCCACTGGTACCCCTTAAAAACCATAGGTGCATGATGATACACACTCAGAGCACAATGTTAGGTACACACAAAAAAAAACAATTTAATCAGAAATCACATGCAAAATCACTATAGATTATGAGTTTACTAATTCATTAAGAAACATGAATATATGCATGCTATGGTGACAGATGTGATGGACTCTAGAATTAAACACACATACACACACTCGCATGCACGTTGACATTGCTCGCAAACAGACATATGCTGACATACCAACACATATCACCAGAATACATACACAGACAACGCTTATCCACACCTGTGAAAAACATACAGAAACAAACAAACATTTAATGGCACTCTTGCTAACATACACACACACACTCTCACACAATGCATGTTCACATAGAGACACAAACCCATTCACCTTTGACTTTGTCTCCCTTGTTGAAGCTGATCTCACGGTCCCCCTGGGCCGAGTGCGAGCAGTGGCCACAAACACACGGCCAGGCACGGCACTGTAGAGACGCCGCCGCTGCCCGCTTGCTGTGCCCTGACTACTGATAGAGCCGGCCCTGTATAAAGACACATGTATCAGACAATAGGGTTAACATTCATTTATGCACATTTATTACCGACTCGATTCATTCAGGTGTCTGTCTTCACAAGACGTGAATATTGATGATGATTTAGGCATAGAGTTCGCTGAATGACAAGCTATAACCTTGTCCTTTCTACTCTCTCTTTCTCACCCTTGTCTTCCCCGTGTTTGCCGGCTCCGATCATCTCGGTCACCTGTTCGGCCACGGGATGGGGAACGGGTTCGTGCTCCACGGGGACTGCTGGAGCTACGCAAGGTGCCGCCATGCTTTAGACCCTGACAGATGCACATATACACGATGAGTAACAATTAAAGTTTCTGATAACATCTGTGTATGTACTTTGTCCAAACCAACAGGATAAACTGTATTGTACACACAGTGTCAAACCAAAGGGTCAAGGTTTGGATGGTCAGCATGGCCCAGTTAGCCCCTTATCTCCCATGCTAATGGATAGCTTTTATGAATACAAATTTCAAATGTTTAATTTTCACATTTTTACAGATTTTTTATATGCTTATCAAGGCTGCATTAACTTGATCAAAAATACAGTAAATGCAGTAATTATTGTGAAATATTATGTGAAATGTGAAAGTGTGAAAGTCATTGTTTTCTATTT
Source organism: Gymnocypris eckloni scoliostomus (assembly GCA_027564155.1). Taxonomy (NCBI): domain Eukaryota; kingdom Metazoa; phylum Chordata; class Actinopteri; order Cypriniformes; family Cyprinidae; genus Gymnocypris; species Gymnocypris eckloni. Next base: position 30,384,888 of record CM050415.1, on the reverse strand, counting down.
TTATATATTTTCAAGTGTAATGTATTCCCATGATGGCAAAGATACATTTATTCTTATTAGTAATGTTGAAAATAGTTGTGCTGCTTGATATTTTTGTAGAATATTTTCAGTTTCACTTTAAGCAATTCAATTTATCCTTGCTAAACATAAAAGTATTAATTTTGTTTAAAAGAATACAGGTGACAAGGAGCAGAACATCAGTAAACTGCGGTCAGATTTGATTTTGTCAGGTCATATGTCAGTATTGATTTACTGACATATGACCTGACAAAATCTCGTCTGACCGTCCGGTCCTGTCAGCCGCTGTACTGTGTTCGCAGCACATGCTCTTCAATTGCATTCACAAATGCAGTAGTGCACACTGTAACCTGTATCATTTTATATTACAACGTGAATGAAAATATGAGTATGCGTGTCAGATTTGCGTCATGTTCAGCAGCGGCAGCTCTTAAAGTAATAGCAGCCAAATAAACTAATAACCCAGCAGCTGTAATTTCTGCTAATCAAAAAACAAAAGAACAAAAGAGGAAATCAATAACTTTTGTAGCTTTCATGATTCATCTATATTTAATTTATAATTTAGTGTTTGGTAACTTTATTCAATTTCTGTATATTTCCTACACACACAGGTAAATATGACATTTCATATAATGGTTTTATGTGAAGATTGTTTTAACTCCACTTAAATTAGACATTGTTATTTTTAGCCTAGTAAATGTTAAAATTGAAACCTCTCAGTTATACTGTGATGTTGAATGGCTATGGTCAATGGTAAATTATTAGGGAAAAGATAACTATTTCCTAGAGACACCAGTAGCATTGGTATCAGTGATACTCGCCTCGTCATAAAAAAAGATGCCATTAAACATACATTAAAATTATACTTCATAATTTTTAAATATAAAATTATAGTCTTTATGTTGTTTCAACATTAATATGAAGATTGAATGTAAAATGTTTGCAATATAAAAGTATATTTAAAAAATTGAATGTTAGGTGGAGTTAATTGTGATTAATTTCAGAACAAATATGAAACTATTTATAAATTAAGGAAAAACAAAACAATAAATTACCTGCACGGAGACTAGGTTTGATCCAGCAGCGTTGGGAAAAGCGATCCAGTCTGGCACGTTCATGCTGTTGTCACTGTTGGCCCGCATAAAGGGATGAGGATGGGGCAATCCAAGAGTACGAGAACTTTCCATCCTCTGGGGGGCATACTTTGGAGACTCCAAAAAGGGAACTGACATCAAAACAGGAGAAAAACAGTCATATAGAGAGACTACGGATGCCAAGAGAGACTTTCAATTGCCCAATAATGTCCTGCAAAATGCACTTCACAGGATATTCGGTGTACTATCGTACACTGCATGGGTGGTCTGTATTCGATGATGTTGTAAAGCATTACAAATGGAGTGAACTTCAACAGATCCCCTGCTGAGTGTGTAGGGAGCAGTGAACACTGCTTAGGGACTGTGTGAATCGCAATGCAGCTAAAGAGAGACGAAAGTATCAAGCTCCAAATTTCACACAGTTTGAAGTGCAAATAAATTATCTCACACAGAATAAAAATACCGGCACAACCAAAATAAATGTCCGCTCCTTACCTACGTCTGATTCACGATGGTTTTTAATGATTTCTCCCAGCTCAAAATGGCCAGACATCACAGCCACCTAGAAAAGAAGTTCACACGCGCGTAATATTTGCATTTGTGAATGACGTACAGTGACGCAAGGCTTGGGAATAACACAATATTAAACACAAACACACACGCATTAACTTCCATCATATTAAACACAAATGCACGATCACAGTCACAGCTGGCTCTGTGGAGATGGCTGAGGTTAAGTAAAACTCTTTCGGCTCGCTGCAGCTTCACTCCACCTGAGACTCGCAAGCAACGCATGCAAAAGATAACACACCACTAGCTACGAAACAGCAAGCGAAATGTGCCATTTATGAGCCACTATAGCATCAACAGATGGAAGTGCAAATATAAAAAAGTTAATTATAGACATTATTTGTATTATTATAACTTATAGTCATCTATGCATATTAATCTGGGATGGGAGGAAGCATTTTAACATCCAGAAATTACATTCTTCACCTACAAGTTAACTTCAAGCTGCATGCATAAGGTTGGTAATAATTTGTTTAATTTTAACCTGTTAATAATATGCAGAGCACTGAAAACCCAAACAAAAACCTGCAAGTGTCTCATAATTACCTGGAAGGAGTTCTGCCCACTGTTATTCTTTGTGTCCTTATTGGCTCCTCGATACAGCAGAATGCGGGCACAGCTCTCCTTAATGGTGAAATTACATAATAACAGCCTGAAGACATTGAAGCCTTCTGATGCTGGCCATAAAATGTAACAAGCAATATGCATCATACAACTTTATGCCCCCGGTAAATACACAACTTGTACACAAAATAATGACATCTTCACAGGGATCTTTAAAGCATCACTGGAAATACCATTCTGGTGACCAGCTTTGGAGCATGGCTATGCTTGACCAGCACCAAACCAGCCTGGAAACTCATGCTGGTGTAGGACAGACATTTTCAACAGGAAATGTTATTATTTGGCTTGAATTTTGTGTCAGGACCAGCAGTTATACCTTGTTATATAAAGCACATATGTGCAGGGCAGTGTTTCCTGAGGCATTCTGGGATGTGGAGTCTGCACCATAAAAAAGCAGGTGCTCTAAGTGTTGAGAGTTCCCATTTTGACAAGCCTGGATATAAAAGAGAGAGAAAGAGAGAATAGGATAGACAAAGATTGAGAGGAGAGGAGGAAAGAGAAAAGAGAGGTGGATAGGAAGAGCAAAAACAGTCATTTGAAATACGGAAGGGAAAAGAGGAGAGAAGAATAGATTTTATACATTGTCAGATCAGACACCTTTGCTAATTAACACCACAGTGAATGTGTGAGTGAGAGGAAGAGAACGAAAGAATCAAAATAGATATGGAAATGCACACATGCACAGAGAGAGAAGAAGGACTGAGCACTGATTCCCAACTGGTGGTCTTTGGAAGAAACTGATGATCGGATTCTTGAACTTGTAAGTCTTTATTGCCTTTATGTTTGTAATATCTGTCTTATTTAGCTTTGATGATTATTACATTCTGCCATAAAAGACTGAAAATTACTTTATTCTTGTTAAACGTTCCATCTGGCGTTTAGTTTTTTTAAGCTTATTGAGCTTTTTCAACCACAATTTGAGTGTTTGTAGTTTAAAAGTGAATCATTGCAATAATTCCCATAATATTACAGATAATGCTAAATTATATCTAGTGTAATATGTGTCAAACAAGAAACACAACCTTACTGATGGAGGTACTGTTGAAGCACTTAAAAAAATGATATCTGAAAACTACGGTGGTGGTTCTTTTTAATGGAGTTTCTTATGCTTACCAAAGCAACATTTTTTATTAATACAGTGTAATTTTTATTCTATGAAACATTATTACCATTTTATTACATGTAACATTTTAATGTATTACCGTATATGCTGATTTGGTCCTCATGTAACACTTCTTAATATTTCCACAGTTTAACTAGAATTGTACAGTTGTGCTACTTAATATTTTTTGTGGAAACTATGATAACTTTTTGTAACAATTTGAGGTTGTTTCTGTCACTTTTGATCAATGTAATGCATGCTTGCAGAATAAAACAAACATACTCTAAACTTACTGTTATGGTACTGTATTTATCCCAAAAAAAAAAAAGACATAAAGATATAAAACATAACTTGTAAATAATATGCAGAGATGTTCAGGGTAGATCAGTGCTTCCCATGACATATGAATGAATGATTCACAGATACAGCAGGCTACAAAAAAAATCACTTTTCTAACTGTTATAATTGACTGCAATAAAATTACATTAATTATAAAATTATTGTTACATATATAAACATATTAATTTGTATGTGTAGAATAACAGTAGACAATTGTTCCATGGCACATCAAGTATATCAGTTACAGCAGTTATCAGTTACACTTCTATTTTAATGTGTTTCCTGTGTATGTCACACACTGTTCCTCTTAGCACTTTTTGTACCTGATGGGTTTCATCCCAGCCATTCTCATCACGGAGCCCCAGCTTGGCTCTGTGGTAGAGGAGGGTCTCGCTGCAGGAGGTGTCACCCCCTATCAGCACAGTGTGGTAAAGTGGTGTCAGCCCACGGCGGTCCTTATAATCAGGAGATGCCCCCAAAGACAACAGTATCTAAAAAACAGAAAACAGACCATTTTTTATTACAAGCATAAATTCATCCTAATCATGGTTCTGAGGGGATGTTTGTGTTACCAGCAGAGCAGCGTGCACATGCGCTCGGACAGCCTTGTGGAGAGGGGTCAAGCCATCCTTTGCCCTGAAGTCAATGTGAGCTCCCCCCATTACCAGCATCCTGATGATCTCCCCTCCGCCCGGCTCCGTTTGTACGGACAGAGTGAGTGGGGACTCTGTCACACACACACACACACACACACACACACACACACACACACACACACACACACACACACACAAACCAGAAGATTGTTTACTGTGGATAAGTGTGTGTGTGTGTGTGTGTGTGTGTGTGTGTGTGTGTGTGTGTGTGTGTGATTTGTCAAAACAGTTGTGGCCTCAACAAAGATTGGTCAAGATCGTCAGCATGTTGATGTGATGATGTACAAACTAATGAATCAATTGATCTAGCCCACGAAGATTCATTCATAAGATTCCTTCACATATCAGACTGATCCAGATTCCAAGTTCAGCCAAGTGATTCAGCTGCAATGGTTAAAAGCTTTATGATACACATGATACAGTACATATTTTTCCGGAAATTATTTTAAAGGCAAGACATTGTTTTCCAGTGCACTGGTCAAGTTTGAGAAGTTGGGCTATTCAGCTTTTAATAACATATTGTTTTAGACTAGTGGAAAAAAAATACTCCAAAATACACTTTTCAGTGTTTATTTCATTGCACTTTATCAATATTTGTCTGTAGATTTCAATTATATTTAAAGGTAGTTTTCTCAAAAGAGGTTTTTCTCGGGCAGTGAGCCATAAATATCCACCTCAGTAACATTTACACAAAAAAAATTACCATTTGATTCCTATCTGTTTTCTGAAGAATTTTACAAAGAACTTTTGTTTCAGTTTAACAGTTTAACTGTTCAGGACAAACAAGGGACTAATGAACAACATCACTAAACAAAAAACTTGAAAAACTAGATGCAACATTTGCATATTTAAACACGTAAAATAAATTATTCTTAATGTAATGAATCAATTGGATAAGTATGGTGATATCTATTAATTAAATGTATTTATTTATTTATTTTCCTTAAAGAGGTTTGGAATGACATGAAGGTGAGTTAACAAACAAAAGGATCTATTGCTTAAACTATCCCTTGAATTGCAATAGAAATGTTCTCTCGGATCAGCCTCCTAGTGGTTGCAAATAGTGCAGCAGTTCTCACTCCCTGTTAGCAGGGTCTGCTCTGAGAAGTGAGTGTCAGCCTGGCAAGCACAACATCAACTCTGTGACAACGCAGACGACACAAACTGTGAACAACACTCAAGGTAGCCGTCTTGCGAGTCAAACTCTGCTGTAAATGAATGTTAATATTAATCTTCATTGTCATCTGGTCCATAAGACGGCTTTCACGGCATGCCTGGCCACGTCTCCAGCTCACCAAATGCTCGCCAAAGCACTAAGAACTTGAGTTAATATGCCATAAAAAATGTTGCCCCATTACAAATACATTCAGATTATTCAGTGGTTTTCCTCGCTCTGTTGACACGCATTGTACTGAGCCGTTGTGCTGCAGTAATTGTTTCATCTCATTAAACAGCCCAAGAGTAGTAATTGGGTTTTTGTTTGTTTATTTAGGAGGCAGCCACTGAGTCGAATGTTAACTTTACACATTGTTTGCATAATTTAAACCCCAGATGACTTTTGTTGGCAACTGCATGGATCGTTTGAGGAGATGCAAATGTCCATTCCTGTAAATGCTTATTGAATATTCATTCAGCCCTATTTCCATATGCATATAGCATGTGTGTGGGCCAGTTTATGCTCTGCTGGCAGTAATTCATTATCCAGCTCACTAATGAGAAGTTCATTAAGTCTCACAGGAAGGGAACAGTGCAGTGCCTGACACCTCACCTCCCGTATCAGGGTCGTGGTAGTTGGGGTCAAGGCCTTTGTCTACAAGTTTGGCTACCTTTTCCACAGCCCCGGCCTGGATGTAGTCCATGAACTTCTTCAGACTGGCCTGTAGGGGGAGACACATACAGCCATGCTAGGCAGTGCCCTGAGGATAAGCTTAATACTTATTGCATTTAACATACAGACCTAAGATGCAAGTAGCACACCTTGAATGTTCACTTTATATTTCTATTTTTAGAGAATTAGATGATTTCTGTGGTGACGCTTACCTTTGTGTGTAGTTTGGCCAGCTGCTTTTCATCTAGATTTGTCTGTTTGTACACCCTGGTTTTATAGCGGAACTGTGTGAAAGAAAATCAGCCAAAATCAGTGGAAGACATCAGTTCATAAATCAAAAATCGGTTATCTGAGAGCCGTCAAATAAACTTTGCATCAGTTTGAGGAGGAAACAAATGTTTACAGTAATGTAAGGAGGACTAACGTAATATAACGAGAGTTAAAAACAAATGTTTGGTATTTACTTAAAACACTACAGGTATTTTTTGTATTATTATTATTTGTATAAAAATGTTATCTGTGTGAAATGTGTTTTTGTGATAAGTAAAGTTCTCTAAACTGTTCTTTGGAGGCACGACTACTTTTATAGGCGGACTGACGTCTGTTTATGACACAATTCATGGTATTATTTTGACTAATGTTCACTAAAATACAAACTATTAAAATAGTTTAATTTGTTTTATTATTTATTTTAAATTACCCAAATATAAAAAACTATAAAAAAAAATGTTCAGTCATTTAAATAAATAATCTAAATAATATATTAATATTAGATGAAAACATAAAACAATTGACATGGCAACTACTGAAATAAACATATGTAAGTTAAAGTATTAAAATTACTAAAAATGAGAAAATAAATCTGAAAACATACAAATAAAATATTTGAATATGAATTTATTAAAATATTAATAAACACTAACAGTACATAAAGAAAACAAAAATAAGTGATATCACCAACCCCTATTATCAACTTCAGATATAAAAGGTCTTTTGTGAATTATTTCGACTTTGAGTTGACTATTAATATAATTGCCTTGTGTGCTACAAATAATACAAAAACATTCAATTTGTTTACATTGTAAGACAAATCTCCAATAAACCATATCAGGGTTATTAGGATTCATAGTTACCAGAGAAGCCGGTTAAATAATTATCACCTAGGCAACAAACAATTTGAAGCAGCAGTTTCCTAGCACCAACATTCACATTCAATTATAGAACGAGACTAGAAAAAAGAAAGAAGAAAAAAAGACAGTAAACAAAAATGGCTAAATTGAAGAGGACAATAAACGGAGGGGTACCTCCAGGTAAGGTACTCCTTTCTCAAAGGATTGTGGGTATTCCCGGAGCGGTCTCTCTTCCTCCAGGAACTTGGCATCATGCCCTTCAGTAGCAGGTTGGAAAAGGCCATAGTTTAATACATCCCTTAGAGATTCAGTTAGACTACACAGCACCTGCTGCTTCGCCTTCCATACGGTTGCATCAGGGTTGAACCTCAGACACTTCTACAAAAACAGAGAGAAAAAATGTCTGTTAGATAAACAAAACGATTATACATATATTATATTATATTATTATAAAAATATTAAGTAACACTTTAGTATAGGGAACAATTTGAACTCTTAACTAGTTGCTTATTAGCATGCCTATTAAAATATTGGCTGTTTATTAGTACTAATAAACAGTGTTGTGCAAGTTACTTCCAAACTGTAATACATTATAGATTTTTGTGTTACTGTGATTTAAAAGTAATTTGTTACCTAACAATATTACTGTCTCAGAATTGTAATGCATTACATTACTTCTGTATTACTGTTGAGTTACTTTCACCAAAATAACTACAGAAGTAGATCTTAACATTCTAAAATGACAGATGTACTAGAGCCCTGCACAGGCCTCAAGTGTAAGCCCTAGCCCGGCGCTGGCCCGAGACGCTCAGACCCTCGCCTGTGTCCAACAGCTTATCAGAATTACCGGCCAGAGTCCAACCTAGCCCTCCTTCTCAGACTCATGTTTACTGAAAATGGATTAGTAATAGCCTTACACTACTGCGTGTACATGGCAAAGTAATGTTTACTGTAATGTTTACTTTTTTTATTAAGTTCATTTAAAAAATGTTTGGAGTATTTTGTCCGTTACATCACTAATCCTGCCCAATACCTAAACTTAACAATGATTATCATAGCAACAAATGTATGTTTGAGGCAAAAGTCATAGTTAATGGTTTGCCTAAAATAAAATTGATACTAAAATAATGTGACCAAATATTATATTGTAATATTATTTTAATGATCTTGATAAATGTGCAATCCAACAGTGTTTTCTGCTCGCTGCATTTATTTAGCATAAAACAGTAAAACCAGCAATATAGTGAAATTTTTATTACAATGGAAATAACTTACGTGTAATTTTGCCCATAAAGGTAATTCCTGTGATGTATAATACCTGCATAATTCAGAATCATTACTCCAGGGTCTATGATCCTTGAAAAATAATAACCGAAGACAGCTCAATAAATGTTTATGAGCAGACATTATTAACAGTTTCGCTGCATAGAAATATTCTAGTTTCTTTGAATAAAAAAAAAATATAATAACATTATCCGTGAAGATGCACTATTTAATTTAATTTATACTATATATAATTTTTCAGATATTTCACATTATTTATTAACATAAATATATTTGATTAATTGAATTGTATTTATTAATAATAACTAACAATCAATTGTTATTACTATAACCATAAATAAAAAAAATGCAGTTCTGTCCGATGTGCACTAGAGAGGCTGATTCACTGGCGGGATACTAAACATCCTGCGTATTCACAGTGACCCGGTCTCGTGGTTGTTTCCACCAACGCAGCGGCAATTGTTTTACCCCTAATTGATGGTAGGTTAGAAGTTGGTGTGGGGCAGGGGTTATGATTAGGGGTTGAGTTGGGATTGAGCCCAGCCCTAGGGTGCATAATCTGGCATGGGTGCAGAATTAAATCAACTATCCATCAAGCTTTTAACATCAATTTGTAACGCTTTATTCTGAACATGTAGTGCTAAATGGCAATTACTGAAAATTGATTAATGCCTTAGCCTGCGTAATACAGCAAAAAGCAATCCACAGCCTGTAATGTATTACTTTTGTAACTTAGATTTGTGACACACTGCTAATAAAGGACAGCTCGGTTCCTGCTACAACACTAATCCTGCCCAATACCTAAAGCGTAACAACTCCAGGCTAAGACATAGCAAATTCGAGCTGGATTTTGAGGACAAAAGTCATAGTTAATGGAACTTTGTTAATGGGACAGAACCTTAAAATAATGCTGGAAAGAAATTGACCTTGATCTTGAAAGAAGTTTGATTGGTCCGTTGCTGCATTTGTAATAATAAATACAGTAAAACTAGCAATATAGTGACAATTTCCTGCAAGTTCTCTTGTATGTGTGTGTGTGTGTGTGTACATTATAAAATAGTTAATTCCTGTGATGAAGCTGAATTTTTCCTCATCATTATTCAGTCTCTCACTTTCACATGATCCTTCACCATGGATAATATCATTTTCAGCTCAAGCTGCAGGTTGCCTAAGAAACATCTCAGCAGTCCCTCAATGCACTATGGAAATATTCTAGTTTCACTGTGAATAAAAATGTGCACTGGACATTCTGAACAGAGAGGTCATATTTAATTTATATTCACAGACAATTTATACTATATATAATTTTTCAGATACTTACATTTAGTATTATTAACTTAAATATATTTGATTAATTTAATTGTATATTAATAGTGTAACTAACAATGAAAAATTGTTATCTTTTATACATGCATCATAAAAAAAATGCATTTGTCTTTTTCTTGTGCACTAGAGGGAGACGTATGTTTTCACTGAGGAGAAACATCCAAGCTGCTTTATTACCCTGGCTGGATGTGGTGGAATTCTGCACCCTGACAGATTATGTAAATAGTGTGTGTGTAGGTGTGTGTGTGTGTGTGTGTGTGTGTGTGTGTGTGTGTGTGTGTAGGGTGTGGGTGTGATTAGGCAACGAAGGGGTGCATAATCTGGCATGGGTGCAGAATTCGGCACAACACCGGCAACTATCCATCAGCTTCATTAACATCCAATTTGAGTCTTTATTCACCCTTGTAGTGCTAAATGGCAATGCTAATTGATTAATTAGCCTGCAGTAATAGCCACAATCCACAGCCTGCCAAGGTACCGCAAGAGACACTTAGATTTGTGACACATCCCACTCGGAAAGGACAGCTCGGTTCCTGCTACAACATCGCCTAAAACCCCTTGCAGCCTGCAAGCTTGAGCACAAGCTCCAGGCTAAGGGACATGGTCACCCTTCGAGCTGGATTTTGGGACAGGAGCGCTGTTCCAGGAACTGTGAAAATGGGACAGCCCTGCAGCGGAGTGCTGGAAAGAAATCCCCTCCTCTGACCTTGAGGAGTTGCTGTGATTGGTCCGTTGCTGTGTTGAGGGGTTAAGTCCGAAACGGACAATTTCCTGCACCGTTCTCTTGTATGTGTGTGTGTGTGTGTGTACACATGTAGTGGCACAGAGAAGTGTGACATTTCTTCCTCCGTCTGTTATTCAGTCTCTCACTTTGCACACAGCCAATCCCCATCACCATGACAACCAAACAAGTCACAACACAATGGAAACAAGCTACAACACAATGGAAACAAGTCACAACACAATGGAAACAAGTCACAACACAATGGAAACAAGCCACAGCTAAATTACCACAACACATCGAAATTAGTCATTTCGTTGTGTTTTGGTGATTTTGTTATGTTGTGCACTGGACCACCGTACTGGACAGCCTCTGGTTCACATTTACTTTCACTGTATGGAAAAGAACAGTGTACACATTCTTCAAAACATCTCCTTGCTTGTTCCATTGAAGAATAAAAATCATACAGGACTGAAATGACTTTAGGTTAGTAAAAATCACAGAACTGTCATTTTTGAGTGAACTATCCTTTCAACACTACATGTATAATGCAGATGATTAAAAAAAGGTGCACAACACAGATGTAGACGTGGGTTCCTTTGCCCCCATGTGATCACAATAATTTTGTTGGAATGATAATCAACCTGGAAAATGGTTTATTATAATGATATCTAATTATAGTTATTTGGCAGTTAATCTAAGAGCTATTATTTTCAGGTCCAAATCACAGACTTCACAATGCTATCCTCTCTTATCTTCCTCTGACAATAAGCGTGACATCCTGTGGTGTTTTCAAAGCGTTGAGGAACAATTTACAGATAAAAGTTCTAAACAGATTAGCTAATTAAACAAAATGTACCTAAATGTATTTGCTTGTATCCCCTGGTCTAATTGCTTTATTGATAAAGATTCAGTTTAAGAGCTACATCTCTCTCTTGACATTTTCATACTTGTTTTTCTCTGTTCTTAAGCTAATATTCTCTTTTGAGCCCATTACTATTATTCTTTCTCTCTCTACTCTTTCTCATTACCTGAATGTTGTACCTCTTGGCACCGAGCTTAAAATATCAAAAAAGGCATCTGTGATCTAATAGTTTGATTTAACTGTTCTGCTCCGATTACTTTTTTATGAGACTGGCCCTTGTATTCATTTAATGTACATGTAATGTAAAGAAGTGGAAACCGACGTTTCAGATTTTATGGCCAAGCATGTTAACAATCATTTAACATTGCTGCACATGCATCAGCATCTGTGTTACTTTACGTCTGAAAACCCTCAAGGGGGAAAGAAATTGTGCATTTACATATGTGAACAAATCTGATTTATTTTTGTGTTTTTGACTGTCAGACCAACAAACATGTCTTAATCAAATACCAATCCATCTAGAATACTGTCATGTTAACATAGACGTGCTAACGTGGCCATTAAAAAAAAAATCACACAATTGAGTTTAGTTGTCCCACATTACCAAACGTCCTAGATTAGCCTGATTCAAACTACATTATTGATTCAGGGGGCTGGAACCCCTGCAGATTGCGTATAATATACAGAAGAGAAAAATGCCACATTTTTCAGATATAATACATAAGGTCTGCTGTGCATGGCAAACCAGTATTTTTACTACACTCGGGATGTGTTTGAACTATTACAGACATCCAATGTACAGCTGAAGGAAAAGGTATGCGACTGAAGATACCAATGCTTAAATGGCTTATACAATTTGATCTCATCAATGGACAAACAAAGTTTGCTTAAACAAATAACACACAAAAATGTTTTGTCTTTCTGCAACATACTATGTAAAGTTTCACAGTGCATGGTGGAAAATGAATCGGAATAGTTGGATTTAATAACTCATTTGTCAGTAATAACCTCCACCAAATGTTTCCTGTAATTGTGAATCAGACCTGCAGGAGGTCAGGAGGAATTATGCACTATTATTCTTTACAAAACTGTTTCAGCTCTGTAATATGCTTGGGATGTCAAGAGTGAATCACACTCCTGAGGTCATGTCAAAGCATCTCAGTTGGGTTCAGGTCAGGACTGGGCCTCTACAGAAGACGTGCACTCTTCTGTCAAAGTCATTCTGTTGCTAATATACTCTTATGTTTTGGTTTATTGTCTTGTTGCATCTCCCAGCTTCTGAAAACTCAACATTTCATATTGTTTTTAAAGGATGGGCAGCTCTGACCAACAACTCTGACCAACAACAATTATAGTCTAGGAAAGACTATAAAATAAATAAATTGAAATTAAAATATGCTCAAAAATGTAACTGTTCCCAATGATAAAAAATTAAATCATTACCATAATTTGAAACTGTTTGCAAGCATTATGTGGTGTTGTAGTCTTACTGAAGTGTTTACTCTTGTTTGACTGGTACAATGTTTCATGTAACCCTGCATGTGTCTCTCTCTCATTCTAGCAGCTCCCTCGGGCCCGTTTCTGCAGGGCAAGAGCAGGAGGGATTAGTAGACTTTAATGAGATCTATGGGGAAATAACCTTCTCTGCCTCCTCCTACCCCTCTATATCTCTCTCTTTCTATCACTGCCATCTTCATGACCACTCCCGCCTAGTCTTCATAATTATACTTACTTTCATTTTAAACCATCTTCATCTTCCACTGAAAAAAAAAGTTTCTAACTCAGTGTTTTTGACATTGGCAAACAGTTCTTTTGAACTATTTATCAAGATTCCTGGAAAAAAAAGTATCATGTTTTCCACAAAATTATGAAACTGTTTTTAACACTGATAATAATAAAGAAATGCTTACATAACGCCAAATTAGAAAGATTTCTGAAGAGTCACGTGACACTAAAGACTGGAGTAATCATGCGGAAAATTCAGCTATGAAATCACATGAATAAATTACATTTTAGAATGTAGAAAATGTAATTTATTTCAATTAGTAACTATTTTGCAATATTTCTGTTTTTACTGTATTTTTGATTAAATAAATGCAGCCTTGATGAGCAGAAGACACCTCTATAAAAAAAAATTAAAGGGGTCATGAACTGCCTTTATTATTTTTGTACTGTTCTCTGAGGTCTAATTATGTTATCATAATACACCAGAAAACATAATTTAGAAGTAATAGGCTATTTTCTATCCTGTTTTAACCCATCTCATCAGACTGCTCTGTTTGATTAGGTGTGGTGGATTGTAGACTCAGAAGTAAATGCCCACTGTTATGATTGGCTAACAGTTGTGTATATTTGACAGCGTACTTTCCTCGTAGATGGAACAGTGACAGTGATTTAGGTCAAAAACACATGAATACTCAGTACATATCAAACAATCTCTAATAAGACATAAAAATAGTTACTCACACTTTTGTTGTGAGACATTACTGTTGGATTTAATATAGTTAGCACAGCATTGGATTGTGATAAATAAAGTTAATCAAATAAAGTTTATTGTTTGGTTTTTTGAATAGACCAGCATTTACTACATGCGCAAAATCAGTGAGTGTGGCTAAACAGGCAGTGATGTAGAAGCAGGCGTTGATCTTCTTCTCTGGAGGCGATGTTTAGCCACACTATTACATCCAGGTGGATGTTACGCATTGGTGGTGGTTGAGTAGATTCCCCACTTCTATGTAAAGCGCTTTGAGTACCTAGAAAAGTGCTATATAAATGTAACAAATTATTATTATTAGTAGTATTACATCATAAAATGGCACATTCCACAACCTGCTAGCAGATTGGCTTCAATATAAGCTGTTTCTACAACCCAAATTCTGGAAATGTTGGGACGTTTTTAACTTTTGAATAAAATGAAAAATAAAAGAACTTCAAATCACATGAGCCAATATTTTATTCACAATAGAACGTGGGTTAACATAACAAATGTTTAAACTTAGAAATTGTACAATTTTATGCACAAAATGAGCTCATTTCAAATGTGATGCCTGCTAGAGTTCTCAAAATAGTTGGGACAGGGGCATGTTTACTATAGTGAAAACACAGTTTAAAATCGTTTACTTCATTACTTCTCACTCCAAAAGTGTGCGCATGGTCTAGAATGTCCTTATATGTTTATGCCAAGTTTATTTTTTAGAAATCTGTGCATGGAAAATTGCTTATTCATATTGTATGCCCATTTTGTGCATACGTAGCATTTATAAATGAGACCCCTGGACTGCAGGCAGGCCAATTCAGCACCCGGACTCTTCTACTACGAAGCCATGCTGTTGGAATAGGTGCAGTTTGTGGTTTTGTATTGTCCTGTTGAAATACACAAGGCCTTCCCTGAAATAGACGTCATCTGGAGGGGAGCATATGTTGCTCTAAAACCTTTATATATCTTTCAGCAATTATATTGCCTTCCAAAACATGCAAGTTGCTCATACCGTATGCACTTGTGCACCCCCATACCATCAGAGATTCTGGCTTTTGAATTGAACGCTGATAACATGCTAGAAGGTCTCCATCCTCTTTGGCCCGGAAGACACGGTGTCCGTAATTTCCCACAAGAATGCCACATTTGGACTCGTCTGACCATAGAACACTTTTCCACTTTGAAAACAGTCCATTTTAAATGAGCCTTGGCCCACAGGACATGACGGCGCTTCTGGACCATGTTCACATATGGCTCCTTTTTGCATGATAGAGCTTTATTTGGCATCTGCAGATGGCGGCGGATTGTGTTTACCGACAGTGGTTTCTGGAAGTATTCCTGGGCCCATTTACTAATGTCAATGGCAGAATCATGCCAATGAGTGATGCAGTGTCGTATGAGGGCATCCAGCAAAGGTCTTCGGCCTTGTCCCTTACGCACAGAGATTTCTCCAGTTTCTCTAAATCTTTTGAAGTTATGAACTGTGGATGATGAGATTAGCAAAGCCTTTGCAATTTGACATTGAGGAACATTGTTTTTAAAGTATTCCACAATCTTTTCACTCACTATTTCACAAATTGGAGAGCCTCTGTCCATCTTTACTTCTGAAAGACTCTGCCTCTCTGAAACATCCCTTTTATAGCTATTCATCATATATCTAATCAACGTAATTAGTTGCTAGATGTTCTCCATGCTGAATCTCCTTAAAAGTGCTTGCTTTTTCAGCCCTTTGTAGCCCCCGTGTCAACTTTTTTGAGACCTGTAGCAGGCATCAAATTTTAAATGAGCACATTTAGTGGATAAAAGTGTAAAATTTCTCCATTTAAACATTTGTTATGTTCTCTATGTTCTATTGTGAACAAAATATTGCCTTGTGTGATTTGAATGTCTTTTAGTTTTCATTTTATTCAAATTTTTAAAAGTCCCAACATTTCTGGAATTCTGGTTGTAGACTACTGAGAAAGACCTCTTATATAGGCTGTATTTACATATATATCAAAAGATCAAGGGAATTTAGATTTCTCAGATAATGACCCCTTTAAGATAAATAGGCAAAATACTGTTAAAGACCATTTTTTTTGCACTTTAGCAATACTTTCCCTTCCTGACTTGTATTATCTTCTTTCCATGCCTCTCACTCTCTTTCTCCCCCATCTTTACTTCTTCACTGTTGCCCCCAGCTCTCTCAGTGATCGCTAGTTCATAGAGCTGCAGGCAGACTCTGTGGTTAATGAGTGTGAGATGTGGGGTCGCTCTGATAATGCCCTGATGCCCCTCAGGGTTCAGCGCCCTGCACTGCCAACACATCTGTTTCACTATTGCTATCACTATTTAGCATACAGTTCCTATGCAGTTTGTAGTAATACTAATACATTTCAATGTTTGATTTCAAGTGCATTTTGTTCGATAAACAACTCTAGTTCTGTTTTGGGTCACTGCTTGATGTCTGATGGCAAATCTGTGTCCAAAAGCAGTGCATTACGGGGTGAGTGGGCATTCCCGCGGCCCTACATTTGCTCGGTTGTGTTTGCGCACCTCCTTGTCTCTCCCCGAACTCATTAAACCACAATTAACGAGCAATTGCAGTTTATTGAGGGTGAATTAGCTGGTATATAGAGCAGGCCTAATGTACTGGGATTATGCGGACGCATTACTCCACACAGAAAAAAACAAGAGAGAGACTCATAAAAGAACATGGTTTGAGGCAAAAGATAAATCAGGAAGACATAGAAGAGAAAGACATGAAAGAAAATCTCAAAGTCAGAAGAACCTTATTATAGGTATTTTTAATAAAATAACATTGACAGCTTTCCGCACCTGACTGCCTTTAATGTATTAATTACTAATTAGTCACAATATAATGTAAGTAACAACAGATATTGTATTCCATGTTGTGATGTATGTCCAAGTGAAACGAATTATTGAAAAAGAAAACAAGTTGGGAAAGGACTTTGTTCTATTTATTGGTTTCTTGATTGAATGGAGGGTGATCTGAATGTGAGGTCAACCGTAGGAAATGGGCGGGATTTTAAGCAGACTAAATAATTGGAGAAGACTGGCATAAATCATCAGATAGAAGTTCAAAACAAATACAAAAAATGAAACATGCATGGATAAAACATTCATAATAACATCAATTTGAATTTTGAATTTAAATTTTCTTTTAATATGATTTAAATTATGTTAATCAAAATTACTGTTAAAAGTTAGTTGTAATTTTATAACCCAATACATCATGAATGCATCACTGTATTGCAGAATTTGACTCATGTGTCATTTTTTCACAGGCAAGTGCTGCAGATGGGCTAAAAATCCCAAGAAAAAAGTTTGGAAGAGTGTTTCGATGCTCAAATCACCTCCAGGTGTTTAACTGCCATCCTGTTTCATCTATCAACCAATCTTACACTAATTACAATTTGCTAGTGGCTTGTTGGACTAAATAGGCAGCTTCGAATAACTGGAACAAAGAAAATACCACTCACTGTCTCTCTCTTCCTCTTGCACACAAACATACACAAACTTCCCCCTCATAAACACACACACACACACACACACACACACACACATATGCATACCTACATTAATTATACAATCCCACATTGGAAGAGTAAAAAAGCAAGAGCAGATACACTTTCGTTTTTTACCACCACTGAGAATAAAAATAATTATTGAGAAATAAAAAGCCAAAATATTGAACATGCTCCCTCATCAGGCATGTCCAATCCATTGTTTGAGTAACATCCATTTTACTAAAATGGCTCCATCTGGTCAATATTTGAATGCAGATATCACACAATCCCGTGCGTGATGGTTTGGCAGTTGGTTGCAAGAATAAAAATGCTTTTCGACTGAATGATTGAAACAAATGAATTCTTAGATGCCAAGATAGTTTTTCCCCCTACACTCTTACAAATAAAGGTGCTTCACAATGCCATAGAAGAACCTTTTTGTCCAAATGGTTCCATAAAGAACCTCTAACATCTGAAGAACCTTTCTGTTTCACAAAAGGTTGTTTGTGGTGAAAGAAGGGTTCTTCAGATTATAAAAAGTTAAGGAAGAGATGGTTCTTTAAAGGATTAGTTCACTTTCAAATTAAAATGTCCTTATAATTTACTCACCCCCATGTCATCCAAGATGTTTATGTATTTCGTTTTTCAGGGTAAAAAAATTAAGTATTTTGATAAAATGATTTTTATCCATATAGTTAGTTTCAATGGACTCCAAACGGTTGAAAGTCAAAATTACAGTTTCAGTGCAGCTTCAAAGGGCTATAAACGATACCAGACGATGAATAGGGTATTATCTAGCGAAATGATCGGTCATAAAAAAAAAAAAACTAAAGATTATGCTTTATAAACCCAAATGCTCGCCTGTTCTGTAATGCGCGTTTATGACGTCATGTAATGCCTAATTACGCTAAAAAGGACACGCTTGAGTGTTTACAAGTTGAACATGCAAATACTAAGTCAAACGCTGTTCACAAAAAGGGAGTTACAACTCGACAAGTTTACAAGGTAAAACAACGATGTCGGACATTTTGAACTTGGAGGAGAAGATGAAATGGAGCCTACGTCAAGCGTGACACTTTCAGCGTAATTACATATTACGTGAAGCGTGCATCGCAGAACAGAGCAAGGCGAACATTTGTGTTTATAAAACATATACTTGTTGTTGTTTTTTTGTTTTTTTAATGACCGATCATTTCACTAGATAATACCCTAATTCGTCGTCTGGTATCGTTTATAGCCCTTTGAAGCTGCACTGAAACTGTAATTTTGACCTTCAACCATTTGGAGTCCATTGAAACTAACTATATGGATAAAAATCCTCGAATGCTTTCATCAAAAATCCTTATTTATTTTCGACTGAAGAAAGAAATACATCTTGTATGACATGGGGGTGAGTAAATTATATATATTTTAATTTGATAGTGAACTAAACCTTTGACCGAATGGTTCTTTGTGGAACCAAAAAATAGTTCTTCTATGGCATCGCTTGAATAATATTTTGAAGCACATTTATTTTTAAGAGTGTAAAAAAAACGATTACTTTGATTATAAATGACCTAGAAAGTCTCTAAATATTTGCTTGGTTATTTCAAACAGCTCACAATAATTATTTATATTATGTTGTATTGTGTTGATCTTGTTAACTAAAACTATTTAACAAATTTTGGTAATCAAAATAAAAATGAAATATAGGCTAATAAAATAAAATATAAATATTAGACCAAAAAATTTACAAAAATTGCTAACTGACAACTAAAACTGATATAAAACTAAAACGGAAATAAATAAAAATGTACAGTAAAAAATATTTAGTAATATAAAAAAAAACGAATAAAAGCGTAAAAATGACGAAAGCACATATAATTGCAAAAAAATAATTTTAAAATGAACACTAAAAATATAAACACAAAAGACTACACAATATATTAACAAAAACTATTGCAGCATGCATACAATACTAAAATAACCCTGGTGTAAATGATATTACTGTGCCTTAGAAGGCAATTCAAATGCTCTGTTGAGTAACTGGTCAACTGGGCAGCAAAACTTCCACTGAAAGAACACTCTGGGCCCAGGTCTACCCATTTTAATTCAATTATCAAGCATAATCATATTATTCATGAATCATTAATCTCCTGCCACTGCCCACAGCTATAGGACGGGCCAGGGAACATGATGGGAAAGTAAACCTCAGTACTGTCATTCAAAAAATGAAGCACAACTATAAACACACTGTGGAGTACTAGATGCTGTCGTGTGTTTCTGGTCTGAGAGGAAGCAGCATCGTTGGTTACATCCCTTTAGGCAAACATGTCCACAGTGACTTTAATTAAAAGTGCCTGCTTTAATTTGTGGTGTACAATAAACGGATTGCAGCAGTGGTGATTTCATTCCTCAAACCACTGAACCTCTTAATATGTCTTGAGAAAAAGAGCTTCACTTAAACCATCACACGCTTTTTATTGGGCTACTTTAAACCCGCATCTTTCTTCCCCTCCTTTTCTCTCCATGTAAAACCGTTGATTTTGAAAGTCATACATTTGAAAGTCATACAATTGTTTACAGGATTTTGCTTGGGAAGGATTTTTGCCATGCGGATGTTTAACTAGAGTCCCTGTACTTACTTTCTCTTGTTGTTTTTTCTCTTCTCTCTCTCGCTCTTTCTTTTTGCTTTATCTTGAAAAAAATGCCAACGTTTGCACATCTGTAGAAGTTTGGATAAAATCTAATTACACACACATATATGCGTGCACACACACTCGTGCAAATGCACACAGACCATATAAGCATACGCTGGAGGACAATTTCTGCAGATCCAGCCAACGTCAGCCCATATTTAAATATAGATTCCCGAGCAATCAGAAACCTGTAAAACCATATACCATATCAAGAGAAGTGTGAAATATTGGTATCACTTAAAAGTTCAAAGTAATTGGACATGTCAGTGATTTATTTGAAACTCTTTCTGACAATACCATACTTTGAATACGTAAAGTGACCAGGGCTGCGTTTCCCAAAAGCATCCAAACACCGTGTCCGGGCTCAAGCAGCACGATGCGACCCAACAAAAGACAGTAGAACCCATAATAACTAAGTGATGCTATCCACACTGGATGCAAACTGATGTCTTGTTCTATTTATGACCTACTGACACAAAGTAAAAGTGATTTGCAACAGTCACTTTGTCACGTCCAATGTAGACAGACTTTAGCACAGTGCGACACAACAACTGTTGTGTCCGGTGTAGACGCAGTGCAAGACCAAATAGATCATAGAACCATTACCACCAATGATTTCTACAATCATCTTATCTCACGATGCTTTTGAGAAACGTGATGCTTCTGATCAAATTTTCCGTGGTGAATCAGTAGATTTAGTTCTGATTAAACCAATCTGAATGTGACTGAATTGAGTTCAGTGGGATCACTGAGTAACTAACTGTATATTTACACTACCATTCTTATGTTTGTGATGGGTACGATATTTTTCAAAGAAGTCTCTTGTGCTCATCCAGGTTGCATTTATTTGATTAAGTAAAAACAATAGTGAACTATTATTACAACTAATAAATAACAGTATTTAACTGTATTTTACTGCCTGGTCTCATGGCATTTACGTACCTGGGTGCAATTTTAGCGAGATACGAAATACGGATCAATAACTACATATTAAAAGAAGCAAACACTAGAGGCAGTAAAACTCTGACATCTTTTACTCCTTTTCACACAAATGTACAGAGTTTTGATTAATAAAGCTTAATTTTCGCACAATTACTTGAAGAATATCATGTTATGACTTCAAAACAATATTAAAAGCTGGGAGATTTGAAAACTGATGCTTTTGAACGTTAGCATCGCACATATCCAGCTTCATATCTATGGGTTTTCGTAGACAGTAAGTTTGTTCGGTAGCTCATGGAGTACGGAGACGTATTTAGGAGGGAGGAGCTCCGGTTTGAATCCTGTGCATATAAGGAAGTTAAAATGACACAGTTGCATCAACAAATTCGTTTTTTTATATCAGTTTTGCATGTGTCAACACCATAGGGTAGGTTTAGGGTTGGGTTTGGTGTAGGGCATATTTCCAACACGGTAGAGCATTAACTTTTAGGGACAGACCCCGGATATTTGAATTCTGAACCGCCTCAATACGTTTCTGTAGCAACGTAATAAAAACACAGCAATGTGTACCTATATCAACATAATAAAACGTGCCAGGGTTCACGTATTTAACCTGTGTTTTAGCATCACTCAGTGGACATTTCTCTTTGAAACTGCGGCAAAACGTGCAGTAAGGTATGTAAAACGGTGTCGCACAGAAAGTGCACAGAGGTATGTATTTTTATGAGACCAGGTTGGTATTTTAATATAGTTTCAAATTTAATTTATTCTTGTGATGGAAAGCTGAATTTTCATCATCATTACTCCAGTCTTCAGTGCCACATGATCCTTCAGAAATCATTCTAATATTATGAGTTGCTGCTCAAGAAATAGTTCTTAGTATTATTATTGTTTAAAAGAAAACTTAAAATACATTTATTCAGGACTCTTTGATGATTAGAAAGGAAGTATTGTTGCGCCGCACTGCTCATGTCCGGTGTAGACACTGTGTCAGAATGGATGGAACCAGTCTGAAGCTAAAAAATCTTTAACCATTCATACGTCATGCTCTGACTTTTGGCAACTAGCATCAAGTTGTCCAGATGGTAAATCGGAGGAAAATCGGGGCAAAAATCGTGTAGTGTATTCCAGCCTTGCAACTAAAACTCAACTTTTAAAGTGCATGTAAAGAAACTTATTGAAAGTTCTAACGACACTTGTGCTTCGTGGTGGCAGCCGCAGCATTAAATGTGTGTTTGTTGAGTGAGTGGTCCACCTACTGGCAACTTGCTGCGCTCTAGGATCTATTTCAAAGTCTATTCGCATTTTATATATGTATAAAGGTACTGTTAGAGAAGTAAGTGTAAGTATAGCAGGTCTTTTGTGCAGCAGAGGTCATGTGTATTGACCAAGAGGTGTCTAGGAGAGCAAGTTCTGACATGCCATAGAAGAGCACATGTGCCAGACAGTTTGAGATGGCTTTGGGTGCTTGAGAACAGCTTTTCCAAGTCTGGGTAATTCATTCGTGTCCCCTTTTCTAGATTGGTATACTTGTCATAAACTTGTATCACTCCCAGTATTCGCCTAATTGATTCTTTGAGTGGTGTTCGGCGGCGCTCTGACTGCTTGGTTAATATGTATGCTGTGGCCTCAACCAGGCATGGTTAGCAAAAGACAGATGTTGCATAGAGTATGAGTGGGTAGTTGGAAAACAGGTGTGGGTGTGTGTGTGTGTGTGTGTGCGTGCGTGCGTGCGTGCGTGCGTGCGTGTGTGTGACTAACCGTCTGTTTGATATCAGGAATGCCAATCCGGAAGACCATCATAGCTATGTGTGTGTCGTCAGGTGTGTTGCTTGAGCTTCGCTCTCGTAGCTTCCGCTGCTGTTGCGGCTGCTGCTGATTAGCCGGTGCTTGGTGGGTTGGTCCAGGGTTGGACGAATACGGGTTGGCCGTGTGGCCCGGGTTGCCGGGTCGTTGCGGTCTGTCTCCTGGAATTCGTCCAGCCATTGTGCCTTTTTGCCTGTGCCCCTCTTCCCTGCCTCCTTTTAAATGCCCTGGTCCTCGCCTGATGTCATCTTCATCGTCCACATCCTCTTCGTCGTCCAACTCCAGCTCTCCATTCTCCTCCTCGCCTTCCTCGTCCATGCCATCATCATCCATTTCCTCTTCCTCCTCCTCTTCTTCTTCCTCTTCCGCCCCTGGATAAAGGTGTTGACTGTTTCCCAGCATCCTTTGCTGCTCCTCGTCACTGGAGAGGGGGCTGAGCGGCATCGTCATGGCGACAGGGAGAGTGGCACCAGCGGCAATGGCATCATCCCGAGAGACACACTGTGAAAAGAGAAGAGGAGTGTAAGCATGAGAAATAGCGAGAGGTGGATGATGAGAGGAGGAGAGAGCAGACTGAGAGAACAGAAGTAGGAGTTCGAGAGAGTATAAAAGAACAAACAATCCCACATCGCTCCATCACTCATCAGCTCGCACCAAGTCGCAGCAGGCCATTCATGCAAGACGTGTTCGTGCATTTGTGCCTTTTTAAATGCACACTAGAGCGATGTATTTGACAGTCGCGACGTGTCTCGCTGGTTTTCACGCATCTTGTGCCACAAGCATTATGTTTGAGACTCAGTGGAATGGAAATGAATCAAGATTAACTTCTCATAACTTGACACAGCGTGTCAAAAACATGGCGCTCATAGCATTGAACTTCAGTGAGACATGCCGCAGTGGTTCAGTACGTTCACTAAAGAGCATGTTTACAAAGAAAAACACAAATTATTCTGTGTGAAGTCACTTAAAGGACTTGTTCTCCCTCAAATAAAAAAAATGTTGTTATCACCATCATCATCATCATCATCCTGTGCGCCACCTTTAAAGTTCAGTCCAGCTAAAAAAATATACTTTAAGTAACATACTTAAAACCAGCAACAACAAAAAAACAACAACACTAACAAGCCTTAATTAAAACAAGCATTAATTATATTAATTATATAGGATATAATTGTAAAAACTTTATATTTCTGATTGAATGGCTTAAATATTGTATTACTTTTTACAATTATATCCAGATTTATTTTGATTTAAATCTTGCACTCATGTAACACCAATATACATGCATTAGTGCCTTGCAAATATATTTATACCCCTTCATTTGTTTGACATTTTATTGTGTTTCTGTATTGTTAAACTGTTTTAAATTACTTTATCCACCACATCAATCTACACTTCATACACCATAAAGGCAAAGAAAAAAGACTTTGCAATTTATTGAAAAAAAAGCTTAAATGATCCATTATATAAGTATTTATACCCTTATAAATAATCCTACTCACAATAGCGATTGAAGTATAAAAACCGGACGAATGCCTTGAAATATATCATCTGATCGATGTCTTGAGGTGTGGCAACCATAGTATAAGCGGAATAATTGACTCCGAGCCATTGAATTATTCGAAAAATAATGCTCACCCGAGGTGTAACGGCCACTCTGCTTCGCGTCGTGACCGCATCACCGCATTATTTTTCTAATAATTCAACAGCCCGTCGTCAATTATTCCTTACATAAATGTCCTAAATATTGTTTTTCACCAAAACAGAAGCATTTAGAAAATGATCAGTGAGCCACAAACTTTATTTTTATTTTTTGCTGATGCTCTTGGGTGCCTTATTAAGCATGAAAGTGAATCATGGCATTATATTGAATTCACCAAACCGGATGTTCATTAAATTATCATATTTTGTGTTCAGATGAAAAAGAGTCATACAGTTTTTATATATTTGGTGAACTATTCCTTTAAGAACAGATCAAATTGTCAAGACAGCAACATTATGTTCCAATTCCGCTGCACGCTTTCTAGCTAGTTATGAATGCTAGAACAGTCTCCGTAAGAACGACCCCTCGGCAAGAAGCCAATTCTCATTCACAGATTACCACCTACCCCTCATGTCCCACTAGCCCTTATGCAAAACAAACACACACCTTACTATGACGAGAGTGAACTGTCAATGTGCAGACACTCATGCACTGCTTGTATTACAATAGAAAGAAGATGTTTGGCTTCCACTGGCTCTGTCTCTACAAACACAAACTCATGCATCTCTAGTATTACAGCACAGACGGGACTCTTGCCACCATCCCTGTTCACACACATGCCGCAAACAGCACTCAACACAGTGTTGTAACTTCTCATATGTCCCAGATCAGTAACAAAACCACTGTAGCCCAGCACTCTAAGGCACTGAGTGATCCTCTTCAAAATAGGATTACTGTGTTTAGCAGAGGGAACAAAATATTTCTCTGTAGTGCCACTCACACCCTGCTGCTGTGTGGCTCAGATGCTGCACCCACACTTTAGTTGTGAAGGATATCTTATGACAATCAACTGTCGTATCCAAAAGTGTTCACTTATTACCCATAAAATCAAATATCTCACTCCATACAAAGAACCCTAGAGAATGGGGTTTTCAAACTGTTTGATGCCAAAAACACTCATATGGTTATCCCTAATGTGCTTTGATATATGAACCATATACGTATAACCATATACATATACGTATGAAAGTGTACATTTGTATTTTTTCCAGATAACATTTCAAGTAATCTGCATACAGTTTTGTTGGGGGGGGGGGGTAGATTTTAGTTTTCTTGTAAAAAAAATTATAAAAAAATTAAGAAATATAGTAATGTCTTAAGAAAGCAGAATAAAATAGTGAAATGCTATTTTAGTGATCAAATTTACTGAATATGTAAAAATCATTGCATTTAACACATTTCTTTAATATCTAAATTTCCCATGTTAACTTTCACAACCACAAAAGTACATTTTGCAATGTCATTTCTCTCTAAAATGTTTCACGGACCCCCAGGACGCCCTCGCGTCACCCTGGGTTCCCCAGACCCAGCTTGAAAACCTCTGCCATAGAGATACTGCTATAATACCTGAGCTCAGACAATTCTTCTATTTTGCATATTTATACTTTAATAAAATTACCAGCAATCATCTACCAGTTTCGTATTAATTTCTCATTTATGCCATATATTGCACCACAGATTCCCAATTGCCCATGTCTGCCATTACCTTTACAGAGTTTTCATTAGAAAACTGTTTTACCTTGGCAAGATAGAAAGCAATTGAAGCACTGAATAAGACATCATTGCTTGCCCAACACCAGGGTTATTGACTCTGTACTGGAGGGCAGCTGGTGTCAATGTCTCTGCTAGCAATTAATTCAGAAGAAGTTCCTGAGGGTACTGCAACACAATTTATTTGTTTCACATGCCCATATCCTCAGCACAGAAGCACACTATTCAAAACAATTGGAAAATAGCCCTAGAACATCTTAGCTGCATGAAGAATTTCAGTCATTCAATTAGAAAACACCATGCAAAATATGCAGAGAGCGGCGCTATCAAAGTTGACAATGTGCCAAATACAATTACACCCAATTTGCATCTTCAGCAAAGCACACAAAGCATAATAGCTGTGAGCCAGTGGATTTGTTGTGAAGTGCCCCACAGAGAGTCGGGGAGACCGCTAGGCTTCCTGAAAGAGTATCTTAGTACTGGCTTAAGGACTTCCCTTCTAGTTCAGTGCAATATTCTGACACTGATGTTGTTGATCATCAGTCATTTAAAGCTTTAATGTGTTTATGAGCAGAGAAGTCAACTCGTGTGTGTGTGCGCTGCAATTAAAACACAGATTGCCTTTCATTTTCTCAGAGGTTCATGTGTGCTTATGCATAAGCATGATTTAATTTGCTGAGCGTGAATGAGTTTTATGCTATTTATGTAGTCTGAAAAGGCACTTGCAATGGCAGAGGAACAGTATTTGAAGCAGCGTATACCTTTTATTCTATGTTAAGGCCAACAGCTTACATTATATTTTTTGCTCTAATATCCACCTTATTTTTCAACGTGGAAGTAAGTTTAGCTGTTTTTTGTGAATGTGCAATACATCCGGTTCATTAGCCGCTGAAGGGAAGTAACGGGTGCAGTAATTGGTCAAACTGTTTGGACTACAAATCAGTGTGTTCATAACTAAGATAATACATTTAAATAAAATGGTAAGACACACCAGTTTGCAATATCAAGCCGCAAAACGAACTGTTACTTTCAAGGTGGCCTGGGGAGGGGAAGAATCCACAGAACATGGTCACTGGGGTTCCTCAGGGATCGGTACTTGGATCCTTCCTCTTCTCCACATACACAACATCACTTGGTCCCATCATACAAGCACATGGTTTATCATACCATTGCTACACTGATGACACACAGCTCTATCTATCATTTCGACCAGATGATCCAACGGTAGCTGCACGGATCTCAGGCTGCCTGGCGGACATCTCGGCATGAATGAAAGAACACCATCTACAGCTCAACCTGGCAAAGACTGAGCTTCTTGTCTTCCCTGCAACTCCAACTCTACACCATGATTTTACCATCCAGATAGATTCATCAACAATTACCCAATCAGCTTCGGTCAGAAATCATGGTGTAATTTTCGATGACCAGCTGACTTTCAAAGACCACATTGCAAAAACTGCTCGATCTTGCCAGTTTGCATTGCACAACATCAGAAAGATCAGGCCCTTCCTTACACAGCATGCAGCACAACTTGCCCTTGTCATTTCTAGGCTGGACTACTGCAATGCTCTTCTAGCTGGACTTCCACCATGCACAATCAAACCTTTACAGATGATTCAGAATGCTGCAGCACGGCTGGTCTTCAGCGAACCCAAAAGTGCCCATGTCACACCTCTCTTTTTCTCCTTGCACTGGCTCCCGGTTGCAGCTCGCATCAAGTTCAAGACACTGATGTTTGCATATAGAACAGCCACAGGCTCAGCACCCTCCTACTTCCACTCAATTATGACAATCTACATTCCCTCAAGATGTCTGAGATCTGCGAGAGAGTGACGCCTCGTCACAGAGAGGCACAAAATCACTCTCCAGAACATTTTCATTCACCGTTCCTGGCTGGTGGAATGAACTTCCCACCCCCATCCGGAATGCTGAATCCCTGACAATTGTCAAGCAACACCTGAAACTCATCTCTTCCATCATCACTTGACTTCATCTTAAAAAAAAAACTTCACTCTATTTCCTTAACTTTGCTCTCTTCCCCTTAACCTCTCACTGTCTGGCTAGAATTTGCTCTGAACAATGTCTAGAAATTTGTATTACAAGCACTTCATATGTCTTTTTGCCTATTTATAATGTATTGCTAATTGTATTCCTCGATTGTAAGCTGCTGAGGATAAAAGTGTCTGCTAAATGAATAAATGTAAATGTAATGTAAATGTTTTGTACAACTAAAACTAGCTGGAAGCAAATGGCACTAACATTGGAAGAATGATAAAATTTACAAATGTTCACTCTTACGGGAAAAATAAGGTGGATAGTTTAATAAACTATTAGAAATAAATGTGTAACTTAAATTTAGATATAGCATTGTCAATTTCTTATTCCATTTTTGCTCTGCCAATATTTTTTGATGAATGAATTGAGTAAAATAATCAACATAACTCTTAATAAACATTACTTAACGCCACCTACTGGTGCGGCGATGCAACGTGATTTGTGTGTAGAAGTTACATAGTAAAATATTTAAAAAGAAAACAGATATTTTAAATTGTTATATTTCATAATATTTCTTGTTTTACTGTATTTGGCTAAGCTAGGCAATATCGCGTTCATTATCGCAGATGTATCGCATTCAATTATGAATGCGAAATTGCCTAGCTTGTCAGTGAACTACGGCTCTGTGTATTAACTGCCGCTCCATCTGAAAACAGGTGATGGCAATTTAGTGCCAATCACGGAACTGGCTTTACTGACGAGATGCGCATGAGAATCGCATGCGATTAATTGCACATCCCTTTAATAAAATACAGCCTTGGTGAGCATTAGAGACTTCAAAAAAAAATCTGATGTGTTCAGACTTTTGATGGTATAGTACAGGGATCCTCAAATCTATCCCACTCCTCCAAAGCTGAGCTCTAACCCCAATCAAACACACCTGAGCATGCTAATCAGAGTCTTCAAGATCATTAGAAAATCACAGGTAGGTGAGTTTGAAGCTAAACTCTGCAGCAGATTGGCCCTCCAGAGAAAGATTTGAGGAACCCTAGTATAGTATATTCAAAAAGCATGATGCATCGCTATTCCAGTAGGTGGCGACAAGTCTAGACCTTTTCACATTTCCGGGTTTCTCAGCAGCAGAAGTCGTCATAATTGGGTAAACTTTCGAGAGCAGTGAATGGGAGAGTACTACCTAAATTTTTTACATTCCCAAATGCTCAAACAGCAAAAGAAAAACCTCTCAATAAAATTTACATGACTTTCAAAAAAAAAGGAAAAAATAGAGAGAGACTGATAACGGCAGTCAGAAGAGAGAATGATATAAAATTTACCGTCATGCCCATAAATGCTGTATTAGAAACACCCTCACTTTAACGTTAATTCATTTTTTTGTTATTTTATACAAATGTAATACAAAATATAGTCTTATAAATGTACATACATTTCTTAAAAAATGAAAATATAAGAACTTTGTAGCATTTACGATGCTGATGACCATTACAAGACCATCATCACAGTCATCACAGGGCCCATTATGAGTTGTTGATTTCTTTACTCTATCGATTCATTCAATAACAACGATTCATATATATTGTGCTAATATCTTGGTGCTAATCTCAAACATGTTTGCATAAACTCAAGTCTGTTTTAAAGAAATTGTGTTAAAGCTGTCAATAAGATAATTCACGGACAATTTTGCGACGTGTGAGATTCGTTTTAGACAACTATGCCAATGCGACTGGTTTACGTGGCACATGTGGCTTTGGAAAATGATACAGATGCAAAGGTTTACATCTTTTTAATTAAAGCAATCACATACCCACCACAGACTGACAGCACAGACCAGTAGACTTATACAAACAGTGAAAAGTTGTGCCGTTGGACAAAATATCAGCACTAAATAGACTATCAGAACACCCCTTGACCAAATGAATGGACTGGAACTGCTTAATAATAAAGTATATAATCTGACATTGTCAAAACTCTGCATAGCAGCCTCAACTTGAGCAAGTAAAGACGTGTTTTCAGTGAATGGTGACTGCATAAAACACAGAATAGAAGAGTAGAGCTATGGATCAGGCCATGTTTGATGCATAATGACCAGCCTGACCAGATCTGACAATGAATGAGGGACAGAAAAAGGATGAACAGCGATAAGTAATGGGGAAGATGTGTATAACACCAGAGGGATGAAAAAGGGTGAAAAACTGACATAAAATATGTGATGGGAACATTAAAGGGCTGTAAAAGAAATAATATGACTGTCAGGGAAAATGAATGACAATGGCTGAGAGAAGTGGAGTGGGAAGAGAGGGTCATATGAAAGAAATATAATAAATGAAGCACAAAGCCCTCTTATTTACAACCGAAGATCAAACTAACGCCCCTTTGGCAAGCTCTATGAAATTGTGCTGTCGTACAAACCTCCTTTATCATTACAGGCACTCTTAAACCATGAAACAGAGCCACAAATTGTGTGCAATTTAGGCAGAAACACAGACCATATTCATGCCACTGGTCACCCAGAAACTCCCTGTTCAACAGAGCAATGAAACATGATTTAGGGAGTATTGACAGTACAGAGAGTAACTAACAGAGAAGGCTGGAAGGAGAAAGAGGAGAAACAAACAGCAACATTCAGCTGAGGTAGAGCAGCTGGCAGAAACTGGAAAGCATATGGATAAGGACAAAATGAAAGAGTAAAAAAAAATACTGGCTGAAGAACAAAGTATATTTTTTCCTGCTGACTAATCACAGATGAGGGGGATTGGAGATGAGGGAAGCGGGAGGGAGCTGAGATAGAGGGCAAAAGGAGAAGGGTGGAGAGAGCTGGGGTGATAGGCTGAATGAAAGACAGAAAGAGAGGAAGGCCGGGATGGTGATAGAGAGGGATTAGTCTCGGCAAGTTCTGGATCCAGGGAAGAGGAACTCTGGCACAGCGGGTCAAGAGAAATGTGAATACGGATAGATTAAAAAACAGAACACTGAGCAGCTGAACTCACACGTGGGAAGAGGTGCGTGATGGCAGGGAAGCGTGAGAGAGAGTTAAAATAGAGAGAATTAGGAGCAAAACAAGAGCTAAAAGGACCTTAAAGGCAGAGTTAATAAAAAAATCTGAATTCTGTTTACTCTGTTTATTCAACCTCATGTTCCTTCAAACCTGTATGACTTTCTTTCTTCAAAATGAGATGATTTAAAAACGTTCATGCTGCTCTTTTACTGAAAAAGGGCTGTAAAGCTCCAAAAATGACAAAAATGCTTTAACAAATTATAATTATAATTCAGAAAAATAAAACTCTTGTGCTAAATCAAGTCTTTTGGAGCTCTATTACTGTATATGATATGTTTGTTTGTTTAAAGAGCAGACCAGAATTAAATCTTTATTCATTAATACATTTCACATTCCATGCAGCCTGACCCTGTAATTATATCTGGAAGAGGCATAATACGATCATAGAAATACTAGAATATGTTTTTTTTTTTTTTGTTGCTTGACAATGCCTGGTACCTATGAACACTACAATAACAAAAAATAGAGGTAAACAAATGTTCCTTTTTGAGTTAATTTTTCTAATAAAGATGCGATGAAAAGGAAGTAGCAACATATCTTTTATTCCATATTGTGACATACAGAATCTGAATGAAACGGATTATCATAAAGACAAAAAAGTAAAGCAGGAACTTGATTCTATGCATCAGTGGTTCATTGGATTTCTAGTTGTGGACATTACACCCAAATGAATGTGAGCTTGTAGAGGACTTTAAGAAAGAGGTGGGGTTTAAGCGGACTAAACGTGACCATGTCTGGGAAATCAAAATCTACTTATGAGACAACAAGCATCAAAGTTTGATTTCAACCATTAATTTCACTATGATTTCAATCTTTGACATGATCTTGCTCAGTCAATATTAAAGATATCAAGGTTACATTTTCACAGAATGTTCTTTACCTTATGAAGGATGATTTTATGCAGAAAATAGTAAATCACCAATAAATGACTTTAGCTGGGTTTTCACAGAGAGGGTCACAAATGATTAGAGAACTCTGAAGAGTAAAGTGTCATTTCACAAGAAGATCAAATTGACATTTTGACAACATTAAACGGTCAAAATAAAATTACAAGGTTAAATATATGCATGACTGATTTGTTCACAATGACATTTATAACATGCATTTACAAAATAGGCTGGATTTTTCGTTTAATACCAACTTATTTATACACTAATCATTTTGCATAAAATATGCTGTTGCATAGGTTTGGAGTCACGTAAGTAGATTTGTAAATTTTGAGTGCATTTTTCCCTCAAGGTCATAGTTAGATAGGACATGAAGGATGTCAGAGCACACAATGAACTGAGCATATCTCAATTAATCATCAGTAAAGGGGGAGAGATGAATCAAGACAAAGAAAGTGATTGATGCCCTCTGTAGGGCAAGAAGAAATCAGAGAGATAACAAGTACAAGATAACAGTATCTCTCCCCATCTCCTTCTCTTTCGTTATCCTCCCATGGGTCCTTCTCTCATTTACTCTGTCCAAGCGAACTTGCACTTTCGTATTTCTACTAAATTTGAATGAGCTTCAAGGTTTCGGTGCCTGTTGAGCGATTACTCAGTATCAAGGTTTCTGAAGTTTGATGTGGCACCTCAGGTTGCATCACATTGTGTAACGTTAGGTCTTTTTTTACAGACCAATCTTGCCTTGTCCTGTTATTTTGAGTTTGTTTGTCTTTCACTTTTGATCACTGAATGTGACCCAGTCAGGGTTGTGATTTTTTTCCACATGCTGTGGAAAAAAGCAATTAAATTGTATCAGCGAGGCATTTAACCACAGATCATATGAAAATGTGAAATACTTTAAATCTACATAAAACACATGTTAGATCAACAATATCTCCCTAAGTGTTGTCCTACTTGTCTAACAAGAGACAACAATTTCATATTTAACATGTAGCTGATTTGTGAGCTCCCAGGATGCATTGTAGCATGAATAAATTATGCGGTTACATTTATTGGATTAATGTGTTGCTGATTTACTTTGGTGTTCTTGCCATAATGTGGTTTACATGCATTTTACACAATGTGTTTGTTGATTCTCACCATTATACATATCATTTTTGACAGGAATGAAAATGAGGCTGTGAGGGATAGAATTCCAGTGCATTCAGTAGATTGTACTCTTGTTAAACAACATACCGATTGTTCAGATGATGAAGCATCATTCTTAACAAAATCTTTTAGTAAACAAAACTTTGTGGAAGTTACAGGATCTAGGACCTTTATGCAGTCCGTGCCTCAGTAAAGAATGCAAATCTATTCTTTACAGCCTTGTTTTCATCCGTGTTAAAATCAATATTGGCATCTAACCTGATTAAGGTCTATTGAGGTTTGCTTTGAGTTTGAGACCTTCACCTTGCAAGATTTTAAAGACTGCAGTACCGATTGCAGAGTTCACTTCATGTTAAAGAGAGAGTTCACCCAAAAAGGACATTTCTGTCATCATTCATTCAGCCTCATGTCGACCTCTATCGTTGCATTGACAAGAATTTATTGACAAAACAAAACAAAATATTTGCCATTTTCAGTGGTGAATGAATAAATTCAGGTCAATTTTTTTCTTAATCTGAACTTTATTATTTTACAGGGTTGAACCTTTCTAAAACAGCAATTATCTCACAATAAAATATAGATATTTCTAAAAGTCTCTGTGTGAGCTCTGATGAAAAACATTTTAAACCAGCTTAAGCTTTTTGGTCTCCCAGCTGTTGGCTAGTTTCAGACCACATTTGAGAACGAGCTGGTCAAGCAGGGAGACCGGCCTAAAATATATTTGATTTAGGCCTATGACTCTTGATCGGGCTGCTTCTGAGACCTGTATAGCCAATGAGAGTGAGCAAGCTTCACTAACCGGATTTCGCATGCTTCTATAGCTGAAACTTGGCCGCCATAACCATGCAACAAAATATCACTTTTATTCTCTTTTGGTTTACTCCCTGTAAAGCCTTTTCTTCAAAAATCTCAAATCTTAATTCTCAATATTAAAGAATAGCAGAGTCCACCCCATAGCTATAACGATAAAGGCATAGAGAAACAATATAGTTGGTTCAGAACTATTTTTTTCAGCTGATGAACGATAAAAAACAATTAACATTTTCCTGCTATAATGAGCTCAAGAATCTAAAGCAGCAGACAAGTGCGCGCTTACAGGCGATATCGTTCGCTGGTGTGGATGCTAATATCCTTATCTTTATAGTTATCTTTAAAGTTATAATTATTTGGTGTGATTGAGGCTTAAAACAAAACTCACTCAAGGAGAACTAAGTGACGATGTTGTCACATTTGATCTCGCGAGTCTCTGTGAAATCTCATCTGGCTTAGAAGACGATACTACAATCAGCAGGTGTAGTCTCACCTGTAGTGTGTATTCCGAGGATCATAACGATAAACGTTGATTGAAACTGTCATTGTCTGTGTCTCTGGTCTCCACCAGATTTAAAATCGTTAAGATTTAAAAACTGTCTAGTGTGTACCAGGTCTTACAGTAATTGTTACGTGCTTGGACAAACCTGTCAGTCATCAGCTCTTGTAGTTTATATTTATTCGCCAACCCCAATAGTCATATGTAGATAAAACCGACTGGTCTTTTCTGTCCGTCAAGACCTCCTGTGAGTTTTCAACTGGAAAATCCGAGTAGTACTTCCTCCATCCCTAAAATGGCTTTTCTCTCTTATCACTCTCTGTCATTTGCACACTCTCAGGTGTTCTGCCCTCTCTCTCTCTTTCACCCTCACTTTAATGTAGGACAAAGCATCTATATAGATAGATATTTTCAGTATCTCGGCCCCTAGGACATTATACTGGGAAACTTCCAAGGAACAGACCGCCCCACTTTTACACCATGAAACTGGAGCGGCCAATTTCTCTCTGATACATACACACAAACGCATACACAAACGCATAGTTACATACGTGCCTATTCACAGACCAGTGCTCTGTATGCAAGAGACTGTACAGGGTAGCACAGGAAATGACATGTGTGCACAATTATTCACGTCTGTCTCTTATGACCTCACAATATCTTGTGTGTCAGAGCGAATGTCAATCAAGCAACTAAGACACAAACTCTGCCCCTCAGAGAGTTTCGGTCCTCAGGGAGTTATTCTGCAATCTTCTCCACATAATGGAAGCAAGTCATTTTAATTCCCTCTCTCCATCAGCCATCTTTACACAGGAGCACATAAAACAATAAACGATGCACCATATTTCATGACGTGGGTAATAACAGTGACCTACTTCCGAAGATCTCTTTCCTGCCATTTTTCTTATTTTTGAAGTGTTGGGAATTTCCAATTATGTCACTGAATCGAATACTCATCATGACACGGGCACGTCAAAAGACATCATACAAGGTCACATTTGTAGAGAAGCATATTCCCACAGATGGGAAAAAAGATGCCAAAAACTCAAATCTCTGCTGTGTACTTTGTACGATTATGGTCTGGTTATATAACAGGAATCACATTAGAGAGCTGACAACAGCTGTACTTCCACATACACGCACCTTAGGGGAAGCTACAAATCAAACTCCCCCTCTGAGTCGACAACTCTCCACCATGGGGCTAATTAAGATCTCAGATCCCGCTCAGACTGTCATATCCAAAATGGCTGCAATTTCAAAAGACATTCAGAAAATATCACAAGATCTGTAAAATATCTCAGACAGAGAGGAGAATATAACTCACTCAACCACAGCGACCCTCTCTCTTTCTGAAATTTTTCACTTGAACCAGTAGACCAGGGTTATGTACCATTTACAACAGACAGATAGATAGACAGACGGACGGACGGACGGACGGACGACGAATAGCTGGATAGATAGATAGATAGATAGATAGATAGATAGATAGATAGATAGATAGATAGATAGATAGATAGATAGATAGATAGATAGATAGATAGATAGATAGATAGATAGATAGATAGATAGATAGATAGATAGATAGATAGATAGATGGATAGGCAGACGGACGGACCCATGGAGGGACGGATGGATGGATGGATGGACAGACGGAGAAGACGGATGGATGGATGGATGGATGGATGAGATGGGCAGACGGATGGATGGGCAGACGGACAGATGGATAGATGGATGGATGGATGGATGGATGGATGGACACTGGATGGATGGATGGATGGATGGATGGATGGATGGATGGACACTGGATGGATGGATGGATGGATGGATGGATGTATGTATGGATGGATGGATGGATGGACGGATGGACGGATGGATGGATGGATGGATGGATGGACGGATGGATGGATAGATATAATTATAAATAATAATGTATTATTTTAACATTAGTACTTTTACTCAGCAAGGATGCATTTAATTGATCAAAAGTAAAAGTAAAGACTTTTAACATTGTTACAAAATAGAATTCTGAAAAAAAATGAATTATGGTTTCTACAAAAAATATTAAGCAGCACAACTTTTTTCAAAATGTGTTAATACTAAGAAATATTTATTGAGCAGCAAATGAGCATATTAGAGTGATTTCTGAAGATCATGTGACACTGGAGACTGGATTAATTGCTGAAAAAGCAGCTTTGCATCACAGCAATAAATTACATTTTAAAATATATTGAAAATAGAGAACCATTATTGTAATAATATTTTGCAATATTACTGTTTAATTTATTTTTGATCAAATAATTACAAGAGACTTCTTACTGACCCCAAACGTTTGAATGGAAGTGAATATTAGATCACATTTAATAAATTCACTTTAGACACCAAGAGCAGAAGAACACTTATTTTGCCTGAATACATTAGCGTGTTCATTTACTGTGTGCAATTCTGAAACGTCCTTCTTTTGTCATTCAAATCCAAATTCCAATTCAACTTATGAACTGATAAGGAGCCAAATCTTTCATTCTGTACTGTACCCTGACAAAAAACACTGTTTTGAGTCAGAATCTGACTGACAATTTTGAATAAGCTCACACCCTTAAAAATACACTCATGTATGAGATTAGTAAAATTATGGCGTGTCAAGTGGATTGAAAAGAGGGAAGAAAGAGAGCTTGAAAAAATACGATTTCAAGGGCCACTAGTCTCATGAAACACCTCAGCATCGTGCCTTCATTAAAGCGGAGTGATTTCATATTCTATTCACACAATAACATTTCTGAGTTCAACATCAATCACCAATGACCTGTGGTTCTTTAAGGTGAGTGTGAGATTCTTACACAGAGCAGCGGCCCACATACAGAGTATTTATGAGCATGTTTCAAAGAGACGGAGGAGAGAATAAGTGAGCATCTATGGAAAGAGAGAAAGTGAGGGAGAGGGGAAAGGTCACCGTGTCTTGTCAACAACAGAAATGATGGCAAGCGACTTCCACCTTTGCTTAGCTCGCGTGTGACAGTGATGTTACTTTATGGCCTGTTCATCAACCAGCCAGTGGGCACATGACAGCCTTGTATTTCCTCTGGGCACAAACCTGGCTCAACGGACGCAGTGATAATGTCATAACAAGAAAACAGCTCTACTCCTGGCCACCTCTGAAAGGCCGAACAATGCCTCGCTAACCTGCCTTTTCTGGCTAGACTGATAAGAGCACAGGCATCTCGATGGGAAAGAGCTTGCTGAAATGTTCCTGAATGAAGGCACATAAAGAGGTTACACACATTAGAGTGGAACGCTGCAAGGGGAGAGTGTGTGGGCTCTGGGTTTGATGATTAAAAATGATTGGAGACACCATGCACGATGGCACAAACGCAGGACGGATCATCCCTATTAACGAGACATATTAATGTCATGCTGCTTTTAGTTTCTTTTATAATATTGCAGAAGATATAGAAGATAGTCCAGACTATAGACTTAAATGGACAGTTCAAAGCTCTGTATTCTAATGTTTTTATGATTAAATTTAACTAGTAAACTAACTAAGAATAGTTTTTGGTCATTTAAATCATACAAATTTGATAATATTTAATTACATTTGTGATGGAAATATTTGATTTTAGCTTAAACGTAATCTTAAAACTTGAAAATGAAAAATGTTGGCAACTAACAAATAAGTTTATTTTGAAGTCCTCGAATTATAAAAAAAGAAACCGAAAAAAAAAAGTTTCTATATAGAGGAAATCTAATAAATTCACAAAAGCATATAACAAAATTACGTAAACTCAAGCTAAAATGAGAACTTACAATTAAAAGTTAATTCAAAATATTAATTAGTATATAAATAATACAAAAATAACACTAGCTGTTCCAAACCTGTATGACTTTCTTTCTTCTGTGGATCACAAAACAAAAGACTTTAATAGAAAATGTCTTTGTGCATATAATGAAAGTCAGTGGGTTCCAATGTTGTTTGTACCACATTGACTTTCACTGTATAGACAACACATCAAAATACCTTCCATTTTAAATCATGCCAGTTTGCAACAACTTAAGGATAATCAAATGATTACAATTTTTATTTTGGGGTGAACTATCCCTTTAATAACATCTAGATTCCAACTCTAGTCCAATCAATAGTCCAAATGTGTCTCATGAATATGTAATGATTTAGACAAGTGTGAGAGGTGCCATGCATAAATATCTTAGGTTTCTATTTGGCTTTTAGCAAAGCAAACAGACAAAATGGCTGCATTACAGTTACTTGTTAAATGACACGATGTTACACAATCAAACTACCTCCTCTTATTTGTCAATAAACTCTCCTGGCCTTTCTTTTTCTTGCCTGTAAGTCTGAAAAGACACCCCAAACGAACTTTAACAGAACAGGACGCTTTGGATCTGTGCGGTTCACAAAGGCTTCACTGACTCAGCTGTTGTGGTCAGTGTGTAGGTTTTCTAAACTAATGCACTGAGGCTTGTGTTAAAAACAGAGCTAATGGACACAGACTATACAACTAGGAAGAACTTAATAAATCCTACGTAAGCTATCATAAAAGCTAACAAAAGGATCAGACACCTCATATGCCCACAATAAATCAACACGTATAAAATGGTTTTCCTATTCTAGGGGATTACAAATTAAAGCTCAGACAGCTTTATCCAAAAGAAAAAAAAGTCAATTGAAAAAAATACTAGTCTTGACAGTCTGAGATAAATCAAAGAGAAAAATAAATCTCAGAAAAGAAAAAACAAGTGGAATCAACCTCAAAATCCTTGACACGCACAAACTGCTGCATTATTGAAGTGTTCCCGTAAATCCCTTTAACGCTAGCTGAAGATGTGGTCTCTATCATTTTCCATTAATACTGATATTTTAATCATTTCTGTGCACTAGCTCTTTAAACTGAGGAGATACATCTATTATTATTTGATCTTGAGTTGGAGCATTTGATTTACAAATAAATGTGTTTTAGAGTATTAAAACGAAACTCCTCTCAGCCAACAATTGGTTCGCAAGGAAAACACCACTGGTACAACTGAGTCCAAACTGATTTTCCTGCAAACTAAACCTACACAAAAATATGATGACATACTTGGGTAAATAATATCTGTATTAACATGTCAAACAAGGCTGGTTTACTGTGTTTGAGACAGTGCTGTGTGTCATCACCGTGGCCTGAGGGCTTCTTCCAACCGATGGTGTTTGACAGAATTGCAACGGTTCAGGCTGTGGTTTCCTGACAGTCCTCACTTCTGTTTAGCCACGGCTCATCGGGTGCAAGCCAAACTGACTTGGCATTTTGTGACGGACATATTTTGCGATGATACAGCCGTCAGAGGGCTTTGAATGGGCAAACACAGGATTAAAATGTCTCTGTGTGTTTGTTTCAGAGAGATGGCTGAGAGGGTCCGACAACATGTTCTCTCTCCCTCTGGGAAAAAGTGCAAATTCACACACGCACTCCAGATGTCAGAATTCAATTCCACAAACACAGGTCAAACAGCGCAGTGATATGTTAATGGAAAAAATGGAAAAGATTATTCACAACTTTTCCCACACAAAATAAAACAAAGATTATTGAAGTATGTTTTATAATAAAATACTATTTCAGTCTTTTTACTTAAAAATGTCACGTTTAATTCAACATGTTACTTGCTTTCTTTGTAGTTAATTGAATTTTACTAGTAGTTTCTGAGTGAAAAAACTATTTTGTCATGTCTCACCTTAGAAGTACTGACATTGTTGACTGCATCATACAACAACATGTGAGCCTAGACCACAAAACCAGTCATCATAAGGGTCAATTTTTAGATATTGATATGTATACATCATATGAAAGCTGAATAAATAATATTTCCATTGATGTATGTTTTGTTAGGATTGGACAATATTTGGAAGATCTGGAATCTGAGGGTGCAAAAAATAAAAATATTGAGAAGATCGCCTTTAAAGTTCTCCAAATGAAGTTCTTAGCAATGCATATTACTAATCAAAAATTTGGTTTTAATATATTTACAGTAGGACATTTACAAAATATATTCATGGAACATGACTTAATATCCTAATGATTTTTGGCATAAAAGATAAATCGATAATTTTGACCCATACAGTGTATTTTTGGCTATTACTACAAATACACCCCAGCGACTTAAGACTTGTGGTTCAGGGTCACAAATAATACAACATTTTTATAACTTTGACATTAATCGAATAATCAAATAAATACTCCATTCCTTGTAGAAAATTTATATTAACTCTTTTTACCAACCAAATACTTAATATTAGACATGTTTACCATCCCTGATAGAGCATGATTTCCCCACATTACAAAACACTTTACCAATGCTTAAACTTGTAACATTGCTTAAACTGTACTTAATTTACTTTAATATTTTTATTTATAAAATAAGAATTTAATATAAATATTTACAACTTAATTTTGGTGTTAATTAGGCTACTATAAAATTACAGATTACAAAAATTGCAGAAATCACGTTGGATATAAACATGTACATTTAATTTCAATTATAAAATGAAAAGAAAATAACTGAATTAAATATTTAAGCAGCATTCTTCACTGAACATGTGTTGAAAATGCCCTATTTTGTAGGAAAGCATACCTTGACACACATGCTCTGACCCGTTGAGCCACCCATCAACAGATCTATACAAACTGCTGTCACTTTCTAATATCAAAGGCTCCACACCAACCAGTGACCAGTCTTCCTCACAGGGATTTGACAGATTGAGTTGCAGTATCAAAACTTTAACCATCAATTTAATACCACCCCATATTGTAAACTGACAATATGAATTACAAAATTGCAGAAATCACGTTTGGATATAAACATGTACATTTATTCCTCAATTATAAAATGTATTTACCAGAAAATAACTTGAATTAAATATTTAAGCAGCACATGTCTTCACTGAACATGTGTTGAAAATGTCATTTTGTGAAAGCATACCTTGAATATCATGTATTCTGAGTTCCTCCATCAAACAGATCTAATAAAACTGCTGTCACTTCACAATATTAATAAAGTATCAAAGTGGCACATTAAGGTATAATCAGATATTACATATATATGCTGGATGCCATGGACCCGTTGAGCCACCCATCCAACAGATCTATACAAACTGCTGTCACTTTCTAATATCAAAGGCTCCACACCAACCAGTGACCAGTCTTCCTCACAGGGATTTGACAGATTGA
Source organism: Gymnocypris eckloni scoliostomus (assembly GCA_027564155.1). Taxonomy (NCBI): domain Eukaryota; kingdom Metazoa; phylum Chordata; class Actinopteri; order Cypriniformes; family Cyprinidae; genus Gymnocypris; species Gymnocypris eckloni. The sequence continues at coordinate 30,343,040 of CM050415.1, read as the reverse complement.
GTTGCAGTATCAAAACTTTAACCATCAATTTAAAACCACCCCATATTGTAAACTGACAATATGAATGACAGAAAGGACATGTCAGCTATTATACAAGCATCTACGGTGTACTCTTCAGTGTATTTTATTTGTACCCTCCGTTGCTTATTCCTCTATTTAATTGCACCAAATGCACTTTATTTACCATAATTAAAAAAATATATATTTTTTTTTTTGTCACCTTTCATTTTTTTTGCAGCACTGTCTGAGCATAAAATACTGTGCAGAAGTGTCATATTAGGTAAATCATAGCGACTTGACATTTAGAAGGCAATGTCAATATCACACGTGGTGCTGATGTCACTGGTTTCAGAGCGCTCTTCCTGAGAAAACGAAGCTGCTTGGTATTTAAAGGAGTTCTGTGGGAAGCTTTCTAACCACCTTCACCGCAATCAATAATAAATATTCCTGCCAGCCCTCAAAATGATATAACCACCATAAAATATCAGTGGCACATTAAAGGTATAATCTGAAAGAAGTTCTGGCACACTCTCTTGGTCAGATTCCCACTGTATTATATATGCTGGATGCCATGGAACAATGAAAAGTCACTTTATATTCTTTTTCTTTTCTTTGCCATGCTAAATAACATTTATGGTTCCTCAAAGAACTTTAAGTGCATGAACAGTTTTGAAAAGAACCACTTTTTTTCTGAGTGGGAAGAACATTTTAATCATCCGGAGCACCTTTTTTCCACTTTTGTGGATTGTAAAAGTTCTATGGATGTTAAAGGTTCTACATGGAACATAAATGCCAATAACGAATCTTTACTAGTACCTGAGCAAATCAAACCCTTCATTCCACAATTTCTCACTGTATTCAAAATCATTAGCTTAGCATCTATACATAATTAGTTAAACATAAAGAGAGATGAGAGTGGCTTTTATCTCAACTACATGTTTTTACATGCATTAATCTTTATTCATTAACATACACGAACTACTGCCTCTAAAAGCTTCTGCCTTTGATAGTTAATGACAGCGACCTTGATATTCTCATTACTTTTAGTGGAAAGTTTCAGATGGAAAACAGAGAGAAGAGCATCAAGAAGCTAAAGCTTAAATTTGACTTTGTGTGTTCAAGTTGTGGATGAAAGGGCAAAACCAACACAATCGTCTTTATATTGTTCTAATCTATTCTATATAGGCCAATCAATATGGCAACACTTCAAACAGCACTTCTCTTCCCCCTCCCTCTCCTCCAGGGCCCTCGTGTGCACGCTTCACCTCCTTATTGTGTTTGCATTTTAAATTATTCAAAGCAATAAAAAGAACAGAAAAGACACAGCATTCCTCCAGCTTCCCCAAGACTCCCAATCCACAGCTGTCACACAAATCTGCACATTAAGCTCGAGGAAACATAGGGATGTGTGCTCTCAGGACAATGCTAAATGATGCGTATGACTGAAATGATAAAGTGCCTTTAGATTACATCTAAAGAGATGCATGAGGAAACATCTGCAGCCTATGTTAAAAATTTCTAAAGAATGGCAAGCATAATAATTTTTAATTTAAAGAGTAATTACACTGCAAGCAGGCTTGCGATTTGGCGTCTCATATGGAGGAGGTGCAGTTTGTCTGACTGTATTGTGAACATATTTAGTGTAACTTAATAAATCAAATTATCGATTCTGTAAAATCACTTTCTAGTAATCTCTTTTGATGGAGACACAACGCGAGTGATGCTCGTTCTTGGCTCTAATCTCTAAGAGTGTGATCAATTAGTCAATGTTCCGTGGCTGATTTGAAAATAAAGCAATAATGCGTTTGAGGGATGTGAATGAAATCAATCCTGTCTAGTGTGAAGGCTTTCTGCTTTCAAATGTTAATGTGATGATTATGGCCATCATTATGTAGTCTTCTTTCGTAATTACCGAAGCTCTGGAGAACCTGCGCCCTGTATGACATAAGAGCGGTCACCTGGACAGAGTCTGAAGAGCCAACATCACTGACCTTATGTTGAAAGGAAGCCAGAAGTAAGTCTGAAGCCTTCGTAATAAGGGAAAAATCCATTGTGTTTATGAGAAAAGCTTAAATAAATATATTGAGTTAAATAAAAGTTCTCAATCTAAATCAGCGAGAGCCACTTACAATAGATGTGAATGGGGGCCAATGTGTAATCGTTAAAATCTATTTATTTTTGAATGCGTTAACATGATTTTAGTATACAATATTACTTAAAACCCTTTTCTGCCAAGTGCTGTCAATCATGGTTATGCACAACAAACTTCAATATATTGTGTAAAATAAGTCTAGTGATCTGGTTCAGGTGCTTTGTATGTGCTTCGTTAAATATGGAACCGTTTTACTCAAGATGCTTTCAAAGGAGCTACCACAGATGAGCGTAAGCTCTGTCCATCAAGTATGCAGAGTGATATCTGAACTTTTTTTTTCAGACATTAAAAGCGGAAGCAATGAGACCACTTTTCTGGTTTGGTCATGTAGCATATGCCCCATTGACCTCATATTGAACCTCAAAATATTAATTTAACTGTTTGGACAGATCTTCAGACATGAGTAAGGAAGAGATGTTTTCAGCTAAATGGAGCACTGAAAGTTGCAAGTTTATGTTTGTTTGTGTGCGTCAAAGTCTGCCAGTGTACATGCACGTCTCTAGGACCTTACCGCCCGCTATTTCTGCAGCTGTTAGTCACGGCAATTGGCGTCCACTCACACGCCGGCCTCGCAGGCAAGCAGGCGGGCGGCTGGGTAGTTAGGGAGGTTCTGTCATATATCATTCCCCATTCACAGCACCACCACCCTCCACTGTTTCTATAAATACAACCAGCAGCGCCTCCATTATTAATGCACACAGCCACTCCAGCCAATCACGCCAATCTATCCTGAATCCATCATCACAAGCTGAACGGCACAACCTCCAGATGCCTGCCTGCCTAACTGACCCACCCACAGCTTTCTGAATAAGTCCTGCAGCTTCGCACAGGCTGTAGAAGAGGATCAAACCAGGATCCTGGTGTGGATGAGGGGCTGGCTCATTCACCATAATCTCTTATAAATGGGATGAACGGATGACCGAGCACATAGTGAGGGCGATATAACTACTCTGACACACCTGAGGGCACACATGAGAGCGTATTACAGTAATTCCTATCTTTTTGACCTCTTTTTAGGAAATATTATGCTTTTATCTGGTCTCTTTAGATGAAAATCTCAATGTGTTTGATTGCAGCACAAAACATTACAACAATAAGAACAACAAAGGATGATGAGTAAAGAAATGTGAGTAACTGCATAAATGCCAAAATGACTGCTTAAAAATCTTTGACCTGAGTCCTGAAACCATTTAAAGGCACTAGGGTTTGCAATTTCAGAATCTTTTGAAGTGTTTGAAGTGTAAAAAGTGATTAGGACCCTGACTCTGAGCAGTTTGCAGTAATATTATTGTAATATTAATACTGAATTTGTCTGAGGTGATTTTCAGTACAACTGATGATAACTAAGACGCAAGGCTACGGCAGTTGCATTTGAATTAAACAAGAGAGCAATGAGATACGAGAGACATCAAAGTATTGCCGGTTTCACTTACGCAGGTGAGCGGTGAATAGATAATGGCAAATAATACGGAACACCTGACAGATATTTGTTGTGATTGACCAAATATTCCAGAGAGCTCTTTACAGTCACTTTATTGTAACTGATTGTTGACAACAATGTGATAAACATAATAAATCTGCAGATACAACAGGTAAGTCACTGCCTTGTGTTCATAAAAAGCTGTGTAAAATATCACTCAAAACTAGTGTTTGTTAAAACTTGATGCAAGTGCACAGATGGGCTCTTGTCTTCTTATAATTTATGCTGTCACATATTGCTCATCTCTTCAGGCTAATAGCTAAAGGCTTGAACAAGCACCTGTTTCAGTGAAAGAAGAACTGTTCTGAATTGTTTGAGTTTTTCTCTCCTCAAATGCTGAAAAAAAAGAACCCCACAAGCCAACACTAGAGATCTATCCTTGTATTCTTGGTTTAAAACACATATCATCCGTGTTCCCAAGGTCCTGGGAAACCTGAACATTTTGAAAAAAGTGCCATTTTGAGGTCATTGAAAATCTTCTAGAGTAAATATACATGTTTCAGCCCTGTATCAAGTCCAGTGACTTCCAAAACACATATACAAAACTTGTTTGATGAAGCCAAACGCATGATGATACTAAAAATACAACGTTCTGAGCCTATACAGAAATATCTGTTATGCATTTCAAGGGATAGTTCACAAAAATGTCAATTCTGTCATCATTTACTCGCCTTCCACTAGTTTAAAACTGTATGAGTTTCTTTCTTCTGCTGAACACAAAAGAAGATACTTTGAAGAATGTTGGAAACCAAACATAGCCAAACATAGTTGATAGCCATTGATTTCCATAGTATTTTTTTCTATACTGTGGAAGTCAATGGCTACCGTCAACTGTTTGGTTTCCAACATTCTTCAAAGTATCTTCTTTTAAATATAAAACAACTTAAAGGTGAGTAAATGATGACAGAGTTTATGGTTTTGGGTGACCTATCCTTTTAAGTTCCCAGAAAATGTTAAAAACAAACAAACAAAAATCAGAGGTAAAATTCTAAATAAACATTCACAACTGTAACTAATTACACAAAATAATTATATAATTATATACATTTCCATGTCAACTCACGGTGCTACATTAACCTATAAAAGGACATGACTGACTGGAAGGACAGCTTTAAAAGCCTATTGATCTAGTTGTTGACTTGAGCTGACACTGCCACCGCAGATAAGCTGATGGTTGATTGATGGTCTGTGTGCGGCTGACACTGATAAACTGAGTCAAACCCGTCAGCATATGAGGAGGTACATTTGCAAATTTGGCATAGCTGCTGCAATAGACATCTAGCTCTGTGAGCTGAAGTATGTGGCCATTAGACCTGCAATAGATGAGTGGAGACTGAAGGATAGCAGCTATTCATCAACCAATGCAGTGGATCACACACTGAGTTAATCTGTTCGGCGCAACTCTAAAACACGCTCCTAATAAACAAACCGGATAGCGTCATTTGCCTTAATGGAATTCAGTCTTCCAGGATCTGCAGGGGTGAGCCATTGCCATTTTTGCACACTGATATTCTCATCAGAAGCTGTCGGCTGTGTTATACAACTCCAGAAAAGCAAGTGTGGCTGGATTACTACAGGTTTTGTGTGCAACTATATTGTTCTGCAAACAATGTCATTTTATGAAGAAGTATTCATGAGTAGTGGATTGTCTCCCATCTTCATTAAGCAGGTCTCAGCAGCATAATCCCTCTGAATGAAGATGAGCACTTCTTAGCCACACACCAACATACTGTAGCTCATTCTTCAATACAGTTTTGATCAGCTAGCACAAAAAGAACAGCTAGCACAAAAAGTTAAACATATTTATCTATTTGCCTGACATGGTTCACTGATGAGACTGAATGATATTTACACATACTGAGAAGGGTGTATGGTGAAATATTTGCACATTTAAAAGTCTTTAGAGGACGCTAATGTCAATTAAAAATCAGTCAGTGATTGTATGTTTATACAGCAGTGGTTCTCAACCTTTTTGACTCGAGGTTTTCAATTTTTCATAACTATATTAGAAGATCCAACTCTCAGTTTCTGTAAATTACATTTAGGATTCCAAGTGTTTTAAGAGCAGAATGTCTTCAAGGCTTCCACTTTTTTAAATTAATTTTACAGTGTTTCATGATTTACTTGATAAGGATTAGGGTTTAAAAAAAATTCTGCCAAATAAAATATTTTAGAGCTTGGAATAACTATAAAATGTAAATTCATTATAAAATAAGTTTTAAGATGTTATTAATTTCATGACTTTTCTAAGACTAGAAATCAGAGTTTTAAAAAAGGCTAACTTATATTTCCCAGACAATGGGAGCCCGGTTCTTTAAAGAAAAAGTTTGTTAAATGAGTGAAAAAAACATCTTGATTTTTAGTAGTGGACATCATACAGAGCAGGGGCTTTCAAACTTTTTGATGACAAAAGCCAAAATATAATGTCATAAAATTTGATTAAGTAATTAAAAAAAACATTTAAAAAAAATTCTAAGTTTATTTTATTTGGTTTGTTTATTCTTATTTTTTCTACTACTACTATACTAATATTATTTATTCATGCATGTATGTATGCATGTATATAGTGATTGATTGATTGATTGATTGATTGATTGATGAAATCAATAAAATACAGTACAAACACGTTCTTGCTTTAGCCCAAGTCCCTAATTCAGAATTTTATGGTTTGGTTTAGCAGGAAATTTCATGCATCCATCATTCAACTTATTCTAATTCACAATTTGAATATTTTCCGTACATGCATGTCTTGTAGGACATTCATACTTAAGTGACTCTTGTTGTAAAATATTTGCTTATACACAGAAATACATAAGAAATATGTTTGCACAACTATATGCTGGTCGATTTTTATTTTTAATCATAAAACAATGGCTGTCAATAAAATGTATTGTAATATTCTACGGACACACCCTAGCGGACCTCAGTTTGAAAACCCCCGATAAAGACTATTACATACTGTATACTCCTAAGAGTCATCTTACTGAACCTGAACATCAACACTTAATAAATGTGCATAAGCAGCGAAACGGTCCATAGAAAAGTCAATATGGGGCATAAAGCACTGCCACGGCAGTTTAAAACTGCTGTTCTGGGCCAACCAGCTCACCACCACTGCTTCTGAGTCTAAAAATAGCTGTACTTTGATGATGCACTGGTGACTGCTGGGAAAATTCATGCTCCACTCCCCCTCTTTTGCTGCATCCTTCTTTCCCTCTCAATGGTACAATTAGCACTAATACACTGGGATCCAGTCCACAGAAGTGCAGGAGACCACGGCCAATCGCTCGGATCAATTGGCAGGAATGTGCGTATCCTCAGCAGTGAGCAGGAAGAAAGGGGAACGCCAGCATGCAACTGCATTATTGCAACCATATTTCTCTTGCATTTTTGCAGTGAAGCAACAGGGGAAAATATAGAATGAGTGACTGAAAGAAAAAGAGAGTGAAGCTGTCCTCTGAGATTCAACAAAGGGATTCTGTTCTACTTATGTGCATACATACGCTCAACCACTGCTGTGAGAAACACCCCAATGCCCTGTGCTCACACCGATGCCGACACCATCTCACGCTGACTCAGCTCGAGTTTCCAAAGTGCTAGACCAATCTCAGCAGCAGGACTTGTGTTTGGGTCATTCATCAGTCACATGGGGGAATAGCTCTGTCAGTGCAAGGGGGCTTTGGCACAACACTCCAGTTCTGCCAAAGCCAGATACGACAAGAGGGCATAACACCTGTCCCTATATAACACTCCAGCAACTAAAACTATTGATCAACATCAACCTACTCTCCTGAAAAGACCTGCCTAGAATAACATTGCCTTGGTTAGGTGCTGATCTAGCTGGTGGACCAGTAATGTCATGCTATTTACATGCAATTAACACCAGCAAAGCAGCATCCAATTCTAAGAAATAGAAATTAAAGTTGTAAGATAATTTTGTTACATTTACACCATAACCAGAATTACTATATTCCACATAAATTCTGATTATTTATTTGAAGGGATAGCTCATCCCCCAAAAAATGCATATTCTGTCATAATTTGTTCATTCTTGTGCCGTTTTAAACCCTTTACTTCTTCTGCAGAACAGGTTCCAAACACCACTGGATCCTATTGAATTTCATTTATGAACAAAAAATAAAATCACAGAAGAAACAAAGCCATGCTGGTTTATGCCATGACATGGCATGAGGTTGAGTACATATCAAGGACAATTATCGGAGTTGCATGTTTGCAAAAACATTTTTTTTTTCAATTTTGGTGGCAGTGGATCTCCTCTGTCCTTGAGCCTCGCAGGTGTCATGACAATCAGTGTGCACTTTTCGCAGTACATCCTGTATGTGACAAAATGTGCCAGAGGAAAACCACTTGTCCACGGCACAAAAAAAAAAGTTTCTATTGTAAAAAAAAAGCATATGTAAGCCAAGCAAAGTGCTTCTACTTTGGTGAAGAAAGTGGTGAGAAAAACAAATATAAAGTTTTTTTTAAAAGCAATGCAACTTTGTCATCCATTAGTTTTATAAGTAACTTCCCCCAACACTAGTCATCAGCCCAAACGCCAAAGAGAGAGAAACTCAGGGCAAAATAGGGAGAAACAGATGGAAAGAGGAAAAGAGGAGAGAGTGAGTTTGGGGAGGGTGAGAGAGAAAGGACAGAGCTGAAGTAGGCCAGAGCGCAAGGGAGACCGTCTGTCCCAGATCAGTCCTTTACCGCGAGCAGAATGAGAGAAGGAGAAAAAACGTGAGCGGAAGTGCGTAAAACGACTGGGCTAAATCCTGAAAGCTTGAACTATCCCCCTCAAGAGCCTACAAAATAAATATTAGAGGAGGGAGAGATTCACCACCTTCAATTGTTGGGCAAACAAACCGAGCGAGAGAAAAGGAGGAGAGGGCAAGAAAACCCTACTGACTGTACAGGGGACGGAGAAGTAAAGTGCACAAAGAGTGGACGAGGAGGAGGGGAAGTGGTCGGGAACAGCGAAGAAGTCAGGATGGAACTGAGAACAAACATAACCTGATAGGAGTTGAGTAAAATAAACAGGAATGAAACAGTGAACACCATATCAGGCCTCCACGCTGGCCTCATTTACACGGATCGATTGGTATCGATCCATGCTGGCCAGGTAGCGCCCACTGCCTCGATTCATTAGCTTTGACAGGCAAATGTGTTATTGGAAAATTCCCAGGATGGAAATCTTTCTTGAATGCCACAATTGTATCTACTTATTTCAAAGGACAATGTGAGAAGAACATCAGATTATATTGATCACAATTGTTCTGTGTGGTAGTTGTCCAGTAGATTAGAGTTGTGAGTGTGTGATCATTTATCTAAGCCTGCTGAAATGGTGTGAGCCGTTACTATGTTGACTGTTGAGATGAGAACATTTACTGCTATGAGTGTGAAGATGCGTTGTAGGAGATCCTCCTGCTAAGCATAATGAGAGAGAAGTGTTTGAACTACAAAGAGAGCAGCGGTACTCTCACATACCAGCACCGTCTCTCAATGAAAACGTGGAAGTGGCAATAAACACAAATATTAAATAACTGGAAAGAAATACTAGGGAGGGGTCTGGGTGGTTGATGCTAATCTTGCATACCTGCAGTACTAGTTGTCCTTTTGTTCAGCATAGATGCATTAAATTGATGAAAAGTGACAGTAAAGACTTTTACAATGTTTTTTAAGCTTCCATTCATCAAAACATCCTGAAAAATAGGTGCAATGGTTTCCACAAAAATATTAAAGGGATAGCCCACCCAAAATGAAAATGAATTACTCACCCTCATGTCGCTCCAAACCTGTAAGACATCTGTTCATCTTCAGAACACAAGTTAAAATATGTTTGATGAAATCCGAGAGATGAAGGTCTTACGAGTTAGGAACAACATGAGAGTAATTAATGACAGAATTTTCTTTTTTGGGTACTATCTCATTTTGAAACTATCCCTTTAAGCAGCACTTCTGTTTTCAAGGCTGATATGAGCAGTTTTTTTGAGCAGCAAATTAAATTGATTTCTGAAGGATCATATGACAATGAAGACTGAACTAATGACTGCTGAGGATTCATCTCATGACTAAGTATATAATATCACAATAAATATTTGGTTTTGCACACCCCTACTCTGGACACATCCATGTGTATGCATGATATGCATGGGGCAATGCAAATGAGAGGAGAGGCTGGGTTTTCCAGAGCATTGAGTGGAAGGGTGTCAGTGACCTTCTAGTTTCCCACTTTATCAATGGCCCGTTCAATGTGGCTAATTTGAACTCTCTTTGTGTGCCTTTGTCTAATTATCCACCCTGTCATCCTATCTCATATCCCCCGTGTAAACACACTCACACTACACCGGAGAGAAGCCAGAGAGAGTGGGAAAAGAGAGCGGGTGACAGTTGTGACAGCGTGTGACTGAGGAAGAAATGTTTTATTACATGTTGGCAACACCATTCTGCCCTAATATCTGTGCCAGGAAAACATATCTCATATCTCAAGTAATTGCTTCTCTTATCCTATTAGCAATTTTTTATATATAATTTATTTTTATGCATAAATGTAACAACATTTTGTTTGGGAGGAAATAAACTCCCTTCTTGTCTATACAACTCTATATTTTCCCTCAATTTTTTTCTACTGCAAAAAACATTTTCTTAATCAGTATGCTTGTTACTAGAAAATTGTTATTTTGAGTTGTAAGAACAGTAACCAAATGTGAATTATGCTTCAATGACTAAAGCTTAGTAAAAACAAGCAAGCTCATTCTCTGAAAACAAGTCTTATTAGTTTTAAGAAAATTCTATTATTTGACTGGGAAATATTTATTTATTTAGCAATTATTCCAAATATTGTCTTTATTCTCATGTTCTTCATTTTTAACAGCTGGTAGAGGTAATTGGCCACAGATCTTCATTTCTCTTTGGCTTCATTATTTATTTTTCCCTCCCCCATGTTGTTTCTCTCTCTCTCTCTCTCTCTCGCTCTCTCTCTTTTCTCTCTCTCTCTCTCTCAATAACTGGCTAGAAATAAATATATCATGTAATTATGGGTGACTGCAGCAAAGACCTGCAACAATTTCCCTCTTCTGAGCAGACAATGTATCAGAGGAGGATATACGCGGAAAACAAAGGCTTCTAATAATAGATTCAGCAGATAATGGCAGGGGACAGTCCCAAACCAAATCAATACACATGTGTAGCAGCACATGCAGACTCAAGATCTCTTGAGTGCACAGGAGAGAATGTTTGCTTGGATCACTTGTGTGCCACTTCTAGCCTGTGAGGTGAAGAGTTGGCTGTCTTGTTAAGGGGCATTCAGTGGGTTGTCTGAGCAGAAGTGTGTCTGTGGGTGGAGAAGAATCTGTAGCGAATGGTGTGATTATGAGAATAACCTGAAAAGTACCTAGCCTACTTATATTCATAACTTTTTATAATAAATATAAATCTAGGATAAGTGGCAAGTACAAGATAAACATAATATAATAATAAAAAAATATATGGAAAGCAAAAGAAGACATTTTAAAGACTATGTTTCTACGTTCACATGGAAATACATTTAATGGATACGGAAGCTTTTAATCTTTAAGAAAAACACACAAAAATAAAAGGGGTCCATATCATTGTCAGAGGTGCAATATTCTGCATCATCTGATAGATCTGTGTGACAAAAAAAATTAAGAACTTAAGTTGTTATTCACTAAAAATATTGACATTTGCTCTAGCTCTTCTTGGCGTGTTTGTGGATTTGTGATCACATGAAGTCAGATCTTTTTTATTGAATCAGTTGATGTGCTTCATAAAACCCTGCAGTATTGATTTATGAACAAAGATCATCATTAAATAATAACCTAAATTTCGGTCTGTACTAACAAAGCTTGTGCATGGGTTCATAAGACTTGGAATATAGTGCACTAGCCGTATGGACCACATTCAATGGTGCTTTTTGAATCTTCAGTTCACTGTAATTGCATGGAAAGAGTGGCCGGTATAATATTCAATATTGCACCCTTGGTGCTCCACAGAATAAACAGTCATAAAAATTTGAAATGACATAAGAGTGAATAACTGATTGCAGATCAGTCCGTTAGCACTGCTCAGTGAGTAAGTCTGCATGCATGCCAATGTATGTGGGTGGGTGTGTTTGAGGGAGTGACAGGATACTGCATATCAGGCTTCTCTCTTTAAAATACAGAGGAGAAAAACATATTATACTCTGCACAAGGTACTAATTTGTATCATTTGCTTGTCATTATGATGATCTTTTGAGCCAAGCTCTTTCTCTCACAGCAATGCACATATATATCCAGAAAAACCTATCACCTGCTGATGCAGTATTCAACTATTCTTTCTGTGCTTCATGCACCTCCTGTTTTAACCGAACCTCTGTCTCTTTAATGGAAGATCCGATTCTCACGCTGCTGCAGCCAAACTACAGATAACAAGCAACACCAGCCCAGTCTGATAACTGATAACCTCACATCATTCACTCTGTACAATAGACAGCACATGCCCGGGTTGCCTGTTTCTCAATAGCTCGTATTTGCAGATCTGAATGACTCAACTTTGAATGGCAAACCACCAGCCAACATCTACACTCATAACCCCTATCGGGATCCATTCATCGCTCATCCTCCGCACATTTTCACCAGCATCCCATTACATGCATCCCCTGGCACAGGCGTAAAGAGAAAGAAGCCCCACTTACTGTCTTGCTCTAGTTGCCTCTATTTGTAGATCCCTCCTTTGTAAATGGAGAGAATGACAGCAGTTATAAAAGAAGGGGGAAATCCAGCAGCTGGTAAAAAAAAAAAACACGGGGAAAAATACAACAATGACAAAAAAAGGAGGGGAGAGAGAGAAGGCAGATAAAACAAAAAGAGAAAGAAAAATGAAATGGAGGAAAATAAATCACCGCGGCAACAATTAGGCCTTTGGAAATTACATTTTAGAGCATGTCCTGCAAGCCGGTGAGCGCTGAGAGCCAATGCATATCCTCAGCGGGCAGACACCGTTCCAGTGGCCGCGCAATAGTAACACTTCTATTTCCTCTGTTCTGACAATCAATCGCACCCTCTCTCTCTCCCTCCTCCCTCCTTTTCTCCCTGCCACGTTCAAACAGCCTCGGTCGCTCGTTCTCTTTCAGCTGGTTGGTTGGCTTCGTTCCTCTCTCATCCTCTTGTTTCCCTCCCCCCATACCTGCTTCTCTCTCTCTCTCTCAATCGCTTTTGCCCCTCCCCCTCTCCTCCACCGTCTTCTCCATCCAAACCTAGATACAAGGCAGACCCCTCCTTCCCGCTCTCCTTCTCTCCAGCTTTCTTTGATGTTATGAGGAGTTCTAGACTTTTGGCTGAGGACAAGGAGGAGATGTCTTAGACTATGGCGGTTTCTAAGGATGCCATGAAAGAAGTAGAGAGAATAAATGAAAAATACATCAGGCTACACATTCTGTGCAAAGCAATAATGCGAACTCGGGCTAAATTCATTACAAGGAAACAAAAGAAAGCAATTCGCTGCATGAGGCGAAGACTACTGAGGAAGACGCTGTAATAGCGGATTCATGAGCGAGCACACCTTTAGATGCCATCCGCTGAAGAAATGTTGGCTCTGCAGTAAAGGCCAACTGTGTTAAAACATGAATCGAGAACAGAAAATACACATGTAAGAGGAGGAGTGAACCACTTATTAGCTAGGGAAAAGAAAGAGGGAGAAAAATGGAGGAAAAAGAAAGTAAGAGGAAAAAGGGTACAAAAGCTATCATTGAGGCAGTTTCTTTTTAAAGTGACCGTGGACCAATATGGACCATTTAGGTACAAAAGTGTAAAAGTAAAGTTTTGAAAAGGTACCGGTCCAGTGACAGCTTTCTTACTTTTATTTCTGAGACTGCAAACAGATAAAAAGAGTGAGTAGTTTGAATGCATTTTGCAAGTCTGTCACAGGCTCTCTTAACACATGACAATGTAGCAGAATCAAACAGGGACCCAGGTAGCAACATCCCAAATACGTCTTCTGTGACCACTTGTGAACAGATTTCAAAGAAAAGGGTCACTGAATACATACACTGTTAGACTTTTTATTGTATTTTTGCGGTAACTTACTGGCAGCACTGTTGCCAGTAAGTTACTGTAACTGTCCCTTTACAGTACTTTAACTGTAAATGTGTTTTACAGTATGATGCCCTTACCGCAGTTTCATTTTGCAGTATGATGCTCTTACCGCAGTATCATTTTACAGTACAATACCCTTACCGCAACTTAGTTTTACAGTATATTGCTACAATTTTACTATAATTTATTTTACACTATTTATTATACTATATCTTTATTTTGAATATTTTACATGAATGCTATTGAATTTAATAAATTCCAAAGAAGTAACTTGAGTCAATGCACAGCAGTAAATTTTTATTCACTGTCACTGTCAATTACATTTATTTTATTTACTTATTTATTTAATCATTGTGATGCAACATTACAAATATATATATATATATATATATATATATTAATATATAGGACTAAATTCATAACATATCGCATATAGAACTGAATTTATATAATTTAAATCATAACAATGTGTTAACAATACATAAAAAAAAAAAAAAAACTACAACAAAAAAAAAAAACATGTAAAGCATCCCAGTTGGCTGGCCTCCATGCTGGTAAGCCACTGATGGCTATATAACTGAATTCATAACAACAAATCATGACAATATCTAAACAAAAAACATGAACAAAGCATCCCAGTTGGCTGGCCACCATACGGGTAAAACACTGATGGCTGATCTGAAACAAAACAGAGGGAAAATGAGGGAGAAATTAGTTTATCTCGTTATGTTATACTTTACGTAATAACTTAGGTAACAACTTGTGCAACAGCAGTTATTGCCAGTATTGTTTCTGTTTAAATAGTATAGTTTTTTTGCACATCCTTGGCAGAAAACGCCATTAATTGCCTGAATGTACAATGACGTTAAAGGTACACTAAGTAAAAGTGTTTTTTTGCTTTCAGTAACATTGTAACTGTATTTTTGATGGTTAGACATTCTGTTGACTATATATAACAATGTCTGTGTTTTCGGTGCATGTGGGATCTAAATGCCAAAAAAGTTTTAAAGGAAGCAGGACATTGCTCATTTCCACAAGCAAACCTATGGTTTGCTGTGTGCTGATGTTTTTTCACATGTGTCACGTGAGATGAGGTCGAGGACTCAAATGCAGGGGAAAAAGTTCTTTTTAATAATAAAATAAAACAAAGAAGAACAAAAACCAGCCCGAAGGAAAACAAGCAGGCAGGCAGAAGACTGGGGCACAGTCAGACATGAAACACTCACACGACATTAGACACACGAAGACAACGGATCAGCACAGGACTGCAGACACAAGGAGAACTATATAGGAGACAAACGAGGGTAACGAGGGAGACACAGCTGGAGCCACTGAAACAATGATTAAGTAACAAGATGGGAGGGGACAGACAATCGACATGGGAGCACATGGCACCAACAAACAACAAGCCATGTGCTCAACACAGAGACATCTGGTGGCCAGCCTGGGCACACCAGCAGGACCGTGACAATATGACTGCAGAAAATTCTTAAATCTGAAACACACAAGCTGCAATACTTGCACCTGTACATACTTGCATGTGCTCTGTTTTTTTGTTAAATTTTTTCCTGGTGGCTTTGCGACGTGTTGTGGATGTGTTGGTCCACCTTTGTCCGTTTCTCAAACTATTCCTTACTCTCTCTCTCTCTCTCTCTCTCTCTCTGTTTTCTGGTGTGGCCCTTAAAAGAGCCTTTGGGTTCGTGGGTAGTGCCTCATGGACACAAAAAGCAAAAGAGAGGAAATGAGGAAACTTCACTGAACATGGGAGAGATGTTGTATATGTTTGTGTAAAACTTTTTCCATCAATGACTATTTACTAATCTGTATGTTATGAACATGGAAAATCACAGATGTGGGATGTTTGATCATCTGTCTTTACAATACATTTCTGATGACTCTAGTTGTTGCATAACATGCAGTTAATCTAATGTCAAATACTGTATCTGATAGTAAGTCAAAACATATACTTACAAAGCCAAAGATGCTCAGTGGTGTGGCCCTTAAAAGAGTATTTAGGGTGTAGTGCCTGCCTGACACAAAAGCAAAAAGAGAGAAAGAATAAACATAATTTTCATCAGTGATTATTGACTATCACCATATGTTATGAACATGATAAATCACAGATCTAGGCTGACTGCTAAATGTATCACTTACACAATAAGATGACAGTCAACACTGAAAGAAAAGATAGAAGAGAATATTTAGCATACAACAGCATGTAAAATGTAATTACTGGTACTATGAAAATTTAAATGCACTGACTTTGAGACCTTCCTTCTATTAACAAATAAAGCCATAATAAAGAACGATTCTTAATTATTTAATGATTTGTAATTTTCATGAAATTACATTTAATTGGAATTGCTATAAGTAATGTATATGTTAGAGATACTGTCTGCTGTTTTTTCTCTCTCTTATTTTGTACTCATTTATTATCTCCTTTATTACTTTGATGGTGTAAATATATTCTGTATTTTACACATACTTCAAATGCTTTGGCAATACTTTAATTAAAATGTAATGCCAGTAAAGCAACTTGAACTTGTGTGTGTTCCCTGAATAGAGCAGACGCACAGAGAGAGAGAGAGAGAGAGTGAGGAAGAAAGAGAGAGAGAGAGAGCAAGGGGTTACGAGCGTGAGAGAGAGCGCAAGGGGTTAAGGCGCGCACGAGAGAGCCTTTGAGACGCGCTACTTCAAATGACGTCACACGCATTTAACGGCATTTAACGGTAACGTTATTCGTTTAATTGACGAGTAAAATAGGCCTACACCATAACTGGCCGTAAAAAGGACGGAAAACCATTATTCGTGTAAATATTACATTCGGTACGTCTACTGGAAATGGCAGTCAAAGCAGCAGTTTTTGAGGAAAACGAACAGTCCTGCTTGTCATAGCCAATAATTCGATTTTATTATTTGCTTTCTTCATATATTTTTATTGAATTGATATTGGTAATGCTTTACGATCAAAAAATAACTAATAAAATACATTTGTTGAAAGTTTGTAAACATAAATAAAAGTAGCCTACTTACCTCAGGAAAATCTGCAGCTGGCGTCTGGCGATCCATTCATAAGGGACGTCCGTTATGCGCGCACTGGACACAAACCTCAGTTTATATAACCTCTGCCAGGTTGTTGCGCGGGCTTTGCACGCGAGTAACAGTTTAAATTGTGTGATGTGTAAGTAAAGTTTATATATATATATTTTTGTTTGTAATAATTTACAAATTACATTTGTATCACCACTTGTGTATTACCATGACATTACACAAATAATAATAAAATTAAATTATACCAGTCTGTATTTTTTTCTGATAGCCTATTTTGAAAAACGGTGGGAACCCAATTGTGGATTTATTATTATTTATTATTATTATTATTATTGTTTATTATTATTTCGTTATTTATTATAAATACTAATAGAACATGCGTATGGGTGTGTGATTTTTTTAAATAAATTTTAAAATGAGAAAAATGAATGCAGATTCATGATTTTCTTTCGAACAAGATTATAAACTATAAAACATTATCATATGACATTTTAATAGGCCTATATGTGCATATTGTCTTGATGTTTTCAAGAATCAATTGAAATCGAATTGGATCGAATTAAAGAATCGCCTAAAACACATCTCTTCTATCTTTATTTGACCCTCTAACTCTAGCAATCTCTATTCTAATTCTATGCTTTAAAAAACTAACAGTAGCATTTCTAATATTTTTGTATTCTGTTTTCTTTTGTTTATCATACAATTAACAAAAGCAAAAATGCCTCTAACACTAGCTTGCTCTATTCTTTTCTGCTCTATCGGTTTTCTTTTTATTTATTATATATAAAAACCTTGTTAGTGTACTGCCTAAAGCTAACTGAGACTTGTCATAGCTCTTGTATATCATTGCTATTTTGTTGATTGCTTCCATTGTCCTCATTTGTAAGTCGCTTTGGATAAAAGTGTCTGCTAAATGACTAAATGTAAATGTATGTTTTAGGCCTATTAAAATGTCCAGCACATTCAAGAAACCTGTCTTCTTCATTTACAGTAGCACTACTGCTTTTGTGTAAACAGTAAAATACTGCAAATTCACATATACAGTAAATTACTGTAAACTTAATAAAAATACCCATAATGCAGTGTGTATTACAGTAGTTAACCGTAAATCATATATATGGTATTTTACTGGACTTTTTACAGTAAATAACTGTAAAATTACAGCAAATACTGTAAATTCCATATACAGTAAATTACTGTAAAATTAATACAGAAATACCCATAATGCAGTGTGTATTACAGTAGTTAACCGTAAATCATATATATGGTATTTTACTGTACTTTTTTACAGTAAGTAACTGTAAAATTACAGCAAAGTCTAACAGTGTACATTACTTGGTACGTCAGCTGAGTACATCGCAATAAGTGCACTGAATGTAGAAAAAAGTAGAGAAAAGGCAAAACAAAAAGAAAGAAAAGAAAAACAGTATTTGACGCAACAGGAATGATCAGAATTTACACTACAAATGCAACGTGTTTCTGTCTGAAACATTTTCTGTAATAAATGTAATTCAGATTGAATCAGATCACCTCACCCAAAATAGGATATCACCTAAGAATATCAGTGAACTTATTTTGGCATTCAGAACTGAATTGAGAAGGCTTTTAAAATTCCAAATTCTGTTCCTGAATGTGAATTGAACAAGAATTGTTAGAACTGAGGTGAGCAAACGGGAACTTGAATTGAGGCTTATTTTAATGTATGATTAGAAAGTAGAAATAAATTAAGAGAAAATATTAGAAAGTAGAAATAAATTAAGAGAAAATACATTTAAGAATAAATCAGGTACTCAAAAATGCCACATGGTTAAAAATGCATATTTATATATATATATATATATATATATATATATCAGTATTTAATTTTACATATAGATTTTTTATATTAAAAATCTTAATTGGGGGGCATCTAAAAGATGCTGGTGCTCTTCTAATAAGGATAAATAAATTACTTAAATATTATTAATAAATTTAATACAACCTTCCAGTTAAATATTCAATATTGTGTGACTGTCTGGCATCATGTTCAGCTTGTATTCAGTTAAATGAGGATGGAGTTTGTCTTGTCACATGTGTGAAGGTATATGATAATGTGTGCATTAGATATCTAATTTATAGCATGTGAGATACGATGCATCAAAAAATCACTTTGGCCCTATAAAGTCATTACACTCAAGTCAGACAGCAAATGTGAAAAATATTTCAAACAAAACGAATAATGTACCAGTTCCACATACCTCACTGCTGTGTGTGTGTGTGTGTGTGTGTGTGTGTGTGTGTTTGTGTGTTTGTGTGTGCGCTCGATTGGTTAAATGTTGAGCACAAATTCCAAATATGGGTTATCATACTTTGCTACATGTAATTTTCACTGTTGTACAGTATAAAATTGCAATGATTTTTATTATATTTATTATTTTTTATGTTTTACTGTCAAAGAATGTAATAAGTGATATACTTTTAACTTTGGTAATGTTGCTAGAGCACATTGATGCCAAAAGTTTTGTTGAAAACTTAATTAATTAATCAAATTAATTAATACAAATAAATATTGAATTGCAAATGCTAAGCTTCATAATTGTAGGTAATTTGTATTTATTGGGTGAGGTTGACCTGGTAAATATACAATTTAATATCTGAAATTTGACTATAATGTTTATTACTTGATATGACATCCATCAGATATAAGGCCAAAACATATTTCAAAACTGTTAAAGTAGTTTGAAATGGACTGTGTATCAGTTTGCATAACTGTGCAACTATTTAAAATAAAACTAGGGACAATTCACAACAAATCAAACCAGACCAGTACCTTAACAATACCTAGTGACAATGCTGGGTATACAGTAGTGCAATAGTGCACATCCTTCAGTCATTTCCACACCAGCTATTGTCACAACAAAAACATTTCTCCACTGATTTATCCACTGCAAAGTTATGTCTTTCTGGCTCCATCACTTCCTTTGATGTCTCATGCTACTTTAGGCCAAATATTTCTCAGGAATCACTTTATGGTTCTTCCTTCAACATTAAATCAGTCAGGCTTTTAACTTCCATCAACAAATTCCTCACTTTCATCCCTCACCATTTTCATCCACTGTTGTTATCAAGCTTTCATCACATCTACCATTTACTTTGCTTTATAACACTAGGTGCTGTGTCTCCGAAACTCCCCCATACATCTTTCCTTACTCATCCATTATCTCGCTACTAGCAGATTCTTTCAACCCATCTTCCTCTTTGAGATTCATAGCTATTCCTTATCGCACAACTGTTTCTGAGAAATCAGTAAGTCTTACACCAGTGGTTCTGATGTAGACGTGCCTGACTCTACCATCTGTCACATCCAAAATCACTTCCAAACTACATCCAAAAATGCTTTGGTTAATATAATTGTGTTGACATAATATATTAACGCTAACTGTGTCTCCAGCAGACACGGCAAAAGACAAATAGCTTAATGTCATAGGTCAAGTAATTAAATATACAATTTTCTGCTAAATTAACATTGAGACATTGTGAAACTTGAACGTCCGGTTAAGGAAAGAATTCATCATTCACATCTGGATCGATTTCAATCTCTACAGACACTAATACTACTGTATGGCAGTTTGTCAGCTTTGCCTGTTTTAAATCTAAAGGGGTGAAAGTGCCTCCTTTCCACTGTCCTAATCTATTATCCATCCATTTCCACCCTCTGTGGATATGACACCAAGCTTTCTGGCTGCTCCGGGTCTCGGTAAATAGCGCCATATGCACAGCTCTCCAAGAGAGGTCACTCGTTCTTCATTTAGAGATAATTTTATAACTTTTAGTACATGTACACTTCAGAGTTAGAAACCTCACGTGATGTTCTGGAGAGCTTGCTGAAATTGAATGTTGAACTGTAGCACTACGAACTTAAAATTACACAAAAAACTGAGGGAAAAGGACACTGGATAAAGCCTTCTGGCAGGAACTACTTAAAAATGATCAGACCTCATTAATAAAATAATATTATTTTAATAATTTATTAATTTCGAAATAGAATCTTGTAGAAATTATGAAGGAACATCTTTTAATGGCTCAGTTTTAAAGATTTAATTTTCATCTGACAGAACGAGCATAAAACAGGGATGGAGAGATATGGTTGGAGTTACCACAAGGGAACAGATGGAAAGGTTAATTTTGCCATTTAAACTGTAAATGTTCAGTAACATTACGTGTACAGGAAGGTGGGAGGAAGGGAGAGAGGGAGAATGGTTGGGTGTAGGAAAGGATTACTGAATAATTCAAAAAGAGAAGAAAGCACAGATGAATCAAGCGGGCTAGTGCCTGTCTCACACTGAAGCAGTATAAAATGGAGGATGCTACTGTACATCTCTTTTGTGGCACAAATCCGCCTGTTACATTTGCCAGTGAGCAAGGCAGTGTCTTCAAAAGAAGCAAAACCTTGGGTCACCAGATCTTAGTTAACAGCTAGAATTGCATGTTGAGGTCTTTCGTCACCTGCTTTCACAGTAAACTGGGTTTATGAACTGTTCCGTCTGCGCAAAGGAAGTCATGGTGATACAGCACGGTTTTGGGGTCCTACAGAGTTTTCCGCAGTGCCTCAAAGGTTCAGCCTTTCACCGCCTCAGTATCCGCCGCCTTGCTGCCTGTGTCCTCGTTATGAAAAAAGCTGTTCCACTTGGCTTCAGAGTTAACCCTCTGCTCACTGTTGAGAGAAGAGAAAATGGGTCATGAATGGGGAAAGGGGATGAACAGGCGATAAGAAACAAAAAGGAAGTGGACAAAGGGTTGAAAGAAGAATTGAGGGACGAGGAAGAACCAGAAGTACTGTAACAGAGGCAACTGTGTGAAAATATGGCATGCATAGAATAAAATAAGTCCTGTTTTTTAAAAAGGCAAAGGTAAAATGCAAAAATGAAATGTAGACAGCTAAATAGCTTGGAAGATGACAAACAAAAATAAGAGGAAAAAACATCAAAAAGATTAGCTGTAAGCTATTGGGAAAGTAGAAACATATAGTGCACATTTTAAAATGCATGCAAAGACACAGAATAAGATGAAAAGAAGTGAGGAAACAAAGAGGCTTAGTGACGGGTTAAATCTGAATGAGCTGCAGTGATTGATAAAAGACAGTGCTTACGATAAAGATGCATTGTGGGTAGAACACTAATGTGCAAACATATACGTAATGCTTATGCGTTTATGTGTATGCAAGTAGATGATATAAGGATTATTTTAATGTTCCCTTCTCGCTCTTATGGCTAGTCATTTATAGTCTTTGCAGCAATTAGGCCAATTCAAACACTGCAGTAAATACCTGCAAAGACCTGTAACCTTGAAGAAATACTTACTGGTAGCACTCTTTGAGAACACTGATGAAACTTAAATGGCTTTAACAGCAGGGTTGAAAAATTTAAATATATAGACTCTTCAGCCAGATTAATCTTCTAATAAAACCATACAAGGCCTAATCAATATAATAATAGCAATAAGAATTAATGAGAGAATTGCCCTTTCAAAAGAAACATTCATTCTGAGATAGATAAATGGATAGACAGACAGGCAGACAGACAAAATACAATGAACAGTTTTCTTTTAAATAATTTCATTTTAATTGCATTAATTTCATTGTTTTTTTTGTTTTGTTTTTTTTACAATTTTACAGTTGAAGATTACAATTTAAAATGTATCTCAAATGTCCTAAATAACAAACAGGATGGCCATACAAGACATACCGGAAAAAAGACATCTGAATTGTAGATATTAAAAAACAGCAATATACAATAAGTTCAGTACAATCAAAAAATTAAGTTATATTGAAGCACCATGTTAATAACATAAAAATAAATATAATTAATACACTGGCTTTTCATAGACAAAGGCAAGGCTTAACACAAACTACGTTATAAACATGTGGAACAGCCCAGGGCTCTCTCATGTCTGCAACTTAAAACTGGGAAGAAACCAACAAACACATTCCATATCTGACATGTACTGGGAGGTAAAAATGCCCCAACACAATATATACGGTCGGAGATAATGTCAGGATTTGGGTCTTGGTGACCTGTAGGACTACAGTACATTATCGTAACAATAGTCTGTAAGTGTTAAGCAAGTCTGATAAAGGATCAGCTCCAAAGGGCTCTAAACATCTCTCTAGAGTAATACAAGTGGTAACTAATTAATTATGCATTGGCCCAATGTACCAAAGCAATACCCAATATGATACAAAACCCCATTAAGCTGATATAGACAAATGTTTGGTGTTAAAAAGAGCAAAACACATTTGTGCTTACAAAAGGTGTGTGTGATTTGTGTGGAAAAGATGGGATTCTATTCAAATAAATGACATCACAGATGGTAAAGATGTTGAAATTTCCGTGATTTGTGTGCATTTAATGTAGCGGCTCCTTCAGTCCTTTATTGACATGCAGGAATCCCATAAAACAAACACAAGACACCTGAGAACTGCTCAAATAATGTGTTTGTCAATATTTGTGCAGTCAGTGGTGCACACTTTTATTCAACTTGACAAATGGGCATTCAAACAACCCTAAATTAAAAAAAGCACACGCTCCCTGGTCTCGTCCTTCATGTGCTAAACCACAGAGCTGTGCAGGTGGCCAGCCACACTCCGTTTTTCTCACATATGATCGGTCACATATTCAGCAATCTAGACTGCTAACTCCGAACCGAAAAAGGCTTGGAGGAAACAGAGAACTTTCACATGGTGGAGAACAACATCCCCATCATGTGGCAAGTCTAATGTACTACAGGACCCACTGAATATCTATTTTTCAATACAGAACCACTAGCATGAAAATATTATGTTCTATAATAAGGTACTAAACAAAATTCATTATGTAGCATACAAATAACTGAGCAAGTGTGCTAATAAAAATATGTCTTTAAATATTTCAAGAAAATCTGTTTCGATGCTAAGAACAGGACATTTTACACACGTTTAATGAAAACAAAAAGAACATCTTATTACATTGAAGGTGTTTTAAATAAATAAAGTCTCAGCATATCAATGACAAACGGTTGTTATTAATCAGTATATTGTAGGTCCAGATCCACTATACCATCAGTCACCACAAGCCTAAGTCTCTTAGGCTTGCGTTCCGTTGTGGGGGTGCTTTGCGAGTGGGAGGTGGAGAAGTGTACAGAATTATATGGGTGACTTCCTGTCCCCTGATGCTGCTGATCCTTACCGTTTTGGCCTCCGTGGACTTTAGGCCCTGCAAACTTACTCACAGATGGAGGAGGTGAGAAGTTGGAGGGACCACACGCTTCTACGACCAGCCTTCCTTGTGTTCCCGAAGGCTCCATGAGACAATGATAAGTGTAATTTGCAGGTCCTGAACCAGAATAATTCAAGCTTTCACCATCCTCACTGTAGCCCAGAGTCAGAGAATGATCTCCCGTGAAGTTCACTACATAAGACTGGTGAGGAGTTTGACCGTGTTCAAAGGTGGTTGACTGAGTTTTAACCAAAGGAACCTCATGGATTGAGGATTCTCTGTATCCCAGCTGAGGACTGCCATGCTGCGACACAGGATGTGAAAAAGAGGAGCTGAAGTTGAAATCAGAAGCGTCACAGTGAGAAATGTTTGAACACATCTGATTCTTATTGGGTTGGATAGAAGACACTCCAGAAAGTTGAGTGTTTTGAGTGGGCGCCACAACAGCATGGGGTTTTTCAAATTTTGAGACTTTGCTTTGTGTTGTACTGTAGCATTGAGGACCTTGAGATAAGGGAAATAAAAACGTGGAGGACAGGGATGGATCTTTATCATTATTAGAGATCTGGGACTTTAGGCCTAGATTGTTCTTGAAAAGGTTTGTTGTGGTTTTGCTAGAGCTGATGAAGTAAACCGGGTGAATGCGATCAGCTTGCGGATCGGGATTAGGAGGGTACTGTTTGGAATGAACATTCTTTGTGTTTTTTTGCAGATTTGCATCCAATCTTGAGAACCCAGAATTAGGACATCTAGCAGAAGACTCTTTTCCACTGTGAGAACTTGATGGACCCGGACAAGCATAGATGCTTTCCAGGTTGCTGTGAGATTTTGAGCTGCCTGCAGCTACAGAAACTCGACAAGCATTCTGGCCTTCCTCGTTTTTCAGGACATTCTTGGGGTTTGAAAAAAAAGGAAGCTTCTTGTCATTGCTACGAAAAAGTGCATTGCCAGAGTTGAATGCACCTGGATAATCAGCATGGAAGGGTGTAACAAGGTTACTCTGAGGTCCGGCACCATGTAGACTTTGTATTGACTGGTTTGGAAAGACAGATTCGGATTTAGCTTTTGAGCTATGCAAGTTGAGAGGTCCATTGTCTTTAACGTGAAATTTAGCAAGGCCTGACTCGGAGGACTTCAAGTTAACAATGGAATCAAGAAAGCTTAACTTTTTATCCTGAGTATGCAGGTGAGAATTTGGGTGCCCAGGCTGTTTAGCACTTGCATTGTTAAACATTGTCAAGTCTTTGGGGAAAAACTGTGTTGCTGATTCTTCCTGGACCTGGAGCTCCATTGGAGTTTTTGACAACTCGCCATCAGACAAATACAGATCTTTCTCAGGGTCTTGAAGAGGAGCAGAACTTGTGGCTGTATTACAGAGCTTATCTTTAAAGAGACTGAGTTGAGATGCATCAATAGATGAGGATGTGTCAGACTGAGCAAAGTCAATATCCGCGAAACTTAGCTCCTCATCACTACTGAAGTTACTCACTGGGCTTGGGGATCCTAGATAAGGGGTCTCCGGATTCCATGCATCAGTGGGACTTTGGGAGAAGGGGCTGCTGAAGGACCCGGTGTTATGTGGCTCACCAGGACAGTAATCGATTAAAGAGCCTGCCAAGTTGTTTTGTGCAGCCATCTGATCGTAGCTTTCGAGATTTAAACATGGAAAGTCAAGCACATCCTCAGAATAGTTACTAAAGCCACAATCTGGGGTAAAGGGGGAAATGGGAGGAGACTGAATCTGAGCGGCGGTTACACTGGTGTTAGAGGGCACATTTTTCTCACACACCTGTGGCTGGCTCATAGCTTGGAGCTTTGACAGACTTTTATTAATTTGTAACAAATTTTGACTCAAGCAAATGTCATTCCTTCCTTTATTGTCATTTCTACTAACTCCAGGCTTAAAACTATCAAAATTTTCGACACCTGCTCTCTTACATTCTCTTTTGCTTGAATACTCCCGCTGACATTACTAACTCCTGCCAGCCCATCATAACCGGGAGAGTAAAGTGACAATGGTGAAAGGGATAATGGCAAGGGTGAAGTCTCAAAACTCAGTGGATCTCTGAAGGTCTCTGTCCCCTTTGTACAAATACGCCCCGCCATTAGTTGCTGGCATGGAGACGGGTTTTCATCTTTGACATTGCAGAGAGGCATATGTTCCACTATTGCTGCTGAAGAGAAGACCGATGTTAATTTATCTGGCTCCCCGTACACAGTATCAGTGCTCCCATCTTCATTGTGAGCTTCTTTCCACTCCACCTCCCACTTGCCTTCAGCTCTCCTGCACAATCTAATCAGAGGTAACGGTTTAATGTCATCAATGTCTGCCTCAATTTTTGGATCAGATGATTTTTGTTGTAGTTGCTTGTCGGTAACATCACTACTGTCTTGAACAATTTCTTTTGGTGTACAACGTTATTCTTGTTAATGCAAACAGCTGATACTTTTTGTTGTCTTTTACATGGCTTAGCTGCATATTCTTTTCTGCAATGCTCCAGAACATCTTGAACTGCTTTGGTGGCTTTCTCCAAACCTACGCCATTATCTGCCTCCCCATGACCCCGAATTCTTTCCATTTCTGCATTTAAAATTGAGACAGAATCCAAAATGGCCCTAAAAGGGTTGCATTGCTGTGGGCTTGACTTGTCCGCAACCCTTTTTGCCCCGTCCATACAATCCATCGCCCACTCCTTTCCCCTCTTCCTCTTAAGGCGAATTCTGACATTGAGCTTCTGCTCTTCTTCCGCATTGTCTGAAATATTTGAGGTAGACAACTCGTCACTGACAGCATGTTCAATATTATCCGTAATCTCACAGTCCTCTGGTCCTTTATTTCTTCCTTCTCCTTTATCACTTTCCGCTTGGTTCTCTACCATGTTGCAATTGACTGCTTCTGTAATTTTAGAGGTTTCATGCTTTGGGTCATTGATTGTCCTCTCACAAACATGTGCATTACTTGTGCCATCTCTGTATTCAGGAACTCTGACATTGTTTTTCACTGGTCCACGATGAGCACTCTGAAGAGCTTTAGAGTATTGTTTAGACTGGGTCTTTATCAATTTGGATGAGCCACGCCTTTTGGACCCAATGCCAACATTGGCTTTGAAAGTTAAACTTGATTCTGATTCTGGACGTTTCAACAATGTTGTATCCACACTGCTGCTTTCGCTTGGCTTAGGTAACAGATTGTCCGAATTGGGTTCTTTGCCTTTACTGACATCAGTACATGGTGTTGCAGGCACATTAACATCCTGTTCTGGGTCTGTATCCAGCGATTCTCGAAATGCTCGTTTCTTTAAGGGAATGCTGCTCTGAGGACTGTGATCCAGAGAAACCTTGCACATGGAAGAAGGTTCTGAGGAAATCAAAGTGTTTTCTGACTGTTTCAATTGAGTATCTTCATGTATATTTGGCTGTTCAGATGCCGTGAGTGCTTTATTGGGGTTCTCATTCCTGTTAATAAGTGCTTCATTCTTGTCCTTTGTTTCTTTATTGTCAGTGTGTAATAGAGTCTTTATATTATCAGATTCTCCTTTACCACTGTAACTACAAGGACGTCGGTGGTCATTAGCGTCCTTATCTTGTTGACTAAACTTGCAATTCAAATTCTTTCTGATATCTTTCAGCATTACCTTTGCCTCTTTAACAACAACAGTCCTGCTACCAAAACGTGCCGTTACCACTTTCTTTTTCAAGTGATTATCTTCAACAATTACTTCTTCCTGCTTCTTGATCATGCTTTCTTTATCCTGCACCTCCGGTATGCACTCAACATGTGTTTGTTTCTCATCATTATCTGCTCTTTTCCGTTTCCTTACAGCAATTTCTGAATTTTGGGGAATTGTGACTTCAACAGATGCGACCGTTACAACTTTATTATCTTGCTTGCCTTCAATTTCATGCTCACTGTGGCTATCCTTACCATACACATCCACAAGTTCTTTCACCACAGGTTGTGTGACTGTGTTTTTGCCAGTCTCTAAATCACATGTTACTTTTAAGTACTTATCTGCACTCTCCATATTTACTGGTGTGAAAAACAACTCCTTCACCCCTTTCTTACCTTGTCTATTGCGGTCTTTGCTCCCATTAAATTTTGTGCTCTGCTGTACTGCTGCTGCTGTAACCTTGTCTCTTCTACTGTCTGCCTCCCTCTGACATGTACTTTCAACCTCTGGCTTTCCTGGGATAGCCACCCTGACCAGACTGACTCTGAGGTAACGATTTAACCCTGAGTTGAAAGAGACAGAACTATTAAGAGATGGTGAAGACAAGGAGGGTGTATCGCTTACAGTGCTAAAAGAGACAGACTGGCTGTGGTTTTGCATGTTATCCCCTGAGGTCTCTGAAGCTACACAAGCACTAACATCACCTGCCCTAGGAGCAATGGAACCACTGATGTGTCTCCCGTCGCCAGCCACTTCCCTGAGGCAATCCCTAAAGACACTCTGCTGCGTCTCTCTGATCACCGTGCTCTCTGTTTGTGATGATTTGTCACTGTTAGTTCCAGCGTCTCCATCAACGTGTACACGTTTATCATTACATGGTTTACCTGGAGAGATTAAAACAGGGTTAGTAGTGTCCTTGGACTCAACCTTGCTTTCTTTTTGCCGCTTCCCATCTCGTATCTGCAAGTCAGAGCATTCATTTTGCCCTGTAGAGAGTTTAGATTTGGATTTGGTCAGTCTGGTCCTCCTTTTGTTGAATCTGGAGAGTTTAGATCGACTTGCTTGGAAACTGCTCAGATGATTACAAGGAATATTCCTGGTCCTTGAGGAATTGCCCTGGTGGACAATTCTGACAGATGATTCATCAATGTTACGTCCCTTGGCCTGCATGCTTTCTCTTTCATGTACACTGGAAACACATCCAAGAGTAAAGGGTTCAAATCTAATTACGGGGTCTCCATTTAACATTTCTCCATCCTCATCTTTTCTCTCCTCCGGTCCATTTATATTAGTATTTCTACGAGGTGGAGAGACAGATTTGCTGTTCTTTGTGATCCTCTCTGGTTTTGGTCGCTCTTTCTCAATTAGGTATAGCAGAGCCCTTTCTTTGCTCAAGGGGTCCTTACAGCTTAACAGGAAATTTGTGCTGTGCTGATAGAGGCAGATGCTCAGCTCCTTTAGCTTGAGGTGAGGCAAAGATGATAAGAGGTTTTGTGTCCTCTTTTCCACCTGTTTACAATGCTCCTCCCTCCTCCACCTATCAGTCTTTCTCATCTTGCTCAAAACAAGGGCGTTCCTCTTTGTCCGTTGGGAAAATGTATTCCTCATTGGCAAGGCTGACAAGAGAATGAGACAAGTAGAATAGACAGCCAGAGTTAAACGGTTGGCAATAATGATATTATGCCAATACAGGCATTTTCACCACTTTATTAAGATATTGCATGGGATGCTTAATTATGACTAGGGGTCGACCGATTATCGGCGCCGATATTAAGCATTTTACCGATTATCGATATCGGCCATTTTAAAAACAGATTTGCCGCTAAATTTTTTTTTTTGTTTTTTTTTATGCAAACAAACATACTATTTACAGGTGACAGGGCTCTAGAGTGCGACCAATTTAGTCGCACGTGCGACCTAATTTCTCAAGGGTGCGACTAAAAAAAAACTTTGGTCTCACTGGTGCGCCCAGCCATTCGCAAAAAAAAAAAAAGTCTCCGCGACTCAGAAAGTCTCTCTGCTGTTCGACAACAGACACGTTAGTCTCATATCGTGGTCTAAACCAATCAGAGATAGTGAAGGGCGGACCCCCCCTCTGATTGGCCGTGGTCCAGATATTCCTGTATGTGTGTGTGTGCGTTTGAAGATGCGTGTGCTGCTGCTGTCAGACAGAGAGAGATAGAGATAGAGAGAGAGGTGAGTAGTAGAGATGCTCGCAGCTCTTTCTCTGAATCTGTTCAGTGAACGTCTGACAGTCACTCCAGGATTCTGCGATCGCTGAATATATCGCAAAATCAAGCAAACTCCGCTATTTTCCAAATTGCCGCAGATTTTGCGCTTAGACGCGTCTTGTGACGTCATCGCAATGCGCATTCAGTCAAAGAAAGGTTGTTTCTCAGTTCCAAAAATGGAATGAACAGCTTTGCGTTCTCATCATGCCCGATTTACAAGAGCTACATCGGACAAACGAACCGAAAGCGGAACAAATCCGCGCTACTCGTTTGGGCTACAGACCGCTTTATCTGCTCGGACCGGAGCCGTGGCTGCTCTCGATCACGCCGACACCGTTATACACAGCGCTGGGAGATACAGTGAAGCAAGTAGACTCAATAACATCTCTGTCAAATCTTGTGAGAAGCATTCAAATTCGCACAGAATTATGTTAAAACTACAGACATCAGAACAAACGCCACTGATGTGGAAACCAGGATAAACATTGTTCAATAAACACATCTTTCTCCACCATTCACCATGGATTTAATATAACTAACGTTACAGGAATAACTTGTGGCAGAAATGGTCTAATGTCTTAAAGTGTTTTTGAATGCTTCACACAACTTTTCCCAGCACTTCAAACTTTAAGTATTACCGAATTAATTTTTAATGTGATGACAGTATTTGTTCATCCTTCATAGGTTGCCCCATTTATAAAACTAAAAGTTTCATAATGTAGGAAAGCAAACACTTATTTAAAAAAAAAAATACATTAAATTACTACTATTAGATGGCTGCAGAGAAGTAATTTTAGGCTTATCAGCCATTTCCACTCCCTAATATATATATATATATATATATATATATATCAAATTATATTTAGACATTATAAATGACATTGATAAAAGTTAATTTTGAACTGCATCTCAACTACCCAGACAGCACAAGTATATCTGGAAGACATCTGCTAAAGATCTGGGAAACATCTGTGTAATCTGATAAACGTCTCAGAAGCAGTTTTACATGCATTTAATAAATCTCTATTTGATATTTACATCTACTGGAAACATATTAGAGATGTATTGCAGATGAGCAAACACTTAAAAATACCTCTTGAATATGTAAATGCAGACATCTCCGAGATGTACATGTGTGATTAGGGTGAGTGCTTTACTGTCAGGTGCTGGTGCCACCTTCTGTAGAGCTTAAAGGCACTGGTGCTGGTGTCCTTAAATGCTAGTCTGGAGCCCTACAATGTTTCAAGTTAGAAAAGTCATAACAATATTAGAAGAATGTTGTCTGTGGTATATTTTGAAGGATTTTTTAATAGGTTTAAGGGGAGGGTTTGAGAAGCACTGCACTAGAGCATCTTCATTCACACACAGTGGAAGATCTGATATGAATCAGTGTAGAGGGTCAAGTCTGGAAGATGTTGATGCTAGAGAGAGTGTGGTCAGCTGGTTTAGCCGAGGCCAAAGATCAAGAAGGACAAACTACAGGAGTTGGCCATTCGAGGGGCATGTGACTGCAATGGAGGATAGTCCATAAGACATTGAGCCATGAGATGTTCAGTTTGACACCCTTCAAACACTTAATTTAGATTTTATTTATCTTGAGATGTTTTAAGTTTAAATATTAGCTCAGTGAAGCACTTTAAGCACCATCACTTTTCTGTAAGTTACCTTTCTTGTAGAATTGTGCTTCAAATAAAGAACTTTATGTTGACCAGATTGTTAGTTAATTGTTTACTAGTCAATATTGCCTTTATGAAAATTTGGGTGCACCTAACTTTGTGCTGGTGCACCTAAGAAAAAGTTAGCACCAGTGCACCCAGCAAAAGTTAGTCTAGAGCTCCTGGGTGACATTATTTATTGCGAACAACAAAATACAGGTGAAACTATTTAATGTTTAAATGCACTATTTGGCTCGATGCAGCCTGTCTGAGCTCAACACTCTGTGAGAGTGAGGCGATCTCTCAATCTCTGAGAGCAATCTCCGCCCACCGCTCATCTGATATGTAGAGAGTCACGAGTCCGACCAATCAACGCGGAAAACTGAAGGCAGTCTCACACGCGCATGCTAACTGGAGCTGCGTCAGTGATCACGCATCAGTTGTCTCTCAAAGGTAAAGCAGCAGCAGACGCGTTGCTGAAGTTGCAAAACACCTCAATATAACCTCCATGATGTCGCGATGCGAAAATGCAGGCGGAATCGCGGAATGCAGTCATATAATGGAATTTACCGTATAACGCGGAATGTCACGGAATGTGTCAAGTTTGGATGAATTAATCTAAAGTAGGTCAGTACACTTAAATCGAATCGCGCTATGGACTAGTATCTATAAATATTAAGCTGCAAAACACTATTTAAATATGAATCCTGCATGTTCTGCATCTCTGTTAATGAATGACACAGACGTGCGGTTTCATTTACTGCACACATACATACTGAAGCGCCTGATGCTCGCGGTGTTTTCAGCGTCTGTCTCACTAAATGAGGACATAAATACATAAGCAACATCCCCAGAACTGCTCGGAGAGTCACTTGATGAGCATTTGACCGTTTCATTTGAGTAAACGATCGTCATATCATATATACATAGGCTACAGAAACCTAAAAGGTCCTCATGGCAACCTGTCAAAATATAAGTTCGGTTTAGCCGAATATATTACTATACGTAATACAACTACAACAATTATTACAACTTTTGTTGAGAATAATCACACAACTAAATACGTTTACTTTAAGTTTTACAAAATGTTTCAGAATGCTTCTGGGTGATCTCTGTACTTATGTTATTATTAATATTATTATTAATATTACTGTTTATTTAATGTTGTTGTTATTAACAGTTTTCAGAATTAAAGACATGTTTAAAAGCATTTAAAGAACGTTTTTTTGTCAGAGCTCTTGTTATTATTAATTTTGGCATTCATTTTCATTTTTACACCAGACACGTACATCGGTTCAAAATATCGGTTATCGGTCTACTTGATCTGTAATAATCGGTATCGGCCCTGAAAAACACATATCGGTCGACCCCTAATTATGACCCTTGCAATTTTACACTCAGAACGTATACATTTGTCTCCAGGACACAAGTAATAAGAAAATAACTAAATATGAATGGCATAACAAGCATACCTGAGTTTGATACAGTGAGAAATGGCTTTGGGGTGCCATTTCCCCTATTCCTGTTAAGCCTTAGGTCCGTCTCTCTGAACTCATATTTCTGTCCTGAAAGATCCCCAGAGCAAGCCACATCTGGTGATTGGTCTCTCTTCTTAAATGATCCCTCTCCTCTCCTGCATAGATTGACATCATTAGAGTGGTGATAAAAGCTGATTTAAAAGACATTTAAATGTATTTCTGTCATTAGAAACCTAATTGACATTAAACCCTAATACAGTTCAGACCAATTACAAGCATCCATTGAGATAATTGCATATTATAGATCCCGCATCACTATAATACCCACAGCAGATGGCCTTGAAGCTGTATTAACATATATTCTCTCACCTCTCACATGTGCAACATTCACACATTTCATTATTCTCTCCAAAAAAGCTGTCCCCATAGTAACAGGTAATCTCCTCCCCCGGTGAGATGGGCCGCACCACTTTTACACAAGCTCCATTCTTATCTCCAGGGACAAACTAATAGGAGGAACAGAAACAGTATGAGCAAATTACTTTTCAGTATACACTGTTTGCCTATAATCTACTTAGTCATATGCCGGGAAACAAGTGAAAACTAATTACGGAAATGTAATTTAAAAAAGGGTGATGCCCTGTTAGGACTGAAGTCAGATAAAATAATACAATAAAATAAATAAATAATAAAATGTACATATACATTACACTCACTTATAAACTACAGTTCAAATGTATGAAGTCAGCAAGATTTTAAAGTCTGTTATTCTCATCCAGACTGTGTTTGATCAAATTCAGTAAAACTGCAATACTGTTAAGAATCATAACAGTTTAAAATAACCATTCCATTTTTTATAGAATTTTCAGCAGCTAATCCTTCAGTATTATGTCATATTATACTACAGAAATTCTATTTTGCCGAACTGGTGGCGGTGCTTAAGAAACTTTTCTTATTATTGTCAATGTTAAAAATAGTTTTGCTGCTTAATATGTTAATATAAAACCATTGAACATTTTACTCAAGTTTCTTCAAAGAATAAAGACTGAAATATTTTGTAACATTAAAAATGCCTTTACTGTCACTTTGATCAATTTAATGACCCAAAATATTTGAACAGTAAAGTATTAAAAAAATAATGTGTGTGTATAAGTCAGTCAATGTATTTATATTTAGGACTACAATGACCCAGAATTAAAACACTTCAACTTGCATTATTATCATGGTAGGGTTGTAATGATACCAAGGTTCAGTAATCCATACCAATACAAGTGAAATGTCACAAAATGTTAAAATCACTAGATAAAAAAAACTCCTTAAGATTTAAATAAATAATACATAAAAAACAATACCATACAGCCATCAAGTGTTTTTCAATGAAGTAAACATTGCTTTCTCAATTATTCACGACAAGACACTACATGAAGAACAAAAGTGTTCTTAAAAGGCTTATTAAAGCGATCCACGCATGAGCAGTAAATGGTTGTCGTTATCTTGTTAATACTGCTGTTTGATAATTGTTGAAATAACTGACAGTGACAGGTCTATTAGGCTACATTTCACCACTTGCACAGATCTATTGCGACATACCATATTCTTGTCTTATCTGTTTACATGCAAGATGCGGCTATGACCAAGAATTGCATCACACACAGATGTGTACCTAAGCACATCTCACTGCACACGCGCATCTGCTAACTGCGTGCAGGTATCAAAGCGGTAATTTCAACTAAATAAAAACTGGTATAGTTTTGTATATTATAGAGTGAATACAAACATGACAACTGAAAGCAAATGAAAGAAACGCCGTACTCTCTTTATCAGATCTACCAAGATCAAGTTAAACTTTAAAGAGAAGTCGAATGAATCTAATGTACATTCAGGCTGCAAAAACACTATTATGTAGTGTATCTTGCAGCCTGAATGTACATTTATGTACATTAGATAGTAGTGTAAAGGGTCTTTTTTTAAAACTACGCAATTCAAAAAAATTTCTAGCTAAGCAAAAGCAATCATTTAGTTTCTTACCTTACAGTTGGGTCTGCAGTCTTCTCCCAGCAATAAAAATAAAAGAGAAAATATTGTAATCAGATACGTTACCAAAGACCGTGTTTTGAAAAAGAAGAATATTACTGATCCATTCATGCTCTCACCATGATTGATAAAGGCAGCCGGCCCCAACCAAAGCTGAGCACATCTCTTGCGCGTGGAGTACATGACACTGAAGTCATTCACTCCTGCTCTGAGGACGGCACTATCCTCAGGGCTTAGCTCAGCTATACAGCCCTGCAGGACCTCCACCCGTTCTCCCACAAGCCTGTAGAATTCAGCATTGTCATATCTTCAAACATGGTCGTCAACAGAATTTAAAAAGTGGGGCAGTTTATTATATGTTAGAATTACTTAATATATAGTTTAAATGCTGATTTTTTTAACAATTGACAAATTATGATAAAAAAAATGATAAAAAATAAAACATTTATTCTAACCAGTGTCGGGTGGATGTGATTTTGCCTCCATTAGTCTCAGAGGAATATCGGTTACATGGCTCGATGTTCACTCCACTGTCCAACAGAAATGCTGTCATATAACGATACATCTAAAGAAAATGAAGAGGAAGTTAAAATAGTTTTTAAAAGGACACTGGCATACACAGTTATGTTATTTGAATAAAAGTATTGTGATACACTGTGGTTGTCTTTAATAAAATTGGATGGATGGAAGGGAAAAGAAAGGAAGGAGGGAATAAATAAAGGGAGAAAAGGGGAGCTTCTCATTTCTTATTTGCCCATTATAGTTTCCTTTCCTCGAGGCAAAGCTCCGCCCCTTAGGATGTGAGGGAAGGATGCAAGGAGAGAAAATGAGGACGGAGGAATCAAAGGAAATAATGCTATGAGTGTACCCTTACTCATAGCTCCCCTGAAAACTTCCTTATATCTCATGATGCAATTCAAATAGAAAGAAAGAAAGAAAGAAAGAAAGAAAGAAAGAAAGAAAGAAAGAAAGAAAGAAAGAAAGAAAGAAAGAAAGAAAGAAAGAAAGAAAGAAAGAAAGAAAGATTCTCTCTGATCTAACGAACGAAGCAAATGGTTGTAAAAGTTATTTTGATCATTTAAACATTTTGTGTAAAATAAAGATTCGGGATTGTTAAAGATTTTAATGAATCACAAAAATCCATATTTTCCCTGCCCTTGTCTATCTTAGGCAAACTATTGTGTTGTCCAGGACAGTCCTTTTGTGTACAGAGAGACTGTACTCATCAAGAAGACAAACAACTGATCTAGCAAAGACAATCATGTTAGCAAATATGCTGAAGAAAAAGCAAACCATCCTTGCTAAACTAGATACAACAACAGCTACACATTCGAAGCATTTCAAGCATTCTTACATTCCTCTTTGGTGATGATTATTCATGCGTGCAAGCAACCAAAAAAATGCCCATTCTGCAATTCTGGATAAGATATGATACTCACGTGCTGCTTCAACAGCTCCTGGCGGTGTGAACCCAGCCCAGTGAAATAGCCACTGACCCATT
The DNA here is from genome assembly GCA_027564155.1 of Gymnocypris eckloni scoliostomus. Taxonomy (NCBI): domain Eukaryota; kingdom Metazoa; phylum Chordata; class Actinopteri; order Cypriniformes; family Cyprinidae; genus Gymnocypris; species Gymnocypris eckloni. The sequence continues at coordinate 30,306,461 of CM050415.1, read as the reverse complement.
CCCCATCAAACAGGGCATCAAAGGTGGCCTGGAAGTCATGTGTGCGTTTGAACCGCAGAAGTGTCTCTCGGAGGTAACCCCATCGCCGGATCTCAGGGGTCGGACTTCATTCACATAATGAAAGAAATAAAAAAACTACTAATTATGAATGAAGAAATACTGTACACAACAGTGTAAAGGTCTGGGGCCAAAAAAATTGTATTTTAGCAATGTCACATTAAACTGATCAAAAGTGTTAGTATACTAAGACATGTATATTATTACAAACTATTTATATTTCAAATATATGTTGTTCTTTTGAATTTTCTATTTGGCAGAAAAAAAAAATCTATAACTGGTAAAAAAGGGAAACTGTTTTTAACAAATAATAATATAGTAGTAATAACAATAATCATAATAGTTTCTGAATCACCAAATTAGCATATGAATCAGATTATATCTGAATTATCATGTGAGACTGAAGACTGAAAATTCAGCTTTGCCGCCACAGGAATAAATTACATGCATTTAAATATTCAAAATGGTAATAATAATGATTTTATTACTGTTACATTACTGTTTTACTTCTATCAAAAACTTGAACCTTAAAAACTGCCCCTACATTTTTTAACCAGTGTGTTTCACATTACATTACTAATTGAAAAAACAAACCTATTACATTAGTGCTATCAGAATAACAAAAAAAAAATGATTTAACTATTGTGCATAAAAACTGTTGATCATGTATAAAGCAGTACCACAGTACCTTATGTTCATCTTATGTGTGCTGAACCCCAGTAAGGGATCCAGCACCAGACTCGTGGCCAGATCATCTGTCTCACAAAGCTCTCTCACACTCATTCTATAAGATCCCTCCATGGTCGCCCACCATCAACATGCTGGAACAAAATGAAGTCGTGAGTTACACATTTAAACAGCTGCAAGTCCTTCTACGCAAGCATAAATGAGAAGAATAATAGCAATTATATTTTTCCTCATAGATTTCTAAAAAATATATAACCTTCATCTTACAGCATAAGAAACCTATGTGTTGTCTAAAATGTCTGAGGTCACTAATGAAAATACTTTATTTTGTTCAAATTCATTATGAGTGAAAAGTGAATTTGCCCAAATGACAGCAGTGGTCAAGCGGCACAAATGTTCTCCAGCATGATTTGAGATTAGTATCTTGAGCTTCAGTGGAAACAAGAACATCTGCCCATCTATACAAAGCCTCATGATCAGCGTTACAAACTTTTTTTATTTGATGGGCATTTTTAGTGACCCAGAATATCTATATTTATTTTACATCTTTTAACATTTCACTGGCTACGTTTACATGCAAAATTTTTGGTTCAATCGGATTGAATTCATTCCGACTGATGAATCTGAATGCAGTGTTTACATGAACGCTAAATAAAGTGATCAGGTTGATGTGCGCATTAATGTCACAAGCTTCAAATCAGAATTTTTTTTCCCATGCAAACACTGCCCAAATATAGAATTTTTCCTCGCTGTTTGCACACAATAACCCCTCTCCTACACCGTTTCTTTATTTGTTTTTAAAGGTATACTCTCCTCGAGAGTTGGAAAGTTATGCTAGGTACAGCAGGCGCAATGATATTACGCAGCGCCTGAAAATATTCCCCGGCTAGGTAACTAGTATGATATAGCAGGGGACTACTTTCAGGCGCTGCATAATATCATTGCGCCTGCTGCACTCATGGCACGGCAGCGAAGTTCCTTGATTATTACGCCGGAATGAGAGTATAGTTCCAAGCCAAATCGGCCTACAAAGTCGCAACTTTTCATTTTCTGTCGGTCTTAGTACATGATGTAACTACAGAGGAGTCAAGCTTTGAATAGGAAAAATATTGAAACTTTGTTCATTTTTGAACGAGATGCTATTGGTCTAATCCGATTCAATGATCTATGCTAAGCTAAGCTAAAAGTGCTACCGCCAGACCCAGAGATCGGCTGAATAGACTCGAAGACGGTAAAACTAAACTGTTTAACCCTTGGGGAGTTGGAAAATGAGGCTATTTAAAAAAAAAGTGGAGTTTTCCTTAATATTTATCAATTTCTTTATTTATCAAATTAATATTTATCAATTTCTTGATAAATATAGCCTACATATAAACTGTGCTGTGCCGCACTGCTCATATTTATCATGCCGTAAAAATGCCCCTCCCTGCCCAAAACGGGTTGCATGAGGATGAGAATTTGAAACAAACTGGTGGGACAAGTTCACTGCCGAGTGAAAGGATAGTTTTATAATGACAGGATACACATTTATGCAAAACATTCAAAAGGAAGAACAGCTAATTCCGCACGTCATAAGTCATTAAGCTATTTCTGCATCATTGCACATGCGCAGTCATTTCAGTTTAGGTTTTCAATCCGATCGAGTGTTTACACGCACCCTCAATCGTATTAGAAAAGAAATAAACCACCCTCTTCAATCCAATCGAAATTTCATTCTGATCGAGCTCAATCGGATTGATTAGGTGTTTACATGAAGGCTTTTCATTCCGATTGATCCGTCAATCCGATTACAAACGGATTATTTGTTTGCATGTAAACGTAGCCACTGTAAAGCTTCCTTCATTTCTTGATTTTGAATCCCAAATGAAGTTATCCTAGAAACTAGACTGCAATAATAACAACAGTAGTTGTGGTCAATAACACAAACTCATAACCCACTAAATCACAAACAGTACACATTAATGTAATAACCTCACTGCATAAATACTGAAATAACTGAACAGTTTTCACCTTTACAAAGCACTTATTCTTTCAGCTGTCAGGAATCATTTGTAAAGCAAAAGTGGTACGTTTAACCTTCATAAAACCCGTATTAGACAAAGAAAATTCCCCCAAATGTTGCTAGTTTCCAGCATGCAGTGCAGCATGAATTAATCCTGTGTTTACTGTTACAGGGTTGTTTCTCTGCCTCTTAAATTATTGCTGTTGTTTTATCATTAGTCTTAGTTATTTGTTGAGTTGTGATGTTAAAAGCTAGTCTATATGTATCTCATATAGAATGAGGCATTTTTTAATTAGTGAATGTCCACATTTAAATTGACAAAAAGTTTCTCCTAACAATTATTAGATAAACTGTTGAGAGAACCTACAAATCTATTTGATTTTGTTAACAACTACATGGTGTAAACAGCAGAAGAATGACAATAAAAAATGTCTGACAAAGCAAAAACATGCCATACTTATTTCCTCAGGAAGACATTTTGAAACACTGAGCCAGCCAATGCTGAGAAAGCGTCATCAATCTAGCCTATTTGTGACAGAATATATTTAGTGTATGTGCATACATTTATAGGATGGATTTTGTCTTCTTGATAAATGAAAATGTATTCGTGAACATAGAAAGCAATTGTTAAATTAGTGTACACATCCCAGATGCAAACTTTTCTGGATTTTTTTTTTTACAGTATTCACTGGAAGAGATCATGGTTACTGCCAGAAACCAAGAGGTTCATTTTAAGAGTGCACATAACATCTATCCAACCAACTCCCAAACTGCTACTTTGAAATCTCTAACGTATATGTATTACATATACTAAACCACTGCAAACAGGTTAAACCTCTCTGGGGGAACTGAAGTCGTTCCTCTGTGCTTTTAGAAAATGTGATTTAAACTTTTCATTTAAAGATATATATTTTTTTTTTTTTTTTTTTTTTTTTTCTGGAAGTGATTGATCTTGTTCATTTTTGTGTTACATTGTAAATGGTTTATTCACAAAAACATTTCTCAAATTTGTCTGTCTAGATTTTATCTGTTTCTTGTTGAGATTTCCCTTATTGTACAATCTCTAAAGCTCACTGATAACAATAAGAACAAAAAAAAGTGTAATTTATATTTGTACAGATGGGTGCCTTTTTTCCCTTTCTCTTTCCCTTTCACTTTGTTACTTCAATGCAACGTTGCTTGTTTTCTTGCAATAAGAATAAGAATAAGAATAAGAAGAATAAGAGTTCATTGGAGCTGCTTTAGAGACGTTGTAGTACATTGCATTGCATAGTGCCTGTTTGGTATTGGGTTTTGTAACCCTGATGATTACTGCTGCAGTCTTGCAAGCAAATTTCCTCCTCTCGGGGATTAATACACGTATAATCCTTCTCCACAGACAGGTGAAGAGTCGCTCTACAAGGCAGCTATTCAGTCAGAAAACACTTTAGCACTTGAGTTGTAATCGAGTTCGAGTGACAGTAGTAGGCGAGCGTGAAAATAAGAGCTCCGGGGAAGCGTGTAAACACCAGCTCAGAGAGACCTCCAGAGATCACAGCGGCGAAAAATAAATACATGCAATATACAAGGACACGCAGAGGGTTAATAAAATAAGATTACAGTCAATATTAAGTGCCGCATGGTCTTACAGAGACAGCTTCATCTGTCGACACAAGCAGCTATGATCGCGCCAATTTGTCGTTATTTAACAACACACCTGACTGGAGGTCAAAGGATAATTGATTTAGTCAATTCATAACAGCTGGTTATTAATGTTCAGAGCGCGGAGCCATACATCACTGTCAGAGGAGCGTTAACGGACTTCAGCCCAAACCACTGAGGTCCAGTTAACGTTAGCTCACTGGACAACGTAAGCGGACCGTCGCGGTCCAAACTGAATCTTTAAACATGATATATTTCACTGTGAATAGAAAATTATTTGCGAAATCAGCACGAGTATAACTATATTGTATAATAAACAGAGCAGTGTATTTACCTGACGGGCTATCCTTCAAATTTCTGGTCGATTTGACCGTAGTGAAATTCGTCTGTAAGCTAGCACGCTAGCTCTTCCTGTTGGCTACGAGCGCTGCTGCCATCTGCTCCTGTTATCCCCATATTCCATGATTTTGACGTTTCTGCTGCTGATATATTATTTTAAACCGGAAAATAGATAGTCGCGTTGATATGATCTGAGTAGGATACTAGCATTATTTTTCTATACTGCGTTTGTTTTCGAACCTAGTAGAAGTCTTGCTCTGTATGTGAATTCAACCAATCCTTGACATCCAGAGTCGCGCTCCTATTGGCTAGTGAGATGAGTGGCAGGGATCTCGGCGTTATTCCTCCCACCCTATTGGCTGGCTAAGTTACACGGCATCGCGATTGGCCAATGGGAGTGCAGATGTAGGAAATACCTCGCACTTCTACTAACCAGCGGGAGAGGAAGAAGCCCCTTCCCCGCCTCATCTCTTTAACCGTGTCCTGTTGACCTCCTGGAGTTATGCAATATAATAACAGGCTGTTTGTTAGGCAAAAGGCATGTTTAATGGGATTAAGGTTTTCTTATAATGCTCAGTAGATGTTTAAATATTCACTAATCTCACTGTGTTCTTTGTACTGTTTAAATGTAATATTTAAATATCGTTGTTCTGTTTGTTGCGTTGAAAATGGTCTAGAAGCCGTATGGACTGGTTTGAAATCTTTTGGATATGTTATTTGAGTTCCAGTTTTCAATTAAAATATTTAAGATTTTCAATGCAAATTATCATTTTTAATCATTTTAGCCCATGTATGAATAAACTATATAAATATCGAATACAATTCCAAAACCTTTCCCATAGGAAATCCTTTCCAGGCCTGGAAATTATGCTTCAATGAAGGTGGTTTTAATTTACATTTTCAGATGTGATTTTAGCATTTATAACCTTTACACTATACCAGTTGAAAACGATGTATCATCTTTTCAATTCGTCTAATATGGTTTACTAAAAGACACCCTTCTCAAAAGCGGAAAATCTTTCTCATAATACGTCAAGATACTCAGCTATTAAAAATATAGAATGAATATTGAAACAATGAGTACAAATACAGTTTTATTTTTGAGAAACAGGATTTATCATTGGAAATAAAATTGCACTAGGAAAAATGAAACCCATAAAAAACCTCTAATTGGTTTGTTTCTCATTATGATACAGTTGAAATAATATACTACAGTGCATTAAGGGAAACATCCCCGATTGCTTTATAAGAGAAAGAAGAAAATCACATCATCTAAATTGCCTGCTCTGTCAGTAAAACAAATAAAAGTACAATTATATATTGATAAATAACTCTACTACTAATAAAGTCTTAATCTCAGTGTTGCTGTAAAGCAAATATGATTTGCACAAATATAGCCTTGCTGCGGAGATCAGAGATAATTGAACGGCCATCAATCAAATGAAATACATAAACGTTTTGCTTTTATTTTAAATTGCACATACTCCGTTCAAAATCCCCCAAAACATATACAAGATCTATCAGAAAAAAAGTGATATATTATGGCATTTAAGATGGATGTAATTTATGACAGACTGACAACCAGATGAGCAATGGCATAGATTTATTATATTTTGTTGCCACCGTGATGTTCTGTAAATGAAAAGTATAGTTCTGATGCAAGAAAGCAATATAAGTGTGTAGGAATGCAGTCACTACACTTATTACTCTGATTTTTCAGTGTTAGTCTCCTATACTAACCTGAAAAGTTACGCCAACAAAGACAAACACACTTTGACCTGAAGACCTCGATTATGGGATGTCGTTCTGAGCATTAAAGCATAGATGCCCCAAAACTAGGTCGTAATAAATATCATCGTCAAAATTTTTAAAAGACATTAAGCTACAAAAATTGAAGGATGACCTGCTTGATTTAAACCATTTGGATATCTCTACTCTGCCTTAAACGACAAAAATATTCATCTCAGAACATATAAAGCAGGGCACTACAGGAACTCAGTGTGTCTTTGAGCCAGCAGAGGACACTAGTGTATTGCTTTGCAGTATTCTTATACCTTACAAACACATTAAAGTGTAAAAGTGAATCAGAGTTGTGTGCCATCTGCTGGCACCAGCGCTTGCAGTTTGTGTGGCAAGCAGAAGGATTCTTAAATCCTAATTACAGTATCAACTCCTCTGAGATTGAAATGGATCAAACTTTAAATCCTGCCTGGCAATTCAAAACAGTTTGAAATGGAGGGAGGGAGTGAAAAGGACAACAGATCTCTTGAGGAAAGGGACATGTTGAGTTAACAAAGCAAGATCTGGAGCTGGGTGTGACGCCCAACGCTAAAAACCTAGATAATGCAAACCAGTAAAGGGTGGGGGGAAAGCAGACAGACCAATAGGACAGATAAGAGAAATCATGGTTAAGTAATTAAAAAGGTTAATGGAAAAGCATGACTGGAAGGCAAAGGGGAGGAGACGGAGTTGAGGAAGCACAGAGAGAAAGATACAGAAAGTTGGAGACAAACTGAAAATGATTAGGTGCACAATCTCAGCAAATGTCAACTTTGGTCAACCCTGAAAATATTCATTCAGTCCTCTTCAGTCAAAATAGAGAACAAATCCGAGAACAGAACAGTAAACACCTGAGAAAGAGTCGTATCTTGGGAGAACTGGACACAGTAACATAGATAGTACAGGATGTTTAAATAAAGTTCTCTTTATTGATAATTGTCTTTCAAAAAGACACTAAAAAAAACACATAATAAGCAAAGAATTTCAAAGCTTTTGTTGTGATCCATCTACAAAAAAGTAAATTGTTCCAACATGATTGTTTGTTTTAAATCACTGGATCTCTAAATGGAAATGATGCACCTGTGACAGTCTCTCTCTACCTCACACTTTCTCGTGCGTGTGTGTGTGTGTGTGTACATGTATCACATTTCACTCAAACTAGCTCTCTAACAAATGCAAGATGTGCAAGTTCTGTGTTTGAAAATGCAAGGACAAACAGTGAGGAGGGCTTGACCCACCCCCTTGTGACCCCTCTGTCTGTCTCAATCTTTCCCAGAGCCTGGCTGGGCGTTTACACCGAGGCTTCGTCAGAGAGACAGGTGGAGCGATGGGGGCGATGAGCGGTGGAGGGGGAGGGAAGGATGGGTGGAAACATGGACAAAGAGCGCAACAAACATAACCGACGCTCACACACGCAGTCTCATATATAAACACACATTTGTAAAGTTACATGAAGAAAAAAAATAAAAAGAGAAAGAGAGAGAAAAGGACTTCAACCCTGGGTACTGTTTTGCTTTACAGCCGTTTGGAGACGGGAAGAAAAAAGGGAGGTAGAGAAAGAGAGGGGTCAGAACGGGGAATTTTGGGAGAGAGGACGCTGGGGTGGAGGGGCCATCCAGCGGGTGTTATTTCTTGGCTTTTCCACCCTTGGCTGAATTTCGTGGCGGGGTAACTGGACGCCCTGAACCCATTCCACCTCCTCCACCGTAGTACAGCTTCTTATCGGCTGGCTTAAGAATCTGAGAGAAAGACAGAGGACGAGAGTAAGCAAGGGCTCACAACAGCAAACACACTTCCAAATATAGACATGTCCGCCCACAGAGAGAGAGAGAGCACTTCAATACATGCTGTGAGCAATGCTAAAGCTCCGTTTCAAAACCAACTGAGCTACTACACAGGGACCATCTTAGCTGTCATGGAACCTCACAACTGACCATTTAAAAACACTCCACATAGGCAGAAACTCCGTACAGGAGACTTGACTAACAACTGATTTCAATACAGTTTAACATTAACAATACTGAGCAGCCTACAGAGGAAGCCGCCTTCTAAGGACACTCAACTCGCAACATATACTAATGTGATGTGAAACTCTTGAAAATGTTAAATTCAATAAGTTTAAACAAACAAATATTGTTGTTTTTTTTACTTTATAGAATTGGATCATTTAAAAATCAACTAATTTAAATATCACAAATGGTAACACTTTACTTAAAGCTTTGTGTAATGCATTATATAGGGCTATTAAAACTATAAAATTATCTTGTCAAATATTTATAACTGAATTTAAAAAGCATAGGGTAATGAATTTATAAGCGTTATAATGCATTAACTGCTGTTACAATTATTTGAGATTCTACTGTGTTATAAGGTGCATTAGAAGGCATAATTAATACACTAAAACTACTTTTAATGATATATATATATATATATATATCCCACTGATTTTACTGCAGTATATTATAGGGTTTATTACACAGCAAGGTTTTTTTGTAACCATTGTGTGGATAATTTTCACAAAATCCTAAAAATCTAAATGTATTCAAGAGAAATCCCTAAATTATTTCCCCACACAGATTTCTCAACAGGTCCATGTTGGTCTATAAAATTAAATTTAGAATTAAAATAGAAAGTAAAGATTTTCCTGAAATTACTAAATTGAATTGGTTAAAAACATTGTTACAGCACTTGATAATAGACCGAGTTTTGTTGCCTGAGAAATATTACTGCACATTTAGAATGAGGTATCTTTACTTGGCAGCATGATTAAGGAACCAAGCTTTAGCTTTGTACTGAGAGGAAAAAGTATCTGTAGGCAGTGCACTAACTTTTTGAAACAGAACAACAGAGTCACTGTAGAGAACAACCTTCAAAAGATGATCTAATGCAAATCTACAGAGGAAGTTGGCCTGACCTATTACATGCAAGTATACTTGACGCATTTGCAGAGAAACTGGAAAGTCTTGTAATCAGGTAAAGGAAAAAGAGGAAGGAAATGACAGCTATTCTTCTCTTACCTGGAAGGAACACATGAGTGTCTCATCCACACTCATCATGGCCCCGGCGTTATCAAACTCGCCACAGTAGTTAGGAGCGGAGAACAGGGTGACTAACTGTCGCTTCGCGAAAAACTCATAACCGTCCTCCACCACCTGCACAAGAAGATAACGCCACATTTTGTTGAGTCTTTTAACACTGCAATGCTTTATAGAAACATTCCTACCACCGCAGAGCATAAACTAACCTGATGTGCCCTGCATATTAGGTCCATGTCATGTTTGTGAAGGAATTTGGCCACCACGTCTGCAAGGTGAAGGACACGCCACGGTCATTCTCTCCCCATCCCATCACGTCTTTGTCTGGGTCAGCCCAAAGCAGGTCACACAGCAGCCCCTGGTCAGGTACGTCCGTGGGCCGCATGACGCGCCGCACCTGCTCCATTGACTGCAGGTCTGGAGAGAGGCCTGGAGCGGAAAACAATTCATTATGTTTCAGTGCACTTCTAGGGAGCAACTTAAAAATGATTTGCCAAGCAGCATCCAGACACTGAAGCCACGAAACAGCACAAGAAATGGCACTAAATCTGTTAACAGAATATTATGTAATAATGACTAAATCCTTCATCAGCATGAAGTGGTGAGAAAGATCAATGTAATGACTTAATGTTGTCTGCAGAGTTCCTAAAAAACACTTAGCTTTTAAGTTTTAAAATGGATTATAATAAATAAAAGATTGCAAAAATATTTCATATAAAATAATATTAATATTTCCTGCTGCAACACATGTCTGAAAATGAATTCTTGTGGTTCAATAAGCAAGTCAAATGTTAAATGTATGCGTTTTATTAAAATAAGTTTGTTTTTTGGTGAATCAGACTAGTCACCGTAAAGGTAACTCAATTCAATTCAGACTGCACATTCAAAACTACAATATGATTTCTTCTGCTGTGGTTGTGGCAGACATGCCTTGCAGGAAATGATAGTTTTCGGTGTTGTTTCCACCATGCATGCATTCAAGACAAACAGTTCTAGTGAACACCTCACACTTTAGCAGCTTGAAGCAATAAAATAACCTCAGCATCTTTATAGGACCACTCTTTATGGGCTTTTATGTTTAAAGCGGTCCATATATACTGAATTTCATTCACCAAGCAGAGCAATTATTTAAGGATATGACGATTGTGTGCGTCAACGAAAAAAAAAATCAATTACACTTCATTTCCAGAGTAGATTACTCCCACGTCTTCTGCAAAACCTCACTGCAGTTCAAATTAAGTGTATGCTAAACACCGTTACTAAGTCCCCTGGTGTGCCTCCGAGTTTGTGCCAATCAAATCAACCAAACGTTATGGTCTCCCAGTGATATGGCTATGAACAGCTATATTTTAACTTCTCCAGGGAAATTGCAAAGTCAATAGAGGATTTATGACAGAAGATGTAAATTGCCATGGGGACAAAAGACCTCTGCCTGCACTTACCTCCATGGCAACAGAAGATCTTCTCGTCTACAATGGCAGCCACAGGTAAACAGTTGAAACAGTCTGTGAAAGTCTTCCACAGCTTAATGTTATACCGTCGCTTACCTGAGGAGATGAAAAACCAGCGTATCATCAATAAAAACTATGAAATGTGTAAATGGAAAGGTGTCATTAGTGGTAAAGTAGTTGTAAGAGATCAAATTCTACTCACACTCATCATAGAAGCCATATATACGGTTGATAGAGGCGCACTCGTGGTTGCCACGCAGCAAGAAGAAGTTTTCAGGATATTTGACTTTGTAGGCCAACAGGAGGCAGATGGTCTCTAGAGACTGTTTCCCTCTGTCCACATAGTCCCCCAGGAACAAATAGTTGCTCTCTGGAGGAAAGCCGCCATACTCAAAGAGACGAAGGAGGTCATAGTACTGACCATGAACGTCGCCTGCAGAGACAACAGGAGAATTTTGTTTAATACAGGAAGCTCCACAAATTGGGACATTACTAATTTTTTCATCCAGGTTTCTATGAAGGTGGGAAGCCTGTAAGACAAACATACTCACCGCAGATCTTGAGCGGTGCTTCCAGCTCCAGCAGAATTGGCTGACTGAGGAAAATTTCCCGAGATTTGAGACAGAGTCCACGGATTTCACTCTCTGTCAGCTGTACGTTCTTGCCTGGCCTGGAGCCTTTAACTGGAAAAACAAACAAACAGAAGGGACAAAATGAGAAAAGCAGGAAATAAGCCAAACAAAAAAAGCAAATGTGCTAGATTAGACCCAATAATTGCTTTAAAACCTAGGAGGAAGATCTGGAGGATGATAAACTCGACTCAAGATGCTCTCTGAAGTGATTGATGTACAGACTAGTGACGCACAGACATCAGTGCACTTAAACTCCACATAATGTATCTCTGCTCAAGTATGCCAAAGGCATTTACAGAATTTAGCAGGTTGTTTAAGCATGTGTCAAAAGCACACTAACCACCGTCGCACATATGGCTTTTAACAACTACAATAGTTTAAAGAGCTCTCCTCTGAGTAATCTCTGACCCGTTTTAAAGATCATGTGCAAATGAACTCAGATAGAACCAAATATTCATGACTAACAAAACATAGGTCAACATATTCTGCACCTATCCTTACGGTCTCTTAACAAAAACTACAAGTTGAGCTCCAAAGAGATTTGCTGCTGTGCTGTGACAGAAGGATTGCAGGGTCTAAACAAACTGTCATCTCACACAACGCAGAGCTGTGGTATTATTCAAACTAGGGGTCGACCGATATGTGTTTTTCAGGGCCGATACCGATACCGATTATTACAGATCAAGTAGACCGATAACCGATATTTTGAACCGATATACGTGTCTGGTGTAAAAATGAAAATGAATGCCAAAATTAATAATAACAAGAGCTCTGACAAAAAAAACGTTCTTTAAATGCTTTTAAACATGTCTTTAATTCTGAAAACTGTTAATAACAACAACATTAAATAAACAGTAATATTAATAATATTAATAATAACATAAGTACAGAGATCACCCAGAAGCATTCTGTAAACATTTTGTAAAACTTAAAGTAAACGATTTAGCGTGTGTGATTATTCTCAACAAAAGTTGTAATAATTGTTGTAGTTGTATTACGATACAGTAATATATTCGGCTAAACCGAACTTATATTTTGACAGGTTGCCATGAGGACCTTTTAAGTTTCTGTAGCCTATGTATATATGATATGACGATCGTTTTACTCAAATGAAACGGTCAAATGCTCATGAAGTGACTCTGCGAGCAGTTCTGGGGATGTTGTTCATGTATTGATGTCCTCATTTAGTGAGGCGACAGACGCTGAAGTCACCGCAGCACGCGCTCATCAGTATGTATGTGCAGTAAATGAAACCGCGCGTCTGTGTCATTCATTAACAAAGATGCAGAACATGCAGGATTCATATTTAAATAGTGTTTTGCAGCTTAATATTTATAGATACTAGTCCATAGGCGAGTCGATTTAAGTGTACTGACCTACTTTTGATTAATTCATCCAAACTTCAACACATTCCGACATTCTCGCGTTATACTGTAAAATCCATTATATGACTGCATTCCGCGATTCCGCCCGCATTTTCCGCGAGATCGACATCATAGGTTATATTGAGGTGTTATGCAACTTCAGTGTAGTGGATTGTGATTTATTGCAACTTCAGCAACGCCTGCTGCTGCCTGAGAGACAACTGATGCGTGATCACTGAGGCAGCTCCAGTTAACAAATGCTTTCGTGTGAGACTGCCTTCAGTTTTCGCTGATTGGTCGGACTCGTGACTTCCTACATATCAGATGAGCGGTGGGCGGAGATTGCTCTCAGAGATTGAGAGATCGCCTCACTCTCACAGAGTGTTGAGCTCAGACAGGCTGCATCGAGCCAAATTTAAACATTAAATAATTTCACCTGTATTATTTATTCACCAATAAATAATGTCACCTGTAAATAGTATGTTTGTTTGCATTATAAAAAAAAAAAAAAAAATTATCGGCAAATCTGTTTTGAAAATGGCCGATATCGATAATCGGTAAAATGCTTAATATCGGCGCCGATAATCGGTCGACCCCTAATTCAAACAAGAATAGTCTCAGCATCAGCGGTGAAGAGAGAGCTGGACTTACTTTCGGTTTGCCCCACCACCCACTTGAAGATGTTCATGCAAAAAAGAAACACCCATAAACTACTACACAGCAATCATCCTTATTACAGAAATGTGCTAAACATCTCTGGAGAGAACCTCAGATTATTAAATTCGAAAATTCTTTCCATATTTGGATCAACATCGGCTACATCTGTGAACGCACACTTTCTGCAATGTCGCGTGTCACGCTTCCGTGCGCGTCTTACAGACTGCGATTTACAATCACAACTTCATTGTTACTCATTTTGAGCAGAATTTCACAAAATTGGTTCCCGACAGCATCAGGTGTTTTATTATTGGTTAGTAGGATTATGTATTTAAATAAATGTAATCGTTTAGATATAATAATATTCAGGCTATAAATAATATTATAAATCTGGTTGGTTGGTATTGATGACGTAATATGTAAATGACATGCGTGCTGCCCGTGAGACTTGCACTTGGACCATAGAGCGGCCCGGTGAAAAAAAAAAGTTGAGAACCACTGCCGTAGACTATAGTAATGACTGGTGAAAATGTAGCTTTGCAATCACAAGAATAAAAAAAATATATACACATTTTTATTTAAATTACAATAATTTCTGATTTTACCGCATTTAATCAAATACAGCAACAGTGACAATGAGGGTTTTCTTGTTTAGTTTTTTTTAACTCACAACTTTTACTATTACATGAGTGCAAGCAAATATGCATGTGACGCACTCAGGCACTGAATCTATATACGATACTAATAATCCTGCCGAAAGACTTGTGTTTTGAATTGTAAATGTAGATGGAAAGCAGAGGTCACGTTAACCGAAAATTTTCCATTGACGGATTTGTTTTTAGCAGTGACGGAAATTTTTGAAGGCCGTCCGTCATTTTGACAGATTGCACTGAGAGTGATCTATTGTAATTTACTGGAACTCCCAGCCCTGTCCAGCTGGAGGCAAGTGCGCTCCAGTGAGTCAGCAGAGCGCAGGATCATCAGCTCCAGAACAAAAGTAAAGGAGTCTTTCGCTATGCGTTTGAGGCGAGTACACCGTTTAAGCTACAGCGATCCATCAGACCATGTTAAAGAACGCCAAAACGGTATTTATTGCTAGAATTTCTTAATAAAATTGACAGAATTTAAAATTTGTATATTTTAGTTATAATAACAGGTAATAATCGATTGACAGAATTTGTACACCCCTGTCCACCAAAATTACGGAAAAAGTTAGTCTAACATAACCTCTGATGGAAAGTATTGTTAATTTTCCTTTATTTTAATGTACATAGTGCTGAATTAATTAGTGTTTGAAATCCATACCGTGCTGCTTATTTGTGGATAAGCTCTATTTTTATCTTGCCTCTGGTTTATAGTTTGTGCACACTGATGATAATGGATAATTGTTTGGTTGCTACTGCCCTGTCACGAACAGTCTGTTTGCATCCAAGTCACATGGGAAGCTACATTTCACTTTCTGCCTTGTCCTGTAAAGGGAAGACAATAAACTGAATTTGACTTCCATATTGTGGAACAACCACTTCGCATTTTTGGTAACTGATAATGATAACTGACGGTAAATACTGACTTGAACAAATCAGATGATGCACACCAGTCTAACAGTTACTAGGTGGGTCACTTGAAAGAAGGTCTCAGGCAGCAGATGAGTGATCTGAGGGCCTGGACAGTGACCGGAAGTCCATCGGCTCAGTCAGTGAAAAGTGGGTATAAATAGGATCTTGCCACTCGTCACTTTAAACCCAGATTAAGGCCGGCTAATGCCCTAACAGCACTTGCTCTAAAGTTAGTCACGGGGCCAATAAGCTTAAACCCAACACAAGGGAGGGGGCGGACCTATGAAAAACAAGCAAATAAACCACTCAAACAATAACCAGCAGGTGTGCCAAGTTAGGTGTGCTAAATTCCATAAATAAGTATAAATAAAAAGTAGTGCAGGGAACAGTTTAACCGCCCACAAAAAAGGGGGAGTACTTGGTTGATAAACAACCAAATAAACCTCTCAAACTGTAACTAGTAGGTGTGTTAGGTTTATCATCAAAGAGAAAGCAGTGCAGAGAACAACAAAGGCAATCAATCACATTTAACTACAAGTGTCAATTTAGCGGTATCATGCTATGGGGAAATACATGACATGTCATGCCAACAGTCCAGCGCTTAATCGGTTTGGCACGCACATGCTTTTCACAAGGACATCCGTGTGTTTTGCCTCAAACACTTCAGGTTCTCAGAGGTGATAGCCTCCACACTTAAATCCAATGAAGGCAATGAGATAGAGGGACAATCTGAGGAGAAGAAAACAACTTATTTATGTGACACCTCAACATAACGACAAACGATAGCAGATGCTGGGCAAACACAGCAACCAGCCAAAAAATAAATACAAATTAAAAGGCAACGGTCTACGTGCAAACGTTTCCTCCACGCCACCTGTAATCAGTACAATTGATTTTCCATTGGTAGGCCATGAGTGTTCAGGCACAACAGCGTGGAAATACAGAACAGCATGAACCGAAAGGTTCTAGATTTAAAAGATGGAATCTCTAAACATTCCACAGAACAAGTGTAAGGTCTGGATTAAAAAAAGAGTGCTTGTCAGATGAGGCACCGCTGTGTTCATTAATAGTGGGGATTAAGTTATGTAACTTGTAATTATTTCCAAACTACAGGCACAGTAACCCATGTTCACAAGAAAACTTTGGTAAATAGGACATCACTCAGATTCTGATTCGTTCACTGTACTGCACTTGTGTCTTGAGTGTAACCAGCCTGCATACAGAGACTGACCATCCCCGCAAGATCAGAGCAATGCACTTTTTCACCACCCTAAATGTTGAAGACAAAACATTTACAAATATCGATATCTGTGTAATTTGAAGAGTAGCCATCAAATAAAAATAAGATCCTCAGGAGAATCAGTACTTTGGATGGAGGCATCAATCTCTAAGGGAAAAAAGGACAGTAGGATTACATAAGGAGATACAAATACAACTATTATCTGACTTGTGTTTTTTTATGCAATTTGCAGAAGAAAAAAAAAAGGTTTACACAGCCATGCAGCCAATCGGACCTAAAGCCAAAAGGTAAAAGGTCTAACGTATGTGGAAATCTGTTTTCTTTGTGACCATATTTAAATAGTGTGTGTGTGTGTCTTTCCTTTTTCTAACATATGAAAAATACTGGGAAAAAGACGTTCAGTTTCTTGCCAAGTAAATAAAGTCTAAATTCTGTTCAGCAACTCAAATGACCCACGAGCATCAGACCTCACATCACATCAGGCCCACACAGAATTTGTAAATACATGTAATTTTGAGAAATGCATTAAAGTATGATCAAATCTTTTAAACGGAACCAAAAATATGTATTAAGATAGTACACAAGAGGTAGAGATTTGTATAAATGTAATGAATGATAAATTCTGTGGAAACTACAATGCCGTGTGGGGCTGCTTATGACCTTACGCAAAACTTCCTTTGCTACAGAAACGTCTGGAAAGATGGTACATAGTTTGGATGGCCTAAAGCATTCATGTTATGCAACACACATGCTTGATATTTGATCAACTGCTTGCTTAGGTTTATTAAGCCCATCTGTGCTAAGCTTTGCAATGTTTACCCTCAGCAGGCATCAAATACAAAAGACATTTCTAGCGCAGCTAAAAGGACGATATGCAAAAACCTGATTCCAATGTCTTATGAAGCTACATACATCCTTTTTACAAACCTTAAACATTTATAAAACAACTGTTCTGTATATTTCAAATTTAGTATCTGCAAATATTATACTTTCACTTAGAAGAAATCAACTTTGAATTGTAAATCATATTACAGACAAATGTCTCTTCTTGAAGAACATTAGAGTGAAGGGCATCCAAAACGATGAAACTCTGTGGCACCATCTAACATGATATTACTCAGTAAATTAGCCTGGATAGACCATGTCTACAGGGCTATGCAATTAAGTCCCTAAACAGACAATAAAACCAAACCCAGTAATCATCATCTACCACACAACAAGCAGGACTGTCAGGAATTCCTATCTAATGGCTAAAGCATTTACAATCAGAGTAACTGCAAATCACTAAATGTTTATTTTGTGCACAGAAAATGTCAATGTTTAAATCCAGACCCTCCACAGCAACATTGAAACTAATCACGTCTTCCACGGGTTATGCCATGTTTTGAGGGCCTCTATTGTGAAGATCACTTGGTACTGCACCTTCACTAACTACATCCTCATTAGTTAGAGTAATCCTATTGCTGCCGATTTTAATTAGACACGGGACTTCATCTGCTACAATGGAAGGTATCCAAACAGCAAATGTGAAATGGACAGAAACAGAAATGTAAATCACTTAAAGCATATCAGTAGTCATTGAATGAAATAACGTTACTGGCAGAATTCCCCCTCACATAGGCTCATAACCTTAAAATAATGAGCATGTGAAAATAAAGAGCACGCAATTTTCAGCTATATTGATTTTTGTAATGATCGCTATGAGATTCTGGCTATAAAACTCCCGGACAGATTTTTTATAAATTAGTGTAACGTTAGACTGGTTGGCTAGCAACTGCTAATTCGCTCCACTTCCCCCGGCTTTTTCTCAGGACACAAATATGCTTACAGTTATTCTATAATACGACACATATGCAATACAAACACATATATAAAAGCATTAGTTGGTTTTAGGTATTTCGTTTCAGAACAACGGTTAACAATTAAAAGATGTGCAAAGAGGTTCTCACCTTCCAGGAGACGCTGTATTATGGAGTCAATGTTTAATTTGTCCGGCTCCGCCATTTTAGTGGATTTATGTCGGGTTTATTCAAACAAGTCAAGTCTGCTGTTTTCTGCTATCTTAGTGATTGGTCAAAAATTAAGGCCCCAATCCGAATAAGCAAAGCGTATAAAAGATATCGTTATGGAAATGTGGATTTACTGGCTATATTTCCTTTGTCGTTTGGTTGATCGCTAGCTGCTAACACCGTTAGCCTGATGGCGCTAGCTATTGCCTACCCGTATTTAAACACCAGGAAACGGTTAATATGATACAAAAACTCCCAGATATACCCTTTAGACTCTTATTTTGATTCTCTTTATGCCCCACGAGCATCAAAGGTATTCAAAAATCCCTATTTTCCGTACCCTCACAACCCCCTTTCTCGCATCGTCTACGGAATTTAAAAAAGGACCGTGTTGTTGAAGAACGAAATCAACGGAGGTTGACAGGTCCCGCCTCCGCTTGTAAATGCAGGAAGATGATTGGCTTAGATCTCACATTTGAACTGAGGGTGTGGTCGCTCATTGGTTAGTGTTCACACACATCTAATTTACAGAGCTCCGCCCCCAAGTTGTAAAGCAATGACGTCAATGAAGTGGAAAAAAGGAGAGGGGATGTTCACGTACTACGAAATAGCTGGCGCTTATAATGTACTTCAGGTTTAGGGACTGTAGCATTATGATAAATAATAGCTCAAGGCCACATTATTATATCGAGGCGCTCACGTTGTCATTAACATTAACCGTTTGATGACAGGTTTGTTCAAATTTTCCATACCTACAGGATACTTTTCTAACACACCAGCGCCCTCTATAGACGTTACTGAACACCGCGCTGTCCACACCTCCTTTTCTCGAGTTTCCCGTTTGCAGCAACACTGCCCATTACAAACACTATTATTACTGTACTGACAAAAAAATGTATAGCCTGAATGCACTGTAAGTCGTTTTGGATAAAAGTGTCTGCTAAATGTACTACATATGACTGTAAGTTAAATAAATGAAGACTGGTCAGTTTCAGTCTAGGTTTCATATGGCCTGCAGCTGCAGCCATATCACCCTGCAGCCCAAGACCGGTTGCCCACTGAAGCTGAGCTGGTCAGTAACTGGATGGGAGACCTCCTGGGAAAACTGGAAGAGGTGTTAGTGAGGCCAACAGGGGTGCTCACCCTGTGGTCTGTGTGGGTCCTAATGCCCCAGTGATGGCAACACTATTCTGTCAACAAGCACCGTCTTTTGGATGAGACATTAAACCGAGGTCCTGACTCTCTGTGGTCATTAAAAATCCCAGGATGACCTTCGAAAAATAGGGGTTAGTTCGCCCATTATCCTCTGACCATCATGGCCTCCTAATCATCCCATACCATTGGCTTCATCACTCAGTCTCCTCTCCACCAGTAAACTGGTGTGTGGTGGGTGTTCTGGCACAATATGGCTGCCGTCACATCATCCAGGTGGATGCTGCACATTGGTGGTGGTTGAGGAGATTCCCCCTTTGTATTTAAATCACTTTGAGTTTCCAGAAAAGCGCTATATAAATGTAACGAATTAAACATTTGGATGATAAAGCTTTTTCAGTCAAACCAGGTAAATGTCCACTACTGAAAC
The DNA here is from genome assembly GCA_027564155.1 of Gymnocypris eckloni scoliostomus. Classification (NCBI taxonomy): domain Eukaryota; kingdom Metazoa; phylum Chordata; class Actinopteri; order Cypriniformes; family Cyprinidae; genus Gymnocypris; species Gymnocypris eckloni. The sequence continues at coordinate 30,286,430 of CM050415.1, read as the reverse complement.
TCTGATTTTTGTGAACGTTTCGTGGTTCTTTGTTGACGACATCAGCTTTAACCGGTATACGCTGGTTTATTGGTTTTCCGGCTGGATTGAGTGAGTTTTTGGGCACTTCTCAGCAGACCAGCTTTACCAAGACCAGTTTATTTATTTATTTAATGTTTTGCTATCTTTTGGTATCTTCTGGACAAGTCATAGCCTAGTTATCAAAACTAAAAAAAAAAAACACTGAGCTTACCAACATGACCTGAAAAGATGCTAAATAAATACTGAATTTTGTTTGTTTGTTTACTTTATATTTTATCAATCAATTCTTTGCTGGGCATAACTTAAACTCTATCATTAAGTTGGAGTATGTTTTTTTATATTTTAATTACTATAAAACTGAAATGGTTGTCATTGGATTTTTCTTGTCCAGCATCAGAAATGTATATAGCTTAGTGTATTATTTATCAGTCCCTCATCAGCAATATTTTTAAGTTCAATAAAAACCCAACAAGAGAGACTCGTCTGTGATCTTTCTGAATGATACCCTTGATACTTCTGACTCTACATTAGTTTCTCCAAACCCCTAGTAAAATTATTATTGACATATCACTTAAGACTTACTGATATAAAATGTTAATTAAACTTTATTTAGATTATTTCTTTATTGCACAATGCACATTTCTTAATATATGCCTAATGTGTTTTAATATCACTCTTAATAAGGATTGTATGATCTCTGTATAATCTCAGTCTTTAAATGCGAGATTAAATCCTTGCAATATAGTTCCTCTTCAGCACAATCAAATATACATCAGTATATCTTTAGTTGGACTTCAGCACTACTTCCACACAAAATGAGTTGTTCCTATTCAGCAGACTTTAAGTATACCTGTTTACTATACCAAAATCACAATTGCAGGGGAATTTTATTCAGCCCATAAGCATGAAAACGTATTTGTAGTATATATTTAGCACAAAATAAATGTATTTCAAATAGAATTGTTTTTGTTTTTCACTAGGGACCTCCTATCTATTTTGTCCAATCTCTTATACGTGTTATTATTGTGCCTCCCAGTCCTGATGTTTCCCAATGTTAAAGCCCACCCATCTAACATGTGACGAAATCTATTCATCATGTATGGTTTCGATGGGGACTGGGCTGAGCTTATGAGGTTGTTTTTGAGATGTCATAATGATGACAGAAGTTTCAGAGGCTTTGTGATTCATAGTATCATGATGTCCAATCTCCAAGAGTGGATATTTCCATTCAGTAGCATAGTAACGTGATGTATGTGATGATGATAATATCAGTGTACATATATGAATACCATTTATTTTAACATAAAAAACAATATTTCCAAAATTAGTTCATCACCTGAGTTAATTCTACACAACATTTTAAACAAAGACAAAATATCAAAGACTTCTCTATATAAAAACTTTAAGAGGCTGAAAAAAGGGGTAAAGAAAGCAGCAGGTAGAAAAAGAACAAGTCCAGACTGGCCTTTTCCTCTTTACCAACCCGCCTTGGTCTCATTTCTACCCCACCCAATGCATTCCTCTACAAAAGCATCCTCACATCACACCACCTTCATTAGAGGTAACAGTTTGGTAAGGTGGGAGACTAACTTAAAGAAAAAGCAAAAAGACTACGCCCAAAAACAAGAGGAAACTTACAGAGAATTTTCTTCAAAGAGCTATAATAAAAGGTAAAGTTCAAACTTTTTACTCTTTGCGAAAATTGGTATATTAAAACAAACAGCAAGGTTATATAAAAAAAATCAGAAAATGATAAATGATTAGGCCTACTTTAAAAAAATCATATAAGTCAAATTTACAATATATTTAATGTGAAATGAAAAAGTAAATAAGAAGAATAAAAAGCAGAAAAAGTAAAGTAATACATCAGCTTATTACATGAGGTTAAAGGGTGGTGCCTGTTTGTTTTCAATAACAAGATATCAATATTTAGAAGGGCATTGACCTTATCATTTTTTTAAGAGTACAACACTCTTAACATTTATCATGTTGCCTTTGTATGCAACAAAACATATAAATCATTACATTATAAACTTTCTTGAAACACGTCATATTGTAAAGTGATGGGATTCACTACGGACTGTCTTATCTACGGACTGTCTATCTTATTGTTAATTGTTAGAATATAACTGACCTGAATCCTGGACAGCATGCAGACATAAAAAGCAAAATTCCTCACTCATTCATGATTTTAGCTCAGTTTAGTTTTCAGAGCAGAATTATCATTGAGTAGATGGAAAGAATACAATTTTGGAGGAGTTAGACAGCATTTGAATCGGAGAGCTGCTGAATGATTCACCGTCAACTAAAAACAGCCACAATTACCGTTAGTCATTTAGCTGTTGCCCACGCACCACCTGTCACCTTTCCTAGCTCCTCACCGATTCACTGTGCTTTGTTAGTGCTGAGTAGGAGGACAATGCAGTGCAATATAGTGGACTACGGGCTCTTAAGTGCAGTCCACACATTCTAACCGTAGTTTTATGAATCAGCCACGAGCAAACCCTGAGGAGATACAAGAGACGTTCAGTGAGATCGACATGAATAAAAATCCACAGGCAATTGAGGGCGAGTACAAAACAACAAGCAGTTCACTGAAAAGGTACTCAGTGTTTTTTCCTACAAATGAAATGTAAGAATAGAATAGAATAGAACAGAACACGCAGTACCTGAGACCCCTCTCAGGGAGTGGCAGTTACAAAACAAATGTATCTAAAAGCAGATTTTAGGACCTGTTGAGACTTGAAGCTTGCTGGGTTTTCTTAGAGATGTTTTTTTTTCCGCTGTAGCCCTCAGATATAAATTCCTGTACAGGCCTGTCTAAAGGCATGAGCCATTGAGTTTATATGCAAACACATAATAACTAGTTTAGAATTCGTCTTACAAAATATACCATGACGCAATCAGGAAGGATTCAAAACCACTATCTTCACCACTGCTTTTGCAGAGTGTGCTTTTTTTTCTTTGTTTTGCTTTTAGTTTTAACACCATTTCCGAACTGAGAGCATCAATACTATTTTTCTAATCTATTATTATCTAATCTCCTTTATTCCTCTTTCAGAATGGGCTCGTCTGGTGTACAGATCGTGTGTATGGCACTGGGAATTCTCGGTCTCATTGCGGCGGTTGTGACCATTGCTGTTCCAAGATGGAAGGTTTCTGCTTTTATTGGTCAGAATATTATCACTGCACAGGTAAACCATTGCTGGAATTTCAAAAAGTTCAATTCAAAGAATAAATGTGCATGTTTGTGTAGTGCACAGATCTAAAACTTAATCATAATTTACTCATTTATTTCCAAAAACATAGACTATGTTCTAAAAATCTCATAAAGCCATATAACTCTATATGAGGGACAGAGTAAAATTTAAGTCATTATTTACTAATCATGACTTAAAAGCTGTGGTTAGTATTTACTTTAATTACGTTTACATCGGTATTGTTACTGTTAATCAAAAAATAGTTTTCATTGATTGAAATAAAGCTGAAATGTAAATATTAGGCGAAAAACCTTAACTTTAAAAACAAAAAATTTTTTAATAAAAAAATATTTATATAATTAAACGTATAAATATTTAAAAACAACTATAGGAATACCACAACTGCATATATATATATATATATATATATAGCGCAGTACCGGCACTTATATATTTTAGCCTTTAGAGTACCTGCACTTTTTTGTGCGTACCGGCACTTCAGACATGTTGCCTGTACTCAGAGTAAAATTGTCAGGGTCTGGATGATTAGGCTATATGATACCATATATGATTAGAAATGATAGAAACTATGTAAAGCACACTACCCAGGCGGGATCTCCTCTCATCTCGACCCATCACGTGAATGAACGCAAGCAGAGTCGGTTTACTTCATTGTGTGGTGCACGAGAAGGGGAGACGTGTCGGGGGAGGTGTGAGGAGTAGTAGAATAATAATTCATTATTGATTGCTAATTTGAATCGGTACTTTATAACGAAAATCATATATTAAAATGAAAAGAAGCAGGCTTTTTCAATCACATCATTTTAAACCGTAAACTCCTGGAAAAGTCCAGGAACGGACTTCCAGTGAACAAATTCAAACAGTCAGCTCAAAACAGTGCTAATGCAGAGAAAACACGGCCGATTTCATCAGCGATTACAGAGAGAATAGTGACTTACGTCCAGATGCCTGTACAATTATTATTTTCAGCGTGTATTTGGTTTAAAAGCAAGAGTGTTTATAATGAACACTGATTATGCGGTGGTCAGGTGTTTAGCGATTCTGAATGGAACCGTGTATTAAAGGCAGGCGATGTAGTGGTCTTTGGCGTCTCCCTGTGGTCATGTTTGGTATTGCAGCTTGACTTGTGCTATTTGTATTGAAAACTTTTATTTAATTAGTGATTGATTGATTGATTGAGGCACTATACATACATTGTGAATTATTAAAAAGTACTTATTTATTTAATAAAAATAAGTAAATATTTAAATAAGGGGTGGGGGGGGGTGTCGGGTGAGTATCGACACTTTTTTTTTCCACTTCAAGCACTGTGTGTATATATATATATATATATATATATATATATATATACACACACACACACACACACACACACACACACACACATAGGCTATAGCTGTTTAATACTCCACCATTCAGAGAGGTGGAGACTGTAGCACGATTATTACAGCGACATTGTGCTATAAATATTTAATTTCATGTTCCACTGTAGAAAGAACATTCTTTAAAGGATGCTGATTGAATTCTATGGATAAGAAGGTATATTTCATCTTTCCTTCGACACACAGGTTCAGGAAGAGGGTTTGTGGATGGAGTGTGTGGTTCAGAGTACCGGACAGCAGCAGTGTAAATCCTACGAATCGCTGCTCATCCTGAGCTCTGACATCCAGGCGTCCCGTGCCATGACCATCATCAGCTGCATGCTCACTGTCCTGTCCTTGCTCATTCTGTGCGCCGGCGCCGAGTTCACCACCTGCATCGAAAACGAAGATGTCAAACCCAAAGTGAGTCTGGTGTCCGCCATTGGGCTGATCGTCGCGGGCTTGCTGCTGATCATCCCCGTCAGCTGGGCCGCAAGTAATGTCGTGCGCGACTTCAACAATCCACTGGTAGCCTCGTCCCAGAAGAGAGAGCTGGGAGCCTGTATCTTTGTGGGCTGGGGAGGAGGAGTCCTGCTCCTGCTGGCCGGAGGCTTGCTGTGCTGCTTCAACAAACTCCGCTCCGGAGGATCCGGCGGAGCCGCCAAATACTACAGCAACAACGCCTCAGCACCAAGCAAGAATTACGTGTAGATCAAGTGGGTTACACTAAGCAGTGGCTGCAGAAATTGAATCTGTAGTAGGTGAAATATGTCTATGTAAGTCTTTATAGTTGGTAGGTAATGAGAATAACATAAACCAGAAAAGGTCAAAGATGTAAATATTACTTGTTTAGAGCTAGTACCATAGTCTTTCAGCTTTTAAATTAGTTTCATATAGTTTACTGCTGCAATATATTTTAGAGCAGCTAATAAACAATGTACTTGTTTATTAAAATTCAGGGATAAGCCGAGTTTGTGTCCAAAATACTTTCAGGTCATTTTATCTGTCATCGTCATTTCAATAATGCTATAACTGAATTTATTATTTTTGAGTAATACAGAATGGATATTTTTGTCAATAACCTTTTAGGATACGGGAATCTACTGTAATCTGTACAATTGCTACACAATGTGTGTGTGTGTGTGTGTGTGTGTGTGTGTGTATTAGGTCATAATCATTTCTGTTGCCTTTCTGTATTTTCAATAAAACTGACTGATTTAATACATGTGTGTGTAGAAGGAACAATCAGTTGTTGACACATAAGAAAATATTTGTTAAAATAACACTGCCATTTATTTCAAATCCTACAAAACATATATTAAAATGGGCTTCAAACAAATCTGGTCACATTAAAAATTTAAGAATAATCCCAGAAATGGACTGTAAAATGGTATAACATGATTTCACATAATTCTACAAAATCTTCTTTCCAATCTCATCCTTATACAACATTATTTGCATATCTTGTACATGTCCATTTGCATTTTTCTTTTCATTCTACTGGGGTGTCCCTTCAGCTACTGGCTCTCCAGTTCGCTCACTCGCGTGGTCAACTGCTCAACCATCTCTCTCAACTCCTTCACCTCATTCTGCAAGGCCTGCACGTCCTGTATATGAAACAGAAAGAAAGGCAGCATGAGTTTATTTATGACAGAACGGTTAATTCAAACACAATAAACAGGCAGAGGATTCCTGTGTTCTCTTACCGCAGAGTCAGATTGTCGGTTGCTTGAAGAAGATGACGTGGTGGCCAACAAGCTCTTGATGACTTTGAACTCTTTGTTTTTGGTGGTTGCCACAAAACCGTCTTTCAAGGAGATCTTGATTGGTTCCCCATTTTTACCAGAAAACCAATCATCTGCCTCCACTGATGGCTCTGGACCAATCGTGTCGGGGTAAAGGTCTTCTTGAAACAAGTCAGACTAAAGCAAAGAAATGATAATGCCACATTAAGACAGTGGAACAATTAATAAACTACCATTCCAAAAATGTGGGGGCGGTACAATTTTTGTATGTTTTTGAAAGAAGTGAGTACAGTAAAACAGTAATATATTGTTCCAGTTTGAAAATAATAATTTTCTAATTTTGAATATATTTTAAAATATGACTTATTCCTGATCGTTGACTTTGACAAACTTACCTTACGAGGCACAGTCATGACAATAGGCTCACACTTTCTCTCGTGGAGTTTATAGAACCTAAAATAAATATGAAATAATGCATTATTTAAAATACCGACCTTTTTTATGTTTGTGGGAGAAAGCAAGTAAACTATAGGCCTGACTGAATGGCTGGATGTATTTACCTTGCAATCTCACACTTGTTGACTTCCAGGCCTCTCTTGGGCATGTATCCCATGCCCTTCTGACTCTCTTTACTGCTGTACATGGAGAGATAGTGAACGTATGGGGCCTCGTCTGTCACCTCGAAGTATTTGATGCTGCTGTCACCCTGTCAAAACATGTTCACTGGTTCAAATATCCAACTTCATGAACAAACAAACAAAAAACTTGGGTCAAAACCTGAATGTCTTTCTTAGTTCCTTACTTTGCCACAAAGGTAGACTATACCAGTGTCAGGGTCAAAGAAAGGTAACATCACCCCACTGCTGGTGTCCAGCTCCTGCAGGGTCAAGGGCTCACCAAAGTTTTTCTGCAACCACAAACTTGTGTGAGTCACTTACTTGTGAAACTACAGTAGTCAACATTTGAAGTGGATCAAAACCTTGTCTTAAAACCTAAAAGCAAAATGTGTTCTTGTCTTAGCGCAACTTTAAAGAACTTTTCTGATCCACTTCAAATGTTGACTACTATAAAAAAGAGAGCTTCTGAAGCATAAGATGTACTTACAGGATCCCACAGTGCCACCTGGCGCTCACTCATGCGGCTGAATCCGGTGGTCAGGATCTTGTCCTCAGACACGAACACAGCTCTGACTGGCCTGGAGCCTTCATGAGGCTTGTCCTTCTCCTGAACACACATATACATAGAAAGAAGTCATATGAGCAGCTGGCAGATAGGAACATATGAGAAAGAGAAATGTTCATGGAAATGTTGACAATTTGAATTAAATGCTTTCACTGAACTTAAAATGTTCAAATTAGTACAAAAATGTGGCCACATTTACTGTTTTTAGATAATTCTCATCAGCAAAATCCAGCTGTTTAAAAAGAAATCAAAATAATTGGGAATTTTGCGCAGATTTCGCCGCTTCTTCAATGAGGATTCACTGCATTTTATTTTATTTTTTGTCTGTTATTGTGTCTGCATTTTAACAAAACATTAAATGAATATCAGCTTAAAGGATTTTCTGTTATTTACAATGGCTTTAAATTATTCAGTATTATGTGCTCCATCTAGAGCTTTCTGAATACTCACATGATCATTAAAAAAACACTAATGAAATGCCGTAAAAATGGCCTCAAGACTACATAAAACCCATCAATTTTAAGTACAGCAACAAGTGCATCCTCCTGCCACCACAAGACTAAAACTTTCTGGATTCGACAACAAAATCAATGTGGTGAACAGTAAACAATGCAACCAATTATTTATACCCCATGCATTCTTATTCTTAGCATTATTCACACTATTTCATCTTTTTATTACAGTGAAGGCATGCACGATCGATGACGGAGCCCTTGCGAGGGTCTAGCACGCGTAATTTCTTGTCCTTACAGGACGTAAGGATCTGAGAGCCGTTTCTGTTCCAGCAGGCGCTGTAGATCAGATCAGTGTGCACTGAGTCAATGCGCACCACTTCCTCTCCACGAGCCACGTTCCACAGAATGATCACGTTATCACAGCCTGCAAGAAGAAAACCAGAGAAAGAGAGGGACAAGCTAAATTAAGTACAGTATATAGGTAGTCAGAGGGGGAGAAAGTTTACGATGAAACTAAGATGTGTCTAAAGATTTGTGCATTAAGGATCAGCAGAGGGCGCCATTGTGACATTTCAACTGCCTCTATATTGTACAACTGAGTGCACACATATACGGTAAAGTTCAGAGTATAGCCACAGTTTAGTTCCAGCCTGCACTTTTGGCTATTGAGTGGGTGTCTAATGTTGGTTTACCTGCACTCATTAGCACATTGTGGGCAGTTGGGTGCCAGCTGAGGATGCCCACGCGTTTAGAGTGACCGTCCAGCTTCACAACTGGGTCCTTCAGTGGTGATACAAGACCTCCATCTGGAATCTCCCAGATCTATTACATAACAACATTCACCTTATATGTTATAATAAGTAGTATGAGCAAGATGTGCCACAGTATTATAATTTTCCAACCAGTACGGCTGTGGCTGTGTTCAAACGGTTATTTACCCGGTAAAATACATGGGTGCTAAAGGGTCATTTTTTCTGTGCAATGGGGGTTCTCAAGGGGCTCACAGGGGTCCCTAAACGTTTTTGTTATCTGAACCCCGTAGAAGTAAGAATAAAACATTGAATCTATTTTTGAGTGTTTTATTTCCATCGTTTTTATTTTAAAACTACACAACTTACAATTAAAATGATATTGCAATTTAATAATATAAATTGTTTATTATTACTTAATAACAATAAGAATGTATTATTTATTTATTTGGTTTAACTAAATATTGTAGTGCAATTTAGTTAAATTATTAATTCACACAGTTAAAACATCAAACATGTTTCTCATGTATGAAAAGTACCCACATGAGCGTTATTTATGGATATTCAATGCGTTATGTGATATACTGTATGAACTGTTAAGGATAAGTATGTTTTATTAAAAATGTTACCCTTTTCAACCGGCATAAATTTCCATACCAGCATCACACTAGCAAGCCTAGTATGACTTGTTTTGTCATTTTGATCATGTAAGTGATTAATTTGTTATTAATCACATTTATTTTGTTTATAATTATGTGGATGGCACTGGGCAGAGAATTGTGAATTATACTAGCATTTTCACTTTAGTACTGTTCAACTGTTTTGGTGCATAAATGTAATTTGATCAAACCATTAGGCCAAGGCCCATGGCACTCACCATGACACTACAGTCTTCAGAGCCACTGGCAATGATGTTGTCATTATGAGGGCAGAATTCGATGTCCAATACAGGTCCAGTGTGACCGCAGACAGTGGGCAGGGACATATCAATGCGACCCGTCTAAAACACAAATCAAAGGGTGGAATGAGTTATTAAGGAAAACATACACAAATAAACCCCATTAACAAGACCTTCAAATGACTAAAGATAGAATATCAACACAAAACCCATATTGCTCTGACTAACAGAGCAGAAAGAGCATGAGAGATCTCAGACAGATGAGGCGGATGTGTCAGCTGATCTCAATTTTACAGCTATGCCTTCAATTATGCCTAATAACTACTAACCCGTTTAGAGAGGACAGCGCTGTGCAGGAGTTCCCAGCATGCACACGGAGAGCACATTCACTCTGACAAAATCATATGCAATCTATTAATTATTATTAAAATAAGTTAGGGTCTGTAATAAGTTAAGAACTACTACAGTGATTTATGACTGGACTAAAGCATTGTTGTTCAAACTAAAACCATTAAAAACGCTGTTAAATTGAAATACAGCTCAACAAAAATTAGAAATGTTGTTTTTGCAACTAACTGAAACTACTAACAGTGAAATTATTTTGTTTTATTTTGAGTTCAATTTTAAATTAATTTAATAATACAAGAATACAAATGATATTATCAGCATGACAACTTTAGCTAAAAGTGTCAGTATTTCTATAGTATCTTGCACCCCCTTACTAACATGTGTGAACTCTACAAGTGTGTGCAATACCAGATGATCGTGTTATCAGTCTCAAAACGTCCTCAAGCCACCCAAACGAAATGAAAGGGCTTGACTCGAATTCTCGTGTTCATTGGGAAACAATGGCTGGCATTGAGCAAAGATGCACAGCAGATTGAATATGACACAACTCCCATTCATTCTCTAGCATAAGACCCAGGAGTGCAGACAGAGCAACATATAGAAACAGAGGAGCAGAGATGATGGACAGAGAAGGTGAAAATAAAAGGCATATGAAATAAACTATTCAACTAAAGAGAAAGGCAAGAAAATGCTTCTATCATCTCTCTGTAAAAGATGCAAACATGCTCTACTAATTTTGAAAGGCATTTTGAAAACGTAGCATTTTTCAGTCAACGTTTTGTGAAGTAAAAAGTACATATTCAAATTTTAAACAAAGCTTATCAGACGAAAAAATAGGCACATCAAGCCTAAGTGGCAGCTGTCTTTTTCTCAGTTTTGTCACTCACTCAATCTGCAAGCTGTCACCACATCCTGTGCAGAGTCGACAGCAGCGCACTCCAAATATGGCAAAAACAAGATGCAAGAGAGCATAAAGAGAAGAGATGCTAGGTCTAGTGACACGTACATATGAAACTCAACCTTGAACTTCCTTATTTAGACAAACGCTGCATGACATGTCTACAGTTCAAAATTCGAAGGCCTCAGAAGATAATTTAAAACAGGTAACGGCTTAAAACTATCAAGACCTAAACCTAACTTTCCAACTTAATCTTAATATTGGCCTTTAAATACATACAATACAAGGCTTGTTTTATAAAGACTTCAATTAATTTGAGCTTAATGAGTCTGACATGCTATCTGGATGCACCTTGCTCAGGGGCAGGACAATGAAAGCTCCTCCACCGCTGGCATCCACAATCATGGCCACAAACTTGGGGTTGACGGAGCAGAAGTTGCTGTCCCAGGTCATCTGGGAGATCCGGATGTCATCATAGCACTGGTCCGCCTTCAACCCCTGGCCGAAGACGTGGCGAAACTTACTGGCCCTGACCACCTTCCTAGACATGATGACCTGAGGAAGGACAGAGAAGGAAGAGACGGGGATAGAGAGGGAAACAAAAGCATACACATGAGACACAATAAATATGCTTTTCATCATTTTGTTTCATCATAATGTTTTGTGTATCTTAAAGTTTGTGCATCTTATAGGCTACAGAATTTATTGAATTTGAGATTTTTTTGTTGAGGTTTAGCTATTTGTGATTTGTGGTGAAACTGTCTGACTCCATTCCAGCAATCGATGGTGGTCTTAATTCATTGCTGTGGTCAGTATGCTTGCACTCAAATTGCATTCTTTAATTAATACTGAAATTCTCTTAAATTTGCATGGATTTTTGTAAATGAATAGTTACAGATAAGAGAACAAAGGGGTGAAAACGAAAGAGAACATATGCGCTCAACGTCTTTTTCAACTTTCTATGTTTAAAACGGTATATAGGCAATGAGCTCAAAGAAAGAGGAAGGAAAAGGAAACTAGTATGAGAAGGAAATGCTCGGGCTACTTCTTCAAGTCTGATGCCACTTTGTCTGCAGGTTTTAGTAATAAAGCATTTTGCTTCATGCCCCCTTCTCATCCATCCAAAAAAGTCTCTGTTGCCTACTTTTTTTCCTTCTCATCCCTATATCAAATGCACACTTGTGCATATGCTTAATTAGTTGAATATCAAATGCCACTCTCATTTGCAATGCATTACTGATGTCCTTTTCACATCCTGAAAAACGAAAGGTAGATTAGAGCATTAAATAGACAGAGCGAGGAAACTGCCGTAACTGGACTAGCACCACAGCAAGTGTGGGAGTGCAGGAGATGTTCAGATCTTCAGTTACACCACATCCTTCCACACAAACACACGGTATTACCTGCTACAGAGATACTGCTAAATGTTTTCATCGTGATATAAAACAGTTCATGTATCACATATTCAACGTGGAAAGAAAAGGTGTAATTAACTGCAGGTTGTTCTAAATCTGTGACTTGTTTAATTGTTTGGAACACAAATGGAGATGTTGTGCAGAATGTGAGCGACTGTCAGCCTCAGTCAGTCACCATTTCTTTTCATTCATGTGTTTTTTCATCCAATAAAGCGGAATGTGACCGAGATTCATTCAGCCTAACATCTTTTGTGTTTACCGGAAGAAAGTAGGCTAAGTCGTGCAGGTTTGGAACGACATGAATGTGAGAAAGTTTTATTATTATTAGCCTACTACAATTATGTTGGCTTGAAATATTTGTTCACATTGCTTTATCCTTTGTCTGCATTTCTTTCGAGCTAATTTAAGACCCACGAGCAAACTCTTATATAGTCTGCACTATTTTTATACAATAATATGCAGTAATATCAGCTTCATCTTTATCTGGAAATGCTGTTTAGTTCTCTTACCAAACTTCCTCAAATATTTAACCGTGCCTTGCCCCAGTTTAGAAAGACACAGCTCGACGCATTTAGCAATGACAAAACAGTTACATAAAAGCAGTACTAAACTGAGAACAAACTGAATTTAATATGAACGAGCAGAACAGATTAGGACTGTGTTTCCAAATCTAAACAGCATTTTAGGCGGTCTAGAAGAGTTTAGGCGCGCCCAGTGTGCTGTCTAGTTAGTCCGATCAGGTCGCAAATAAAGATGCAAAGTTATGAAGGATTTCCAATCACAGTAGCACAACACACGAACAGACACACAGTATGATGATGGGACAGCGGACTGTACCTGAGAACTGTGTCTGGGGAGGGACTCTGGCTCCTGAGGCGAGAGGATGAAGCGCTGGACTCTGACAGATGGAGAGGAGTGGGTGAATGCCAGCAGTTGTGGCCTGAGCTCACTCTAAATCAAGAAGGAAGTGAGAGTTTGAAATGTAGATGCGAAAGGGAGGTGTCCTCGCTTTATGTTTCCTTTTAAAGTGATTTACGTTGCGTGAAGCTGCTCCTCACTTGATCTCACAACTTCATCGTAGTCATAGCAACACAAACGTGCGCTCGCTCGCTCACATAAAGTTTGCGGTTTCGCCGACGTTTATCTGAATGTTATCTCTCTCTTGAACTTTTCTGTTTTCACACTCATATTTACTACGCTTTCTTTTGTAACAATAGACAACTAAACACTAAAGCAGCGAAACGCAGCTTTAAAGTAAATCCCTTTAACTTAAAAAAGACCACGACAACCTCATTTTCCGCCAAAATGTCGTAATATTGTTCAAATACTTTGGTATCAATATTAGCCACCACTTTTTTTTTATCCTAAATAAATACATATTGGGAGAGATTTTTAGACGGTTTGAAAGATTTTTAATGTTATTTTATCATGTTTTTAGTGGAAAACAGTTCACCATTTAGGCTATAACCTTTTTAACACTAAAATGACAATATTTGGGTTTGATGATTTTGTTTATTTACTATAAATTAGTTATATTAGTAAATAAACCACTAATGTTTTTCGACAAGAAGTGCCCTTTTCGCTTTCAATTGAATGCCTCGATTAAGGCAACCCTTGCACGTTTAAATGGGTGGAGGTTACACGGGTTAGGGTTAATTTCTCAAAAGTGACACATTTAATAAATAGAGGAATATAATAAAATGTTTTTTACGCACCCACAGTCACATAAGCACTTTAACTACACCTGTGAGAATTAATAGGCAAACCTGAATTACCAGAAGTGGAGGTCAAAATATGAAAGCATTTCATCAACAGATCTATTTCAAATCATTTAAAAAATAAAGTGAGTCAAACGAGAGAATTTAAAAATATAAACCTCAATTTATTGCACAATTGCTGCAGGAGACCGTGGGGTTTGGAAGATCTGTCTTGTGTGAACACACAAATAGACTGAGAGAGAAATATAGGCCCATAAAACAAACCAACAGAGACACGCGCTTATAGATAAAACCATTTACAACAAGAAATGTTTATGTAAAAGCAAAGTTATAAATAAGAAAATTTTGCAACAAATGAGCTGAGGACGCCTAATAAAACAATAAAAAACAAAGATATGTGGCCAGCAGGGCTCAGTGTGTGACCTGTGACAGACTTCCTCCAGAAAGTCAACTCGGTTTAGTAAATGAACATCATTTTATGCTGCTACCGACTCATAAGAGTCAATAGTGCACCGTGGCCACCAGATGGTGCCAAACAACAATCAACTTCAACAAAAACACACGCAATAAACGACAGATCTTTCAGAGACCTCCATCTTCCTATGTGCATTAGTATTCTCAGCCTTTGTACTTAAATTACGATTATCATTGATAGTGGTAACCCATCTCAGAATAATAGCAATAATAACAATATATCCATGATCATAATAATGCAAAATGTAACTAAACAGTGGTTTTTAAATGATCATTAACAGGCTATCCAGCACCTGCATACTAAGAAAAAAAAAGTTATTATAGTTTCATACAACATGTCATTAATTTTTACCACAGGACATTAGAATATACAGACAGGAGAGCATCATCCATGATATATCGTCCTTGTTCCTCCTCTAAAACATGGGTTATGATGCAATCCATTTCCTTTAGGGCTCAATGTAACATGCTCTGCACATTCTCACATCACCTAACTAACTACATGAATAAACACATTCTTGATCAGCATTTACGGACACATTCGGCCCAACGAAGGCAATACGCATCATGAAGGATGCACAGTCCAAATGCCGGATGACTGACAAGCCATCGCGACCTTTGCCCTTAAAAACATACAACTGTCATCATTTTTTTCAGTCTTCCATTTTAACCAGAACAAGCAAAGAAGACATGACAGGATGAAAAGAAAACTGGCCCGAAATCAGTTGTTGAGGTCACTCAGTACAAGTGAGCACTGACAGGGCACCCTGAGAAGAGGAAACCCCAGGATGGCATGGTCTGAGCAACACACAAATCTGCTTCTTTTCAGGACTGGTAAAACATCTTGTTTTGGAATTCACATGTACAAGCATGTTTGTTTGTGTATGTATATATATATGTGTGTGTGTACATATTTTGATTATGCATAGTTATCCAGTGGGTTTCAGAGGTAATAACATATCGGACCCCCGTTTTCCAAACCAAAACATATGTATGCCTCTGTACTTTTCATAATGTAAAAGAAAAGAGATTTTACCAAACAAAATATATTACAATCCCTTCTAAACAGTTTAAAAACCAAAGACTGTGTTAATGGCATTATGACATCATAGTAGTGCAGACATATTATTATGACGTTAACCCTACTAAGTAATCTAACAGCATTGTTAACTCTCCTGCCAGGCCTGTCGTTGTGAAGTGACAATTTGAGCTTTTTACAGTAACGATGATCAAATCACTGCTGCCTTTGATATGAAATCGGACAATCCATATTGAATGTCGCTCTCTGAGATGAAATACGTTAACATTCAACACATTTTCTTATAACGTTGTTGCTTTATATATTAATATGAATATATAAAAATGTCAGTTTGTATGCCGCTTGCATTTTCTGCATATACAGTCTACATACAGGTATTTACGTTACCTATATGGACTTAAAAGTTCTTAGGTTTTCACTTTGATCCAAAGCCCTTTTGTTAAAAAAAATAAACAGTGCAGTTAATTACTTGATATGGTTGTATTGCCTCTGGGCTGCTCTCTTGATTTCATTCCATTTCTAAAGACAGATATATATGATGCGTTAGCTCTGTTACTGCACATTAAGCACGTGTCAGTGGTTGCATTGCACAAGCATTAGGAAGCGTATGTTGTGTTTTAAGGGGATTGGTTTACTAGTACTTCCATGCACCACTTGATTGCAGAGTCTAATGTTTATCATTTAATAGCATTAAAGGGGAACCTTCCCCAATTCTGAGGGACTAGTGTTTTGTTTTTAAAACCACCCTGGTCTGCTAAGATCAGAACCGTCGTGCTCGACACCCGATGCCCTAAAACATCTAATTTGGCATAGAGTATGTGGAAGTCTTTGTCAGATACATCTGAGTAACATTCTCCCTAACATGCACTGATTCTACACTAATAGGTCTGATCTCTGCGAGAGGATATTAGAGTACTTGGTTGTGTAAAGATATGTGATCCCCAACTGGTTAAAATAATATATATATATTTTCAATAAATAAAAAAACAGTAGTAGTAACATTCAAATAAAACATCTTCAAACATTGCCAAATGTCAAAACAACATCTTAAATATAATAAATATAATGCCAATGATACGGATAGTGATTGTAATGGAAATGAACGGCAGGCCTCACTGATGTTTATTCTAAAAGCTATATTGTGATAGTGTCAGTGAATCTGTCACATCCTGCTGTTTGTGTCAGTTCTTTAAAACTAGTGAGGTTGGAAGGGTTAAAAGAGTCATCCTTGGTTTGTTCCTCTCAGTAGTGCATTAGCGTGCTAAGCTAACAAATCCAAATGTGCAAAAACTGCATAATACAGCCCATTTAGATCTCCATAGTGCAATCTGCAATAAGAACTGTTTTAGTTGACATTAATCACGTTCTAGAGTAGATATAAAGGAGACTGATTGTTCAGCTTTAGTCACTGTGAACAGCTCTGTTAAACTTGAAGTCTTTTGGCAACTTTTCTTTAATCACAGGGGCATTATGAATTATATCCAATCATGTTCATCCCATTACCAGGGACTTAGATAATCCGTATATATAGCATTAATTTGGCACAAGTGAGCAGTTCAAATATTCCCCTAGTCTTCATTGGGGAATTCATAATGTATTGGCGTGTGTAATATTGCTCCATTCTGGATTCTAATATTCATCTGCCTCATCTGATGAGCACAGGATGGGGATGGCCAGCAGAGAATTAAAGCCTTTGTGCAAACAACACGCCATTAAGAAAATCCTTTACCTTGTCTTGAATCCAAGGTTACATGGATAATTGAGGTTAAAGGTCAAAAATAAATTAAATTTAATTAAGAGCGGTCCAAAATCCAATCTTCCAAACTACAGATTAGAATATTAAAACCATAAGTGTACAAGGCTGCATCGACTGTTCAGCGGAGGCACAGCAGATAAAATATATTCTGCAGTTAACGTAAAATGCTTCCCAGGGCATTACTGAAGTCATGCTCCTGCAAAAACTGCATTGAATAAATGCCCCGTAGATGTTAACAAACATGATCAAAGTCACAGAGGACACTAAAAATTAAAATGGGCACTCAGCAACTTTAACCAGCCAGTAAACATATCAAATGGCAAGGCTGCAAACCAAGGAATGACCCCTTCGCCCTTCACTTACAGGTGTAGTGAGAACGCGGAAAATGTGCACCTGAACAGGGAGATGAGATGACACAAAAAATAAGAAAAAAAGTGATAAATCAAGTAAAATCAACTCAAGTATTTCCAGTAAATGTTGCTGTGAGACTGTGTGTGTGTGTGTGTGTGTGTGTGTGTGGTGTTAGCACTGATGTAACATCTGATATGCTGCATAGTCTGCATTAGAGTAATACGTTGAAAGCTGGAGGTGCATACATAATTTCTGCACCGGTGATCTTTGTTTGTCACCAGCAAAATTGAGAATAGAGACAAACTATAATTCGTTTTCATAAAAGCCATGCTATTTTTTATAACAAATTTTAGATTACGTGATGCGTTAAATCGTACTTTTTGAGAGCCAATCATTTGATGTCTTTCACTGTTCAGCTACAACTAAATTTAGAGGTTATTTATTAAATGCTTTAAACGCTGGTGAACACACGACATCAAATAATATCAGACCCCATGTGTGCGAGTGTGTGTGCGCCTATAGAAGTGTAGGTCTCAAATAAAATAAATAAATAATTAAATAAATAACTTGCCTTTGTTTGAGCTAGCAGGTCTAAACAGTGCCATGCACAGACAATGTTTATGCAAACGCAAGATATGTACATTCTGGCTACTGACGGCACAAACAAGCATGTGTGTCAAAGCTGGCACTGGTGTCTCCTAAAAAACATGTAAAACACTTCTTATGGACTTCCGTGCACACATTTATATGCAAAGCACAACAGCCTCCTCCCGCGCCAAACCATTCTTTGCCCAATTACGTCGCTTTCCCAAACATCTCATTACTAAAAGAGGTCCTCGCGCCCTATTACCCATGATTCCAGACTAGCAGGGGTCGCTGTCAGTCTGAGGGACAGTGATACGTGTTGATCCACAGTAAGTCGTCCAGCACCCCCCAGTGTAGGTACATTATGGACACCACCACCAGCACATGCATGATCTGATGGCTGTTGCACCAGTAGTCAAAGAGGCCCGGGCAGAACCGCTCAGGGATTCGCGTGATATTGATGACGCCGCCCAACACCGCTAGTGCATCCATGGTCAGAAAGTGACGTAGTGAGGTGGGACTTCCTCCACCCACACCTACCCAGCGCAGAAGGAAAAACGAGAAGCGGAAAAGCGCCTGCCAGGCGAAGGAACGCAGACGACGCACTCTGCTGCACGCTGTGATGGCACAGTAGATGGCGTAACTGGAGAGCAGGATGTAAATCAGCAGAGCCACTGTGCGGGTGAAGGGGTAGCAGAGAAGAGTGCTGTACACGATGGGCAGAGCTCCTGTGAACCGAAACACAGTGTTACTAAGATCACAAATAACTGTACAGCTCACATCATTCAAGTATGTTTGGTGAGCAGATAAGAAACACCACAAAAAGGGTGGATTGCTTTACGGCAGCAGCAAATGCATGTGTGCAGCTATCCAGTGTAATCACGACAGTGATGTCATATTACAACAGTAAATTCTACTCACTTAACTGTACAGTGCTCCAAAGTCACAAAAATACACAAAACCACTTATAGTTGCTGTAACGCATCTGCTCACCACAGTACATTGTAAAAAGAAAAGAAAAAGAGAAAAAAGGGCAGCTGAGGTCGCAAGAAATTTGCTGAAGAAAATATGACAGCAATTTTTCAGGATGACATTTGGATGCCAATATATATTAATTTCTGATATAATGACAATGTACTAGCCTATTAAACAACCAAAAATATGAAAAAAGGTCACATTGAAGGCCACATAAATCATGTCTGTACTTATAGACTGTGCACAGTGTGCCATACACACACTAAATAAATAAAAAACAAACTAATGTACAGAATTGATAGCAAAAATATTAAGAAACTATATAAAATAAATACTACTATATATTTGTATCATGGGATGTGTCATGCACAAACTTCTGGGACTTCTCTTCACCATAAATTATGATATAATATTTTTTAATTATATAATAATGACATTTAAATTCAATTAAATTTCACATTATATGACATAATTATTATTTAATTATATGACATTTTCTTCACCAAAGATTATATAAGATTCTGTATGTGTTGTTAAACGTATTGTAGATTTTGATGTACAGCGGGGGTTTCAAACTCAGTTCCCAGTAGAGTTTAGTTCTAATCCTGCTCTAACACACATACTATGCAGTGTTCAAAAAAGCCTGAAAGACTCGATTAGCTCGATCAGTTGTTCTGCAGGGGTGTGATTCGACACCCCTGAGTTAACCAAAGTTTTTACTGTATAATTTTCATATTCTATTAAATTTACATTGCTAATATATTTACAAGAATGCCAACATTTGCACTGAGAAAGCATAAATCCTAGAATACGTGACCCTGTCTGTGAAATCCAGGCTCAAGTCGAGATGAAAAGCATCAAAGTTTGATTTCAACCATTAATTTCAGCATGATTTCAATATTTGACATGCCCTTACTCAGTCAATATTAAAGATATCAAGGTTCAATTTTCACAGAACGTTATTTACCTTATTAAGGATGATTTTATGCAGAAAATAGTAAATCACCAATAAATGACTTTATCTGGGTTTTCACAGAGAGGGTCACATATTAGAACATTACCTCAACATACCAATTTTCCTAATGTAAATAACACTATCCTTAAAACAATGTCTGTCTCATTGAGCTTCCTTCACTTTTACAATAAATCTAATTAAATTACTCAGAATGTCCTTTTTTGACTCTACAAAATGTTCCTTTGTTTTCCAACTAAAGGGTGGATAGTTATAAAAACTAAGAAAAAGCACTTTAACATTCCAAATGAGATCTTTCTCAAACAAACCGAGCAAGAGACAATGGAAGTGCTGTGAAGTGCTCGTCACTGCTGCTGTACATGTGTCTTGTTGTAAGGCACTTGAATGGATTCTTCAGTGTCGATATCTCTTGTTTTCTCTTTGTTTCTTTATTTCCTTTGTTGCAACATGTTTTCATGTACAAGACTTCTCCTTTGGTAAAATGTTGCAACAGCCTAAACTACGACTACACAAATATAGGAGAAATGCATATTTGACTAATTCCCTGGGCTGCTGTGACAGGTCTCTAATGCAAACCAGCCAGTTTTGGTGATCACAGATAAAAATGATGTGATGACAGATCACCTTATCTGATGACCTCATAAGGTATGAACAACCTATACAAAAATATGTGGGGTGAGAACAGAACTGAAGAGAATACTGAGAGATAATATGACGGAGCGCTCGGATAGATCTGACACCAGTTTGAGATGCTGACCTAGCGTGTTGATCATGCAGATTCCGCACATATCTAGCTTGAGCAGGGTTTTGTAAATGGGCTCGCCGCCCTCATGGTTCATGAAGAGGTGGTAGACCACAGAGCCCAGCTGGGGGGATAGGCAGGCCAGGAAATGCACCACGCCGAGCCACGTCACGCTGATCTGTGACCAGGGGATGTTGAGCGGGAGCAGTACCAGGAAACAGAGCAGAGGGATCCCTGTGTAGAGAGACAGAAACAATGAGACAAAGAGGCTCAGGGGAGTCATTGTACGCTGAAGCAGTAGTTGAAGCGCTGTTGAAACACACAAGGCTTGTGAAGAGAACGAGAAGGTCGTTATTTGGCATTACGCTCAAGCAAGCCCTGCAGTGTTTCATTGTGTCCCTTGAGTTGAATGCTGCAGCCTAAACACCACATGGATTTATGAAGGCCCAGGGAACGGCCCAGCACATTGAGGGTCTCAGTGGCTTCACTGTGCTAATTTTAGGAGCAGCTGCCAAAATGCAAACTAAAACAAAGGTCTTTAGCACTAAATGACAGTCAGTGGCTTTTAACAGTTGCTCAAAGTACATGAAAAGACAATGTCATTGGAGAATCTTCTTGTTGTTTGTGAATCTCTTTTTCTCTCTAAGCCCCTGTCATTCCCCCAGTGTCAAATGATTTATCCTAGTCAGGTAAAAGTATCAATGCCTTCCAGCACATCAATTCTGAGTGAGTCATCTCTGTTGGCTTAACACTCGCTCTGATAAAGACACTATTGATAGAGAACATGCACTCTATCCAAGAAAAGTTCATGCATTTGAGCTGCACCTACACTTTGTACATACTGTAAATGTTATATTAAAAAGAAAGTTTCACTGGCAATGATATTTCAAATTTAAATCATTTTCACCATATTAGACAAAATAATGCTTTGATAAATTATAACACAGTCCAAATTATATATATATATATAAAGTCATCTTCAAGAGATGAAAAGTCATATTGATGTAAAAAGTCTGACTTCTAAGTTCTGTCATATTAAAAAAAAAAGACATTTAACAAAGCAATGAAGATTCTAAAAAAAAGGAAGATTCTAACACCACTTCTTACACTTATGTCATTCCAAACCTGTATGATTTTATTTCTTTGAACACAAAAGAAGATATTTTGATAGATGTTGGGCCCCGCTGACATTTATTGTGTGGACATGAAAAAAAGAGTGACATTTCTTAAAACAACTTATTTTGAGTCCCACAAAAGCGTTTTCGAACAGCATGGGAAAACATTTGTCTTCTTTTTTCAGTGAACTGTGCCTTCAATTTTGTGGTGTATGTGCAAGTGTCAATCGTTTTTTGCAGAAGTCTGCAATCTGATAATAGAGAATTAGTGGCCATACAAACAGCATGAGGGTTAAAGGATCCCACAGACCAGAAAAACATACAAGCACATCAGCAGAAGTGGTTAGACCAGAGTAGTAATGATTATTAGTCATAGTCAAGTGTCAGGAATAGACTGAATCCTCTTTAAACAGCAATGTTACAGGTAGAAACCTATGAAGAACATCAAATGTTGCTCTGAAGACATGGCGTGCAAACATAGGATAAAATTGAGCATACATACCATGCAAAGTAAAACACAAATACTTGAACACAAAGCAAACACTGTGAAGGAGCATGCACCTCGGTTGCGTTCAAATGCAAGAATGGAAATCGCCCTTTGTAAAACAAAAAACTGAGTGATGATATATGCAACACATTTTCATTCATCAGTCTGAATCATCACCTTGTCTTACAAACTCCAAAAGGATGTATTTTTACCAATTCAGATAGTACAGACACAGAATAAATGCCTCTTTATTCCAGCTTAGAGAAGGTGCAGGTGCAGCTCCCTACAGCAAAGTCATCTTTTGGGTCAAGTTAAGCTGTGTCGCTCATTTCAAACCTCTCATTTCTGCTTACTGGACAACATTAGGCCAGAGAACACTCTCAAATATACTCTGAACCACAAACGTGAATGTATCATTTGCAATCAAAACATTATAATATGGTACTAACAAAGTTTTAATAGTCCAAATGGCAGGTTCTTGGAAGGAGAGGGTATGGACAGTACACCTGCAGGCCCCCACATGACCCAGCTTGACGGTTCCACACAGTCCTGCAGTTTAGAAGCATTTACAAGCAGAAATTCCTTTGTAGTTGACCTTTATGCCTGATTTTACATGTTTTATATTTCCTCTCAGCAAATGTTGCACTGGAACGCTTGTCTAGATACTGCTCACTTGCAGCTGTGATATAAAAATACAGCACAAATGTTTTAACAAGATAACTATTTTTTTATTGACAAATAATTAATTATGTAAAGCAAACTGCAGTATATAGTGATTTAAGAGTAGGATGGAGAGTTTCGTAAAAGGTGCAGATCTTTGCATTTCAAGGTGTAGCTGTATAATCCTTTAAATTGATAGTTTTCAGAAGAAGAAAAAATGATAATTCTGTCAATTTAATCATCCTCATGTTGCTCCAACCCCGTATGACTTTCTTTCTTTTGCAGAAAACAAAAGGGGATATTTTGAACAATATTGGTCTGTATTTTCCATTTAATGGTGATTGATGATGTCAACATTAAAAAGGACACAAATCACTTTAATTACATCAGTAATCCACAATCTTATACACTGTATTTCAAGTCTTTCAAGTTTACGAGATAAGTAGCAAATGTGCTTAGTGATTGAATGATTAATTTGTTTTCACTTCTCACAAACTTTGCCACACTTTTGAGGCTTGACACTGAATTGGGATGATGTCACTGCATGAAAAAGACTGATAAGGACAACCTACACGTTTTTACTTCGTTTTCCCCAGAAGAAAGTCATGTGTTTTTAGATCAACATGACTGTAAATAAACAGTTTTTGGGTGAGCTATACCATGAATGTGTAGTTTTATGAAAGAGCCAGGAATAAGTTAGGAATAAGTGCACAGTGCTTAAGAAGGAAATACAGACCATATCCTGTGTCTGGTTGTATAGCAACACTGATCATTTAAATGAGGTTTAGACTATGAATGGGTAATACACATGCAAATACTGACCAGTATGGCCTAAACAGCCAGGATGGGCAAAACTCATACCAAAACGAGTGAAGTCATGCAATTTATTAAAACTAGTTCATATTATTAGTTCAAATAAAAATAAAAACAATGACACAAAAGGCTAAAGCATGTTATAAGCACACAAATAGAGAGGGCACTGTCAGCTTCCTCTTTTGAAGCAGGTTGTGTCACTCACCGTGTGTGTAGATGTTGCCCAAC
This sequence comes from Gymnocypris eckloni scoliostomus, assembly GCA_027564155.1. NCBI lineage: Eukaryota > Metazoa > Chordata > Actinopteri > Cypriniformes > Cyprinidae > Gymnocypris > Gymnocypris eckloni. Next base: position 30,262,221 of record CM050415.1, on the reverse strand, counting down.
TCATTGTGCGGATAGAAGAGACTCTTGATACACTCCTGGACGGAGGAGATGGGTCTATAGCCAGTAAGGACATATTTGTTGAACTGTAAATGTGGAGGAGAGTTTGCCCAGTCCAGCAGTCTGGGGCCGTTTAAAAATGCCATAGCAACCAGAAACAGTAACGACAACGCTAAAATAATTACGCTATACATCTACACTTGCACGCACGACACAGACTAAAAAAAGACCCGACACCCTAGACATTAGTATGAGAAGTGCAGTCCGGTCTGTGCAACCAGCTACATGGCTAACAGACCTGCTGCTCCTTAGCCGAAACAAACAATTTTAAAAAGCAACTTTTGCCTCAGCGACGTTTCGTTTTGGAACGTTGGCGGCGGCGGCGTCATCCACACGGATTGACGTAGAAATCCCAGGCTGCGTTCATTGTGAGCTTCGCTGTTCTTTACAGTGCTGCATGTAACATTTAAACGAAGTGCGGTCACACCCTGCTCCAGCCTTTCAAACTAACCCCACCAGCTTCTGTCAGCTCGACTTCAGAGGCAACCCGAGGAGTGGTGGCTTTCGTGTGCTGCTCATCAAACAGCCGCCGGCTAATTTCACCATCGGGAACGGCAGGGGTTTCGTGAACGCTCGGTTCAGGGTAACTTCCTCATATTCCCGTGGAGTGAATCATCCCCATCATCATCTGTCCGTCCGGAGCTATGGCATCCGTTCTGGTTTTTAAGATACCAGCGCTCTGACTGTGAGACCCGTGTGCTGCAAGTCTCATTTAACGTACAGACTCTGAACGAAGCAGGTGTATTTTTCTCTGAACAAATACAAGTGTGCGCTTAATATTGTGATGATACGTATTGCTTGGCACCGAACATAAGTAGTCACTAATATACAGTCCAGTGCCAGAATCGATATGACATCCCACAGGGTTTAGGGGGTTAATATTACAATATTCCGCTGATTAAAAAAGCACGTGAGTTTGATATGCAATATTATATATCGATATGTCAAGTTTTAGTTTTTTTCTCCAGAATGTATCAAGCATCTCCTGGCATCTGCTCCTTGTCAGCGACGAGCACTGTTATCCAATAGGGAAGTGCACCGTGCAAAGAAAAAGTGCACACGCTTATCGCGTGCTCTCCTTTTATTTAATCAATAACTATATTTCGATGTCAAACGCACTCGGTGCGTTTTCCGTTCCCTGTCTCACACTAACCGGATAGCTCGCGAGCTAACGGGCTAACGTTAGCTGCCGTCACCTTGATTGTGCTGACTGAAAAAACACACGAGCTTCACAGTCAACGTTTTAGCAGCGGTCAAACATCACAACCGGTTTTCCCAAGCAGCAGCGCGCGCATTCCCGCGATCCCACATGCTCCGAGTAAAATATCTCCATGCGGAGGCTTGGCATTTGTCATCCAGCGAACGGAGGAATGTACGGTGCTCAGCTCACAGGAGCACGTCTCCCCTATTCTGACAAGTGATGTTGCTGCTAGCTTGCAGTGATTTCACCCAGCAGAGTTTTAAACGAACGCTTCGCTGAGGAGATCCGTTTCTGATAAGCGGCTATGCCAAAGAGAGGTTACTATCCACTACATTGCCCGGTGGCTGAGCGATGCCGGTGTGCGGGAGCATGCGGCTGGTGGAGGGGCGCAGCGGCCCGGCCTTCACTCCTGATCATCCGCTGATGCTGCAGCGCTCTAATCCAGTCTGGACCAACTGGGACGAGCCGGGGGTGGCGCGAGGACCGGATCGATTCACTTTGTGCCTTTTAGATATTTTTTCTATTTCAACATATATATATATATATATAAGAATGTAACCTAATGTCAAGATTACATAGTCTATTTGAGGGTCATTGTATCATATTCAGGGGCGTAGAATTAGGGGGGACGCTAGGGACGTGTACCTACCAATATCTAGCCACTACAAACCAAGCTGTCCCTTGCAATAATTTTGATCAAATAATTAAATATATCTATATGTTTTTTTAATTTCAGACGCATCTGAAACGTCATATCATTGATATTGCCTAGAAGTAAATACGTTAGTAAACTGTGCGCTCTCAAGCACGCGCATTTAATACACATGATGCGGAGTGTAGTCGCACATGTGCCGAAGCGCAGCCGCGGTTATAGCTCACAGGGAATGCACCCAGTTCAAGACAGCAGTCCAAAACAGTTCATATAAAAGCACACTTCAGTAATGAACGAAGGTGCATGGATGAGTTTGAAGTGGTGTTTGTTTGACAAACAGAAAGAGAAAGCGCGATCTATGGCTATTATTAGCTCCCTATATACGGACAGAAATATACATACACAAGATACACAATATTTCAGCCTATATGATAAAGTCATGAACATCAACAATATTTAGGGACAAATATAATGTGATTTTTGTTTTGGTAAACTATGTAAGTGGCAGCAGGATTTCGCCGCGGACAGTCTTTAACTTTAAATGAATGTACAAATCAAACTGTTAGCTGAAATATCCACAAAATAAAAAGCAACACTGATATAAGAGCGTGCAATCAGATGCGCGCGCGTTTCGTTATTACAGCAAGTCAGCATCAGCGGAGTATCTTTCAGAATCATCCTGAGTCCAATTCAATTCATATTAAAATAAAGTGATGTGTGATTAAGACACCCAGTGCTCTGATGCTGATGTTGTTGGTTCACAAAATCATAATTGTAATTATTGTCTGTTAAACATAGGCTACTATAAAAAAACTGTAAGCTATATTAATAATAACGGGGGTCATGTCCCCACCAATGTCGAAAGCTAACCTATATCTCTTTTATAACGACAGCTCAAAAGTAGCGATGTCAGATTCTGAACGAGTCGAATCTTTCCAGTGAATTTGTTGAACAAAACCGAGTTTGAACGATTCGTTTATAAATGGAACTAAATGATTCGCTTACGAATCGAACTGAATCAGTCCGAATGAATCATACAGAGAATCGGCTCTCATCCAATTTGCAATGAGCCTGTTTGGAGTGCACTGAGTATTTGACTGATGTGACGCAAAATTACTTTAATTCAATCAAACAAATAAACAAATGTTACGACTTAGGCAGCTATGACAGTTTACCCTAGGCCTACATTTTATGAAAATTCAGCCAATACATTTAAATGCATTAGTAGCGTATAGTTGATTGTAAATTCAAATTATTTTGAGATTCTTACATTTTCGTTTCAGTTGCGGATCATGACTCAATTGGCAAACATCAAATACATAGGCTATACCTACATTAATTAAACACAGTCGAAAAGCATAATAAACAGCAATTTACACCTACACATGGCTTTAGCCTAAACATAATTGTTCGACTTTAAGCAGCTGCGCAGAATGGTCAGTCTATGACATCAAAGTACCGCGAGAGCAATATGAGAGCAGATGGAGCTTATGCTTTCGAATGGCTCTCGCGATACTTTGATGTCATACACTGACCATTCTGCACAGCCGCTTAAAGTCGAACACGCTTATTGTAGGCTACCTCGCCTGGATGCCGGAAACCACATGATTATGACGTAAAATAGGCTAATCGCTGATTTGAACCGGTTCTTTGGAACGAACGATTGAAAAGAACCGATTCGCAGAATTGAGTTGGACTTCCCATCACTAAGTAAAGCCAATAATAACAAGTGTGGGGCTCTGCAGACCCCTGTCTCAAACTGCGGCATGTCATTTGTCAACTATAAATAGAGGTTGACATTCAATGATACAAGGTTATGGATGACTATTTATTTGTGGTGCAAATATTTCTGTATAATTATTTCTAAGCAGTGGTTGAAAGGGCAAAAATTCACTGGTGGGACTCTAGCTCGGAGGGGAGGGGGGCAATAGTAATTTTAGATGACCTTTTGGAAATATTTAATTATAAAACACTTCATAATCTATAGTAGCATTAAACTTATTTCATACTTTCTCCTTATTGGATATTAATACTAAAGATAGTTTAGTTTTTATTAGGTAACTTTACATTCAATTCGTTTTTAAAAGGGAACTTGACATTCGCATGGACTCTACGCTTACATTACACTTGTGCTCCTACTACTAAAATTAAAATAGGAACACCTTCTGATCAATGACGGAAATTAACCTTCCCAAAAGGGATATTTGACTCCTTATTTTGTTCACCTTTGTAATGCCTCTAATTTTATTAAATGTATGTCATTTGTTCAATTTTTTATTATCTTTATTTTATTAATCTTTATTATCATTAACTCTACCGGCCTCGCTCCGTTCCCATGTCTCTTGGCCCCACCCCACTCGCCACAGACTCTTTTTGTCTGTCGATTTTAACTAAACTATCGCTGATAGACGTGCAGCGTTGTGGTTATGCTCGGGAGTGCTTTTAGGCATCTTGTTTGGTCTTATCTCCTAAAGATAGGAACTTTATGAAGTTAATAATGTGGTCTGTTGTGGATATGAGATATTTTATATCTTTTTGTGTTATAAAACAAAGCATTGGGGTTGTTTTGGTGTTTTTTGTGCTTGTCCTTGTTTGTTGTTTTTGATTCTATGAAGATCTGGCAACACTGACACTTTACCACACGGCTCATGAGTGCGACTAGCCCCGTGCTAAGTTATTTCACTGTTATTTTCTTGCATCTCACATACAGAAGAATACAGTGATGCACGTTCAAATACGTAATTAACAACGATTTGTTGAGTTCAGTTCCGTACACACTGCATAGAATGTCTGTAAATGCGGTTGTCACTACCTGTAACTCGGGAGTTAATGCGGTCGAGGAATGTGGTGTTCCCTCCTGTATTTTAGTGAATTGTGTGTGTACAGAATGCGATTAAGGAGTAAAAGGTGAACTGACAACCGAATTTAGCTGCAGTGTGTACATGGCCTTTATGAATGGGTGATTGAATCATTGACTCACTAGATTTGTTCAAAAGCAAAGATTCATTCATAAACGAATCAGCTCTGTGTTTGTTTAGAGATGCGAAGCGGCTGTGATTTGTTTGGAACTATTTTTGTTGACGAAATAGAGCACAATCAGACAATAGTGTTCCTAAAATGTATGCCACTTACTATTAACTTTTGTATAAAATCAATCAATAAAATAAAATCCCTTTAGGGGGAAGTCGTGGCCTTAACTCCACCACGGTTAGAGAGTCGAACTCGAGTCTCAGGCCCGGCAGGGATTGTAGGCGGGGGGAGTGAATAACCAGCTCTCTCTCCACCCTCAACACCACGACTGAGTTGTCCTTGAGCAAGGCACCGAACCCCAAACTGCTGCCCGGGCGTCACAGCAAAAATGACTACCCACTGCTCCGGGTGTTCACTTTCACTTAAAAGCTGTCACTCGTCTAAGTTCATCGTGATTGTTGTTTCTCACTACACTGCACACTGACTCCATTATTTACATCGTCTCTACACTTAATTTGTTATAATGAATGACAAAACCGACTAGCAACCTGCTTAGTGCTTTCACGGTCTGTGCTGTGAGGAGCCGCACGCACCGATAGAGGAGCATTTCTATTGGCTATGTGCAGCATTTCTATTTATGTGCAGAACTTGGATCGCTTTCGTAGTCTTTTGAATGGATAAAATATAGAAATCACTTTGATTTCCAAATAAACCTAACCAGTTGGAAATGAAACGCCGTCCCCCCTCGAAATTCACTCCCCCGCCCCGCCCCATTTCCAGCCCCGTTTATTAGTGTAAATAATGTTTTAAAGGCTAAATCTGTTTTATTGAATAAAAGATTCAGTGACATAAAGCTGTTCACATGCTTAAGTCTTAAATTGTTTAGTAAAGTTGCTTTCCCAAATAGCAACAACTGCTCTACAAAATGAGAGACAAATGTTTCAGGACACATGATTATTCAATAACTATTTGATTTATTATTTGGGATTATGTTGGGATTAAAACATTTTAAATGTTTTAAAATTAATTGCAGTTGAAAACATTAATTATTTACAAAAGTAATACAAAATAATCAAATGTAATGACTTTAATAAAGTAGTTGAAATAGTTACACTACTTATTTCATTTTAAATAGAGTAACTTATTATCTGTAACATATTACATTTCCAAAGTAACCTTACCAACAATGACTATAATAAATGCAGGTTAAAATATTTCAATTATTATAATTTTGTGTTGTATCTTAACATCCATGTGACACAAGCTAAAACATAAACCACATATCTAAAAAAAATTTCCAACCGCTATGTGAAAATGTCTTTTTTATATGAGTCACGAAGCCCAGACCAGACCATGCAGACCAAGATGACAGCTTTATCTGCATCTGAGCCTGTGACCTCTTTTGATTAAATCTGCAAGCAAGTCGTTGTATTTTTAACAGTTCATTTAAAACAAACTGAGGTGATAATGTTCAAAATGGTTAAAAAATGGTTTGCCTTATACATTCGTTTTAGCTCAAACACATGCATTATGCATGCATCAATATACTTTTTGCATTATTTACAGATCGGAATCAGCAGTACACTCCTGCTAACAAAAAAATGTAAAGCTTTAAAACCGAGTAAAAGAACTTCCAACCTGAAAGGGCTGTTTTAAGAGTCAAACATCTGTTTAGAGTTTGATTTCTTTCAGCTTGCTTTTCAGGTCGTTACATCTAGCATATAATTATGTTTCCGATTCTGTGTTGGAGATTAAATTCGTCAAAATTATTCTTATCAACGTTTTGCAAATTCTGGTTTAGGCACTTAAAGAAGATAATGAGTATTCTATTTTTGTGGTCTGTTTTGCTGAATTTAAACCACACCCCTTGATGACAAGCAACACCTTTTCACAAATATTCCACCTTTTTTACTCATGTCTTCACACATGATGAGTCAGTGACCATCTAAGTGTGAATGTTCTGGTACCTGCCCATTGCAGTGGTGGGACACTTGTAGTATATAAATATGAGCACAGAACAGTCTGTGTTAGGAGCTCTCAGATTATGATTAAAAATACTTTGCAGGTAAGTGAAAAAGAGCCTAAACTCACTCACTTAATTGTGAACGAGAGTTTATTGACTGATAATAATACCTATATTAATATCTTCAAGCTATTTTGACACTTAACTCGATTTTGCAAGGGAACAATATCATAGCGAAAGTTAAACTGTTCAAATCTAGCATGCCTATATAAAATTATTAATTCTATAAATATGAAAACTTATTTTATGATTAGTACATTTCTACATAAGGAAGGGTCTAGGATACACAAATCAAATCCTGCACAAAGATTTTGATTAGAACCAATATCTGAGCAAATAACTTGAATTATATATAAACATTTGCACAGAGGTTAACAGTATTAATATTGCGCTCTAATAATCAGATTTCTTTACAACCTTATTTCTGATTTATCACAGCAGATTAACGCCTAAGCTCGCAATGATTCCTCTAGTTATCCTGTGGTCTGGGATTCTTCTGTACCTTCCTCCTCCAACCAGCCCGGCATGCTTTCTGGGTAAAGAAGCAGAGTGTCGAGATGCAAATTTCGTGCCAGGATCTGACTTGGCTGGAGAGGGTTTTGACATTACTAAGATGCAACGCTTGGGGACTTTTGTCATCGACATGAGTAAGTGGGAGCTCAAGAATAACACGTGTAACCTGTGCGAAAACCCGTTCATGCAGGACAAAAAGCAGAAGCTCCCAGTGTCTGTGATTTACTGGAGGGCCACCCAAAAATGCAAAAGTTCATTATCCAGCTCTGTTTATGAGTCCAGCGAGTCCCTGGTCAGTTCCAGCGCCTCCTCTGTAGAGAACAACTGGAAAGTCGGCCTGGGAATAGGCAACATGGTAAATAAGATGTCGCTGATGTTGGCCGGAACGGACTCCAAACTAGCTGAGTATTCAATGAAAAGACCAAAAAGGACAAGTTCAGCTTCATCAAGCAGTCTACATCCTGCGGATACTACAGGTAAGACTTAAAGTATATTAGTTTATTGTTATGATGAATGTCATGTTATATGGGATTTAATGTGCAGCACTATAAACTGCTGTCTTCAGATACAGCATTAGTTCCCGCTCTCGTCTTCATCACGAGCTAAGCTATGAATTAACAAGACTTCCAGAGACGTATGACAACCAAACAAAAGAAAGCTACCTGTCACTTGTTGAAAGGTTTGGCACACATTACATTGTCCAGGTAATCCAAAATATATCAATATCAATGTGTGCTATTTCTCTCAGTCTATTGCATGTATGTCACTGTTGATTGTAATCCGTTAGGTGAAACTCGGTGGAACAGTGCAATCTGTGACCAGTGTCAAACAATGCATGGCTACTCTACAGGACCTCAGTATGGACGAGGTCAAAACATGTCTGGACGTCGAGGCATCTGCAAGTGTGGGGAAGGTCGACATAGACACTGCGTACCGTCACTGTAAAGAGAGCAAAGACAAAAAACTGAGCAAGCACAGTTTTGCTAACAGTTTTACTGACAGGTTTGTGCTTTGATTTGGAAGAATGTGATTTAAGACGGACACTGAATTATCAGCTAAATTATTCGTTAAAAATGACTAAACAATACAGTTTGTACAGTACAGAAATAAATATTCGTTTTGTGTGTGTGTCTGTATTATAATAGTTTTTTAATAATTTGTTTTAATGTATATTTTAATTTGATAATATTTATAATAAATATTTTTTTTGTATATGGTTTATATCTTATTACATTTGTATATTATATAATGTAATTAAAATTATACTTATATAATAAGAATACTATGTTAATATTTAATAAATATATTTAATTGGGAGGATTCTACATTTTTATAAATGTTACAATTTTGTGGGATTCATTGTTTAATATTTTCCTTGAAAGGTAGTACCATAATATAACATATGACAAAAATACAACAAGTGTATGTTATTATCATCTTGTTTATTATTGGGGAGCTTTATTTTCTTGTTTTTCCACAAGGTTAACTGAAATCACTGGTGGCCACGCTCAAGACTCAGCGCTTCTCTTCTCAGCCAGTAATGACCCTGGTGCTTACAATCAGTGGCTCTCCTCAGTGCCAGAAAAACCAGACATGATTTCCTTCTCACTGAAGCCCCTCCATATGTTGCTGTCAGTCAAGAATACAAAACGTGAGCAGTTACGCCGAGCCATTCGTGACTACATACTGCAGAGGGCCCTTTGGAAGAACTGCTCTACACCTTGCAAGGCCGGAATCGCAACTAACCCCAAAGAGCCCTGTGTGTGCACCTGTCATAACAACCCTGGAGTAAAAGCAAACTGCTGCCCTGCACAGCGCGGACTTGCTCAGATTAGTGTAACTGTGATGAAGGCGACAGGTCTGTTCGGAGATTACTTCACACAGACCGATGGGTATGTCAAGGTCCTAAGAAATCAGAAGGTCTTTCTAGGGGAAACGCCAGTGATTTGGAACCAAAACTCACCAACCTGGAACTGGAAGTTTGATCTTGGCAGTTTCATTCTCTCTCAGTTTGGGGGGTTGAGACTAGAAGTGTGGGATAGGGACAGCAAGTGGGACGATGACCTTCTGGGGGCGTGCAACATACAACTGAAAGCCGGCGTAAAAGAAGACTTCTGTCGACTTAACCATGGTTTGCTGTACTACAAGATGGCTGTAACTTGTGCTCCTAGTTTAGCTGGCTCCTCATGCACAGAGTACGTGGGCTCTCCGATGGCCTCCCATCTAGAGAAGATATACGTGTCACGACATGCCCGTCCCATCCCGAAAGATGAGCTGGTGAAAATGGGGGTGCTTTTAGATGAGCGCCGCTTGCTGTTTAGTCAAACCAGTGATCCTAAAAGCAAAACGCAGACTTTGTGAACGCTTATCATCAAAGCACAATAAAATAAGTAAAATAAAATACATTTAAATCATACAAATCTGTGTTTTGCATCTCAGCATTAAAAGGATAGTTAACCCAAAAATGAAAGTTCTGTCATTAATTACTTAATAGACCTTCACTTATCTTCAGAACATAAATTAAGATATTTTTGATGAAATCCGAGAGCTACTGCACCGTGTTAAGGTCCTTGTACACCGAGTCTGAAGTATTCGTATGCGTTGTATTCGTATACGTCATCCTTTCCTATCAAAATGCTTGCACTAAAAAAATTCTGGGTTAAATACAACCCAGCGCTGGGTAAAATATGGACGAACCCAGCGGTTGGGTTGTTTTGGGTTGTGGGTTGGTTACTGCACAGAAGGTTGGATTAAACATTGAACCCAACTGTTGGTTGAAAACAACCCAGCATGTGTTCTGTCCAATATTTACCCAGCACTGGGTTGTAATTTAAGCCAGCATTTTTCGGAGTGTTTCTTCGAAAACGCAGAAAATCGAACCTGATCCCAATTTTTTATGGCGGACGAAAGTTTCGGAGGCAGTGTGTAAACATGATTGATTTTCTTTTTGCACAAAACTATTCTTGTAGCTTCGGTTAAATTACAAAGGACTATTTTAAATGATGTCCTTACTACGTTTCTGGGCCTTGAACATGTCAGTTGCGTTTCTGTCTATGGAGGGTCAGAGAGCTCTTGGATTTCACCAAAAATATCTTAATTTGTGTTCTGAAGATGAACGAATTTCTTATGGGTTTGGAAATGACATGGGGTTTGAGTAATTAATGACAGAGTTTTAATTTCGGGGTGACCTATCCCTTTAACATTTTATTATTGGTGCCAAATGAGCTTTTTCTTTTCTTTTTGCTATCCAGACCTTTGATATGATCTGTGGGTGTTTGCTGTATTCTCTCTGTATGCTTTGCACTTACATGCATGTAGATTTTTGTGGTTATTAAAACAATTATGAAAGCAGCAGTTTTAGTGATTTCTCTAAGTGATTCATGTCATTTTGGTTGTGTTAGGTTGACGAAGTGTGAAAAGTGTGTAGGATGTTTAACACCACAAGAGGAACTATGTGACTAACAGCCGCACTGAGGCACATTTAACAATTAGTCTAGTTCTGATTTGACAAGTTTAGTGCTACAGTCTGGCTCTACATCTGCATGTTTTAACAATGCGCAGGTCAACGTGTAAATGAATGCTCACATGTTCCATTGAATTGACGTTTAGTCCCCATTTCACCACAGCGCATACTCAGTGTTGAGTGGCTATTCGAGACCACATTCGATTCCTCCAAACTGAAAAGCGTACTCTCACTCAGCCCACAACGGATGAGTGTATTTTTATTGGTAGCATATAACGGTAAAGCCCACCCACATAGCATTTATTTCCTACATGTAGCCCCTTTCACACATCACTCACCAATACATGCTGGACTAAACGGAGTTGTTCAAGGTAAGAAGAGCATTTTACATCACCTTTTAAAGAAAATAGTGCTTTTTTTTCTTGCTGCTTAAGATTGTTTTATCTGGTATGTAATACAAAAGAAAAAAACAACTGAAATGTATGCTTTTTAAATAATATTCCTCATGATCCTTGTAGGCAAGATCCACTAAATTGTCATAATCCTAACTGCTATACAATATAATAACGCCTTTTCCATTATGTTCATGCACAACACACTCTTATTAAAAAACCTGCTGCACAAGGCATACATCCTTTTATGATAGTCCTGTTAATATTTCAAAATTAGTTACATTTTGGAGACTAGAGTTTAAAAGGCATCAACCTGTTTAATCCCAAATGCTACCCAGACATATATCCAAATGATGTCATTAGTAACCCTTTGAAATAATATATATATATTATTTTTTACTTTTTTTGGGAAAATTGTGTGAAAAATATTTTTTATAGTCGGTCACAATTGTGAGATAATGTGTATACTGAATTAACATATTTCTGCAGTCATTGAAATGGTTTCATATCTTAGCTCTGCTATTTTAAACAGTTTAATCACATTTCTAGGGTTACTCTTATGCATAAAAAACCTTATACAACATTGATAGGAATATTTAGATAAAAGACAAAAAAACAACATATTTCAAAATTGTTACTTTTTATATATATACACATATCATCAAAATGTATTTTAGCGCTACCAGTATTACATCATCAATATTGTAACTATTGAACTTTTAATTTAGTGCAAAATTTTGTCAACATTTTAGGACAATTTTCACTAACAATTGGATTTATATTGTATACCTAAGTTCACTGTTATTATCCCACCGGTCACTAGTGTGACCATCAGGATGTTTACTCATTCTATGACCTCACTCAACAAAACTGTATATATGTGAATTCATACATTAATACTAGACACCTTAAAGATCACGTGTGCCACAAATATTTGTGATATATCTATATTAACATACTTTATTTGAAGATTTGAAGCAACCATCCTCTTCGCAAGGATCAAAAAGGAATTAAACTGCTTTGGTCATGTGACAATTTGCACTGACAATGTAAAACTACACATATTTAATTGAGACCCTATCTTTTTTCTTTATTTGACTGACTGGTATCTCCAGACTAACAGACTGTTATGAAAAAAACTTGCAGAACAAGACATCCATCCTCTGATAACAGTCCTGTTAATATTTCAAAATTAGTGATGTTTTAGAGACCAGACTTTAAAAGTATTATATATGTATTTGTATTATTTATGTTACTAATTGTTCATTTTGCAGAGAAAGTTGTTTATTATTTTATTTTATTTATAATAATTGTGAGTGTGAAGGTTTGAGACTATAATTTTAATAATTTTAGTAATTTTCTGTCATTTTTTAACTCACCATTGACTGTGTAAGTTTTGTACTGTTCTTTCAAGTTTCAATAAAAATAAAATGAATATATAAATAAACACACATACAATTGTCATGTTTTTTCATAGGAAAGAAGAGCATCATACACCTTATCTCAAACCATTTTACAGGAATGTGGGCCGGGCTTGTTTTTTCCCTCTTTCTGCCCATCGTGCATTCATGCACTAAAGGTAAACCGAATGAATGTGCTGAAGCAAACTTCGCCCCCGGGTCCAACCTGGGTGGAGAAGGATACGACGTGACCAAGATGCAGCGCAAGGGAGCCTTTGTCATTAACACAGAGGTCTGGAGGCGAAAGGATAAATCATGCACTCTTTGTAAGAACCCCTACATGGAAGGAGCAAATCAAAAGCTCCCCACATCTGTAGTAGACTGGAGACCCAGCAAAAAGTGCAGCAGTCAAATATCAAGTTCCCTGTACCAGTCCAGTGAAGATCTGGTCAGCTCCAGCACTTCCTCCGTTGAGAACAGCTGGGGTGCAACTTTAGATATAGATATTCGCCAAAATAAAGGCTCATTAATTTTGGCTGGCACTAACTCGAAGCTTGCAGAGTACTCAATGGAGAAGACCAAAAGAGACAAGTACAATTTTGCCAGTCAAAGTATTTCTTGTTCATTTTACAGGTGCGTCATAGCGGCTTCCACTGAATCATGCCTTTCTTGAATACCCAACACTTTTTATTCATGATAAAGGAAACGAAAGAGTCATATCCTTCTAACATGTGTATGTCTACCTACAGCTACAGGGTCTCCAACAAGCCTGTTCTCCATCCCGAGTTCAAGCGCTCTGTGAAGGAGCTTCCCAAGACATACAATCTTGATTTCAAAAGTCGTTTTACAAGTTCATTAACACCTATGGAACCCATTACATCACTAAGGTAATCCTAGTTTATAATTTACTCCACATGTGTGGATTACAAAAGCCCAAAATGCTTCAACGACACAATACACCGCAAGCCAAATCATGAATCAGAAGTGTGCCCGTGTTACTTTCTTGTTTTGCCAGGTAACTCTTGGAGGAAGCGTACTCTCTGTGACCAGTATCAGGCAGTGTGAGATCGCTCTGCAGGGCTTAAGTGGAGATGAAGTGAAGGCATGCTTGGATGTGGAGGCAAGTGCCAGCATTCTTGGCAAAGTAGATATGAAAGCAGAAAATAAGCACTGTAATGAAGACAAGGACAAAACTGAGAGCAAAAGCAGCTTCTCCAGCCGCTTTAATGACAGGTGGGTTTAAATTATCATGTGTATTGTAATTTCTAGCTTGTCATATACGGTCCTGGAAGTCCCCTATTTGTGCAATTAGATTAGCTCGGCCATAATCTAATGCTCACTTAAAGTAAACCTTTGAAAACATTAATAATAACACTGTCATCTTTAGCAGATCCAGGATTGTATATCCCTTTTTCATACTGTAAATTATAATGTTGTGGGTGCTTAAATTCATTTCAAACTAATTATTAAAATTTGTATCTTTGAATTAGTCTATTTCTAATATTTTGTATTTTATTCATTTAGACAAAACAGTATATATTTTTTAATCCCATTTATCTGTTATCAGCCTTATTGTAAAAAGCACATTTCTTATATGATAGTTTTGCCTTGTTTTACAGTATAAACATCTAAACGTTCTAAAATTAGCAGACATTTACCCGAGAAGCATAATGACGCAAGTCTTTAGAGATTTAAAAAAATGTTTTCTTAAAACAAGAAATCAATGGCATAAGGAATGGGATAAGAAAAATAAACTTAATCTAAAGAACAAAAATAATCTTACCCCATTGGCATCCCATTTCTTCAAAAAGTAAATGTATCTTCATGTAATAACATTTTGATATTTGTATTGGAAAACACGACAAAAACACTAAGAAATTGACTTCATTGATTTAATGTTCACTTCAAAAAAGACTTTTAATATCAGTGTATCCCTAATAAACTGTTTTTATTTCAAAGGCTGACCGAGGTGACCGGAGGTCACACTACAGAGCCTGAGCTCCTTTTCTCAGGAGGAAAAGACTCATCAGCTTACAAAGAATGGCTCGAGTCCCTACCACAAAACCCAGATGCTTTCTTACTCTCTGGAGTCCCTGCATGAGCTGATCCCCACCAAAGATCCCGTGCGCAAGCACTTGCGCCACGCCATCCGTGACTACATCCTGGAAAAGTCCCTCTGGAGGAACTGCACCGACTCTTGTAAAGATGGCGTCAAAACCAACCCAAACAACCCATGTGCCTGCACTTGTCGCAACAATCCTGGGATCACACCAGACTGCTGCCCATCTAAGCGTGGACTTTCTCGAGTAAAGGTCACAATTGTGAGGGCTCAAGACCTGTGGGGTGACCAAACCACAGCCACCGATGGGTACGTTAAAGTGTTCGACAAACAGAACATTCAGGTTGGACGCACTGATATGATCACGAATAACAACTCACCCTACTGGGGGAGAACCTTTGATTTGGGGGATGTTGTCCTGGCAGAGAATGACAAGATCAGACTGGAGGTGTGGGATGAAGATAGTAAATGGGACGACGATTTGCTGGGAACCTGTTTCGTACCCATAAAAACAGATCATAACGGCAATTTCTGCAATCTAAATCACGGTCTGCTGTTCTACAAAATAGAAGTGACATGTGCTCCAAGTTTGGCTGGCCCCTATTGCGCAAACTATGTCGGTTCCCCTATGAACTTTCATCTGGAGAAGGTATACACATCGCGAAACGCACGACCTGTGCCCGCAGATATATTGATGAGCAAGGGAGTACTTCTGGACAGACTTTATGTATATCAAAAGACAAATTACAGTACTAAAACTATTCTGTAGTCAGTTTTAGCTTTGGATCGGTTTATGTGTCTATTCGAAATGTAACCTGAACCTTGCTTGTATTAATCACTATTAGAAAGACATATTTAATATAATCCTTTAATATTTCTTAACTTTAGAGAATGCGCAATCACGTATTTATTATCTGCTGTCTTTATTGCAGGATTTATGCTTGCACTGGCAATTGTTCAAAAGCACATCATACACATTATACTATGTTATGCTCTTTCAGTCTAAACTTTGTATTATTTACTAATATTTTAGTTTATTGCAAGTTGCATAGTTTCTTTACAAGTCATTTTATGAGTCACTATGACAGTATTTAAAAATAATCTATAACTAAAAACAATGTTCTGTGTCATTAAAGACTATGTCTGCTTGGAGTTATATTTGTTTCTCGTTTTCCGACCCACCTCGATGGTTCAAAAATGGCTCAACACCAGTTCTGTCACTATTTTCTCACCTTCATGTCGTTACAAACCTGTATGACTTTCTTTCTTCTGAGGACCATGAAAAATTATATTTTGAACAATGTTTGAACTGTTTTTATCCATAAACTAAGTTAAAGGGTTGAAAACAACACTGGACACCACTGACTTTTATTGTATAGACACAGACATGTTCTGGTTTGCAATGACAAGGTAAACGAGTAAATAATGACAGAGGGATAGGGTGAACTATCCCTTTAACAATGGCTTGGACTCGTTTCCTCTTAAACGTAGTCTCATGAGTGTGACACAGGATGCTTTTGTTATGTGGTTTTCCTGTAGATTGATGAGAATTGAGAGCAGTACGTGTACCCATATGAGAGCTCACAAGATTATGACTTATGTAATTTTGTTATCATTCACTTTAAGACATTATGTAATGTTTAATTTGATAAAGCATAACCTCACATAAGAATTCAACACCATATTTTAGCTTGTTCTGATTCTAATAGAGCAGGATCAAACCCCATGATTGTGCCCTTAAGCAGGACTGGGCAGTTCCTGAAACCCTCATTTATCATATAGTTGTCAAACAAACACTAAGGAGTCAGATTAGGAGGTGGAATATTTAGTATTTCATAAGAATTAAAATAACAGCCAATGAAAGCCTTAGCATGTTTTAGTTAGATACAGAGACACACAAGGGACACGAAACACTCCACTGGACAAGACCAATAAACAGACTGGGGAACATCCACAAACATTAAGGAACAGAACAATGAACATCACAACCACACCAAACACACATGCCCACAAAACTAACACTAAAACAATATGGCAGACAAAAACAGGTCACAAAACTGCACAACGGTGAGGAACACTACAGGCATAAAGGGGCTAAAAAACACTGACGAGGTTAACAGCATGGCCTTGGAAATCAGCCTAGACAGAAAAGGAAGATGAGAAGAGATGGATGAGAAAGGTAAAAGACACAATATGCTGAGGTTAGAATTAAGATCATCTACCTTTGTACCCGTTCCCATACATGCCACTAAGCTTGCTTCCATCCTTCTGTCCTGTGAAAGGAATAAAATACAAACTGAACAGTGAAACTACCACACATTAGACCTTAAAAGATGTCATTATGTTTAGAAACTTGCTAGTTTCTCATGTCACTGATTTACTCACCACCATAGGGCCTCTGACCACCGGTACTTAGTGCAGCTGCATAGCCTGTGCCTGAAATGATCAGTCACCACACTGGTTATTAGTCCATTTATGTATTTAGTCAATGATGTCTGCTAGGTTTTAGCGTGTTAGTGGAGAAATGAGGATGATGAGAACACAGACCGGTGGTCATTTGGCATGCATGATACATCAGTACCAGTTATTAGTCAACATTAAAAGATGATTTAATTATTGAATCAGTCGATATTAGATAGTTAATGCATATGCTACTGTTCAAGAGTCATGTTTTTGAGATAAGCCTCTCGTGGTAACCCAGACTGCATTTACTTGATGAAAAATACAGCTATAAAACTATAATATTGTGAAATAATATTGCAATTCAAAACAGCTGTATTTTTTTTGTGCGTGTAGAAAACAGTTTTGCTTCTTAATATTATTGTGGAAACTGTGAAACATTTTTTTCAGTACTTTTTGATGAATGGCAAGTTTAAAGGACCAGCATTTATTTGAAAGAGAAATAGAATAGAAATCCTTCATAACATTATAAATGTCTTTACTATGACTTTTGATCATTTAAATGTATCCTTGCTGAATAAAAGTAGTACTATTTTTCAAGAAAAAAAAAAACCCTTCTTGTTAAAGGGATAGTTAATTTAAAAATGAAAATTTGATGTTTATCTGCTTATCCTCTGGGCGTCCAAGATGTAGGAGACTTTGTTTCTTCAGCAGAACACAGACGAAGATGTTTAACTCAAACCGTTGCAGTCTGTCAGTCATATAATGGCAGTTAATGGGACCCACGGCTTTGAGAGTCCAAAAATCATACACAGACAAAACCAAATTAAACCCTGCGGCTCGTGATAATACATTGAGGCCTTAAGACACAAAACAACCGGTCTGTGCAAGAAACTGAACAGTGTTTATATCATAATTTTACCCCTGATCCACTGCACTGTCCAACTGTCCTGAGCGCATTCACAACAGCCTGGTCACATGACGGTGTAAACAATGTGAGCTATAATTAAGACCTCTATGAATCGTCACAAGTCGCAGGGTTTAACTTGGTTTTGTCTGTGTATGTTTTTTTACTCTCAAATCCGTGGGTCCCATTGACTGCCATTACATGACTGACAGACTTTAAAAAAAACTTTGTTTGTGTTCTACTGAAGAAATAAAGTCACCCACATCTTGGATGCCCTGGGGGTAAGCAGATACATATCAACTTTTCATTTTGGGTGAACTATACCTTTAACCCCAAACTTTTTATGGAAGTGTATTTAATAGATATGTATTAGATGTATATGAATAAAACAAAACTGCTCATATTCTCACCATATTTGGCTGCTGTCTTTGCAGCATCAGCACCCAGACGGAGTTGCTCAGCACCAAAAGGATGACCAGCATCAACTGCAGGTAAACACATTTACACCCGTATCACAATCAGACAGTCCGTGATGTTCTGTTTTTCTCTTTTTCTTACCAACTTACCATCAACCCCAGCTGCACTGACAGGTCCACTGTAAGGAATCTGGCCTAGAGCTCCACCTGCGGCAATAACATTTTGTTATCAGAAAAAAATGACTTGACATATATTTCCTAAAAACTCCACAAATATGACCTGCTAAAGGCTCCATTGCTCCACCTGTACCACCTGAAAGGAGACAGATCATCTTTACTTTCTTTCTTATAATAGTTATCTGATCTTTATAATCATGTTTGGTTTATTAATACTCTTTATTCTCTTGTTTAAATCTTCTTTCTTTTTCTCACAAACGACAGTCGCGTTCAAGTCAAATCCTCAGGCAAAGCATCAGCATAGCCGGAAAACTGAGATTTGCATGATGCATTTGAATAACAAACATGTGCAATGCACGCACCCAAAGAAGTGTCTGGCCCAAAGGCTGGTATTCCTCCATATGTAGTTCCACCATAACTACCAGTCTTGCCTTGAGGACCAAGTCCAGCTGAGACCACAGGCTGACCGCCGTAAGGCAGGGATCCGGCAGCTCCAAGAACTCCAGCTGCCCCTTTAGACAAATGAAACCAGAGGTATTATAGGATCAAGCAACCACAGCCACTAAGACATATCTAGACAAAGAAGAAGAGACATTAGCATGACTCAACAATGATCGAATGAGCAGGAAATGTTTCCACATTTGTCAATAGCAGTTGAAGTAGAAAATGCTGTACTCTGTCAGTAAGATTTAAAAAGAAATTAATGCATTAAATTGATCAAAAGTGACAGTAAATACATTTACATTAATATGAAGCATTTCTATTTTAAATGAATGTGGTTTGCTTGAACATCAAAGATTATAAAGCAGAACAAATGTTTTCAACGTTGATAATAATAAGAAATGTTTCTTGTACATTTGCAAACTGACAAAGACATTATCAGTCTATAATTTTAATGGTAGGTTTATTTTAACAATGAGAGACAGAATAACAACAAAAATCCAGAAAAACGCATTTTAAAATAGTTAAAATTGATTAGCATTTTAATGATTCAAATAAGTATTTGATCCCCTATCAATCAGCTAGATTTCTGGCTCCCAGGTGTTTTTATACAGGTAAGGAGCTGAGATTAGGTGCACTCTCGTAAAGGGAGTCTCAGTTTGTTATCTGTATAAACGACAACCTGTCCACAGAAGCAATCAATCAATCAATCAATCAATCAGATTCCAAACTCTCCATCATGGCCAAGACCAAAGAGCTTTTCAAGGATGTCAGGAAAAGATTGTAGACCTACACAAGGCTGGAATGGGCTACAAGACCATCAGCAAGCAGCTTGGTGAGAAGGTGACAACAGCTGTTGCGATTATTTGCAAATAGAAGAAACACAAAATAACTGTCAATCTCCCTCGGACTGGGGCTCCATGCAAGATCTCACCTCGTGGAGTTTCAATGATCGTGAGAACGGTGAGAAATCAGCCCAGAACTACACGGGAGGATCGTGTCAATGATCTCAAGGCAGCTGGGACCATAGTCACCAAGAAAACAATTGGTAACACACTACGCCGTGAAGGACTGAAATCCTGCAGCACCCGCAAGGTCCCCCTGCTCAAGAAAGCACATGTCTGAAGTCTGAAAATTCAGCTCTTTGGCATCAACTCAACTCCGTGTTTGGAGGAGGAGGAATACTGCCAATGACCACAAGAACACCATCCCCACCATCAAACATGGAGGTGGAGACATTCTGCTTTGGGGGTGTTTTTCTGCTTTTCTGCAAAGGGTACAGGACAACTGCACCGCATCAAAGGGATAAGGGACGATGGATGGGGCCATGTACCGTCAGGGGTCAAACACGTATTTGACTCATTAAAATACAAATCTTAAAAAAAAATTAAATCCGTTTTTCTGGATTTTTTGGGTTGTTATTATGTCTCTCACGGTTCAAATAAACGTACCATTAAAATTATAGACTGATCATTTCTTTGTCAGAGGGCAAGCGTACAAAATCCCCACTGTAACTGATTTACATTTTTTTTACATTTCTAGTGTGTTTAATTCAATTTTTCAATTCAAGTCATCTTTAGATGACTTTTCTTACCATATTTTCTAGACTTGGCATCAGCACCCAGGCCGGGGTTCATCACCAGCCCTGGACCTCCAAGGCCTCCAGCTCCAAGACCTGAAAGAGCAGACATTGACCTATGTGATATCATGCAGATGATAGTGCTTCTAGTTAATGTATGCAAAACACTTTACCTTTCCATTGGTAGTATTCTAGGAGCATATTACAGTCTTGCTCACATTACCTTAGTATATAAAAGCAATTGCACAGGCAACAGCTGATTGCTCAGTGGTCAAGCTATTAATTTCTACAATCTTGAGTAAAATAATATTGTGTATAATCACAGGAGTGAATTAGACACTGGATGAAGCGCTGACATTATTGCAGGTGTTTTGAATCTCTTTAAGTGTGAATGCAATGCTGTTGGTTACACTCATAACCTTCAGTCTTACCAGCTATACCGTTCAGGCCAACATTATCAGCTAACATTGATGGGTAGGCAGGTCCTGTAACATAATTATAATTGTCACTCAATTATAATTATGCTCATATGTTAGTGTGACATTAGGACATGCTCCATTATCCAGTCCAGACTCACCTGCTCCATAACCGTCTGCTGTGCCATAAACCTCACTGCCGTATCCATTGCTGTAGCCTGCTGAGAAGACATTAATCAACTCAACACTGCTCAAGGTGTAAAAGTAACACAGGAAGCACCACTGTGTTTCACAGTCAAAGTCAACCACTTTGTAACAAAGATGTTTCGGAAAAAAATGAGCACAACAGAGTGTGAAATCTTGGGTGTTTCTTGCACAAATCGGCACGCACATCGGCACATGTTTGTGCAAGAACCCAAATGCAGAGGTCTTAGAGGAGCACTTTGCCTCTAGAGCTGCCCTTGGCTTTGAGCTGAAGCAGCAGGCTTCACACTTATGCTTAATGCATCATGCTTATGATATTCTAAAAGGTTTCACTTGGGTAACAGACAAGAATAGAACAAATAAGTGAAAGAAGTCTTTGAAAGAAGTCTCGTATGTTCACCAAGACTGCATTTATTTGATCAATAATACAGTGATATTGTGAAATATTTTAACATAGCTGCTTTCTAGTTTAATATATATTAAAATGTAATTTATTCCTGTAATAGCAAAGCTGAATTTTCAGCATGATTACTCCAGTCTTCTGTCACATGATCCTTCAGAAATCATTCTAATATGCTAAACATTTCTTATTATCACTGTTGAAATAAGTAGTGATGCTTAATATTTAATATGCAGAAAACATGATACATTTTCCAGGATTTTTTGATGAATTGTAACTTAAGAAGAACAGTTTTAATTTGAAATGGATCTGTGTTTACACTACAAATGCTTTTAATGCCACTTTTGATCACTTTAATGTGTCCTTACTGAACAATTTTTATTTTTACTAAATAAAAAATCCCACTGAGCCCCATCTTTTGAAAAATAGTGTACAACCCACTGTAGAAAACACATCTTTATGTAATTAGACTTTAAACTCAAAACCTTACAGTTGCTGATATGCAGCCCTTGTGATAACTAGCCCCGTCTCCTCTATATAATGAATAAAATAGACATTATTTACCAATCTTCTTTCCTGTTTGAACTCCCTGTGGATATCCACCTGCCCCTAGACCTGTATCAGCAATAAAAAATAAGGTAGTTTTAGCAAAATATGAATATTCTACAGCTTGTATTAATGATACTGGGATTTTGAGAGAGAAACACTATTTCACACTTTCTTTACCTGCTCCATAACCGTTAGCCAAACCAGCTCCAAGATAACCAGCAGCACCAAGGCCGTATCCTGTGAACAAAATATGCAAACAATGAAACTTTGGCCACTATTGATAAAAATCATGGCCTTCACAGAATAATGTGATCATTCAGGGGCCTGTGGGTCAGGGTGATCATGCAAGACGAATTCACAGTGTGACTGGTCCATACATGTGGCCTGTGGGAGAGAAATAACGCAGCATGCATTGGGCACACATCAGCACAAAGGCAGATATAAAGATAAAGGCTCAGGTGAAGCATATAAAAGAAAAGAGAACAGCCCCAAGAAATAGATGAGGCATTAGTCCAGCACGCACACACAGTCCTTTCTGAACAGCATGGACCTGCAGCTGCAATGAGTCCAAGATGAGGGGTGGATTTTCCAGTCCACTATCATTAACACTCGAATGTGTCAAAGGCCATATATTCATTTCATCGGATAACGGTTGGAGTACTGTATTGATTTTAGACTGGAGAAAACACCACCTCGTGACATGCATTCAGCCATAAACCTGTGACATTTTAAAGAGGAAGGCGTTTACCCATATTAGATGGTTTGGTGCCCTGTCCGTTGGGCAAAACTGGTCCTGTATTGTATTACAACAGTGGTTTATCTCAACACAGAGAGTCCAACATAGTTCCCATCACCTCTATGCTTATGCTTTAAAAAGAGTCATTTTGCATGCATAGCCGTTCACTCTCCATTTACTTCCAAAGAATATAAACATATTAATTACAGAAATGTTTTGCAGATTACTTACAGATAGGAAGAGATCATATGTATGCTACAAAGGCGATAAAAACTTTACCATTGTTCATAATTCCTTGTCCATTATTCATATCTGTTGCTGGACCGTTGCCTACAGATCATAACAGTAGTTACCTACACAATGTACACACACTTGTACCAATAGTTTTGATTCATAGACATCTATACTACAGAAGTTTGAGGATGATAAAGGTATTATAAGGTAAAATAACATATCATGGTTTCTACAAAAATATTAAGTGTCACAACTGTTTTCAACATTGATCATAATAATATTTTTGGTTTTTTTGAGCAGCAAATCAGCATATCAGGATGATTCCTGAAGATCATGTGACACTGAAGGCTGGAGTAATGATGCTGAAAATTCAGCTTTGCATCACAGGAATAAATGTGTCTTATTGTATTTTTTTATCAAACGCATAACGCCTTGTTAGCATAAGGGAGACACTTAAATATCTTATCAACCCCAAACTTCTGAATGGTAGTGTAAGACAGCAAAGATAAGAATTTGAAATGGAATTGAATTTTTTACAGTCGATGTGTTCTGATTGGCTTTAATTCAGCTGTTGGAGTGTGTTTACCCTTCATTGGAGCTCTCATTCCATTGGTCACTCCTGGACCTGAGGGGAAACCTATTGACCGCAGCTACAATTACTATATTAGTCCCACACACAGTCATGGCCACATTACTTTAAACCCAAAATTTGGGCTTGCCTGTGCCTTTAAAGGACACTGTACACAACTGTATAGTACACTAACTATCCGCTTGATAAGTCTGATGTCTCAAGTCACTGTTTCCGATGTCCAAACACTCTAGCAGATGCCAAAAGCGAACAACAAATAGTGATAATATACAATCACGCCACGGTGTGCTGTAATACTATCAAAAGAATCATGATCTAACCTCTATCTTCAAAACTAAATCTCAGAGTGCCTTTGTTTATAAATCTTTAAATATCAGTGTCCAGGATGTTATGAGCTAGAAGATTGTAGTACGCCATGAGTTTTTAAAAGTTTAACTTAAATGTGTCAAATGAATACACACAGTGCTCATAAACAGCTGTTGAGATTCTCAACCGGAACGAGTAGAGGCTTGGACACAGACACAGTATTTCTCATGTCATGACTTAACAAGCGGATATACACTCCACTGGTGTATACAACTATGCCAATCATATTATACAGCAATTAATCTTTCAAATATGAAGTCCCAAATACATCTGGGATGAGTTTTACCATTGGCTGTAGGACCGTGTCCGTTAGGGACTCCTCCGCGACTGTAACCTAAACATCATAACACCAGTTAACATTCACCAAGATACTATTAACATAGCAGCTGCCACTATTGCAAGAGCATAAGAGATGCTACTCTGCTGGAGAGAAAAGCGAAGTACAAAAATCAACACATTTCAGGATAGGCATGTATAGTGAGATAACAGGGAGCAATGTGCCACTCATCATGCAGTGTGAATGGCTAAAATATTGTAACTAAAATCCAGAACAGCAGATTGAAAAAGCTTTAAAAAGCATGAAAGTCACACATGGAGGTTTTGAGCTTTACCATTGCCCTTCTCTCCCTGTGACACGGGCTGGCCACCTCTAGGCCCAACACCTGTGAATACAGATACGTCAGCTGGAGGCAAAGATTTCAATGGTGAGAAGGATAAAAAGCAACATAATTGTAAAAGACACTTATTAGGGTGTTAACTTGACTACAATCAGAGACCGAATCAGCATGCATTCTAACTTCTCAAGCATCTAGTGATTCCTGATGTGAAAGATGAACATCACAACAGATATCAAATGCACAACAGGATATCTCTATTGAGTCAGAGCAAAATGACAGAATTACACAATAGATAGATGTTCACAGAAGCAGGCACACAACATCAGAAGCAGGTACACAACCACCACATGACCAAAAAAGTGGTACTGAATGGAACTGCACAATCCTGCTTCCTAGATTATCGGAAACAAGCTACAAAGCTGTCACTTGGGCAGTACCCTCTCAAACGGTACTAATACAGTCTTAATCTAAAAACACTATTTTATCCAGTGTGTGAAACAGCCAGTAATGATGGACTTATACTGCTTTTGTAGGTGAGCAACGAATGAATGAATGAGTGATTTAGACCTGCAATACCTAATTATTCAAACATCTACTGGATGTCCCTCAACATTTCCTCTAATCTTATGCATGAGCAAAACAAATCGCCCCCTGCTGGCTGGACAACTGAATTGAACCTCAGATCTGAAACTCATTATAGAGATTATCCACTGTTTTGAGACCTTTTTGTGCTCTAACAGTTCTTAAACCTTCAGCAAAGAAGCCCAAATTGACTCAAACATCAACAAAAATGCAACAAGCTAAAACAGCCTATATTACAGTTAACAAGAGAAAAGTGCTGAGAACAAAAACATGATTACGAACTAAATTAATACTAATATACAGATTACTACCGCTACACAACAATAAATGCACTGTAAAATAAAGAAATAAATACTAACATACATACACATTTTTAATAAAAATATCTTCCTTAATATTTTGCCTGTTTTAATAATCATTGCCCTATAAAAACATTCTTAAATCAATATACATTTAATTTAGAAGCAAAGTACTGTTTTCTGTCAAATCGATCAATACAATGTGACGTTATGCTTTGAAACAAGGAAACAAGAACAAAAGTCAATAAAAATAAACTTAATTTAAAGGGGAAATATTTATTTGTCTTACCCTGTTTGTAGATATTTCTAAAGCATTAAGTCACCACATTTTTATATACATTTAATTTTGATAATTTTTTTCAGAACACATTACATATTTATGTCATTTATGTTTGTCAGTTAAATGCATCTTGATTTACGAATGTTTAGATATCTGTTATTTGTTGTGTGGTTATTTGTATTTTCTTTCTGTATGTCTCATTTCTGCGGGTTCTGCAGTTAAAAAAGAAAACAAGCATGAATGAATATCTATGAATGTTGATGATCTGTGAACGGGAATTAGCCTATCCCTAAAGGAAATGCAAGAATGAGTCAGAGATTGGAGGGTTTACCCAGTTTCGATGGCTTTGAGCCTTGCCCTGTGGGTGTGCCAGCTGGTACACCATATCCTGAAGACCACAAAGTCAATGTTAATGTCAGTTTCACAGCTTTGATGCACCAAATCTAGATTATCCTCTCGTTCTTCGAAATGTTTTGTAAGAGCATGCTCATTACAACACTGATTTAACATATGCTCTAACATAGGTCTTCAACCCCTGTTCCTGGCGACCCACTGTCCTGCAGAGTTTAGTTATAACCCTAATCAAACACACCTGAAGCACCTAATCAATATTGCTTGAAAATACAAGAGCAGGTGTGCTGAAGCAGCTTGGAAATAAACTTTGCAGGACAGTGGGTTCCCAG
Organism: Gymnocypris eckloni scoliostomus; assembly: GCA_027564155.1. Lineage (NCBI taxonomy): Eukaryota > Metazoa > Chordata > Actinopteri > Cypriniformes > Cyprinidae > Gymnocypris > Gymnocypris eckloni. Next base: position 30,235,616 of record CM050415.1, on the reverse strand, counting down.
GAGCAGGGTTAAAGACTTTGACCGGCAGACACAACTGCTGCTGGGCCATATCACAAAAATCTGAAGAAGCTGTTACTCAACCCATAATGCTCATTATAGATGCAAAGCACCCATACAAGATTACTGCACAACAAACAAAGATAAGACATTTGCAAAATCATCCAGCAATACTTGTCATAATGATGTCTGCTTAAGGTACACATTTAGACTAGAGATCACACATACCATTTCCCACACAACAGCACCCATGACAAATACAATGTGCAAACAGACAACCATCCACATCCACAAATATATGAAACTGATAGCACAAGACATCTGCATATTGTTTTACAACTCACTAGCTCATCCACAACAATAAACCATGTGACCAGTGTCACTTTTTCCAAAGTTGGCTTTGAAAGTTTGGGTATGCAAGTACATAATAAAACAAGGATCAAAGTATATAAATGATTCTAGTCAAACGCGGAGCAAAGCACATATAGCGTGTTGTCCTGTAGGTGCACCGCCCATCAGTGGCACACAGAAGTACTGCAGTCAACTACTGAAAACTGAATATTTCATTCAGCTGGAAAAACGAAGGCCAGTAGCTTATTAAAGGCACAAATAATAATAATGTTTATTTACTTAAAAATGTAATTCAATGCCTATTTATTTAATCAGTTAAACCATAGCATGCATCAAAAGATTGCATTTAAAATATTTTGTAATTATTTTAAAACTGCAGATTTAATTTTTTCAGATTTATGTAGTTTATGAGAATCTTACGAGACTCAACTTATAGTTTAAGACTTCTGTCAGTTTTGTTGAAGGCAATTAAATCAATAGTTTTCCAATACTGCTGAATAAATCAATCGATAAAAACCTCCCATCAAAAGACCATAAATAGCAGAATAAGAAACACTTCAAAAAATACTTATGAAATGCCACAAATGTTTAAATGAACACAAATTTGGTGCAAAACGTGTACCTGTATACTGCTATCCTATATAAGCATTGAAATTGTTTTATCTTGCATCTGGCAACACATTTTCACTTTATCACTAAAACACCCAATACTGCAGAAATCTGAAATAAAGAAAATATTATGGGGGAAAAGGATCCGACTGTTTCCTGGAATAAAGTGGATAAAGTTGGTCAGTTGAGGTTGCTACAACAAAGCCATGTTCAGATCCCTGAGTTTAAACACACATTTTCCTAAAGCTTTGACAAGAAGAGGTTACATACCGCGTCCAGCGTTGGGGTATCCTCCTGCGCCATAACCTGGCAACAAGAAAAGAGACATGTCAAGGTTACAGAAAGAAGAAATAAATTCTTGTTTAGTGGAAGCCTCTCATGGTAGACACATAAACTCCCACTCCTACATATCTTCAGCAAAAATATGACACCTAATCATGGCAAATGGACAATATACATCACTACGTGTGAAAGATTTATTCACAGAACAAGGTCGAATTTTGATTGGTTAGATCAGATCCAATCTGCTACACAACTTTCAGGTCAGAAAGAGATGGCATTAAACTGGACAGTGTCAATTAATGTATTGATTCAGATTGTTATGAATGATGCACACACTCACCAAGCTGTGCTCCATAGCCATTACTGGTGTAACCTAGAACATGTCAAAATCAAACAGTGAATAAGTGTTGCAAGAGTAGCCTACCTATGAATTGAAAGCAAATGAGCAGCTCTCACCTCTTCCTCCGAGGTTCCCTGTTGGATAACCTAAGGCTGCTCCCAGCCCGTTGCCTATGCCATACCCTGCGCCGAGTCCCAGCCCGGCAGCCCCGAGGCCAGGTCCAAGGTTTGCAGCTAAGACCAAAAAAGCAGGATCATGGTGATGAATCCACCAGACGTAGAAATTGATATCTGCCATAATAGTTTTAGGAATGGCATACCTCCTCCATAACCGAATGTTCCATATCCTTGTTTCAGGCCTCCTCTGTTCGCAGTGGGTCTGTATGCCGCCCCTAACAGACACCATACTCATTACACATACTCACACTATGGAGTCCATATGCACATCATTATTGCACACACATGTGAACAACAGCTTGTGTGCATTTTACACTAACGTTCAATAGTTTGGGGTCAGTATATGATATCATTTTTTTTTACTTTAACATACTTTTATTCAGCAAGTAAAATGATCAAAAGTGACTGGAAAGACATTTATAATGTAAAGTAACATTTTTACTTTCTATTAATCAAAAAAATATCCACAAAAATATTAAACAGCACAAGTGTTTTCAACTGATAATAATAGGAAATGTTTCTTGAGCTGCAAATCAGCATATTAGAATGATTTCTGAAGGATCATGTGACACTGAAGACTGGAGAAATGAGCTTTGCCATCACAGGAATAAATGACATCATATAATATATTCAAATAGAAAACTAGAAAAGTTATTTTAAACTGTAATAGCATTTCACAAAAATAGCTGTATCAAATGAATGCAGCATTGATGAGCATAAGAGACTTCTTTCAGAAAAACAAATCTTACAGACCCCAAACTTTTGAACGGCACATTACACAAAATAAAAACAGAATAAATGTACCTCCAAGATAACGGCCAGCTGTTTGTGAGAGAAGAAAACAGAGATGGTTGGTATGTAACATTCACTTCACGTATTTAAATGAATATAACACCCTTGTAAATTGTCTTGTTGACTTGCTTTTTCAGTCAGTTCTGTGTATTTTTAAATGTGTTTAGTCAAAGGTTAATTATAACCCTTTATTTATTGTTTGTACTTATTTTTATCTCAGCTTCATCAGAGGTTAATGTCACGTACCACCTGTTTTTCCTGGCTTGCCTGCCCCGTAGCCACGGGCTCCGAGAATACCAGCCACCGGACCTTGGACAGTATGAAAGAAAGATAAGATGACCTTTGTACTCGCATAAGCAAACTGCTACTTGTATTCAGCAGCATCCATCAGGTTCAGGCAGACAGGCTTACCTCCAGACTGTACACCGATACCAGGACCTACAGAGAACAGACAGAAGGCCGGAATGATGAAGAGACTCATAGTGTGATGTAATGTTCTGACCTCGAACCCTCTGTAATATCTCACAGATACACTATATATACAGAAATGAAAAAGCACAAAATACCTCGACTTGCAAATCTTCCCAGAGCTCCAGCCTGTGGCCTATCTCCTTTAAAACAAGGAAATAAAAGACTGTGAAAAGGTTTTTAATCTAAAAGAAAGAATACCATATTCAAAAATAAGAATACCATAATTGTGGAGATTTACCATGGTAATCCCATGTTTTGACAAACCTTCTATGAAATACTAATTATGGCCATACAAGTGAACAGCATGTGTTTTTAAGGGCAGGGCTCGTGAAGGTCATAAAAATACTTCCGCAGAGGTTGCTCAAATAGATTTTGGTACTTCTCGGTGAGATTAGCTCCTGTTTGAATTCTTAGAAATCAGACTAACTTCCATGGTTGAGAAACTATGTCAGCTGACGTAATAAGAGCTTAGCAGTGTGAATTTGATTGAACTAACCGCTGTCGCTGCATATTTGCAACAGGCCTTCATTGATGCCCAGAAACTGTAAGGACGAAATGGGCGAAAGTCGGACTGACAGAAGGCCGACAAATTTGGACCACTGCTGTCACTTCAGGCACTGGGTTTTGATCTTCAGACATGAAATACGAGTGTTTAAGTTGTGGTCAGAGTTATGGAGGCTGGAGCGTATCCAGGCAAACTCAGACACGTCGAGCCATGACTCACTTCCTGAGGTGTTTTTTCTCCATTTATCACAGCCGTCAGATATTTAACATTGAATCGTTATGTGCATTTTATTACGTCATTTTCTAGACACCTTTTAGTCTGACGTACAAACGTCCGTGACTGTTGTGTTGGCTGAACATTTGATGACGCAATAACACCTCAAGATGACTGAAAAGACAGTGTGGACTGAATTACTGAATAAAAGAGGTTTTGTCTGTCAAGTAGGTGATATTTGGTTGTCTATACAAGGCACAGAAAAGTAGAAAATAAATAGCGTGCATCAGATATGGACAGGAAGACGAGCTACGATCTGTCATGCATACTGTTACTTTTCTCATTGTTTAGTTCCTTCCTCACTGGCAGCAGATAAAGAAATCACCACTCTTCAGTGATTACTTCACCTCAATGTTATGTTTTCATGTCATAGTCACCAAAGGACTGGCAATGTTACATGGGGGAAAGGATTAACAGCTATAAACCTCAAATTAGTATTTCTGTTTAATCTACTAGTGCATTGGCAGTATATGCAAACATTTAAATAAACACACTGTTATAATGTTTACAAATCTTACAAAAACTATAATTTTAGTACGTTTGCAAATATAACCTTGTGTTTTAAAGTTTGTGTATTAAAGGGCTGATGTATTTAACAACTATTAACTTTTCCAGGCACTTCTGTTCAACTCATATTTGGCTTCAAATGGTACGCAAACTGATTTCATACCTGCATTGTGACAGATTACATTAAATCATAGTGGGTGACATGTAGCCTATAAATAAGGTGTAACAGTCTAAGCAGATATGAATATTTCCTCTTCTGAAGAGAACAAAAATTCTCAAAAGAACAAAAATTGACAACTATTTTATGCAATATATATTTCAACTGGATTCCCCAACGTTTGACATCCGAAACTCTTGGACCTAAAATATTTAGTTAAATTCCCCCGTGAGTTTCTCTCATGCGGTTGCTGGTCACATGAAATGCAGGTAAACAAATAAAATACTGAATCTTTTTTGATAAAATGTTTTACTTTGCTTTTACAGTCAAATTATTCATTTTTATTATTTAACAAATTATTAGCTTTTGACTCACAACCCCCAGCATACAAACAAACAAAGACAAAGATTTGTAAAGCATTTGAAGTGGTTAAAAGAGATTTAGTCATTCTTTATTTAATTTGTATTATTTAAACTGGCACGTTAAAGCAGAGCAATAGTTCAAGTGAATGCATGCATCATTAGGTGGAGAGACCAATCATCCAATGCTTTTGCTATCTGAAAACCACTTTGAATGTCTAATAATGTGGACAGATTGCAGCAGTTTAGTCATTAAAGAAATTTTTTTGCAATGACTAAACTGCTGCAATCTGTTTATTATTAGACATTCAAAGTGGTTTTCAGATAGCAAAAGCATTTGGATGATTGGTCTTTCCACCTAATGATGCATGCATTCACTTGAACTATTGCTCTGCTTTAAAGTGCCAGTTTAAATAAAAATGTAATTTCCTCAGCAAACAAACATAAGGGCTTCCTCCGAGGGCACAACGGAGAGCTTGAGTACATGGGTCAGCCATACCTGGTACTATCCACAACCTTAGCACTACATAGATTCTTTTTTTTATAATAATTTGCCCCATTTTAGACTAAAATAGTTTTAGTCATAATTACAATGATTTGGCCCCATGGGTGCTCCAATATCATAACAAGCCCCTGCCCCGCTTTCTAACCTCTCCTGCATCACAAATTCTCCTGATTTCTCTTTCTCACCCTCAAATCTCTACAACAAGCCCTTTAGAAGACACGTCTAACTTACCTCTTTGTACGGTGCTCTGAACCAGACACAGGACCAGTGAGGTCTGCAGGATCGCCCGAACCAGCATGTTGGCAGACAAACAGACAGACAGATAGACTTGGTATTAGCAAATAGCTAAAACTGCACACAGGAGAAGTGAGAGTCAAGTACACTGAAAGCAGACCCACTGGCCAGTATACTCGCAAGGCCTTTATTTATTCTCTGGACGCCCATGTCTCTCCTCTGACCGGCCCAGCCCTCCTGCTGTACTATTGGGCACCCCCCCCCAACAAAATCACCAGCCCTTTCTCTCACTCCTCGTCCCATTCTACCACCTCCTTGTCTCATGCTCTACCAAGCCTGAAGAAGACAGCCGCTTCGTCCAGATTTTTGTTGTAATATGCCCCTATAGGTATACATACACTCTTAAAAATAAAGGTTCTTTATTGGCATAATTACCTTGAACATCCATGGAACCTTGTAAATGCAGAAAAGATTCTTTATAGTTGGAAAAGGTTCTTTAGATTTTTTAAATGTTCTTCAAAATGTTTCTTTTAGGAACTGTTCACTGAAAGGTTCTTCTGGGAACCAAAAACAGTTCTTCTATGGCATCACTGCAAAAATTCCCCTTTGGAAGCTTTATTTTTAAGAGTGTATTTTCATGTTGCCCATGGTGTCCTGGTAATTGAAAGACATCTTTCCTTTATCGATTATAGGGAAAATTCCCTCAAATTACTTATTATTTTTTTTATATTATACACTATTCAAAACAAAAATAAAGGTTCCAAAAAGGAAGGTTTTACAGTGATTCCACAGCAGGTTCCCGTTTTTTTTTACTGGAAAGAAAAATGTTCTTATTAAAAGTACATTGGTTCTTTATGAAACCATAGATGCCAATAACCTTTATTTTTAAAAGTGCAGTGATTTTTTTTTCTTAGTGAGATAATATACAGGTAATATTATTAAATAAATTCAACTAAAACAATACCATATGTCCATGTATTTATTGGTAGGATATTGAGTAGTCATGTATAAGGTGATAACGTACAGCCAGTTGGTCATATAAAATAACTATATTATAATATATAATAATAAGATAAACTGCAAGTCTCTCTAAACAGAGCTACTAATGTATTTTTTGTTGTCTGTATAAGAGCTGCATTAACCCAAAGATCAGTTTCTGTCAGTCTGCTTACACACATTGGCCTGAGAATCCAGTGCTATGATTTATAGAATAAAAACACCACGTGAGTCACTGCAGTAGCTTCTGTTTGCAATGATTCAGAGAAAACAAATATATAGGTTATGGGTGTTATTTTTGTTTTCATTACTTTATCCTTCCATTGCATCCCCTTTAAACCCTCAACATACCTGAGCTACCCCTTAAAGAGTTTATATAACAATACCCCATTTTCCCGATGGATATTATATATGAATATAATATTAAGAAGCACAGAAAATGCATTAAAGGAAATAAAAGCACACACTTCATTAATATTGAAAAAACTAACATCTGTTTGTTAAGAAAAAAGAAAGTATTTTTCTATTTAGATGACTTTCATACTGTTCTGTTTGCTAATCAGCCATTTGTCTAACGAGTTCGACTAAATTATGGAGACTTGTGACAGACAGAGCAGACAGTCGGAGACCTGTGCTGAAAAGAGCCAATGGAGGAAGGACAGGGCCGCTCTGTTGTGAAGATGTTTAAGGTTATTAAACTAAGTTTAAGGTCTGCTTGATAGTTTTCTGTGTAGCTTGTGTGACTTTGTTTTATTTACAAACCGTGTAAATGTCCTGTTAATGAGGATTTGCAAACATAAAAGAGGAGCAATACAAACCGGTGTAGGATGTGGAGAAGCACAGTTCCACATAAAGCATTTATAAAAGCTTATTTTCAACAAGAGGACAGTCACTGGCAGAAACACAGTCCAGTGAAGTCATATTTGAACAGCGATCTAAAGCCTCCGCTACGACGTCATCAGCAGTTTATTTTGACGTTTTCTGTCAGCATACGCCTTTTTGTTTTCAAAAGGCATGAAGAACCGCCTTGCACTGAACACAGAACATGCTCTGTAGCCAGGTTCACGCTTTTCACTCACCCTTTTCCTTGGACAATATATTAGTTTGATCATCTTTAGCAATACAAACACAGACACTCGTCAGACAGAATGCACACATAAACAGGTGTAAAACTAGACTAATTACTTTTAACCATCCATCCATCTCCAATCTTGTTTATATGAGTGTCCTGTCTGATGGGTGTCTATGTGTTTGTGTTGACTTCATATTATACCAGGAGTGTTATGAATGATGAATATGCTCATTAAACACTCAGTATGCATGTTTGGACAATATTAACTTGGCTTTTCCATCTGGAAAATGCTTTAGCAGCGTTAATTTTCTACAGTGATATTCTTGTCTTTACTTTAATGACTGACATTTAATATTGTTTATTTATGGTTTTTCTGTTTTTAATAGATGTAGACAACAGTCCCAACACAAAGTCTGTTCCAAAAACCTAGGAAACCTTTATTTGTGCCGCCTCTTAAAATACCTTCTTTGGCCATATTTTAAGTCAGCAATGCAATGCAATGCCAGAATGCAATACATTTAGCAAAATCTAAGGTGACAGATGAAGCAACAGAAATGTTAATATTATGAATACAATTACAATTCAATTGATTCTGAACGATATTGCTTTTATAAGACAAGGAACTGAAAACCAACCATTTTTTATTAAAAATGAAAAACTGAAATTTTCACCATAAAATTACAATTATGTCATTGTTTACCCAACAACACATTAACACAAAAATATATATTTGAATTATATAAAAATATGCTTCCATTTGCAACCAACTTCCATGTTTCCACAACATTTGCTCAAAAACACATCAACACAAAAAAATATACTAGTCAATGGGAACTATTTAGGGACCACAGTTTTCCTAAATATAATTTGATAGAACAAATTTAGTTCTAAAACCATTTAGGTTTGGAACGACATGAAGGTGAGTAAAAAAAGAATTTTCAAGTTTGGATGAACGGTCTATTTCTAAAGTATCGCTTCATTCCACTCACATTCCACACCACATTTTGGAACAATGCTAATGTGTTGCACTGTGCAATTTATTAAAACGATTTCATTGCAGACAGCACGCAAACTAAAACGCCAGATAATCATGATAAAATCCCTGTTATGTTGTTAAAGTTACAAACAAAGAAAGATTCAAACTGTGTCGCTGAGATTATGTGCACACAACTCTAATTTAAGAGTAGAGAGCAGGTCTGATCTTTGGAATCGTTGGGCTGTTGTCCACTTAACTGGACACCCAGACACTAACCACAAGCCACCCAGAAGCTTGGAGCAGAGGGGAACAGCATAATACCTGATAGCTGGTGTCAGACCCATTAATAAGCAAATTTACCATTTCTAAATATACCACACACGCAGTTTGAGGCCCGCAGGAGTTTGACTGTGTGCCACCACCACAGAAGAGGTGAAGATAAATAATCACAGGGAAATTCTCTCTTTGTGAAAGCTTTTGCATGCATGTGTAAGAATGTGTGTGTTTTGGTGTAAATGACAAAGCTTACGAGTGTTTATCACTTTTATTGCACTGCTCATGCTGCATAATAAACTCTTGCAGAGTAACTCCACACACACTGTGGCACGGCGCTCCATGTTTTTAGCCCATGTCACTCTGCCTGCACCTGTGTGCTGTGTTAGCGTTTCGCTCCACAGTGTGTAGTATAAACGGTGGGAACACACACTGAACCACAGAAACATGCTCATTTTTTATACCCTTTGTCCCTCATATCAACTTTACAACGCAATTTTAACTTGTTTGTCAAAATATATGATTCATTTTAGCCATCATGATTATCTGAAGTTAAGGGCCCAGTAAAGCTAAATACTGTAATTTCATAATTATTTTTCAGATACTATTTTACACAGTGTAATTGTCAAAAGTAAAAAATAAATGTCATATATGGAGAGACAGACAGAGAGAAAATGTAGGATTTCTCCGTCAGTAATATTCCTGCTTCCCGGTATCCTGCTGACAGTCAGACAGGGACAATATTAGTGGAGAGTTCCTCCATCTCAAAGATTTGCTCAAGAGTCTACAGCAAGACGTCTTTACTAAAAACAGACAAGCACAGTCCTGTCCTGTCCTGGTCCAAGACACACAGAGAAATGAGACAGCAAGAAAGAGGGACATGGAGGTCAAAGACAGATGGAAAGCTACTATTGTATGTATTGTAAGTTAGGATACAAAAATATTTATTTCTTTATTTTAAATACATTTCAGAATCTATTACAGATGTAGCATACAATATACAGTGCTCAGCGTAAATGAGTACACCCCCTTTGAAAAGTAAAATTTTAAACAATATCTCCATGAACAAAAACCATTTCCAAAATGTTGACAAGACTAAGTTTAATATAACATCTGTTTAACTTATAACATGAAAGTAAGGTTAATAATATAACTTAGCTTACATATTTTTCAGTTTTACTCAAATTAGGGTGATGCAAAAATGAGTACACCCCACAACAACAACTACTAAATCTAGTACTTTGTATGGCCTCCATGATTTTTAATGACAGCACCAAGTCTTCTAGGCATGGAATGAACAAGTTGGCGACATTTTGCCAGATTTATCTTTTTCCATTCTTCAAGAATGACCTCTTTTAGAGATTGGATGCTGGATGGAGAGTGATGCTCAACTTGTCTCTTCAGAATTCCCCAGGTGTTCGATTGGGTTCAGATCAGGACTTGGCCACTGAATCACTTTCACCCTGTTCTTCTTCAGAAATCCAACAGTGGCCTTAGATGTGTGTTTAGGATCATTGTCATGTTGGAAAAGTGCACGACTACCAAGGGCACGGAGTGATGGTAGCATCTTCTCTTTCAGTATAGAGCAGTACATTTGTGAATTCATGATGCCATCAATGAAATGCAGCTCCCGACACCAGCAGCACTCATGCAGCCCCACATAAGGACACTGCCACCACCATGTTTCACTGTAGGCACCATGCATTTTTCTTTGTATTCCTCACCTTTGACGCCATACAGTTTTGAAGCCATCAGTTCCAAAACATTTATCTTGGTCTCATCACTCCAGAGTATAGAGTCCCAGTAGTCTTCATCTTTGTCAGCATGGGCCCTGGCAAACTCTAGGTGGCTTTTTGTGCCTGGGCTTTAGGAGAGGCTTCTTTCGTGGATGGCACCCATGCATGCCATTCCTCTGCAGTGTACACCGTGTTGTGTCACGGAAATAGTCACCCCAGTTTGGCTTTCTACTTCTTAGATAACTGCAGTGAACTTGCATGTCGATTTTCTTCAACCCTTCTCATCAGAAGACATCCTGACGAGGTGTTAACTTCCGTGGGCGACCTGGGCGTCTCTGTGAGATGGTTGCAGTTCCATCTTTTTAAATGTTTGTACCACTTTTGCTACAGTATTCTGACTGATAAGTAAAGCTTTGCTGATCTTCTTGTAGCCTTCACCTTTCTTGTGTAAATAAATTATTTTCTTTCTCAGGTCTTGTGACATTTCTCTTCCATGTGGTGCCATTGCTGAAAGCATGAAATGGGAAGGGGTTTTCTTTAAGTAAAACCCTTTTATAGTCAACTGTCACCTGTGTAATGAATAATTAGACTCACCTGTGATTGAATTCTTGTTAAATTAGACATTTGTAGTCTAAAATTTAGTTTTGCTCCAGAGACTTTCAGTGGGGTGTACTTATTTTTGCATCACCCTAATTTGAGTAAAACTGAAAATCTTGTTCTCTAAGTTATATTATTAACCTTACTTTCATGTTATAAGTTAAACAGATGTTATATAAAACTTAGTCTTTCAAAATTTTGGAAAATGTTTTTGTGTTCATTGAGATATTGTTTAAAATGTTACTTTTCAAAGGGGGTGTACTCATTTACGCTGAGCACTGTATACCTTCTTTCAAAATTCTGTGATAGGTAAGTTTTTTTTTATGTTTCTTAAAGAAGTCAAGGTTGCATTTATTTAATAAAAGAGTACACATTTACATTTATGCTTTGTTTTTTGTGAGTGCTGAGCTCTACTATTTGAGCTGCAAAAACAGTCATATTACGAAATATGAACAAAATTCAAAACTATTTTCCATTGTAATTCTCCATTTGTATTTTAAAATGTATTTTTTTCCTGTGATGGCAAAGCTGGATTTTCATCATCATTGCTCCAGTGTTTAGTGTCACGTGATGTTCAAAAATTATTCTGAAGAAACATTTCTTATTACTATCAATGTTGAAAACAGTTAAAAAATATTTTTGGGGAACCTTTTGTAATATTATAAATGTCTTTACTGTCACTTTTGATGAATTTAATCCATCCTTTCTAAATAAAAGTAATTCCTTTAAAAAAAAGCACAACATGAAATGGTTAGAACAAATCACAATAGAGCCTCGTCTTCTGTATCTCAGCACCTAAACTTTCCGATCCCATCCCACCATCTCTGCAGTCTTGCATTTTGATCCATTTATTTTTCTCTGCCAGTCTGCCTGCCAGACAGACCTACGACACATAAAGAGCCCATTTCACACAGGAATCCTCCATCCCACCTTAAAACCTCTGACCACATAACAATGCTGAGTTCCTTTATCACAGCATGTGCAGCCAAACAGACTGGAATTAAGACACATGCATGGTGAAAAACACAGTGGCTGTGTAAATATCGGAAAGAAGAAGGAGGCAGAAAAAAAGAGTCTTGTGAATACCTTCCAGTGCAGATATTAGTTACATTCATCCCCTGAAGGCACTCCTCAGAGGGAGTCTGTGCCAGTGATGATATAGTGTCATGTTTCTGACCAGTTTCATGGTTAAAGATTTCTGTAGTTCTTACTGTGGATCCAGTCAAAACCAAAGAAATCTTTACTACTCTAGTATATATATACACATATTCAACTGTGTTGAGTCTACATGTCTCCTGAGACTAAATTACGTGCCAAGTTTACAGAAACAGGTGTATGCTAGATTAACCCCGAGAACACGAGAGAAAGAAGAGTCATTTTCCATATGAGCTTGCAAAATTTCTAAATCGTTCGCAGTTCATCAGGCTAGAATCCAGAGCTTGTGCTGATACTTCTGCCTTGTCTATCTGCGTTGGTGATTGTGCCTGTGTAAATGCAGCAAGACAGCGATTCTGCCCACAAAAACACTGAACCAGACGAACATCCACGATGCCCGGCTAGCCTTTCAGCCTGGGCTGTAGGATGACTTCATGCCTGGCACTAATGTCTGTTTGTATTGCAAACATGGAAATGGAAGTTGTGCAGACAGCGATGTTCACACGACTCTGTAGAATGAGATTCACAAGCTTCGGCCGCACATAGGTTGCAATGAGTGTGAAAAAATATGCATATGTTTTTCACACTTATTAATGCACAAACACAAAAACATACTGGAGCCTCTAAAACTCTTAAAGCCTGTTTACACTAAAGATAAAAATATTGCAAAACTATATATAAAAGAATATCAGATTCCACACCACAATACTGAAAATAGCACGATATCATTGAAATTCCTTTAAGAATGTTTTTTTTTTTACAGCTGATGAACAATAAAAAATATTGACAGCCATTAATAATCCATTTAAAGAGTTGAATGAGAACATTTCCATTTGTAGATGGAATAAGCAAAATTATATTTAGTGATGTGTGGAGTTAAGGCCTATTCACACCTAACAATTACTAGAATAATGTTAGCGTCCACATCAATGGATTCTAATTGGCTGGGTTTTTAGCTGAAAATAAAGTGATACCAAAGATTTTGTTCCTCTTTGTTGTTATCGCTATAAGCGTGGTGAGAACACCCATTCTCATAGAACTAGAATATATTTTAAAATGTTCTCTATTGCTATAGATGTTGTTCTTGGTATGAACAAACCATTAGGCTTATATATATTAAACTACTCTCATTCTAAAAAAAGTTCACACACAGTATTCATCACAAAGCAACCATACAGTATATTGACCGCTAGTTAGTCATTTAGCTGGCTAATTGATATTTTAGTCAGTGCCTCTATCCAAAAGCAACATTTATATGTCATGGAATATTTCTAAAGGTTACTGTTCATGTTCAAACAGCTTGTCTTTAAGCTGAAGAGTCAACATTAGAACATTTTCACAGGCTATTCTTGGTTTATGGTGGGCAAATGCATGAAAACTAATTTAAAATATACATCGAACATGAAAAAACTTTTCCAGGCTCATGGGACAGCCCTGAAATAACAAAAGAAGACTCAGTCCACATGCACACACACTTACAGACAAAACATACTTTTACATTGTACTTACCAGGTGGATGCTGCACATGGTGGTAGTTGAGGAAAACCTCCTCATGATTGTAAAGCACTTTGGGTGTATAGCAATACACAATAAAGCGCCATATAAATGCCTCATTCATTCATACTTCACTTTACAAACCGTGATGCTGAGTTTATTCAATTGGGAGAAATCATAAATTTAAACAATGGCCTCTCTGATTATGATTTTTTTAAGGTATACAGGCATGCTCATGAAGGAATAACTCATATTATTGGCAGAAGGATTTCAAACTGGTACCACTAACTTACTAGACCAATAAACAAGCTTTTAACTATTTTTTTTCGGTAGGGAAATTGTAACAAATGTCAGCCACATGATTAATATAAAGAAAATTCTAAACAACAACAAAATGCCTTATAATACATTCTGGCCGAGTGCATTAATCTCCATATTACAGGAGTCCCTTAAGGTTTATAGAAAGATTGTGTGTGGTAATATGTAAATCTACATACAACTATGAAGATAAATGACGATTTAATTAGGTAACAATACTAATAAGTACATATTAAATACTTAAAGGTAACATTTTAAACAATACGGCCTACAACATTTTTGATATTTCCCATCGTTCTAATGCAGCTGCCACTGCAGACATGCAGAACTCACAGCGCCATCTTGTGACATGTAAGTCTAGTACTACTACAAACAGTACTACATTCGACACTAAGCACTTCATAAAGTAACAAAATAACTCATTTATTATCACTGAAAGAACAGAACACATGGAAACCACTTATTAATATGAATATTCAATGTAAATAAATAAATAATCGAATCTAAAATAAGAACGAGCCTTTACAGTCATGGCGTTTTTATACGAAATATTTAAATTTAAAGTCGAAACGTTACTTTTACAAGATCGTAGGTCAGATAAATAATTAGAAACGTGTTCCATGTTGTTTCTAAAACGACCGTTTAACCAAACATTATATTCTTGCGAAATTAGCAATATTACTAATCAATATTAATATTAAACAACGAATCTGTCAACGACCGCTTGCAAACATCCAAATACACAACATGATTAATAGGACTATTTATGATCTCAACCGTCACCATAGAGGAATTCGTATTCGCATTTGGCGCCAGAGCTGCGGAACTGAAGCGTTTGTCAAAAGAGAAGTGCATTACTGAACACATAAAGAGAAAACCTGCTAAAGTGAGGTGACATAAGGTCACTAACGGTCACGTAGTCACGTACACACAAACCCAGAAACCCAAGCCGTGTGTATAACTCCTGTGTTAACTCTCGCCTGAACATTAACTACTTCATTAACTACATACAGCCTTTGTCTTTTCTACATTTCATATATCCAGACCTACATCTGAAAGCTTACATTTCCTCACAAAACAAGCCAGTTTGCAATATCTCCTATACCTGCTTTACTCATTGCCCCCTTCTCTCCATTACAGATCTGCCCATGCACTTTACCAAATATAAACTTCATGATTCTTGGCAGAAAGACAGATTTTAGTGGGGAGGAGTCTTGTGGTTCAGGCCAGGACAGACCAAAGGACAAACAGACAGAGGTGTAGAAAGAGAAAGTGGCTAATAACCGAGAAACAAAGAACAAAAACACCTGACCAGCCTCTTTGGAAGAAGAGTATGTAAGTGTCCTTTGCATTAGATCATATCATTTTAACTGTTTTGAACTGTAGGCGTAAAATATTAAGAGCAATGGAGGAGTATTTCATTCTTTAACAGCAGTAATGCAACACATGACCCACAACGGAGAGCTTGTTTGTCCTTGTGCAAGGGACATGAGCTTTATTCAATAAATCAAAATAATAGTTTTACGCTACATGTGCATAGTTTCAAGGGGTTTAAGATTTCAAATAGCATTCTGCATCGAAGGACAGAACTTTTTTTTTAAAGGGATGAGACACGCAACAGGCCACAGCCTGGCTAATATGTGAAACTGTTTATTATTTTTATTTAAACAGAGGTGTAGCAGAACATATATGTAACATTTAACAATGAACCGAATCCTTCTGACTGTATAAGGAGCATGTATATCATGGAGATACACATCAGGATCGGTCATTATCTGACCTCAAGCTTTGCATCACCTTCACTTTAACTACTGTTCAAACCCACGGTAAATGTGCAGACTTCTCTTTCTGCCATGCTTCAGTTGACCTCGACTCTTGCTGTTGTTTCACGGTTAAATGAAGGCACTATTTAAGTTTGTGTTGACAAATAACACTGAGACTTACACAGCTGGCATTCACGGGTTTGTGAACAAGTAGAAAGCTGTTACATTTGACTTTTGGACAATTTCTCTTGCATAAAATAATCTTTATTATTTTTCAGTTGTAATATTTTATACTATATTCAAAAAGTTTTTTAAATAAATACTATTATTCATTGAAGAATGTACACAGAAAAATAAGGTTTTAAAATTGTACCTTTTTGGGTACAACAGCTTGTCTCTGGAGCAGTACCCTTAAAATTACATATTTGTACCTTTTTTTACCCCTAATAGGCACATATTTGTAGCTTAAGGGTATGTATTACTACTCGTACAAGTATGTCCTTTTGTAACCAAATAAATGCAGCTTTGGTGAATACAAGACAAATAAAGACAAAAGTATTACAGACTTCTAATCTTCTGGAAGTATAAAAGTGCTGATAATCTTAATTGTTGCTTACTCTGTGCTTCAGAGATGGCGATGTCTTCCACTGCTATGGTGGCCCGCCGGGCTCTTGCTGCTGCATCACAGGGGAGCCATGAAGGAGGAGGTTTGAGATGTTTTTTTAGGCTAGATGAAACAGGGTAAAATAACCAGATGTTAGGCAGTATGGATAGGCAAGTTCTCATAAACCATTATAAAATATTACTTTACCTCAGGTTTATATTGTAAGGAAATCGTTTTAGTGAATTAATGACTTCGTATATCTCAAAAAATCAAGAATGTCTCAAAAATGTAATGCTTTTAATAGGTTATTTATATTCACACAGTAAGAAATAAATACTGACACAAATCAGATAATTTAAAAACATTTACACAATGATCAATGATTCTAATAATAGATGTACTAATGATTTGAATCATACACAGCAAGGACCTGGAAGATCCTGTCCTTCGTATTAGCCCTGCCCGGTGTGGGTGTCTGCATGGCAAACAGTTACATGAAGATGCAGGCCCATTCTCATGATACCCCAGAGTTTGTGCCATACCCACACCTCCGTATTCGAACCAAGGTGCCTATATTTTTGGGGTTTTCAGTCAAAGTATGCATGATGTGGACTTCTCTCTGATTCCTTTACAGACACAGAAGAAAATGTTGAGGCCTTCACTTTGTAAAACATCCTAACAACATTGGACATGACATGAATCATTTTCAAATTACATTGTCTTTCTTTCACAGCCATGGCCATGGGGTGATGGGAATCACTCCCTCTTCCACAACTCTCATACAAACGCTCTGCCCACTGGTTACGAGGGACCTCACCACTGAGCAGGACGCCCCATGCGGTCTCAACTGTCCGTCCCCTCAGATGCCAATCAATACGGATGGACAAGCTTCTAACATTTTACCCGAAATAAACAGTTTTCACTTGAATTGTGTGTATGACTGATTAAGAAAGGTCCCTAACTATAAATGTTTAGACTATTTTAAGTATTTGTTTAACTCCATTTAGAATTAACTAAACTAAATTTGCCATTTGGCAAATAAAAAGACCAGGACTGAACGAAGACAAAAAATAAAATGACATAAAATAAACTAACATGAAGAAATTGCTAAATAAATGAGGCACACATTCTAGAAGAAAACAAAGTAGACAACATTAATGCAGAGCTGATTTATTGAGAACCATCCTCTGCCTTCCACCAACATTTGGCCATTTCCATGATTCAATTTCTCATATTTACATACAAAAAAAAAAGAAAATGGCACTCCAACATACATCAGATAATCCAGACTTCTATAAATGAATAAAGTGGCATATACAAAAAGAAAAATATTGCTAACATAAACAGCTCTTTCTCCTTGACATTATATTATTCACATAACATACTGTACAAAATCATGTACAACATCTAATGCACTGTGATTACATGGAATCAGCATCAAACACTTTAGTTTTAAAAAAACCTTCTGTTGGTCATTCTACTCCATAAACAAATACATCTTGGGGAAAACGTGCACATGAAAATAGTAGGATTTAGAATGTTCTAAAGTATTTCAAAATATTTTTGCTAACTGAAGTTTCATGAAAATCTTGACACATCAAAACATCCCAAAAATCCAGTATTTCCCTTTCTGTGTATAGTGTGCATTAAAGCAGCTATTACATTTGTTTACACAATTCATTACATTCATTTGACTATCCACTACTGTTTGCTCTTTAGCTGAGGGCTGTTTTGATGAGGTTTAAGATGTCCTGCCTCAGTCCTTCGGCGCAGTCTGCCTCTTGCACCAAACGCAGGAAGCAGTCAGTGGAGAGGGAGGGGTGAAGAGGAGCAGGATGGAGCCCCCGAGGCCGCAGCAGTATGGACAGACAGGCCTGGCCCAGTCGCAGGTAAGTGTAGCGCTGTGAGAACCAGTACACTTGGGTCAGCAGAGACCTCAGCCAAGCTGTCTCAGAGTCAGAAGATGACGACGGAACCTGTTTGGGACTCGGAGAGGATTTAGAATGTTGTTTGGAACAGCTTTGACACTTCAGTTTTAGTCAACAGTGGTGATCCTTCAGGACCCTTGCAGACTGACTCTGCATCCATTCTATCTTTCAAACAGCAACGTTTGGTCAGGCTCCTTATGACCGAGTAGAGAAGGTCCACACTTATGTCCTCAGCTAACCGTTGTAAACCAGGTACTAAAAACCTACAAGCCCCAATCATCACTTCAGCCAGTGGGGTTCTCTGAAATTCCTTCTCCTCTGCCAAGCAGGATTCAACCTCGTCCTGTGGTCTAAGCAGCCCATGAGAGGCTAGAGAGGACAAAACAAGACAATGTGTTTCTTGCTTTGACATCTGGTCTTTGTTTCCGTCAGTCAAACGACAGCCGTGTAAGTAGTGGAGAACTGGTAAAAGCATCCCACTGTTTACATCCTTGATCCGGATGGCCTCGCATTTAGCTTTCTGGGCCTCCCCAAATCCTCCCATCAAGAGGGCTCTAAAATACTCAGATCCAACGTCTTTGGCTCCCTCTTCCCCAGAGACAGCCTCGTGATTGGCTAGTAGAAGGGTTCCATCGTCAAGGAGGAAAGTTATGTCATGAGTTGCCTTCAAGTACAGACATGACTGGTTTTGTTGCGGTAGGGAATTATCCAGAACTTGGGTTGTCTCTGTTCTGGTCTGGCAATCTATGCTACAATTCTTTCTGTCCTCCTTGGAACTTGACAGCAGACTGGAGAGGCAGCCAATCAGAAGAGAGACGTACAGCGATTTAAATCTCAAAGAGGACGGTTGTTCAAGAGGATGCAACCAGCCGGCAAGAAATGCCCAACATTTGTCAGATTGTCCATCTTCATCATCATCTTCTCTGTGAAAGCCAATCAGTTCAAGAGCTGCTGCCAGCCCTCCGCTGTCCAAAAGCAGCTTCTTCAAAAGAACTCTGTTGCTGCAGAGGAAAAAACAAAGAAGGTGATCAAATCAACTACATGGGTCAAGACAGACATTCATGTTTTTCGTTTTGGTTCTATTAATTTATTTAAAAAAAACATTAAAATCCATTCTTAAATATTAAAAATTCACTTAAGTATTTTTGGGGATGGCTCAATTTGGCCTTTTTAATGACAAGTCAAGCTCGGTTAAGGTTGGTGCAGCTCCCAAAAAAATTGATATCATGAAATTACTAGAGTGCAGCAGTAAAGTAAAAATCCGACTCATTTTTAATCCTTTGGGGAATTAATTTAACAGTAACTTATAAACCTTTAATGACAGACATACTCTAAGCAACAAGGTTGTTAATCAATGGTGCAGCTTTTGTTGCCATCAGCCCACATTATTACAACATATTTTTTTATTCTGCGCAACAGCAGAATTCCTGGTGATACGACTATGATTCCACAAAGAAATCTCCACCAATCTAATAAACAAAACCAGCAAATCACACCAAATGTACACTTTAGCACTCACGCACTCCCATGACTACCACTTGCATAATTTGCCACAAACGTAAAAATACATTGTTTTGATATACACAATCAATATATCTTTAAATCAATAGTTGTATATTTCGCCATCAATGATAGTTTGACTGTGTTGTTCGCAGTGTTCAATTATTATTATTATTCTCTAACACTCTCATTTGTCATTGACCCACAAATATTAGGCTAAAAGCATTAGAAATAAAGTTATTCATACCTGCTAATCAGAGGCAGAGAAAGGACACAGTACAGCTTGTCAGATTCTGAGCCTGACAGCATGATATGTGTAAGAACTCCAGTGCCAAATCCAGACTCGCTCTGAACCCTCAGATTATTGAGCAGACCCAAACCTGAGGAACCAGAAACATTTTAGCATTGAATAAACAGCAGTCTTAGATATAATATGCTTCAATTTCGTATATTAATAAACTCACAAACCTAGTTGTGTGATTTTGCCTTTGATTTTCTCTGATTGTCTGTCTGTTACTCCTTTGCATCCCCCGATCTCCTCTCCTCTCACACACAGTCTCTGTTTGATCAGAGCCACGGCTCCAGTTCTGACCAAAGCCTGGAAGCAGTTTGGGTTGCAGCTGAGGCGCCCAAGCATCCGAAAGCATCGCCCGCTGGGGTCATGGTGCTGGGTGAGGTAGTACAACAGCCCCGAGAAAACATTTGTGTTGACGAGTGCCGTGCTGGGGTCTGAGGCGTGGGAGAAGCGCGACAAGAGCAGAAGAATGGGGGATTCTGGGGCCCAGGCCTCAGGGTGATATGGATGGTAGACTGGGGTTTTTGACATCACAGGGGGGCTGTCCAGCACGACCACACTACAGCGAGAGGAGGATGTAGAGGAGGTTGAAGAGACACGGAGCCTCTTTCTGGGAGGAGAGGAGATTTGGAGGGGCGATGAGGAAGATTTTGTCACTGAAGGTGGTTGCTCAGATTGAGGAGAGGAGGCACAGGAGGGCTGTGAAGAGGAAGGCGAACCTGGTATGTTTCGAGGAGATATTGGAATGGAGGAGAAGGATGGGGAGGAGGAGGAGGAAGAGGAGAGCCGGATGGATTTGGCGCGGGTGGAGGGAGAGAAGTTGGGTGGACGCAGTGTTGAGCTTTGTGAGATCTCAGAGCAAGGTGACGATGAGATGGAGGAGTGAGGGCTGCTACCAAAGACTTCACTTCCACATGGGGACTCGGTCAGCTCCCCCTCAGACGAGATCAGACCCTCAGAAACCAGCCAAGACCTGGAGGAAGGCACACAGACAAAACTGAGCAACATACAAGCTATTTTTCACAAAGTGTGAAGATCAATGTAGTTTACACATCAAATTACAAAGGATCGCAATTCAATTATGATTGGCATGCTCATACTTCCAAAACATACTCTCTGATTTTGGTCATCTTTTAAATTAAATTACTGAGAAAAAGGCAATTATTGATGGGCCATAACGATGACTAGGCTTAATTGTTTTTAAATTAAAACATTTTGTTTATGTGTGGCAAGAAATCAATAACACAGCAAGATATTAATGCACTAACAATGCTTTAAGAAGAAGACATGCTATAATCTAAAAAAAATTGGAGGTAGATTCAATCCCTACATTTTTTTCCCCTTTAAACTTCATTCATTGATGAACCAATGTCAAGTTTTCACAAGGACAATTTTAAAACTGGTCAAACTTGTTGACATTTTTTAATGTTTGGTTTAAATTTCGAATCAATGAAAACATTTCACATTTTGTTGACTAAAATTAGATAGTAAAATTGACTAAACATTTTGATGACATGAAAATTTGACTTAAAATTTAAAGCAAAACAAAAACTCTAAAGAAAAAAAGTGTAATTTAACCCTGCATATCATATTACTGATCAGTGCTGTGATCATTTGCAAAGTGTGAAAATATGTCCAGGATTTTTTCATGAATTTTTTATGTTCTGCTTTTGGTAAGACTATTAATAACTGACCTAAGGCTGAGGAAACTGGAAGATCCTGACGTCTGGTCTTTGCTCACATCCTCCCTCTTGTTCCCTTCAACGGCTGAGAAGTCAAACGAGTCAAAACACAAGGGCATCAGTTCAGAGCATTGAGAACTAGAGGACAGGCTGGCATCCATCTTTCCTGCAGTCGGTTCTTCTCCATGAGCAAGCTCAACCAACCGCTTGATCAGCAGCGGCACCAGCCCAAGCTCCTGCAGCTGTTCAAGAGCAGATTCATCGTAGACAAAGTCCACACATGCTAGAACGGCGAAACGCGTGAGCGGATGGTTTTGATGGGCTGATAAAAAGCTGATCAACACCTCCAGTCCCCCGCTCTCCTTTATTTTAGCCCTGTTCACAGCCTCTCTGCAGCAGAGGCACAGGGCCTTGAAGTACACACCCGACTTCAGAGGATCCTTCTTCACTTCATCTGTGAACTTCTGAATGACTCCCAACGATCCGACCAGCGGCCTCAGGCAGCCTTGAGAGCACAAGTTAGCCAAAGTCTTCAAAGCTAGCTCTTCCAAAGGCCGACCACCTTCTCCTGAGGCGAGGACCCCCAGCTGAGTCAATGCCCCAGACCTGGACATCTCCCTGGCACACTCTGCACTGCAGCCTCTGGTGAGCTCATGAATGGCACGAAGAGACGCCCGTTGCAGACCTAAAGGGTACTCTGGAGCAATGAACAACGCGAGAGATGGAAGAGCACCTTGTGAAAGCAGCAGAAGCCGGTTCGCAGGCGTGTCAGAAAGGTACACAAGCGCCCGAGCAGCAGACTGGACAGATTCCACCTTAGGAGCACAGAGTTCAGGGGCTGGAGTCAGTGAAGGAGAGGATGGAGGTGGAGAGAGAGACAAGCAGATCAGGAGAAGTGGAACACCACCTGAGAGAGAGAGAGAGAGACAGAAATATAATGATTTTACAGCTCAGAGCGCTTTACAGCCTGTGACTGTATATAAACATAATTATTATTATTATTATACTACTTTAAATGTATGAAACTCTGGGACAAACCTGCAGAGTGGACCTTAGCAGAACCCTCTGGGTCCATCGCGAGATTTCCCAAAGCTCGTGCTGCTCGATTTTGCACCGTCTCCACAGAGACATTCCTCCTGAGGACATCCACTACAAGAATGAAAGATCATAATCATTCATGATCATGACTATTTATATAAATAGGCAGCATTTTTTTTGTAGTGATGCCATATAAAGAACATGTTGGTTCTCCCCATTAAAAAACTTAAGTGAAATGTTTTCAAAAGAACCACTTTTGTTAGTGTAAAGATTTAAATACTCTAAAATAAACGTTTCTTCTATGAAGAACCATTTGCGCAATTGAATGTTTCCATAGATGTTAAAGTTTCTCCATGAAACCATAGATGTCAATGAAAAAACTAATTTTAAAGATTTTATTTTTTTGATGTGATCTCAAGTTAGTGATAGGTTGCTGGGGTTCTCAGAAAATATTATTTTTAAAGCAAGCAGGAATGAAGTTATTTTGATGAAAGATTACTAGGGCACATGAATGTATGACTTATGATGGATATCACATATCCATATCACATTTACCCAGCTGTACATGCCAATAAAACCGGGGTCAAAGTCCTTATCTGATTTGCTAGCTTGTGTAAATGACATAAAAGTTGGATGGGAGATCATTTTCTTTAGCTGAATGAAAACAAGTCTAAAGACTTTCTATTTGGCTCCCTCTATTGGGTAGACGGCCTGACCTCTATCTGCAAGCAAATATCCACACTCATGTAAAGAACCCAGAGTTAAAATTCGACAAGCAAATAAACTATGTTGTCACAGCCAGTGTTTCCCAGCTTAGAGATTTACGGAAACTGAAGGAATTTCTATATTTATTTTAATCTAGATATAGTCATTCATGCCTTAATTTCAACAAGGCTTGATTGGTATGCTGGTGTCAACCAGTTTTCCCTTTCACGTTTGCAGCTGGTTCAAAATGCTGCAGCTCGCTTCTTAATGGGGAAGAAAAAGAGTGAGCATATAACCCCTATTTCAACCCTTCTACATTGGCTATCGGTTAAATTCAGAATTGATAACAAGGTTTTGACTTTCGTATTAACAGCCTTGCACAGTCTGGCTCCTGCTTCCATCTCAGACCTTTATTTGTACATACTCTCCCAAAGATCTCTTAGATCATCCTGACAAACTATTAAACATTATCCTGCTTAAGATCTAAAGGTAACAGAGCATTTTTGTTTTCCTGTATTAGCCTCTAAGCTGTGGAATTCACTACCTCAATCTGTTAGGCTTTCCTCCTCTTTATCTGCATTTAAATCATCTTTAAATATGTATCTATTTTCTCAGGCCTATTCATGATTTTAGATACGTTAGTCTCAGGGAGTTAAATTCTTAGTCTTGATTTTTATTCAGTTTCATGGTTGTTGATTTAATTTTCTAAACTCTGTATTTCTTGTATGACTGTCATCTTTTTATTGTGTTATTGTGAAGCACCTTGGTCAGATTGTATGTTGTTTTAATGTGCTATATGAATAAAAATGACCTTGACAACTGATGTCAGTATGAACAGGGTATAATAAATGAGCTGATCTTTACGAGGCCTTTGAGTGACTTACCAACAACAGATATGCCATCAAGCTTTCTTACCTATGAGAAGAATAACAATAAAAAAATATTTATCATATACAAAATGAAAGCTGCAGCTATGTAATAAACTCAAGCTATACATTAGAGCATCTTTCTTACTTCTTGTCTTGTCTGTTTTTCAGTGCAGCAGTTGGCCAGGATGCTAAGTGCCAGGTCCAAAAACTTTCTGGAGCTTTCTGGTCGCCTGATGAGATCCAGCAAAGGAGGGAGTCCTCCTCGTGATTGGTAGTGGGCTATTCTGCCACCACCTCCTTTGATGTGCTGCGTCCGAATGGCCACCAATGCCCTCCACTGACCAGTTTTGAGTCTCTTGTCTGCATCCCTGGCTTTGTCACCTCCAGTGACGAACTTATTGTCTGCTCCTGTTAGTCCACTGCTGTGACAGTCTGCTAATGTGCGTGTTTTGGACAGTTGAGCCAAACACCAGGTCAGAGAGGATTCTGGGAGAGTGGCGAATGCCTCAGTGGTGGCATTCAAACCTTTTGAATGGCGTTTAACTCCTTGTTCTGAAGATGTAGACATGATGAACCAGGAGTCCAGAAGCACCTCCCCACCACCACCCCTGGTTTGTAACTTAATTTTTTATCTTCCTAATAACGTAAGGTACAACAGTATTTCAGTGGCTTTGAATATCTTAGCAACAAACACTTTTTCTATCAAGAATTAAAAACAATAATAAATAAATAAAGAACACAATAATTAATACAAAATTCTCCTATAATTGACACGTTCCATTCACAGAGAAACAAGCATTCGAAAAACTACAACTACCATGTTCATCTATCAAAGCAAGCCCAGAGCAATGACTTCTGGGAAATGAAGTATTTTAACCAATGCGATAAATTTCATTACGGCCTACAGTGGGAGGTAGGCCACAAAAAAATACAATCATTGACAATGCTGCCTGAGAGTACTCTATTTGGGTGTATTTTGATGTTTCGATGAAGAGTGAGAATGCTTCGTTAACTTTTCATTTTACTCACGTCAAATTTCCTACGCGCTACAAAGCGCAATCGCCTCAGATTTTCACTGGCGCCATCTTTAGTAGAGCGACAAACAGGAGGGGTTTTCAGAAAGGGAGGGGTATTCGTCAACTCGGTCTCTTAAAGCTTATGGGAGTTGTAGTTTCCGGATAGCTCAATTATTGACTTGTTCAATACTTACGATAACAACACATTAAAAACGGTATAAATTAATGTATGCAGATATTTATTTAGCCATAGTGAAGAACAGCCTGTGTGTTTTGACGTTCTATCTTTCGCGCGATACGCTTGTAAAAACAATGGCAAGCATTTCCCACAATCCCCTCTCACACGCTAACGTCCATTTCCGGAAAAAAGCGCAACAACACCCTGCTCAGCGCTGTCTGGTGCAAACGAGGTCGTTGTTATTATCATCGCTGTTGTCGACGCTCGGAAAAAACTCATCGCTGGAGTTGTTAAAATCCACGATTAGTCGCAATAACGCTTGACGAGATTAATAAAAATTAAATGCAACATGGAGGTCATTGAGTCAGTTGTCACAGACGCCATTGAGGTGGAGGAATCAACAACTACGGTTACGACTTTGGAGACCGAAAAGTCAAAAACAGGTAAGATGTGAGTAAGTCAGTGTAGCAGTGTGTGCACCAGGCATCGCCAGCGAGGAGGACACGATGAGCCTGATGCTACAGATTGGCCTTCCCATCAGTTTTTGTTAACTTAGAAGAGCGTCAGACATCCAAAACAATAGATTTATTTCGGAATTTTTTAATTAGCATACATTCCTAACAACCGGTTTTCTAAAATATTTTTTTATTTTGCAATATGCAATAATGGTAAATAAAAGTTTGTTTTTTAAAGTCCTTTTTATATTTTTCATATAATCTGAGAGATTTCTGTCCTTCCATTGTCCCTACAGACTAATGCTTAAAAAAGTTAATAAAGACATCAGAAAATATAAATTGAGCAGTTTAATCCTAGTCTAGTATTCATTTTATTCATTAGCCTAAATTAAATAACTCCTCAATATGGGGTGATCATGTTTCTTCAGAAAACTTAAATTACACACACATACATATAAACTGAATTGTTATTTTTTTATGTTTTAAATTTGAATGTTCCAGTTTTTAAGTATTACATTCCCTCCTAAATATTTGCTTAAGTTCTTGTTCTGGAACAACTTACGATCTACAAACAATCTTTTTCATTCAGAGTTTGTGTGGACTCTGCAAGCCACATGGCATCTCGTCCACGTTCGTTTGGACATGGACCCAGAGTTCGACCAGCCCGTGTGCAAGAAGAAGAAGCTGTGGGAGACTGTGGCCGAGAGAGTGACTGCAAAGCTAAGAGCTGAGGAAGGCACAGATGTTTCAGTCAAAGCCTTCGAATGTGACCTGAAGTGGAGAAACATGTTAGCGACTTATCGCAAAAACGCTGAGCGAGCCAAACGACTGGGAACCAACAGTGTTCACTGGGAGTTCTTCAAAGAGATGCATGAAGTGCTGGGGAAGAGCTACGAGGAGGTTGAGGCTCACCGCAAGGCAAAGCTCAATGGCACTAAGCTGGGCAAAGCCATAGCCAGCAAACGATTTACCCCGATCCTGCCCACACCCACAGCTACAGCGCCACAGTTACCCAACGCCAGGCCTCCTCAGGATTTGCTGCAGTTGTACCTGGAGCTGCAGGAGAGGAAACTGAACATGTGGGCTCAGCAGAAAGCGCTGGAAGAGAGGAAGATCGAGGCCATTAATAACTTGGCACGTGCCATAACTTGCTTGTCCCAGAACAATACCATACAAATGCCCAAAGAGTGTCTGTCGGACGCCTCTGTTACCCAGCAGTAGTCTTTTCAGATAACAAATGCATTTTTATTTTTAGAGAAATGCCTGATATGGTGAACCCTTTTGAGAGAATTACAAAGACTTGAATTGAACAGCAATTTGTTGAAAAATGCCTGTTTTTCCTTTCCTTCAGGGTTAATTGCATAAATATAACTGAGAAGTAAAAAATGTCACATTCATGTAAATTGAGTACAGGACAAGTTGTACATAGCATTTTTGTGTTTTAATAAAAATCATACAACATTTTTATCACGTTTTCTGCTAAAGCTTTTTTTCATACCACCAAATATTTGTCAATTACACAAAAGAGTCTTAAGAGCTTTAAAGGGATCGTTCACCCAAAAATGACAATTTATCTTTACATATCATTCCTAGGTTTGTGACTGTTTTGTTTTGACATGAATGGGCCAGTGTTATCAACTTCAACTAAAGCCATTAAACAAAAGAAAATTACTTGAAATATAAAATTAACTGAAATAATATACAATTTCTTTTGCTTTTAATTTAAAGTTGTAGAACTAAAGTATAAAACAATTTATACTAGTTGCATTTGTGATTTAATAAAAATCATACAAAATGTGGTCACTTTATTTTGAGGTGTCCTTGTTACAGTGCATTTATACATTTTAGTACTGAGTAATATTAATTAACTACAGTGCTCAGCGTAAATGAGTACACCCCCTTTGAAAAGTACAATTTTAAACAATATCTCAATGAACACAAAAACCATTTCCAAAATGTTGACAAGACTAAGTATAATATAACATCTGTTTAACTTATAACATGAAAGTAAGGTTAATAATATAACTTAGATTACACATTTTTCAGTTTTACTCTCAAATTAGGGTGGCAAAAATAAGTACACCCCACAACAAAAACTACTAAATCTAGTACTTTGTATGGCCTCCATGATTTTTAATGAGCACCAAGTCTTCTAGGCATGGAAGGAACAAGTTGGCTACATTTTGCCAGATCTATCTTTTCCATTCTTCAAGAATGACCTCTTTAGAGATTGGATGCTGGATGGAGAGTGATGCTCAACTTGTCTCTTCAGAATTCCCCATAGGTGTTCGATTGGGTTCAGATCAGGAGACATACTTGGCCACTGAATCACTTTCACCCTGTTCTTCTTCAGAAATCCAACAGTGGCCTTAGATGTGTGTTTAGGATCATTGTCATGTTGGAAAAGTGCACGAGCACAAGTGATGGTAGCATCTTCTCTTTCAGTATAGAGCAGTACATTTGTGAATTCATGATGCCATCAATGAAATGCAGCTCCCGACACCAGCAGCACTCATGCAGCCCCACATAAGGACACTGCCACCACCATGTTTCACTGTAGGCACCATGCATTTTCTTTGTATTCCTCACCTTTGCCGCCATACAGTTTTGAAGCCATCAGTTCCAAAAACATTTATCTTGGTCTCATCACTCCAGAGTATAGAGTCCCAGTAGTCTTCATCTTTGTCAGCATGGGCCCTGGCAAACTCTAGGCGGCTTTTTTGTGCCTGGGCTTTAGGAGAGGCTTCTTTCGTGGACGGCACCATGCATGCCATTCCTCTGCAGTGTATGCCATATTGTGTCATGGGAAATAGTCACCCCGGTTTGGCTTTCTACTTCTTTAGATAACTGCAGTGAACTTGCATGTCGATTTTCTTCAACCCTTCTCATCAGAAGACGCCCTGACTGAGGTGTTAACTTCCGTGGGCGACCTGGATGTCTCTGTGAGATGGTTGCAGTTCCATCTTTTTTAAATGTTTGTACCACTTTTGCTACAGTATTCTGACTGAAAAGTAAAGCTTTGCTGATCTTCTTGTAGCCTTCACCTTTCTTGTGTAAAGAAATTATTTTCTTTCTCAGGTCTTGTGACATTTCTCTTCCATGTGGTGCCACTGCTGACAGCATGAAATGGGAAGGGGTTTTATAGTCAACTGTCCACTGAACACCTGTGTAATGAATAATTAGACTCACCTGTGGTTGAATTCTTGTTAAATTAGACATTTGTAGTTTAAAATTTAGCTTTGCTCCAGAGACTTTCAGTGGGGTGTACTCATTTTTGCATCACCCTAATTTGAGTAAAACTGAAAATTTTGTTCCCTAAGTTATATTATTAACCTTACTTTCATGTTATAAGTTAAACAGATGTTATATAAAACTTAGTCTTGTCAACATTTTGGAAAATGTTTTTGTGTTCATTGAGATATTGTTTAAAATGTTACTTTTCAAAGGGGGAGTACTCATTTACGCTGAGCACTGTACACTCACTATATGGTTAGGGTTTGGCTTCCATCATCATTTACATATAATTCCATAGTTTGTGACTGTGTTTTGACTTGAGTGGACCAGTGTTATCATCATTAACTTAAACTAAAACCATACAGAAATTAATTCCTTAACATTATACAGGGAAAAATGTACTTTTCTCAAACATAAATTCTCACTTTCGTCTAGTTTAAGTTGAAGTACTGAAGAACAAAATATACAAATATACATATAAACTAAATTTGTTTAAATTGTTGCATTCATGTAAAATGAGTAATTGTATTTTTATGTTGATAAAAAACAAAAAATCGTACAAAATGTGTATACATCATCAAATATCCATTACAATCTCAGAGCTTTTGAGTGATAGTTCACCCTAATTAAATGACAATTTAATTGACATTGTTTCAAACCCATACTACTTCTGTTCACCTTGAAAACATAAATAATGATTTTTTTAATGAAACCTTGCTCCATTCCATTAACACTGATGGTTTAAAAAGTTCATAGAAAGATTGTTAAAGAAATGCACTTTTTATTTACTTACACTCTATATGAAACAAAAATAATTTATTATTTTATTTATTCGCCTTAATATAAATCTGTTAATTATTTAGAAAGCAATCGTTTTCCTTCAGAACACTTGATCCTCTTGATTCACATGGTTTATGTTTAAAATGTAATTTATGTTTTGATGAGTGAAAGTTTTGGCAAGCTTTGAATGGATTTACAAAAATAATAAAAATATAATGTCTTAGTTTGTGTTCCAAAGATGAATGAAAGTCACATGGGTTTAGAATGATGAGTAAATGACAACAATTATTTTTTTTGGGGGGGGTGAACTGTCCCTTTAAATATGCAAATCAGTGTCAAAATCTCATTGTGGTGCTGCTTCCAGTGTGCTGTAAAGCAGGTTCACTACAGTCTCTCTCATTTTCACCCCAGCAGCATCTTGGTTGACCTCGTCCACATCTTCCGTTGTGCTTCTCTCCATCAGTCCCTTTGTCACGTCCCCCATGTCCAGAAAAACATTGTGTAATATACAAGCAGTCAGAACCACTGCTTTCGCCCTGTCGTAGTTTCCCATATCCAAGTATCTCAATTTCTGGAATCGCTCTTTTAAGTCCGCCACCGCCTGGTTTATTCGGCCTAAATGGCTCCCAACCGATCGGTTGTAGAGGTTTTCCTGCGGGTTTCGACCTTTTGGGAATGGGGTAAGTATTTGTTCTGTGAGCGGGTATCCGACTCCGGCTATCAGGCAGGTCCCTGGAGGCAACATCTCAGGGTTTTGCCGGATCCTTTCAGTCAACGCGCTTCCTCTGTCTTTTTCCGACCCTTTGCTGATGTGGCAGTAAATGAAGCGACCTTTATCATTGCAGACCAGTTCCAAGTTCAGCCATGAATCTGGATGTGGCTCGTTCTTCGATCTCTTGGCTTCCGGAGCGTCGCTCTCGCTGTCTGGTTTGCCAGCAGGCAGGCGGATGGGGATGCGTGTGTCGCCCAGCACGCCGAGCACTCGAGGGAGACCGCTCTCTTCCAGACCCTCATTGCCACTCAGCCAGCTGGAGAAAGGAAGCAGATGTTGTAGGGCTTCCTGTCCTACGGGGAGAAAGGAGAAAACAATGCCTAAACCTGCTAAGTGATATTTTATTATCATTGATATACTATTATAGTTTTGGTTCATATTTTGAATTAAATTACATTTTGATATTTTGTGTTTTAATTTTAATTTTAAACTTTGTCATTTTTATTAGTTTTTGAAAAATGTTATATATAAAATAATTGACTAACTGAAAATGCTAAATTCTTAGTCTTTTCAAAAAGTTTTTCAGTAATGAAAAGTTTTACTTTTTTATTTTAATGATAATATGAATGAATGCAATGTGAACAACACTAAAACTTTATGCATTTTCATTCACTTTTTATGTTAGTTTTAATTAATACAATTACATTCATTTTTGCCGTTAATTGTAATAATCCAGTGAGATTTTTGTTTGCACAAGGAGTCTGTCAACAGATCAGATCTCATCGTCATCACTCAGTCTGTCTGGAATGACATGAACAAACAGAAACAGACTAAATCCAGAAGAACTGTCTCCAAGATGCTTCAAGAAACCTCCCTGCCAAGCTAAAGTACTGTTAAAAGTTTAAGCCACTTGTGTAAAAATGTTGTAAAATGAGGATGCTGTCAAAAATAGATTTTCTTTATCAAATAACTTTATTAATCAACATTTGGAGTGACCACCCTTTAAGCAGCTTTTGCACCAGGTGCACAGCACTTGCACAAAGTTTCTGCAGGTAGGTGTCTTGAAGCAACTATTTGATCCTGTTCCGGTCATTAAAATAGTCATAGATAAAATAATTGTGTGGAACGGTCACCTAATAACTCGTACCTGTAGGCCATTGAACGAGCCGATCCTTTTGTGTGATCACTTGTTCACAGAAAGAGAAGAAGATCCTGTGAATATTCCCCTTCTCCAGATGGAAACTAGAGGACACGCTGCGATAGCTGATGCGTTTGGACAGGAGGGTGAGGGACAGGAGGACAGTGTGAGACAAGGACAGTCGAGCTCTTCCAGACAATCGGTTCTTGCTGTAGCCTGTGTTGGAGCTTTGCAGAAAAGATGTCACATACTGCAAGAAATAACGAGAATGATGTAAAGCAGTGGTTCTCAACCTTTTCAATTCCATGGCCCGATGACTTTAACAGTTGTTCATGACTTGCTGGATTAAAGGGGTCGTATAACACGATTTCATGTTGTCCTTTGTCTTTGACATGTTACAAGCTGTTCGTGCATAGAAGATCTGTAAAGACTAAAGTCTCAAACAAACCCACAGAGATATTCTTTCTAAAAGACTCATCCACACCTTCCTAAAACGCCTCATTCGAGCACACCACTCGTCACTGTGTGGCAAGATTAGCATAACACTGCCCAGATGTATACGCATACATAAAGTGTTTTTTGAACCTTCAACCGAGTAAACACACTGCATTACAACAAACACACAAAATAATGTTCTTTTTAGCAACGTCATATGACCCCTTTAAGGATAAAGATATCTAAAATTACTCACAATTTCTACCTGATAAAGTATTTTAGAGCTTGGAATAATTCAAAAATTTCATTACTGGCCAAAAGTTTAGAATAATAAAAAAATGCATGTTTTTTTTAAAGAAAGCTCTTATGCTAACCAAGGCTGCATTTATTTACAGTAAGTAATACAATAAAAAGCCCACAAACAAAAAATGATATCGTGAAATACTAAGGAAATAATAATTTTATTCAACAGTATGCAAAAAGTATGCATTAAATTGATCAAAAGTGACAGTAAAGACATTTATAATGTTACAAAAGATTTCCATTTCAAATAAATGCTGTTATTTTCAAATTTTGATTCAAAGAATCCTGAAAAAAGTTATCAGTCCAAACAAAAACTTTGGAACACCGATAATAAGATCCAATGATAATTATTAGTAATTGTAGACTAATAATCACTGATGACAATTGCAGAGGAAATCAGCATATTGAATGAATTATGAAGGATCATGTGACACTGAGGCCTGGAGTAATGATGCTGAAAATACAGCTTTACCATCACAGGAATGAATTACATTTCAAAATATATTCAAACAGAAAACAATTATTTGTAATTGTTATAACGTTTTACAATACAGCTGTTTTTACTGTAATTTTTTATCAAATAAACGACTGAGGAGAATAAGAGACTTAAAACATTGAACTATTCAAACATTTAACTGGTACTGTACATTTTTCTACATATTCCAAGCTCTAAAATATTTTACCAGGTAGAAATGGAGTAAAAAATATATAAATCACTAATCATTTTGATTACCTTTCCTGGTTTAAAATGAGGCTACCTCATATATTCAGGATTTGAGTGAATCCTGGTTCTGTGTTATTTTATTTCTCGCTTTATCTTATTTCTAACCTAATATTTAAGCCATATTGATGCCCCCTGGTTGAGAACTACCATGTAAAGCGAGAAAATGAATCCTGAAAAAGACTTGAAGTGCATGAGCTAGCAGACGCACCTGTACTGTAGGATTCGCCTCCATGGCTTCAGTAACATGAGCGCGCTGCAGGGCGGACTCCTGCGCGTTCCTGGACTCTGCTGGCGATGAATCCCCCTGCTGTGAGGCTTGCTTCGACACAGAGGCTGTCTGCTCCTGGACCTGGGCCACCAGGTCAGCCTCTATCATTTCCTCCACCGCTCGGTCCAGTCGCTGGTCCAGCTCCCAGTGGGACAGCGGCTCCCACTCCGCCTGCACCGCGTCCATTATCACGCGTCCTGCGGCCGCCACGCTCCACTTACGAGCCTCCATCTAGAGACGCAGGTCGGATTAATGCGGGAGTAACATTACACGGATGAAGCTAGCCCAGTCTCTCCAAAAACATAGGTTAGACGTTGCTTCTACAATAGATTGGGGACAGTTACTGGAGTAAACTCTCAGGTTAAGCACTAATGAGGGTAAAACCAGTTAGATATGTCAGTAGATCCTAGCGCTATATAACTAACGTTACCGTGCAAAATGAATGAACTTTAGTTAACGTTAACTATGGATAGTTCCCATGCATGGTAATTGAGTTAACATAGAGATGTGATTTTGAAATGAAATACAATTCTTAAAACCTAAAATAAGTAGTGGCACGCCCATATTAATTATAACCTGAAATCAAAACACGGTGAAGATATTTGAATTGACAAACCTTTAAAACGGACGATCCTCTCTTGCCACTAGCTTCTGTTGCTAGATAGATCGATCTACTGCGCATGCGCACATTCAACAACTATGATTGGTCCTGTGTGATTTTAATACAACGTCTATCAGTTATATCTCAATAAACCCATTTATTACCTTTTTTTTCTTTTAACTTGTTCTCTACTAGATTTGTCATGTTTATAAAAGAAAATTCGCAATTTGATCCGACCTGACATCTCAATATGATTTGGATATTTATTTTTATACAAGTGTTTATTTCAGTTTCATATTGCCAATAATAAAAAAACATTCATTACATTTAGTCATTTAGCAGACACTTTATCCTTAGCGACTTACAAATGAGGACAATGGAAGCAATCAAAATCAACAAAAGAGGAATGATATAGGAGTGCTATTACAAGTCTCAGTTAGCTTATACACGTAGCAAGTGTTTTTTATAAATAATATAATAAAATAAAAACAGAATAGAAAAAGAGAAAGCTAGTGTTAGAGGCTTTTTTATTTTTGTTAATTGTATAATAAACAAATAGAATACAAAAAGATTAGAGAAGCTAGTGTTAGTTTTTTTTAAAGAAAATAAGCAGTTAGAAAAATCAAGTCTAAAACTAAAGCAAGTCTTATTTTTAAAGAATAGAATTAGAATAGAGAGTGCTAAAGTTAGAGGGTCAAATAAAGATGGAAGAGATGTGTTTTTAGCCGTTTCTTGAAGATGGCTAAGGATTCAGCTGCTCGGATTGAATTAGGCAGGTCATTCCACCAGATGGGAACAGTTAATGAAAAGGTCTGTGAAAGTGATTTTGTGCCTCTTTGGGATGGTGCAGTAATGCGTCGTTCACTTGCAGAACGCAAGCTTCTAGAGGGCATATATGTCTGAAGTAATGAATTTAGGTAAAGAGGTGGAGAGTCAGAGGTGGTTCTGTAGGCAAACATTAATGCCTTGAATTGTATGCGAGCAGCTATTGGTAGCCAGTGCAAATTGATGAACAGAGGTGTGACGTGCGTTCTTTTTGACTCATTAAAAATGAACGTTCTTAATTGTAGAGGTTTGATGGAACTGGCTGGGAGACCTGCCAAGAGAGCATTGCAATAGTTCAGTCTGCACAGAACAAGAGCCTGAATAAGGAGTTGTGAAGAATGTTTCAAAAGAAAGGGCCTGATCCTCTTGATGTTGAATAAAGCAAATCTACAGGACCGGGCAGTTTTAGTAATGTGGTCTGAGAAATTCAGCTTATCATCAATCACAACTCCAAGGTTTCTGGCTGTTTTTGAAGGAGCTATGGGTGATGAGCCTAACTGGAAGGTGAAATTGTGATGAAACGATGGGTTTGCTGGAACTACAAGCAGTTCTGTCTTGGCAAGGTTGAGTTGAAGGTGATGGTGCTTCATCCAGAAAGAAATGTCTGTTAGACAAGCTGAGATGCAAATATTCATGTGAAACTTATACATATAATTAGCATTAAGCAATACTCATTTCTAAAACTCATCTCTTCTTCAAAAAGAATTTAAGGATGTTTTAATAAAATACTATTTATTTAAACCAACTCTGTTTCGTATACTTGTTGACCATGTTGTAAACATATTTCCAGTGTGTAACATTTCTGCTATTCAGCTTTTAAAGTAACTTGTGTCAAGTCCTCAAATACACTTCTAGGCTCGTTATACGAATCGGATTTGAATGAGAGACGGTCTGCGTCACAATCTGCATACTTTCATCCTAAGTTATGTGAGATGTCTTTTTCAATACTATTTAGGGCAGATTGGGTGGATAGTATGCACATTGGGACGATTCATTGAAAGATTGCAAGGCCTCCTAAACCCTCACATTTTACAGAAGTATTTGGGGAAGTTTCACAGATTGCCAGTAATGTTTTCCTAATTTTAGAAAGTTGCTTAGTTTTGCTAATATAGAAACTGAAACGGAACTTAATCTTATAATCTTTCACTTTTAAGTTTCAGATGCATAAATCAAAATCTTCCCATTTAAAGGCGTTTCTCCACTAATTTCTGAAGTATTTTAAATGACTTTATATCTGAAAACACTGTGGCGAGAAAAACACTGTCCTGCTTTTCCCGTTTCTTGTTCATTTTCGTCCTTATTTCTTTTGTTCCATTGTTGGTTGCTATTGTGTTAAATAGCAATTATACTACGACTAGGGAGGGTAGTCAGGACGGCTGAGCGAATCATTGGTATAACCCTCCCCACTCTTCAAGAGCTGTACTTATCCAGAGTGAGCAAACGGCTGGAAAAATCACTCTGAACCCCACACTTAGTCAACGCTACAGAGCTCGGAGCACCAGAACGACCAGACACAGGAACAGTTTCTTCC
Source organism: Gymnocypris eckloni scoliostomus (assembly GCA_027564155.1). Taxonomy (NCBI): domain Eukaryota; kingdom Metazoa; phylum Chordata; class Actinopteri; order Cypriniformes; family Cyprinidae; genus Gymnocypris; species Gymnocypris eckloni. The sequence continues at coordinate 30,198,857 of CM050415.1, read as the reverse complement.
CTCAAGAAATCCATCTCATGAACACTTGACAATAATTATGGTATACACTTATTTAGTCTACACTTCGATTGCACACAATAAACCTGTCCGTACAAAACTGTCCATTGTTATATACCTGTACATACAAGTATTTTGTTATTCCTTATTTACTTTTTATTATCTGTGTTTTTCTGTCACGTCATTCTGTTGCACAGCAGTAGCTTCTGTCACGAAAACATATTCCTCGTATGTGTAAACATACCTGGCTATAAAGCTCATTCTGATACCTCCAAATTTATAAATGGTAATAATAAAACACTAAAACCCCAAAAGCAACACCATTAATAAACAGACGTTGAACATTAGACAAGGAGTGGAAAAGGGCTGATTTTAATTAATTTAAAATGCAGTTACAGATACCGCAGCCTGATTTTCTTTTCTGTTTTGAACTGTTTTTTTTTTTTGCAAGAGCACTGCGAAGGAACACTGTCATCACTGAGAAGAATAAGGGTGAGTTCGCAAAACGTTAGGATTCATTTTTTGGGATGAACAATGTCAGCATTTCTGTTAAAGTTAAACATTCACTTGTTCAAGCAACTGCCCAAAGGCTTCATTCTTATTGAGCTTTAAATTTCTACTTGATTCTTTCCACTATTTTAAAATGCCACACACACACACACACACACAAAGAAGAAACGGACTAGCATTTACTCTCCCATTTGAATTAAATACAAAATCAGGGAATTAAATGTCAATACTTAAGCTTCCAAACAAATATATATAAAAAAGAAACAAGCGCACACCACACTCCTCCAACAAAAGATTTGTAAAGAAAAGCAAAACACACTTCAGGAAGCAACAATGCGAGTGGAAAAATGTATTTACAAATGAAACCACTATGTCAGAATTCACCTTAACCATGTGCTGTGTATTCATTTGCAGGCATCCATGCCCACTCTGATGTTCAGTAAGTTCCATGTGCATTTACATTTTATTGTTGGTAACATAAAAGGGTTCAGCCTATGGCCTTTTGCACCCCAATAAAATTATGCAGGATCTAAATAAGATTAATTATAATATCAATACTCATTAACACACAACAGCGTACTGTAAATGCGATCAGTAAAGTGGGCATTTGAAAAACCTTACAGCCACAAACACAAACCCACCCCATCAGATTGAAACACACAAAAAGCACAAAACGTTTAACTCTCCAAACATAACATCTGTGAATTAAATAAGAAGCATGGGTTTAAATACTCCAGTATCTAACCAACTCTGGCAAGTGACTAACAGCTGTCTGACAAATGAGCAGTTCATCCAGAAATCAAGGGAAACATGGCCAAATCAAAATGTGCCTGCGCCAAATGGGACGTTGTGATTGGTGGATTAACCTGTAGATAAACAGACACTGAACAGTGGAAGGGTTTGCGACAATACAGTGAGAGTAAGCTGCTAGTGCTTGATGGGACGTGAGGAGTAACAGGGAGAGCGATTCAAATTCTCAGCAAAGTTACAATATCACACAAGATCACTCTCACTCATGCTCCCCCCCCCCCTCTTTTTGTAATTCAATACGCACCACCATCTTAAAACGCACGTGTTTTGCTTGTCCGCTGTTTTGGACACACTTTACCCCGGCTGTCTCACACCCCCTCCCTCCCCCCAACCCTTTATCGTCAGTTCCTCCTTCACTGCACAGCTTGTTCGTTGGCAGTGCTGCCCGAGTCTTGAGGCTTCATGACATCAGGAAGCTCAGGAGGGCTGGAGAAGGCCTCTATTCTTAGAGGCTCAAAAGCATCATCTGAGGTAAAAACAGACACGGTATGAATATTCAGATCACTAAATATCACATAGCAGGATACGAGGCAAGCGATTGAAACAAGAGCTCACCACTGATGCGAAAAGCCAGTCCTACTGTAGCCGGAGCCTGAGGTCTGGCTGTCTGGTTTGTGAACCCACTGTCTCCAAGGGTCTTACTATCTTCTAGCAGCATGTCATCCTGGGGGACATGGAGAGATTGTTTAATAAAGCGCTTAATATACTCAAATCACAACCGCTTATGTCTGATTTAGCCTGTGTGTGGTCATTCAGAAACTGTGAAAACTCTTTTTATGCAGTACATGTACCCACTTATTAGGTGCGTTTCCATTACTCTTCAAATTGCGAAAATTACAATTGCGAATTGAAAATACGCCTAATGGAAACGCGTAAGTTTCGCAAAAACTCCCATATATTGCAAAAACATTTTTATGCTCGCATGAGGTGTTTTTTTTAGGCAATTCGAAAAAGGAATAATTGGCAAAAGTGCAATGGAAACTTTTTTCTGCATTTACAGGTCACGTGGCGTATGCAAAAATTCACATAATCATTATTCAGTGTACTATAACCTCCAAGAAACACTTCATTCGTGGTCGTTCTCGAATATAAGGGGCTTTCCTTGTCATTAATGCTTAAATGATTTACACTACACATGTCTGCGGCACAGTGTGACTCTGATACGGCCACTGAAGCTGACTGCGGTCAGTCTAGTAGATGCTTGTGTTTATTCCAGCCACACCACGCATGTTATGAAGCGTCTCTCCTCGCTGCTTCTGTAAAGATACACGCTTACGCCTCCTTTGAATAAATATAGCCAAAATCCTTAAAATCTCACCAAAATCCGTTGCCATGACTTATCGCAAGAGGCAAAAGGCTACGATTTAGTCACAAAACATTGGTTAATGGAAACGTCGTAATTTCGCCAAAGTTTTGTGCTAATCTGTAATGGAAACGCACCTATTGTTTTAAAACACTGAATACAGTACTAAACTCATTTGTATTTTTTAAGAATGTAATTTTATTAGTTTGTTGTATTTATGCTGCCTTCACGTGCTATCGGAAATGTCCTATTTCCCACTTATGAAGTCGTGATTACAAGCTTGTCGTATTCAAGTGCTTTAATGTCGGAAATAATCAAATGTAGCATCCTATTGGTTGACAATTAAATAAACATTCACCGCGCTATACATGCAGTTCGCTGACAATTCTGGAATTGGTCAAAAACATGCTTATTTCACTGCTTATAAAACATACAATATGCTTCGCATGATCGTTCATATCTAGCCTATAAATACAATACTTTAGCGACAAGACAAAGGGATTTAGTTGCTGTGAGAACAGCATTGACAGCAGCAATGATTGTCACCTGACTCCCCTTCACCATGTTTATGACCCGCCGAACTCGGAAACTCGGGTATCAAAATTATTTCAGAATTTCCCAATAGTTAACGACTTGAGACAGTTCACGTCCAATTTCCGATTAGGAAACTCAACTTTGATAATTCTGATAGCACGTGAAGGCAGCATTTATCACAAGGTCACAGAGTGTAAACAAAGTGAGTTTAAACAGATTTCTATTTATTTGCTAGATCTTCCTAGATATTTTCCTTCAGGAGTCCCTGATTAATATAGTTAATCAGGAAATCATAACAGGAATGCTCATAACATTCATAACAGGAATGACCCAACTACATACAACCTTTAGGATATACGAAAATAGTTATAACACTAATAATTAATAATCAACATCATGAAAACTTTCTTTGCTGACCTTATAAAGTCTCTGATCCTCTGGCGCTCGCTTTAGGATGCCCTCCACAATCCGCTTCAGCTCGTAAACGGTGGTGGACTCCTTAGCATCTGTGAAGATGGTTGTCTTGTGACGTCTGATCATCAAAAAGACATCCTGAAATAAAAAAACAAGGAGCCAGTTACTCAACGTTCAATCCTCTCATTATCAAAGATAATCTCGATTTTTACTGAGTTCAACCCTCCACAATTTCAACTTGTGGAATTTTTTTTACCTTACAGAACATTTCTTGTCCTTGAAACAAAATGAAACATCAATCATCTAACTCTCAACTCCAAAGCAGTGTTTGTAGAAATGTACAAGTAGAACCACCACTGGCTTTTTAAAAATAAAACAATAAAGAGAAAAGCAGATGGTGAACAGCTGAAACATGTCAACTACACAACTGCAACGCTGTCTATACAAATAAACGCTGACAGCTGCAGCTGTTAAGTTGTTGTTAGTTACTGGCGACACCTATGAAACGCAGCGCGTCGCTGAGCGGTTTGTTTACTGCAAGCAGTATTACGAGGGGATGAAAATACAACTATACAAACCGTAAACGTGGCTAAACAAAGTATAATTACCTGAGGTTATCTTTTAATAATGGACGTACAACCTGGAGCTAGTAACGTTCACAGCGGGAGAAAAAAACATGTAGCAACCAAACTAAGCTCGATAATTTTTTGACGATTATCTGCGTTTATTTTGCGGGTAGATTAAATGACTAACGTTAGATGGGCATTTAAAAAGGCACAGCCCAGAATGATCAATGGCAGGACCAGCCCGTTCCTACATTACGGAGCTGTCATGAAACCAACACCGCGATTAACAACCCCACTTCGGCTAACGTTATAGAGGGTGCGCAGCTTATATACAGATAACAATACAAAACTGTTTGCCCATCGGTGTCTATTATTGGCAGACCAGTGCGGTCGTCGAGCGCAATGTACTCCCAATCTAATTAGTAACCGTAAATGGGGCGGATTTAGCAGGGAATGTTAGCCGGGCTGCTAAAAATATTGAGAAACAAAGAGGACTGTGCAATGGCTGCGTTTACGCTCGTTGGCCACTCAAACAAGCGGCTAACGTCAGTTTGTTTATAATCCGTCGCAGTACCGTTTTCAAACTACAAAACGATTGAATACATTCGATCTGAGTTTGATTTGCTTACTCACTCACCATTTCTCTACGACTGTTTCGCTGACTTCTTCCACTATCCCACGCTGCACTGCGGAAATCAAAACGCTCGAGCCAGTCCTCCACAATCCCAGATGTCTTTGCGCGAGCGGCGTCGAATCTTTTCTGTGCCGGAGACGCGCCCTAGTGGCCTCACACAATTCAATGCATTTTCTTTTTAACTAACACTTGTTGCTCAGACACAAACCATTTTATTAAAGGTTTAATTTACAGTTTTGGCTATTTCTGTGAAAAGTAATTCTAGAGCATGTCGTATGCTTAATAATGCACTCTATGGCGTAGTTTTAACTATTTTTTTCACTGGGATTACTTACTGGCCAAATTTGTTCATTAGAATGGTGCACATTGTAGAATGTATCTGGGACTGTGTGGCTTCCAAATGTGATCCTGGCCCACACAACGAGCCATAAGAAACATTGTATGGGCCAATATATAAAATGTTTCTTTTATGCCAAAAAATCATTAAGATATCAAGTAAAGATCATGTTCCATGAAGATATTGTTCCCCTTCCTAGGTTCCCTTGATGCTGCGATGATGTCATCGCTTTGGGAACACCCCTTGGTGTGACAAATGTCTGAAGCCCTTATACCATCATGCCAATTCATTGGCCAAATAGTGCTTGGCACCACCCCCACCCATACCTTTTGCTTTTTATATAAATAAATACAGGTGCATCTCAATAAATTAGAATATCGTGGAAAAGTTCATTTATTTCAGTAATTCAACTCAAATTGTGAAACTTGTGTATTAAATAAAAACAATGCACATAGACTGAAGTAGTTTAAGTCTTTGGTTCTTTTAATTGTGATGATTTTGGCTCACATTTAACAAAAACTCACCGATCTCCAAAAATTTGAATATGGTGACATGCCAATCAGCTAATCAACTCAAAACACCTGCAAAGGTTTCCTGAGCCTTCAAAATGGTCTCTCAGTTTGGTTCACTAGGCTACACAATCATGGGGAAGACTGCTGATCTGACAGTTGTCCAGAAGACAATCATTGACAACCTTCACAAGGAGGTTAAGCCACAAACATTCATTGCCAAAGAAGCTGGCTGTTCACAGAGTGCAGTATCCAAGCATGTTAACAGAAAGTTGAGTGGAAGGAAAAAGTGTGGAAGAAAAGATGCACAACCAACCGAGAGAACCGCAGCCTTATGATTTGAATTTGGGTGAACTTCACAAGGAATGGACTGTGGCTGGGGTCAAGGCATCAAGAGCCACCACACACAGACATGTCAAGGAATTTGGCTACAGTTGTTGTCAGAGGCGTCTTACCTGGGCTAAGGAGAAGAACTGGACTGTTGCCCAGTGGTCAAAAGTCCTCTTTTCAGATGAGCAAGTTTTGTATTTCATTTGGAAACCAAGGTCCTAGAGTCTGGAGGAAGGGTGGAGAAGTTGCTTGAAGTCCAGTGTTAAGTTTCCACAGTCTGTGATGATTTGGGGTGCAATGTCATCTGCTGGTGTTGGCTGGTGTTTTTTGAAAACCAACGTCACTGCACCCATTTACCAAGAAATTTTGGAGCACTTCATGCTTCTTTCGGCTGCGGATTAGATGATGCATACTCTACAGCAGTATCAGGCTAGCGAGGAGTATTTTTATAGCAAAATATAACTGTGAGCAGGCGAGTTTTCCCCTCTCTCTTTTTAACTTTACTTTCTACGCTGCACTAATGCAGTCACGTTCACGTGATTTGGCGCTTATGCTTCCAACACTTGTTCGTGCACTGTTTTTAAACACAGACTCTGAGGAGTCCTGCAGCAGATGGTTGTTGTGCACTATAATTTTGGCGCTTCGTGCTACCAAACATTAGTTGCCCAATTAATTCCTTCAGCTCCTCTCTGCTTCGAGCTGAAACAAGTGGGGTTTTCCCCACTCTCTCTAATGTCACCTGTTGCGCTGCACTAACGCAGACACATTCATTTGATTGGCGCTTATGTTTCCAACTCTTGTCTGTGCACTGTTTTTAGATGGGGAGATTTTAACTTTTTAGATGCGGACTCTTCTTGATCAGCTTATTTCATGTGATTGATGCGACGCTTTATGTGACTGCAGCATAAATTACTGTGCACTGGAAATTTTGGGTGCTTCATGCCACCAAGCAGTGGTGTGCATGACTAATTATTTTGACCTTTCTCCGCATTAGCTTTTGGAGATTGAGAAGATCGCCCTAAGGCCATTGGTGCAGGGTCTAGGTTGACATCCAAGTCCCCACTCTTGTGGTTGGTATTGGCATACCTGATTTTAGTATCAATACGAATCTACGGACCCTGGGACTATGAACGAACCCACGAAAAAGTGTTCTGTTGCCTCGCCAGAGAACAAAGTTTTTGGGGGTAGACATGGATTCTCGGACGATGCGGGCACGTTTGTCTCCCGCATGTGTGCAGTCATTACAGACCTGTCTAAGTCAGTTCAGTACAGGACGTCTATTCCATGTAGGATTGTGTCACAAATTGTTGGGTCTGATCCCCTGTAGTTCAGCTGGGTCTGCTCCATATGCGACCGTTTCAGTGGTGGACCAAGAGCCAGAACGTTTCACCTCATTGTCATCCGCTTCGCAGAATTACGGTGACACGCAGAGGTTTTTGTGCTCTTAAACCATGGAAAAGAACCCAGTTCCTTTCGAAATGAGTCCAGCTGGGAGCGTGTCTTCGTCGCAAAACTATCACGACGGCCTGTCCCTGACGGGCTGGGGGGCGGTCCATCAAGTGGACCAGTTCGGAGAGTCTGGTCAGAGGAGCATCGGAGCTGGCACATAAATCGTTTGAAACTACTGGGAGTCTTCCTGGCTCTCAGACAGTTCTCACTGCAGCTGACGGGCTGTCATGTGTATTAATCAGGATGGACAACATGACTTCAGGTAGTTCCTTACTTGAATCGTCAAGGAGCATTATGTTCTCGCCCCCTGTACAGGCTGGCGAGGAGTGTTCTTCTTTGGGCTCAAACCAAATTCCTGTCAGTCAGAGCAGTCTATATCCCAGGTCATCTTAACTCAGGAGCAGACTTGCTTTCAAGACAGAGGATGGAGGAGGGAATGGAGACTTCACCCTCAAGTGGTGAATCTCATATGGCAGAGGTTCGAACGATCTGTTTGCTTCGAGCTCAACTAGCACTGCCCGCTATGGTTTTCCCTGTCTCCCCCATCGCCTCTAGGTCTGGATGCTTTGGCTCACAAATGGCCCAGAACCAGTCTTTATGCTTTCCGCCCTATCTGGCTACTCCCAGTACGATCGGACAGCGAGGAGCACCTGCTGTTAGGTGCCCTTTTATTATTAGACACTATTATTAACTCTAGAGCTCCCTCCACGAGACGCTTATACGCTTTCAAGTGGAGACTCTTCGCTTCGTGGTGTAGACAACGTGTTCTGGACCCAGTTCATTGACCAATTGGTTCAGTACTGGAGTTTCTTCAGAGCAGTTTTTCTGACCCTCGCTTCTCTCAAAGTGTATGTAGTGGCCATATCTACGGGACATACTCTCGTAGGAGATGTTTCAGTGGGCCGTCATCCTTTGGTATCACGTTTAATGCAGGGTGTGAGACAGCTTGGGCCTTTCCGCCCGATACAAGTTCCTTCTTGGGATCTTTCGATTGTTCTGGAAGGTCTGTTGGGTCATCCCTTTGAGCCATTGGAGTCTGTGTCAGTAAGATTGTTGACAGTTCTCTTGCTGGTTTTGTCCTCCCTCAAGAGAGTAGGAGACTTACAGGCTCTATCTATCAGCCCTTTGTGTATGGACTTTGCCCCAGGGCTGGTAAAGGTCTTATTGTGACCCAAGCCGTATTATGTTCCCAAGGTCGCTTCGAATCCATTTCGTTTTCAGCAAGTGGTCTTGGAGGCTTTCTCCCACGCTGACGCGGGATCAGGTAACATGGGTCTCTGTCCGGTGAGGGCAGGGCATTAAGAACCTATGTAGACCACACAGCTCAGTGGCGTGGATCTGACCAGCTGTTCATGTGCTTCGGTGGTAAGAGCAAAGGCTCCACTGTCACCAAGCATCGAATGTCACATTGGATAGTTGAGGCTATCTCTTTAGCCTATGAGGTGCGTGGCTTAACTTCGCCTCTAGGACTATGTGCTCACTTCACGAGAGAGCAGTGGCTTCTTCTCAGTTGCAATTGCCATTTGAAATATTGGCGTGATGGTATCAGGGCTTCAGACATTCGCCACACCAAGGAGTCTTGAGAGATGACATGGCTTCATCAGGAGTATAAACAGTTTATTCTGAGCAAAACCTTGATGGAACAAACACCCTTGAGAAAATTAGCCATGGTTTTACTATAGTAAAGGTGTTTTTTTGGCTTATTTATTACCATTTGTATAATAAGATTTTTTTCTACAAATACCATGGTTAAACTATCGTTAGTGTAGCAAATCCATGGTTATATATATATATATATATATATATATACTATTTTTGTTACATTTATATTAAAACCATGGCTAGTTTTTTTAAGGACTTTGATGTTGAGGCAACATTATAAAAGGTTTATTTTAAAAGAAAAAACACATTAATCATGCACATTTCAGGCTACCACAATATCCTTTAGGATTGCCTGCAACTCACAGGAGTATTTGTGGCTTTATTAACATTAGATCTGGTTGAATCGGTTATTTACAAATCCTACAAATGACTAAAGAAAACCATGTCTTTTCCCACTCCTTTCCAAGTATTTTATTTTACAGTTAGTACTACTCTCTTTAATACCTTTAATGGTATGTATTCACAATGCTGCAAATAATTTCAATATGAAAATCACAAATAACATCTCAGTCTGGGTCTCATGAGGCTCATTATTTTTCATCCTTTGCGCAAGCAGTCTGTACTGCGTTTCGTCCTCACTGGACCTTCAGTTTGAAGTCACACACCAGTTACAACAGGCACACTAGCAACAGAGGAAACAAAAGAACCTGTTGGTTTAGTAGCAGCAAATATTTATGAAATTAAATGACAAGGTACAACAATATCTCTATGCAATAAAAACAGAACTGTTCTTTCACACTTACCTGTTTTTTGTTTTATGAAATGACAACGCAGTCCGCTGATTCTCCTGTGTTATCAAAAGTTAAATGATAATGACCACAGATGTAAAGGAAAAGACAGACTGTCAGTCAGACAGACAGGTAAACTGATTTGGATATGAGATGATCATACTCACGGAATATTCGTTTTAGTGCCTCAATTTCTTTTAAAGGGTTTGGTTTCTGGATTTTGAAGGTGTATTTTGCAAGGTCATCTTCACTGAGCTTGATTTGGATAAAAGCAAAACACTTTTAATAATAATAATTCAAAACACACTTAATAATACTTTATGCATACACTACCATTCAAAAGTCTGAGGTCATTAAGATTTTTCTCAAAAAATAAATTAATCCTTTTATACAGCAATATGTGACCCTGGACCACAAAATCAGTCTTTAGTCGCTGGGGTATATTGGTAGCAATAGCCAAAAATACATTGTATGGGTCAAAATGATTGATTTTTCTTTTATGCCAAAAATCATTCGGACACAAAGATCATGTTTCATGAAGATATTTTGTAAATTTCCTACTGTAAATATATCAAAACTTAATTTTTGATTAGTAATATGCATTGCTAAGAACTTCATTTGGACAGCTTTAAAGGCGATTTTCTCAATAATATTTTTTGCACACTAAGATTTTTGATTTTAAATAGTTGTATCTCGGCCAAATATAGACCTCTGATAACATACATCAACGGAAAGTTTATTTGTTCAGCTTTCAGATGAAGTATAAATCTCAATTTTGAAAAATGGACCCTTATGACTTGTTTTGTGGTCCAGGGGCACACGTGAGTGCTTTCTGAAGGATCATGTGACACTGAAAACTGGAGTAACAAACAGCTGCTGAAAATTCAGCTTTGTCACCACAGAAATTATTTACAATTGAAAATACATTCATTTTGATGAATATTACACACTACTTTCTAGGGATGTAACGATTCACTCATTTCATGATTTGATTCGATTTACAATTTTGAGTTCATGATTCGATTTCACAATTTTTATTTTTACAAAAAGATTTAAGACAAATTATAAATTAAATATGTCCTTTTATTATTGCTTGGACAAAATGCAGCACGTTTCTTTGTGAAATTGAAATATAACACTATAATAATATACTAATATAGCACTTGCATATATTATCTTTTGCTGGTTTTGATTACTTCTATTCTCCTCATTTGTAAGTCACTTTGGATAAAAGCCTCTGCTAAATAACAAAATGTAAATATAATGTAAATGTAGGCAAAATAACAAAACTAAATTGAAATTTGAAAACAAGCTCCAAATTATATAAATAACACAAATAAAAAAATCTTTGCCTGTGCTCTCTCCATTTAAAATTAGAAGCAACCACTGCATTTTAATCATGATCCAAACAAAGATGCTGCATACATGCAACATGAGCATAAATAAGATTGTATTATTACAAAATTTGAAGCAAAAACAGAATGGTCTGACTTCAGTTTTGTGAAACTACTGTATACATATAAAATATCTGCATGAAATGAAACAGAAGACGAGCTGAATGAGACGCAGATTCACTCTCGACCAGTAGGTGGTGCTTTAAGAGTTTACTTGGTTTCCACTGTAAACAAACCAGCGCTGCATATATGAACTTTAAAATGCATTATACAGAGGCAAGTTGAAAAGAAAAAATAACATCTAAACTTTTCTATAGACAGTAAGTTCCCCTCAGACATACACTCATATAAACTCCTACCCCTAATTAAATCGTGATTTGTTTGGCATCTCAACCAATTTGAATCGTCACATGTTTGAATCGATTCTCAGCCGGCTCGCGGTTAATCGTTACATCCCTACTACTTTCAAAAAAAAAAAATTGTTCCGACCCCAGACAGAACGGTAGTGCAAATAAATTATTTTGTACATAAATAAGGCAGAATCCCGAAATGAAACTTTACTGCATTTGTCCATATCTACACAAAAAGAAATTCCGCTGCTGATTCTTGACATAATCATAACACAATGGTTTTTGGGTTGCCAGTGTGAACAAAGCTGTTGCAATATCACAATACATACTGGCTGATCTCTGGGTGATGCAGAAGGTTTAGTTCCCTCGCTGCGATGGAGTGACAGAGGTCTGTGTTTGGTTTCTGGGTGCACACTGCAGTTGAAGCGCAGCACGCTGACAGGCAAATGAACATGCCAACTGTCTGGATACTTCTTTACCAGATTTTCCACCATACTGTAAAGAAACCATACCATCACTTTTTCAAAATAACTCTATGCTCTGTAATGTTGTAATTTAGGTCCAAACAATTCTAAACTTACTTAACAATGTGGTATTGTGTGTGAGGCTCAAGCTGTGAAGCCTGGTGATGCCGAGTGACGAGGGGCATGTCCTTTATCATCAGAATATTATTGAGTGCTCGGTTAACCTTGACAAAAGAAAGCAAAAAGGGGAAATATAAAACATTTAACTGTATTGAGACATTTAAATATCCTTTCAGCACATTTAAATGAATAAAAATACAATTCTAAATAATTAAACCTGCACTAACTGCTCTGACACGATCCGGTGAACCATAATGCAGGACTTACCGTCCTGACCTGAATCCCTCTAGCACCCCAAGGTGTGAGAAATCCCAGAGGAAACCCGTATCGGGAAATGGCATCACACATAAGCAGGGCAATGGAATCAGAATTAGGCTTTTCTGATGGAAAGATTTCAATCCACTTGGTGTAATAATCACAGATGACCACGATGTGGCTATAGGGGCCTTTGTTTTCTTGAAAAGGCCCTGTTACATCTATACTCAGCCACTGCCATCTCTCTGTCACCTAGATGGAAAAATTCAGATACAGCTACAGGTAAAACTACGTTAAGCCACACTTTAAATGACATTTGACTTTTATAATTATTATGGCTACTATTTCATGTCTTCACACAGAAATTACAACTGTGATACAGGACAAAAAAAGGACAAATCCATAAAAGGCATACCCGGATAAACTGAGTGTTTGGATTTTCAGGTGTTTCAAGAGGTGTATCATCATAGGCAACATCATTTCCGGAATCCTGCACACACATATAAAGAATAAAATAAAAAACAACAACGCTAAAATAAAACATTCAGGAGACTATATCCAGATCTGTAAGGCTTAAGTTTATACATTTACAGACTGTAATAATGTAAAGGTCTACATACGCTAGAATCTTCATCAGCCTCATCTTCAGCCTCTGAAAGCTTCATCCAGTGAAAGCTCTGTGAAAACACATTGACTGGTGTATAAGTGCATAAGATGCTGTACTAAAGACAGATCAAATCAACAACTATTAACCTGTGGTTTGCAGTAGTCATCATGGAAGCTGCCAGCATGCACGGGGCCGAGGCTGGAACCATCAGAATCCACAGGCACACGAACGAACTTCCCCTCAAGCCTATCAAACCCATGAAGAAGAGATGATAAGTAGTAACACAACTACAGAAAATTACATGTGTGGCAAAACTGGTAATAAATACATAGGGTAACAAACACATTACCGTGGTGTTACTGGTGCTGACACTGGGGTTGGTTTTGGTTTGATAGGCACTTCAACTGGCTTACGATTCTGAAAAACACAAAACAAATTAATAATGCGTTTAGAAATAATAATAGAGAAAAAAGATGAAAATACTTTCTAATAGAGCCTGAAAACAATGGTTCTCAACTGATCGATCCGAGGGCACAGATTTTATATTTATGAACCTGTGTAAACCAAACCCCTTTCACCTAAAAATGTATCCTGAGATTTTATAGTTAATATTAATATAGTTAATAATTACTTGAAGTTAATATTTCAACAATTTAACAAAACATTAGCATGTTCACAGTTCTCTGATGTTAGTTAATAACTTCAGTTTTTTTATGTATTTCTTTATTTTACAATTCCTTAAGTTTACATTTCCACGATTTAAATAATTATTAGCTTTATATCAAATCATAAACTCAAAACAGTTCAGAAAACCTTGCAGCAGAGCATGAAAACCACTGAATCCTACTTCAAAAGTTAATATATAAATCAAACGTGTAGTTTATTAATATTACCATAAACTGCACAAGACCAATAATACACAAAATATTTACATGACGAAGGCTGCAAAGGAAAACCAGCAATCCTGCATTATTTGGAAATGCCTTTATGTAAAGAACCACTGCTTTCTGGAAATGTATTTACTTGATATGATGATGAGTGATTCATCTAACCTCCCATACATACCAGAGACCGTCTCTTGACAGCTGGCACCTGTGTGTGGACATTTAAAACAAAAGTCATGAAATGAACACATGGATTACAAGCAGGACATTTTTTTTTTTTATATTTACATTACAAGTCGCAACATTTTAAAGACATGTGCAAAACTGTTCTGACTTGCCTTCCACTGCAGATGTTTTGGGAAATTAAAGATCGTCGGGACAGCATTTTTGCGCAGTCGTTTGTGACTGCCCACTTGCTCAAAGCAGTCCTTCTCAAAATGATCCGAGCACAGGACTGAGTTTCCAGTTGGCCACCAGTTCTGCCATCTCATCCGACGGAGCCACTCTCTCACTCTCAAGCCGTCAGCTAGCGGGAATCTGCAGGATGGACACACACACACACACACACACACACACACACACACACACACACACACACACACGCACGCACGTGTTATACATGCGTCACAAAACCATAACAACGCTGGACAAATATGCGTGCATTTATATATATATATATTATACCGTTAGGAGGTTATTTAGAGGTTTGTTTGAAACTTCACGAACATGAGATATATAAATACACAACTTACTTGTGAAAAGAAAACTCGCCCCTGCTGTATGCCTCTTTATACTCTCTATCTGACCGCTTCTTGCACTTATAGGCTGAACACACTGGCATTTTTTTCAATTTCAAACGTTAAACAGACATCTTATGATGTATTTCCGGTTCTTCTGGTGAGATATAATGGCGGATTAAACACTGGGAGTACTGCCACCTACTGGGCACTTCTAATAATCTCCGTTGCGAAGGAGTCCCATTATTAGAAGATCTGTCTGTTCTGCTCGTTTGCACATCTCTCCTTATTTTCCTGCTCTGATTGCAGTATAAACAAACAGTATTATTAATAAAGAATGTACCGTGGGAGACCCCTAGTGGTGCTTCAACATGAGGCTGAGTAAATGACAAAATGTTCATTTCTGAATTTTGAGGTTTTAGAACCATCCCCTATAAGTCTAATTCAAATGTCTGAAACGTAACGACATTAAGTCTTCATTTAGACTACTATTGTCTTTGTCTATAGTTTGATGAAACCAATGGTACAAAAATGATAACTCGCCTAACGTTACCTGTATTCATGAAAATGCAATACCAAAAGAGGATACAACACGATTTGAGTGGTCAACGACTTTGAGTGTTTTAAATCAATCGTTTAAGTGAATGACTCACTAATAGTACAAAGAGACATTTGTCGCCATGTATAAATAACACACGAATTTTTGGGAACGTGTTCAAAAGATTTGATTCACTGGAATAAACGAAACCGGCTGCCCTACCGCTAACCAACGACAGCTCCTTAAAAGCGCGACAAGACACACACAAACACATTATGATTAGAACAGTCCCATAAATGATTACATTTACAATACTTTAGAAGAGTTAACTGCAGTTGTTGATATCACTCTCAAACACACACACACACACGCGCGCGTCTGTAAATGTATGTTTAGCAAAGCTGTAGCATGTCTGATTAGCAGCTACACAATAATAAAACATCTGTTATACTTGTGTGTATGTTTTGATTAGGGAACTTCACATCTTTACATACTTGGAACTTGCGACACTTGCAACAAACATCTAAAAACAATAATAAACAAAATAATAAAACATCTGTTATACTTGTGTGTTTTGATTAGGGAACTTCACATCTTTACATACTTGGAACTTGCAACAAACATCTAAAACTTAACTTACGTGTGAAAAGAAAAGTCGCCTCTTTTGTATGCCTCTTTATATAATCCGTCAGAGCGATTCTTGCATTTATAAGCTGAACAAACGGGCATTTTTCAAACGGAATATGTTACTGCTCCATTCAATTTCCACAATTTCGTCGCATAGGGCAACAGCAGCAAGCGACTGTGACTGTTTTGTATTTCCGGATCTGTTATTCACTGAGAGACCTGTTACCGTCATCTACAGGACATTGTGTGTTCCTGCAGCCAGTTTCTATGCTAAAAAGCGATCTCAAAAAGTGTGGAAGGTTTTGGAAAGATATTGACTTTATTTATTTATTCATGTATTTATTTATTTATTTGAAAGGAAACGAAAGCACCGTGCATTCATTTTATTATTATTTATTATTTATTTTGGTGCAATTGAACATTTTTGTTAAATAGAATACAAACTTTGAAATGTGGCTCATTAAACAAATATATTTTATTTTTTAAAAGATAATTATGTTGATTTTTTTTAATAGAAATAAATCACCTTCATACTTCAATATCAATAAGAATTGACAAAGCAAAAATTACTATAAATGACTGTATAGCCTTTAATATTTTGTTACCATTAATATTCTTATGTTTATCTCAGTATTTGATTTGCTATGATTGCTGTTTTTTAATGTTGCCTTTGATTCATTGGGTTCATCAGAATGTTACATGTAATCAATTAATTAATTAATTTACCTATTACTTACATATTTACTTACAAAACCGAATTACATGTCAAACTACTAAAGCACATATGATTTTCACAGCTTTGTTATTTATAGATTTTAAGAAAAGTTTAAAACATAGTTCAAATATTTTATTGTTTAAATAAAAATATGTTTGTCCAATAAATAAATAAATAGGCTACAAGAAGGAAAAGGGATACAGAAGAAAGGTTGTTTTATTATGATTCGTGTTGCTCCTCCATCCTCCAGTCCAGCTAGCGGCAGCAGTGCGTCAACGAGTGGCGCGACAACATTACAAGAATAAGACAAAGACAACAACGCAAATGACAGGTTATGCCCCTGGATACTGATTTCAGAACACATTTCACCATCAGACGTCTTTTGAGTTCGTAGCAGAAAGACACACATTAAGATTCAATTCAGTAGAAATATTGACGTTGTCCTTGTTATATTAGCGCAATTATCGTTGGACTAGGTCGAGGTGATATGCTACTTTAAAGATGATGTTTATTAAAGAGGAGAATGATGACACATCTGATCCAGAACCCTGCAGAACAGAAAATGAGCACCAAGGTTTGTGTCTATTTGTGATTATTTTAAATTTTTTAATTGTAGTGGTGCATTAATGTAACCAGTTAGAGCTGATTAGATCTAACAATATGATGAAAAAAAACTTTGTTTTGCCTGCTTGTGTTGGTTTTTAATAATTCATTGTTGTCATTTCAGGCCTGATGGAGGTGAAAGAGGAAAGTCTAATTCTGAATGAAATGGTGGAGAAACGTCAGCATCACAAAGCTCATGATGTCCTCGCTGGAGAAAAATCAGGGATTTGCTCCCAAACTGGACAAAACAATTTCTCACAAAGCAGCACTCAGACAACATCCAAAAAACCCTTCTCCTGCTCTCTGTGTGGAAAGCAGTGTTCCCACAGAGGCCACCTGAACGATCACATGTTAACTCACACCGGAGAGAAGCCGTTCTCTTGCCCTCAGTGCGGAAAGAGATTCCCACGCAGAAGAAGCCTGAACGATCACATACTAATTCACAACGAAGAGAAGCGTTTCGTCTGTCCTCAGTGCGGAAAGGGTTACAAACGCAACGAACACTTTCGGAGTCACTTACTAAGTCACGACGGAGGCAAACCCTTCTCCTGCTCACAGTGTGAAAAGAGTTTCAGTTATAAACGAACCCTTAACGATCACATCAAAATCCACACTGGAGAGTGTCTTCACACGTGCCTTCAGTGCGGAAAGAGTTTCCTGAATAAAGGACACCTTAAGGATCACTTAAAAATCCACTCCGGAGAGCGGCCTTTCACCTGCCCTCAGTGTGGAAAGAGCTTCATCAGTAAACAAAACCTTAGATCTCACATGAGAATTCACACCGAGGAGAAGCCTTTTAAATGCCTTCAGTGTGGAAAGGGTTTTGCATGGGCAAGCTGTCTGAAAATCCACATGCGCCACTCTCACTCTGAAGAACGACTGTTTACCTGCGAGCACTGCAATAAAGCATTTGTTTTAGAGTCTTACCTGAAGAGGCACTTGAAAATTCATCAAAACGAGAAACCTTTTGTCTGTTCAGTATGCGGGAAACGCTTTTTATGGCTCCTGTGTTTCAAGGCGCACCAGAAAATACACGAGGTGTGGAAAACCCATGTGTGCTCCGAGTGCGGCAGAGCCTTTGCTACAGCCGATTATTTGATAAAACACCACAAAATCCATATAGGAGAACGGCCGTACGTGTGCTTATATTGCGGAAAGAGTTTCAATAAGAAAGCAAACCTGATAGATCATGTAAGGCTGCATACCGGAGAGAAGCCGTACACCTGCGCTCAGTGTGGAAACAGTTTCACCTCAAGAAAAGGTCTGAGCTATCACAGAGAAAAGCATTGTTCTCTAAGCGTGCCAAAGTCATGTTCAGTTGAAATCCAGATAGAGTCGGATATGCCTAACGATTGCGTTTCTACCAACAAAGCAATTACATCTACAACCTTTAGTGGGGAATAAACTCTCATTCAATGTAAATGGCAGCAGAAAGTTTGTGCATCTAGTACTTTATTGTAAAAGAGAGGGAAGGAAATAAAACCGAAAAACAAGGGAGTGAGAGTGGAGTCTGGAAAACTGTACATATTTTATAATACATAAATGTAAATGTAGACCTTATGTAGCTCCGCCCCTTTTCAGCTCTGCACTCATTGTCTTCTATTTCTATTTCCACAGTGTGAAGGTCAGGTTGAATGAACTATTCATTTAAGAATCTTCTACTGACGTTTCTTATGACATCTGCTCCAAACGTTACAATGCACATGAAAACTTTCGTTAAATCTACAACAAGTAAATCCACTACACCGAGCTAATTACTCTTTATCGGTGATTTTTCAACATGGAAGTAAAACTTTTTCTGTGAATGCATGAGACTTCCGGTTCAGTAGCTGCTGAAGGGAAATAACGAGAAGAAAAACAATGTGCAGTAAACTGTAAAACTGTGTGCAGCACAAAGCAGTGTGTTCGTTATTATGATAATACATTCAAATAATATGGTAAGACACACCAGTTTGCAGCAAAACGAGTTGTTTTGTACAGCTAAAAATAGCTGGACGCGAAGGACATCGGAACCCAGACACATTCAATTTACATTAAATTGAATGTTCTATCTGTTAGATTGTGTTTCATTAACATCTACACTAACCCCAAACCTACCCCTTACAATGATGTAAAAACAGTATTTATTGTTGTACTGTGTGAAAAAAATGACACTATTTTGATGTGTGCTTGCCCAGTAGCTGCAGCTGTACCCCATCTGGCCTTAACCCGCGCTTACGAGAAAAAGAAGGTGAATGAATGGCATTTATATAGTGCTTTATTGTGTATTGTTGTACACCCAAAGTGCTTTACGATCATGTGGGGGGTCTCTCCTCAACCACCACCAGTGTGCAGCATCCACTTGGATGACGGGACGGCTGCCACAGGACAACGGTGCCAATGGCATCCAGCTACTGCAAAAAGTTCAGACAGATTTCTGATGTTGGCTGAGCACTTGTTTCTCTGACGCATAAGCTCTATTGTATATTTAGAGGGGGTCAAGCATGTATAGACACCTAGAAGAATAGCCAACATAAAAGCTTTTTTTTATTAAAAACATTTTTGGAATGAAAATTAATTTTATTCCAAAAAAAATTGTCCGGGCCAAAAATGTATACAATTCTTGTTGATAATTAAATCAAGCAAATTCAAAGATCTAGCTAGTTGTATAGGAAATAATATACTGTGCATTACATTTTGATTTTAAAGCATGTAAGAAACCAAAAAAAAATGAAACGTGCTATTTGACTTTATTTTTGTATACTTTTGATTTTATTCCTTTCACATTTTGATTTTTGGTTTTTATTTATTTTTTCTTAATTTAGTGTTTTATTTGATGCAAGTCTTTATGGAACTAAATATAAAAAATTAATGTATTTACAACATATGATTATTCATACTCTTTGGCATGCTACACAGAATTGCTCTTTGTGTTTGTACATGTTTACTGTACTGTAATAAAAACAATTGAATGAAGAGTATCATGTCTGGCTCATGCTAACAGTTGTAGGTGCACCGTAGTGCGCTACTTAAGTTTGCCAGCTGCTATCAAACTAACGAAAAGAAGAGCCTCTTCCTCTGCAGAAGAGGAATGGGGGTCAAATCCCATGATGGGATAGTGTGTCTTAATATAAATTCTAAAAGGCCTTCAATTACTTTTTACTTTCATTTTAGAAAGATAAGTAGGCTTTAGAACATCTCGACCCTGAACCTACCCATCTCCACCCCTGATCTAACCTAAGCTGCACGCTAGGTCCTTCCACACCATTTTAATTGGATTAAGGTCTGGACTTTGACTCAGCGACATCAAAATATTAACTTTGTTTTTCTTTAACCATTATTTGACTGACTTGTGTGCTTGGGGTTGTTGTATTGCTGCATGACCCACGTTCTCTTGAGACTCTGTTCTTAAACAGATGTCCTGATGTTTTCCTTTAGAATTTGTTCCACCAATGATGCAGGCTGTCCTGGCCAAGATGCAGCAAAACAGGCCCAAGTCATGATAGCACCACCATAGATGGAATGCAGTGTGTTCTTTTCTCCAAACATAATAGCTTCTCATTAAACCAATAAGTTCTATTTTGGTTTCATCCAACCTTTCTCCAATAGTCCTCTGGCTTGTCCACGTGATCATTAGCAAGCAATTTTATCTTTGGAGAACAGTGGCTTTCTTCTTGCAATTCTTCCATGCTGCTGATTGTTGATTCACTTCCACAAACATCATCAGACTTTGATAGATCCCTGTTCTTTGAATAAAACAGGTCACATGCTGACATTTGATAGTCATTGCACTGACTGAAAACACCCCTGCACAGATGGACTCTAATTTCACCAAAAAGAACTGCTAATCCAAGAGATTCACATACTTTTCCCACTCATACTGGATAATTTTCCTGAATAAATATGACAAAGAAAATATGTTTGTCTCATTTGTTTGACTGGGTTCTATTAGTCTACTTTCAGGACTTTCTGGTGATGTTTTTGGTAATATGCAGAAATATAGAAAATGCTAAAGGGTTCACTCTATTGTTTTGGCGTTGCTACTGGCACCCGTT
Organism: Gymnocypris eckloni scoliostomus; assembly: GCA_027564155.1. Lineage (NCBI taxonomy): Eukaryota > Metazoa > Chordata > Actinopteri > Cypriniformes > Cyprinidae > Gymnocypris > Gymnocypris eckloni. The sequence goes on along the minus strand of CM050415.1, from coordinate 30,177,746 downwards.
GTGAAACAACAGGATCACACAGTGATATTAAGTCCCAGTGGAAAGGTGGCAATCGAAAATACCGTGGTTTCCAAATTCGTTTTACAGAGTCGTGTCATCTCTAAGAAGAAGAACTGCAGTTGTATCTTTGGGATGTGGTGAAGGCAGTCCTCAGATGACCTCAAACACCTGCACACCGACACCGTGCGTACGGGGCAAACGGCCAATGCATCAAAGCACACTGACTCTCGGCGATCAGACTAAATCCACTTATTCTACAACACACGCAGAGGTAAGGCTTAACATTGCATAACTGCATCTTTTTTCTCTCTCAACAAGGCCCTTCGGAAGAAGAAAACGCTTTAGGAACAGCATTGATGCTTAGAACATTAATGCATAGTATTAGTAATTCAAAAGAGTAATTCAAAAGAGCCATTTTGTTCCATGAATGAGTACTTGCTCACTTCATAGGGGAAGATATGAAGATATGTGCATCACTTGTTGAACACAGTAGACAAATGAAATAAAAGTCTGAAATGTGTGATTGAAGTTGAGTTTTCAGAAGTCTGCAGAACCAAATACTGCAAGAGAAAGATGACATCATAATATTGCATTCATAATGCTATTATGTCATCATTTTATATCGGAGAACTTTGCCACTAATAAGGCCACTAAAAAGTATAAACTACTCCTGACAGGAACTAACGTTGCAATTGTGTTTCATAAAAGAGTTTTTCTGGGAGAGGCCTCGACGGTCAAGCGCTGGTCTTTCCGGCCCGAGATCCATGTTATTCCTCTCAGCATGATGGAAACACCCGCGTGTCACGAGGACAGACACACTCCAGAGATGTACATGCACCGAAGGACATCATACCAGTGAGCCTGAAGTCTTTTGTCTGTTTTTAATGCAGTAGCACATCTTCACAGTAGGTGGCGATGTTGAACCTACTGAGTATGTGAAAATATTAAAATCATATAAAACATATTGATAAATAAACCACTATGAAGTACCTAATTATCACTAAGGATGTTGTGTTATCTATGTGTGCAGCATTACATCCTACACAGAGTGGGGCTACAGAACAGGACACAGAACCGTGAGGGGTTTGTGATGAAAGAGGTCACCAACCCCGCTGAGGCCACACTGTACCAGTCAACATATCAAACAGTGCACTGCACCACTTCCAAAAGATATCAAACAGACGAAGCACGCGGACAGCCAGTCCCCTGGCACAGGCATAATATTATCACAGGTAATTTAGCCATCGCTTATGCACACAAAACGGTGCTGTTCAGCAAAACTCACTTCAACAGAGGCAGTTGATTTTTGTGTTGCAGTATACAAGTGACTCACATAAATGACCATGCAAAGAGCCATTTTGCTATTTTGGGCTACAGGACAGGAGACGGCAGCAGCTGGGCCTGGGCAGGTCAGAAGACAGTCTGGAGAGAGCATTCTGTGGGCAGCTCGGCGTTGGGAGATGCACAGTGATTCTTTTTGTTTGTACTAAACTTGACGCCAATATACAACTAATACAATGTACTCAAACTAACTCGAGACACTTCATTGTGCTGCTTAGAAGTCAAATAAGTTCTACACTGCATCACTGCATATAGATCTTCAAAAATTGTGTTCTGTGGAAAAAGTGAACAGGTTCAAAATTTGAGGATGTGTAATTATTTGGTATATTTTGTGTTTGAGTATTTACATTTATCAGACACTTTTATCCAAAGCGACTTACAGTGCATTCAGGTTATACATTTTTTGCGAGACTTTTCAGTCGAGCCGTAGGCAGCATATTATGCACAGACTGCTTGTTATACATTTAGATTTATGCATTTATCAGACGCTTTTATCCAGGTTATACATTTTTTGTCAGGATGTGCGTTCCCTGGGAATTGAACCCACAACCTTTTGCACTACCACTGAGCCACAGGAACACGTATACATACAGTGGGGCAAAAAAGTATTTAGTCAGCCACCAATTGTGCAAGTTCTCCCACTTAAAAAGATGAGAGAGGCCTGTAATTTTCATCATAGGTATACCTCAACTATGAGAGACAAAATAAGAAAAAAAAATCCAGAAAATCACATTGTAGGATTTTTAAAGACTTTATTTGCAAATTATGGTGGAAAATAAGTATTTGGTCAATAACAAAATTTTATCTCAATACTTTGTTATATACCCTTTGTTGGCAATGACAGAGGTCAAACGTTTTCTGTAAGTCTTCACAAGGTTTTCACACACTGTTGCTGGTCTTTGGCCCATTCCTCCATGCAGATCTCCTCTAGAGCAGTGATGTTTTGGGGCTGTCGCTGGGCAACACGGACTTTCAACTCCCTCCAAAGATTTTCTATGGGGTTGAGATCTGGAGACTGGCTAGGCCACTCCAGGACCTTTGAAATGCTTCACGGCCACCCTTCGCGGGCGGTGTGTTTGGGATCATTGTCATGCTGAAAGACCCAGCCACGTTTCATCTTCAATGCCCTTGCTGATGGAAGGAGGTTTTGACTCAAAATCTCATGATACATGGCCCCATTCATTCTTTCCTTTACACAGATCAGTCGTCCTGGTCCCTTTGCAGAAAAACAGCCCCAAAGCATGATGTTTCCACCCCATGCTTCACAGTAGGTATGGTGTTCTTTGGATGCAACTCAGCATTCTTTCTCCTCCAAACACGACAAGTTGAGTTTTTACCAAAAAGTTATATTTTGGTTTCATCTGACCATATGACATTCTCCCAATCCTCTTCTGGATCATCCAAATGCTCTCTAGCAAACTTCAGACGGGCCTGGACATGTACTGGCTTAAGCAGGGGGACACGTCTGGCACTGCAGGATTTGAGTCCCTGGTGGCGCAGTGTGTTACTGATGGTAGCCTTTGTTACTTTGGTCCCAGCTCTCTGCAGGTCATTCACTAGGTCCCCACGTGTGGTTCTGGGATTTTTGCTCACAGTTCTTGTGATCATTTTGACCCCACGGGGTGAGATCTGCGTGCAGCCCCAGATCGAGGGAGATTATCAGTGGTCTTGTATGTCTTTCATTTTCTAATAATTGCTCCCACAGTTGATTTCTTCACACCAAGCTGCTTACCTATTGCAGATTCAGTCTTCCCAGCCTGGTGCAGGTCTACAATTTTGTTTCTGGTGTCCTTTGACAGCTCTTTGGTCTTGGCCATTGTGAAGTTTGGAGTGTGACTGTTTGAGGTTGTGGACAGGTGTCTTTTATACTGATAACGAGTTCAAACAGATGCCATTAATACAGGTAACGAGTGGAGGACAGAGGAGCCTCTTAAAGAAGAAGTTACAGGTATGTGAGAGCCAGCAATCTTGCTTGTTTGTAGGTGACCAAATACTTATTTTCCACCATAATTTGCAAATAAATTCTTTAAAAATCCTACAATGTGATTTTCTGGATTTGTTCTTCTTATTTTGTCTCTCATAGTTGAGGTATACCTATGATGAAAACTACAAGCCTCTCTCATCTTTTTAAGTGGGAGAACTTGCACAATTGGTGGCTAACTAAATACTTTTTTGCCCCACTGTATATGCACATACATACACTATGTGTGTGTATATATTTTTTATTATATTTAATCGCTAACTCACTAACACATCTTCCAGCAGATAAAAGCATCTGCTAAATGTATTACTTAAACATTTCAAATGTTCACTTCTCTAATTTTTTCTCCATCTAGTACTATATTCATTTTATTTCCGTTTTAGTTGACAATAACAATGATGTGGGGAAAAATAGGTTTGAATCAGTTTATTGTTGTGCTGAACACACTCAAACACAAAATGATAGTTAAAAGAACAAGAAGAGGAGACAAACTTAAGACAAGCCAGTAGAAACAAAGAAACACAAGGAGAGAAAATGAACATGTATATACAGCCCAGCAACAGGTGTTGGATTGGGAAGTGGCTAGAGCTAGAGGACAGTAATGAGGTCCACACAGCACTAGTACAGCAGTATGGGTCTACGCTCCCGTACACAAAGTTTCAGACACTCCAGTTCTGTTTTTCCAGTGCAGTTTTCAGAATAGTGCAGAAATGCATGTTTCCGAGCCATCGGAGGAAGAAGACTTCTGATGATGTGTTCTGTGCATCTAATTAGTTAATGTTCGGTAGTTGCTTCATCAATTTAACAATGAATTAGAAGAAATTAAACGCTCTTTATATTTTGCACAGACTTAATTACTATGACATGCAAATACACATGGATGCAAAACAGCTGAAACGAACGCAACATTTCAGTGTTGGAAAAAAATACTTCTGATGAAAACAAATGCATAATTTGAAATGAAACCTAAAAACTCACATGAACCTCGAGAGATATTTGCAGACATTTAAGCTGTTTACTAGATATTACTTTTCACTATCAGCTCAGGCTTTACATTGGTCTGTTGAGATCTGACGTTGAGCGGGGCAGATGACAATTTTTAACACTTAAATTGATCAGAATTTCACTTGAGCCTAATCTTTTACTCAGTCTTCTTCTCCTTCTGTTTAAGAAGTTTGTTGATCTCTCGCTTGGCCATGCCAGCATATTTGGTGATGATGCCATGCTGGTTGAGACCAGGCAAAAGCAGAAGGAAACTCACTGTGGACACAAAACAGAAAATGAGTGGACAATCACTAATACAATAGCCCTGTGAAGGTATGAACCTGCCTGACACTGAATAAAGGTATCGTTCATTTTTTACGGTTCTAAACTACTGTCCCCATGAGGTGATTTGTTCTATATATCATACAATTATTCTTATTGGGCAACTGATATGATTGGAATCTTCATATTTGTCAAAAGTACTATTTACTTCATAATGCATATAACACTTTCATAACATGAAAAATGACTTCATAATATTACACCCAATTGGTATAAACAGATTTAACAAACTTTGAGTGCAGGGAGGGTAAGTGGCAGCATATTTCTGGATTGAAACTGTGGCTTTCCATGACCTAAATACAATGACCTCTTTGTTGCGCAGCCTACTCACTGTTTGCATGAGATAAGCTTTGATAAAGGATAGTGACTTCTCGACAGTTTGCACACTGTGGCGTGTCATAGATTCATAGACCGTATGGCCTTATTTCCTGCTAGTAAACTGAAATGCATTTGTGATGTAAGAGGCAGGATGTGAGCAGCGCATTGCTCTAATGTTATACACCAGCTTTTCCTCACAGGGGCTTTCTTCTTGTAGTTTGCGTAATTGGTAAACTTTTAGCCAACATAAACAGCGTACATACCGACCAGGTAGGTGAGGAAGAGGTTATGCACTTGTTGTCCGATCCAGGCCATAGCCACAAGACTGCTGATGACGGAGAAGAAATACTGTAGACAAGCAAAATGTGTTACAAGGAGTACAAAGAGGAGGAGCCTATTTTCTACTGAAGCTACAATAATATACACAAACGCTTTCACTTGCTCAAACTATGTGTAATAAAAGCACATTTATTTTAATTACCCGAGACATGAAAACATGTAATTATTAAAGTTTCTGCTCAAAACCCACTTTAAATCATCACCGAGTGCTTGTAATAACTTCCGATTGTGATCTAAAATAACAATAACAAAATAATAACAAAAAACATGAGCTGCATAAAAACATATACAGAAAACCTATCTTCATAATTATAGGTCTATTTGTTTTCATATTTCATGTGCAGAAAAATTTTTATTTTTTATATATACGGAAGGGCAAGAGATATGTTTACATGATTGGCAGCTCTAGAGTGAACAAGCTCTGACTCAAACACTCGCGCTCGTGGAAGATAATGGACAGTGTTCTTCATAATTCAGTGGAGATTTAATAGAAATGTTATTCTGTATAAAGAACATGTGAGAATAGTCTGTTCTTAAATACCAACAATAACAAGAACTCAGCATTCACTCTCTTCTCTCTTGTGGAAAAAGTCCTCTACTTCTGTGTTTTTAGGCTCGTGCTCAATAGTCTTCTGAGCTTTTAGCGCCACCGCACCAACCTTTTGGGAAACAGCAGTTGCTCTGGCCATGTGATGTAATGCTGAAATATTATTGGATGGCCCATGTTTTCGCTTTGTGAAACAGAAAAGATTAATCGGACTGGCCCAATTTTTTTTTTTTCTGAATTTTCCTATGGATGCTATGTGGAAACATCCATAGGAGGCTGTTGTTTTATTCCAGCGCCATTGTGTCAAAAATTTCCCTTTTCACTTTTTCGTGGCCTAAAGTCATTATAATCAGTAATAAATTCCCCACTGAATGCAACAGATTCCTAGTTTATAATGGGTTTTATTGTTTTGGTCTCATCGCGCCGGGACATGGCATCAAAATATGATAAGGGGCGTAACATCTCAGTCTCACGCTTGAGATATTCGGCCAATCACAACGCACTGGATAGCTGGCCAATCAGAGCACGCTTCGCTTCTCAGAACGATGAGCTTTGTAAAAATCAATGCGTTTCAGAAAGGCGGGGCATAGAGGAGCAACAATATGTGGAAAATAATGTGTTTTTTGAACCTTAAACCGCATAAACATTGCACTACACCAAATAATGTACTTTTTAGCAACGTCATACGACCCCTTTAATATCACATTTGCAGTACAGATATTAGGGAAAAGCAGCACTCTTGTGATATTACTAAGTGATATTACTAAACTATACAGTGTATTGTTTAATATTGTCCCTCAGACAATATACAGAATTACCAAATTTTGCCATAAGTTAAATATATTAAGTTTCTACAATATGTAAATATATTGTGGAAACTTAATTTCCTGTAAAGCTGCTTTTTCAACGATTGTATAGTAAAAAGCGCTATGCAAATAAACTTGAATTAAATTTAATTAAACTACATGATGATATAAATATAAATAAATAAGACAAAAACCCACAAAGGGTCATTTTTTCCCTCATATCTTGAATTTCATGGTCATATAACTGCATTATAATAAGCTACATCATACATTTTTTCAGGATTATGAACATTACATAAAAACGTTCTCTTACGGGCTCGAGTGCCTCTTAATCATGTATAGGTAGAGCTGTGCACTAGGGCTAGGCTCATGTTTGTTTGTTCTTCCTGCTGAGCAACAGTGATAAAGCCAACTTAGTGCTGTGAAATGGCAGCTTGGTTTGAGTGTGAAATGCTTATGAGTCACTAGTGAATTCAAAGACAAAACAAGGAAGGTGCTTGAGCATACCATTTTTGGCTTTTCTTCCTTCAGGGCAAACAGACGTTTCCACCAGCCAAGCACACGGCGCTGAGTCTTCACAAGGTTCCCACAGATCTCATGGAAACGCTGCTGCTGTTCTGTGGTCCTGCGCAGGAACAAAACAGTGCTCAGAAAACATACACAAACAAACAATGTCTTTATGGGTAACACAAACACATCATAAATGTTCACTCATAAACGAAGAGGGAATCTGTTTCCATTTCTGCTTAGCCATTGCATTTTATTTCTGGGCATAAAACATGACCATATTGAAAGCTTAAAGCTTAGAGCCACGGGAAGCTGCCAGATACTAAAATAAATGCCAGCGGTCTGATCTCGACTCGCTCTGCAGAATGTGATGTGCATAGCAAGACCTCTCACTGCAGAGAGGAGATCCGCTGAGTCAAAGCAACACTGTGTCTGACACTGGACACTCAGCAGCAACTGCAACCTGTCACTCAAAGACACCAGAGACCCCGGCTCTTGAACTAGAGCAAGGGAAGTTACCAGAGGAGACAGACTAAAACCAGAAGAGGCAAGAACATACATGCTGTGCCCATACCCATGTGTGTTCCCAGACGATCTTAAGTGTAGCAGTTTATTAGATCACGAGACCAACATTTGAGTTCTGAAGGGAAACGTTTTATTTGATTAACCTCGCTAGTAGATGAAGCGATTGTTAGTTTAGTGCCTGTGGCTGAAAGCAGGACTGTCACTCACCATTTGTTAGAACCAAAAACACGGGGGGCAAGAGTGGGCACCAGATAATCAGCCAGGCACAGGGTCATGACAGTGCAGGACAGACCAGTAAGCACAGAGGGGTCCAAGAAGTAGATTAGCCTGCCAATGAAAAAATAGGTCATAAACTCTCGCATTCATTTCATTACATTTGATGACTGTATGCAAATGAAAACGATTACAATAAAAAACACAGTGACACACGATTAGCTCATAGCACAGGATGTTTCTGAAAGTAAAAGTAGGAAGAGTAAAAAGGAACTTCTTTAAAAGACATCACTATTAAGAACATTTATTTGAATCTTTATTTAATCTGAAGCATTTTATGGTACTTTCACACTTGATACCAACTACAAAATGTTAAAAATAAAAATAAAATGTTATGGTTACGACTTCATCTTTCCGGAAAAAGAAAAATGCAGCGATCGATATATAGTTATTTTCAAAGCCTCAATGTACTGTCATTATAAAAAGAACTGCGTTATTGTTTATTTAATTCTAACAAATAAGTTATGGTTAAAAATGAATCAATTTCCAAACAGGAGACTTGGTGTTGTTTCCCAACAAAAATAAATATATCAGCATCGGCTAGCAGCCAAAATTAGTTGAAAAATGTTGGTATATTGGCAAAAATCCAATATCACGCATCCCTACTGGCAACACTTTTCTAAATTCAAAAGTAGTATTCTATTCTTCCATAATGTAAATTACTGTATATAACCAATAATTCCACTGGCATTCATGACATCATTCTGAATATCAGATAGATCAGATTACAACATCCCAATAGACTTTTATAAAGGGCATCTATGTTTACAATGTGTGACAACCTACATAATTAGAGGCTCAAGAAAGCAAGTGCTATTGGTAAAAACCATTAAATTCCTTCTAGGACTTCAGCTTTCAGTGTGTAACCTTATCTGATTAACTGACGTGCAAGATTAGGCCTTCTTTAGTCAAGCAGTAGCTCTAATGCATGTTATGAACCGCAGACTCACATGAACAGGATTGTGGTGGCACCCACTGATACTGCTGGGTACCACGGCTTCTCCCAGCGCAGGACCTGATCTCCAGCCAGGATCACCTCTCCCCATGCTTGCAGCTGTTCTTCCAACTGACTCGTCTCTTGAGCCTAGAGAAGGGCTTTTAGTCAGTAACGGTGTCAAAACAATGAGCTCTCTTACGACAGATGACATGGCATTATCGGAAATTGTTGTACAACGGGAGTGTCATGAATTCATGGGATGGGCCCATTCCGCTGGAATGTCAAGAATGTTTCATAGACACCAACATTAATTATTAGCTTATTAGGGATATATTTCAGTTGTTAACATATACGAAGTAAAAGAGGAGGACAAAAACCGCTTTAAAGACAGCGACTGTGAAATCCAGTCTTCAAACCAGCAGGCCTTATTTAAAGGGACTGCATAGTTACTTCCTTTATCACGTAAATGCATATGTAACGTTAGTTAAGATTTTACAGTGCATTATAAAAGGCTAAAGCATAAACGTCAACCACAGCTCTTGGTGGTTTTTCAACGTAACGTTTAACGTTATCTAAAATAAAAAATGCAGATTAGGATGTAAATACTTTCGTCAAGCTTATCTCCAGCAACGCTCATACACATATTAAGTTACAAATATTTATCAAAAGAAAATATTTGTTAAAAACGTAGTATATAACAAACAAATCCATTATCCATAAAACGATTCGGTAAGACGCTAACGTTAGAGTAATCCGTTTAGTTAGCACTGAATTAGCTTGCTAACATCTTATCGCGCAGTTCATATCCGTGACGTTTACGTTAAGTTATCTTAAACTCGGTGCATTTGCAAGACCAACATTTACTAAATTAAATATTTTGATTAATCTAAACTTCTGCAGGTTAAGATTTATGGTGTCCTGGCATGCCTTTGTTTAATCTGTTTAAGGTTGTGACAGCAGTACAAATCCGCGTAATTTAGCATATTGCTAAAGAAGACTAACATTATCTTAAGACATGCATTTCGACAGCAGGCGAATTGCCTGTGAGAGTGAACATTAACAGACCACTTACCAACAGATTTGCACTTTTATTATCGCTCTCAGCCATGGTTTATGTTGGTGTATTTCAGAAATGCTGCTGCTCGGAAAGCACGATTATATGAACGCGCCTCCCCTGTACGTTACTGCGGCAGTCTGTGTCTGTCAACCGACCGTTATTTTCAGGATGTTTTTATCTGAAACTCGGGACACAAGGCTCATGGGAAATGTAGTTCACTAGTAAAATACAAGCGGAAACCATTCAAAAATATGGTACAGGGCCTAAAACGAGATATTTTCCCCACAAATGAGCAGTGAAAGGTGCGTAAACTCGAAAGGGTGAAATGCTTAACATGATTGAAAATGTACAAAACTGGCTGCTGTTGCCTCAGAAATGATCTAGCTGTAATATGGCTTTGACTTCAATTTAATATACTTTCAAAATGTTTCATTTTAAAACAAACGAGGTGGTCAAATCCAAGTTCTCATTTTCTGCTACAGTCACAAGTAAACAAAACCTACATTTGCTAAAAATTGGATAATGTGCCATGCTCAAGAACAAATAGTCTTTCAACATCAGGATATGAAACGCAACCACCGTAATTATGAAAGAGGGCCACAGCACTGCTTTTAACACTGGGTACTGAAGCCTAGTTCCTGAACAAGGTTAAATCGTGAATTGCTGTGGTAAGTCTAAAGTAAAAATGAATTAAGTACAAAAATCAGACCAACATAGTTGAACAATAACAGCAAAATGCTTTAATGAACACCCAAGAGGTTTAATTATAGTTTTATTTGACCAACAAAGTGGAGTAAAACCATTAAGAGACAACAATTATAACCATCACCACCACATCACTATTCTGTTACTTATTTCCCCCACTAAAACTGTAAAACTAGGTCAAGATCAGTAAAACGCAAGCTTTAATGAGGACACGTATCCGCGATGATACACATCCAGAGGAAAGTAAAAAAAAAAAGGAGCAACCTAGACTAAATCCATAGCAAAGAAGGAAAGGGAGAAACAATCTACAATACACAAACAAGATCAGATACATACCAAGAAAAAAATGATTTAGAAACTGATTTGCACATCTCACCATATTGAGCCTGGGTCATACTCAAGGAACAAATCAAAGAGACCTCAGACTGAGCACTTGCCAACTCCAAGCACATCATTCATTGTGCCAAACATTCAGAAACACGTGACTGTGAATGTTCCCAAAGCCACTTTCCGACTTGCCTTTTAATTGTGAAATCTGTGCAGTACATTGGTGAAGGTGTAAAAAGGTCTTTTTGCAGGGTTTCCTATATATATTTGAGGGGAAAATGTCTTTTTTGTGGTTAAGAATGAACTCTAAAGGTCTGCCAAAGGCCTTCTGGCTTCCAGCGGAGTCCTTTGAACCTTCTGGTCACACAGCCCTCCACACCTGCTCCAGCAGGAGACAGCTCAGCCGCAAGTCGTGCCCGACCCAGAGCCGTCCATAAACAGAGGATCCCTCAAACCGGATCACCCTTTCCCTCCACTTTCGCACAAATGTAGCCTAGAAACTCGCTAATTACAGCAGACTTTTGCTCTAAGTGGATAAACTGTCTCCTGCAAATTTTCCCTGTGGTAAATCCTATATGTTTTGACAGTTGACAGACATTTATTTTGTTGTTGTTGATACAGGGGTTGGTTGGGGGGGTAGTTCAAGCCGCTTGTGCCTTGCCCCCCACCCCGCCTCCCCATCTTGATGAGCTCCCCACACATCTCGGGGAGACAGATACAGACCCATTTCGTTGTGTTAGCTGGATCGCCGGGTGTAGCTGTGCTACGGGGATCCGGTGTGGGCCCGAGGGAGGGTCTCTACACCCTCCCCCTCTTTCCTGCATGGTGCTCTGTGGCTCCATTGCCCCAGACCCAGTGGATTTTGGTGTATTTCTACCCTCGCTGGACCAAAGTGATCAACAAGGATCCCATTCACACCCATGCTGTCCATCCCTCGTACAACTGTGCCAGGTTGTCCAAGTTTGTCGCCTCTTTGATGACATAATCCACCTGAAAGAGAGCAAAACACATGGCATTAACAAACGCACACAGCAGCAGTAAAGTTGTATAGATAAAGGAGGAAAGCTCACCTGCTCAGTGACACTCATTCTTCTGTTAGAGTCCACATCTCTCCCTTCCAGTTTGGCCTTCACCCTCTTCCACACACTAACAGCGTAGGAATTCCTCTCTTGCACAGCTGGAAGAAAAACTGCTGATCAGTGATCTTAGCAAAGCTTCACATTGATAAAGCATTGCATAAGAGGACGTCAATGAAAGGCACTATTTTCCTATAAAAGATACCATTATCCAAACAATCCATTGTTAGTACAAACTGTAATTTAAACAAGTTTAAACTGCCTGAAAATCAGTGAAGTGCTTTTCATATTCAAGTTAAAATTGATCTATCCGTTAAAATAACAGCACATTGGCCCTTGTAGGTCAAACATGCAGATCCAAAGATTATAAACCACTGTTCAAATGTTTGGGGTCTTTAAAAGAAATCAATACTTTTATTCAGCAAGGAAAAATGTAATTGATCAAGCGACAGTAAATATATTTATAATATTGTGAAATGTTTCTGTTCCAAATAAAATCTGATCTTCTGAAAATAAAGCATAATGGTTTTCAACATTGATAAACGTTTTAGCATATTAAAATAATAAGGATGTTTTGACACTATACACTATAACTGTTTTTATTGCATTTTTGTTTAAATAAATTCAGCCTTGTTGAGCGAGAGACATACAAATCCAATCCTAAACTTATGAATGGTAGTGAATTTATCAATTGTTTATTATTATTAAAATGTTAAAACATGTTCAAACTGAATGCATGATCAGAGTTAACGTATACTCATGTGTTAAAATAACCACATAGTGGTCAAACTCACATACAGGTATGTAAAATTTCAATATTTTAAATGGACCGATCTATGAGATGACATTTGCATCACAACTTACCTTTCCCAGTTTTGGGATCCCGCACGGCTCTTTTGGGGCTTGGGGCCAATCCTTTACTGTTGATCATCAGAGTGCTGGGGGGAGTGTCCACCGGGGTCCCAAAGTTTCGAGGAAGAGCTTTGCGGGCATTCTGAGACATGCTGTCAGGCTGGGTCTTCACTCCACTGCAGCGCACTGCTATTGAAACAGACAGAGAGAGAAATAAAACTCAAATCACCCACAGAAAAAACACCATGAAAGAACCAAAGCTACATCTTAAACTTACCGGCAGCAAAACTGGTCTGGACTGTGGAAGTGGGACTTACACAGTCCCTTCCTCTCTCAGTGACAAGAGGAGAGGCGAAGCTCACCAAGCCATTGTAGATGCTAAGAAAACAAATAAATAAAATGTAATCAAAAAACCCTTGAAGGATTACAAGTCATGTTCTGGATCCAGCACAAGTGCTCACCTCTGGCTCTGAACCTTTAGCTCCTTCAGGGTGGCGGGGATCTCCTGCAGCAGCTCAACCTGCTCTTGGCTGCGTGGTTGACCGGTAGCTTGCACTACCGTGAAAAGCACTATCTGCACATTATCCTGCCAAGCTTTGTATTCTGACAGGAACTGACGCACACTACCTTCATAAGTCACTTCCTCTCCCTCCGCAAGGGCATTTTCCTCATCCTGCAAATATTTAAAAAGCAGCCAACATTAGAGCGAACACAAAAGAGATATTCTATAACATTTACAACCACTTTTTGTCAGCGGTTAAAGGTGGCTAATAAATTAAACCCGTCAACCATTCTGCATCGGAGGCTTATATACCTTTGCCATGGCACGCAGGAGGTGCTTAACATCAGCAAGTTGGCGGTTGTGATTGGACAGGGTGCCTTTAATGGAGTCTACCAGCAGCTGCAGGGTTTCGGTCACTCTCTCCAGCTGCTGCTCTCTTTCCTCCTGCATGGCTCTCTGACTGGACATCTCCTGGGTGAGGTGAGTCTGTGCGTACACAAGCCACTCAGGCCCACCGATGGACAGATCCATGGCAGGACTCTGCAAAGACAATCCAATGCTTTTCAATTAAAAATAGACACCAACGGATTGTGGTGAAATTTTGTATTTTTATTCATAAGTAGCTAAAGTGATTTTCAGGAATACACCGATATATTTTGACTAAATAAAAGGCCAGAAACTAAAATAAATCGTTTTAAATCCTACAAGTGAATTCAGGCATACTATCATACATGTAGAGTATAAAAATGGATACTTGGAGATTTGCAGGATTTAAGTTTTAAATTGTTTGTAAATATATCCTCTAAAATAGAAGTTAACCTTTACTGATTCATTAAATATTATCAACATTGAAATATCCAATACTGATCGCCATGCAATAGTTAAAAAAGTTAGGAGAAAAGTTAAGTTAAGAAACTGATCAAATGAGAGTAAATATATGATGTTACATGCTGTTCTTCAAAAAAAAGGAAATATTGAAAACCTGCAAAAAAGATTCCCCATTTTCCACACTAACCAGAAGAAATGTTTCTTGAGCACCAAATCAATATATTAGAATGATTTCTGAAGAATCATGTGGCACATAGGACTGGAGTAATGATGCTGAAAATTCAGCTGTCATAACAGAAATTATGTTTTAAAATAATATTCAACTAGAAGTTATTCCAAATTGCCATTTTTACAATATTACTGTATTTTTAGTCAAACTAGGTGAGCATGAGACTTCTTTCAAAAACAATATCAAAAAATAAAAACCTTACTGACTCAAACTTTTGAAAGGTAGTGTAGATTTAAAAATCCAGCCAGACTCACCAGTCCATGCAGCAGCTGAAGTTCCAGAGAGGAAACCGAGGTGCTAAACTGGGCAGCGTAGGAGCAGGTGCCCTGGCATCGTTTCACAAGTTCAAAAAGTGTCGCATCCATGTTCAAGGCTTCTGAAGTGCGAGTACGCAGACCTTCGAAGTTGAGAATGGTGCTGCAGAGAAAAGTAACCTGGTTGGCACGCTGACTCTCCTTCATCACCAAGGCACGGCGTTCTGCTATAGTGGCCTCAAAGTCCTGCAGCACTGGGGCGAGTGCAGGGTTTGCACCACCGGCCCACTTCAGCCTCTGCTCTATGCTGCCCTCTAGACTTGCCAACTTCTCCTGCAACACAAAACCCAACACTGTCTAGATTAAAAGGTTTCTATTGCACTTTGACGTTTTCCAAAACATGCAACGGCTTTAACCTGGACACTGCCAACAGAAGCTTCGTCCTGACTGAGCTTGTAGAGCTTCTTCTTCATGTTGCTCAGGATGATGGAGCGAGGTGGGGGACTGACGGTCATGGGCTGCGTCATCGCATCGAGGATGTCCTCATGCTGCCACTGATGAGAGAGCAGAAGGTGAAGGTCACATTTACTGTTGCTTGGTAAAATTTCATGGGTGAATTTCAGTCAAACCCTGGTCATGCTCAGATAAAAATTTGCCACGTTGACTAACAAAAAGCTGCTTGGTTTTAAAGTGACTGTAGTTTGTTACTTCCCTATGCTAAATGCATACTGGACCTGTTTTTTTGCACGCAGTTTCTTCACTAGTGTGACCGCACCTTCACAGCCGACGATATGACATGTTTTCTTTGTAAACTGAGACACGGTTCTTACCTGGAACATGGCGATGTGAAGCTGAGTCCTCTGCAGGCTGACCTTACAGGCTTCAATGCTGACTTCTAGACGTCGTACCAGGTCCAGTTTTTTCCAGGCTGTGTCATAGGAGCTGGCCAGCACTGTAGCCCTGTTGAGCAGCAGCTGGGATATCCGTCCTGCCTGCACCCCTTGCTCAACTGCTTTCTTGCACAGGTCATCCAGAGAAACCTTCCCCTCAGCGCCGAAGTCCTTGGCCTCCACCTGGGCGATGAGATCCATGCCGAGGGCACTGAGAGCGCTGCAGATGGCCAGACCCAGAGTCTGAGTGGGGAGCCCCATTAGCATCTGCCTCACAAAATCAGCTGTGAAGGCTTTGATGGGCCGCATCATCTGGTCCTCGCTTACTACAGTGGAGCCTCGGTACATGGGTTTCACTATGGGTACTGGGCCATTTGAGGGTGGAGGCTCATCAGTGGGTGTAGAACATGTTCCTGTTAGAAAAAAATGAGAAGGGTGTCTAATAAAAAAAAGCCTGCTTCTGCACAATGACAATGTGTGCTACTTTTTATTGCTTACTTTATTAATGTGTCTTTCCAAATATTGAGAAAATATCCATAATATATTGAGAAGTGATCTATTAGATGTTTACCAGATAGTGTCTGTGCAAATGATCCGCACAGACGGAAGAAGTCTCGGATGGTCTGGAGTCTCTTCAGGAAGAAAATCTCCTCCAAGACCTGCCTGGTCTGCACATTATCAAAGAAATGGACCTGTGTAGCTCTTGACTCCCGGATCACATCCACCTTCCTCCAGGCAGCAGGCACATCCATAGAGTTCAGCTGAGGGAGAGCAGGATTCATTTAGACACCACTCTAATCTATTAAACACATCTTCGGCATATGATCAGCTAGAGACAAAAACAGAAGAAAAACCTGACCACCCCCTAGTCATGTGCTCTTTTTTATTTCTCTTTTTCCACTTCAGTTATTTGAGGTCACAATTCACTGCTTTCATTGAACACCATTCAATATGAATACACAATCATAATGGGATCAAAAAACATGTTTAATTCTATTAAATAAGACAAAAACACAAAATAATATTAACTCAAATATATTACTATCATAACTAGCGATGCAGCAAAAGGATAATTTTTGACCAAAACCGAACTAAATGAAACACTTGGCCTAATACCGAACACAGTTTTTCACTCATGTATTTAGCACATTTTTTTACTTACACCATATTGCATTTAATTAAATTTTAATTAAATAAGTGTAACTTGATTACAAAACAATTAATTGTTTTTACATTCCAGCAGACATTTTACCAACAAAGCACAATTTAACCTAAAATTAGTAAGTTAGTAAAATATTTTTTGAAATCTCTTCTTGAATCAGGCATGTATTTTTTTCTGTACCAATAAATGCTGCCTTGCTGAGCAGAAAATAATAATTTTAAAACATTAGAAAATATTACAGATCCCAATTTGAACACTGTGTGAATGTAATGATAGAGCTGGTTTTAAATCATTATTGTCTTTTATTTTACAGAACAATAGTAAAATAACAATACTATCATTTATGAATGTTGGAGTTCTTGCTTTTTCTCAGCTCTCGTTTTGGCAGAAACCCGCAGGAAGACCTCAGTGCTGACAAAAGCAGATTTATAAATGATTCTCATTGAAATTTGGGAAGATGTTTGTTAGAGATTGACTGGCCAGTGATTGGAATCAAGGCACCGAACCCCAAACTGCTCCCTGGGCACCGCAGCATAAATGGCTGCCCACTGCTACGGGTGTGTGTTCACGGTATGTGTGTTCACTGCTGTGTGTATGCAATTTGGCTGGGTTAACTGCAGAGCACAAATTCCGAGTATGGGTCATCATACTTGGCCATATGTCACGCCACTTTAACTTTCACATGAATTACAAACTACAATATTTTACTAATCAGTATTCTTACCTTGTCAATCAGAAGTCCAAAAGCAGTCTCCAGCTGTGCAAACATGCCATCAAAAGCAACCAACAACATCTGACCGGCACTCATCTTTGGGGTTTCCTGCACAGAGCTGACCATGCTGCGTGGCTGGATCAATTCTGAGTACTGGGCTCGCAGAACCCTGACACAAAACAAAGACAATGTTCAGTCCATCCAAAAAAAATAACATTACATACTGCTTAGTAAATGTTTCTATTGTCCAGGTTACCTGGTGATATCCAGATAGTGGTCATCTGGATCCTCCTCCAGGCCCATAGCGGTGTTACGAAGGTGAGCCTGCAGAACTTCCCCCAGTCCCTGCAGTGAAACCCCATCTGCACACTGATCGATAAGTGTGTCCAGCTCCACCAGCATGGCCTCTAATGTATTTTCTCCCTTCAGCATGCAGCGCAGAGCCTCTGGGAAGATGATCTGACGGAAGTTTGTGTTGAGCTCCTTCAAATATTAATACAAATGTTTGAGAGGGGGAAACCATCACTGAAACCACGGAATACCATTAAACAATGAGAACATTACCTGAAGGCAGGTGTAGACGCCATTGGCCAGGTAGACAACTTGCGAAGTCTCTGCAAGGCTGAGGACATCCAAGTCATGTGACAGAAGCTGGCACTGCTGCAACAGTTGCACAAGGCACGTGATGTTTCCACTCATACTGCAGAGCTCTTCCAGGAACCAGGCACCATCACGGGACGTCAGCTCCACCAGCTGCTCTCCAGCACTGGCTGCAGCTCCCTCCATCACCAGGTTACGCCTGCAAAGCATAGAAACACTGAATTCTTTAATCCTTTAAGATCACTGGGAGAAAGTTTAGGCATGGAGGACCAGAAAATTATTTCGGCAACGAATGAGGTTCACAATTCTTGTAGATTTTTTAAACCACAGATTCAGACCTGGTGAGGGCACAGAGGGCAGAGACGATGATGCCAGCCAGGCTGAAGGACCCAAGCTCGGTGTCCTCGTGCAGAAAGACTTTGATGCAGCGCTCAATCTCCTGCAGCTGCTCCTCACAAACGGGCACACCAGCGCCCTCTGCCTTCAGACGATCGACCTGCCGCAGCAGCCGAGTGTTGGTTTCTGCTGCATGGTGCTGCAACGCCATCTCGATGCTAGACAGGAACTGACATGTGGGAGGAGGAGGCTGGGGTGTAAACTGAATTTCATACCTAAAAAGAGAATTTTTATGATATCGAATTAGAGGACATGGAAAAGTCAATTAAAAAAATTATTACAATTAATAAAAATGCATGATTGATTTGTCCAGGTTTTTCAGGACATGAGAACCTTGATATGTAAACATTCAAAAGTTTGGGTAGGGCTGGGCGATATGGCCAAAAATTCATATCTCGGTATTTTTTGGGCGAATTGCAATATACGGTATATATAGTTGGTATTTTCGTTTTTGTATTTGAAAAAAAAAATGTATATGTGTATATATATATATATATATATATAAATATATATATATATACATTGTCCAACGAAACAATACATTTTAAAGGCTATGAAAACAAAGTGAATGTTACCATGTAAGCCTATATAGTATGTGCAAAAAAAGGGTTAAAATCACATTTCATTCTAACTTTGCAATCTAAAACAAAAATAATGCTTTTAAAGCAGAAGTTAAAATCAATAAACTAAAAATGAAAATAAGAACAAGCCTTGTGTTAGGCTATTTTGATTACCCCATTACAGTCACTTTACAGTTAGTGCCATCATAAACATGCATTTACTTGTAGGTTTAAAATTCTACACGTCACATTTATTGTTCAACAACAAATATTTCCTTATTACCTCATACCGTATCGCTTATAAAGAATATATTGACATACCGCCCTGTCCTAAGTTTGGGTTCAGTTTTTTATATATATATATTTTTATACTGCAAGGACACATTACGTCACAGAACAAAATTACATTTTAAAATCAAAAAAAAGTTTTTAAATAATATATTTCACAATATTACTGTTTCTCGGTTCTTTTGATTAAATAAATGCAGCCTTGATGAGCATGAGACTTCTTTTAAAAATCATACCGACACCATACTGCAGCAGAAGAAAACCTTGTAGCCTGGTGTGATGCACATAAATAGCAGATTAATAGAAGTAAGACTCTGGTTCAGTAGGGGATTATGGCCCTGTGGCCATTTATGGCTATGAGATAGAGCAGGTGAGCTCATTTAAATATCTTGAAGTTCACATTGATAGTGATTTGGGCTGGCGCACACAGGTGACAAGTGTCTGTACCAGAGTTCACCAGCGCCTTCATTTCTTGTGCAGATTTAAGACTATTTGGCGTTTGTACAGAGCAGCGATTGAATCGATATTTAGGCATGGGATGACTAGCTGGTTTGGTAATTTAACAGTTAAATCTAAAGTACAGATCTCCAGCTTAGTTAGGACAGCGGGTAAAATGATGGGTCCCCTTAATCCCGCTCTCCTTAATCCACAGGAGTTGTTTGAGCAGGCTATATGCAGCCAAGATAGAAATATTTGAACTGCCAAAACACATGTGCTTTACCCTGAGTATAGGTTGATGAATTCAGGGAGGAGGTATAGGGTAGAGGGCTGCATCGGGTTTGGGCTCCCGCGGGACCCAACGGAAATCTCGCGGGAGCGGGCTGTTTTACCTTTGCTGCAGGCGGGAGTGGGCGATCAGAAAATTTTGCGGGAGAACCGATTAGAAATGAGTCAATGCACGAAGTTGAGACAAAAATTAAAGCGGCTGTTTACTTGACAAAAGCAAAGCAAGGCAAGGCAAGTCAGACATCTGGAAACAATTCTCAACTGTCACTGAAAAAAATGGGAGAGTTAAATAAAGTAAGTTGTGATAAATGTGCAAAAGTGTTAGTTTACAACGAAACAAATCTGGCACCTCTGCCTCGAGGCAACATACCTATTTTCTAAGTTCTATGTGTTTATTTATTGAATAAGTTAAAGTCATTTAATATTGTGCTTTGGCTTATTTACTTCATTTGGTGTGTGTGTATCATGCAGTACGTTTAAAAACTGAGGTGCCGATGTTTATTGCTTTGTTTTTACTGTTAATGTTTTATAACGCTAATAAAAAATTACCTTTCGGTCACGTGAGGTACTTTGGTTTAGCATTACTTAATCTTATTTAAACGCAATCATGTTTAAAGCCTGCTATTCTGGATGTTAACTTGAATCAATATTTAGTCTGATCTTATTTGTGCACATTTTTCACAAGCTCTGAGAGAAAGTCCGTGGGAGCGGGCGGGAGTGGACAAACATTGCGGGCACGGGCGGGAGTGGAACACGCAGGTTGCAGGAGGAGGCGGTCCTGGTCAGAAATTCAGCAGGAGCGGGTTTAAGAAAACAGTCCACGCAGGGCTCTAGTTTAGGGTTCAATTGTGCAGGTACAATAGGTATAAATATTATTTTATCCCGTTGTCCGTTACATTTTTAAATGAACAAAAGGGAAAGCATTTTTAGGGTTTGGGGAGGGATTAGGTGGGAGTGTTTTTTACATAAGCTCACCTGGTTAAATTGTATTTGGAGTATTTTCTATATATGTTTAAAAAGTCCTTTATGTTTATGTTGTTATGTTGTGCAGCACGCCCTTTGTCCAAGCCAAATTTCTCCCACAGGAGACAAATAAAGTTAACCTAACCGAACCTAATACTTTTGACCGGTAGAGTAATTAAAAAATGTGATTGTTTTTTAATATGTGAAGTTGGACCAGTTACTGAAGAAAAAGCAGCCAAAAAGTGTGAATTGGAGACAATCAGTAGTTGCACTTACTGGTGATAGATGGTCTGGCAGTGATCGACGGTCATGTCACACACCAGCTCCTCCATCCACTGTTTCCACGTGTGAACTCTGTGTCTGAGCAGCACCGCACGCGGGTACAGCAAGGCCACGGTGGCATAGCTGTGCAGGTGCTCGAGACAGCCACGCAGCTGAGAGCGCCGCTGCTGTAACAGAGCACTCACCTCCGCCTCCAGTGCCTCACACTGGCTAATTAGATGTGCCTGGCCTGCATTCTGCAAGAAAGATGTTGCTGGCACGTAGCTAGGTGGACCTGCAGTTAACACGGACCAAGGGAAAAAAATGGGAAGTTTACAAGTGGTCCTTTTGCTTCTCATTAAACTTCAGTTAATATTCTGTAATAGAAACCCAAAATGATCTGCACCTAAATCAATAGGGCTACTGATCTCCTGGAGGAGACTGGCAAGCTGGGTCGCCTCTAGACTGGCAAAGGCAGCTTGATACTGAGAGATGCACTGATCCAGATCTGACAACTTCCCCTGAATGGCATCCTGTACAGTTCTCTGCCTGGACTGCAGCTGAGTGTGCTCTGAGTATCTGGAAAGGGATGGGAGAAAGAATGACAGTGAGAACTTAAAATTTGTCCCATCATATCTACACTATTAAACGATCAAACAATAATTGTGACAAGCTGAATGTGATTCTTTAAAAAAAACTCCTTGATGGTCTTATCTGCTGACCTGTGCTCCAGGGAGTGGATGGGATGATCTGCTCTGGTGTCGGCTCCCTCCAGGAACTCCATCTCCTCCAGCAGCTTGCCCTGCACTTTCTCCACTTGTGTGAGCTGCTCCTGCAGGTTTAGGTACTCATCCACCACCTCCTCCACCTGCGGCAGCACTCCAATCATCTCATCACGGTTCTTGAACCAGTTCACCTAAAATAAAAAAATTGAAATAAGAAAATTGATTAGCAAACCAAGTCGGGTCAAATTGATTTGTATAGCGCTTTTCAGAACACATCTTGATTCACAGCAGCTTTACAAAAACAATGTTGCTGTGTGCAGTATATTAACATCATGCCTTACAATGGCATTTAGCATATTAGAGCTGGGTGATAATACGGTTTTCATTTTGTGACAAATACAAGTACCAAAGCAGTTGCTATATAAATCACTCCACGCGAGTATACTGCATGTGTGCAGATAAAGTTGGGCACACTTGTAAACCCCCCTTTTTATAAAGAGCTGGGTGATAATGGTTACATTTTGTACCGAAATAAATCAGACAGTTGAGATTTGCTTCATTGTTCAAATCACTCAACTTGTGTACTGTATGCAGGCAGACAAAGCGGGATATAATACACATTCAACTTTTTTCTATTTTGTGATGATATAAACCAGTTTGAGTGTCATTCTTTGAAGTTGTATCGAAGCTTAAGAATTAATCATTAGTTTGGTTCCCCTAAAAATGTGATCTAGCAACATGGCTCAATCAGGGGCAACAGTTTGAGGATGGAATACCTGCTTACTCAACCAATGACATGCAGCAGGAAGGTTGAATACATATTCATATGAAATCAACATCCCTCACATTTAAGAGGCCAATGTACATTTTTGTACCATTTGCACTTAAAATTCTCACCTTAATCTCAGCCACACGGGAGGAGAAGAGGCTACGTGTGATGTCTCGCTCCATCTCTCTCTTGCTCTGCTTGTTCTCTGCTTGCTGACCACCACCTCCATACACAGCCCCTGCAAAGCCCACCTCGCCACCTGCTGTCCAGTCCACCAGAGGGTCATAGACAAACGCCTCCAAAAGAGTCAATAGAGTCTCTCTACCACGTCGCATTATCTGGATGACCTGAAAGGAAAGGACACAGTTCAAATTTGTATGCATGTTCTAAATGAAACATTACATTTATAATTTCCATTCAGGAGTCATCACATTCTCACCTGTTCACAGGACAGTCTAAAGATGCCCTCAACCCCTGTGACCCCCAAAGCGGTCTCAATGTTGTGTGTCATACGGAAAGGAACCTTCTCTGGTACTCTCAAGCTTTTTCCTGTTAGCATAATGAGGTATTTAAATGTCTATGCCAATGAAGTATGTTGCGAGTCATTCTCAAGTGGACAAGCACTCACCCTTCTCAAAACAGACATTGTAGTCAATGTGTACCACCTCGCCTGTCGTCATATCAATCAGCACATTGTCAAGATGACGATCTCCCAATCCAATGATGTATCCCACCATTGACATTACAGCAGTGGACCTGGCATAAGACTAAATGAGATGCATAAGATTGGTTCATTTATTCTAACACTGTGCCAAACATAGGTAGGACATGCAAATAGTGGTTCCACTGACCTGAGTCACGCTCCACCACTCACTGGGGGTGGTACAGGAGCACCAGAGCTCCTTTGCCAAGAGGTTAGGGGGTGTAGCCTCCATCAGCTCTCGGAGAACATCTCTCATGACACTCAACGGCCAGTCACGGCGTGACACATCCAAACTGAGCCCGACAGCCTTTAAGGCAGGACTGATTTTACTGTAATAGAGCTCACTGGGCCGTGGAACCATGGGAAGATTCTGAGGTTGCTGGAATGAGTCCTGTGCCTAAATTCAAAAAAGGTACAAGATTTGGTTGATTTTTTTTAAATCTTCGGAAGTGAAGCCAGTCAATAGGGCTGCACCATTTACATCAACCTGAAAATGACAACTGGAAAGTTTTTTTTATATTTTACTTTTATAAATTATTTTAATTTTTATGTAATAAATGGTCTGCGTTTACTACAAAATCCCTGTAAAACAATGTTATGTAAAATAATAATTTTTCAGCAGCGTTCTATGCTAATTTTCACTCTCACCTTCTGGGCTTGGACCACAGCCTCACGCTGCTGCCAGCGTTTGTACAGGCCAAATAGTGGAGTGGCTCCATCAACCCACTGAATGAGGCCTGATCTGGTGCCCAGCGGTGTGACAGAATAATGACGGGCGTGAAACCTTGGACTCTCCTGCTGATTCACTTTAGTGAACATGGTGTTGACGATAGACAAGAACTGCATGATCCTCTCATCCAAATGCAAGTCCTCCAATCCTAAAACACAAAGATAACGTTTTTGTGAGAAAATGGTATGTATTAAATGGGATGATTCACACAAAAAAATTGTCATTTTACTTTCCCTCATGTCATTTCAAACCATCAGCAAATAAAGCGATAAGTGTCTCTTCAGAAGACTTGGACTACATTTCTCAATTTACATGGATTACTTTTTCAATGCCTTTAATAATTTAGGTGGAAATGGACTTTAAAAAGGGGGACAGAAATCTCAAGTAATACGTTTATTTGTGTTTTGAAGAACAACAAAAGACTTATAGTTTGAAACAAACATGGATTTTGGTGATGCTTTTAATCAAGTTTAAAACTCGTACCTTTGAATAGGTAAGGATAATTTCTGCCATCAGAGCCAAGAAAGTAGAGCTTCTTGGGTTTGGTTTTAGTTGGCAGGATGGTGATGGTATTGCCTACACTCTGGATGGTGACTGCATCTGTAGCAGACACCTCCCCTGGCAGTGCCATCTCTGTGTTGGCCATGGTAGTCAGGCGGGGGCTGATCTCATCTAGCCGCAGGAGGTAACTAGCCCGTTTTTGTGCCCTTTGCTGCAAGCTCAGCATGATCTGTAAACAGGACGGGGTAGAATTACAAAAGGTAAAATGCACAGCATGCATCTCAGCATTTTGCTTATACACACAGCTGTCCTGACCTGTTTGAAGGGCACCCAGCTGCTGGCAGGATTGGCAGGATTAAGAGGGCTCCTCAGTCTCTCAAGAGCGTTGTGGATGGCCTCTCCGTAAGTCTCCTGAAACCACGCCTCATGAGGGGTCTCTGCCGGAGCAGCCGTGATGCTGCGTACGTGATCCAGTGCAAAAACCACAGGCTTCATCAGAGCGGAGTGCTTCTCTCTCATAATAGCCACCTTCTCATCCCTAAACCACAAGAGATTGAGAATTTAAATGATTTTCCAAGAGGCATGAGTCACTCACTATTTAAGTTTCTCCTCCTATATTGATTTCCAGGGTCGTGACTTACTTGCGCAGAGTGTTGTTGTTCTGAACTCTTTTCACCTCGTCCTCCAGCTGTTGAATCCTGCGCAGAACGTGCATGTGTTGCTGCTGCAAGACCCCCAGCCAGAGCTCGTCCCAGAGCAGAGTGACCCTCCTCAACTCGCCCACCAACAACTGCACCTGCACACACAAGGATCAACAAAACAACTCTAAACACAATGGCCTTTAACACAACCAGACATTTACAGAAATGTAAAAAGTCCTTTCTGTAATACCTGCAGCACCATGGTGGGGTTGGCAGAAGAAAGCTTGTCTACGATCTTGCTGTAGCAGTCCTGCATCATGGCTTGGTCTTCGCTAGAATACATCACCATCTCTTCCCCGCGGCTGCTCTCTTGAGAAGTCGGCCCGCTGCCCGTATCGCTCTCACCTCCACAAAGAGCCTCTCCCTGCATGTTCCCAAGAAGGGTTGGCAGGGACGACGGCAGTTTATTACCTAGCAGAGATGAAAACAGATTTTTTCTTACCCAAAGTGGCTAAAATGAGAACTGATTGGTTGTTTAATATCTCCATCAAAGACAGAGCATTATCCAACTGTCTTCAATAAAAAAAGCAAGCAGAGAGCAAGACACTGTCCTATAGCTTGTTTTACTGAAAAATGTTCAACTTTGTGTAAATGCCATGACATACCAAGACTTAGGTCAACCAAAGTTAGGCTGTTGAGCAAGAGCCCTGTTATTGCGGTGTGTTCTGTTTTAGTCTCTTTGCTATGTTAAAGTGCAAATTTTGGCCCAGATGCATGATCCCAGACTACCAGAATATTAATATGAAAAACAATGTTTAGAGAAACATTTCGTTCACCATTGGTCTATCAGGTAGGCAGCTACAAAGCACTCAAGCACCCCTAGATTTCAGAAGAGCGTCTGGCATTTTCGTATGACTAAAAATGTTTGTGTCAATGCTTCAGTGGACACATTGCCTAAGGTAGCCAGGATGTCCCCGGAAATACAGTATGTACCTGCCGCCTGAGCCTCTCCACCAAGAGAGATAGATCCAACAATAGCAGGGTAGAGGATAAGGTGGGGTGAATCTTGGGCGACTCTGCACAGCAGGCTGCAGATGCTCTGGCGGATGTAAGCCTCAGGGTGATTTAGTCTGGAGAATAACTGAGGAATGATACCTAGAGAAAAAAACAGAGATATTAATATTACATGCATTGAAATAACTATACATTATGTAAAGAGGAAAGTGTTTATTACTGTATTGATGTTCAAGTTCTTACCTCTCCAGGGTGCAGTGGGGGTGGATGCCAGGCCGTGTTCCAGACCCTCTCTTAATTCCCCAGCATGCTTCACAAGCAAGCGCAGTAGACGGAGGGTTGCCATGACAATGACATCATCGCTGCTCTGATTGCTGCTCTGGTTGTTCAGGAGCAGCTTGGGGTCGTCTTCATCTATGGGCACCTGATGATCAAAACACCAAGAAATTGTATCAATTTTATTTAAAAATTTGTGCAATCACTGCGCAAACATTAGAGGAGGAATCCTGACCTGCCCGGCATTGAGTTTGAGGAAGGTGAAATACGCTTTGCAGGAGACCCGGTACAGGCTGAAGATTCGGTCAACCACTCTCCTCCACACCCCAATCAGCCCATCGGCCACAGTGTCCTCCACCTCAGACAGCCACGGACAGGCAGTCAACAGCTGTCGGCCGATCACATCTACCATGTCGTCCTCCTCATCCTCTTCATTCTGCAAGGCCATGTCTTCATCCTGCAGAAACACAATGACAAATGAATACACAAAACGAGAACTATTGCCATCCCACATTGCAGATGAATTAACATCAGCATTAACCCTGAGGCAGAAACCTACAAGTTTATATAGACAAGGTAAATAAAATATCTTTATGATACTTTTATTTCACAAGTACAGCAAAAATTAATCAAAAGTGTCAGTAAAAAATAACATTCCAAAAGATTTTAATTTCAAAGAAAGTTTCAAATAGAAAATAAAAATGATTTTTTTTAAACTTTAAACAGTTTCCACAAAAATATGAAACAACTGTTTTCAACATTTGAGCACCAAATCAACACACGAATGGTTTCTGAAGGATTATGTGAAAGTGAAGACTTATTGATAATTACTTTACTTGGAAACAAATTTCAAAATATATTACAATAGAAAAGTTGTTTTTAAATTGTTACATTTCACAGTATTATTATTCAAAAAATACAATTTCAGCCTTGGTGAGCACAAAATGTCTCCAAAAACAGCAAAGAAAAAAAGGCACCAACTCTTGAACTACAGTATATTTAAATGAAATGCCTGTTTTATAGTATTATATTTCCATTGTTCCATTGTGTAGTGCACCACAGCATGAAAACCACTGATCCAGACTCATTTACACACTGTAAACTCCATAACCTGAATTCCTGCTGGGCGACACATGGCTTGACCCAAAATGCCGAAAATGGTTTCCTTGTCCTCATCACTGGTGCCTGCTGGGAGCAAGTCTTCGATTTCTTTCTTCTCTCCAAGGAGCAAAGGAACCCCTTCTCCTTGACTATCAACAGACAGAATAAAAACAAAACATTAGTATGAGCATATCCCTTTTTTTGTAAACTAACATTAGTCATTTTTATAGTTATAAATACCTGGCATTGTCCACAACCTTCCTGCCCCATCTGTATGCCCAGCTGGCCAGAGCAGCCCATGATTTGGCCACTTCAGGAGCCTGAGTAGTTGAGAGCTGGTACAGCTGCCCAAGGACAAAGTCTGGCTCCCCAACACCAACACTGACTGTAGACAGAACAAACAAACCTTCATGACCATTAAAAAGAAACTAAGACAATATCAAACACTAATACACATGACAACGTGGAATGCAATGTGATCATCATATTGGTCCTCAACCATTCATGACACAAATAGCATGGTTTAATGCATTGGCATTAAGCTTACCTGTAGTCTCTGTCGTAATATGTGGCATTTCCTGATCTTCCAGTGGCAGCTCCAACAGGCCAGAGATGTTTTTAGAGAGAGCCGAGAGGCTGGAAGAACCAGAGTTCCTCTTCACCACCATTTTGAGTTGTGGAGTCAGATCTTTCCAGTCGGCCAAAAGCCATTTGCACAGAGTAAGCACGGAGCGACAGGTTGCATGCTCACTCTTTCCAGAGTGACAGTACGACAGTGCACAGGAGCTCAGCATTTCCATTGCAGATACGGACTGACCTAAAATGCAGAGAGGTGCTTAGAAAATCACACTGCAAAACACCAAGACCAAGTGAACTGGCCCAAATCAGACTGAAACGGCTCAAAAACACGTACCAGCAGCAAACAGAACTTTAGCCTTCTCGATCTCCAGCTCTGGTCCCCACTTCTCCCCAACAGTGCCCTCTAGTGACAGCTGCCTGAAGCTTTGCACCAGGTCCTGACCTTCAGATTCGCTCACTGATGGCTTGTTGCACAGGCTCAGCAGACGTGTAGCCAGGGCGATATTTCCTTGCTTACGAGCAAATTTCACCGCAGTCAGACAAAGCTCCATCAGGTGAGAGTCCACTGGAGCAGACGATCCTGGATGAATCATTCCTGAGTCGTCAGAGACGCCTCATCACATTTATAAGCCATAATTATGCATACGAGAAGGAGACCGTACCTTTGAGTTTTTGGAAGAGCTGCCGCTGGAAAGTGGTATATCGGAGAGCATGTAGCCATGGCTGAACATCCTGCTGCTTGCAGGTGGTCAAAGCTTCACTGAAGAGCGGAATTAAACAGTCCTATAGGGAGAAAAATAAAGAACAGAGATTTCTTAAAAAGGAAAAGACAAAGTATTTGCATGCTCGAAGGGTTGTTGTGGCGGCTCAAACCTCTGGGTGCTGGTTGCAGAGAGAGTTCTCTAGAGAGTTGGCACAGTGCATCTGCAGGGTGCTGAGGGTGGGCAAGGAGTCAGACAGCGTGAGAGTGGAGAGACGCAGGGGACCCAGAGAGATGCGGCCCGTCTGTTTCAGGTACTTCACCAGGGTGCTGAAGATGAAAACCCAAATGTAGACTCTCCATCAGTACACACAGCTTGTGAAAAATCTATCGTATTCAGACTATTTACTCACTCAGACGATGCGAGAACCTTCTGGTCCTGTTCGTGACTAGTCGCAGAGATGGCTCCAACAGCGCTTCTAAGGAGCTGTACCTCAATTGCCTTCTGGAGCTCTGACGGGTCTGGGCTCAACACAGCAGGAAGAAGCCTCTTCAGGTCTGTCAACACAAACAACCATTAATACATAACACACCAAATGGCTGATCAGTGGAGCTGTTCATAGAAATGGATTCCACATGTTCTCACTAAATGTAAAACATCTTTATAAAAAGCAATTTCTACTATAGAAAATTGAGCTGAACATTACTAGGTTAAAAACCTGCTGCTGCTGATAATTATTGTTTTATTGCCATGTCTTTTCCAGGCCTGGCCCAAAAACTACAACTTATTGGTTTTCCATGACTGTGGATAGTATGGGTTATAATCATACCAATCTTGTCCTTAGTTGTAGAGTTGAGAAGGCCATAATCCTCCCCAGGGAGCAACTCCAGCTGGGCCCGGCACTCTGTCAAATCCCCCTCCTCAAACCTGCTCAGAGCTCTGGATACCAGACAGATTAAAACAATTATTTAAATGACCTCCTCACATTCCTACAGTCAGAGTCAACAGTTCTGCTGCTACACACCTGATGTAGTTAAAGTCTGTCTTGAGGTTGACACTGGAACTGCTGCTGTTCTTTTTGAGGTTCATCATGCTGGCCTGCCACTCCTGCACGGACTCCCAGTCGCTCAGGGCCACATAACACTCACAGGCCTTATTAGCCAAGAAGTTGAGCACTTCTGGAGAACACTCACTGGACTTCAACAACACAGTTTTCCTTCCATCTCCTATTAAAACAGTAATGACAATAAAAATACCCACCAATGCAACTTCAGCTTGTCCATTCTTGCATTTACACAAATTCAATCTGAATGAAACACTATAGAGCTATTCCCAACAAACTGAATCAATATCACCACAAACCATCTTTGCACTGCAGAGGTGGTACACAAGCTGCATCTAAAGTGTTTATTTAGCTCAGATGTGAACAATTAACCTACACTACAATTTCATAAATACTACTCCGAGAGTAGTGTTTTAAAAATGACATTTATGAAACAAACTGACACTCATGATTTATGAAACTTGAACTGCTAATAGACAAGTTCTCTTGTTCAATTTAAGAAACTTTAAAACTTCAAAATTAAGAAACAAAGCAAATCACTACTGTCTTTTTGAATGATTAATTGATTCATTCACTCATACGATTAATTCAAAACCTAATTCATGAAACATCACTGTCTGTTGCTATGAGATGCACAGCAGTTCAATTTGATTCAAAAGAAGATATATGAATTGATATTCATATATGAATCAAACAATGTGTATTCTATTCAGGATTATCCTGCATTTAATTTATTATTTAGTGCAGATTTTGTAAAATACTCACCACTGCTGGTGTGTTTTGGGCTGGAGGTGTTAGAGCCAGTGAGTTTTAACAGGGAGCGATCAAAGCCTTTAATGGAGCAGTCCATCCCTGTGATGGCACACAGCTGCTCTTGGTACTCTAACGCTGCCTTCTCAAACCTTGGAAACAATGCAGCATCAACATTTCATGAGAACAGAGCGACTAGACAAATTTGTACGGTGTAAAGTAGGTTATTTATTTTCAGAACACAAAACACTTACTTTCCCTCAGCCTGCAGTGCCACTGATCCCAGCCAGCCCAGGCTCTTGCCAGTGTTGGCCAGACTCCAGGCTGCCAGGCCTTGTATGGCTTCAGGGCATCGCAGCTCACACAACGCCTCCACTAACATGGTGATTGGCACCTCCATTTCTGGCCCCTACAAGGCAAAGCACAAAGCAAAAACAATGAAATAAGGCTTTTGAATATTAAATTCCAAATAGTGTAGAGCCAGTGCCTTACGATAGGAGCAATGTTGGGAAGATAATGGAGTAATAGTTCAAAGCCATCAACCTATTTCAGTCATTTAAATTTAGCAAAATGTATTGCAAAAAATTAAATGCGTCAATGACAATGAAACATTTAGAATCTAACCTAAGACTGTTTTTTTGCTTAAAGCATATTTTCACAAAATTATTTGTTGGAGCCTCTTTTGACCAACTTTGCTTCAATGCTTACCTGCGCACTGCTGTTCTTGATCTCAGCGAGCAGGTCAAAGCCATGACGGACCGTGACTGCTGGCTGACCTGAGAGAAGGCCCACCCTCATCAGTGCCAAACGAATTCTGGTTAGCCAGTCTTGGCACGTCTGTCTGTTTGTGTAGAAAAATGTTCTGATGCCCTAAATAAAGGAGAAAAGAAGAATTAAAAAAATAAAGCTGACGATGAAAACATGGAATGTCAATGGTAACCCAATTAAAAGCCCTTGGAAGGATCAAGCTAGCACTTCATACTGATAACATGAAGGCTTGTGTATATACAGAGGACAGACCTTTGGTGGTGCAGTGAGAGCGCTAGCACAGCCTTCGTAAGCGTTGTACATGAGTTTCTCCAGGTTTTCCAGGAACTGCAGAAGCAGAGCCAGGCGGAGCTGATTGGTGTGGTGACCCTCATCACTCTCTCCTCCACTCCACTGACTCAACTCCTGCTCAGTGTTCAGACTGTGAGCTGCCAGGCTGCGGATCATTCCTACACCAGCACAGGGATAAAATATTGATTCATAAACACAAGACACAACACCGCTCAAAAGTTTGGGATCAGTAAGTTGTCAAATGAATACTTTTATTTAGCAAGGATGCATTCAATTCATTAAAAGTGACACTGAAGACATTTATAATGTTGAAAATGATTTGTCAAATAAGTTTTTTTTTTTTTTACTTGTGTGTTTTACACAAACATTAAGCAGCACGACGTTTTCAACATCGATAAGAAATGTTGCTTGAGCAGTAAATTAGCATATTAGAATGATTTCTGGAGGATGATGTGACACTGACTGGAGTAATGTCCATTGAAAATTCAGGTTTGCAATCACAGGAATCATGGTATTGTAAACAAATAGCGAACAGTGGCACACCACATATATATGTGCTGTGCACTCATAACCTATAAGTGGTTCCATTTATTCATTTAGCAGACGCTTTTATCCAAAGCAACTTTGGATAACAATTGAGGAATACAATAATCTATATATTATAAAGGAGGCAAACAGATACAGGAAGTGCTTGTAATTCAAATTTATAGGCATTGTTCAGAGCATATTCTGGCCAGACAGTGAGAGGTTAAGGGAAAGAGAGCAAAGTTAAGGAAAGAGAGCGAGTTTTTTTTTTTTTTCAATATGAAGTTAAGTGATGAGGGAAGAGATTTCAGGTGTCGCTTGACAATTGTCGGGGATTCAGCACTCCGGATGGGTGCGGGAAGTTCAATCCACCAGCCAGGAACGGTGAATGAAAACGTTCTGGAGAGTGATTTTGTGCCTCTCTGTGACGAGGCGTCGCACCCTCACAGATCTCAGACTTCTTGAGGGGATGTAGATGCTGTAGGTGCTGGGCCTGTGGCTGTTCTATAAGCAAACATCAGTGTCTTGAACTTGATGCGAGCTGCAACCGGGAGCCAGTGCAGGGAGATAAAGAGAGGTGTTACATGGGCACTTTTAGGTTCACTTAAGACCAGCGGCACGCTGCATTCTGAATCATCTGTAAAGGTTTGATTGTGCATGATGGAAGTCCAGCTAGAAGAGCATTGCAGTAGTCCAGTCTAGAAATGACAAGGGCCTGGACAAGAAGTTGTGCTGTATGCTGTGTAAGGAAGGGCCTGATCTTTCTGATGTCATGCAATGCAAACCAGCAAGATCAAGCAGTTTTTGCAATGTGGTCTTTGAAAGTCTGCTGGTCATCGAAAATTACACCAATATTTCTGACTGAACTTGATGAGGTAATTGTAGAAGAACCTAATTATTTTTAATAATTTTAAATGAGGGTGCTTTTAGAAGATTGTTCATTAAATTAAATGTAATTGCATGGAATGAAGAGACCTAGGTGCATTTCCCAAAAGCAACTAGGATCGTAAGTTCCATCGTTACCATTAGAGTTTAACGAAGCTTGCAACCATCGTTGGCTAAAAATGCTTTTGGGAAACGCACCCGAGCAATCTTCTAAATGTTTTCACAAGTATCTAGAGTGTCAAATAAAAGTCATACAAATTTAGAATGACATGAAGGTGAGTGAATAGTGTCAAAACTTCAATTAGGCAAACTATTCCTTTAATAAATCTTGAGATATTTTAGATCAGTCAAAGTCACTAACCCTCTATTGTCTGGAAAGTATCTTGGGCTCGTCCCAGAGGGGTACGGAGTTTAGAGAGAACGGTGAACTGAGCAGCCTCCCAAACTGCCCACTGCCACAGCACTGCCTCAGTCTTCAGCAGGGCACGGGGCACCATGGCAGAGTCTTTCTTCTCCAGCCGCTGACAGCTGTGGTACAGCCGCTCCAACCAGGGCTCCTTACTGCGCATGAAACAATAAATATCTAATAAATAACTCCAAAGATACAACCCCTACAAATTGCTTTCATTTCAGCTGCAGATCTTCTACAGTACAGTTTGATCAAATATAAAATATATTCAAATGAACAAACGTGTCACCAAGGTGAGAATAAAGAAATGAACCTACTCACCCCCCACGGTGGACAGTTCCATATAGAATAAAGCCAATGAGGTCAGAAAAGTCCTGTGGGTGAAATGTGTTGCTAGGCACTTTGCTCATGTGTCGGCGGATGGCCAGAGAAATCTCCTTAATCTCAGAGTGACTACGAGCACTGCTAGGAGACAAGCCGACAATTACCATCACATCAACTACAGCTGGAGGTAAAAGGGAAGGTTTTATTGCTCCCCTCTGGTTTCTATTGTGTGAATTCAAGACAGGTGAAAAGGAGTCTTGCAAACCTCAATGCAATGTGCATGGGAACAGATCTCAGCAATTTCCCAAAGGCCTGCCGGACTCGGACTGCTGAGTGGACCAGCTGAACTCGGCACACATCCACGCACCTGCACAGATAAAGGAGACCGAATCAGTGCTGATCAAACAAGATGTTTTTTTACCTCTGCCTCCAAGAGCAGGAGGAAGAGCTGCAGCACTAATGAATGTTCCTGCAGGAAGACAGCGTCTAAGAAGCAGAGGATGTGTGATTACCTCTGGAGGAGCTCTGTGGTCAAGGAAGATGACACAACCTGTAGACTGTTACATGCCTGCAGACATACAGTGGGGTCTTCATTCAAGGCTGCATAGGGAAAACCGATGTTAAAAGTCTGTTCACTTGGTCACCAGTTTATTATCCTAACCCATTATTTGTAGATCTGGAGAATGATTCTAGATTTATAACATTGTTTCACCTTTGTGAACTAAAAATCCAAAAATAATAACGCGGATATTGACTCACAATTTGCCAGTAAGCCTTTGCAGAATTTGAGGAAGGATGGGAGTGAGAACAGAGGGGAGTATGTTTCAGATTTCTTCATCATCAGAGACACCTCTAATGACCAGGTGAGTAACAGCCGCCTAAAATAAAGTGTTAAAAAAGACAAAATACATGTTAATCAAAGGGAATTACTAACAGTGGAGGCGGAGGCCATACTAAAATCAGTGATTCAAAATCGAATTGAAATCTTTAATAAAGTTTTAGGATTCAGAGGGGAAAAAAACACTAGAAATAGGCTACATGAGATTTATGCGAATACATTTTCCAATTCATGCAAATATTCTAAATTCATATTTTATTTTACACTATTATGGCTCTAAATTTGAATACTGAAAACACGTCGGTTTAGCATTTTTGGAACCCACTGCATATACACTAATTTCCTAAAATTCTCAACTAAATACTAAACTGTTGCCATATGCAAACAAGTAAGGAATTAAAAAAAGAAAGGTGCAATTACACCCGTCAGTGTTGAAGTGATTATAGCAGCTGAAAGAGCAATGGGTTCAGATTAATTAATCACAACAGGCCTCATTATTAGACAGGCAGTGTGAGCTCTGTACCTCGCCTCAGGGTTGAGATGATCCTTGCTGAGCAGCATACCCAGCAAATTAAGGAGCGTGCTGAAATGCCTTTTGGTTGCCGTGGTAACTGTGCTGATGACAGCACCGTCGAAAAGGGATGGAGATGAAGAGCTCAGGCTGCTTGAGATAAAGTGATCATGTCTTGGGAGAAATAAAGAAAGAAAGGCAGCAGTCTATCAGTTATCACGTCTGGAGTGAGAGAGGCTCAAATCAAGTGAATGACAGTGTTTTTGACAGTTTTATATACACTGCAAAAACACAATGATAAAACCATAAAGCACTGCATAATTCATGAAACCACACTGCCACTTGTTAAACATTTCAGTGTTGTTCTGCATTTCTCACACTATTCGTCCAATACATTTGTGATTTTAATTTAATAGATTTTTAATTCAGACAAATGTTCGAATCAATCAGCCAGTAAAATAATAATATTGTGAAATAGTATTTAGAAAAAAATAAATAGTTTTAGAAAAAAATGTTTCCATTTCAATATCATTTTTTGTACTGTAATGTAATTATCAAGTTCGTACGATATATGTGTATAAGCAATACCGTTAATATAGAGTTTGATTTGAGCGAGTCCGAAAAAAAAAAAAGAAATCTCTAGGGAGGACAGACTGAACTGCTGCGGAGAAAGTGCATAACACACTTTGTTCCAAGCATGTGACAAGTTTTATATGAAGGGCTTTAAAAAACCTTGTAAAATATAGTAGCCTATAGTTTCAGTTTAAAGCGGCTTGCCGTCAGATGCTCTGACAGAAAGGCTGCGTGTGCCCTGACAGACACGTGCCGTTTTGAGCTATGTGCTCTTTTCCTAAATGCATAGCTTAACATTTCACAGGTATATTCTCCATCTGTAAATGTTAGAAAGCCACGGAAATATGTTCATTTTGCTGTCAGACGTGCACAAGCTTTTGCTTGGCGATATTCCGCTAAACATCACAGACAGTTCAGAACGAACGCTGTCACGCGCATGCACAGAACGTAATGAAATGGGAGCGCAATAACTGACTAAAATATACATTTTGCTGATATATTTATAGTTGGAAAATATAAATGTGAAATATGTAGAATTTTAAACCTGCAAGTAAGTGTATTTGTATAATAGCACTAACTGTAAAGTGACTGTAATGGGGTAATCAAAACAGCCTGAATTAGTCTGTGCTTTTGTTTAGTAAATGCAACTTTAAAAAAGTGCTTTAAAAGCATTATTTTAGTTTTACGATTGCAATGTTAGAATGTAATGTGACTTTAACCCTTTTTTGCACATAATATATGCCTACATGGTAACATTCTCTTTATTTGTTTAATCCAAATACAAAATATATTACAGCATATCAGCCAAAAAATACCAGGATATTAATTTTTGCTCATATCGCCCACCCCTAATAACAATATAATATAGCACCAATATAATATGTTATATTAGAATAATATAATGGCCTGGAAAAACACTATGACAGTGGAAACCCTGATTTTTTTTTAAGAAGCATCATCTAGGGAAGTAAAGTTAATGTTGCAATGTTACCTGGTGCAGTGAGAATAGAGAGTGTAGAGCACTGCGTACTGGACAGCAGGGTGATGAACTGCCAAATCAGAGTGAACTACAACCAGATTCTGACTGAGCAGGGCAAACACAGTAGGGGACAGAGCCCACATCTGTAACACAGAAAAAAGAAGCGTTATTACACTCTTCTCTTTTACATTTTCTTGTATGACAGCAAAAAATGCTTTCACAGAGCCAAGTATGAATTCATGCGGACCCCGATGAGGGAGTTCTTGGTGTTGCCAATGGTGGTGAGAGCACTGAGGTTGAAGATAAGGATAAACTCTGCTCTCTCTGGGCTGAACTGCAGCTGGCTAAAGGCAGGGTGTTGTATGTTAGGACAGGCAGCAGGCAAACTCAGAGGGCTGAACAAACTGTTCAGCGCACAGGTCATCTCGCCCAAGACCAGTTTATAAGCTGCCTCCAGGGTAGGGATGTTCTTTAGGCTCAGCACAGCATGGTACACTGCATGAGCAGCTGCCATCACCTGTGACACAAACAAAAAAGCGTTAACTCTTAGCTGTTGTGAGTTGAATTTATCAACAAATGAGGTTATTAATCATACCTCTTTTTCTCTGTGGAACCGCAGCTTCAAGAGTTGGGAATTTGGGGCAAACAACTTCTCCACAAAAGCAGCTGGGATGTTGGTGTTAATCTGGTCAACAATCTACAATCACACAAGAAAAAAAAACTAAACGTGTGAAAAAGTATTTCAAAGACAAAAATAGTGACAAGGTCAATGTGTGAACTACATTTATGTAAATCCCACAAATTCTCCTCCAGTCTGTTGATTATTGGATTAATCAAGTCAAGTCCTACCAGCGTAAGCAGGGTGAGGACGGACATGCTGTATTCTAGTCCACAGCACTGGCAGCTGTCCAGCTGGTTTAGGCCATAAGAGTTTACAGCATCAATCAGCTGGTTGCCCAAGTCCATGCTAACCAGTAGGACACACACACACTCATTTCCTGCAGTCAGCACCGCCTCGGAGAAGAACACCTGCTTGGCTGTGGTGACACAGGCTAAAACACGGTTCAAAACCTGTGAGCGAGAAAACGCAAACAAATTACGTCTGATCAGTACAGGATTGTGTGTGTGTGTGTATTCTCAGGTGTTTGTTGATCTATAAATGACAGCGGTTTATCTTAGATGATCTATTTGTATTGCAGTAACACGGATATTTGAAGCAGATGCCATGCATGTTGGATACTAACATCAGTGACATATGCTTCTGTGATTGGAGGCCCTCTGATAGGGTTGAATCGTTCTCCGATACTGTGCACAACTGTGCTAAAAACTCTCAACAGGGCTGCCAGTTTTGGCAGGGATACTGTGGGAGGGGGAATGTCCTCGTCTCCTGATTCCCCAGATACACCATGACTCAAATCCTACAAAGTAACAAGAATTAGAACCTTAGAAATCTCATAATAAAAGGACTATCAGAAACCAGATTAAAACAATTCATGTTACCTCAGCATACGCCTCCATATCTTCCAAAAACTGACCCAATAATGTAGTTGAAAAGGTCAAATCTGCGACCCAAAACTGCTCCAGACTCTGTAGCCAGCCTAGAAAGTTACAGTGAGACAGGTTAGACAGGTTATTTCCCAAAAAAGAGAAATGAAACTAAATAAAAAAACTAATCGTACCAGACACTTGTCGAGTAAGAGACTGTTTCTGTGTGTGGTCTATATGCCAACCTACTAAGATATCCACAGTGTCCTAAAAATCAAAAGCAGCAGTTAATTTACAAGTTCTTTCCTTTCAGATTTTACATTTAAGACTGCTTGCGCTGCTCACCCTGAAGTTGGTGCTGAATATGTGTGGATAACACCGGGCCACCAGTAAAATACATTTTACACTTTGGCACAACAGCTCTGGTGTGTCCAAGTTCTCCAAGATAGACTGAAGGCTGCTCATCACCAACTGAATGACAAAACGGTAAAACATTTTAGCCAGAGAAAAAGATTATAAAGAGGGGTAATCCAAGGTTTAGCAATGGAGCTGAATAAATACCTGCATCACAGATGAAAAAGCCTTCTTCTCCCCTGCCGTTTCAAGTGCCTTGTGCACTGCCACCAGGAACAGAAGCTTCACCTCATCCTTTGTGGACACACTGAACTTGAGGAACATCCACTTGAAGATCCGCTCGGCTTCATAACTGAGGGCAGCACAGAGCAATCCCAGGCAGGACGCAGCCTCCTGCCTGAGCTCCTGCAGGAGCTTACTACTGTAAGGCCAAACAGAACGCACAAAAACATGTGATCAGGTACTGCATGGATTTTGACCAGTTGACTGTACACTACACTGCTTATTATAAGGCTATTTTACACACACATATATCCTCCTGAGACCCCCCCAAAAACAGTTTTGTGAATTTTGTATTTTGTCATGTCATTGTTTAGACCATAAGAATTCTTTAAAAAATAACATTTTTGAAAAATTATATTTTATTAACATATTTGTCCATGTCCTCTGTAGAGGACACTAGGACTAAGTTTTTCTAAAAAACATAAAATGGCATGAATAGACATCAAAAAAGCAAAAACAGAGGGATTGTTTATAAATAAATTATGTTTCAGGATTTTTTTATACTAAAATGTTGTACTGTACTATGTTTAAGGATCATTCTCAATTATGTTATAAAATATACAACAAAATGATTTGATATACCATTTTGTTTTATGCAATGTGTGTAAAAATGTTCATAAACTGGTTTTCCCATTAAACAGTGTATCTAATTTGCATATTAATGTGTTGCTGTTGGGACAGCATGTTGAAAAAAGAACTGTCATAATGGGAGTAATAAATGGCAGATTTGCATAATGATATCTAATATTTAATAAGATGATTGATAAATTATACATTTTCCTATTCAATTGTTATGTTTCTCAAAATAATCAATAAACACGCTTTTAATCCTGGTGTCCTCTACAGTGGACATGTATGAAATGATGTCCTGTTTCATAACAGGAAGTCATATTTGAATTTGAAAACCCATAACATTTTCCTGAGATGTTGCTTTATGACAAACAATTTGAAAATTATTCAATTTAAAATGACAATTACAAAATATAATCATATTTCCATAAGGATGTAACATTTTTCACTAAATTAAATTTTGCCATCTTTAAAGACCTAGGAGAGGATGTAGTCATGATGAAACTTCCAAACATGTAGTATCTCTATAAAGCCCTGAATGTGCTCTGTACAGGACATCCAGACGTATAACCGTGACATGAGAGGTCTCAGAGAAATTCACTAAAATATAATGTCCACTACAGAGGCTAAACCTCCATAGCTGGGTCGCAGGAGAAAGAGCGAGATAGATAGATAGATATATATATATATTAGGGCTGTGCAATTAATCGCATCTCGTCAGTATAGCCGGCTCCGTGATTGACGGTAAATCTCCATCACCTGCTTTCAGATGGAGCGGCAGTTAATACACAGAGCCGTAGTTCACTGACAAGCTAGGCAATGTCGTGTTCAATATAGCAGATGAATCGCATTCGATTATTAACAAGATATTGAGTATATACACACACATACATACACGTATATAAATAAATATATTTAAAAAGCTAGATATTAAATATCGATGAGTTGAAATTAGGCCAGATTTTCACGGTATTATCATGGCCAAAATAATCCAGCATAACAATGGCCCTGACCCAAATGACACACTTCATGTGAACTTGTGGTCTTGTAAACATACAATGGCCTTCAAAGTAAATTTCTACCTAATAATTATTATGTAGCATTATGTCACAAAGTGTGAACCTGGAGGAAGCCTGCAAAGGCGTAGGGTGCCATTTAGGACAAGGCCTATGTATTATTGCAATATCTATCGAAATTAAGGAAAAGTCATTCAATTTCATATTTAACTTTGCCTATTATACGTGTTCTTTCTTTTTGGTCAATTAATCAAATTCAAAATGCAAGTTCAAGTTTAGGGGAGATATTGTAATCATAACAGTACAAAAGCATATAAAAAGAACTTACTGTTGATTGGCATATCCTGTGGAGTGGGGTGTCTAACACCCAGTCTTTGTTTCAAAAATCCCAAAATTCCCATACAAGCAGCCTTAATTTTTTTTTCAGGTATGGCAAAATGCAATGCTGGCTGGTTAAATTGTCATGAACAACGAAGTGCTAAATATACCCTCAATGGAGTGAATTCTGATAACCCCCCATTGTGTTAAAAATAGGCTGTGCAGCCATACCTTTCATTCAAAATGTCATTCAGGGTGCTCAAAATGGAATCCAACTGTTTCACTAGGACCTGTAAAGTATGAATACAAAATACAGATTAAAAACAGTTTCATTCTACAGACACATAAAAAGCCATTGGAGCATGTCAGACCGTACCACTTTATTTTCAGAGTGCACAATGAACTCCCTCATTTGTTTCATAGTGGCCAGTCTGCGTTCCCGGTCATCTTCCCGTGACAATCTCCGCAGAAGATTGGCCAGACGAGACTCCTCAGAGTGAGCCAACGGTCGGTCTGGGACATAAAAGAGAAAGTGATGCTAAAGTAAATAAATGAATTCAACAGCCCCAATTAAGCTCCAAGGCAATTCCTTCCAAACAAGCAACGTATGAGCACTGAAAGGTGAATGTACCCTGTGATTTCCTCATGTCCTTTGTAGCTAAAGCACGGTTTCCATGCTGAAAAGTTGTTAAATCAGTAGTCACATCATTGATTCTCAACTCTTGCCCCAGCGACTTCCAACCATAAGTATTTTCAGAGAGGCCTCCATCAGCGTCATATCCACCTAGAAAGCAAGACTACAGTCAGTTCCCTTCTCTAAAGGAAAAACATTTATAATCTGAAATACCTAAAAAAAAAAAACAACACGAGACTTAGAATGCATAAATTACATGTTAGAATATTGTGTCACTACGGTAGGTTCTATTATAATAAGCAGGGCAAAAAGAAATGTATATGGTATAATCTAGGTGTAACTATTTTCTATTATTTAATTTCTCTATTAAAAATATTTATTTATTCACTTTTTAACGCCATGCCAGCCTCAAGGCTATTTTCATGGCTATCTCTGAATAAATTATACAAGGTAAACAATTAACAAAAGGTTATAAAATACATATCTCTATTAAAAATTAAACAAATAACAAACAATAGAACAAATATATTATATTCATAAAAATAAATAAATGGGGATTTATTCGCACAAGGAACCCTGGGACCTTCCAAAAAACTAAACAAAAACAAAGAAAGAAAAAACCTGCTGACGTTACTTTCTCTTTCTATTTCTATAAACAGAAACCTTAATCAAGGTGACACACAGAGGAGGAATCAATTAATCATCAAACCCTCAGCAGCATGACACATGGCATTGATGTTGAAAACCACAATAATGCAGGTGAAAAACACTGGCGGATGTAATCCAGATGATTAAAGCCAGGCTAAACACAGAGCCAGGTGAAGCACACACCTCTTTCTTCGAGTATGTCTGTGACAGTGAAGGCCTCATTGTGCAGTGGTGGGGTGCCAGGCTGGTCAGAGGGTAGAACGTCGAAAATAACTTCTCTAGAGACACTGCTCTTCACACTGTCCTGGCTGGCTGACAGACTTTCTCCTCTGAAAAACATTTGATATACCATCAGTGGCTACAGCAACTTAACTGTCCATGTTCACGTTGACCAGAGGTGACCACTTATTGTGTAACTAAAAAGGGGATGGTATTTAATCTTTGATGACATCATATGTATAAAACACCAAACAACACAATTTGTTTACACACCCTTAGAAAAGTCAGTATCAGTAAGAGTTTTAAATGTTTTTGAAAGAAGTCTCTTCTGCTTAGCAAGGCTACAGTTATTTGATCAAAAACACAGTAAAAACTGTAAGATGGTGAAAAATTATTATACTTTTTTTTTTTGTCAAGTGTCACATGATGCTTCAGAAATCATGCTAATATGCTGAATTGAAAAAAAATTGTGCCATTATGCCTTCACTGCCACTTTTGATCAATGTACTGCATAAATATCTTATCTTTCAAATATCATTCATGTGTAAAAGGAAAAAACACATTGATCCTGAACAAACATGAATGTTTAGTTAGATCTATTACTTTAATAGTTGCCAGTTAAATCAACAGGTATCTACCCATTTATGTTACCCAAAACCGACACTGTTGTTTATTTGCCACCATGTCATGCCAAATCCATAAGC
Organism: Gymnocypris eckloni scoliostomus; assembly: GCA_027564155.1. Taxonomy (NCBI): domain Eukaryota; kingdom Metazoa; phylum Chordata; class Actinopteri; order Cypriniformes; family Cyprinidae; genus Gymnocypris; species Gymnocypris eckloni. Next base: position 30,134,572 of record CM050415.1, on the reverse strand, counting down.
CTTTCTTCTATGAAACAGCAAACAATAAATTGGATCAGTCCACTTTGCAAATGGATAATTCATCAAAATTAAGTTGATCAGTCGCTATGCTGATAAGATCAATGATCCCAGATATCAATAAAACATTGATATCAACTTTTGTGGGGCCAATTTGTAACCTGACATCAATTCTCATTCACTTTCATTATGTTGGAAAAGACGAAAGCATGAAAGACCTATAGCATGCATACATCTCATGACAAATCTTCCATTATGAGCACGCATTGACATTTGAGCAATAATGAACTTAAGCGCACAAAAGACGCGACATGTGAACGGACCCTCTGCTATCACAATACCAAATGCAATTCAAGCGCTTGCTTTCTGTCAACTGTCCCGAGATGCAAGCGTATGTCTTGGATCAGCCTGCAGTAGCTCTTGTATTGCAGACGAGCTGCATCGATGTGAAGCCGCTGTGTGTTGATTTATTTACTCATCTAACCTACATGCTATATTCAATAAATGTTTTCAGGAATATTCCTCACTATAAACTCGAAAGCTGCGGGAATGAGTAAAGATAGCCAATACACAAATTCAGGACCTGATTAAAAATAACTATTATACAGAGATTTGTGAAAGATTTCCAGGCCTGGAAATTGCAGTTTTAAAATTTCATAGCTTTTCCAAGGCCGTACGAACCCTATAAAAGCAACTGATACACGCTCTCAATTAGGGTTGTGCGATATGACGATATATATCGGATGGATGAAATAAAAAGTCTATCGTTTCATATGTTCTATCGTTTATATCGTGGTGTCGCAAAATACACTGTTTCCGGTAATACCTTTTCATCATTTGAGTGTTGCGATTATACGCCGCCCACCACGGGGCGTGAAGGGGAGACAGACACAGGTGGAGATGAGAACGACCAGCCAGGACACAACGAGGAGCTCGTTCCTAAACGAGGGATTACATATGTAGCATGGTCACGCGTTTTTAAGCACTGCAGTTTTAAAACAACTGATTTTAAGCCGTTGAAAATCAAACAACAGAGCTACATGCGTGCGCCATCTCTTTCTGTGTGAGAGGAGCGCGCTTTTTCTTTTTTGCCGACTTTGAACAATTACATAAACACACTTATATGCATCAGAATCCCCATCTTTGCAAGTTTCCTCATAAACACAGCGATTTAGGTCTTAAGAGCGAGTTAATGGCAGAAAGAGAAAACGCAATGTAAGTGTATTAGATCCGGACTTCGGTCTTAAAGGGGAAGCGTTCCAATATTCGTTCTGTCTGCCCTTCATGTTAATCACAGCACACTGCTTGAAAATCTCTCACTGCTCTTGACTAAATCACTTTTGTAACTTTAATGAGAATAAATAAAAAATAACAATAATAATTATATATTTATAATATGTATAAAATCTATACATAATACACGTTTTAATTATATCCATCATAGATATATATATATAATTAACACAGTGAAGACTAATTCATTTACACAATGCATGTAGTGTTTCTTATTGTAGTTTTTGTCTTATTGCTTGCAATTAGTTTCTTATCCTTATTTTATCACTGACTGTTTATCTTCAGTGAGGTTGAGTTATTTCTCTCTCTTTAGGCTTGTATTAGTTTGATATTGACATTGGTGACAAGGATTATGAAAATGATATGGTATTAAAGATTTTAATATAATACAAACCTTTTTAAAAGAAAAAAGTCACTATATTGTGATATATATTGTTATCGTGATATTAAATGTGTCATATCGTGATATAAGATTGTGGTCATATCGCCCACCCCTACTTCTCAATCACTAAAGATTGGTCCTCTCCCTCCTCTAATCACATGCCAGATCGTTACTCCGCTTTATTCCAGGACCTCTTAATTAAACAATTAAGCACTTGGCTACCTTATTAAAAGTATTGCTCTTAACAGACCTGTGTGTTTTGTATCACTAGTGCAGTGTCCGTCTCTGAGCATATAAACCCTGTCAGCATGAGGCACGCCGGTTCCGGCTTGCGTAGTTCTGTAGTTTATTAAAAGTTAATTAATTCTGAATGTGTTATAACATAGCTTTTCCATATTGCACCAATATGCAACCCTTGGGTCCGCAGAAACACACCCGCCATGCATGAAGTCGATTGGATGAACGGTTCTCGGCATAATACAAACGCAAACAGACAGATAGATGCACAGAGATTCCTTTCTTTATTAGAGAGAAGAATATGTTCAGGCCCCTCCCTCTGAAGCGTCGAATATTCGGTGTTGATTACTACCGAAGCGTCGAAGCTCAAAAAATGGTATTCGGATCAGCCCTATGCGAAAACATTAAATAATATAACTTTTCTAACATGGCAGAAAGTATTAGTACACACAATTTGAACCATTTAATCGACAAAGACACAAAATCACATGCACGATTCATGAATCTTTCTTGGCTATTCATAAAAATCGCATCTGCGACTTATGGACAAGAGGACATTTGACAGTCCAACTGAGATTTCATTTTTCCACATGGTTTCAAATAATGCAACTCATCTGAAAACTGTGAATGGCCATCCTAAATAAATACAACAAGAAGTTATTTAAAAAGTTACTGAATGGACATTGGCTATTTTATTACGAGACTAGACTGAATTCAAACAATTATACAGTTCTCACTCTCGAAGTTCAATGTTGTACTCGCTGCCAATTCCTAATGTTTTAAGATAAACAAGCATATTCGCTGACTTTGACATTCAGTCCAAGCTTCACCAGACTTGTCCGGTTTAAACTAACGAAAACGTCCAAATTAAAGCGGTTTAAAATGACAAATAAAATTGTTAGGTTTGAAACTAGGAATCCGTTTCACAGTAAGCGGCACAACGAAACGAGCTGGTTAGCAAAGTGACATGAGCGTCGCGAATTATTTGAGATTCACAGGAGGACTTCAAAAAGCATTCAATCAGTATGAGACTAATGTTATCCAGTATGTCTGCAATACGCATACTACAACATAAATCGACTGACGTTAACTAACCTTATGGCAAATGTTGAGATACTAACCCTATGCAGCTTGTGGCTAACGTTAAACGTGTCAGACCTCACGCGTGTTTCCCCTCGCAAACCACAAATTACCGCGTGCTTGTCAAAATACACAAATAGCTGCTGTTACACTCACATCTTTACCCAGTCTACAAATCCAACGCTGGCGAACAACCGCAAAACGATACATATCGCCAGTGTTCGCCAAAGGTTGGTGAGTTAGCTTATGCTAACATCTGCTAACCAACCTGAAAAATGAGCGCGTGACACTTGTCGGTTTAACTATTCCCAAAGACTAGAGCTCAACCTCATTATCGTGCGACGTGATGTGAGATGAATGCTTAGAAAAGTCTCCTCACGTGGAGATAGACTGCTGCTATGTTTCAAAAAAGAGGCGCAGGAGAGCAAGGCCCCACTGAAGCCTCGGTCTGTAGTGCGAGTGCTCGGCCGTGTGGTGCGCTACTGACCTGGGCTGCCAGTCATTCCAGTTTCGCTGCAGTTTGTTGGCGTTGCTCAGCCGAGACCCGAGGGCTTTGCGGCTCATTACCTTCGCGAAGACAGCATGGCCCGTCTAACACGGGAGGAGTCCGCAAACAAACCCTACTTTCACCGTTCAGTTTATGTCCATGCAAAGGTTTGAAATGCACTGAGTGTATTTGAAACTGAGAGGCAGCGGCCTGACCCTCCCATCTATTTCTCTACTCTTTCCTTCACCGCGGTTCACACGGCGGCTGCTCCATCTGTCGGTGGCTAGAAATAACTGCAGCTCTATTGTTATTAATGCAAATGCCGAGGCTAATACATTTCCCATGGTGCCTACACGCACAATGGCAGAAACATGGACTTACTAAAAATAACTCAAAGGTTTTTCGTTCACTTGAAGCTTGGCAAGTGTAGGTTAAGCAGGCAAAGGTAATAATTTGAAATGTGAGATTTCACCTAAGCAGAAAATAGATACATCTGTTGTTGCGGTAGCTCGATTCACCGCGTGGTTGCCTAGTGACAACAGGATGTGTATGAAATGGAGAAAAACGAAGAGCTGCAAACAGAGAAAAGAAAACAATGCAAGCCAGCATTTCAGTGCTGTTTAACTGAAAAACATCTCGTGTCAATGCATTTTTTCATGAACTATTATTTACTTTATCTTAATATTTAACTATAATATATTAACTATATTAATAACTATCTTTATTAACTGTAATATTAAACATTTGGTTGATGCTTGCTTGATTTTTAAGATTTTAAATGGATATGCACCTCCACATTATGCCCGTTTATAACGCAGAAGCGTGACTAGAGGAACAACTAGAAGAGACTGAACAACTGAATTAAGGAGTAGTACCCTTTTTAACATTTAAATATAAATTAAAGAAATGGTTGAAAGCAAATTGTATTTGTAATCGTGTAAGTTAAATGTTTTATTTTTTTATGATACTGCCCTTATTATCTTTAGTAGTGTTATTGTTTGAAATTTTAAATGCTATTGTATGCTTATGTGTGGAATGTAATTAAGACAAAGGCTTTTTTGTGTATTTTATCCTCGACAGTTTTGAAATGTGTATGAACTAGTCTTTTTGGACTTTTTTGTATTTTTGTATTATGGTTAAAATTTTGTCAAATAAACAAACAAACAAACTAAATGTGTGATAACTTACCGTGTTTCAGAATTTTAGGTTGCCTTTTTAAAATCTGGCATTGGGGCAACTCTGGCTTATTTACAGATTGATAAGCAAAGTCCCTATTAAATAAAAATAAAATAAATAAACTGAAAAAGACCAACCCCATTGCAGTTTGCAGCATGTACATACTCATGTACATATTTTTAGATTTTGGAAACATTTGTTATTTACAATGTTATGTGACCATGTCAACATTAACTGACTTTAATCTTGTGAAAAAAGCATTTAATTTTCTTTCTCAAGCCAACATCAAAGTTTTTCTTGTGATAATTATTACATAATATTAACACATTAATAAGAAGCAAATGTGTTTGGTATAGAGTTTGAGGCTATTATTTGAGGACAAACAATGTTATTTGCTTATCAATTCACCACACCCACATTATATAATTATACCACAAGATGGTAGCAAGGAGCTGAAGCAGAATTCATCAGCCCAATATTTTTATCCTAATATTTCTGTCATGGCTTGCAGTAATATAACACTCAAACCACTGTACTTGCTCCAGCAGTTAGAAAGAAATGGTCCACTGAAAACGGCCCATTCACTTTCACGGAGCCTTGCTGTGATATCATGCTTTTTGTGGCACCCTTGCCCACCTCAATGCATGGGTTTGAAGTTGCTAAGCAACAATGCGCACAATAAACACTGTAGCTGTACACAGAGATGACAGCTGGTAACTTAAGGAGATTACATGGCTCACAGTGTGTTATTGCACCATTTGAGTTAACTAAGACTATATAACTATACTGCAAACCATTATTGGCCACATTTTCGTGTTATGTTGAGGAAAAAAAAACCTTAAGCACTGCAGAAAGCATAATTTTAATGGAAATTGCTCAATGGAGGTCAGCAAAAAGCGCTCATAATTAGCTATATGTGCAGCTGTTTGACTGTCCTGCAACAGGAAGTGCTGAATGTCACAGCTGTTGCTTATCTAATGTGCACCACCATCTGCACTACACCTGAGGGATTACAAACAATGTAGGAAAATGCAAGAAAAGGTAACCAGATACATTTTTCTGGAATGAATCACCCCTTTTCAATGTAAAGTGTATAACGTACAAGAACATATTTTTGGGAATCCTACCAATAAAAGAGAGGTGCTATGTTTCATCTCATGTCTGCACACCAGCTGGCTTCGAACTGACTCAAAATCAATACCAGACACAAAAAATATATTTTTAGCTAGCTCACACGCCTCAGTTCATCTTCCTCAAACAGGTCATATACGCCCAATGATGCACTGGAAATGTCTGAACTACTTTCTCATTGTTGGCTTGGGTGAAACCTCGGTGATCCAGGGAATGAATTTAGGAATGTGACTCTATAAAGATGGTTTTGAAGAACCCCAAATGCCAGACATATGGCCACATACACACTGTAAGGTTTCAGGAGTGACCACTGCATCTGAATACGGGAGTGAATCCCCTAAATGATTGTTTTCAAGTTACAAAAATGTACAGCAACCTAAGACTTATGTTCGGGGATTTTAACTAAGCCACAATTATATATGATCGGAAAGCTGCTTCACAGAGCACACTCTCAAAGTGTAGTCATGTCTGCTAAGCATTTTTTTTAGCATTCAGTTCAGTTGAACGACAACCAAATTTAGGGGTACCGGCTATACAGTCTTTCCTTCTTTTATTGTATTGCATGTAAGATCATATTTGTTTACACCTGGCAGGACGCAGCAAGGACATACAAAACGACTCATTTAGAGACCAGATTTAGCAGCAATCCCATCTGAAAATCTTAAATGGAGTCCTTCTTCAGTATAAGAATGAGTCATATCGCCACACTCCGGCCCTTAGCTCTTACAGGCGGCAGCCCTCACAAAGATAAGAGGAATTCTGGGCCTTTAATGGCATGGGCTCTGTAGGTCATGAGATAAAGCAGACACGCTATCAAATGCAAGACGCTGTCAGGGGAGACTAATGGAACTAAGCAAGTAGTGTGAAATGGGTGTTCAATAACTCTGCAGACAAGCTGGACGTCATGATATTTCCAACTAATTATTACAAGATGAAATGTTTCCATAGACTTGAAGTTAAACCATTTAACTGTTAACTTATGTTCCTGCTTTATTCTATTGGCAAACATGTTGGTATTTCTGAAGCATTTATCTTACTCACTCCAGGTTATGACCATTCTGTGATGTTTGGGGATTGAATTTCACAAGTTAAAGGTTAATGAGGAATCACAGGTCAGTTGTGTTTGATGCTTCTGCAACAATATGAATTAGCTGCTTTCCATCTATATAAACATTTACATTTCAAAAGGTTATTATATTATAACAAACATAATACTGATTTAGAACACTAATAAAACAGTTATTGATTTTAATGAATAAATTAAGTTCCATTTTGATCAATTCAATTGTCAAATTAAATTAAATCTGAAATAAAAGCAGTCATTTTGAAGAGTAACATAGATAAGCTGCTTGGCCATATATATATATATATATTGTGTGTGTGTGTGTGTGTGTGTGTCTGTGTGTGTGTGTGTGTGTGGGCATGTTTATGTGGTTTATGAGGACACAAATTTGTCAAATTACATGGGTATAACATAGGTATTACAAGGAGAAGGTGATTTATGAGGACATTTTCAGTGTCCCCATAATTTAAAACGCTTATAAATCATACAGAGTGAGTTTTTTTGTTTTTTTGAGGGAAAATAGAAATGCACCGTCTCCTGTGAGGGCTAAGTTTAGGTGTAGGGTAGGTGTAGGGCAATAGCACATACAGCTTGTACAATATAAAACCATTACGCCTATGGAAAGTCCCGTAAACCATAAAACCAACATGTGTGTGTGTGTGTGTGTGTGTGTGTGTGTTTGTTTGTGCTATTTTTGATATGAATAGTGTTGGTTTAGTGTTTGTTAGATTATTATTATTATTTTTTTTTTAAGACTTGTGATCACGAAGGCTATTCTTTTGTAAAAACAGTAAATGTATATTAATATATTAATATATGTATATTATATGAATATATTTTAAAATGTAATTAATTCCTGTGATGGTAAAGCTGTATTTGCAGCATCATTTGCTCCAGTCTTCAGTGTCACATGATCCTTCAGAAATCATTCATACTGATTTGGTGCAATAGAAAGTTCCAAATAACAGCATTTATTTGAAACAGACATTTTTTTGATAACATTATAAATGCCTTAACTGAGTGACGTTTGCTGAAAAAACTATTAATTTATCTAATAAAAATCTTACTGATCCCAAACTTTCGAAGGATAGCATAAATTGTCTTTCCAGGGAGCATTACATTGGGTTAATGACTCAAAATATCAGTTTTAGGCCCTTGGGTTCTCTCTTTCTCTTTTTTTACTGTCTGATGTCAGTGTTTTGGACTTGACCAAGTAGGAAGAGTCCAACAAAAAGGCAGGGCTGAGAGAGGCTCACACAGCCTCTAATCTCCCAACACTCCACACTGTCCTGCAGCACACATGCTCACAAACACACACACACACACATCTCCTCACTCGCACTAAACATGCTCTGTTGGGAATTGTGTTTAGCTCTCCTGATCACCGGCTTCCCAGTGTGGGCTCTGCCTTCAACAAACATCAAGATCACACAAGGTGAGTGCCACCAGAACCAAAGACAAGGATACAGTGCAGACACAGTTAATATGCTTTCATTTGCGTCTTTACACAGTCTCGAGCTAAACCAGAGATGCTTTGCTACACTACACATGCTTCTGTTTATAATTTATAGTTTTAATCTGTATTTTGAAGAAAGTTTGCCCAGTGAATGAGGATGTGACATGAATGCTATACTTGCAATGTTTTATTGATTTACAAGAGCTCAGACTAGCAGTGAATCCATATTTAAAGGTTAAGTATGACTCAGATTTGAAAGGCAGGAAATGTTTCTCTGTAACATATGCTGAAAAAATGGCCACTAAATAATTCAATTGTTTTCCTAACCTACAAATGCCTTAACGTTGCAATTCTTTTATTTAGGAAGCATTTTTCTTACATATAGCTGACTTCAGTTATTGTAATGTGATATTAAAATACTGTAATACTCATAATTTGTGTTTGGTGGAAAGTGTAACCTATAATTATTTTTGTTGCATAACAGAATTTCTTAAGTTCAAATTAAATCTGTGAAAAGAAAATAATGATATTCTATTTTGAAAGCAGCTAAATACTTTCCAGATGCTGTTTCAGATAACGTACTACTATATTTTTGTGGTGTTTGACCTTTTATGTTCTTTTACATATACTGTATATATGAACTGCTGTATTATACTGTACTGAACTGCTAAATTAAAATAGATTTAATGTCATTGCCGTTTGCACTAGCACTGCCCCTGCAACTGTCAGACTCAAACCAGCCTGTGACATGTCCACTCTTCTGGACTGAATTTGAGGGTTACTGTTACCGCTTCTTCCCCTTGAACCGCACCTGGGCCGAGGCAGATCTGTACTGTGCTGAGTTCTCAAACGGACACAAATCTGCCAAACTCACCTCCATCCACAGGTATGACTGACTGACAGTGCTGCGATTGGTCTTACAGTACAGGAGTTTTGCTGGACTTTCTATTAAAATGTACACTTTCTAATAACTTTTTTCATAGCTGGGAAGAAAATGTGTTTGTCTATGATCTCGTGAACAGCCGTGTACCAGGAATTCCAACAGATATTTGGATTGGCCTTCACGATAGAAGACAGGTAAACTTACATTAAGAGCAACACAAAATCTTGATGTTTCAATGATTCACTGATGTTTTATTGTGTGAAGCAGTCATGATTCCTAGTAGCATGTGTGTTGTAAAAGGCCAAAGCACAGTATTTAAATCCTCCCACTTATAATCCCATGAATGGAAAATATAGTTGCTCTGAGTGACGTTTAATCATTTCCAGACAGTGATGAACCAATACTTTGGTCTAGCACCAAGTTGAGGTAGATTGTTTATGGATGATGTTGTAACAATCCCTCAGTTTTGTAAATTGAACGTTTCTTTGAGATCTTGGATCCAATGATCCAGAAAGCACCAAAGCTGTGAACTCTTGCTTGGCAGGAAGTTGTAGTTATCACTTCAGGGTCAAGAGGCAAGGACAAACAAATGTGAAAGCGTTCTTAATCATAGTTTACCGTAGGAGGGCACTATGGAGTGGACAGACGGGTCACCCTATGAATACAGTTACTGGGATGGAAATCAACCGGATGATGGCATCCATCGCATCCCTCAGGAGGAGGATTGTGTGGAGATCTGGTACAGACAAAACAGCGGTGAGTTCAGTTTTTAAATCATATAACAGAAATTCATTTAGACAATTTAGTGAAGATAACATGTTAAGAAACTAACATTAAAAACTGACTTTGTCTTTGAAAGCTATTGCAATTTCTATTTAATCAATACAGTACAATTTCACAGTAATATTGTGAAATATTATTACATCTTAAAATAACAGTTTTTCTGTTTTAATATATTTTGAAATGTAATTTAACACTGTGATGGCAAAGCTGTATTTTCAGCCATTACTTCACTCTTCAGTGTCACATGATCTTTCAGTAATCATTCTAATACACTGATATGCTGCTAAAATAACATTTCATAGTATTATCAATACTAAAAACAGTCATACAGCTAAATATTTTTGTGAAACCAGTAATAAGAGATATACATAGCTGATTGACAGCCTCACTAATTATTGAACAGACAGAACATTATAAAATGAAGTAACTGTTTGCATCTTTCCATCTTTTGCAGCACTGAGGTCTTGGAATGACAACAATTGTGATAAGGCCTTTCCATTCGTCTGTAAGATTGCTGCACTGGAAAACTAACCTCAGATCTACGATTGATGATCCGGTTCTTTATCATCAACACTGACACCCAACATCACTCAATCCCAGTGTAGCAATAAGATGTCGCTCATCTGCATCCGTGCAGTGATGAAGGGCTCTCTCCAGCCATTTGCATTTCTTTCCCTGCCTCCATCGTCCTCCCATCATTGTTGCACATATATGTGCATATATATATTGCAGCAAATGCCTTAGAAGAACCATTTTTGCTTTGACAAAGAACCTTTCAGTGACCAGTTCTTGCAAGAAGCATTTGTTTCTCCGGAAAATTTTTTAATAATCTAAAGAGAATCTTTTATAGAATGGAAAACTTAAATGAAGATTAAATGTTCTTCATGGAACCGCAGAATCCAATAAAGAACTTTTTTTAGTGTAGACAGTGAGCTGCAGTATATGGCTAAACTGAACTAGACCAAACACAGTTCATGTTCATGATGCTTTTTATAAGAAAAACCAATAAAATATCCCTCCCAGTGATCTGGCCACTAAAACTCTCTGAGACATTATTTCCTTCTTTTCGAATAAGGTACCTTTGCTGGAGAACCCCAGGATTTTATAAGAAGTCAGGAAATGTCTCTTGTTTGATAGAAAGGATATTTTTAATTTCTTGCAGACCTTGAGACAGGAATGTGTGTCCATATAATGACTCCTGAGTCTTGATCTGGATCTCCAAACACTGTCAGTGTCCATCTGTGCACATATATTTGTCACTGACCTAGGAGGAGGTGCGCTTTTAAAAGAGAAGGCATTTAAGCCTCTGTTGACTGAAAAGCTTCAAAAGACAGAAAGAGCTTAACCTCAGCTAGGCAGATGACCTTTTCTGCTTTTTTCTCTGTGCTGTGCCAATTAGTGGTGCTGTGCCCCCACACACACACACACAACCGCTATTCTTATCCACACAACTGCTAGCAAGGCTCCCAAAATTTCCTCCAAAATTCAGAATATTAAGAACGGGTTTCTTTTCCGTTCATTAGATGATCTGGATTTTCAAGGACGCTGAATTAGAATGACAGGACTTCACTACATTAACTTCATATAATTCAACACTGTCACAATTATCTAATAGATGAGTTTCATAATAATTTAATAATAACATAATCGTCACTAATTATGCTTATTTAGAATATACCTTAATATTTAAAAACATTTTATATTATGGGGCTGTTCACACAGAACATGTTGTATATGTTTTTCCACTGTGCTTTTCCATTGTTTTCGTTCTATGCACACATGTGCTAAATGGATTTCTTTGACCATTGCATTTGTTTTGTGTCTTTTTTTGCGTTGTCTCGCATGGTTCCCCTGCTTTAAAAATGCGTTGATGAAATGAATAGTTCAACTTTTAAAAATTGAAATTAAGTACATGAACCATAAAAGTTAATATATAGAATATACTATTTTGTTATACGATTTGAAAGTTTTCATTTTTAAACATCAGCTGAATGGTCTTGAAATATGTCAAGAGGAAAATTGAGATTGTAAGTTCGTAAACAAGGTATATTTGATGATTATATGCGTGACCCATGTGGACAGTGGGGTTAAGCTGTTCCCCTGTCGCTGAAGAGAGTAATTAATTTACCCTCTTGTAAACCTCAGAGTAATTATCTTCCTCTTAAAGCCTGCGGAGGAAAAATTTTTACACAAACAAGCCTGAATCTTTTTTGTGATTTAATTAGTGTATTGCCAGGATCACTGCAATTGAAAAAGTAACAGCGGGACAATTCACAAATTATTTTTAATGAACCAATGATTTTGGATGTTATAGATATATAAAATACGAAAGGTATAAGAAGATTCTATAAAAAGGTCCTTCTTTAAAAATGAAAAAGCATACTAAAACAAAGAGAGAAGCCCAGTAATAAACATCACTTTAATGCATCATGGAACAATCAAAATACACTTTCCTCACTTAATACATTCTCTGATTGACTCACACATTACAATCTCTGTGAAAGAGACTTTTAAAGGGATTCTGCTGATCAGAGGTCTGCTTCATTTCTTCTCACGCTTAATAAACCATTACATGAACAGCATCAGCGGAACAAACTCTCAGAAGTGTCAGTGGACAGGGAGATGGTGGACTAAACATTTGTGTGTAGAATATAATGAAGACGGTTAAAAACAGTCACCCTTGAAACCAAAATCTTTCTGTAAGTGAAGTCATTTGAATAGCTTTTTAATATTTTCATTTATCTATATTCTATTTCATCTATATTGCAACATGCTTTGTTCAATTCTCTGTACACAATTGAAGTTATAAATATATACAGATATGTTTTAGAGATAATTAAATAGTTATTATTATATGCATTTGTTATCTAAATAAATACATATCTTCACTGGCACAGCTTCATTGTTATTTTGTGTTAATATCACCACTCTAATAATTTGTAATCATCTACATTAACATTGACATCGGTGGAAACACTCAACTGACCTGAAACAAACACGTATCACACAGAAGAACGATTAAGAAGACAGATACAGTAATGTTTCTGATTGCACTTCGATTATATGCTAAGTACACATTTTTTTACCCAGTATCCTATTAAGGCTTACATACTTCATAGACTGACTACGAAAGAGTTGAGACAAAATACAGCTCCACGTGGTTGATAAAGCAGTACATGAACTGAACTTGGCGTGGAGTGAAGGCAACAACACAAAGAGAAATGCATGTATCTGCATCTTCTTGGCATGGCATTATATTGCTCAAGCTGTGAAAGCATGTTCACACGTGCAGACACCAACACTGTGCATTTACAAGGTGATACAAATGAGAAGCCTTATTATTTCAGGGTTGTTGTTTTTTTGGGGTCAGGATAATTTTCTTGTGATCTCATATGTATATATATATATATGTGTGTGTGTGTGTGTATATATACTGTATAACACACATATATTTTTACATATCTCATATGCTCAGCAAGGCTACATTTCTTTTCTCAAATTTTGAGTTTTCTATTTGATTATATTTAATTTATTCCTGTGATTCAAAGAATTCTGAATTTTCCGTCACATGATCCTTCAGAAAGCATTCTAATATGCTGCTTATTTTATTTGTGTATAAACTGTGATACATCCCCCTCCAGGATTCTTTGAAGAATACACATTTTAAAAGAACAGCATTTTTAAAATAAAAATAAATGTTTTTGATGAATTGAACGTATCCTTGGTGAATGAATATACTTATTTCTTCCTGACCCCAAACTTTTGTGATGTGTGAGAGATGACATGAGAAATAGTAACAAGATACAGAAACAAATCTTTAAAAATAAATGCATGGCCTCTTAGGGTTTCTGTAGACCTTAGCTGCCATAAGTGCAAACATTTACCAAACGCACACTCACAAACACTTAAACACAATCAAAGATCAATATGTGCACAAAGAACCGTCATACGGGTCAAAAAACACAACCAAGCCAAGCTTTGGTGTAAAATCGTACTTGAACCATTCAAATCAGGTAATAAAAATGACCAACTGTGTTGCCACAGATTTCCAACTACTTCAAGAACTGCAATCATATTGAAGTCTGAAAAAAGAAACAATATGATTATTAAAACACTGCAGACCAAACCAGTGGTTAAGTATGGTCTCAACTGCCTGAGCCTCACATCCACTCTTCCTCTGGACACCTGAAGATGATGAGATTATTGAGCTCCCATGTAAGATGGAGAGTGAATACACATAACACCAAGATAGAACCCATAGATCTCTATATGATTTATGTTTCATACTAATACAGTTTTAGGTTAAATTTCTTTTCCATAGATCTCTATCCCACCTGCAGTGACTGTCCTGTGTTAGTTTCATGTGACCTCGAGCGAAGCCGGAGAGACGCGGTCACACTCGGCACGGGAGCGCAGGCTGTGCCACTGTTCCACCGGGGTGCGTTGAGTGCCCAGGAGCCGGCACCAATGCGTGGTTTCCTGCGGGCCGGTGGAGAACTGGCCGATCACAATGCGACCAACAAAATCATTGCTACTCTTCATGTTATGCCCGTAAACTAAGAAGGAAAAAACATAAACATGTGTGTTAAAACCAGTCAGATTAAGACCATGTGTTATCGCCAGAACTGATTTATAGATGAATCAATGTCATTCCACGATTGATGAACTTTACACAGTTATTGAACTGAACTGAATCAACAATGAGCTGACTTCAACTGAATAATGACTGTTTACTGTCTTTTTAGAGCTGCTTTACAGCAGAGTTGAATTCAGATTGCATTATTGATTCATGATTCTTCTGTTTATTACTGTAAAGCTGCTTTAAAACTTTAATGTATTAATAAGGTTAATAAAAACATTGTATTAGCAATTATGGCTGCTTGGAGTTTCCATATTATGAATTGTAAATTAATTAAGCTTTTTCCTCTCTATTAATTATTTGAAGACTCACTTTTACCCACAAAAAAACATGAAATAAAATAAACTGAAATATGATATTTAAAATATTACAAAAATAATAATAATAAATGTTCAAATATTAAAAACGATATAGATATATTAATAAAACTAATATAAATGACAAAACACAATTCTTAAATTTAACTAAAATATAATATAAAAAAACGAATTAAATTCAAAGTATTAACAAACACTATACGAGTAAATCAATCGTACTACAACAATAGTAACACAAATGTGTCCTCTCTTTTCTTTGTCTTATTATTCATGTCAATCTGTTTTTCTCTACCTCAATCCAATTTTCTTAATGGAGTCGGGTCAGAGTACGAGGCCCTGTTAATTTCATTATCGCTCATAAACAAGATTGAAGACTTTTCTTCTCTGTGATTTCCCTCTTTCCTGTTACTGGCAGTGGAGTGCTGGGAAAATCGCAGGAAGTGCAAATAATATTGTCACAAAGCCCAGAGGTGGCAGTCAATGATGCAGCCGCACTCCAGACAAGGATCTCGCAGCATCACGACTTCAGCGGCAGAGCAGAGCTGGTGATACGCCGTCACCAAGCAACATCAGCTCTCGAGAAGCACTATCCTACTGCATGCCAAGGACTCCTTCACCTGTTATTACTGCCTACAGGAGCCAAAGCAGTGTTTATCTCGGCTACTCCTTTCCTCATCACTATATGAATTCAAGGTGTGTGTTAAACCACACAAAGGATGGGAGACACTGCTATTTATAGAGGAGAGCTGCTTTGAGAACCTTCAGATTGGATCAGCAGATACTTTTGGTGTGCACACACCATAATATCTTCAATGAATCAGTTAATTCAGTTCATAAAACCATTGTGAATTACTCAGCGAATGATTACACCGAATGATTTAACGATAATGAGACATGTCCAAGACTCAAAGATGCTGTTGTGATGGTTAACAGCAGGGAAGATCAGTGAAAAAAAAGAAACTAAAGTCCATTTTAGTCCATTAAACACTTTGTAGTGCACATGCTGAATGAACCACATTTATGATGTGCTTTTGCCAGTGTTACTTTAGAGTCAATGCGATACTAATACAGGTTTCAATATTTTGAACATGGTTCTATTTTTATATTTTCAGATTTTTCCTTTTAGTTCTAGTTTTAGTAATGTTGTTGCATGTTTTTATCACTTAGATTTTTTCTCTCAAGTTCATATAGCATTTAATATGTTTTTCAGTTTGAGTTATTTTAGTACATCAAGTTATCTAACTGAAATGGAGAAATGTGTCCATTTAGCTTAATAAATAAATACATAAGTTCAAGGTTTTTAATATATGGTTTATTTCAGTTAACATGTATTTTATTTTGAGTAACGAGAGAGCTATTTTATGGTTTTATTTGACTACAATAAACCTGGCTTTTGCATCTTTTTTAAGTTTAAAAGCTCAGTCCTCCTACAATGAAACGGAAATGAGCAATCAGCATGTTTTACTAAATGTATCCAAAGTCAAATGTGTTTGGAAAAACATGAGTGTGAAGAAATTATGACAGAGTTTTCATTAGGACTTTTTCTCTTGACTATTTCTGTCCAGCAGGAATAAATGAAATAATCCCTCCTGTCGATATTAAACTTTCTTCTGTGTATAATCCTATAATTCAAATAAAAGCATTTGTTAAGCCATGTTCATCTGTCTCCATGCTTGGCAAAATACATGTCAGTTAGAAGACAAACACTGAGCTGTCTGGATGTCTGACATCATGAGCTGGACGCAGAGGAGCAGGCGTGGTGTGTGTTTGGAGCAGACGCTATGTTGAGCTGATCACATCACCAGCTGTGTCACATTCAGCGGTCCTGAGGGAACTCTACTGCTCGGGGCTCGTTCATATTTGATAAAACCACAACTGTGATGAGGTACAGATCATTACTGCTGCTTTAGAATGGGAAATACTGAGGCAAAGGCATCAAGCGTTCTCTTATTATGCATGAATGTCTCCTTCTTCAAATGCACAATCATGTATCAAAGGAAGCGTATTTGAAAAAGTAAAGTTAAGGGAAATCTCTAGCTCAAAACATAACCAAAATGAATTATGCTTAGATGCTGACCTAAAAACTATAATTTACCCTCTAAACATCTGATTACGTATTCTAAAACACTGGATGTTAGTATTACATTTTAATAATAACAAATAAATAATAAACAAATTATTAATGTAGTGTTCATATTAATTTTATGTTTATATTGTTACTATTATAATTGCATTTTTATTATTAGAATGTTAACTAAACTAATATATTTTTTTAAATGGATGTTGTATCGTATTTTAATCAAAATGTTTTAGTTGTAATAATAATAATAATAATAAAGACTATATTAATTATTTTAGAGTATTATTAGTAATAATATGCAAATACATTTATGCTGCTATAGGTACTTTAATACAAATTCTGTTTAAGCATATAATAAAATATAAAGAACAGTTCAAAAGTCGCAGACCACTAGGTAATGTACTCCACCTGTGATTATGGTACCGGGCACAATTTTGCCCCCTTCCAATGTGCATAGTTGCCTGATGGGATTCATGTTGAACAGAGCCAGAGGATCTGTTTCCACTCACTGCGCTCACGGAGAGCATTTGGACATAACACCACCATTAAATTCCCATTGCCTGCTCTGTCAGCGGGATCCCTCAGTTAAAGTGATGCTTGTGAAAAATGACACAAGGGATTGCAAAGAAATAAAAGTTAAAGAACTGATAAAAAAGAATGAGCTACAGAAGAGAAAGGGATACAAAGAGAGAGAGTCTCATCAAACAGTCCAGGAGTGAGAGACAGCGGCCCAGCAGGGGAGGGATAGCAGGCAGTGTTTGATTGCAGGGCTTTGTAGTCAGAAACATCAGAGAGAAGCGGTGTGCAGGCAGCTCTGGATGGTACGACTGGGAGAGACACATGCTGACCAGCCTAGATGGGGTACAGGAGGCTACACTCACCCTTTAGCGTGATATATACCTGTCTGTAAACATCACTGTTGACATAGCATTGTTTAAACCAGCACAAACAACATACAACTACAACTTACTGCTCTGTACTGTCTCAAATGGCAGATGCAATCACGGTGCATGGCTGCAGCTGGGTGACGGGTGCAAATATTAAATGTCAGTGTGTACCAGTGCATAAAATCTCTGCATGAGCCACTGTCCGGGTCAGCTTCTGACTGGCAGAATCTGTAATTGAATAAATCCTATTGGAATTTAAATGAACCTTAATGAGGTGCTCCATGGCAGCCCTGGGTCACAAGCTAGATTACACTAATTGTGAGGAATTGCTGGAGATGTGGCTTTTCACCTTTACTGCGTTAGGTTTCCAACAAGACAGTTTCAACTGTTATGAATAGGCTGGGAATTTGGATTAATGGATTCATTTACTTTAGAAAAATATTATCACACTAAATAGCTTTCAAAAGATAGGGTTTGGAAAGATCTTTTTTTAGAGACGTCACCAAGGCTACATTTATTTGAGCAAAAATACAGTACAAACATAATGTGAAATATAATAACAAATGAACTGTTTTTATGTTTTTATATATTTTTAAATGTAATGTATTCCTGTGGTGGCAAAGCTGAATTTTAGGAGCCATTACTCTAATCTTCAGCGTCACCCTTCAGAAATCATTCTAATATGCTGATTTGTGGCTCAAAACATTTCTTCTTATTATTATTATTATTATCAAGATTGAAAACATTTGTGCTGCTTAATAATTTCAAAGTAATAATACCTGTGAACACAAGACTGACTTCACACAGTTCCTCTTGAGGTACACGGAAGCTAAAGGACTCGTTGAAGCAGGGGTCAATGGTGCCCCTCATGAAGGACGTTTTCTTAGTCTTCATCAACTTAAGGCCTGTCACCAACTGCACCTTCACAAAAGGATCTGGATACAGAAACAACTGGGTTAAAGTAAACATGAATTGCTTTCTGAAACAAATGTAGTTTGTATATTTCTCAGTGAAACAGGATACTCAGTGGGGAAAATCTGGGCAGGACTTGATTTTATTCATCAGGAACTGATTAGCTCATGAAAGTGTGCATTACACACCAAAATGGAGCAAGACCAATAGTGAATTTGCTAAAACAATGATTAAACAGCTATTTGACTATTGGTTAACTTTATCATATGCATGTGTGGCCAAAGTGATGTCAGCATAAAAGGAAAGTTGTTTCAGAGACAAAGTAAGTTATTCCATCACAATACTTAGCACACTTCTGCATACATTTCTGTAGTCACGGAAGCTCTGCTATAAGTCCTCTGAAAGTGTAGAGAGTGGAATGAGAAAAACACACTAAAATACATTTACCTGAGCCTTGGCACATGTCCGTCTGAAGCAGCTGCTTTGCTCGGATGATGTCCACATTTAACCTGCCAGCACTAGGCAGGTAGTTTAAGGACAGAAGAAGCTCACCAAGCTCAACCTCATTCTGAAAAACATCACATTGAGAAATCAATATCTTGATAATAGAACTAATTTAATATCATAACATACAAGGTCCTGCTGTTCTGTAGCCACAGATTTGCGGGTCTTGTATTTTTCTCCTACAGATGACTTGCAGGACACTGTATGTTATGATATTAAATTAGTTTTAATCGTTTAACCACCACAGCGTCTTGTCTCCGTTGGTAACGCACACGATTCGTGTCGAATGCAAGTGACGTCACAGGTAGCAGAAAGTGCAAGCAGCGATTGCAAGTGACATTGCATTTTAGTTTATTTTTTCTTGTCTTCACCACCTGCTACTGTTGTAAAATGTTGAGAGATTCAAACAAAAAATAATCAATAAATAGAACAAAATAAAAAAGACTGCAAGTAACATCACTCGCGGAAGCGCAAGTGTCTGAACGTGCAAGTGCAAGTCTGCAGCCAGACCCTATTGAAATATTTAGGAGTACTATGGTGTGCATACTTATAAGGCAGGGCATTCTGAAGTATATTGCTACAATGATTTCACATTTTACTAAATAAGTTAATTTAATTCTGCGTGACCTAACTTCTCAGTTATTGTGCAAGTGCCACACCTAAAATGACTGAAAAATAAATGTGACTCAGGCAAGTGGTATTACCTGAGAGCTGGGCACCAGGGCCTTCCACCAGTGTCCCCTTCACCAGATCAACCTCATTAAGAGGAAGAGACACTTTCCCGATGACGCAGTGCTGTGAAAACTTGTCAAAGTCGACCACAGAGAGCAGTAGGGTGCGTCTCTGCGCCTCCAGGAAGGGACTCTCAAAAGTGAAGCGCTCTTCAAAAAAAGGATTCTGGGTCTTGCGTTTAACGCCGGTCTGCCTGGAGTTCTTGTGGTCGGGCAGCAGGCTCATCTTCACGTAGGGGTTGGAGTGGGCCATGTCTTGGCGAGCACCATCGCATATTAAGGGAGGGGGCAGGTCCCGGGCCTCAATGACTCGCACGATGAGGTGAGCGTTGATGAGATCGTATTGTGTGCTGAAGTGCAGCATGCCCAGTTGGTAGCGCCCCAGGATCTCCTCATCCGTCAGAGAGTCAACATCATCGCTGCAGGAGTCCAGAGAATACAGACGAGGCTCCAGTTTGCGGAAGTAGTCATCTGGCGGTGTTGGGGGCTTACGCAGGGGCTGCACCACTTCCTTCCGGGGTCCCATGGCCCAAAATTCAATCGGCTTTACATCCACCATAGGGGAGCTTGGCCGTCGGGCGTTCAGACCTGCGAAGTGGGAGAGCCATTAGGTCAAATTCAAGTGATCATTCTATTCTGTATAAATTGAGAGTTGAGTCTGGACTCACTGGAGAGTTGGCCTGCCAGGGTGAAGGTGGATCGGGACGTTTCTGAGGAGGGCGGCCTGCAGTTTGTAGTGGTGTCAGTTTGAGTTGGTGAAGCGTGGTTCTCAGCCACGATTTGAGAATTTGTGACGTTCTCGTCATTGCATTCATTGACACTGGAAGAGATGAGTTTGTTAAGCCTTAATATAGCAGTACTGACACATTCCTTGTGGAAAATGGCAACATATATTAACATTTACATTATTTGTTCAAATATTTTGGGTGTTAATGTTATTTAGTAGAAGACTCGTATGCTAACTAAGGCTGCATTTATTTGATCGGAAATACAGTCCAAAACATGTTGTGAAATATTAATACAATTTACTATTTGAATAAATGTAATACATTTATTTATTCCTGTGACAGAAAAGCTGAATTCAGTGTCACATGATCCTTCAGAAATCATTCTAATAGGCTGAATTGGTGCTCAAGAAACCTATTATTACCAATGTTAAAAACGGTTGTGCCACATAATATTTTTTTCTGGAGATTGTGATACTTTTTCCAAGATTTATTTATACATAGATCAGCGTTGAGTTCAGAATACCAGCTCATTTGAGTCAGACTCGAGTGCAAAAATATGGTTTTAAATTCAGATTTCAGTCTACAAAATGGGAACAAAGTTGAAAAGAACTGAATTTATTTTAAATAGAAATATTTAGTAACAATGTACAAGTTTTTACTTTTTTTGACCAATTCAATGCATCCTCACTGAATGAAATTTTCTTCCAAACATAAATAAATAAAAATAAAATAGTGTCCCCAATCTTTTTTAAAGGGTAGTGCATTTTATCCAAAACAGCAAATCAAGGTACTGTATTCTATTTTTTCAATTTATAAATCCCTTTGAAATCGAATGCATAACCTTGGATTTGCTAGCACTATGTTATACTGTTTGAGCTACAGGCTATGTTAGCATCTTCACAAACAAAACTTTCTTGGTCAACAAGCTGCATCAGAAAGACTATGGTTATTTAAAGGGGTCATATGATGAGATTTCAAGTTTTAATTTCTCTTTGGAGTGTTACAAGCTGATTGTGAACAGATACGATCCATGAAGTTGCAAAGACTAAAGTCTCAAAACCAAAGATATATTCTTCATCAAAGTTAAGACTCTACCACGCCCCCCTAAAACGGCTCGTTTAAACATGCCCCCACATGTCTACGTCAGGATGTGGACATATTTGCATAACACGCAAAGAAAGAAGGTGTGGTTTCAGTAACCGCAGTAGTGTTGAAGCAGCCGTGTCAGGGAGACTCTGTGTGTTTCTATGCAAAAGCAAAAGCACTTAATTTGGCCTTCCGAAAGTAGATGCATTTAGGAATCATTAAGATTACTTACAACAGAACAGCAACGCATTTTATAGATGACCGTTTCGTGAACCTAGGAGAGGAGGTAATTGTGACTTTTTTATTTTTATTTTAACAATTATAGACCTATTTCGAAATTGGCATTCTTATCAAAAGTATTGGAGAAAGCGGTTTTAAATCAATTATCACCTTACTTAATTGAGAATAATATATTGGATCCCTTTCAGTCAGGTTTTAGATCCAAGCATAGCACTGAATCGGCCTTGTTAATCCGCCATTGACGAGATATCTCGTCAATTAAGAGTCAACGCTTCCCCGCCATTGACGAGTTTTTACGGCAATCCGTGTTCTAGGTATATTACGGTAAGGAAAGCCCTGGCGCATGTCCTGCATGAGTTACGGGACTTCCGGGTGCGACATTCAAAAATTATCGGCATAACACAAAATAAAAGTGTAGATCATATCACATTAAAATGAAGAGGTTTACAGCTGAACAGGCATTGGAGGTGTTGATGGACTCGGACTCCGATCACTCGTGTTTTGATCATTTTGAATCCGATCGGGACGAAGTCAGTGAGGGAGAAGCCTTTACAGAAGCAGCAACTTCTAGTGTCGTGGATAGACCAATTACCCGTCGATCTGGCCGAAAACGAAGTGCACCAGCCTGTTTACCCGTGGACACTGATAGTTCAGACGGCGATACTTCAGACACTTCGTGGAGAGATTCAAGGCCGTCTCATTCTTCGTTCCGAAGTGCCAGAGTCAATAGAGGTAAGACAGATAAGGAAATGGCCAAAAAGTCTCTCTTTCTTGTGCACATTTGGTGTAATATAGTGTGCATATAAATAAAGTGATATATATGTGTGCACTGTGCACGCATAAATGTATATGTATGTATGTGTACGTGTGTGTGCATGATCTATATATGTATGTATACGTGTGTGTGCATGATCTATATATGTATTTATGTTTATGTGTGTGTGCATGATCTATACATGTATGTATGTGTACGTGTGTGTGCATGATCTATATATGTATGTATGTGTACGTGTGTGTGCATGATCTATACATGTATGTATGTGTACGTGTGTGTGCATGATCTATATATGTATGTATGTATGTGTACGTGTGTGTGCATGATCTATATATGTATTTATGTTTACGTGTGTGTGCATGATCTATATATGTATGTATGTGTGCATGATGTATTTATGTTTACGTGTGTGTGCATGATCTATATATGTATGTATGTATGTGTACGTGTGTGCATGATCTATATATGTATGTATGTACGTGTACGTGTGTGCATGATCTATATATGTATGTATGTATGTGTACGTATGTATACGTGTGTGTGCATGATCTATATATGTATGTATGTATGTATGTATGCATGTATGGGTACATGTGTGTGCATGATCTATATATGTATGTATGTGTACATGTGTGTGCATGATCTATGTATGTATATAAAAGTGTGTGTGTGTATAAACGTATGTATGTATATGTGTGTCTCTGTTCTGTTTATTGAATGCATATAACTTTTTACAGGTAGAACACAGCAACGAGGCCGGACACGTGAAGCACATCGACATGGTCCTGCTGGTGACCAGACACGAGCCGCTGTGAACCATCCAGCTGAAGATCCTGAACCTATTCATGAGTGGCATGAAGTGAACTGGCTGCCAAAAAACCTTCCCTTCTCTGAGAATCCTGGGCCTCTCAGTGATGCTGCTGTTCTTGATTCAATAGAACCTAAATACTTAGTCGAGCTGTTCATTTCTGATTTACTGATTCAGAACATTGTTGATCAGACCAACCTGTATGCAGATCAGTGTATTCAGGCTATGGATGGTACTTCACAGCATGCTAGAATTCATGCATGGAAGCCTGTCACAGTTTCAGAAATGAAAGTCTTCCTGGGGCTGTTTTTTCTCACTGGTATCATTCATAAGCCTGAACTTGATATGTACTGGTCTACAGATGAAATGTTAGCTACCCCCTACTTCAGCAAGGTCATGTCTCGCAACAGGTTTGAAATCATATGGAGATTTCTTCACTTCAATGATAATACAGCAAGGCCAGCCAATGACACTGACAGGCTGTACAAAGTCCGCCCTGTCTTAGATCACCTCGTGACCAAATTTCGTGAAATGTATCAGCCTAACACAAACATTTGCATTGATGAGGGTATGCTTCTGTGGCGTGGCGCCTAGCTTTCAGGGTGTACAATCCTCAAAAACCCATCAAATATGGAATCAAATCCTACATCTTGTGCGATTCTGAAACAGGGTACTGTTTTAACATGAAGCCCTATTGTGGAGAAAGTTCTCCTCTGAAAGACACGGTTGTCTCTCTTCTTGATCGCCTAGCAGGTCATGGTTACAGGTTATTTATGGATAACTTTTACAACTCTGTACCACTGTGTAAGCACCTACTTGATTTGAAAACCCATGTCTGTGGTACAATTAGGAAAAACAGAGGTGAACCACCAGTCATTCGAGATCTCAGAAATGCTGATCTTCGGATTGGAGAAACAGTCATGCGTCACATTGAAAATGTGATGGTCTTGGCATGGCGAGACAAACAAACAGTGAAAATGGTCACAACATGCCATGAGAACAACATGGAAGAAGTTGAGGTATGGCAGAGAGGCCACCAAGAAAAATTGCAAAGCAAAACCAGCATGCATTGTTGAATACAATAATTCAATGAATGGAGTTGACAAATTGGATCAAAACATTGGGTACTACCCTTTGTCAGGAAGTCACACAAGTGGACAAAGAAATTTGTCACATATTTGTTTCAGATCAGTTTGTTCAATGCTTTTGTCATTTACAAAGCAAAAACCAACAAGGCATCTGTAAAACTCTCCTCTCTTTCATCCAGAGTGTTATAAATCCTGGACCAGCCAGGAACAGGCTGGTGGTGGGGAAGAAAGAGTTGACCCTCCAACTGAAAGCACTCCTAGAGCACCATACAACACTGACCCTAGAAATAGGGTGAATGACCTTTTGCAGTTCATGCACTTGTTCATTAAGGCCCACTTCCAACAAGCAACACCCGACGAGAAGGTGCAGGGTTTGTGCACGTAACGGTTTGCGGTGAGACCTCATTCTACTGCAAAAGTTGTATGGCCCCTTACATTCCGGGAATTGTTACACAGTTTACCACTCAAAGATAAAATACAGTGCCTAAATTTTATTTACCAATTTACAATTGTATTTATTTATGTTTATTTATTTTTGAAGGTTTTATTTATAAAAGAATATGACATCTGAATGTATTTTGCTTGAAAATGCACTACTTTTATAAAAATGCGTTTTCTCTGTTTTTGTCCAAAATGTTGTATTTCTGATGAAACCTATCTGCATTCAAGTGGTGATAAAACATGAACACATGAAGATAGAATAAAATAGTTTTTTTCGTTTAAAAGCAGAGGCGTGGTTCTTTATTTTGATATATAATATGTTCATATTTTCATAGCAGAAAATATTCTGTGGGCCGTCAAATTTAGTTGAAAATCATCAAAAATGCTGGCGGTGGCTGGCAACTTTTTTTAAAAACGCTGGCGGGGAAAGAGTTAAGAGTGGTAAATGACTTGTTATTATTTGTGGATTCTGGAAATTGTGCAGTTTTGGTACTGTTGGATTTAAGTGCGGCATTCGATACAGTAGATCACTGCATTCTTTTAAACAGGTTAAAAACCGAGGTTGGTATTTGTGATTCAGCCTTAGACTGGTTTGAATCCTATTTCACTGCGAGAAGTTTCTCTGTGGAGTTAGGTCAGTCTCATTCAGCACCTGCCTCTGTTACTGGTGGGGTGCCACAGGGCTCCATCTTGAGCCCAATTTTGTTTGCTTTATATCTCTCTTCGTTACATCTTTGAGATTCACAAGGTCCCATATCACATTTATGTGGATGATACCCAGTTGTACATGCCGATCAAACCTGGGTCTAAGTCCTTATCCGACTTGCTTGCTTGCGTAAATGACATCAAAAGCTGGATGGGTGATAATTTTCTTCAGTTAAATGAGAACAAGACTGAAGTGATTTTATTTGGCTCCCCTCATTAGGTTAACGCCCTGTCCTCTAGTTTAGGACCCTTGCAAGCAAAGCAAGCAATAATACTGGGATATTAATTCATACACTGCTAAAATAAGATAAGAAGTAGGATTTCTCTACCAACGTGTGGCCTGATAATAAATGAAAGCAGATAAATAAATCATAGGCTATAAAATATAAGCATTCGACAACAGTAAAAAACATCTTACAATCCAGCACTCAAATTTGTTGTGCATATCTGACACTGTGACTGCATCCACTTCTTAATGAATGTGTAATCACATTATTGCCCAATATCGTGTAATATTTGTCGAAACATCCTGTTCTAATCTGGCTAATCTGGTTGTTTTCAAACTACGGAGGTAAATATTCTGCGCGGGATATCTCTGTGCAGGCCTGATTCCGAGTCATCCCTTAGGGATCATCAAGGACCCCTTGTGTCCATGACTACAGCTCAGAGGGAGATAGTTGTCATAGCAATGGACGATTCTAAAACAAATGACCTTAGGAGCGATCCGAGGCAATGAGAGGGGCCGGATTATAGGGTGAGGTGTAAGTCATAACTGTACAATCACAGTCTGGAAGAACGTGTTATTCCATTAAAGATGCAGCCCTTGCATCTCCAGTATGTTATGAATTGAACACTACATTGTTCATGGAAGCTCATATTAAAAAGTCTTGCAACTAATCCAGCCATTTGGTCACTGTTTTCGATTTTAAACAAACATTCAATTCCCACCCAGCATGATCTCAGTCAAACCAGCACAAGTCAGTAGTCTCTGGTGATCACATCGAGTGTGGACCACATCAAGTGTGAATGACATTTCACAACAGGAAGCTACGGATTGGTGATAATGCGTATTGCAAAATGGAAAAACAGACATCTATGGCCACCTTTGTTTAGTCCTGGTAAAAGTCATTGAATGATGTCATTAAAAAGACACTTAAAAAAAGCCTGAAAGCCTGTGGTGACTGCTTGCATTCAAAAAACAAATTATCCCTGCTAATATATGAATCACGTCTCCATTTAAATCATATTACCCTTGCTGTTCCTGCATGGGAACACAAATAGCTCCGCACCCCAGTCATTAGGAGCTTGAGTAATGGAGAATAGAAAAGCAGTTTCCTAGAACGTCTCAGGAAAGCCATCTGTTGCATCAATATCACTTCCATTAGCCCGCAAAACCAATGACTACAACCAGAAATACATGATTCACCTCTTTGCTAACAGTGGTTAAAATCAAGCAGGTTAATTGAAATTTCAAGCAGTCAAAGACGCTTACACTCATTAGGCGTACAGTATATTATATGCAGGGCAGCCGTGGCCTAATGGATAGAGCGTCGGACTTGTAACCCGAGGTTGTGGGTTCAAATCTCGGCTACGGCAGGAATTGTCCACGACTGAGGTGAGACCCTTGAGCAAGGCACCGAAACCCCAACTGCTCCCCGGACGCCGCAGCGTCGGCTGCCTACTGCTCCAAGTGTGTGCACACATTTCACTGCTGCTTATACTCTGTATAATTGTGTATGTGAGAAATAAAAAATTCTTCCTCTTCAATATATATATATATATAATAATGTATCATGGTTTCTACAATCATGTGACACTGTTGATTTGCCATCACAGGAATAGGTTACATTTTAAAATACATTAGAATGTTAAATTGTAACATTTTACGCTATAGTGCATTTTAAACCAATTAAATGCAGTGAGCACAAGAGGTTTAACATATTACCAACCCTAATCCTGTGTATAGTGTAGTGTATTGTAATACAAAATAGTAGGTAGATATGCTGTTCATACTGTGAAGTATTCAATAAGCGGGAGGCTAGTATTCCTTTCCAAACATGACCAGAACACACCATCCATCATCAACAATGAGCCTTTGACAAATGGTACCTTTGGGATTGTCTTGAGATTTGTTCAGTAACACTGTGTATTCAGACTCAGTCTGTCTCAATTTGAGCCTGACTGTTATGATGAGAGAGTAGACAGATGAGATGAATGATGAATTGCTCTGGGTTATTTGTGAAGTGTGAGCATTGTTTGTGGGTTGTATGAGGGTTGTATGGGTGTGTACTCACAGCCATGATGGAGTCTGAGCTGGAAAAGGCCCCAGAATCTCCACCTCCTCATCAGTGGGCTGACAACAGCTGCACTCCCAGCACCACTGCCAACAGGAGCGGCACGACCAGCGACACAACAAGAAGTCAGACAGTCTGGACAGAAGACCCTGGAAACAAGATCACAGAGGGACACAAAGACTCTTCAGTAAACAGTGACTGACCTGCACCGGATGTAGACTATACAAACATGTCATATTATGATGATAAAATGTAATGAATGATCTGTGCTTAACCTGTAATTCTCTAGTCAACTGCAGTTTGAAGCCAAAAAGTCTAAATCACAAGCCCCAGAGAGTTTCTTGCATCTTTATAATAGAACAGAGTCTCTATTCTAGTGGGACAAGTCAGCGCTAATCCACCAAAAATCGAGTGATTTAATATACAGATATACACCACCAAATCAAAAGTTGTACACAACAATAAGTACATCTAATGCCAGAAAAGATTCATATTTCAAAAGGTCCAGAAAAAATGCATCACAGTTTTAACAAAAATATTAAGCAGTGTTTTCAGCATTGATAATTATAGGAAAAGTTGAGCTGCAAATATTAGAACGATCTCTGAAGGATCATGTGACACTCAAGAGTGGAGTAATTATTCAGAGAATTCAGCTTTGCCATCACACAATATATTAAGATAGTGCTAATATTTCACAAAATTAATGTTTTAATGTATTTTTGATCAAATAAATACAGCATTTGTGTGCATAAGTTACTTATCTCAAAAACATATGAAAAAAAATTGAACAGTAATGTAAACACAATTTTATTCCCATGGTGATATGTTTTAAAATAAAACAGGAAGTTGGGCGGGACAAACATCCCTTAGTCACTCAGTGCGACCGTTATTATACCAGAACAGAGGCCAGATGTTTGGATAGAGGTCCTTCATGAAAGACATATTAGTCTTTTTACAACACAACTTGCTTCTCTTTGATTTAGACCGAGTGACTCCAAAGAGACAGAAGAACACAACGAAATCATAAAGATTACTCGCTCCAGAAAGCCAAGTCACTCTCACTTCCTCTGAGGCTGAATGTGTGCATAGTGGGTTTAATTATGAATGACCTGAGACATGATGCTGATGGTTAAAAAATTACAAATTCAGCCCAAAAGACAGAAGGAAACAACTCTTTTGTAAACACAATCTTCCCCCCTTAAATCATCAATAATGAAACAGATACGACAAAATAAATATGAATACATTTTCTGTACATACCTCATTGATGGGTTCCAGCTGCCCTTTTCAAAGGTGGAGTGCAGAGGGTTGAGGTCATGTACAGGACGGAGAAAACAAATGTTTAGTGAGTGAACAGGTGTCTTTACTGTACATTCACTTTTTTATATTCATACAAAATTTGAATAATTAACATCAATGAATCCTGTTAGAATACCTATTTGCATAATTTTATTTTATAAATAATAATATGAAACTTTTTTTCTCATGCTCATGTTTTCTTAGACATACAATATAGTTCAAATGTTTGAGGGTCAGTAAAATATTTTATTTTTTAAATAAATGAATAATTTTTCAGCAAGGATGCATTAAATTGATCAAAAGTGACAGTAAAGACTATTTAAAAACTTTATAATATTTAATATTTTATTTTATATAGTTATAAAATATTTATATTTTAAATAAATGCTGTTGTATTTAACTTTCTATTTATCAAAGAATCCTGAAAAAAACATTACAGTTTACACAATAATATTAATCAGTGCAACTACTTTGTCAACACAGGAATAAATAAAATTGTAATATATATTAAATTATAAAAGTTATTTGAAATTGTAATTTTTCTGTACTTATTTTCTGAAATAAATGCAGCCTTGGTGAGCATAAGATACTTCTTTCAAAAACATTAAATATTTTATCGACCCCCACCCTTTGAATAGTAATATGTTGCTAAGTCACACGAAAACTGATCTGTAAATAAATAAAGAAATAGTTGTAATGTTAATGCCACCACCACTAAGTATAGATCAGACTATAAGGGACAGGGTCCAAAACACGTATTTTATAACATCAACACATCTGATGGCTCATCCACTCATGCCCCCTCCCCTCCAGTTGTTTACGCCTTCCTCCAAACACTTGTGAATATCTACAGGTGATTTCTCTCCAGTTCCCCATCCCCTGTTCCTGCTCTCAACCTCAGTCCAGTTCTCTTGCTCCTCATCAGCGGCCCAATGTTGTCTAAGCAATTAGCTGTGGCTGTAACCATGACAACAGAGATACGAGCTCCTGGCGCTCCCAGCCCGCACCTTGCTGCCGCTGACTCAGGCACAGATGACGCATTAGGGTCACTAAGATGAAGGGTGGCGACTGTCCCTGTCCCACAGTTCCAGCAACTGCTAATCATTCCCACACCATGCACAACACAGCATAGAGACCACTGAGCTTAAACATCAAAAACAAACTGCATTCACAGTTTAGACACAAAAAACCCGTCATGGAGTCTGTCTGCATGTCTGTTGTAATCGAAAATATTAATAATGGATTTACTCATTAGCCTTAAATAAGATTTGTTACTTGAAGAGGTTCATTGATTCTGCTAAAAAGACTCTGTAAATCTATACAATATCATGAACACCACAGAAATCAATGGCCATTTAGATTTTAACACACATAAAAACATTTCTGCAGATGTAGTTGCATATGAAATGATCAATTCCTTATATTTCATAAATAATAAGACATTAAAGTAAATGAATACACACAAATAATACATATACAACTAAAAAGGTTTAAGGCCTAGACCAGAAACAATCATGAGATTCAGAATCAGATTATGAACAAATGAAGACAAGTATGAAGATGAAAAGTGTAATCCAGAAAGATCCGGATGGGAAAGAGTGTGTGACGGGACTCACCTGTGTGTACGCCATCCTCCTCTTACTCTCGCCCCACTGTCTCACTTCCCATCCAGAGCAACATGCCACTCTCTGGATCCAGATTTACTCAAAAAGAGAGAGAAATAGTGAAAGAGAGAGAAAATCTACAGATGTGAATCGAGAAATGAATTCAGGTCTCTGTGGACATGATTCCTTCATCCATCCTTAATTCAAGAGTGGTGATGAGCTAAATACAAAACAACAAACAAACCCCTCTCCCTCTCTATCAGTCTATATCTCTCTCTATCTCCTCTTCCCATCCCATCTTCTTCAATCCCACCCACCCAGACACTCCTAATGTCCCTCTCTTTCCTGCCTAGTCCTCACGAATGACACGCAAGCCAGCCAGCTCTCCTCTCCTCTCCTCTCCTCTCCCTGGAGAGAGCAGAGCCCTCCTCCCCTCCTTCCCCTCCTGCCCTGTGTTTCTTTCAGACACCAGTGACTCATCCAGGTTTGCAGAAGCACTGATGGATATCAAATCTGTTATGTGCATCCCTCCCCGCCTGTTTTTACAGCACCTCGCTGGCTGCAACCACTTGTTGTTCCCTTCACCGCGGACCGTGTGGAGAGGCTGAGGAGAGACGGACAGGTGAAAGAGCTAATTGAACACGTTACACAGGGAGTTTACGAGAGCAGGGGTCTGTGTGGCCACCTGCTGCTGCTCTGTGACTGAGGAACGCTGACGTGCTGCCATCTTTGAAACGTGGTTGTGTATGGAGAGCCTGTGAGTTGTGTTATCTGTATATGACAGGATGGTCATTTGTGGTGCAGCATTGTAACCTGAGTGGGTAGATCACAAGGAACTTTAAGTTTCCTTGGAAACGGCAGGGGCACGTGACTTGTTGCAGAAAGGCCTCGCTCACCAGGCATGTATGGGACACGTCAGGTTATGGGGTCTTACATTTCACAGAGAGTGTTGGACTGAACTACAGCGGCTGAAAAACATACACTGCAGTTCAAAAGTAAGAAATTAATAGCTTTATACAGCAAGTAAACTAAATATTTATTTTTCAAATAAATGCTATTTTGAGCTTTTGAGCAATCTATTCATCAAAGAATCTTGAAAAAAAAAAAATTGTATTGTGTTTTTCACCAAAAAAGGAAGAAGACAACTGCTTTACACATTGAAAATAAAAATATATTTTTAAAGAAACGTTGAGCAGCAAATGTGCTTATTTGAATGATTTCTGAAGGATCATGTGACATTGGAGACTGGAGTAACGATGTTGAAAATTCAGCTTTGCGTTACAGGAACAAATTCATCTTTAAAAATATATTCAAATAGAAAAAGTTATTTGAAACTGTACTAATAGTTCACAATACTACTAGTTTTACTCATTTGTGATAAAATAAATGTAGCATTTGTGAGCATAAGAGACTTGTACATTTGTACAAAATAAATGTGCGTGGAATAAATTAGTGCTTTACAGACTAACTAGTGAAGAAGCCAAAAAGTAACACGGACAAAGAAAAAAGTAAGAGGTTTAAATAGAAGAGGAAGGAACACTGGGTGTAAATAATCCATAGTGAAAAATACATTTATTCTCTATTTGAAATACTTTTATTTCATGCAAAGTACACAACAAATACATTAACATATTTATGTACTTAATAAGAATGGCCCATAATTCATTGTACATTTAGTATACTAAACTGCTATAATAAAGTCTGCTAAATTGGAACAACAAATTTTGAGCTCAAAGCACTTTAATTGTGCAGAAGAAGTGCTGAAATCTAACTAAAGATTCACTGAAGTGTATTTGAGGTATTATTGCAAGTATATTTCAGCTACACTTTAAATAGCTTGCATTTAAAGACCGATATAATTCAAAGATCAAACATTCCTCATCAAAAGTGACATTAAAACATATTTTAGGATTAATATCATGAAATATATATTGTGCACAAGTAGTAGGCCAACTCCAAATAAAGTTGTATTATAATTTTTATATCAGTAAGTCTCGCATAACATTATGTCAGTAAATATGTTAATAGGTTTGAACTATATAGTAAAGAGATTGTGTGAATTCAGGCGTTTTATTTGTTTCTGTTCTTGAGAACCTGTTGAAAGGCACGTCTGATAAAAATCAAACATAGACTTACAGTGACCTCTGCTGTCATATCAGACATCTTTTTGCTTTGTTTTAACAGACATAGTTCACCCAAATAAGATAATTCTGTCATTTTCCTGACCGTCTGGTCTTTTGACTCATATGACTTTCACAAAAGAGTTACAGAACTGTATATATACTAGAATGTCAATTGTTCAATTAAAATGGATGGCGACCACAGACGGCAAGCAAGATTTTAAGTAGCCTAAATAACTTATTCATGACGTAATTTCAGTCCGTTCCATAACTATCATTTGACAGAAAGTTTGGAAGATAGAATCAAACTTCTATTTATGATGATTTTTTGGGGGTCTATTTTGGAGCTTCACAGACGCAGGTATTGTTGGCTCTGCGATGAATTGCTAATGTTCCTCTGTTGTAAGTCATTTGAGAGTACAGGTTGAACATGAAGCGGACGAGGTAAATGATTAAATGTTGGATAAAAATGTAGGTGCAATATATCCACCTAAGTTCCAAAGGCTGTGTTCATTGAGAATGTAGGCCTACTGTATATGGCCAACCTACACTCAAGACATCTGTCACATTTTAAATCATTATTAGAGGGAGCCAGGCACTATAAAGATACAGAGCATTTTACCTTGCACACTGTGAGATTAATTAAAAAGCAGAATTAAGATCTTTTCATGCAATATCACCTGTCCCCCAAACACATACTGACCTCCTGTGGCACCCACATTGCATCCAATCATGCGTCCACTACAGCTGTGATCTACTTTGCCAACAAATGAACATTAACAAGACTCAATATAATAATCAGTAAGATATTCACTATTCTCCATCATACGTATTGCTGCTATGTGTATATACCGGTACAACCTGTTTGCACATTCCTCTTGCACATCCCTGCTTATATTATTATTTATTAAGTCCACAGTATATTGTATTGCACATTTTATTTTATTGCATATTTTAATCGTTATTTTTTCTCATTATTTTTTCCCTATATTTATTCTCTTGTGTTGTGTTACATATTTTGCACTGTCCATTGAGCGGACCTGACCTAACTTACATTTCACTACTGATTATATTCTGTATAATTGAGTATGTGACGAATCTTGAACCTTGAACCTTGAACCTTGAAATCAAATTCTGCAAGCAAGTGCATAAATGAAATGATAATAATAAAGGATGAGATGACATCATTCTTATAGAGCACCAGCTTTATGCCACACTATAATTTACAACGAGCCACATTGCTCTAAACATAACACTCAACTGAGAATAAACACTGACAAACAAGACTATACAGAAGATAATTACAGAGACTGTGTCTGAGTGGACAAAATGTAACATTTTTGGAGTTTAGTATTATGCAAAATAAAACATTAAAATAGAGCAAGTTGAACTGTCATGTAACAAACGGACTACATTGAGAAAAATTAGGTCATCTAAACATGGATGATTTTATTATTATTTTTTTAGAAGAGATATTGTGTACCTGAAGCATGTATATTTATTTTAAATTAAGACAATCACACCACATTTTTATAGAAAAATATTTGGCAATTAAAATGATAAATTGCTGACATTACATGTGCAGGCTTTTGTTTCTGTTTCCATATTCTATTTTCTCTGTCACTGTCAAAAATACTTTCAGGTGTTACAATAAGCAAATATTCATCAAAACTGTGCAGTCCAAAATATAGCTATTTATTTTAATTCAATGCATTAAAGTACATGTATAAATTATATCTATTATATAAATATATAGTTTTTCTCTATTATGAACATCAAGTACAATGTGCTTTACAATCAATTTACATTCACATATAGAACCAAATATACATTAAATGACATATACATTAATATACATATACATTCAACATTAGTTACTTTGTATTTTATATATAACTTGTTTTGGACTACATTTAAGCATTGCTTTCAGATCGTGCCCTGTTTAATTTCCTTATTTCATTTCCTGTTCTGCTTTCAGGCAACATACTAAAATAAGCCTCAAACACTTTTTGCTTTGGTACCACAATAATTTCCATGTGAAGCTGACGAAACTAAGATATGTCTGACATACATGACCATGAACAAGAACAGGTTGAACTGAACTGAGGTGAACTAAAGCACCAATTATGATTTCACTCATCAATGTAATACTGTGTAGGTGTGGAAAAACTTTGGTGTTTATGCTGTTTTGACTCTTCACTATCCTAGAACCATGACATCATGGTCACCCTGAATCAACACAAGTCTAGAGTTTTATCTCCAAACTTACGCCTGGAGTGAACTAAATGTATAAAAGAGTTACTGTTCTTTTAAACAGCACATTTTAACATATCAAATTCTCTAGAAATAAATTTGCATGAGCAGAAAATCAACATGAACTGAAATTCGAATGACCAGGCTTTTTAAAATACGTCATACAATTATAGTACAATACTGATTTATACAGTACAAAGACCGATTTGACAAAAATATGTCTGTACCTAATGAGTACTTCTATTTACATTCTTGTCTTTGACTGCTACCTTTGGGGAAAAAATCCCAAACTTAAGTTAATTTAATTTTTAAAACTCAGATACATAAAAAAAATTCAGTTACCAAAAACATAAACAAATAAGATGTAGCGACCAACATCTGGTTGTGTTCAGCAATACCATTTATAGTTGACCTTTACTCTGCATCAATATATTTGCAGCGGACACCTCTGCCAAGGCTGGTCCTCTGCGGTCGCCCGAGGCGAATTAGACGAGGGAGGTGGTTCCAGGAGTAGGCCAGTCGGGCGGAGACCATATCGAGGGTGACGTCACTGAATTCTGCCCACAGGTTGGTGGGTACCGTCTCTTTTACTAGTTTGGGCAGAACGACAGAGTCTGGCAGAAACCCATTAACTCCTCCGAGGAGTAAATGGCAGAGGGCCCGAGACTGTAGGCTCTCCCCTAGACTGCGAAGAAGATCATCTAGCCGGTCCACAAGGTTGCACTCATCCCAGGATACAGGGGGTGTACTGAGCAGCAGATGAAGCCAAGCGGTCTTCAAAGCATAGGACGAGAGCACCCCTCCCCACTCAGCTCCAGACTGCTGGTCCAGAGTCTCCCCACTGAGATTACGAACCTCTTTAAGGAGCTGAAGGCATTTCAGGTGACAGGAGTTGGGGGGCAGTCTACCTTTTAGCCAAGTCAGCAGTCTCTGCTCCTGTCTGGGAAAGTACACCGTCCAAAGGTCTTCTTCTCGCTGAACCTGCCGGGATGCTACCAAGAAGGCGCCATCGCCGAGAGGAAAGGCTGGGATCAGGCGAATGCCCATGGAGATATTGCAGCAGACATAATCGGAGCGAGGGGTCAGGCGGAGGAGCACCTGCTGCTCCTCACTGAGAGACATGCTGAGAGAGCAGCGCTGCTCAAATGGGTAACGGATGGCGGCGAGGCGGCGCTGGGTGGCTGTGTAAAACCAGCGCTGGACAGAATCTGGGCTCATTCTAAAGACACTTTGAGCATTGTGTAAATGCATGAATGTGTCCACGAAGGCCTTGTGACGGCGTGTCCACTCCCCCTTACGAGGTGTGTTTAGCGTAAAAAACGGTGGTCCCCCAGGTTTGTCAGTGCAAACACCAGCATCCAGTTTTAACCCACGAGGTGCCCTCAGAGGCACGAGGATGTCAAAGCAGTCAGGTGAGCCCACCTTGTGCTCCTCATAGGAGCTGCCGATCTGGATGAAGTCACCGCGGAAGGCCAGAGAAGACTCCGGCGGGACATCGGTGCGACCTACTCTAACAAGTTCACTCACCAGCTTGGCAACATGGGCTTTGCTGTGGCCCAGTACATGTGGAGAAAGACGCACATGCCTCTCGTAGTGATCGTCCAGTAGCTCTCTCTTGGAGACTCCTGATTTTCCGTGGAGCTCCGGGACTTTGTGGAAACCCCTCCTAGCAGTGCCATGTTGAGTTGAGCAGTACTTTATGAAGAAGTAAAATAAGATAAAAGCTAGGATGTACTTGAAGAGTGTGACAGCTCCGGGTCCCTGGTCAGCGCAGTCATTTCCTTGGTCCTCGGCTCCTCTGAAGATGTACTGGTGCAGTAGCAGAAGAGCAGTGAGGATGCAAGTGACCAGCGGCCAGAACAACCTGAGGTTGAGAGTGTAAATCCTCATCCTCCTCCTCCTTGCTCTATGAAAAAATCCACTCCAGCTCTATGGGAAAAGTTGGGGCTAGCCCATGTTGAACCAATCGCCCAGATGCTAAAAACAAGACCAAGCTGATGTTCTTTCCGTACTCTCAAGCAAAAACTGTTGTGTAGGGGAAGTTCACCCTGTGAAGTTTCTTTGCAGATACGGTGTGTGCTGAGGGCAAGAGAAGTCTTCTCATTCAGGATGTTTGAAAATCCCCCCTTTTGTCGCAAGTGAGCACTGTGTGAAACAGGAGAGCGGGCTCTCAGTGTGTGAGCTCAGAGGAAATGCCAAACTCTTGAGAGAGGAATTTCTGTTTGAAAAAAGAGGCGTTCAAAACTCAGAGCCTGTCCACACTCCTCCTCCCTCTTCTCTTAAAGAAACAGACCTCAAATTGAGAAGTGCTTACTGACAGAATTGGCCCTTAACTTAGAGGTTTAAACATCATGATTACTTGTAAATGCATGCATGAATGGAAAAACCACTCACATGATAAACATTTCAAATGTTAATAGTAAACAGGGCAATAGTCAAAGGACAGTTCGTCCAAACATTCACCTTCATGTGGTTCCAAATAAAAATGAGTTCCTTTTTTCTGTGAAACAAAAAAGGAAGTTGTTTTTCAATAATACCATCACACAATTCCTTTAGTAAAATACTAGGAATAAATTATAGAAAATTATGTCAGCAGGGGCGTGGCCCCTATAAACACAGAAGATTGGTGTGGCCCCTATAAACACATGAAGATCACTGAGAAAGTTGACAGAAACACTGCACACACACATGCACGCACACACACCTCTGTGAAGGGAGTGTTACAGTAAGAAATTTGGTATCTTTGTTGATCCGTTAATGATTCTTAACCTCATCATGAGCCTCTCCCGGTCACCCCTGACCCTGTGATGCTGAACAAGTAAGCACTGTCATCTCTCACTTTCAGTCCACAAAGTGCTTTTATACTGCTGTAAGGACATAGGCCTTTTTAATATTATCTTGCTTTATGGATATATGGTTTTAGAATAGCTTATTCAAAGCTTAGTCAAATACAATTCACTGCCCTAATCACACTATCCCAATTGCATAAAGTCATGTGTACAGAATTTGAATTTAAGCAAATAGTACCTACTTCATATCAGACACACTGAGATGGCAGAAATCCACACCTTTTCTGCCATGCGCATTTTCCTAACAAGATCTTCTGATTTTATTTTCCAAAGCGACTTACTAAATATATAACTATATATATGTAGGCCTATAGCTAAATATATTTAACAAAGCTAAATATATAGCATTCAGGCTATATATTTTTGGTCAGCATGTGTTCCCTGGGAAATTAACCCACCTTTTGTGCCTTTAACGCAATGCTCTACAACTGAGCCACAGGAACACTTTTTAAAACAAACACAGCCCATGACAATGGAAGTAATGCATCAAATAAGGACAGTCACAGACACAGAACATAGCAGCTCCCAGCTAAGGCACCCAAACCTGTATGACCCGTCAGAGGATAAACACAAAGACAGCTTGCTAAACATGGCTGACGGAACAGTTTAGATAACAACTGGTCTGCTGGGACTAAGCAGATGACTGAGAAAGGAAGTGATGATGATAGGGAACTTAAAAAGGCAACAGACAGGAGGCAATTACTGCTGCTTTTCTGCCATGTACCTTCTTATCAAACTCCTTGTGCTATTTTGATCGTTGTGGCCCCCTCTAAAAATATCAAGCTGTCTGAAGGGTATCAGCAACTACAAAACAACAGATAAATTCACTGATGTTTTCCGTTTACCACTGAGGCAGCTCTCTGCCTTTTAAAAAATGCCTTGTGGTTAGCATCTGTGTCCTGAGGGAAACAAGCTCTGAGACACAGATTTACACAATTACATGATTCATAACACAAAGTGTGTGCATGAGCTTTCGAACACAAGACATACATTGTCAAAACTTGTTTGTAGCGAGCTATGCTAATTGCTAATAAGAGAGAAACTCTTAACTTCTTAAATACTGGCAAATAGTTTACAATGAAATATCCAGAAATATTTTGTGGGTATCGTATCCATTTAAGTCTATGTAAAGAGCTTTAGCTCTTGGAAAACAGTGTGCTATTGAGACTTAAGAGCATGTGATCTGTTCACAATGAGCAACTCAAGAGGTGTTTCCAGATGGGTCAGCTTCCTCTGACACATCACGAGAACAAAAGTTTGTGTGGCAGTTTCTGCACCACATTAAGCAATGCAAATATACAGGGAGATATGTTTAGAAATAAAAATCTTCAAAAGTAGAAGAGAAATGCAGTAGGGGCAAGAGGCAGCCTGTGGCTAGTGGGCAGTTGAAAACATCACAGACGTTAAGGGTTACATGTGGTCATAGTTGATGGTACACTGAAAGCTGAGGAATACTTGAAGTTACACTGGGATTGCATCAGCCTCCTTCTCTCTGAATGCGATCATACAGTAGCTCTGCCCCCAAACAGAACCTGCCAAACTAAACAGGCCTCTCAAGAACTTTTAGCCAGTACAGTCAACATAAAAGACTCTAGACAAAATGAAGGAAGGGGCCTGGAGCATATTGTGTGCATTTTCTAATGGCATCGCTCTCTTCTTATCAAACCAAATCCACCAATTGGCAACATACTGTAAAAACCCTCAGATAGAACTGAAAGCCAGGGTCTCACTCTCTGTGGACTGTCCAGGATGACTTCATGCCCTCATAGATGAAGTCATGGGAAGCACAGGGAGATGGAGACAGTTGTTTCCCGCTACACAGATTATGTTACATGTTTTCAGAGCCACCCGTGTGATAACTTCCCTTAATACTCAGTGCAAACATTTCTGACAGAATATGCATATATTAATATGACAAAATAGCATGTTTATAGCATATTATATAATATGTGTGTGGTCTCTTCTTTGTGATCAAAATAATTTCAACAGTTGAGTCCAGATCGCTCTGTTGTGTTGGTTGCTGCACATTACGTTTTACATAATAACAGGCAAAGACTGCCCTCTTGTGTTCAAAGTTTTCTTAGCAAACACACATCCTGTAAAGACACGTGACTTTAATAGCAACACATCTATGATTGATAGAAAGTTACAGTATATTATTCTTGAATATACCTTACAGAATGAGACAAAAACTTCAGCCATGTATAAAATCGCAATAAATAGATTTTAAATATATTTATACTGCTGTGAGGAACAAGTCCTTATAGATGAATTATGTAATTACTATAATACCAGTGCCACTACATTGAAACTGCAAAAAATGATATTTTTTAAAACAGGCTTTCTAAATATCCCTCCTACTAGTAACACAAAGAAATAGTCCCAGCCTATACATTGGCGGAGTCTACATTACTGTGTTGGGCAAAATGGGATGCTCAAACAAACAGAGCAATGCTTTGATAGAACCACAGTGTTTACACATTTAGGAGAAATGAACCCAAAATGGCTTGCTTATAGTTGTATCTGCAAATTAAGCTGTGCAGTAGAAAATATTTTTCACCCTTCAAAGATAGAAAAAGTAGCATCCATATTTACAAGATATCAAGGTAACTCTTTTAAATTCTCTGAATATATTTAAAGACGTTCTGAGACATAGATTGCAGCTTTGCAGCCAGCCTGTACGATTGCTTTCATCAGCTGATATCCAGGCACCTGCAATAGAGATGCATCATGTCAGTAAAACATAACATGGCAGAGCACAAACATTTCTGTGGCTCTTAAAAAACAAGTATTTAAATGATAAATGTAATCGAGGATTTATATTTCAATATTCCAGTTCATAAAAGACATTCTGTTGTGGCAATAATTCAGACTTACTGATTCAGCATCATGCTCCAGTCCAGTATCATGGTGCTCCATTTCATCATCCCGAAATTCTTTAATCAGCTGACAAAAAAACAAAACAAAAACACATAACTTTTAGTGACTAACATTTTATTAATCTGCATTATCATCATTATCCATGTATTTTTCAGTGGGGTTCTGAGTCTGAGATCATGTTTCTAAAAATTATTCTATTTAACATTTTTTATTTAATATAATTTCATGCTTTTTACAAATGACATAATCAGCATAAGTGAAAAATAGAACTTCCAATATTTTTGATATATTAAAGAAGCAATTCAAGTTTAAATCCTCTAATACATATTTTAAGGTCTCATAATATTCTACAGTTTCTTTGTGTGTGAAGTTTGCCATTTAAGGTTTGTACACACCTGCAGCAGTTCGGTGTACTTCTCAGGATCTTTCTCCATTAGACTTCTGATCTGACTGTTGTAGTGCTCTGAGATACTCTCCTCTACAGCCACGGTGCAGGCCATTGCTCCTTCCTTTCCCAAGAGAGCAGAGCCAGCGCCTGTCCAAAAAAACAGACGTGTCACGCACCAGACGTGTAACTTTCAGACATGTTATATTTTATTCTAAATTCAATAAAGACTATTTTTAGTTACAAATAACCCAAGTAGACAGAATTTCAGATCCTTTGACCAATGCTTTTCCATGACTTTTCCAGTTATCTGTGATTTTTATTCACGGAATGAAGAGGAATTTTTAAAAATCAATGTATAGAAACTCCACCCGAAGGAGCAATTTCAGTTGAGCATTTTATTAAAATTTATTTAAAGGAATATAAACCCATTTAGCAATTTAGCATTATATTACTTGTTCACCAATGGATCCTTTGCTGTGAATGGGTGCCATTAGAATGAGAGTTCAAAAAGCTGATAAAACAATAATCCACAAGTAATCTTGTGCTGTAAGTAAACTCCAGTGCAGTGCTGCGTGTTTGTAGGAAACCAATCCATCATCATTATATGTATATATATATATATATATATATATATATATGTGACCCTCTCTGTGAAATCCACGCTAAAGTCTCAAAATCGAATTATGAGAAAACAAGCATCAAAGTTTGATTTCTACCATTAATTTCACTATAATTTCAATCTTTGACGTGACCTTACTCTGTAAATATTAAAGATATAAAGGTACAATTTTCACAGAATGTTCTTTACCATATGAAGGATGATTTTTTAATAGAAAACAGCAAATCACACAAAAATGACTTTAGCTGGGTTTTCACAGAGGGTCACACACACACACACACACACACACACACACACACACACACACACACACACACACACACACACACACACACACACACACACACACACACACACACACACACACACACACACACACACAGGAAATACTGTACTGTAAAGGTCACACTTACCAAGAGCAAATCCTGCTATGTTCCACAGCGGAAGCAGGAGGGTTGGACGCACTCTGTTCTCAGCCAGTATCTCATTAAACTTACTCAGGTGCTGCTTCTCTTGATCCCACATTTCCTTTAACAGTAATTCATATATCATCACATTCAACATCACATTGAATGCCTAGTTCCATATTACATCAGACCTCACTGAATGTTCTTTCTAAACTAATATAACAATCCTCCCAAATGTGATATAGGGAAATGGTAATCTTTGTGTAATATTTCACAGCTTTGTTTTATGGACTGATACCTGAATGAGTGGACTGATTTGTGTATGGCCAAGAACAGCCATCTGACCAGCATAGATTCGGTTGGCACCATATTCTCCTGCATGGTCCACTCTCATCATCCTGTGAAGCATGGCTCTTTCTTCTTCATCATTGGTGGGAGGCAATACAACATATCCCCTTACACTGGACACAACAGCTGAAAATCACACAAACATTCAATGGTAAGTGAGTACCATAGAAAGAACATTGGTGTGTTCACAAAAAAACATGCAGTTTGTTTTAACATACAGGAGCGCTGAACACTTAAATATATTATATATACACAAATCTATTAAACACACAGATATTTTAAATATGCAAAATATAAAACTTATACTGTTACACTTACGTTTATTATTCATATATCCTAACATACATTCATATAGTATACAACAACACTACGTCTACTGTATTCTGCTGTTCTTGTTTTATTCGATCCAGTGTGCAGTACAGTATCTTGCTCTAACTATTGTATATATTACCTTTTGGAAGACCTCTCTTCTTGTCTATTTTATTTATATATATTTATGTTTGTCTACTATTACAAAACCTTGTGAGCTCAGCTTCCAACGTCTTTCGTTGTTCAAAACAATGACAATAAAAACTATTATATTTTATTCTCTTCTAAAAAATGACATATAACAATACATATCTACCATGATAAACCACACATTTTCCAAATATCACAATTTGTCATACATACATATGACATACATTGTAAACATGCAAATTATTTTTGCTCTGCATTTCAAGTAGCAATTCGGATTTGTGGTAGTAATTTCTCTGCAAAGAAATCTAATGCAATGTAGTCATGCTAATATGCAGTCATAAGGGCAGTTATGAAACTGTCTCGGTAATACTTACATTTGTGTTTTGTACAAAGTTGACCCACTGTCGGTAGTAATAATGGCTGTTTAGAATTACGAAGCATAAGCTGAGGTCTGACAAACCTGTGCATGTTTGCAATTGTTTTTGATAACGGAGAAACTCGATATTGAATGGATCTAGGTGGACGGTGTCGCACGCATAGCGCTTACTAAACACTGTACGTTAACCGGCGCTTGAATATTACGTCAGTGACTGGGGTTATGAAAAACTATACCTTCGCGCTTAGGCAAGACATTTATTTCGCAAATGTCTGACCCAAATGTAAAATAAAACTGTGCTGACATTCGGACGTCATTTCATATTGTGCGAGTAAAAGAAGTCACATGTTAAAATGATTATACATGATGCGAATTATTTCGTTTCTTGTAGGTTGTAGCTGTATACGTTACGTGCCGAGACTTGGTTGATAAATGCTTAATTCAATTCAAGATTAGTTGTATAGTGCTTTTTACGATAGAGTCTATTGGATTGCTTTAAAGGTTATATATTCTGCAAGTATAAACTGTGGTGAAAGTTTATGTGTGGTTCAAGCTGTGACAACAATTACTCAAAAGATACAAATTAAAAATATAATACAAGATGTGTATGAAGCAATGGAACAGATAAATTATTTTGGTGTATTGTACAGCGCATATACAGTATATCTGGAACATGGTAGATGGTACTCAGCTGGATTTGTTGATATTCTTGTTTGTGTAGGAGATGCTGTCATTCTGGACACAACCGAGTGGGTGTCTTCTGGTGGGGTTGACACAGCACCTACAGCGCGTCTGAATGCTGCCATCGCTGAGATCAGAGCACAGTGTGAAGGCCTGCTGCCCAACAACCACTGAAAAACTGAAGCACAGTTCAAATATGGGGTAAATTATTTTAGAAGCAAACACAAGTACACACACATTGACTCGCTTCTGTATTTTTCTCTTTTACTCTTCCCTTTTTTCAGCAACAGATGAATGTTAAACTGAAAGCTTTTTTGTCCATTTTATTTATATGATGTTTATATGTTACCTGTTTTATATTATACATCACTCTTAACAGCTCATCATAGCATCCTAGTACAGTATTGAATGTATATTGCATGAGTCATTTACCTCATCCCTCCACACAGTGGCACTCTCACACAGCAAATAGCAGCT
This sequence comes from Gymnocypris eckloni scoliostomus, assembly GCA_027564155.1. Taxonomy (NCBI): domain Eukaryota; kingdom Metazoa; phylum Chordata; class Actinopteri; order Cypriniformes; family Cyprinidae; genus Gymnocypris; species Gymnocypris eckloni. Next base: position 30,089,609 of record CM050415.1, on the reverse strand, counting down.
GTAAACCCCATTGAATTGTGATTTACCAAAATTGATCTATTTTCAGACTCAAAATGAAATATATGTTTTTTGTGCAACTGGCCTTGTGGAAGTCTCTGGTAGAAAATGTTGAAAAAAAGTATTCACAATGCATGTAAAGATAATTTGTGATCACAGCATGTACATTTATGGACATTACCACTGTATTTAAGAAAGAATGTGTTTGAAAGAATGTGTTTAACCAAAATAATTTAGGTTTCCAGGGAATATAATTAATAAATTGTTTATTTTGAATGCAGTGTAAAGAAAGACCTATTCAGGACGATGATTATGACTATAAAGTTTTAATAATCATTGTCATTATGTGAGAACGGGGACGTTCAAACCATAGCTGTAATGAGAACCGCACAGAGGAATGATATAAGATAGAGCCCATTTCGGAATATTTTTTTCCAATGGATGAACAACAAAAACATTGACAGCCAATCTTAATTTATCCGCCTTTAAAGAGCTTGAGCATTTAAGTGTCAGATTACATAAGAATTAACATCTCGCTGGAATTGAGTGAGATGACTTCTTGGACTTCTCACAGCGATCCAGAGTTGGGGTACTCAATGCCGGACTCTGAACCAAGTCCGGACTTGAATCACATTAGCCCTTCGCTGGGCATTTGTTTGAAAGGCGATCTGACCAATCATAACACCGAATCTGCCATTTTCTCCGGCACGCAAACCAGACTGGAGAGTAGATTAACTTTGGTGGACTTGAGCTTGAAAAATAGTGTGTACTGATGTCTTTCCATGGTTCAAAACAAGATAGCTTCTGATGTTCGTTCATGTTTATTTTGTGCTATGACTAGTAAAGAGGAAGTCATAATTCGTTCGAATGCCGCTTGAACTGAGGTGCTACAGCGATCTGTCGCGACACAATAAAGAGCCACAAAATGGATTTTATTGTTTGAAATTCTTACAAAATGAGATAATTTGAAAGCTGAGACTTTGTTTCAAACCAAAAGCAACCTGCTCTGTCTCGTCTGTTGATGTGCTGTCAGTTTCCTCTTTGCTCCGCAGTGTATTTTTCACTGCATGAGAACATGATGTGTGGCATGAGAGTGCTTGGCTTGTCAGACTCAGCAACAGTAACTAAGGAGGGCGGGTGTTTACGAAGGTTCAATTATGGATGAACTTATACTTGTCACGTTGTCTGGTAAATTTGTACTCAAACTTGACATGGACTCTGACATTTCGGACAAAAATTTCTGAGTACAGTCAAATCCAGCAAATGTATTACATGAAAAATGTAATATTTAACAACATAATAAGATAAAAAGACATTAGTAAACATCTCCCACTCGAACTGGATTGGTTAAGGACAACAAAGTGGACTAAGACCCAACTACTATGATCTTGAATTCACATCACTGCACCTTCTGCAGTTGAACTTTCAACACTATCAGTTCATTGCTGACCTTGTGCACTGATCTCAAAAGTGAAACCCCTCGAATTAGCTCTAACTCTTGCATATCCCACATTTTACGACAACCTTTGCCCAATTCCCTCCTCAGATGTCTCTGAGGTTTACGTTATGTGTGTCCTTTCATAAATTACCACTTCTCCTTGTGAGAGCTCTAGTGACTAAACAGCTTGTCCTCCAAATGGAAATCAAAAATAGAAATGGGAAAAATCTTTTTCAGGATTGGTTCACAGACAAAGCAGACAGAAAAATAGTCACAAACAAAATTTTACACTATTAAGAGCCCTCCAAAAATATACACTGTAATATAATGGAATATTTCCAATTCATGTGTCGCTTTTTTTAACATGTATTTTCTGAAAATACATTTTTAATGGCCATCAATGAAAAAAAGAAAGAAATATGCTTTTTGGCATCTATTTACTGGCGTAATGACATCTACCAACAGAGAGTCGTTTAAAGATAACCTGCCAAAACCTGACTCCTTGGCTCAAAAAATAGCTATGTTTGCACAGAACAGTAACGTTTAGACTTTTTTGGTAAAATGTGTGAACATTGTCAATAGCTTACTTGGTTCTAGCTCAGTTTAAATTTGCTACAAAATATTTTACGATTGTACACCTTTAGCTACAGGTGCAAATTTATTTGGCATGTGTTTCAATATTAATTGCCATTTCCCAGTGGCATGCACAGATATGCATAAACATGCTCAAATACACAAAAGCATAAGCAAAACTGGGAATATTGCCCTCACAGTGCAAAATAAATACACTGGGGACAGAAAATAATACTGCTTCAAGCTCATGTGTGAGGGAAATCCACACACCTGACTCAAGATACCCACTGTAGCATCAGAAAAGCACTTGCCATCTGTTTACAGTATTCTCCACCATCCTATTACATTGTGCAATAATGCTCCAGGAATATCTGTTAAAAGAGCTGACATTTGGCCTGTATTATGTATGGCTATCCATGCAAATGACACAGCACATTGAGAAATAAACATTTGATCATTGCTCTTATTTAGTGATAGTGGGGCTGTAGTATTAAGGATGGATTGAGAAGCAATTTACTCCATTGAAGACTTGCTTTTATTTTTTATGTTGGTAACAGTGCTGCGGTCTTTTGAGGTGTACTCTCTATTTTGCTCTTTAACCTTGATGACCAAGTAGTAATAGTTGCTTGTAAAACCTTTAATTTTTCAATTACAGCTCCATTTTCAACCTGGTCTCATAAAAATACATACCTCTGTGCACTTTCTGTGCGACACCGTTTTGCGTACCTAACTGCACGTTTCACCGCAGTTTCAAAGAGAAATGTCCACTGAGTGATGCTAAAACACAGGTTAAATACGTGAACGTTTTTATTACGTAGATACAGGTACACATTGCTGTTTTATTACGTTGTTACAGAAACGTATTGCGGCGGTTCCGAATTCTAATATCCGGGGTCTGTCCCTAAAAGTTAATGCTCGTGTTGGAAATATGCCCTACACCAAACCCAACCCTAAACCTACCTGATAGTGTTAAGAAATGCAAAACTGATATAAAAACGAATTTGTTGATGCAACCGAGCCATTTTAACTTCCTTATATGCAGATATGAACTACTTTGTCCAACCGTGATTACACAGGATTCAAACCGGAGCTCCTCGCCTCCTAAATACTTCTCCGTACTCCGTGAGCTACCGAACTAACTTACTGTCTATGAAAACCCATAGATATGAAGCTGGATATATGCGATATACTAACATGCAAAAGCATTAGTTTTTTTTAAATCTCCCAGCTTTTTAATATTGTTTTGAAGTAATTGTGCAAAAATTATGCTTTATTAATCAAAACTCTGTAAATTTGTGTGAAAAGGAGTAAAAAAGTTTTACTGCCTCAAGTGTTTGTTTCTTTTGGAAACTACAGTAATATATAGTTATTTGTACGTGTTTTGTGTCTCGCTAAAAAGTGCACCTTGATACATTAATGCCATGAGACCAGGTAATCCATTTCTTACTGATGAACTAACATTGATGTTTCTGATTGGGAATTGTGAGTATTGAGTAAGCTGGAGAGACATCATTCAGCGCCTGCTGAAGGAGTTATTCAGGACAGGAGGAGTTTAAAGATGTAAAATGTGCTCTGCCAGTTCTTTGATGCTGTGATTTATTCTTTATATCTTCGTCTCTGTCTTTCGGTTCCCATGGTTCAGCTGCCCTCGTCAGGCATTAGGAATTTCCAAATACATATTGCAAAATATTTACACAGGACCATTTCCAGCTTACGGTGAACAGCCTCAGCTCTCATTTGAGATTTTGAATACACCCATACATACAGCACCAAGCCTTCAAGGCTCAGTAAAAAGGGAAAGGAATTACTACGAAATTGAAGATAAATATTTATTTGAAAATACCTCAGCAGTGGCAGTCAGTACAGACAGTGTGTATTGTTCGCAAGGATCTCTGCCCTGACGAGGGAGTAAAACAAATCACCAAGAAGATGGTTCAACTGAATAACAACACACTGAGAGCACAACCCTGATATGAGAGCGGATTTAGCCTGCAGGAAGCATAAGCAGACTGTAAACACACACACATCTGAGGCGTTCTCTCTAAGAGAAAAATCAAATAGTTTTAAGTGTGGGATATTACAAAGGCATTAGATCCAGTTTTAACACTCTCAGATCATTTTACAGAGTTCAAATTACCCCAAAGAGCTGGCTAGGAAGCTAAAAAGAAATAGTGCTAGATTCATTACACTGGTAAATGTAAGCAAACAGTTTTGATACAGGTGATAACATATAAAGGCATGTCATTTTTTTAACTATATTATTTTGATTGGGTAAAATAGCTGATTGGTTTATATGTTTAACAAACCTGCTGACTTAAAGGAGTCAGCAGCTTGTCCCACACCTCCAGTTTTATGATAGCCCTGCCTAAAGGACACATGGTGGCCCTTATGTCCAGAGATTTTCCCTCAAAGTTAATGCTTGACCCATTGGCCTCCTCCCTCACAAAGCCCTGTGGGTTCTTTTGATAGTACATTTCTTTATAAAGGGCCTGGTCACACTCCTTTCCTTTCGGGTAGATGCCTACTGCAAACCAATTCTTATACAGATTGTAGTCCCAGGGGACAGAAAACATAATGGCCAGTGTCTCAATGTAGTCATTTCTGCTTCGCTCGAACAGGTCGTAGGTCATAACCCCCACGCTGCCGGTGGCCTTAGCGCTGGTCTTGCTGAAGGTGCATACTTCAGTCTTGAGGGGGCGCACTGTGGGCTGAGGTGGATTGAAGGTTTCACCACTCTCAAGAAAGACCCTGTGGGATTAATATGCATGAATCGTACACAAACATGCACACATTTATTGCTACACAAAATGCACATTTAAATGTATAATTCACCACCCCAAATTCAAATTCTGTTTTTTTCATCATAATGTTGTTCCCAACATGTATGCCTTCTTTCTTTATTGGAACACAATTGATATTTTAAAGAATTGTTATTTTCCTATTTGTGCAGTTGCTTTGACAATTTGTATTGTTAAAAGCGCTATATAAATAAAGGTGACTTGACTTGACCTGAGGGTTGGTAATTGATAACAGAATTTCCATCTTAATGCGTTTTATGCTTCACAATCACATATAGATGTTTAGTTGTAAAGTTTTAGTTTTAAATGCTTGGTTTAACATTAGTTTTGCTTCTGGTTGTAGTCTCACTTTGGGTTGATGAGGCAGTAGTTGTTTGTCAGGTTGGTAAACTCTATGGTGGCGTGTCTCTTGCTGCTCACGTTGGCAGCGGCAGCCTCAGCAGACTCAGTCATGATGATGCACGGTAGATCTGACTGACAGTTGAAATGGAGAGAAGTAGAGAGGAGAGGGATGGTGTGAGAAAAGAAGTCTGTACCTCACAGTAAAAAGCAGTGGAAATGCAGTTTTGTTTACACTGTAGGACCGAAGCGAAAAATACAATAAATTTTCTGTTGTTTTTCTGTGATAAAAAGTTTGCTGTCATAAGTTAATTGTCCCCTATTTAAACTGCTGTGCTGAATTAATGGGTTAAATCCAGGTTTTATTACTGAAACGTATTCTGTACTGTCTGGTCTGTGTATGTGCATACACCTAAATATAAAGAATAGAAGCATTAGATTAAGTTCACATAGCTCTTCTCAAGTTCACTTCTGCGCCTATCTTATTACTATTGTCAAATTTAACTAGCGAATAACAGGGTCACAGTAATTACACGCAGAGACCCCACTTAAAAAAAACATTGTGCCTCTAGCAATCTTCACTTGTATAATGCACTGCTTTTAAAAGAAGCAAAGGGTGTGAAATAGAGTTGCTCAAGTGTCCATAACTGAATAAACTGTCTTGCTATGTTATAATTGTAATATGGAAATAAAAGGATACTTTAGCATTTAGTTTTGATTATTAAGTTGTCATTATTTAATCTCAAGGAGAATGAAGGCTTACCTCTGTGGAACTCCGGAGTGTGTGTGTGTTGCTCAGTAACAGTGCGTCCGAAAGAGTCACTGCGTTTTTACTTTGTCCCTTTCACAGTCTTCATGATCAGCAACAAGAACAGTACATACCCACCTGTGAAAAAAAGCATGCTTACTCAAATTTAGTGTACACCCTCTTTACACACAAACATGGAGACACACTCTCACTCACATATCAGCTTAAGAGGCATCAGTGACATTGGTGGGAAAATGCTTGGATCAGTCCACGCCCAAAACTGGTCGTTAGATTTGTTAGACCAAAACAGTGAAGTTGCATGTACAGATCTGTCTCGGAAATTACTCAATTTTTAAGAGGTTATGCAAGCTCAGATTCAAACAAGTAGGTATTGCAGCATTTATATGAATACGTTTTAGGTGAGGTTTCCTGATAATTACTAATAATTACTCTTTATAGGACACTAACAATAGTATTTTGAAACAGTTTGGATGGGAATGTTTATTGACGTGACGCCTACATCTACTGTCCATAAAAAAGATGTCGTATAAGTACCTCTCCCACATATGTACCAACTTTAACTTTTCAAAAAACATTAGTTATTTGTAATTTTTCTGTTATTCAAAGTATCAAAACATAATGTGGTGTGACCGTTTGGCCATAACTGTTGTTTTGGAAACATCTTTAAAATTACCCTACATTTTTTCAGATTAATTTTCTGCACTATTTGGTTTGATTTCCAAAGTGTTCTGTAATCCTGTATAAAAGTTCAACGTATTTGTATTTATATTTCCATCATAAAATTCAAACACACTTTGTCAGATAATCTAAATTTTATGAAATATCATGTGGTGCGACCATCAAGAAACTACCATTTTGGTACTTTTATGTTGAAATCCATTCAAAGATAGGACGTTGCCTCATATAACAATTTGCCAAGGACCCATAGAAGCATCAAGCAGGTTTGTAACTCTCTTTCAAATTTGGAAAAAATTACATTTTTAATGGCTGGTATGTAGCTACCACATTTGGATATCATGTGGTATGACCTCAAAAAAACTAAAAACAAAAACAATGAATATTAAGTAATTTCTATAAGCATTTATTTTTTTATACATTTCATAGTTTTCTTATGGGAAGCTAGCTTTTTTTTGTTTAGGTGGCTAATTCTGTGCTTGTAAATTTTGACTTAATTTGAAAATATCATGTGGTGCGACCACTGCAGAGTGTTTTCCATTATGTATATATGTCCCAGATTTTTGCATTTATATTCAATAAACGTTTTATATACACAAAATACTTTATTTTAATATAAATAGGAATACATTTTTATGCAGTTTGGGTCATTTCGGGCGGTTTACAATGCAAAAAATGCAAACAATAATAATTTAGAGCATCTAATTTTAGTTTGATAACTATGCATTTATTAGTAATTTATTATGTATTTATTAATAACTATTTTAATTTATTTTACCAGATCCCACTGCCAAGCAAAGTAAAATAAACGCTCACCATAGGCAGCATGTTAATACTGACCCTGCAGTCTAGCACAAACTCCAGATGTAATTTTCTGATGTAAGAAAGATGTTTATGATTTAATCTTAGAACCTGAGCTAGCAACCTTCCGCTACTCTAAATTAACCCTTCGCAAAGATCCGCCCTTAGTTACTGTTGCTATGTCCAACAAACCATCCAACAAACTATGTCACTTTTGTGTCATTTGGAGCGACCACTCATGTGGTGTGACCAATAATAGCAATAACTGTATTAAATAAAAAATAAATTATCTAATTTCTGTGGCTGAAATATGAATCACTGCTATAGTATGCTTATGTGAATGGTATTTATGATTTTTTAAAATCAGTTTTATGCAATTTACAGAAAAATAAGTCTGCTAACTACAATTAGAAGGCAACTCTGAAATTATAGAACAAAAATATGAGATCATTATTTTCAAAAACTCAAATGAAATGCAAATACTTTGTTTCTAAACACTTTAATTACTGAGAACATCTAAAAAAAACATTTTAAGTATGTTAAGGAAATGTATTAATTTTAATATATTTTCATGGTCGCACCCCATTACATTTTTTAAGGTGACGGCTAATTCATCTAGATGGAAAAACACTAAAATCACTTAATTAAATTTTTTTATATGAATTTATGTGTACACAACCATCTTAATATTTGAAAAACTATAAAGGTATTATTATTTTTTGTATTTAATACTTTTGCCAGTCATAAATCCTTATACGTCAATGACCCATGTGTTTTGAATAATTGGTGCTAACTTCATTTCAGATTTATTTTAAATAATACTGTTTTTGTGTCATGGAATGTAGTTTTAAGAGTTTTTAGGTGAGAATGCACTTGTGTAGATTTAAAATATGTGGTTTGTTAATAAAGAAAACGTTTATTTGAAAATGTCTCACATCTAATAATTTGATATTGCTCATATAAGTTAACATTTGTTCATGGTTCATGATTTTAAATTGCTTAATATTACGTTTTATTTGATGTGTCTTATAAAAAAAGTATGTGAAAAGCAAAGGGCGGCTTGTAGAGCATGGTGCTACAGCGATAACATGTTTATGGGCTTGATTCCCAGGGAGTGCATAAATGTATGTATACTTTATGAAATATATTTATGAATGAATGTATACTAATGTATATTGTATGAATGCAACAAGTTTCTTTAAATAGAAGCGTCAGTCAAAATATTACCTCACTATATATATATATATATACATACGTATATATGTAGTGCAGACACAGAACCAAACATATGTATTCAAAACAGTCTTTTTATTTAGACACATTTTGAGATTTACAATCAGAAAACAGGGCAGCATTAAAAAAGTTGCATCAACATTTGAAAGTACAATGGCATGTGCATTATGCAATTTATTATGCGCATGATGTTTAAGATCATAAAAAAGTATATGTAAAAAATATTTTAATCATATGTGTAACTGTCAGACAAAATTAGTTTATTGTTTAGCCCATCTTATCATAGACCTCTAACTTAATAATAGCCTTGCCCACAGTAGACATGGTGGCCCTTAAGTCGATTTTATTTCCTCTGTGGATGATTCCAGTTCCCCCCACATCTGCACGGGTGAACTGGCTGAAGTCCTTCCCCTCATACATGTGCTTGTACAGGGCCTTGTCGCATCCACGGCTGCTCTCAAACAACCCGATGCCCATCACATTCTTGTAGGTGTGGTAGTCAAAGGGGATAGAGAACAGAACGGCCATACGCTCAGTGCACATACGGTTCTGCATGTGGAAGAGGTCATAGGTCAAGATGCCCACAGCCCCAGTGGCAGTGTTGTCATCCTTAGTGAATGAGCAAACCTCGGTCTTGGTGGTGCGGATGGTGGGTTGGGGTGGATGGTAACTGAACCCACTGAACATGTAGACTCTGAGAGAAGTTTATAGGTGATATTCGTCACTAATATTTTAAAGATATGTACAATTACAATAAACAACATTGAGTAAATAAAAGGAATTTGCCCCAAAATTATGTGATCAGTAAGTCATAGTAACATGTTTTTTTTTCATTACTTTTACTCATCAAAATAATTTGACCAATTTCAACTGAATCTTTTTAAGTTAAGCATGTTAAGTATTTTTTACAGTGTACAATTAACCAAAATTGTATTCTTAAAGTCTCTACTCTTAATTTTTAACTGCAGTTTTATCACTAACTAAACAGATTTTGCCAGTAACTTCATTGAAATAATTGTAAACGTAAAATATTTTCACATTCTAAGGCCTGATTTTCTTCTTACTTTGGATTAATAAGGCAGTACGCGCTGCTAACATTGGTGATCTCCACTGTACAGTTCCTGTTAGTGTTTATAGTAGCTGACACGGCTTCTGCGTTCTGCATGTTGGCACTGCTTCTGTGGGGGTTATGAAATAGGACAAATATTTTAAGAAAAGACTGGAAAAATGATTTTGAAAAGAAAATAGCTTTCATCAGATTACTAAAGGGACAGTGCATGTAAAAATATATATGTATATGCCTTTTTTCCCCATACAATGAAAGTGGACGAAGACCAACTGACGTCACTGTTCACGTGCATTGTGTTTAAAAAAAATGCAACTTGGATATTCCACATAATTATTATTTTAAAGCAAATGGATTGTATAGCAACCCCTACAGCATTATAATCAAATGCATTTAAATGACATGCAGCTCAACGTTTACACACAAATCAAGGCATAGCCTAATCTGTCTTATCAGAAACTAGCCGGTAAATGTGACAGCAGGTAGACAGATGAGTGTTTTCTACAATTTTAGCACAGGCACTAAAAGATCTCTAATAACAGGCCTGACAGCACGGCAGAATATGGAAAGCCACTTGCGGGCTCCATATGGCTAACTAAACTGTTAGCAGAGACAAACAGTGAAGCAGTGAGCTGAGAATGATGCACCAGCAGACACAAGCAACGAGACTTTTCACCATAGTTACAGCGCAGATGAATTAAGGGTTAATGCTCATTTCTGTATTTGAGGTAAAAGCTTTTTTACCTTTTGTTTTTACATCGCATGCATGCATGGAACTGGTTAAGAAGTACCTGACAGTTACCTGATAGTAGGAGAGGTTGCTGCTGCTGAGAGAGTTGAGGGTTTCAGTGTAGATGAACAAAGTGGAGGGTGAATGACAGAAACACGAGTAGACACACAAACACCTGCTTGACAAACACAGGCGTGTCCCCTTCTTTCCCCTCCGATGCTGACAGGAAAAAAACCCGGCAAAAACCTTTGTGGGAGAGTTTGATGGGAGTTGACGCAGTTAGACTGACTAATTGCTTGCATAAATCTTTATCCACAAAGCACCATTTACAGAACTCATGGGCACAGAGCCAATAAAAATGCCCAGAAAACTATGTCATGACAAGAGGCATCTTGTAACGGAAACAAAAACATACTGACTAATTCTGCAACAATTCATATTTGAATAGGTAGATTATGGACTCAATGCTAATGAAATCCATGACATAATGAAATGCTTTGTTGGTTACGGTGCAAATATTGAATTAAAAATTAATGATGAAAATTACCAAATCCACCAACGCCCAAAACCTTTGTGAAAAGTGATATAGAATGACAGAAGGCTTAAAAACAGGGTGCGGGCAGTGAGAGATTACAGTGCACTTGTGTAACATTTGCACTAAAGTACATATTATCAAAGCATGTTAGAGCGTCTCTCTCCTAGGAGTGACAGTGTGTGATTGAACATGTCATGGTCCGATGAAGCAAGAGAGCGAAAGCACACAGCCGCTCCCTTACAGCTGACAAAACTGAGAGTGTTTGTGAGTCTCACTGCATGTACAGGCATTTCCCCTTCATTTCCAGCACACATTTAAACTCACTCACACACCTAGAGACTTGGTAGGAATGTGCAGAAATACATTCAGGATGCACTCACATTTCTGACCCTGGACCACAAAACCAGTCTTAAGTAACCAGTCTTAAGTAACACGGGTATATTTGCCAAAAAATGCATTGTATGGGTCAAAATGATCGACTATTCTTTTATGCCAACAATCATTAGGATATTAATTAAAGATCATGTTCCATAAATATATTTTGTAAATTTCCTACTGTAAGTATAATACAAATTGAATAGTAATATGCATTGCTGAGGACTTTGGACAGCTTTAAAGGCGTTTTCTCAATATTTATATTCTTTTGCCCCTTCAGATTCCAGATTTTCACATAGTTGTATATCAGCTAAATATTGTTCTCTCGTAACAAATCATATATCAATGGAAAGCTGATCTCAATAAAAAAATTACAGGTATTACTGGTTTTGTGGTCCAGGGTCACATTTGACTGAAAGTTCAGGACCCTTATTCATTTTCCAACAGGGGGCAGCAAATATACACCTATTCACCCCATTAATCCTCTTCTAATTATGAAACATTTTACATTCCGGGAGATGCTTTTTTTTTTCTTTTTAATGAAATTAATTATGCATATATTTTAAAACAGATGCTAAGTGAGCTATGATGCTTTTCTTTTAAAAGGATAGTTCTCTCAAGGAAAATGATCTCAATAATTTATTCGCCCTCATTCATGTTCTGTAGAAGAAAGAAAGTCACACAGGTTTGGAATGACATGAGGGTAAATAAATGATGACAGAATAAAAAGGTTGGGGTAAACTGTACTTTTTTATGCTTTGCTAAAAGTACATTTAAAGATTTAGCTATTGAGATGCATTGAAATTAATTATTACGAACCAATTATAAATACTGCTTCATAGAAGATCCCTTAAGCCATTGATTTATTTTTCCTGTTTTTACAGTAAACCAAGAAAAGCTCAAAGCACCTTTTTGAAAGTAGTGCAACTAAAGCTTTCCAATAAAACGCTTGATTCACATTCTCTCCACCAGCCGAGGCAATTCAGCATCGGCTGAATCCTTTCAATTGAAATCAAAAGCTAACCTTATGATTAGATGTATTTCAGTGTAAAGTCCACATCCTATTACCCGAGCCAATGGATGCTCTCTAAATGCATAGAGCTGCCGTGCGTCTGGAGGGCTAAAGATTAATCCCTGGAGCCTATGGAGCTATTCACAGGAAGGGCCTTTCAGATGATGGACTAATAGGTATCGTTCTTGGGTTTGTGTGTAAGTGTGTGTGAGGGGTTATGCAAACAGAAATGATTGCGTACAGTCAGGCTAAGGTGTGTGTGTGTGTGTGTGTGTGTGTGTAGGGGTTGGAGTTGTCGGTTGATTGATTGTTAAGGGGGGCGAGAGGTTCCGCACGCTCACTTTATGATGAATAGGCTGTCAGATGCCCTCCAACTACCCAAACAAGGCCGTGGTAAAACAGGCATTTAAGTGATTACACCAAACGTGTAAATATTAAACGTCCATTACAGAGGGATTATTGCTGCCACTCCGCAGATGAGAGGCAAAGTGAGGGAGAAAAAAGACACTGATGTTGGGATGAGAGAAAAATGTAATAGAAAAAAGGACAGGTGCTCAAGCTACGTATTTGTTGTTTCACGCCTGACTAATGTTTTTCTGTTTATTCTCCACCAAATCTCTGGCATTAATCACATTTTGAGTGCACTTGAGGTGCATGTTTTGTGTGTGTGTGTGTGTGTGTGTGTGCGTGGGGGGGGGGGGACATTTTGTGTTTGTCGTGTATCTTTGATGCTTTAATTTGACCGGCATGTTATCGTATCCCCGAATTCAAATTAGCTGAGATAAAGAGCGTTTCCAGAGATTCAGTGAGGGTCTGGGGCTGTGTGAATATTTATCTTTTGTTTAATGATGATTTGTGCGGTGTGCCCTTTCATTCCTCTGCAGCACTATAATCGATAGGGTGGCGTGAGACATGAATACATTTGCATCCTCTCCAGGTAGCAAGAGCAAGGCTGCAACCTGCAGGAATGATTTAAACTCACTTGTCAAACAGACAGAAGACTGAGCCCTTGAAGGCATGCAGAGTTTTATTGGATAGTCCAGAATTTGCACCATTTTTGGTCTGACTTATAGATCCTGCCGAAAGCAGGAAAACCATGATGTTTCATCATATGAATATCAAATATTTCATAAATAAATTAATAATTGAAGGGGGTTAAAGTTTAGTCATTTATCTGAATAAACCAAACTGGAAAATGTATTAAAAGGTTAAAGTAGGTGTTAAATATGCAGCGAGAATTATGATGGGAGGTTGCTGTGTGTGATTTCAATATATCTTCATTTTTATAATTTCTATAATTAAAAATGTATATCTCTTGTGGTATCTATTGCATCAGAAATGTATCCGTTTAATTCAGTAAAATGCTAATTTTTCCAACAAATATTTTTCTTAGTCTTGTCACACGTTTTGTATTCTGTCTCGTGAAGTGACAATCAGTTCACAAGACATGGTCTTCATTTCTTTCTTTCTTTCTTTCTTTCTTTCTTTCTTTCTTTCTTTCTTTTTTGGTATGGAAATAATTATTTGCTTTAATCATGCTTGCTCATGTTTACTGTTTATGTAGTTTAGTTGTCATATTTGGGACAACCGTCTTTTATTTTTGGTCTGTGGTTCCACAAGTCCCTATCTCCCTCATTCCATTCATCTTTAAAAATGTCTTTTACAGTTCCTGTTTGTCTTTCATCCTCTCTTTCTGTAAGATTCTGTCATGTCTTGGCTCCGCTACCTCTGATTGCTCCCCAAAAATTGGCTCTAGTCTCTATTCTTTAAAGCCAGGGCAGTTATCATACCATTGTTTCCATCCTATTCGTCTTTTCCTTTTGTTCTTCTGTCAGTGTTGCTCTTCTTGGTTTGTCAGGAGGACAGCTCCTTTGTGTTACTGTGGCTATTATGCAGTTCTCTTTGGCATTTATAAAGTAAACACTAAAACTTTACTTAAAGGGATGGTTCAACAAAAAAATAAAAAAATGTCATCATTTACTCACACACGGTCTTTCATGGAACACAAAGGAGTATCTAGCAGAATGTCCATGCTGCTCTTTTCCATAAAAGTGTCCACGCTTCACATTCATTGTATAAGTCTGGACATTCTGCTAAATACTTATTTTGTTTAAAAACAACATAAAAATTAGGAGTTAAATTACTTAGTTTAGTTTACAAATTACAGAATTGTTCAATAATGAGATTTTCTGCATATAAAATGTAAAATGGACCTCATATTACAAACAACAATCATTAATATATTATTTCTATAAAATATTGGAATATTTCAGAACACTATTATTAATTTACTATGATAACCTCTGTGAATATGTAGCCTATACTTAATTATAGTGTCATATCAACAACCAGTATACAGTCTGATGTCTCTTAACCTGAAGTCTATTTACAGGAATGGTTCCCATTCATCTTGAATCTGATATAAGCAAAAAACGAGTCACGGTTCAGTAGGAAAGTCAGTTGAGAACTCAACAGCTTTTAATGATTCACTGAATGAGTGAGGTTGATTCAAATTGGCCAGCTGTTTAAAGAGTTGTTTACTGACTGATTTACTACAAAGAGCCTGTTCATAAGAGTCAGTTGTCTGCTGTTCGTGGTGTTTGATTTTGGTTTCTCGTGATCACAGGAAGAACTCCTCACAAGGACAGTGTCTTCAGAGTCTTCAATGTTTATTGAACGTAGAATCAATTATATAGTTTGGTTCTCAAGCAATGGACAATTCAAGGAAATATTATCTTGGGTAAAATAACAGCTTATGATTCATAGAGTGGTTGTTGCTTAATAGCTTATTTTTTTTAGAAAGGTTACACAACACCCAAAAGTCACACAAAACTTCCTGAGCAAAAGTTACATGACAGATGGTAATTGGCAGTGATGACTAACAATGAAAATAATGAAAAGACTACTACTACTACTACTACTACTTGTTCAACAAACATTTTCCAGACTGTCACCAATGCTAGAATTTAAATGATTAATTTTATATAGATGTTTAATGATTTCAAGTTAAAGTCAAATCATTCTTGTTTTTTGTGACCACTCCAGTCTCCTTCTGGAGTCTGAAGCCTGTGTGAGCATCAGTAAATGATGACAGAATTGTCAGAAAAGATGACAAATGGGACCACAACGAGATAATAAAAAGTGTTGAGTGAAAGGAGACAGAAAGGAAAGTGAAGAGAGGAAGATAAATCAATACTTTCTTGTCAAACGCGCACATCGTGTACTTTCAGTCAGTGTGCATACATGGGAAATTTCCTCACCTTATATGTTCTCTCATGCCTCTCTGCTCCTTCATCCCTCATTCACTCTCTTGCTTTTCCTCCATGCAGACATATCCTCTCATCCCTCCTTTATAAGAAATATAATCCCAATTGATCAGAAAACCAATGGGAAGCCTTTCTCTGTAAACACTCAAGTCGTTCAATAGGAGGCCAGGGACTCTATTGGGAATTCATGACAGGTGTGTGTGTGTGTGTGTGTGTGTGTGTGTGTGTGTGTGTGTGTGTGTGGTGAATACTGTAAGTACTGTGTGCACGCATTCTATATTTGATTTCTGAGATCCCGAGTGGCTTAGAATCAATTATAAGACTTATTGCCTTCTTGTCTTGTCACCCCTCATCTCCAACATGTGCACGCATCATCCCGGTGTCGACCCAGGGCATGAACACCCACGTGTGTGTGTGTGTGTGTATGTGCACATTTCGTTCGATTCCTCCCACTCCCACCAGTGCAATTAAGCATTGTGCTCAGTGGACGAGGGGATCAAAGGTGTGATGGTTCTCTTTGACTGCAGATGAATGCAGAGCGAACGCACGAATGGACCAGTGCAATTCTGGTTATGGATTTTTGCCCCCTGTTCCAACTCTCTCTCGCCTGTCGCCCTCATCGTGTGTGCAAGTGTTTAAGAGAACGCACATCTCTGCTGACTGTGAGTGTGTGGTGTGACAGGCCGTGGCCTTAAAGAGAGCAGAGTCCATTCCTTTCCTCAGACTGATCCTAAATCATCAGCTGACACTTTAAAAGGCCACCACAGCTTTTTTACTCTGTCTCTGTCACTGTACATATGAGACCTGTGTGTGTGTGTGTGTGTGTGTGTGTGAGAAGAGGGACACATGAGACTGCCCATCTTTGTGTTCTATTCTACATTATTCATTTACATACCCTGTTTACATATCCAAAATACAATAAAAGCAATAATGCAGTGAAATATTACTACAATGAAAAAAAAAGTTTTCTATCTGAATACATATACATTTTTTATTTGTTCTTGTGATCGCAAAGCTGAATTTACAGCAATACACTATTCATAATAATTTTTCAAAGTTATAATAAATATGAGTGGATCTTACAAGAAAATACTATTTCAGGTTTTCTAATTTAAATTGTGTTTTAACTCAACATGTTACTTTCCTATATTTGGCATTTCTTTGTAAGTAATTGTAAAATGTACTAGTAATTACTGATTGAACATTGTTTATACACCATTTTTTTAGTGTGTGTGTATACTGTAAAACATTAAACTCTATAAATGACTATATTTGTGTTTTTCCATATTTTTCTTAATTCTGAACTATTTACAATTTTATTATAGATTTGTACATCTAAGATTCTTAATTTAATCATATTAGATGCAATTATGAATGATTTAAAACAAAAAAGAGCAGCAAAAAGTGAAAAGATTAACAAAAAGGTAATATTTTATTCTGTTTGCTGTCAAAGTGTGTGAGCGTGCAGATGCTTTAGATCCTCGGTGGCTTTTGACTCATTCAGTCCAATTTAAGCCTGACACTGATATTGCAGCTAGTATGACAGAAGCTCACCTTTTCTAAATCTTATTATTGCCTATCATGTACATGTGTTTATATTGTGCTGCTTCTGCAGGTTTTTTACAGATCTTTAAAGGTCAAGTGACCGATGAGGGTCTTACCCCAGCATGATTTATCTTCACTATAGGAATATTACGGGATATTAATCAAAATATGAAATGATGTGGCTCACACTGGTCACAAGGTTACACTCAAAGAGATGCCCGTTTCCTCAGTATTGATAGAATAGAGAGAACCTTGGCCTACACAATAAAATGAAAATCTCATATTTTTGTTGGATCTGTGGTGTAGTAGATTGGTGAGTGCTGATGCACAAGTGGAAGACATAGATTTGATTCTGGCCTGCATTGTCAGCTGGCCCGCCCCTCCCCCTATAATTTCATACCTTTATCTCTACTGTCATTTCAATCAAATGTGCCAAAAGCCCAAAAAATAAAATGAAAATGAAAGTGTCACTTTTACCCAGTCTCCTTGAAAATTCATTTTTCACATCATGTCTCAGATTAGTGACATCAGTTCAGCAAGTCATAAAACTCCTCTGACAACGTGCAGAAAAGCCTTTACACTCTACGGCGCAATGAGCTGACACACACTTCCCAGGAGAAGTTCATCCATTCTCACAGTTCATCCACTGTCACTCTTTCTTCACACACATGAACGGGCAAACATCTGCTCAAACGCAAATGTCTAATAGCAGTATTAAAGGTGGGGTATGTGCAGTCGGTCCGAGTATCAAAACAAACTTGTAGCCAATCAGCAGTAAGGGGCGTGTCTACTCATGATGTGGAGGAGAGAGCGCTCAGTGTACATGATTTGTCCTGTCCCATCCTGTGTAGACAGCATCACTGATTATAATGAGTTCTATAGTATTTTGTTGCGCCGCTCGCGTCCAGCGTAGACACGGTGTTACGATAAGGCAGGAAGTTGGACCCGTGTAAATATCGGTTCAGCTTTCCAGCACTGGAGAGAACTCAAGGAGTGGGAAGGCCTGCGATCAGATGCCGAGGTTGCTTTGTTTCGTCTCGATAGGTGAGTGACATTGGTTTTGCTTTGTTTGAGAACTAATCGTTGTCTGGGTGGTGTATGTATGTGTGGGGCGGAGCTATGAAAATAGGGGCGATACCTTTTTGGGGTAGGGGCATGTTTGTATTGGTGATTTGAAATATCAACATTGGCAAACAGAAATCACTTACCTCACCTTTAATGGCATTGTAAATAGATGTAAAGAATCGTAAACTTTCTTAAGATAACATTTTAGTGCCGCTTACCTTTTGCAAAACTCATATTGCCACAATACAACACCTGTAGGTTGTTGTGGGTCATTGCTATGCAGTTACTGTTGTGTTCTGTGGTTTGTAGCATGTGGTTGCTGGTTTTCTTGCTGTTTGCTAGATGGATGTTTACTACAGTAGTTCAATAAGCTTTTATGATATTCTGATTCGACTTGAATAATCTGAGAGATGTTTAGACTTTTTCAACAAAGTAATTGAGGTAAAATGTGATTATTATTTTATTTGTAACATTTTAAAATGTCTTATCATCAATTTCACACATGCGCACGCACGCAAGAATGCACGCACACTAAATATAGCCATTTGTTACTAATTTTGTTTTTGTCTTCTGATTTCAGACAGAAATGCTTATACAAAAATATTGGTTACTCTCACAATTTATATCCATTTGGAAGTACAGTGACTTCTGCTGTTTCAGAGAACTGTCAGGCCGCTGAACCTACAGGATAACAGTTACAAAATACACTGTGAACTTGAATCCACCTCAGCACCCTCCTGAGTAAACCACAGGGAGCAATTGCTGGAGTTGTGTAATGGCTGTTTGTGAGTGCTGTGTGGATCATTGTCAGGCCCCACAGAGAGAAAACAGTGAGGCAAGGACTCATTGTGAGAGAAATGCACAGTTACATCTCCCCGGTATTTAAGTTCTCCTTAAGCTAAGCACTTACTTGTAACAACTTAAATGGAACTGACCATCAGTTTGTGTTTATGGGTCAATAAAACTTAAAGTGTACATACTCCCTCGGTGCGCATCTCGATTAATAAGAAGCCTACAGACAACAGGAAGGTTATGGGAGAGCTCCCCAAATAAAGAGTTCATTTTTGTTTGTTTAGTCTTTTTCACAATAACTAGTTTTACAGTTTAAATTTTATGACATAACTAGTTGTGCGCAGCAGTTCTGTTCACACAGGACATGCTAACCAACTCACTCTCAAAATACAGGTATATTCACCTAAATATCTACAGATTTTTCATTTGTGGCTGAACTATAACTTTACATTTTAATGAAGTCGGTTTGGGTTATTGAAAGCAATGTCACTCCTGTTTATAACCAAGCCGAGTGTGAACCTAACCGTATTTAGAGCTCTAAAACAGGACTGACAACTGTATTCTGCTGCAGTGTGAACATAGGCTTGGTAAGTTGTAAATAAGGCCCTAAACAACTGTGAAAACATGGGGGAATTGAATGAGGAACTTTCACATTTTGACACACGTCTGAAATATGAAATCCTGATCCATATTAAGCGGTGTGGATATTGTTGAACACAGAGACAAATCGTGCTCATCTCCAATGACCCCGGCGAGGAAAATTAAAGTCCACACCCTATCAGTAAATAAATCAATCAAAATTTAATTCAGACTTGCACAGGTTGACCTTCACTTCGCGGTCTTATAAAAACGGCCATCATGCCACTTGAATTTCATTTACGGCCTCCTACTCTCTGTCCTCTAAAAGTAATAAGGAGTAATTGGGGATGGCACTCACTCATACCAAATGATCTTTTTCAGTCCTCCACACTGAGCTGTCACGGAAACACAATCCCTCTCTCACTCCCTCATGTCCATTGTCTTCTGTCTCTTGCTCTCTTTCTCCTAGATGCGCATTTATCCCATTACTCTCACTGTGGAGACTAATTAACTCTGCATAAGTGAAAATGAGAATTGGTTTCTAGTGGGTGTTGGACACATGACAGAGCCTTTCAATCCTCACGTACGTGGCTTACACACCTTTGGCTTCCACTGTGATTGTTAATCTGTATGTCCCCAATTAAATCCCACTGGGGGTGTCATCGCGATGTCATCAGGTGTGTGCTCATTAACACTCAAGAGTTCGCTCAGCCCACTCAAGGCCTGGCACAGCCTCATTTGTTTCCCTGTGTAATGAAGGAGATTGGAAATGAGCATAATATGTTTGCCTCAATTAAGAGATATCACACAAGCAAGGGTGCTGTTGCACTTAATATCTGCACGACTGTGATTTGGTTGTAGACACATGCCGCATCTTTAGAAATGCATTGCCCAGACTGGCTCTTGGAGAACCAGTATGCACAGTTTAGCTCCAACCCTAAACACACACACACCTGCTAATAAAATAGTAAATCAAAGTTACTTGCAAAAGTCACTTGCAAAATTACAACAAAATAAAAAAAACAATACAGACAGGTGTATTGACCAGGGTTTATGAAGGAAAATGTCACACCTTTTAAGACATTTCAGACCAAGTAAATAAAATGTAAGGATCCAAAATTAACAATGCTTCAAAATGTGAAAGTACAACTTACAATACATCAATACTTTTTCATTCATTTTAGAAAAAACAAAGCACAAACCACAAAACGTGTCACAAGCACACACACGAGGGGAAGCGAGGAGACGAGGATGAACTCAAAATAATCAGACTAATAAATAATCCAAAAACAGGGTAACATAAGGCAGGGAACACGTGAGGGTGAGACTCACAAGAACAGGATATCAACGTTGACGTCGACAATGCTGCTTATTGCTTGAATTGCTTGAATCCCAACTATTTCAATATGCAAAAATGAAAACTATACCCTCTGATCACATTGCAAACAAGTGATGCTCTTCAGTATATTTGTCTTGATTTTCAAATCAAGATACATTTACTTGAGAAACAAAACGACATAAAATAAGAAGTTTTCATACTCCATTGGCAAATATCTGTTCCTGTTTTAATCATAAACTCATTTCAATTGTTTTTGTTTACATAATATATGTGTGTGTACTGCATATATTTATTATGTAGTACATATAAATACACATACATGCCTATATTTTGAAAATATTTACATGTATATACAGGTGCATCTCAATAAATTTGAATGTCGTGGAAAAGTTCATTTATTTCAGTAATTCAACTCAAATTGTGAAACTTGTGTATTAAATAAATTCAATGCATACAGACTGAAGTAGTTTAAGTCTTTGGTTCTTTTAATTGGGATAATTTTGGCTCACATTTAACAAAAACCCACAAATTCATTCTCTCAACAAATTAGAATACTTCATAAGTAATTTTTCGTGAATTGTTGGCCTTCTGGAAAGTATGTTCATTTACTGTATATGTACTCAATGCTTGGTAGGGGCTCCTGTTGCTTTAATTACTGTCTCAATTCGGCGTGGCATGGAGGTGATCAGTTTGTGGCACTGCTGAGGTGCTATGGAAGCCCAGGTTTCTTTGACAGTGGCCTTCGCTCATCTGCATTTTTTGGTCTCTTGTTTCTCATTTTCCTCTTGACAATACCCCATAGATTCTCTATGGGGTTCAGATCTGGTGAGTTTGCTGACCAGTCATTTAACCAACTGTTGGTGCTTTTGGCAGAGTGGGCAGGTGCCAAATCCTGCTGGAAAATAAAATCAGCATCTTTAAAAAGCTAAAGCAGAAGGAAGCATGAAGTGCTCCAAAATGTCTTGGTAAACGGATGCAGTGAAGTTGGTTTTCAAAACACAATGGACCAACACCAGCAGATGACATTGCACCCCAAATCATCACAGACTGTGGAAACTTAACACTAGACTTCATGCAACTTGGGTTATGAGCTTCTCCACCGTTCCTACAAACTCTAGGACCTTGGTTTCCTAATGAAATGCAAAACTTGCTCTCATCTGAAAAGAGGACTTTGGACC
The DNA here is from genome assembly GCA_027564155.1 of Gymnocypris eckloni scoliostomus. Taxonomy (NCBI): domain Eukaryota; kingdom Metazoa; phylum Chordata; class Actinopteri; order Cypriniformes; family Cyprinidae; genus Gymnocypris; species Gymnocypris eckloni. The sequence continues at coordinate 30,067,504 of CM050415.1, read as the reverse complement.
ACTGAGCAACAGTCCAGTTCTTCTTCTCCTTAGCCCAGGTAAGACGCCTCTGACGACAACTGTAGCCAAATTCTTTGACACGTCTGTGTGTGGTGGCTCTTGATGCCTTGACCCCAGCCTCAGTCCATTCCTTGTGAAGTTCACCCAAATTCTTGAATTGATTTTGCTCGACAATCCTCACAAGGCTGCAGTTCTCTCGGTTGGTTGTGCATCTTTTTCTTCCACACTTTTTCCTTCCACTCAACTTTCTATTAACATGCTTGGATACAGCACTCTGTGAACAGCCAGCTTCTTTGGCAATTCATGTTTGTGGCTTAACCTCCTTGTGAAGGGTGTCAATGATTGTCTTCTGGACAACTGTCAGATCAGCAGTCTTCCCCATGTTTGTGTAGCCTAGTGAACCAAACTGAGAGACCATTTTGAAGGCTCAGGAAACCTTTGCAGGTGTTTTGAGTTGATTAGCTGATTGGCATGTCACCATATTCTAATTTGCTAATTTGCTAATTGCTAATTTGCTGAGATTTGCTGAGATTTTTGAGGTTTTTGTTAAATGTGAGCCAAAATCATCACAATTAAAAGAACCAAAGACTTAAACTACTTCAGTCGGTATGCATTGAATTTATTTAATACACGAGTTTCACAATTTGAGTTGAATTACTGAAATAAATTAACTTTTCCACGACATTCTAATTTATTGAGATGCACCTGTATTTATATTCATATCATTTATATTAAATATAATTATATTTAATATACAAACATAGCATATTTTCCTGAAATGTATACATGTATGTTTGTGTATTTATATATACGTAATAACATACACAGTACACATACATATAGTATGTAAACATTTTTTTTTTTTTGGATGCGACAAATTGCGATTAATCGTTTGATAGTATTAATTTCGAGCAATTTATTATAAAAAATTATGTTATGTCATATTTTATGTATCTTGATTAAAGAATGTATAGATATTCAAATAAACAAAAATGCTAAGGTAAATATAATTGTTTTGTTCTCCGCGTACCACATTTAATGCCAGCACTTTATGAATTACATTTTTTGCTCTGATTTAAGCTTTTGGATGAATTAATTTGTGAAACTGCAAATTAAGATTTTTAAATACCTTTTTAAGACTCGCAGAAATCCTGAATCATTTAGTTCCTTTAAACTCTGCCCCTTTCTTACAAAGCTTGCATTCAGATCTTCCTCCATCCCATCAACAACCACTGGATAGGGCCAAGTTTCTGCCCTTGATTTTCCTTCTTTCACTCAGTTTCTCTCAGAAGTGCATCACACAATAAATTTAAATATATGTCGCTATGTCCGTTTCAATGGGGACTTTAAATTAGAACATGAAAAGAAAATAATAGTGGAGAAGAGTTATATTATTAAAAATATTTCAGGCCCCTGATTCTGAAAGAGTGCTGGCTGGGTGCTTCGACCAATAGCATGAAAACACAATTCACAAGAATAATCAAGAACCACAGTGTTCATGAATTGACAGCTTTTATTGGAACAGCATGACATAATTTCCTTCTGTGCAAAGGCTGGTGATCATGGGTACTGATCAAAAGGCTTGAATGAATAGTATGGACTGAAGTAAACACTAGTGGAACTCTATTGCCTTGTTTGTTATTAGAGGATTATGTTAGTATCATGGCAGGAGTCAGTGCTCTCTGAAAACAATAATGCAAAGGGAACAGATGTGGCCCACTGTGTCTGGCAACACATGAAATGTCAAGTGCACTTGAAAGAATCACTGTGTGCAGAAACACACATAGATGAAACTGAGCCCTTCTTAAAGGCTTTTTTCTCTTTTTTTGTATTCAGCCTCTTCAGTGTACTGAGTCTGCGTGTATTCTATGATCTCTCCATATTTTTTGTTATTTATGCTGTTATTTGCTATTTAATCCTAATTGATTTGAGTATGCAGTGTTCTCTGTAATATACCATTGCTGTACAGGCTTAATCGTATCACTGTAGATCCAGACAGATTTATTTCAGTTAAACTAAATCAGATGTGAAAATGTGGGGATGCTCTGGGAATTGCATTAGCATCATTTTTTTTAAAAGGTTAAATGTGAAGTGATATTTTTTTCTGTTTAAATACTTTTTTCTTTTCTCAGCTTAGACTGTAAGTAAGGCATATGTTGTTTTATTTCCCTGAAAAGTGTAAACACTGTGCCTCTGTGATGGCATCAAAACATTGTTCTGTTTGTTTAAGAATCCTGACCAGCTTGACATAGTAACACTGACTCAACCAATGCTGTAAGTTTGGGGGAGGGGTTATCTCTTTTCCAGACCAATGGCAGGCAGGGGGAATGTTTGGGGAAACGTGTTTGAAAACAGTCATTATTCTTTCAGTTCCATTTGATGCCATTAGTGGTGTAAGTTGCATGCTTCACTTTTAAAGGGATAGTTCACCAAATAAAAGCAACAACACTGGGCCCAATTGGATTTTATTTGGGGGAGTGGTTATCTCTTCCTGACCAATGACAGGCAGGGGGAGTGTTTGGGTAATGTGTTTATTTTTTTTTTTAAAGGGATAGATCACCCAAAAACAACAGTGGACCCAATTTACTTTCACTGTGGGCAGATTATATGCAAAAGAGCATCCATCAAAGGACAAGCCTCGGAGTGAAAGTCATTGATCTGCTGTGGGTTCTGATCAGCAATAATCACCCCCTTCTCAGTCATGGTAATGCTAACCCATTGATCTGTTCCACACCCCCTCTCTATGCACACATTTGTTTTTATTAACATTGTTATACACTGGATGCTGTAAGCCCGAGACACACTGCACAATTTTCACAATAACACTCTTTCGTCTGGGCCAGCCAAAAATCGTACAGTGTGTCTCGGGCTTTAGACATCACAGAGAAACAAACACACACACAATTCAATGGGGCGCAGTAGCTAGGGTTCTCTGACCACTTGGGGGCCCCAAACTGTTGCAGCTATATTATGCATGTAGTATACAAACAAAAAGAGTAATTGACCGATGTCAAATTCTGCCATACTAAAGAAAAGATTGTGCCTGATATCAAGCAGCTATTAATAACCTTGTTTGCACAGGGAGCTGAGGGTCTGTTTAGACACATCATCAAAGTTTTCTGTTCTTGAACCAAATACTTTATTTAGAGTTGTTTGAAGACTAAACAGGAAATTGACTTGGAATGTCAGGGAGTGGAAATTACTGAATAAGAAAATATAAGTTAATGGATTTTTTTTATTATTTATTTATTTTTCCGTCAAACTGACATTCAAAGTTTTGACAAAATCTTGGCAAATTGTCCTTATAAAATACACTTTTACATTCACAATTCACATTCATATTAAATTCTAGTTCCTGTTTGTTAGCTGTCAATTCAGATTCAAGAACTGTATCAGAATTTAATAAGCAATCGCAATTCAATTTGGAATGGCTTACAACCCTGGTGTGTAAATTTGGAAGGGGAACGTGGATGGTCTGATTGAATTTGTTCTCTGCGGTCCAGGATACTTTAATAGGGTACACAACCACGCTAAGTAGGAAACATTAGGGGAAGGTACGTCTAATTTTAAACAAGCAGCATGGGAGTTATTTTAAATTGCTCTCAAACAACATATATGTTAAAAAAACCTATTAGGTTTTTCTTCAAACTGGGTTTTTAAATGGAATGTAAGTACTGGGCATTAAGGAAAAGGACTGCAAAAGAGTTTGTAAGAGATGGCTTATTAGAGGGGGTGGGGACAGAGAAAATGAAAGACAGAGAGTCCTGTTTTAATTAGTGTGGTGATCTGAGGTATAAGAGGTGGCTTGTTGAAATCACCTCATTTTAATGAGAGATGACCTAACCAAGGTCACACTGACTTAAGCTAATAGTTACCGTTCTCCCTTAGAACAGGGCAGCGGCAGCGCACACTCCCTCAGCTCACAAACCGCCCGCTGTACATAATCAGCGCTCGATCTGAGCGCCAAGGCAAATCAATACGTCATAAATATATGCTGTAATATTTATTCATGGATGATCTGTGAGCCGCAGAGGCCACAAATCTAATTCATTCAACAATGTTGTGTACAAGCAGGAAACAACAGCAGCCATTAAATACAGCTCCAATCGACCGGGCCGAGATTCCAGCAGTGCCGCGTCCGATTGTGCCTCGTGGTCACACCGGGGCACAGGATCTATCCAATCACGGCACTGAGACAATAATCCACTGATACTGCAATGCCTTCTGGGACTGTGCCTGCTGTCAAGCTGCAAGATTTGAGGAGGGCGTTTGTTTATCAATTCATTTATCTCACAAAAAAGAGAAGTATGAGCACTTATTAACTTCCCTCTGGCCCCACTCCTCCTCCCAAAGGTATTCCTCCATAAATAAAAGGAGTGAAGATATTTGCATAATTGTTTGTTTCTCTTTAAAAAAAAGTAATTAAGAGTGTGGGATTGAAGGGCAGCGAGCCAGAAGAGGAGTCGTGGGAATAATTAAGGATTGATCAACAGGAGAGACATCTACAGGAACTCCAGTCTGTGTTGGCACGATTGCAGATGGCACTCTCAAAATATCTTTGTTGTGTGCATGTGTGTATTTGTGTACGCTTGAGTGTGTGTCAGTCTATGCACGTAGTTTAAAAGGACCTTACATTGCGAACTAAAATGTAATGTTTTCACTCGTATAAAGGGCACAAAGGGTCAAAGGCACACACACACAAAAGAATAGAAAAAAATGGTAGCCCAAAAATGGTAACATCTACGTTGACTTGTTATATTCAAGTCCAAGATATTATTTCATATCACTGAACTAACCTGTATGCATTAGTTTATACCAGCAGTTCTAACTTTCATAGGTTAAATTCAGTGGAAATTTATCTTTTTGTAAAAATGGCAGGTTTACACTTTTTCACAGAGCAGAAGTTTAACTTAATTTGGCAGAAAGAGGAGTTGCTCATTTAACATGACAGAAAGAGTGAATGAGTGAATTAAAACTTTGAATGAAACTATGAATGAATGAATGAAAACTAAACTAAAGACTAAACTAAAATGAGAAATGTTGCCTTGGCCACTAATAAGTTAATTTAGAAATACTTTAAAACTAACTGAAATATGTGTAGATTGAAGCACTGCAACGACTACTTCTACAACTACTACTACTAAAAATAGTAATAATACACATACTAATGTGAAAAAAATTACTAAAACAAGTTAAAACTGAAAATATAAAAATAAATGCTATAATTCAAAATATACTCATCCTAATTTCAGACAGTGAGCACATTTTTGGGTGAACTGTTAATAAAAACTATAAAAGTATATCATACTAAACTAACACTAGTGGATACATGCAGGAATTATGAGAGGTAATGTTTCCCTCCACAGTCTGATACAATGAGAAAACACACATCCAGAACATCCCGTCCAGTAACAAGCTGGACACTGACAGACAGCAGCAGAGGTGGACAAGCAAAATGTAACCTGTAATACTGTGTCATGTGGTGTAACATTTGAACTGAAAAGCATACGGATTTGATGATGTCATGAGACGTACTGTGTGACATCGCCTCAAGCTCTTAACAGTATGTGTAAGACAAAGTGTCAGTAATAACAAATATTGGTGAAATAAATTAGTTTGCAAGCTTTGAAAGTCCCACTGTGTTTGAATGGTCTATAAATGTTATAGATTGAAGTTAAATTGAATGTAGTATTGTACGTTTAGTATATATATAGTATACATATAGTGCTTGCACAGTCATAGTAGCTGCATGTCAGGAAGCCATGTTTAAATAAAGCTCAGGTGTATTAGCAGTTCAGAGCACCGACAGCAATAACCAGTGCTTCAGATAGAGCTCACTGTGTGGGATACACCAGAAGAGGAAGGAGAGAGAACTAGTGCACTGAAGGAATGATAGGAGGACCATCATGCCAGAGGAGCTCACCCTGGGTCTGAGTTCAAACACAGGTAAGCTAATTATGCTAATTATGACAGATTCGCAAAGGTGTGTGTTTTATGAGCTGTGTTTTCTAATATTATATTATGCCAAACCTTCATTTTTTATTTTAACAATGTACAGTAGGCCTATAGCTCCAAAAACTGTGTTTGGGCACAACAATCTCTATGTTGTTGTTGCATTGCAAGTGGCACCTGCAAACACAATTCTTGTTGTGAAATATTACACTTAAAGTGTGGTTGTGCTGTCTTGGAAAAAAAGGCTTTTGTTTTGGTATATACTGTATACATTTACATATTTAGCAGACGCTTTTATCCAAAGCGACTTACAGTGCATTCAGGCTATACATTTTTTTTGTCAGTATGTGTGTTCCTGGGAATCGAACCCACAACCTTTGCGCTGCTAACGCAATGCTCTACCACTGAGCCACAGGAACACCATTAATACAGGTATACCATTTAAATTATACCTGTATACTATTATACTGTATATTTGAGTTCAGTAAGATGTGTTTTTTATATGAAATTAATACTTTTATTCCATAAGAATGATCAAAGGTGACAGTAAATACATTTATAATGTTCCAAAAGATTTATATTTCAAATGAATGCTGTTATTTTGACATTTCTATTCATCAAGGAATCCTGGAACGTGTATCACAGTTCCCACATAAATATGAAGCAGCACAACTGACTTAAATATTGATAATAACATAAATGTTTCTTGAGCAGCAAATCAGCATTTAGACTCATTTCTGAAGGATCAGGTGACACTGAAGACTGAAGTAATGGCTGCTGAAAATTCAGCTATTTATCACTGGAATAATTTACATTAATATACACTATATATATATATAAAACTTATTTTAAACAAATGTAGCCTTGGTCCGAATAAGAGACTTCTTTCAAAAGCATTAAAATATATACCAATCACAAACTTTTAAACAGTCGTGTCTATATATATTGAAATATTTAAAATGTGCATGTATGTCTGTATTATGTATGTATGTATTTATGTCTGTGTATGTAGTGTCCAAATAATTTTTGGGGTCATAGTATATATATAGTATATGTAGGGTTCATTCTTGCTGTGTCTTACGGTTGATTCTAGATATCAAGTCTATAAATGATGCTTTATGAAAACGGGTTCTACTGATGTGCATGTATATGTTGGTGCGTATATTGTGTGCCACTGGCTTAGACTTCAGAGTCAGACTGACTGGGCAAACATGCTCTCTCTCCAGCCATCAGGCCCCAGACAGCTTACCTTGCTGGCCTCCATTCAGCTCTAATAGCCAATCCATCCGTTCACAGAACCCACAACCGCCATGATGGGCAGCTAATTAATCACGATTGTGTGTGAACTGGCCTCTTTCTTTTTTTTATATTCAGGGAAGGTGATTCCTCAACCTTGCCCCAACGTGAGGATTGCATCAAAAATAAATAAATAATGCTTGCACTTAGCTGACACACGCACGCGCACACGCACACGCACACGCACACGCACACGCACACGCACACGCACACGCACACGCACACGCACACGCACACGCGCACACACACACACACACACACACACACACACACACACACACACACACACACGCCTCTGTAAATAGAATTATGTTTTGGTCATGGATGCACTGTCAGTCAGGTGCTATTTTCTGAAAAATGCCCCGACCGCAAATCAATAACCTGCCATTTGTGATTAAGGGAAAGCGACAGGAGACGGGGAAGGATGGCGAGAAAGAGAGTGAGAAAGACGAGACAGAGATAGCAAACTATAAAAAATGACAGCAAAAGCTAGAAATGTGGATAGAACTTTGGATAAAGTCTAGATTTTTTGGAGAATGAGTGACTATAACTGATGTTAAATATGTAGCTTTTTTGGTCTTGTTACCAACAGTCTTACCATCGTGTCATTTATAAAAAATAAAATAGATGCAGGCAACTTAAAACTGGAAGTGTTCCTGTGGCTCAGTGGTAGCATTGTGTTAGCAGCGCAAAAGTTTGTGGGTTCAATTCCCAGAGAATACACATACTGTTAAAAACTGTATTTCCTAAGTCGCTTTGGATAAATCATCTGCTAAATGCATATATATAAATGTAAATGTAAGATATAAAAGCTGTCCATTGCTGGTCAATGTCACAATGTGTCGGCCCCACAGTGACATAGAGAATGCAACAGATTGTGGGGGACAATCACTCCTCCATTTATCACCCAAAGCTGCTCTTATTGCAGAAACCATCATATGACTCTATGTCAGAATCTGTGATTCATTTCCTGTGTGAAGGAATTCCGGCTGAGGAAATGAATAGAGTCCATAAATTCAGACAGACAGCGCAGAGGGAATAGCATCCAGTCTCTGAGTTCTAGCTTTGACATTCACTAAACCTGCTGTTCTGAGGGGTCAATATTCTCACTGAGGGAGTAAACGCATTTCTGCTCCCATGAGCACCTGCTCTAAATATAGAGACCGGCAGGATTCAAACTACAGTAACTTTAAAGGGGGTCTGCATATTTGACAATATGAACTGAAACAAGCATTAATAAATCATTCAGAGTAGATGACATATTTAATTTGTTGAAAACCAATGGCTGCGAGAGATGGATGCTCAGTCTGTTGTGTCAATTAGTTCTTTTTACAAACTGTGTTTTTTGTTCTCTGTAAATTTGTCAATATAAACAATCAACACCTAAATACGTAACACTGCATCATACTGAATGGACTGGACATCCATCCCTCCTAGCCTTATTTGAATTTGGATCAACTTAAAGATGCACCCAGTAGTTTTTGGTGTTTATAATGTGTTAGTCAATATGACAGTGCATGCACTGAAAAAAAAAACAACAATTAATTGTGTTTAAAACACTGCCATTGTTGCAGTTAACCATGATTTACTTACTGAGCAAAAAGTGAGCAGATGTATCAAATAGCTATAGAAGCCAAATTCTGCCTCAAAGTAAAACATAAAACAGGTATTTGTAAAATAAGTAAGGAATAGTTGATGACGGCCCATTGAATTATTAGCTTTTATGTTGCTAAACTATTTTACTGATATTTTTTGTACTATTATATGGATCTAAAATGAAAGGTGATACAAAATTCTCACCTGATAGCATTATGAGGCATGTCTACAAATGTAAACCTGTACAGGTTATCAAAGGAGAGACAGCAATGGAAATGGCAAATTTATTTATATTGCACTATTAATTACAACTCATGGTTTTCCAATGTGCTTTAAAGCAAAGAGAAATAGAAAAATAATAAAAACACAAAAACATACACAACATGCAATAAAAACAATAAAATGTAAGGCCGGAAAGTATTTTCCTGATAGATAGGTTGACTCGCAGCATGTTTACACATAGAGAGAGGGGCTGACGCATGGACCATCATAGCTAAACTGTCCTTCTCCATCTCTTTCTCTGTCCCTGGGGCTGGAGCTCAGCAGGAGTCAGGAAGTCTCCAAAGCGAACATCTGTCTCGATTGTGAGTACATTATGACATTAAAAACCCTCTCTGAGTTTCTTACAAGATCTTCCTGGTCTGCCTCTAGCATGACCAGGACCAGCGGATAACACTGTCTCTTTAATATGCTTTAAATTTGGGAATTATGCAGGTTGTTTTTTGAGGAGCCTAGGGAAATGAATAGTGTAAATAGATATTGTTGTTGCTGGAACAAAAGCTATTGAGCAGCATCTTTTTACATGGTAGCACATACAGTATGTTGAGTGATTTTATTGCTTGAAAAGTTATTTGTAACCTTTTGTTTCAACCATATCCCTTGAGGTTCACCAGTTTTACTAGTTATGCAGTCCGGACTGGATAAAGCGTAATGTATTAATGAAATGTGAATAGCTTTTTATTGCTGCTGTACTGATGCACATGAATGGTTCAAAAGCTTTCAGAGATTTTTGTAGCATCAATTTTTGATTTTACGGTCTCTCCATATTGAAGCTGTGACCTGTACCGGGCATATTCTCAGGCATTTTACTTAGTCACTACATATTTTAAGGCTTTTTAGTCAATTTCAAAGATTCTATCCTAAAATAAAACTCCAGTCCTACTTCTGACAGGTCTTAAACTGAAAAGACGGCGGGAAGACTGTAGTATGACACTGTGCTCTGCTGACTGCGCTCTCACCCTCCTTCCCATGTGATGAGTCCTTCAACCTGACCTAGTCCAAAACCCAGCAGGTCTGGGAACCTGCCGAGAATCACAGCCGGAAACCTTGCTGGGCTTAACCTAACCCTACCAAAAAACATCTCAATATATTTTTACAGCTCTTTTCTCAGGAGCTCTGCTGAAAACAGATCGATTTGTCCTGTCTAATTAATATTCTGAGTGACGCACGGCTAGGCCAACCACAGGTAACTAGGGTCATGTAGGGCCGGCGTCACAGCACTAGCTGCAAAATAAAGGGAAACCTGGAGGCGGCCCATTCAAACCAGCGCAGATTTGGCTACATAAGGAGCTTAAAATATCATCTTGTTGTGATGTTGGGTGCCAGAATCGACATAATGCAGCCTCAAATTCAAAATTTGATTGTATACCTGCTGCCACTGCCAGACAAAAAGGACGGTGGGCGGTGCTCGGGACGGTGACTGAAGGCAGTGACTAGTTCTGACATCACATTTTACGGAAGTCACAAGGGCTCGTGAAAAGGCACAGCTACTTTATGCAGGCTATGTGAGCTTTACTGTGGATTGACTGTTTTGAAAGTTATATGGAAGTTACATATCCCCCTAGACCTCACTTATCATGAAAGAAGCCAGGAAATTTCAGTTTTGAAAATATGGAACCTTTAATACTTTCTGAGAACAACGGTACCATACATTTCGCTTCTTTAGCATAAATTGCACTTACAAAACTGTGTTAGTTAAACTGTCCAGCTGGTCCAGCCAACATGTATATCAAAATAAATATGGTTGTGTAAGTTCAATTTCTACAAACACCCTATTTAAAGTGATACTTCACCCAAAAATGAAAAAAAAAAATGTGTCATCATTTACTCACCCTCATGTCATTCCAAACCAGAATGAGTTTCTTTCTTAGGTTGAACATAAACGAAGATACTTTGAAGAATGCTTTTAATCAAATATGGAATACAATGGGGACCAACAACTGTTCTTAAAATAATTCTTCAAAATATCTTCTTTTGTGTTCAACATAAGGAAAAATTCATACAGCTTTGGAATGACATGAGGGTGAGTACATGTTGACAACATTTTCATTTTTGGGTGAGCTATTCCTTTAAGTAAAGTAAAATTAATTTGACTTTTAAAGGACTTTTTCACAATAATAATAATAATAATAAAAACAGTTAGTGATTTTTACACATTTTATTTATTTATGCATTTTTTACTAATATTTGTCTAATTCAAAAATACTATAACATGTTAGAGTTAACTGTAAGATACCTAATTGAATATAGTGAACATTTACTTTTGTAAATTATTTTAACATCAAACATTACATATGATTTAATTTAATTTTAATATATAGTTCTAATGTGTTAATTGCATTTTACTTTATTTAGCTAAATGTTCACCATTCATCCTGTGGCTTTGTGCAGAACCACATGTATTGTTATAGTGCTTATCAGTACATTTTAAGGTTTAAAAATGATTTTTGGAGTTCAAGTAGCTCAGGTAACATTTAATTGCTTAATTAAATATTTGGTTAAAAGTTGGAAACATTGTTACAGTGTTTTTCTTCTTGTGAATTTCTGGCAACCACAGCTGTTTAAAAAAAAAAAAAAAAAAAATAAATGAAAAGGATATTTTCACAGTGTACAGTATGACTATAAGGTTAGCCATGTTTTATCATATAGGACAAAAGCATTTAGTTTTTCCCTTGGCATGTTTTACTAATTTATTTGCTTTCATTTTGTACGTGTATGAAACTGTTGTCGAACCTCTGCCCTCGAAGTGTCTATTAGGTTCTATAGCATGTCACCCTCCAGCATGAAATCTGTAGAATTCCTGTATTTTCTCAGCGCTCAGTGCTAGCAACCGAAGTGAACTCTTTGCAAATAAGCCTCCCACATTCATTAAACCATTCACAATACCGCTCTGTTTTGGTTCAGACAAAGAAGTGTGTGTGAGAGGTTTGGCAGAGAGAGGTGGCAGAGTGAGAGACAGTAAAAGAGAAAGAAATGAAGAAAGGGACAAAATAAACAGTGTTTGTGTGTGTGTGTGTGTGTGCATAAGTGTAGTCTTTTTTAATCCAACTCTTTGCCACACACATAATCCCGTTATAATTTAAATCACACTGCAACACAAAATCACTGCAATTTCAAAGAAAGCAGCTTTTATGTGTTTGTGGATAGTGACGGGCAGATGGTAAAAGAAGTGGACAGAGAACAAAAGCAGAGGAGGGAACGAGTTCACATCAGTATTGAGACATTGGATCAGTTGTTGTAGAAGCCCAGCCAGGAAAGAGGGAAGGTTTTTTTTGTGTGTGCCGGGACTGGACTGTAGACAATGGGGCAGATAGATAGAAGTGCTAGAGGGAGGAGGTGAGGGAAATAGAGGCAGGAGGGAAGACAAAGCTGGATGTAATGATGTAGCTTTCAATTACCCACCTATTTCACCTGACTGCCTCACAGGGCAACCGCTGCACAACCAGCACACACACACACACACACACACACACACACACACACACACACACACACACACACACACACACACACACACACACACACACACACTTCCCCTTTCCACTGTGCTGTGTCCCTAAAACAGCCCACAGGAAATTTTATTGCTCAAAGGTTGCTGTTTTATAGAAAAGACAAAATGGCATCAGTTATGTGTCTTTTAAGTATCTCAGATTTCCCACTAGTCTTTAAGAGAAATAAAAACTGAAGCAAATGAGAAAATTGTTGACCTAGAGCTACAATAGAGCTGTATTGTTAATTGGGTAACACTTTATTTTGATGGTCCCTTTTGAACATTCTGTTGACAATAGCTACATGTCTACTAACTCTCATTAGGGTATTAGTAGACTGTCTGCTTGATAACTCTTTATTTTGAGGGTCTTCTAGCAAGCATTCTGCTGACTATAAGTATCTTTGCAAGTGCAAGTTTATTCTAACCCTACCAGTCTACTAATACACTGCGAAAACTTTGAGAAGAGTTAGTAGCTACTTATAGTTAACAGGATTGTTAAAGAGAGCATCAAAGTAAAGTGAAACCATTCATTGTGAATAGCATGTGATGTTTTGATAAGAAAGTTTATATCAATTTTTGTTTCTTTAAAAATGTGCGAAACGTTGGTGACTTTTTTTGTGACATGCTAAATTATGGTATTTTCTTCTGAAGCAGGAAACAGGCATATAGCACACTACAGATGCGATCCCAAAATTTATTCCCCCTCAAGTTCATTGTAATGCAACAGCTGATTCTGTGCACCTGTGCACTTCTACCTGTGCACTTCTGCTCTTTCTGACTTTGCCTGTTCTTCGTTACTTCTGCCTTGTAGTGTGTGCACACTTATGTTGTGATCCAACAGACGTAGTGACAGACCTTTCTTATTGTAACGCATCTAAGTGAAATTATTGAAAAAAACACACATGGAGGGGACTTGGTTGTTGAATGGTGGAGGCAGATTTGAATGTGAGCTTGCTGATTGTAAGAAAAGGGTGAGGCTTATGCTGACGAAATGATTTGAGAAGTCACCAGAGATAAGTCTGGTATTTCATCAGAGATTAAGTCATGACATTTGATAAAAGTTAAGAGTTCAAAAACAATTTTAAAAATGAAGCATGTGCATGGATGAAGTCTTCACAATAAGATCAACAAGATACATCTAGAAAATAGATAGGCTTAATTTCATTAATTAATTTCACACTGATTTTGAAGAGATGTTTAAATGTTTACTCACCCTCATGTTGTTCCAAACCTTTATGACTTTCTGTCTTTTATGAAACACAAAGGCAGATATTTTAAATACAATGAAAAACAGTGGAGTCCAATATTGTTTTGGTGACATTTTCAGAATAATTTGATCTGGAAGAAAGAAAGAGATGACTTGATGTACCCTGAATGTGTTTTTGTTGAACTATTCCTTTTTAAAGTGAAGCTAGAAATGAGCTAGAACAGAACTGCAAAAACGTTGTAAAAGTTTTCAAACTGCTTTCCAAAGCACTTCTACTCAAAACACCTTTGTTTGGACAAACAGGATAAAATCACAGCACTGGCCGAGCCAGAAGCTGATGTGTCAGACTACTCCCACAAATTGAGCAATGTCTTTAAAATGGCTTTGGGAATCAAGAAAGTATTCTATTATTGAATATTACACACATCACCTTTAAGCATTTTTATTTGCTCAAAGGTTTATTTTATTTTATTTTTTTATTTTGTAAAACATTTATTGTTAACCAATTTTCCTAAATTTGCTAGTGCACAGAAATGTGCACTAAAACATGTTAATATATTACATACAAAATTAACTATTTATGTAATTTCTTATGTAATATACATTGCAAAAATGATTTTTAAAAGTGAATAAAACAAAGATGAATGAATAATTTTACAAGAAACTGCAATTTCACTCTTTGAAAATGTCATGTTTATTTCAATGAGTCACTGGTTGTTTCTTTGTTCAATTCAGGAGCAATTTCCGAATGAAAATAGATTCTAAACCAGTTGATTTTCAGTGTACATGCAATGTCAAATGTTCCACTTTCAATCGCTGACCTAAGTACAATCTAACTGGCTGTAAAGGTCATTTCAAATAAAAAATATATCTTGAACATTTATTTGAAATTAAGTAATTTTGTTGAGTTTTTGATGAAAAAACATACAACAATGTTAATGATTTATTGATCATATCATATTCTACAGTGTGTGAAACAAGCAATGTCCCAGCTTGTGTGTTTTGTATGTGTGCTGTGTGAGAGAGGAAATGCTTTCCAGTGGGTCTTTCCTCTGCCAGGTCCTGCTGTTTGGGAATGGGTCTGACATCAGATTAGAAGCCCTTTGTGCAGTGATGCTGAATTAAGCATGGCGTGTATGCCAGCACCAATCTGCACATTTCTTCTAACATTCCATAAGCGTTTAATTAGTCATGCTGTGCGTGTAACTCGTTTACATACTCACACACATACCCACTCAAGCTGAGATGCATAGAGCGAACTGGATTAACACATGCACCACGAGGTCTGAGAGAGTCTGCGTCATGCGCTCCAAAAGCAGCTGGCCGTGCAAAAATCATTGTCTTCCTCCCTCACTTCCATTCACATGCCAGTCAAACCACAGTGCATGGCTCTCAACAGATGACTTGGCTCATATTTCTAATTTCCTGTAGCTTCTGAGACCCTGGCTATTCTGTTAAGTGTTTGGAGACCAAAGGCCCTTCTCATTACAAGTGAAATTGAGGCAGATTGCATCAACATCACAAGTACCGCACGTCTAATGTTAAGGAGGCAGCGCACAAAGCAGATCATTTCCTTTTGATGTAATATCTTATGAAAAGCTAATGAACCAGTCTGAGGTCCAGTGAGGATCCTCCAGGTTTGGGTGTTATGATTATTCTACTATACCAATACCCTCTCAATTATGTTATGTTTTGTTAAGGGCCAAACATATAGGCTTTTATTCAGGAATCCAGAAGTTTAGTGATTGTCAACAGCATCATGAAATGAATAATAATAATAAAAAGACTAAAAATATAAAATGATTCTGGTTGCTTAATGGTTCCACAACTGATTGTTTGAAGGAATAAAAAAACAAAAAACATTTGGAATAAAAAAATGATAGAACGTTTCCAACTTATTTCAATAATTTAAGGCAATGAGAAAAAGTCTGTTTATATTGTCTTTATACGTAATTTGAGGCAGGAAGAATTCTGTCCTATAATTGTTGCTGTTTCATTCATTTATTATATATTTTATATAAAATACCAAACCTTTATATTTATAATTTGAACAATTAATCCCTAACTTGATTTAAGTCTCACAGTGAAGTCGTGAGCTGTATGGGTTTGATTCACTAAAAGAATGGACTTCGAGTCATTGTTTCAGGAATTGGACCACACTGTTTGCACCTTATGTTTTTGACTCACTATAAAATAAAAGGCTTATTACAGCCAGTCGTTCATAAATTGGACTACATAGGTGCGATGAATATTTTGTATTCATTAATGAGCCCCTGTTCGATACAGTCAGTCTTTAATGAATCAGACAACACCGGTTGTGCTGTATGTTCTTGATTCAAAGAATAAGACTCAAATGTCTCATAAGAGTCATTTGTTTGGGAATTGCATTGATTGAGCTTTCTATGTTTGATTCAGAGGTGGTGTTGCAGAGCCATTGATTAAGTAAGTACTTTAGTACTGTGTTCAGTTTGCATCAGCAGAAGAATGCATTTTTTATATCTTATTCATGACTGTTGCTTCCCTGTGCCAGGTTCCATGGCATTATATGGGGCTAAAGCTACAAGTCCAGTGGACTTGTCTATCCTCTGCCTCAGTGTCCAGTCAGGCTCCAGGTCCCCCACCTCCCAGCCATATGGTCCAGTAGCGGCTGGGCGGAGGTGTCTGAATGCCATGCAGACGATTCCTCGTTATGGAGGTAAAAATAGACAACAGACACCTCGTCGTGTCATCTCACTCTGACATCAGTGTGAGACAGATGGTGCAAATTAATGACGGTGAAACAGAAAGAGCTGGAGATTGCAAAAAGAATCACTCCTTCTGAAACAACAACCATGGCGAATAAACAAATTAAAGGAGTGGCATGTTGTCCATGGTAATTAGTGCTGGGCCTGTGCTGCAACTCTGCTTTTGACAGAACCCTGAGTGAACTTGTTTATAATGCTCAAACATGCCACTATTTGAAGTTATAAGAACCTGCTTGGCTAGCAGTTGCTGGTCTGTCACCTTTTGTCTTTTCATTGACTTCTTTCATGTTAGATAAAATACTTCATAGTGTTAGCCGGGTCCAAAATGCACCAATGGCTGATGAAATGAGAACATTCACTGTCTATAAATATGTCTTACTGGTCACATAACAATTTGGGTTATTATTACTTAATAATCATGCTTTTGCATCTAGAATAGCACATTTTGATTTTGTCATATTTTTGTTTTGATGAATTAATGCTAGATATTTATTTCACATATGTCACCAAAACTTGAGGAATCCACTGAGGGAAAAGAGTTACAAGTGATGTTTTCTTAAGTAGACAAAAGTCGTCTTTTACATCAGCAATATTTAGATTATCAGTCTTAGAGTTCTGTTTAAACCATGTAAAGTTGCAGCTCCTAGTACATTTTCCATCCTTTTAACGTTTATTTTGGACCCTGTCTGTTACCCATTGTTGATTCGGTTAAGACTTGCTAGGTGGTTTTTCTATGTAAATTGCAGGGTCACGTGATGTCAGACTTTGTGTGCACGACTGGTGGCTTTCTGAGATAGAAGGAATGAGGCGAAGAAAAGATGAATGTAAATATAGCCCTGCTGGAAAGCTCCCTACTGAATGACCTCTGACAGCCGTTTGCGTTAAATAGCGTTGTAGTTCAGAGATTCAGGCTTTATTGCACAGGTGCTCAGGGAACAAGAGAGGCCTGGGAGGATCTAAAGCATTATTAAAGCTCAGAGAATGTGTGTGTATGATAGAGAGAGAGAGAAGTAGAGGGTTAAAGAGAGAGATCAGGAAGTTATGAAAAGAAAAGGTAACAATTAAACAAGAATGTTCCAGAATTGATATGAAGGACTAGCCATAGAGGTTACGACATAGAGACCAGGGTCGTCATGCAGATGTTTTATGAAGGGGCACCAGCAGCAGTCTACGTGTGCTTGTATGTATTACACTAAATCAGTTTTGGTGTAATAAAATGTAAATGTAATAATAGTTGTTGTATAGTGATATAATCTTGACATATAAAACTTCTTAGTTTAGTCATACAGTTTAGTAGTGTGTAGTGGGACCTGGGTTAAAACTTATTATTTTGACAGCCAGTGATCATGGATTTTCATAACAATAATTTAACAACAACAGTTTAAACAGCAGTAGTGCTGTATTATTAATTGCCTACACATTTTTTATTTAATATTACACTATTTAAAAATTAATACAAATTATAAACATGTTAATATGACAAACTTTCTTTAAAAATAGTGTACCATACCTTAAAAACGAGTTAACATGGTCAAAGCCACTTTATTTGTTTATATATATATATATATATATATATTAAATTGCTGCATTATTACATGTTTTACTTAAATGTTGCTATTTTAATTAGACAACTACAATAACATTTAATGATCGTTATAGTAATGATAGATGCATGATTAGACTGACCAAATTCAGATGTTTATGAGAATGTTAGGCTGCTTTACAATAATCATGCAACTTATTATTATTATTATTTTATTGTTATTTTTATTCATAATCCTCTAGTCTAATTTGCTTCTGATACTGAAATGAGAGGAGATAAAATATGAAAGAAAGTAAGAAACAGAAACCAGAACTGAAGAAAAATGACTATTTTATGTTCTCTGTGCACTCCAGAGCTATATTTGATAACTGTGCATGACGATGACAGATTATTGTGTGGGAAATTCACGTGTCTTGTTTAAATGTAAAAGTTTAATTGGGTAAATGACAGGCAGATTGCATAGTGGGAGGTTTGTATCCAGATTGCTGGGAAGGCTCAGTAGCTGAACTGTTGATTTTTGTTCACTCCTGTCTCCTGCCAAATAAGCATGACAAACAGTCTGCGGGTGAGTTTACACGAGAAACTTTCTGGTAAATCTGTTTTGTTTTAAGGTGCCACTGCATGTTCATTTTTATTCAGTTTCCTTTCATCTTCCCGGTAAAAGAAACAACTATTCAACTTCATTTTTGTAGAAAAGGAATTGTGTGCCTAAAATTATCATAAAGGCAATTTCACACAGACTCTCGATTATACAGTTATCGTACATAGAAATGTATTTTAAAACCACTTCCTCATATGGAACCAGAAATTACATTGCTGCTACGATAACCAAGGTCCCATTTGCGCAAAAGGATTGACCTCAATAATACACTGTGCTCTTTAATAAATGTAATTGCTCTGGTGCCCCATTGGCTTCATGTAGCGGCTAGCAGTCCCCTCCTCTCCATCTTGATATCGCACCTGCACGAAAACTTAGAGAGCACGAGTTTGCTGTGAATTCTTTCATTACGCTCTTGTTCCATTTCAAACCATTAGGGTGGGGGGAGTTGTTTTGGGGGAGGGACACCAGATGGCCACCCCTCTCCAGAGGTCCGGTGGAGACCGGCTAAGTCATCCACTCCGACAGACTGGCTCTTCCCCAGCTGAGGGGCTGTGTGCCAACCTGAGCCCATATGGCCTCCCTGGCAGCAGAGCCGGGCTCTGGGTGGGCATACCGTGGGTGGCCTGAGCAGTGCTCACCCACCCTGAGGCTCTGCCCACAGGCATGAGTCTGGTCATGAGCTAGAGATGAGGAGGTGGAGGTGTGGACTTTACAATTTTGGGTGATCTGTGGTATCATTGAACAACTATTGCTACCACAGTTGTTGATAGTTTTCTGTTACACTGTAAATAATACATCTGGCAAATGTATGGCAAAACTGTGATTGGCAGAATTTCACTGTAAAAATATGGTAGCAACACTTCAGTTTTTACAAGACTGAACTTAAATTAAAAAAGAAATTATATAATGAATTTACCGATGATCTAATGTTAATCATCACGAAGATAGATTTAGAGACAAAGAAATGTAGGATCCAGTTGCAAGCACTATATTAGAATGTAACAAAACACAAAACTGCTGCTGCTGTTGCGGCAGTCCAAGTACCGAGACTTTCTTGTGCAAATACATCCACAACATGCTGCTGTGAGCATGTAAGAAATACTGCTGCTGCACATATAACCCCCATATATAACATATGTGAAATCATCCATAGCAGATCTATACAGGTGGAACCTGAGCTGCTTCTATAGCAATCCCTTGCCAAGTTTGATGTTGAGCATTAGCTCATTGGCTACCGATACAGGTGAGAACCAATCAGCTGTGCCATGTTACAATGATGTAATTATGTCAGATTAAGTTTAGAGTTTCATGCTAAAACTTTAAATATATACTGTATATATACACGAATAACTAGATACTCCTGGAAACAGACTAATGACAGGAAAAAAATGGAACAGCAACCAGGCACAATTACAAACTAAAAGTCCTCATTCAAAACAAGGACACTATAATGCAGGGTTCCTCAAATCTTTCCCTGGAGATCCAGTCTGCTGCAGAGTTTAGCTCCAACCCTGATCAAGCTCACCTACCTGTGATTTTCTAATGATCTTGAAGACTCTGATTAGCATGCTCAACTCTGCTTGAATCGGGTTAGAGCTCAACTCTGCAGGAATGGTCCAGATTTGAGGATGCCTGCTATAATGCATGATATAAATATGGCGTCTCTCTACTTCATTTGGTATCTATAAAAAATACTGATAACAACAGTAACAATATGGGCAGTAAAAGAGACCCACAATGAATCAAAGTTTATCACAAGTGTCTTTTTCACAATCTGAGGTGTATACTAATATACAGAAGGTGCACACGGTGTCATGCACACAAAACACCATCATGGTAACACACAATACTAAAATAATGCAGTATACAACATATGATGTAAAACAAAACCCAAAAGTACATACATGATAACAAGAAACATAATAGTTTAAATCAAATACCACCAAATGTCTTTCACAGTGAACTGTCAGTTAACAGTTTTTCACTGTAAACTATAAGATGACTGTTTTTTTTACTTCCAAAGTCTGTACATTTAACAATATGTTACTGTAAAATTACCTTAAACTTCTTAAACTAGGTCTATGCCTTTAATCAATTAACACGTTTTACTATTTACTATTATTTCTATAGCCTTTTACATTATCATTATGAAAAATAGCAATAGAGTGTAATGCTAATAACTTTTTAGTATTGCATGTGGTAAAAATCAAGCAATTTCAGTTGTTTGATAGTTATTAAAAAACGTGAAGGTTGACTAATAAAAATTGCATTTTTAAATTAGAGCTGTGTTGGCGTAGTAATAATAATGGTTGAATGACATTTAGCGCTAGTTTGTGTGTCTGTCAGACCCGACCGCACTGTTTATTTTGCCATGACAATGAGTTCCAAAAACAGCTAGTGCTCAGAAAGCTTGAAGTGTCATGTTGCTAGGAAACATTTCAGTGGGCTCTCTCTGTCAAAGAAACTTATGTGAACGATTCAGAAAAATTCTGTCTGGAGATAAAATGCAGATAGATGACACATGTCTGCTTGCGTGCGCATCTTCTGGTGCAATGCTGGACCAAACGCTATTATCCAGTCTGACCATAATACCCATTCCCTGTGGTGTTTTATAGCTCTATTTTGGTGAGTGAAAAAGTTATATTTTGTGCTCAACATTTGAAAAGTGTAAAATGAATGTGAAAGCCAGAGAAATATAAACACATCCTTCCTCCCTGGTGGTAAATAGTGTGTAATCTGGTTAACTCACTGTGTCCGATCCCTGAATGAGAGGTCTAATAGGCAGTCAGTCATTAGAGGGATTACATGTGCTATTCTCAGCCACAGTCTGGATACTCATACTGCCCAGGCCAGATTGATTCAATCACACGCATTAATAGAGTGGACGGAGCGAGGACTACAGGACAGCATTTCAGACATTAATGGGTATGGATATAACACTGATGCTCTTTGCTTCATTTATTAGTTACATGCTCACAATGATTGTGATAAAGCCCAGCATAAAGAGCAGAGATGCACACAAAGCAGAGTTTATGAGACACAAATGTGTTTGAGCATAAAGAATGCTCACACGTAGCCCTAAATGTTATGACATTTGCCTTTCAGTGCTTTCCTGGTCCAGATAACTGACCTTTTCCTTCTGCTTCCCTGTCGATGAGCCAACAGAGGAGACTGCCATCCGAATGCATGGTCAAAGTGAGCCTCTGTTACGCTTATTTATTGACATCAACCTTAACGCATCTCTCATGTTAAGTTGCACTACTACACTGATGTTAAAATAAACTGAGAACAATATCTGAAAACAATTAGTTTACAAAAGACTCCCTTTGAATAAATTAAAAAAGAGGCATAGATTCATCTTGAATTTAAATTTGTTTAAAAAAAGTTTTGCTGTAAAATACAGTAAAATTTAATTTTGATAACAGTATGTTACTAAAGTAAGTTTCTGTCTATAAAATAAAATTGTATTTAAATTATATATATTTTTACATGTTATATATACAGTATATATATACATACAGTGCTCAGCGTAAATGAGTACACCCCCTTTGAAAAGTAAAATTTTAAACAATATCTCAATGAACACAAAAAACATTTCCAAAATGTTGACAAGACTAAGTTTAATATAACATCTGTTTAACTTATAACATGAAAGTAAGGTTAATAATATAACTTAGATTACACATTTTTCAGTTTTACTCTAATTAGGGTGATGCAAAAATCATGAGTACACCCCACAACAAAAACTACTAAATCTAGTACTTTGTATGGCCTCCATGATTTTTAATGACAGCACCAAGTCTTCTAGGCATGGAAGGAACAAGTTGGCGACATTTTGCCAGATCTATCTTTTTCTTCAAGAATGACCTCTTTTAGAGATTGGATGCTGGATGGAGAGTGATGCTCAACTTGTCTCTTCAGAATTCCCCATAGGTGTTCGATTGGGTTCAGATCAGGAGACATACTTGGCCACTGAATCACTTTCACCCTGTTCTTCTTCAGAAATCCAACAGTGGCCTTAGATGTGTGTTTAGGATCATTGTCATGTTGGAAAAGTGCACGACGACCAAGGGCACAAGTGATGGTAGCATCTTCTCTTTCAGTATAGAGCAGTACATTTGTGAATTCATGATGCCATCAATGAAATGCAGCTCCCGACACCAGCAGCACTCATGCAGCTCCACATAAGGACACTGCCACCACCATGTTTCACTGTAGGCACCATGCATTTTTCTTTGTATTCCTCACCTTTGCGGCCATACAGTTTTGAAGCCATCAGTTCCAAAAACATTTATCTTGGTCTCATCACTCCAGAGTATAGAGTCCCAGTAGTCTTCATCTTTGTCAGCAAGGGCCCAGGCAAACTCTAGGCGGCTTTTGTGCCTGGGCTTTAGGAGAGGCTTCTTTCGTGGATCGGCACCCATGCATGCCATTCCTCTGCAGTGTCGCCGTATTGTGTCACGGGAAATAGTCACCCCAGTTTGGCTTTCTACTTTTTAGATAACTGCAGTGAACTTGCATGTCGATTTTCTTCAACCCTTCTCATCAGAAGACGCTCCTGACGAGGTGTTAACTTCCGTGGGCGACCTGGGCGTCTCTGTGAGATGGTTGCAGTTCCATCTTTTTTAAATGTTTGTACCACTTTTGCTACAGTATTCTGACTGATAAGTAAAGCTTTGCTGATCTTCTTGTAGCCTTCACCTTTCTTGTGTAAAGAAATTATTTTCTTTCTCAGGTCTTGTGACATTTCTCTTCCATGTGGTGCCATTGCTGAAAGCATGAAATGGGAAGGGGTTTTCTTTAAGTAACACCCTTTTATAGTCAACTGTCCACTGAACACCTGTGTAATGAATAATTAGACTCACCTGTGGTTGAATTCTTGTTAAATTAGACATTTGTAGTCAAAAATTTAGCTTTGCTCCAGAGACTTTCAGTGGGGTGTACTCATTTTTGCATCACCATAATTTGAGTAAAACTGAAAATTGTGTTCTCTAAGTTATATTATTAACCTTACTTTCATGTTATAAGTTAAACAGATGTTATATAAAACTTAGTCTTGTCAACATTTTGAAAAATGTTTTTGTGTTCATTGAGATATTGTTTAAAATGTTACTTTTCAAAGGGGGTGTACTCATTTACGCTGAGCACTGTATGTATACTGTATATATAACATGTAAATATATATATAATTTATTATGTTTTATTTTAATATTTAATTTAATAAAAAAGATGTTTAAAACATTTCGTTTTTTTGTTTGTTATTTAAATGCAAAAATGAAAAATAAACAAAAAAGTTAATTAGAAATAAACATGCTGCAATGGCATGCTTTTCCCCTATTTTTCTTCCTTTTGTGATATGAAATGTCACGCCAAATGAAAGGTCATTACAGACCACTTTGTCTCATGGGCCCTGATTCACTGTATATGAGAAGGTGATTTACAGTTAACCAGTTGACAGGTTTTTACTGCAGCATGTTTACATTCTTTGTCATTTACAGTGTATAGTATGAACCTGTATTAGATTATAAACCTGCTTTAGAAATGTTCTATCCAATCACAGTGTAGTTATTCTGGTCCCATGTACAGCAACATTTAAAAGAAGAAAGACATAAACAAAGGAAGGAAACTGTGTTTTTGTGAAACTCACTGTACTTGCTAATGTGTAACAAACAACAGTGTCAGGGGTGCTGATGATAATGATGATGGCAGCGGAGACCCCTGAGGGGAAACGTCACCATGCTCTGACTCAAGGATCAGCCAGAGCAGGTCAGGCCCTGCTGATCAGCACATCACATCTAACCAGCCTCAGGTTCCAACTGTCAGTCTCAGCGATCAGGAATAGTCTGATTTCACTTCACTGCGCTGCTTACACTAGCGCATATACCTCTTTCTATTTATACTTCTGTGAAAACAGATACAGTATCAACAGTAACTCGCATTCTCTAATTATGTCAATCTCTCAGTGCTGTCTTGTCAATCTCTCTACCTCTTTCACCTTGCTGTAGTGTAGACTTTCCACACAATTCGGTTTTATGCTGGCCGAATGATTTTATACTTTTACACACACATATATATATATATATATATATATATATATATATATAAGGGCTGACAATTTAAGGTGTTAACTTAATTAGTTATGGATTTTTTTTTTTTACGCAGTTAATTCACTGGACCCGCCCCCAGACCTTTACGTCATTTTATATTTCATGTAGTTGACTGTTGACAAAATGATGCAGGGCAACAACTCCATAAATGCAGTTATGCTCTAAAAATGCCTCTGTGTGAGTTTTTTTCTCATATTTATGTCATACGATATCACACTGATTTGAGTGCTGATTTTGTTCAGAATATCACAAGTGTAAATGTGATTTTATTAAACAGTTCGGTAAGTAAGGGTTCTTTTGTGTTATATTTTAAGTACACTAGTATGTTTTTTGCTGAATTTCGCAGAGAACATATAACCTTTAAAGCCACAGCAGAATCGTTGCATGTGTCTGAGCAACACAGGGGCGTTTAGTTTCTGAATTAATCTGGTTTTGAGCGAATCGAATGAATGAATGGCTCATAAAGGCATTTACTGCCACCTGCTGGCAGGTTTAAATTCTTATTTAGAGTAATTTCAATAATAAAAAAAAACATTAAAGGGATAGTTCACTCAAAAATGTTAAATTCTACCATCATTTACTCACCCTCATGTAATTTCAAAACTTAATTTTTTGGAACATAAAAGAAGGTATTTTGAAGACGGTTGGTAACAGTTTCTGTTGACTTTTGGTTACCAATGACTTTCATTGTATGAACAAAAAATCCTGTTTCTCAAATCATCTTCTTTTATGTTCCATAGTTCATGTTAGGCCATTGTAGCTTAAATGTTTACGTATAATACATTTTATGTTAAATCAAATAAAATATTTATTTCTAAAGCTACAATTTTAATGTCTACTTGATACTTTCTCATTTAATACAAAAACAGTTTTAAATAAACTTTTAAATAAAATTTTCACAGCCAAATTCATTTTCAATTAATTCAATTAGTTAATTGACACATGTAATTAATTTGATTAAACAGTTTAATCGACTGACAGCCCGATTATATATATATATATATATATATTATTATTATATAATATCCCCAAGGGAGGTTATGTATATTTAGTTCACTTCTGGGGACACATTTATCCCACAGTATATCTGAGTAAGCCCACCCACACTATAGAAGTGGTCTGCTGATGACACACATGGCCAATTAGAGGTAAATGAGGTGATGATTATCTAAGCTGAAAGTTTGTTCACACATGGCAGGTAACCAGGCTGCCAGGAGGGAGATACCAACCAAGAAACAAGACGCTTCACTTTTTCTCTTTATTTTATTATTTATGGATACTTTATTTCTCCTAATTCTCTCTCTCATTCCCTCTGTCTCATGCTCCTCTCCCAATCCGTTGCTGTTTCATGGCAAACTCTGTTTTTCCCCTCAGTCAGTAGGTTTTTCTCACTCTTTCTATCTATACTATGAGGAAGTGTGTGACAGAGGGAGGCGGGAGAAGAGGTGCAGAGGAATATTCCTTTCATAAATCATGCAGTAAGAGATGTCAGAGGGCTAATTGTGCTTCTGTGAGTCCTCTTTAAAGAGGGGGATTTTATTACTGGGTTAACACAGTGCCGCCCCTCCATTCTCCAGCACTACACACTCATCTGGGAATAATCAGAGTGGAAATACTCAGAGTACGAGGAGTTACGATCAGTGTGTGAAGAATGGTGAGTGTGTTAACGGACATGCAGATGCTCATATACACAACCACATGTGTTCATGTCAAGATTGTTTTCTTTAGAACTGTATTTGTTTTACAATACAAAATGGTATTTCTTAATATCAGTAAAGTTAAAGTTAAAATGCCTTAATGAAGGATTTTATTTTCTTACAAACATGCAGCTTTTCTCTTCACAAGATGTTAATTAATAGACTGGAGTCGTTACTTGTGGATTACCGTGATGTTTTTATTAGCTGTTTGAACTCTCATTCTGATGGCACCCATTCACAAGTGATATTGCAAAATTTCTCCAAATCTCTTCTATTCTGTTCTGAAAAATTGTCTACATCTTGGGTGGCCAGAGTGACAACAAAAGTGTCAGCAAGAACAGCCAAATAAAATAGTAATACATTAGACAATGCACCCTTATAATTTATTTGTGGCACAGTGCATGCTGGGAACCTAAGTACCAGCACAGTATAAATATACAGGAGCTTACTATAATGTAAAAATCACTGTGATTTCACAGCATAATGCTGCCACCTCAGAGTCATTTTCTGGTCCTTGACACTGTGAGGTCACATAAATATTTAGTGTGGGTCTGCCTATGAGACGAGACAGACCACAGCTGATGTAAGTAGAAGTAACCTGCCATTAGTTTAAGTTAACTACTGATTTAGGTTTGAGCTGAATACAGATTAGCCTATGTGTTAGCAACTGAAAGACAAAATATAATTTAAATTCTGAAATAATACTGATTCGTACTGAGAAAATGACATTTATTTAAAACAGACACAATGCGGACATAATGCATATATTTAACTGTATGCTTAATATTAAACAACTTCCATCACAACTTGATTGACTAAAGTTTTTCTATAGTACAGTTTGAGAGAAAGATTTGAAAGAGTGGGAAGAAAGAAGGAAGGTGAGAGATCAGAAAACGGAGTGACAAGGTCTTTTAAAAGCGATGACGATAAATAGATACAGCCTCCGTCCGCAGCGGTAGGTCAAAGATACATTCTCCTTCTTTTATGTTGTTAGATACAGAGAGAGAGACAGGGCAGCGGGCGATCTTGTTTCTGCTGAGATTTATAACCTTTACAACCAGCAATGATGTCACTGCATGGCAGAGATAGTAAACCAAGCATAAATGATCTTTCAGATAACAAGAGTCATGTTAAAGGATGTTTTTTATTTTCCTTGTGATATTTAAACAAACTAGAAGATTTCAATTTCTATATGCCATTAGTCTTTCTCTAGAGATTCATTCTGAGCTCAAATAAATATATGACTAATGTACTTCGATCAATGCATTCTTATTCATCCCTTTTCGTGTATGCCCTTGACATGTCTTCAAGTTGCTGTGTTGTGTCTTTAGTTATCAGAGATTTACAAATAAACTATGGTTGATTAGAAGCTAATGGACCCGTTTGGCGTTCCAGAATTCTCCGAAGCAGAAATCGTCATAGTTGGGTAAACAATAGTGGTGAACAGAAACCACAACAAATGTATTCTTTGTGTTCTCATTTGCCCTCATGGCAAAGAAAAAAAAAAATATGATAGCATTTCTATCTCATTTCTATCACTCTACCAAAAAAGGTAAAAAAAAAAAAAACAATCAAGAGATTGATTACATTGGTCTAAGTTGTTAAATTTGCTGTCCACCCTCATCCTTCTATTGGAAACTCACGCAGCAGCATTATCTGGTTTTATGTCATTTAATGCCAAGTTATGAAAACACAAAATATAGTGTTATAAATGTACATGATAAAAAATAACTTTTTGCTAGGTTTACAATGTTAATAACTGTGTTACATAATTTTTTAAAATGTTAATAACATTATCACAGTCTGTAAAAAGGATAGATTATTCAGAAATTAGATTTCTGCAGCACGACTGCAAAAATATTATTGCTTGAGTTGAGTAAATTATTCAGTGACTCATTCATAAAGACAGCAGCTTGTTTTGGTCCTGAATTAATACATTTTTGAATTAATTGTTTGAATTAAAGTTTCAATAACTCACTCATAAAGACAGCTACTTGTTTAATCTGCAGATGAATAAGTGTTTTGAACAAATTAGTTTAGTGAGGGATTCAATGGCTCATTTTGAAAATATTAGCTGCTTTTAAATCACACACTGTTTGAGTAGGTACTACATTTGAATAATAATTAACTCAGTGACCATTAAAAGCTATGTTCTATATAATATGTATGTGTGTATAGTTTGTACATGATCTGGACATAATGCATTTGTTACATGGTCACGACCTATCAGCGTCACTTCACTGTCATTTACAAATCCTCTCCCTTGGCCTCATGGGACAGTAAAGTATCCCTTAGATTTGCTTTCTGAATTTAGAAAGTCAAATAGATACTTTTTGCCTACTGTTTAACGAATACTGCGAATTTGGATAAACTGCTCTTATTACATACAAATCTTTTTTTTTTTGCACATTATAGTAGGGAAGTACTTTGCATACTTGGATGCCAAAAATCATGTGTTGAATTAATCAGTTTTTTAAAATGAATTTCTTGACTGAATGTGTTAATGACGCACTAAAAAATACGGTCACTTGTTGCCACCTACTGTCCACCATCACCACTCACTACACCTACTTATAAATCGTTTTGGTAACACTTTAGAATAGGGAACACTTATTCACTATTAACTACGACTTTTCCCTCAATAAATTCCTAATGTGCTGCTTATTAATAGTTAGTAAGGTAGTTGTTAAATGTAGGTATTGGGTAGGATTAGGGATGTAGAATAAGGTCATGTAGAATAAGGCATTAATAAGGCTTAATTACTACTAATAAATGGCTAATATTCTAGTAATATGCATACTAATAAGCAACTAGTTTAGAGACCCTAAAATAAAATGTTACCATAGTTTTTGTTATATATGTTGCCCACAAAGATCAGATGAAATTCACAAAGTGATTAAAATTCATTGTTTTGAATGGCAGGAAAATATCAGAAACATAGTGAATATACTCCAAAAATCTAGTTTTTCATTAGTATTTCTACTTTTCAGAAACACATGTGAAAGAATCTGAAATGACACGCAGTCAATGTATCTCTGCTCCTCAGTTAAAACAAAGACACAGGCAAAGCATACTCATAAAAAGAAACCCAGACTGTGAGCATGGTCTACATGTTTGTTGGCCAGAACGTTTATGTTTGTGTTGAAGAGAGAGTGATCTTTCAGTGATTATACGCTAGGATCTGGCAGAGAACAGAGAGCAGCAGCAGCAGAGGTGCAGTCCCCCTGAAGTGAAGTGGGCCACTAGGCCAGCTCAGCCCTGTAGATTAGCGGCCCACAGTGCACTGTCCTGGGAACTGCACTGCCAGCAGCTGTGGGGCTTACGACATCTAATCCAGACACCACACCAAGACACCAGCAAAGCAGATAGAAGCTAGTTTCACTGATAAACTGATTCATTTTCACTGCTGGAGGCACTTTCCACAAACAGTCCAATTGATTTCTCATTAATTTATTTAAAGCAGGAAATGCAGAAAAGCCATGCTCTTCTGAGAGAAAACTATTAGATCTGTTGTTATCTAACATAAAACTAATCTAGCATGAAATGTAGCTAGCCTACATGCAGTGCCAGACTAGCTATCCCAGAGTGATAGCCTAATTTAGGCTAAATCTGCATCCGTGTGTGTCTTTTAACCCTGTTACTCATCATATTTTGTTTGTAGCAGGCATATTTCGTCCCTGTTTTTTACGAAAAATTCTAATGACTTATTTCTAATTATTTTTATTATTATTTAGTAAGCAGGCTTATTTCATATCTGTTTTTTTATGAAAAATTCTAATTACTTTTTATTACATGTTAATTTAATGTATGATATAATACATGTTATATATATATATATATATATATGGGTAGTTGAAAAATAAAAATTGGACTGTGTCCTATGGGGTGACAGCAAAAATGTAGAAAAAACTTAACATACTAATAACATGCAAAAAAATTATCTTCATTCTTAGAGATACAAATAGCTTGAGAGAGGTTTATCTTAAATCATAGAGGTTTTTTAATTACATTTTTCCATCACACCATAGGACACATTGATATGTCAACTACCCATTTATATATTAGTGCTGTCAAGCGATTAATAAAAATAAAAGTTTTTCTTTACATAAAATGTAATGTCAATTACTATGTATATTTATTATGTATATATAAATACAAACACATACATGTATATATTTAATACAAATATGTTATGCTTACATAATCAATATATTTTTATGGAATATAAAATATAATAATATAAATATATAAATGTATATACATATATACTGTATGTGTGTGTCATTAAAACATGTTTGTCTACTAAATTATATATATATACACTCACTGGCAACTTTATTAGGTACACTTTTGCTACTACCGGGTTAGACCCCTTTTGCCTTCAGAAATGTGTGTGTCATTAAAACATGTTTGTCTACTAAATTATATATATATACACTCACTGGCAACTTTATTAGGTACACTTTGCTACTACCGGGTTAGACCCCCTTTTGCCTTCAGAACTGCCTTAATTCTTCGTGGCATTGATTCAACAAGGTGTTGGAAACATTCCTCAGAGATTTTGGTCCATATTGACATGATAGCATCACGCAGTTGCTGCAGATTTGTCAACTACACATCCATGATGCAAATCTCCCGTTCCACCACATCCCAAAGGTGCTCTATTGGATTGAGATCTGGTGACTGTGGAGGCCATTTGAGTAAAGTGAACTCATTGTCATGTTCAAGAAACCAGTTTGAGATGATTTGAGCTTTGTGACGTGCATTATCCTGCTGGAAGTAGCATCAGAAGATGGGTACATTGTAGTCATAAAGGGATGGACATGGTCAGCAACAATACTCAGGTAGGCTGTGGTGTTTAAACGATGCTCAATTGGTACTAAGGGGCCCAAAGTGTCCCAAGAAAATATCCCCCACACCATTATACCACCAGCAGGAGCCTGAACCGTTGAGACAAGGCAGGATGGATCCATGCTTTCATGTTCTTTACGCCAAATTCTGACCCTACCATCTGAATGTCGCCGCAGAAATCGAGACTCATCAGACCAGGCAACGTTTTTCCAATCTTCTTTTGTCCAATTTTGGTGAGCCTGTGAGAATTGTAGTCTCTGTTTCCTGTTCTTAGCTGACAGGAGCGACACCCGGTGTGGTCTTCTGCTGCTGTAGCCCATCTGCTTCAGGGTTCGACATGTTGTGCATTCAGAGATGGTATTCTGCATACCTTGGTTGTAGCGAGTGGTTATTTGAGTTTCTGTTGCCTTTCTATCATCTCTAACCAGTCGGCCCATTCTCTTCTGACCTCTGACATCAACAAGGCATTTTCGTCCAAACAACTGCCGCTCACTGGATATTTTCTCTTTTTCTCACCATTCTCTGTAAACCTTAGAGATGGTTGTGTGTGAAAATCACAGTAGATCAGCAGTTTTTTAAATAGACCCTTTTCACAAGACGGTGATGACGCGTTTAACAGTCATCAGCATCGTAAATCCTCAAAAGTTTTTCATATTTGTATTTTAAAAAATGTATGTACATTTATAACACTATTCTTTGTATTATATTAACCTTGCATCAAATTACAAAAAAATAGTTTGTGCTAATACAAGGATGTTTCTAATACAGCGTCTATGGGAGGGATGGTAAATTTGACATCATTCTGTCTTCTGGCTGCCGTTATCAGTCCCTCTCAATTTT
This sequence comes from Gymnocypris eckloni scoliostomus, assembly GCA_027564155.1. Lineage (NCBI taxonomy): Eukaryota > Metazoa > Chordata > Actinopteri > Cypriniformes > Cyprinidae > Gymnocypris > Gymnocypris eckloni. The sequence goes on along the minus strand of CM050415.1, from coordinate 30,035,301 downwards.
TTTCCTTTTATTGAAAGTCATGAAAACACTATCGTAGAGTTTTTATTTTACTATTTGAGCAAAGGGAATGCAAAAAATATATCTGTTGTACGGTCTCATTCGCTGCTCTTTAAGTTAACCCAACTATGACGACTTCCACTGCTGAGAAACCCGTAAATGTGAAAAAGATCCATACTCAGACTGCATTGAGTTGCTGCCATTTGATTGGCTGATTAACTTGCTGTTACCAAGCAATTGAACAGGTGTACCTAATAAAGTGGCTGGTGAGTGTATATGTGTGTGTATATATATATATATGCATTTAGCAGATGTTTTTATCCAAAGCAACTTACAGTGCATTCAGATTATACATTTATTGTCAGTATGTGTGTTCCTGGGAATTGAACCCAGACCTTTGCGCTGCTAACGCAATGCTTTACCACTGAGCCACAGGAACACTTATTTAGTAGACAAACGTTTTAATGACAGATATTTTACAACAAAATTGTAATACTGATAAAACAAATCAGAATTCTAATCTTTATAGCCATTTTGAAATCTCATTTGACCAGACATTTATTCATTTATTATGAATTATTAAAATACTGGTGTCTGGGTTGCCGTGAGCCCAAAAGCTGCATGTCATGTATACCATTAGTTTTTAAAAGCATAGCTTAAATGTGTGAAATAAATTAACCTAAATGTTCATTAATGGCTGTTAAGGTACTTTTCACAACTGAAACAGAGTGGAAGCTTGGACGCAGAAGCAATATTTAATACGACACAACTTAACAAGGGGATATGCTTCTGAACTTTTGACATTATTTATTGACCCTGACTGAGTTTTTTATAAATTAGAAAACAGTTTTTTCTTCCCTTTAATCAACTAACCTCTTTGCATAGTAAGGTAGTAAGTAAGTGTAAGTGTAAACTTGTTTGTTTTTGAGGATTAAGCTGTAAGGTTAGACTGTGTGAAAGTGTTACAGAGGCCCATGGGTAAGATTGAGCGTTTGAGGTAAATTCTGGCAGGGTCCTGCAGGGCATTCCTTCATCCACACTCAGGAGCGGCTTGGGAGCCCTGCTAGACATGCGTGTGCTAATCTCTGCTTTTTCTGTAGTGCTATAAAAGCCCTTTGAGTGGTGAAGCTGATATCTGAAACAGTTTTTGGTGATTTTGGGGTGCTTTTATACACACTAACTAACAGTACACTGTATAGTACTGTATTTTACGATTTCTCTATTGTATTGCCATTGCACTCAGATGTATGCATGGCCTATACAGTGTGTGTGTGTGTGTGTGTGTGTGTGTGTGTGTGTGCGTGCGTGCGTGTGCGTGCGTGCGTGCGTGCGTGCGTGCGTGTGTGTGTGTGTGTGTGTGTGTGTGTGTGCTGTTGTGTGAGAGCAAGCGGGAAGGAGAGCAGAGAGTGTTCCCCAGTGCAGGCCCCATTACTCTCGGCTCAGGTGATTTATGACACATCTCTGAGCTGAATGTAAATGAACTGCTGTGTGGGAGAGGAGAGCTGTCCTGCCTTCTGTGGACAAACACACACCCATATACACTCACACACAAGAACAGGTAAGAGACAGATGAATTACACTGAATAAATACAGTAACAAACCCCAGAGCCCCCAGAGAGGCTGTTGTGAATTTAAATATGACTTGGGCTTGAAACAAACCACATATAAAAGGAACTGATCTGAGGTCAGTAACAATCATGTGTTAACTTCCATATAATACAAACAAAGCTTGAATATATAAAGTAAAGGTTGGTCAGAGACATCCAAACTGAAGTATGTTAGATTTTCTTTCAGTCAACATGAGTGTCTGGATAGTTTTTTGACAACACTTGTGTAATGTTTTCTCTAACACTGGAGCATACTGCTTTCCAGGTTTTCCTCTAAGGAAGGTTTTGGCAATTTCTCAAGCATTGTATGTGTTTAAAGCTGAATTATATTAACTCAGCATTACTAAGAGTACTTCTTAGCATAAAATATAGTTCTGTGTGCACTTTTCTCAGATAATGAATAGACTGAGCAGCTGAGGCCTTTGTCTTATGTTTGCCTCCTCTGCCAAGTGCAAGATGATAACCCCTCCCCCCCACTTTTTTTTGTAAAATCAAAATGCAGTTTTTTTACCTTTCAATAAAAAATGCTTAGTGTGCTAAAATATAGAGCTGTCGCTGTAAAAACTGATTGAAATGTAATACAATAATGATGTTTTTAGTAACATTCTTGGAGTGCACTTTTAATATACTGTACTCGATCATCACCTGAAGTTAAAAATATAAAAACTTTTGTTTTATGATATCTGCAGAGTCATTAGAGAATTTCATACTCTTCTTCTTCTTCTTCTTCTTCTTTTGGACTTCAGATGATCCAATTCATTCTGTAATAGTGTATGTGCATATATATGCACTTAGGTATACTGTGGATAATATGAATTATCACCATTCTCTCATTCTTTCATTTCAAAACTGAGGAATTATCAAATATTTAAATGTTCTCCCTCTCTCTACAGCACTAGGATTAAACAGCTTTACTAATAAATGAGATGAGAGATCAAATATAAATCCCCGATGACTCTCTTGTTTACTGTCATCAAGAGCAAATGAAATTTATTCCCTATTTATTCCTCATTTTCCAAAAACAAATTTCAAACCATTTGATTGACTCCAATTTCGTATACAAAGTGTCTTCAACAGAAGTGTGAAATAATTATTAATGCAATTTCAGAATATATCAGATTAATAACTTCATGCAGCATTAGTCTGGAGACCATGAAACTACTCATCAGCATGACTCATAACAGCTTTCTCAGTTTTTTTCATTGTCATTTATAGAATGTGAAACTCAAGTCTGCAGTGTTTTTCTGTGTTTGGCATGATTTTGGCATCTTTCTATCTGCTATATAACATCTTCCTGACTCACAGAAAGCCACACATAATGTATTTTGAATCAATGGCTTTCGGTCGCAACACCCCCATGCTTCATGCCATCCGTGCATGAGTCTGTACCTCACATGAGCCACCAAGCCTCACAAGTCTGTGGCTGGATCACTAATATGAGAGAGAAGAAAGAAAGTTGTTAACAGAGAATACACCCAAAGCAAGGCAATTAAATTAAAGAAAGTTAGCTATTGTTGAAAGCATGTGGATTTTCTGCCAGTCTCTTGAATCAGCCAAAGAGATCAAGACTCAGCTAAGGCTCCTGATAACAATTCTTTAAAATTATTTTGCCTAATTAACTTAGGTGAAATGTTTAGGAATTGTCTGGATGGTAAGACTCACAAATTACAATTAGGCATTTGTTTGCTAAGTAGAATCAATGTAATATCATTATAATATAATATCCCCCCACTCTCTCTCTCTCTCTCTCTCTCTCTCTCTCTTCTCTCTCTCTCTCACACACACACACACACACACACACACACACACACACACACACACACACACACACACACACACACACACACACACACACACACACACACACACACATGTTGGTTTTATGGTTTACGGGACTTTCCATAGGCGTAATGGTTTTTATTCTGTACAAGCTGTATGTGCTATTGCCCTCACACCTACCCTACACCTAAACTTAGCCCTCACAGTTTTCCCTCAAAAACTCACTCTGTATGATTTATAAGCGTTTTAAATTATGGGGACACTGAAAATGTCCTCATAAATCACCTTCTCCTTGTAATACCTATGTCATACCCATGTCATTATACAAATTTGTGTCCTCATAAACCACATAAACATGCCCACACACACACACACACACACACACACACACACACACACACACACACACACACACACACACACACACACACACACACACACACACATAGCAGATCTATACAGGTGTAGCTGAGGAGGTGGAGGGTTTCAGAGGAACCCTAAAAGTGTGATGCGAGCTGTTTTAGTGAATGCTGACAATCCATTTAAATTTAAAGTATTAAGTTTGGCTGCATATGCAACGTGAACCAATCAGCTTGTGCCAAGTAGTTTAACGCTGTGAATATCATCTCTTTGCGTTGTTGACTTATCAGCCTACACAATCTAGTGTTTCATGACAGAACTTGGCATGTAAATAATGAAGCATTTTACCACATTTTAATACGTTTAGTAGACCTATTTGGTGTTTAATATATAGGAACGGCCAAGTATTAGCTGCTGACACTAAACGGAATGTGAAAAGTCTTTAAAAGTCTGTGTATGATGCAGTGTATTATTGTTTTGATGGATTTATCCATCCATCTATTCATTCTCCAAACCACTTATCCTCTGTAGGGACGCAGGAATGCTGGAGCCTTGTTTCCAGTTGATTTATTATTGAAATTATCTAATAATTTGGCAATGGAATTGCATTTATTTTTTTACCACCAAATATTTATTCCTTAAAACTACTAAAACCAGAACCAGAATCATTACATTTTTCATGATTCCCATCCCTATTTCTGAGTCAAACCCATACTCTCTGCATGTCATCATAGTTACAGCAGTCATTATAATACGCTCAAACATTTATTCAGCCCTGCTCCAGTTGACCAAAGGACGTCCCTAAACTGAATACGGAGCATGCTAATAATCTCATCTTGTTACCGATTGGCTGCTATAGGAGGAAAAAGCCGGCCTCCTCTGACCCTTCCAGAAATAGCCACAGCTGTCCTGTTTGCTCCCATTGGATGTCTCTCTCCTCATGATTAAAAGAAAATAGCTGTTCGCTTCTCATTAATATGTAAACGGACAGAGCAATGCCCAGGAGCGAAACGGTAAGAGAGAGAAAGAGAAGGCCATGCCAGGGTGAAGTAAGACTGTGTGTTCATAGTGCTGAAAAGGGCAGTCCCCAAAATGCATGCATACGAGATGCAGCACAGAGCTTCACTTTGTATGACACATCGCTGAAACTTCATGGCAGGGGAGCAGCTTCTTAGAAGACTTCAAGATGATGTATACATGTGTAGAGGAGAGAATGCTCTCAGGCAAATTCAGACTCACGGAGCTGGCTGCCTTATCAAGCTGTGATTTCTTCTCTTACCTTCAATGGTTCTCATGATTTGTTTTCTTTCTTTCTTTCTTTCTTTCTTTCTTTCTTTCTTTCTTTCTTTCTTTCTTTCTTTCTTTCTTTCTTTCTTTCTTTCTTTCTTTCTTTCTTTCTTTCTTCATAAGCATTATTAATCTGTCTTGTGTTTAGTGTTATGCTTTTGGATAAAAGCGTATTTTAGCTCGCTCTGGGTTTCTGCGCATCTCTGCTGTGGAGAGGTCTTCCCTTGTCTCTATCCTGAGGGTCAGAACAAATACACAACTAATATTGCAGCATAATGCAATGCTTGTTTTCTCCTGTGTGTGGTCATTTGAGAAACAGTCTTGAAAATGCTATTATACAACTCCGCAAACATTTCACTACTGACATTACCACAAGGCATTGTAGCTATCATTTGAATACATACATATTAATGCATTTGTGGTTGTTAGAGGCAATAGTAGTGCAGAAATACCTGTTTTAAAGGATCTGGGCATGCTGAGCAGCACATTAAATATTTCTGCTAGGCTGCTTGTAGATGGTTTGTGTAGAAAATACTCAAAGTTTACCACCTCTAAAGCTCAAATATAGACATTACTGATAGAAAAGCTGTCATTTAGTGTAATGGCTTTATAGTGTTGGTTATAGTAGTATCAGGGAGGTGCTGTATCCATTATATATGTTAAGTGAAACCAGTTGGATGCTAATGTGTTCTGGCATATAGAAAAATATCTATATTATGACAATGTTGTCAGTCTTGTTTTTCTTGTTTTGGCCATTTTCAGTCATTTTGGGTAAAAGAGGTTGCTAAACAAACAGGGGATGTTATTTTTAAAAGTAGTGCATTAAAATATTGAACTCCTCATAGGAATAATTATGCTAAATAAATTTGCTCTACATCATCACTGTTTCTGAGAAGTTACTTTAGTGTCTCTTTTTCTCACTTTGTTGTACGACAAGTTTCACTGTCTTCCAGAGTGGAATCATCTTGATGGTTTGTAGACATTGTTTATGCTGTAAATGAGTAAAATGAGTGTAGAAAGCATGTTAAAAACATACTTCTTTTACATTTATGACCATTACTACAATACAACTCATTGCGGTAACCTAGAAACAACTTTTTTATATCTAGAGCTGAAATGTGAAAACATAAATACAGGCAGTGTGAAAGCACAAAGCAAGCTTGCTCACGCGCCACAGACACTGTATGTGTGAAACAGAACTTAGGCTTAATTTTATTTCACATCTGAAGAAATGATGGAGTGTGTGGCAAGACAGGGGGGAGTTTAGGTCAACCGGATCCTGTCTGAATGTGTGGCTGATTTCACTTTAAGAATGCCTACCCATCTCTCCCTGTTCCCCCTCTGGGTCCGTGTGCCTCACTCCCCTCCCTGGAGAGATGGGATTCTTCCAGAGTATCCCCTCCGTGGGGGCCAGGCCAAGCATGGTGCACCCCAGCTGGGATCCTGTCTGAAGTCTGACAGCCTCTGTTTCCCCACGCCTGGATGACAGGAACCGTCCTGCAATTCCTCCCCAGGGTCAGATAAAAGGAGGGAGGAATAGAAAAACATACTCAGGAAAGTTTTCATTTATTAATTTATTTCTTTAAAGACATATTTTGACAGCTGTCTCCACATTGCAGAGGGGTGGAGTGTCTGACATGAAAAGAAGTGGGCAATAGAGAAAACTGTTCTCATATCTCTGAACTTTAGAGATTGACTATTCAAAGAGGGTATATTCAGTTGTGTCCTTTTCAGTGAATAAAGAATTTCTCTCTCTCTGTGAATCGGTTGACATTGACTGTAATAAGTAACGGAAGAATTTCGAGTCTTTAACGTCCATGTCCTCCTCCAGGTCTGTTCAACAAGAGACCTGTCAAATATGTTATTTCATAAAGTGCTGCAGTCATATATTTGCCATTTTGGGCACGTTGCAATATTGCATTTGCTATAAATGTAATATTGCAAATCACACTGGCACATACATAGATGAGATAATTTTTTGTTGAAAAATTATAATGTCTTTCCAGAATATTAAAAGTATATTATTTGTTAAGATTATGGACATTTCCTTCAACTCTAAAACACAACCTAATGCAATTCATAATTCAAAATACAGTTGAATCACCTGTTAAAAGCAATATGCAACATTCCTTAATATTAACATTGGGCTCTACTTTTGTTGGACTTTGTGTGTGTGCTTTAATAAATTCACATTTTATATTTCACATTTTAGAATGTAATAAATGTATACGTTGAAAAAAAATTATTCTGTCTGTTTGACACTTATTTTCATGATTTCATTATTTTGTTATTTTCCTTGACTATGCCTTTTTAAAACGTTCATTTTAAATGGACCAAAATGACACAAAACTGTACAAATTAACACTGAGTCTAGGAAAAGCGACCATAATCCTGACTAGCAGCACTGTCACTATCCACCACTGCCCTGTAGGCAAGTTTAACCAGAGGAACCCAGTGACAGCTCCACATTCCCTTGCCGGCAGGTCTGTGGAGTTGCGGGGGGGCTTTGCAGAGAAGGAGAGAAAAATTGATGGACAAAGGGATGGCAATGTCACTTTTATTTATCCTTTCTTTTGGCTCATGCCAGTGACTCATTAGTGCACACGGAGACTCTGTTTTCTGTGACCTTGCTGTTTCTTCAACAAAGGAAGAAAATGACAAAAGCAGCATGCACCCTTTGACTAAACCTTTTAGATGAAACCAATACGAGTGTGCACACCGCCCAGCCTTTGAAAGTAAAGAAAGTGTGTAAAAACTTAATTGGTGTCATCCTGGTATAGAAAACAGAACCTTGACCTCCTCAGATGAGATCCAGCTTTACAATCAATGTGGATTTTATAGGATGTATAGTTGTAATGAATAAATTCAATTATTTGCCAGCGCCAGTGTATATTGCATGTGTATGGTATCTGTTTAGGACAGTTGAGTATAAAGAAAGAAAACTTAGAAAATGGAAGATGAAAAACATACAATTGGAGAAACATTGATGTAGAGCTCAGTGCTTCAAACATGCTGCTATCGTTGAGACTTTAAGGAATATTTCACTCAGAATTGAGTCATTATGGTTTTCCAAACTCATATGATGTCCTTTTTAAAGATGACGTTTTGAGTAACATTCTGGTCACTCTTTTTAATAAAATGAAAATCAAACTGACACTGTCAAGCTTCAAAAAGGTTGCAAAAGTACCATAACATTGAATTTATCATAAATGTGATCTATTCAACTTAGACATTATTTTCTGACTTAAGTGGGCTGTTAGTGATCTCTGAGTCAATTAGCTTAACTTGAGAATCAAATTGAAGAATTAAGATCATTCTTGTGAACCGGACTAACTGACTTAATGAAAAAATTATCCAAAATAAATGATTGACAGATTGGACATCACTGTATAAACTCTCAAGCAATAGTTTGGCTTCATATGATTTATAATATAGTGCACGAGTCAAACGGACCATCTTACATGGTGAAAGACAGCTTTGTTCGCTTTCATTAAAAGGAATTTAAAATGCCCAGAACATTCTATTTAACAACACTGACCCCACAAATATGCAAATAAGATTGTAAGATGTTTTTAGCCATGTAAAGTGTGAAACAGCAGCTTATAAATACACAGGATTAATTGTTATCCCTTGGTAAAGTGTGAGCAGTGCAAAATATGAAGCGAATATATAAATACATGCTGTGCTTTTGAAGTTTCAACATAGATAATAATAATAAGAAATGTTCTTTGAGCAGCAAATCATCATATTAGAATGATTTCTGAAGGATCATATGACACTAAAGACTGAGTAATGATGCTGAAAATTCAGCCTTGCATCACATAAATCAATTACATTTTAAAATATTGAAATATAAAACAGTTTTTTCAATAATAACAATATTTTACTATGAATATTTATTTAATATGTATAATACCAATCACAAACTTTGAAACTGTATGGTCTATGCTCACTATAGGGACTCCGAGACCGTTTAGTGATCTCATAACCACACTGTTTTGCTCTGTGTGAGTGTCTGTAGATTGAGCAGAGGAGAATGAATAGTTGGAGTGGATGCATTACCCACACTGGGCCTTCCCAGAGAGCAGGAGGTGAGGCCAGCCTGTCTTCCCCATCACTTTCATCTATCTGTCTATCCATTTTAAAGCGCAAAGGGAGCACGGAGGCAGTGCAGGTGATAATGTCTTACATTGAGCTTTCTATTTTAAACAGCATGCCCTCCAAATAGAGTGTCTTTCAATCTGTAAAAATCTTTCATCTCGGGCAAAATTGTCTCACTTTGACAGGCTAAAAAGTGTTTGTGCTTATTGGCGGCCGCCATATATTCTGCCTGGGTCAAGGAAGTCGTTCTTATTCAGTCTTGCTTTCATTTAGAGTTGCCTTTACACAAACATCCAATTATCTGCATATACACAAATACTCAAACTGTCTCAGACATAGACACTCCCTCAGTGACCACATCCCTCTCGATGCTTGCAGGAAAATAACCCTATCAGCGTTATGTTATTATTGTGAAATACCAATTTCAAGTGTATTTGTGACTAAATTTAATTAGCATTTATTCATAAAATGAAAACATTTTATTTAAATGAAATCAAGAGGATTTAATTTGCATTCTCCACTGCACTATTCACAGACCCTATTTTTCTTACTGACCTTAACTGATATGTTTCATTTGTGCTCTTTTCTTTGCATCTTAACTTCTGTTGTGTTTATTTTATTATGTAAACTGTAGTCTAATAAGCACAACATTTAGCACAATCAGTCAATGTGAGTGATGACTTCAAGCCAAACTGTGCCCGAGTCTCTCTCTCTCTGTGCCCAAGCTATTCTCTGAACCGCAGCACTGCTCTGCTCTGAAAGGAGTTCTTTGATAAGGCTGCAGTCAGGAAGGATGCAGGGAAGCAGTCAGAGACATTAGGACTGTGTGTATATAATGTTAATTCAGCTTTCTAGTCATACACATTTTTTAATTATTATTATTAAGAGACTAAAAAGTTCTAGGAGCACTAAAAGTTATCTATTCATTTGTTCTCTTTGAGCTCTTTATTTTTTCTCATTTATTTAATTATTTGTTAGTTTGTTTTTCAACCATTAGTGCTTCTCCAATCTTTTTTGTCTTGTGCACTTTATTTGGTTGCCATGACAAACATGAATGCGAGAGAATCCATTTGAGACCCTTTCTAATGTGAATGGTTAGTGTGTTATCTTCAGTAGGCGGGGATATGAGTCCTCTTGCTCTCTCTCTCTCTCTCTCTCTCTCTCTCTCTCTCTCTCTCTCTCTCTCTCTCTCTCTCTCTCTCGCAGTGCTCCAAACAGTACACAGATCAAAGGCCAAATAAACATGCATCACTTGTGTCCTATGCATCACTCCATTACTTTACTTTACTTTCGCACTCATCACAAGTGTCTTGCTCTAAAATTCTTGGTCAAATTAATCTAATTATTAAGAGCAGTTCACATTGGATTTAGCATCACTTGTTATATTTACTTATTTATATATAAATACTACATACACTACCTTTCGAAAGTTTATATTAAGCAGCAGAACTGTTTACAACATCTATAATAAGAAGAAATGTTTCTTAAGCAGCAAATCATCATATTAGAATGATTTCTGAAGGATCATGTGACACTGAAGACTGGAGTAATGACTGCTTAAACTCAATTTAAAAATGTATTAAAATAGAAAAAAAAATTAACAGTGAAAATATTTCACAATATTACTCTTTTACTGTATTTTAATTAAATAAATACAGCTTTGATTAGCATAAGAGACTATTTTCATTAACATTAACAAATCTTACAGACCACAAACTTTTGAACTGTGTTTACTTTTGCTTTCTGGACAGAATATTATTAGATATGAAGCATACACCTTTCATTAAGAAAGCTAAGTTGAAAAATAATGATTGTTTAAAAAAAAAAAGGTTTCCTGAACACTTTCATTGGCTGGACAAACAGATAGCCCCGCCCTGCCTCCTGACTGCATCCAATGGTTAAGCCAGCCTTGCTCTGTCGGCTGATTGAGATTCTAAAAACAAACAGAGTAATTATTTGATTTTAAAGGGATAGTTTACCCAAAAACAAAAATTCTGTCATTAATTACTCACCCTCATGTTGTTCCAAACCCGTAAAAACTTTGTTCATCTTCGAACACAAATTAAGATATTTTTGATGAAATTGTTTTGATGAACTATTCTTTCCCCCCCAGTCACCCTGTCTCCATTTTGGAGAATATCATGATGCATGCGCATTCTTTCCTCTGCACATAAACAAGACGCAGCACATGCGTGTTCTGCATCAGCAGCATCATGCACACGCATTGTTTACATGTAGATCAAAACCCACGCATGTGTCATGATACTCTCCAAAGTGTCGCCCTAGGATGACTTTGGCGTGAAAGAATTATTGTCGTTATTGGAAGTCCTTATTTTAGTTTTATTTGTGCACAAAAAGTATTCTCGAAGCTTTGGAAAATTATAGTTGAACCACTGAGGTCACATAGACTACTTTAACGATGTCCTTGCTACGTTTCTGTTCCTTGATCGTGTAAGGATCCTTGTTGTCTATGGAAGGCCAGAAAGCTCTCGGATTTGATCAAAAATACCTATATTTGTGTTTCAAACGAGATGAGGGTGAACTATCGCTTTAATGTGTTTATCATTAATGCATTTTTGTATATATTTTTCATATTTTTCTGTTGTCACAAAAAATAAATAAATAAAAAATATACATAAATAAAAAAAATTACTTGTTGTCCGTTCTTCATTTTTGCACTTAAATCAAAAACTGAAATAAGAAGCACTCAAACTCAAGTTTTTTTACTTTTGTTTTTATTTTTTGTATTAACTAATTATACAAGGATTGATCTTACTCATAGTTTTTCTACATTTACATTTCTGCATTCAGCAGACACTTTTATCCAAAGCAACTTACAGTGCATTCAGTCTGTACATTTTTTCATCAGTATATGTGTTCCCTGGGAATTGAACCCACAACCCTTTGCGCTGCTAATGCAATGCTCTACCACTGAGCCATAGGAACATTCTATTACGCTGGTTTAGAAGAAAGTATTTTTATATCAAGAAATTTCTCCTTTAAACACATGCAGCATTCAGGTTATAAACAGGGTTTTCACAAATTCAGTTCCCGGAGGAATGAGAACATACAGACATGTGTGTCCACTGAATTCTTGGAAAAGATCATTAGATCATGTGTGAAACAGCAGTATGAACGCTTGCAGTCTCCTACCAATAAATGTCACCACGCCTTACTCTTTTCAATCACACATTCTTTACTGAACCCATCAATGGCAATGAAAACATCATCAGGTCATATATTACCCCAGTGCTTAGACCAGTGAGCACACGGGATCATCACTGTCTCCCTTTCTTGCCTTTCAGTTGCTCTCTCAATCTATTGGCATCTCTATCATTCATTGCTTCTTTATTTCCTGCTTTCCCTCACTGTTTACTCTCATAGCTTCTTTCTTTTCTGACCAAATAGAGAAGTAGTCAACGTTGCCTACACAGATTTTACTTTTGGATTTGTCACTTCTACACACTTTGAAACCTTAACAAAACCTCATCCTTAGTCACATCACACTCCTGCTGTAATTTAAGATTTTATGACATGTCCAGAATCCTGCAGCTCTTCTCCCTGCGACCAGTGCTTTGGGTAGAAATGTCAGCTGTCTAGTATGAGCCATAGAGATGGATTTTTTTCCACACAGGACCCTAATTCAATCAAAGGATCAGATCAATAGACACCATGCTCAAAAATGCAACAGGCCAATAACAAACCATTTCTGAGCAGGAGGAGGATGGGGGGGTACTTTATTGGCAGCCAGAGAAAAAGTAAGTGAAATACAATAAGAATCTATATGACATACACTCAAAGTCAAAAACACATACAGAGAGGAATAGCAGTGAATTTGCTCCTTAAATTATCTTATCATAATACTATCTAAAATAATTGTGTTGGACCTCAGTTCAATAACAACATGCTTAAGTATTCATATTTTTACTCCTGATTGAATATATATAGAGGGGTTATATAATTTAATAAGAATAAGAATACATTTATTTTTGTGTTTTTATTGTGGCTTTATCACATAATATTTTTTTTATTATTTATGTATTTATTTATCAAAAATATACATATGACAGGTTCCATACTGAAATGTTCTGCACAAAGCGCTAGCTTCTAGCATTGGATCATCGTAAGGATTTGGAGAGCAGCAGGTGCTGCATATAGCCAGGAACAGCACAATAATTGTGTCTTTTTTTCCAGCACAATCTCATGAAAATTCAAAACAATTTTTCATTTTTGGACATCGGTGGCTAATTTGAATGAATTTGTATTTTGTTAAATCTTATTTGTACATTTTCATATGATCTGCTTATATGTCAGGGTTCTGTCACTTCGGTCTGGTGTCATTCATGGGTTTTGTGACAGAGCCCTGATACTCTGGTCATGTCCTGTTTTTATGTGAGTGCGCGGCTTCGAATGTGCTCGAGCCGTGTGCTCTCTCGTCTGCATGCCTTGTTTCATGTTGGAGCGTGGTGTACGGATCCCGGCACTCTTCTCTTGAGTTTCGGTTTCGTGTCAGGGTTCGGACACTCACGCTCCATGCTCTGTCTCGTTTGGGAGCATGCGGTCTCGAGTTCGCTCAGCCTTGAGCTATTCTGTCCACGCGTGTTGTGTTTCCTGTTGTTGCACGCAGTTCGTGTTTTATCGGCTTCGTGCATTCATGCTATGTCTTTTGCTGTGTGGCACACAGCTTGTGTATTCATTGGCTGCATGCTTTCATGTTGTCATCTCTTGTGTGAACACGTGTCTTATGAGTATTCTCATTAGCTGTCTGTTCGTGTCCTGTTTTGCACATGGCTTGTGATTTTGTTTTGCTGGCCGTACTTGTGTTTTTGTTTTGTGTGAGCACATGGCTTTGTCTTAGATTTCTGTGTGCCATGTGGTCTCGTGTCAATTTGTCTTGACCCCACCCATCTTGTTTCCTGATTACTGGTTAATTTGCCCCACCTGTCTTTCCTCGTTACCCTCCTCATTTGCTCCCTTTATAATCTCCTTGTGTTTGCAGTCCTGTGTTTTATTTTAATGTAGCAAATAAAAGCCCATCTCCTGCACCACTGAGTCCTTGCCTCACCCCTTCATCCACAACCCTGACACTTATGCCCCAGTGGTGGTTATGTTTAGGGACAGGGTTAGGGGTGGACCTTACTGATTACTTTTTTTAAAAAATATGTTTTAGTGCGATTCACATCACCACCTTGACATTTCCAGCTAGTAAAATAGTTACAATCTCCAGTGAGATTAGGTTGGCTTAGTCCATTTTTTTTTTTTAAACTCTTGTTTCCAAATTTAGGCAGCAATTTACAGCACATTACTATAACTGGGTGAACTAAGTTTCTGATCACTGAATAGGTATTGCTAATGTTTAAATGGTGTATTTATTGAAATGCATATGTTTGAAATCAGAAAACGGAAGAAGTATAGATAGAGATGAGCTACGTGGTCTTTTTGGTTTGGAGATGACTTTTTCAGTTCTGAAAATGGCAATATTTTCAAAGTTTCAATATCTAAAAAGAAATATATACACTCAGAAAATTAATGGTTTCAAAATTATTTTTGTCCCTCCTCAAGCAATACCTAATATGATCAACTTGGTGTTCAGTTGTTTCTTATAGTGTAAAGAGCATTTTACTAATGACTCTTTTTACACTATAAAGAACCTTTTGCACTATGGAAAGTTTCCATTGATTGATATAATGCCAGCTTTATTTTAAATAGGAATATAAAAAAATGATTTTTCATGATATGAGTTCCTGTGAAAGGATCCTTTTTAATATAGTTTGTCTGACAGCAAATCTTATGTTTACTGCGAGCTTTTTTTGTGATGAGATTTTATCTTTCCTACTGAATTCTTCGTACCCTTTTACATTTCCCTGTGCCGTCCCCTCTTCTCCTCTTGGTTACTTTTCCTCCTTTCCTCTGGCTGTATCGCTGTGACACAGAGAGGGAGAGGAGAGGAAGAGAGGGTGTGTGTGTTTGGGGGGGGGTTACTCAGTATAAAACCCTCAGACTGAGAAAACGCCTCTGCAAACATACCCTGTCTCTCCTCTATATCTGCTTCTCTCTCTTTCTCTCTCTCAAGCTGTCCTTCACTCCCATGCACACACTCGCTCACTTCATCCTCTCTTCCTCTTTGCTGCCTCTGCCATCCCTCATTCTCTTCATTACCGAGTGCAACTCTGTCCACCAGACAATGGGATCGACTTTTGGGGAGAGTGTGTGAGAGTGTTTGCATGCATGCGTGTGTGAGAGAGCGTATGCGTGTGACTGAGATCGAGCGGATGTGGGATCTGTGTGAAAGCGCTTTCCTGCCAGCCCACCGTATCCAGTGAGCCAGCTTAGCAAGCCAGGCGCGCACAGAGCTGGGCAAGCGTATGAGAGCGTGTGCATGCGGGTCTCTTTCACCCTCAGACACTCCTCAACACACTTGGGATCCTAGGGCTTGGCGCCTTTCTCCCGGGACCCCCTGCACCCCTCTGTCTGTCTCTCTCTCTGTGGTCTCCTTTTCTCCAGCAGTCACCATTTCGACTCCCGGCAGACCCACGCTGGCTGCCCAGCCACTCCCGCGCCTCAGCCTGGGCAGGAAGACCCTGGTGGCGGCCGCCGTAGGGGTCATGCTAGTGCTGGTGCTGGTGGTGCTCATCCCCGTGCTGGTCAGCTCCGTGAGCAATGACAACAGCCACTACGAGATGCTTGGCACCTGTCGAATGGTGTGTGACCCGTACCAGAACAAGGGCACCAACACGGGCATCGCCAGCACCGGCTCTTCTGTGCAGGCCGAGGCCGAGGCTCTGGCCGACCACAGCAACATGCCTCCACCCTCTACGCTCCTCCAGGGGCCACAGGGGAAGCCGGGCCGGCCAGGCAAACCCGGACCTCCAGGGCCACCAGGGGAGCCAGGGCCCCCGGGTCCGATGGGGCCCCCGGGGGACCGGGGGGACAAGGGACGAAGCGGGGTTCTGGGTCTGGACAATGATGGAGCTATCAGCACGGTTACATACAACACGCACCCACGGGTGGCTTTCTACGGGGGACTGAAGAACCCACACGAGGGCTATGAGATCCTCAAGTTCGACGACGTGGTCACCAACCTCGGCAACAACTATGATGGCATTTCGGGCAAGTTCATATGCAGTGTGCCGGGCACGTATTTCTTCATCTACCACGTCCTGATGAGAGGAGGTGACGGAACCAGCATGTGGGCTGACCTGTGCAAGAACGGACAGGTGAGTGCCAAATCGTTCCTCTTTGCATAAAAGTTATTTGTGAGGAAAAAAAAATTATGTTGAAAACCTATTACAATACACTATGTATTATGTAAGTATATATGCCTGTATATTATAAATATAAGTTTATCTTTTATTTCAATGTTACTGTTGTCATTGTTTTCATTTTAATATATGTATATTTGTACTGATATTTTTCAAGTGTTTACAAAATCGTGTTGCATATCTATGAAGCGCATTTCTGCATCTCCTGTTATGTGCGTGTGGTTTGCGCTGGTATTCACAGAGCGGATCTAAAATTAATTAAGCTGTTAATAATGACCCCGCAGAGGACAAACGAGACTGTCGTTTCGCTCTCTCCTCTGCTTTTTTTGTTCGGTGTGAAACTGGTGCGAGACGCAGTAACATCTGCTGTGAGTTTCTCGTCCCCGGAGCACACGGGTGAAGTTCGCACAGCTGCGGCGCCACAAACCCTCCGAGAAGACACGCGCTGAATGCGCTTAATGTGTGCTGACATTGTGCACGTGTCCCCGTTAACAGAGGACAGAGATTCTGACTCCCTCTCTCTCTTATGCAATTGTCTTTGCATGGGACACTTTTTGCCGGTTTGCCAGTCCAAACTTATTTATGAAGTGTCCACTATTTTTAAAGAGCATGAAATATTTTTGTTTTCATCTTAGGAGCATATAGGCTATTTTATGTTGGTGGATCTATAAATAATGTAGGTAAACAGTACATTTTTAGTGCTGTTATCGAGTTTATTAGGACTATTATAATTACAGATAGTAATATAACGCAGGTTGCTGTTCTATCTGTTTACACGAAGCACACTCATTTATTGGTTTTAAGGAAATGTTTCACCGCGGTTGTGGCTATTTTGCCCACAAAGCTCGGATCAGTTGACGTTAAGGCTCCTTAATTAGAGGGCGCGAACGAAAATGCCACAATCTGACAAAAATCGGCAGCGCGTGCGAAATCGTGCAACTTCATGAACTTGTAATCACAGTGTCATGAAGACAAGCTACAGCCACAAACACACCTTATTATCTCAGCATGTCTCGAGAAATTACCATTTAATGTGTGTGCTTTTTTACCCCCTTCTTATTTTTCTTTCTCTCTGTGCCCTCGTATTTGCACGCTCGCATCTCCCTCTGTTCAGAGTTGGTTTTTGCGCTTTTCAATGAGAAAATGTGCAGTTGTGCACTAGATGCATTGGCGTGTCAGTGCAGGCAGAAACAGACAGAAGTGGAACGTGCAATTTAGGGATCTGATGCGCTTACCATTTGGGTTCGTTGCCACGGTTGTAATTCCTGATTGAGTATTTATTAGGAGACCGTTATATATTTATATTGCGATGTTGGCGTGGTTTGGCACGCGAGACTAACTCAAGTTGGAGAAAAGCGCACGTGCAGCGTCATCCACAGGGTTTCTGCCGCACGCGCAACGGGGGAGCTGTGGCAGATGGAATATAATTAGACAGTAGACTTTAGAGTCTCTTCAGGATCTAGTGAATTAGAAATAACATTTTCATATAATGAAATATTACATCTAATGTTTCTGGAGTGTACAAAGAGACCAGTCCACACGGCCAGTATTGAGTTTTAAAATAAACGTATTTCCTGTCAGTCATTGACATAATCTTTCATAAACGTGACGTGCTTAATCACATTACTTAAATGGAAGGCTAAGATAATTTTGAACATTGTAACAACTATGGTAATAATTATAATAATTAGCCTACATATATATTAATAACAACAGCATATCAAGGTTCTCCTCACTTTTAAATAAGTATTTTATTAACTATTTGACTTAGCTTGACTAATCTAAGCTCTGCTCTGATGTGTGTTTACATTAAGAGTGGATTGTGCGCTTCGTTTAGTGCTTATGAACTGGCACACTTTTACAGGTGCGAGTTACAGTGTGCATGTTTTATTAATAGCCTGCATAAATCAATAATTTAATTAATATTCAGTAAACATTTTTCAGGTACAGTCTGCGGTTTTCACGTTTAATACATTTCAAGCTCTTTGTAGGCTCAAATATTCCAGTTAATAGAAATAACTTAAATGTCTCCAATTTGCCTCGCTAACACCGACAAAGCGACCCACAAAAGTATGTTTGTCAACGTTTATTTTTAACAGTTTAGCTGGAATTGCACCTGGAATTGAAAATGGGGTGAGGAGAGCAGCACCTGGAGGGCGAGTGTGTTTTTAGTCTTTCCTTGGCCCGGAGGTCAGCGCGCGCAGCAACCGGAGCTTTCACGAGACAGCCGGCATTTCAGTCAGATAAATACAATTACCGAGGGTTATCCGACTGCCGCCGCGATCATCCACAGCCTCTGTTAGAGGAAATAGTTCAACTCACATAAAGAAATTGTCACAGAAGACAGACCGCCAGACGTTGGCCAGAGGGTAAGCGGAAAAATGAAAGAGGTAATAAAAGGAACATAACAGCCACTGTAATATCTGGAATTGATTTTTTTTCGTCCTCAACATGTCTTTAAACTCTATCTCGTTCTTTCTCAGCTCATCTGTGGCTCACTACCCCCTCCGTTTCTGTCTTTTTAAACCTTATTTAAAGTTAATCATGTTCTTCATTAGATCAAACCAGGCAGCTTGCTGAGACAGTCTTTGTAAGAGCTGCCTGTCTTTTATACTCTAGTTGCCATATTAATATAACTTGTCTGGTCCCTTGGTGCAATGACAATGTGGGCAGAACACATCCTCTTAATTCAGATTAAAACTTGCTGCTGTCACAAACACATCTTTGATTTGGTTAATTATGCTTTAATCTGAACCCAGACCTCAGAGAAGCATTCACAGCAGAAGGCTGTACCTTTGTGAACTTCTCTGTTGTACGGCTTGAAAAGTTTGTCTGCTAACTTGCAATCTTCCCGAGTGCTGTTTTAGGGTTTCTTTGTTTTCCCTGTGCCCTAACTAGATTGCCTAAGCAAAACCATAAAAGAAGTACACTAATGGCAAAGGCAAGAGCAGGCAAAAACTGCTGGGAGCACAGTACAGCATTTATGGAGTGTGTGAAGGAAGAGCATTGGGGAGAGAGAGCATATGTTGTCGTAAAGCACCGTCTGTTGAACACAATGGGTCCTGATCTCTAGAGACCCTCCTCACAGACACTTTAGGCAGACATGGGCGGTGAGCCTTCCTCCTGAGAGCAAGCTAATCTTTATAAAGTGGTTACCGCCTCACTAATTAAACCGCTATTCCAGATCAGAGGAATTTCAGCAGTATTTGTGCTTGAGAGAGAGAGTGGGCATATATGACTTCAGGCAAGCCGCTGTTGGATGTGTTGTTTTCAGAGTCTCACGTCGTTCCTTAACAGTTTGAAAGAAACTTTAACTTTGTTGTAACCCTGTACTCTCTGAATGTGCGTGAAAGCAGTACCGTGTTTCTCAATGGCAGTGATGGAGTGCTAACAGACTTTTAGCTAGTCTGCTGCATCCCTGTGGACTTGCTCTATTCTTCAAGCGTCCACTGACCATACCGCCATACAAACCCACACAGCTGGTGTGCAGGACGTATACATGAGAGAATAAGGAAGAGCACGAAATAATATTTTTGTTCTGGAGAGATTGCATTTTGTGTGGGAAAATATTAGTGCTCTATTTATTACCATCAAATTGTGTATGCTTAATGGATTTTAGCTTTAACACAAAGGATGCATTCCCTTTCAACCATTTCCACTCCTCTTTCCAAGCTTCTTCTGTTTATTCCTTGCCGTCTCAGCTTTCTTGTCTTAATTTGCCAAATTTTCTCCGAAAAAAAATCAATTTATGCCAGATGGACATGTACAGATGCCTGTGCGTTCCTTTTGAAACTCCACCGGCTTTACAAGGAATTCCACTTCAAATGTGATAAAGGAGTGAGAAAAAATGAAAGGCTAGGAAAAAAGGGTGTCTGTCGTGTGCCAGAGAGTCTTTTTAATCGTAATTAAAAACTTTGAACCGCATCCAGATTTTGCTGGCACCTGTCCTCGTGTTCCTTCTGTTGATATTGTCATTAATCCACCCAAACCCATTCTGACTTTATTATAAGCAAATGCATCCAGGCACTCTTTGTGTTTCTCAAGAGACTCCTTCGGGATAATCTTGCTGTCTCAGACCACACTCGCACAAGCGCACACAGTCACGCATGCGCAGATGTGCACTCGCACGGTCTATCACAGTTATCTGAAGATTCACCTGTTTGATTTACAACTGGTTTATAAAGTACAGGATATGTTTTCCAGGATGTTTTCCAAGGAGTTAAATAGAGGAAAAGTGCGAAAAAATAAATAATACAATTCAAATATATTATTTTGTGTTCCATAGCAGAAAGGAAGTCATAAAGGTGTGTAAATTATGACAAAATTTGTATTTTTAGATGAAAACTGTTTTGAGCATAACATGACACTCTATTTTCCTTTTTTCTTTGTTCACTAACTCCTTCCATAAGATATCATTGGGAATAGTGTATGCCTTTATGCAATTGTCTGCATAAAATGTGATAATATAATTAACATGACTGGGAGCAATACAGATACAGTATGTGTATAGTATAGTATATGTGTGGAAAAGCAGCACACTTCACCATCTGGAACAGAAACAAAACATGTTTTTAATTACCGAGTTCAGTGTTCAATTATTAGAGTCAAACAAATTACTCATGTTTAATTACACAGCGCGCATAAATGCAAGTGTTGTTTATTGGTATTTGGATGAAGAGAGAGACAAGCAACATGCTGCTAGAGCGAAAACAACCCCAGGATCAATACTATTCTTGCTGGAAACAGGACAAAAGAACACAGTATAGCTAAATCCTTTTGGTTGAAGTATATCAAATCTTTCACTTGTCTTTTCAGTCACGAAACAAACTAATTATCCCTAAAATAATCTTCTGAAAAAGTCTGCAGCATCTTTTAACAAGTCCAATAAGCAGTCCTCTTCAATAACAGCTTGTTCATTTGAGTTGGAGGGTGTGCTTGTGTTTCAGTCAAACACACTCTTCTCTGCTCGCCACTCGTCTAATCAGCTGTTGAGGCGCTGGGGCGGGGCCTTTGCCCCTGATGTGATGTCTAATTGGACACTAAATTTTCCACCCAGTGGAGCAGAACATTAAAACCAGTCTAATTGGGTGCTGTATGGTTATTAGCACTGGATTTGCCTGTGCTGCGAAGAAATGCCACACATGTCAGATGTGTCTGGGTGTAACAGAGCAAGAGCTGCAAAGGAATCCATCATTTATTTATAGGCGAGGAACTATACTCTTAAAGCACAGTCCTTCCTCACCTCAGCTCTATCAGTCCAATATCCAGCCCAGAGAGACTTCTGCAGTACTGTTGTGAGCGTGTGTGTTGAATACATGCATTAAATAACTGCGTCTCCCTGTTTGAATGTCTGTGGCCTGACTGGTGACTCAGGAGGAGACCCTCTTCTTCTTTTAATGAGCAATGCAATCAACACTCACACTGGTACTCCAATAATGTTTTCATGTGTTCGACACAAAGACGCATATACACATGCTCATGCTCTCCTGGGGAATAACAACTTATCCCTCGGCAAAGTTCTTCTGTAAACATCTTGATGCTTCGATGATGTTTTTAATGACTCCTTCCACTCACTTCCACTCAGACGCTACAAACTTACATAGGTCCACTGCGACTCCTTCGCTCAGCCCACTTACTCGGTCGAATTAGTCAGTGCGTGTACGTGCGTGTTTAACACCTCGATCACCTCAAAATAAACAACAGCTACTTTAAGATAACAACTATACACCGGTGCCAAATGATGAATAGGGCAATTCATGAAAAATGCATGCTGCAGCAAAAACCATGCCTTTCACCCTCGCTCCCTCTCCTCATCTTTCTCCCCCTCTCCTTCAGTCTCCCCAAGACTAAAATTACTGCACTCTCCTCATTATGTTACTGAGAGGAGGTGAGGTTACTCTATCACACCATAATGCGTTATAATGCAGTGAGATGTTTCATTATGCAGCTGCGCTCCTCAAAGTCTTCGAAGGGGCTTCACGTGCAGAGGTCAGGCCACAGGAGTTCAGCTTCAGGGGGAACCGTCACTTTCCCTTTGGGGGAATATTTCTTACTTTAAGTGTGAGGTAATTAGTTTAAATTGAGCTAGACTGACAGTTCTTTTAAACAAACCAATTAAAAGGCATCCGTTTGAAAGTTATATCAGTAACAGTGGCATACGCTGTAGTTTGGCTTCAGTTTATTGCCTGCATTAGTTTGTCACTAGATACTAGAGGTATCAAGCTTTTTGAAAAAAACTGTTAAAAACTGCACTCTTTTGATGGACTCTCAAATATGAAGTAAATACAAAGGCAGGTATCCATATTATTTTTCCTGTAAGAGCGGATGTGGTAATTTGTACATTTTATGGGTCTGGCTTCCAGTCTCATCCGCTCGTAGCTATTTTCAGCTGTACAAAATAGCTCATTTTGCTGCTTGATATGGAAAACTGGTGTGCCTCACCACATTCATTTTAATGTATTATCTTAATTATGAACACCCTAGTTTGTAGTGCAAACAGTTTTAGCGTTTACTGCTCGTTGTTATTCTTCTCAATATTTGAACATAATGAACCTGAAGTCTCACATTCACAGAAAACAGCTTTCTGCGTTGAAAAATAAGATGGATGTAAAGGCAAAAATCCTAAAAATAAAAAGGCAGGGAGACAGTATATATTTAAATGTATAATAGCTCATTTATATTGTGTTAAAAGTAGTAATATTAATTGTTTGCAAAATATAATAATTTGCTTTGTATTAAACTTACACTTACACTATCCTTTTCCTCCATATATTGTTTTGTTTTTTTCAATTTTATATTAATTCAAATTTTATTTGTATAGCACTTTTCACAGTAAGCTTTGTTCCAAAGCAAAGAATATTTTAATAAGTTACAGGATTTTGTGTGCGTGCGTGTGTGTATGTGTGTGTGTGTGTGTGTGTGTGTGTGTGTGTGTGTGCGCTGATATTACAGATACACCTCCCAAATGGGGGTCTATAATCACGTAGACTGCAATCAATTTTTAACAAAGATTCATAATGAATTGGGTTATAATAGACTGCACGTTGTAAACTACCTGGCTATTTTGTCAACCGTTATTAGAATATGTGACTACCAAATGGCTTTTCTAAGCAGTCCTAAAATCTCTAAAAATCTATTTTCTTCCCTCCAGAATTTCTTTTGCGGGGGTTATTTTGTGAACTGTCTTCCTCGACTTCAGCTACTTGAACTGTGTATGAATCAGGCTGTTTAGATGTCTTTTAGATGCACAAGTGTGAGTAACTGATGGAAAGCTGCTCTGGCAGTAGCTGATGGCTGCTGGCATCTTCTTCTCTAGCCAGCTGGCCCTTGTCTATCATGGCCATCAGCAGACAACATTATTATTTAAACTCCTTCTGAGTAATATCTTCATTAGAAGTAGGCTACTTCAGAAGTTGCATAAAAAACATTTCTCTTTCAGCACTATTCATCATTCATTCTCTATGCAAACACCGCTGCCCGTTTCTCTCAAACAGTTCTAATCATTGTTTAAACATTATATCAGTGTTATTTAAGTATTCTTGGAGATCGCTGACAAGACAAAGAGCAGCTGGGTAGATTAATCTCTCCGGCTTTCTCTGCATGGTGGTGCGACAGATGGAAATGAAAGCGTGGCACCTTCACTTTTGTTCTCCACTACTTATCTTGTCCTTAATCAGGTTTGCTGTGCTAATAAACCCAAGTGAAAAAGGAGCTCATGGAAGTCTCTAATGTCCTCGGGAATTTCACACAAGCAGCGAGCATCTGGCTCACTCTCATCCGCGAGGGAATTTTTCTCCAAGCGCTGCATGAAGTGCTCTACTAAGCCTCGATCAGAGATGCAGCTCACGGTCCACCTTTTAAGTATAATTAGAGCCAGGCACATGCTTCAATTGAACCAAACTACCGCTAACTGACTAAGAGCCTGAAATGCATATGAGAAGTCAACTGGTGTCAGACACAGAGGAAAAAAGCAAGAAAGAGAGAAGGAAACAGGGGACATGGAGACAGCAGGATGTGTCCTTCAGGATTAGGTTGCTTTTCATAGATGAAATGTTTCATATCGTTCAGAGACAGATCAGTCTCTGGCAGGGAGACGCTGCTGACATCTGTAAGAATATCCACTGGCTACTGCGTTTCAGTCGCAGCGCGCTTAATCTCTCCATTGACTGTATTAAGAAATTGAGCCGAGGATAAGGTGTAAGGTTCGGTTTATTAAAGGCGTAGTTTTGTGAGTGTATTTGTAAAGAAACTGGAGTTTGATGGATTAAAAATGTTTTAATGTTTAAATGTTTAATGTTTAGAAAAGCTTTTTTAATGTTTAATGACCATTAGTAATACTGGTGTTATTATATTATATTGGCATATTATATTCTTAATGCTGTTCTTTTATACTTTCTTTTCATCAAAGAATTCTGTGGAAAAAAAGTGTAGTACATTTTCCACAAAAATATTAAGCAGCAAAAATTGTTTTCAGTATTGATAATATAAAAAAGTATTAATAATTAAATAGTGATAATAATTGATAACAATTGTGCAGCAAATCAGCATATTTGAATGATTTCTGAAAAAACGTGACACTGAAGACAGTAGTAATAACAGCTGAAAATTAAGTTTTATAATCACATAAATAAATTACTTTTTAAAATATACTAAAACAGAAAACATTTATTTAAAACAATATTTAGTGAGAACATTTTATCTGTAATTTGATCAAATAAATGTAGCCTTGTTGTGAATAAAAAGCTTCTAAAACTAATGAAAAGCGTGACTGTAGAGTACACATAAAAAAAGGAAAATTGGAGATTATTCAGGGTTTCTTGACTTTGGTAGGAACATGTCCTACACCACCCTTAACCCAAATCTACACTTGCTTAAAATTGCTTAAAATTGAAAAAAATATATGATTATGCCAGATAATGCACTATGTTTAGGCAATTAGGTCTGTGATCTATCACATAAATCCAGCAATATCACCAGAGAGGTCATACTTTCAAAGTCAAAAAGGCATTCCATGATGAAGTCTATAAACACATGGCATGTATGTGCTCTGAGCACACACGACTGTTTTCCAAAACAGGGACAAACAGATGTGTGCCAGAGCACGGCCGCCGGTTTCCGTCTGTTTGAAATGCTAAATGCAGACTGTCTGTCCCCTTAACCCAGCCCTAAAGCCCAGCAATGTCTTTGGACTTACATTCTTTGACTTTGCCCAACTGTACCGCTTCCCTCTTTCATTTGTTCCTCATAGACCTGGCTTCCAGCTATTTCACTCCCTGTTAAAGGAACATTGTGGGCTAAATATACTGTAAGTATATGACAGCATCTGTGGCATATGCTGATGATTACACACAATATAATTTTAAATCTTAACAGAGAGAGAGAGAGAACCAACTTGAGTTTGAAAAAAAAAATTGATCGTTCAAAGAAAGTCTATGAAACAAGTGCACAACGGTTGCCCTTAGGCTTCCATTGTAAGTGCATATACACGTTTTTAGTTTGTTTTTACAACTATGGTAAGAATCACAATAATTTTTTGTGTTTAATCGACAAAATCGACAGAAAGAGCCCTGAATATTCCTTTAAATCTCAACGTTTACTGCAGTGACTGTCTTTTGTTAGTGATTTTGTTTGGCTCCGGGAGCATCATAAAGAAAGATTTATTGTGAACCTCTAAAAGGCAATTGATACATCCATCTTTCTATTTGATTTCTATATACACAACGTCTGAAATGCCTTGTGGTGTCTCCTCATTGCTTTGGATTTCATTTATAGTCACGGTGGCTTTATCAATAAAATCAGTTGTATTGTCAATCAGAACACAGTTTCTGTCTTTATACAAGTTTTTTAAGCTTAGATTTCAGCTGCAGTTCAAATTGCTTTTTAATTACCCTGAAATGATATCCAAACACAGCCAACAACGGAAGTCCGGACTCCCAAAGGAGGCTAATATTAAAAATAAAAAAAGATTGAAACGCGTTTCATCGAAATCCTCTCCAACAAATCCCACGCACTCCCCGGGCACTAAGAGCTCACCCTTTAATAAGGCCGCTGTGCAGGCTGTGTGTGCTAAAGGCGGATTATTGGATATTAATATGCACCGGACGATCGTCACCATGGATTCAGAATAGCAGACTTTGTTTGCACATCGATATTAGACTCACCAGATTTAATCAAGAAGGTAAACAATGAATTGAAAAACGATAGAGAATAAAAAAAGAGACAGAGCGACACAGAGTCATCTGGGTTGAGTGATGGGCAAGTCCTCTTTCATTTGACCGACAGAGCCTTTATGCGACGACAAGGAGCCCTAAAGTTGCTTTATTGCACTGAACGTGAACTTTACTTCTGAATAAGTTACTAAAATGGCTTAGAAATGGATTTCACTCAGAAATTGATAGTAAATTTGACAAACAATTATAAAGAAACAGCAAGTAACACATTGAACTAAATGTAAATTTTGTATTTTCTTGTCAAATGTACTCCAATAATCTTTGTTATATTTAAAACTTTTAGCATTTTTTCATGATAGCAATGACCTAAAACTGTCCATGACTCATACAGGTGTGTAAGACACAAACCTTGAATACAAATGAGTTTTATTTTTTCGAATTAACATATTTCATTAATCTCCGTGAGTCAAAGTAAAATGTCACTTACTCTTTGTACACTACTGGTTATATTAAGGTTGTGGGTGGGAAGAAAATAGTTGAAAAATGGCAAACTGAATATTCATGTTTATCTTGATTCATCTTCTGATTATATCTGATATAAAGACTGACAGAAAACCTTAACTACGTATAGCATTAGACAAACTTTAAGAATGATATAATGTTAGAAAAGTGTTGCTAATGTTAGATGATGGCAGAAGAATAACTTGTAGATAATTTACCCTTATGTTAAATGTTAAAATAATGAATCAGTCAAAGGTCAAATGTACAGAAAGTATTTTTTATATATAAATGGTGTACTAGGCGTGAGGTGGGGCGGTGAAGATGGTGGTCAGATGGTCACAAGGTCAGGGTCTCTGTCTCTCTCAAGCCATTCTCATCTACATCACCAGCCATTTACTCCTCTTACCAGAGCTATTGATCGTCTGCTCTCGGCCTCTCAGACCTCAAGATATGGATAGAGATGGAAACTAAATTAGAAAGAGAAAAAAAGGAAAGAGAGACAGAGAACTGAAAGTCCTAAGATGACTAAGAAAACACATTGGATGGAAGACAAGCATGGGAAGAGATTTATAAAAGAGACATAATATGACAGGAGAAACTCGAATGGATGAGTTCCTTTGCTGAGGGGAAGGATGTTAACCACACAGAATATACAGTGTTCGCAAAAAAAGGGTTTGGACAATTTAGACACATTTAAAGATGTATGATTTTATTACCATTCATTTAAATTAAATTGCATTCATTTGGCTAATGCAGGTTTAAGCCCCATAGACAGAAAATATTTACTTGAAGAATTTTAAGTTAATATTTCAATAATTTGACAACACTTTCACATTTTTCATGGTTCTCTGATGTTGGTGAATGGTTAAATGACATGCAGGTATACAGATCAAATATTGTAAACAATTTCTGTAAATGTCTTATTTTGATGAATAATTTTGTCTTGCGTGGCGATTTTAACAACGATATGATTTTTAATCTAAAATGAAAACCCTAGAGCAAAAACACACCCACACAACATTTCATAAGCAGTCTTTAATTTTAAGTGAATACTAGTGAAATTCTGTCAACTTTTGTCCAAAGAAATGCTTGAAATTATCTAAAGGTATAAATAAAGTTATTAACTTTCCATCAACTCACAAACCCCTGCAGTTCCCTAACAAACCCCCAGTTATAAGAAACCCTAGTCTAATGCAAAGAAATTCATAAATATCAAGCATGGCTTCAGTGTTCAAATATTCCCGTCTAGTCACTGTAAATATACAAATGTGCCGGAGACTTCATCCAAGGGTTCTGAAGCTCTCTGATGGTTATAGAACTGCCAAATCTCATTATTTTGCCACATTTCTCCCCCTTCCTTCTTCCTCTGAACTCTGTCCATCATAATTAAACAACACATTGACATTACAGTCTCAGGCTGACAAACTCACTTCCATGCAGCCCAAAACGAAAACTAATGAGAAGGTTCCGCTGTGTTTGCTGATCCCCCCGCATCCCTAAGGAGGACTGGTCCACCTCTCCAGATGATGGAAAGCTCCAGACTCTCTCTCTCTCTCTCTCTCTCTCTCTCTCTCTCTCTCTCTCTCAGAAAGTGGACACTAAAAGAAGAGGGTAAATGTGTCACTCACACAGCACAGCACTCTCACACTGGCACATTCGGTAAACAATGAGTCCGATCAATAAGCAATGATTCTGGCAAGAGCTGCCTCAGCACAAAACCGAAAACACAGCAGAATCATTCGATTTGAAGGAATTGGCAGCTCTTTTCAAGATAGCTTCATAATATTCTTTCTCTCTCTAATGTTACTTTATTGCATTTTCTTCCACCATTTGCTTTGTCACCAAAATTATAAACCGATATGGTCCTATAGAGAATTTAGCAGCTATCTCCGCTGAAATTCAGACTTGATTTGACTAAATTGAATCAATCCATTTTACAATCGTCTTACTTTTGGCCTTGTATATCTAAGTTTACTTTTTTTGTCTATTTACCAAATAAATAAACATGAAATATCGTTTCACTTAAAGCTGTTTAAAATGACATATCAGAATCAGAAGTATTCCATGTTTAATCAACCTGGATATTCATGCATTTCCATGTATGCATATAGAAGAGTTCTGTGTTTACGTATCTGCAGATTGAGCTTGAGTAAAGTGTATTCAGCAGCAGCTGGACAAACCAGTGCTCCACCGTTACCCATTACACATCAGCACCATAACCTCATGTGTCCCTCTACAGCCACCATACCACAGCCCAAACATCCATATGGCCTTGACCTCGGGGAATCCCCTCTGCCAGAATCTTTACAGGGTGTTTGTGTGTACGAACGAAATTAGACAGCTACACACGCACATGCATACCCACAAACACCGGCCAACATTTCAATGGGACAGGTGGTGATATGTGCCTGGCTAATCAATCCAGCCATTTACTCAAGCAACACAAACATACTACTGTATCTCCAGTCCAAAACCTAGAGAGCTGCCTCACTGCTCACCAACTACATAAGCAGCTGCCTTCTAAGACAGAATCTGAAAGGCAGAGATTCCACACAAATAGCTCACACGTGTATGACTCAAGCATCCGATTTCAATAGATATTCAATAGATTTCAATAGATTTTCATTTACATTTAGTAATTTAGCAGATGCTTTTATCCAAAGCTACTTACAATTGGGGAATATATGAAGCAATACATTTTAAAGAGGCAAACAGACAGAGGAAGTGCTTGTAATACCAAGTCTCAGGCATTGTTCAAATATGTACAAGCTAGAAAGAGAAGGAATAAATAAAGAGAAAGATAATTTTCTTTTATTTTTTTATTTAGAATGAAGTCAAGTAGTGTTGAAAGAGATGAGTTTTCAGTTGTTGCTTGAAGATCGACAGGGATCCAGCATTCCGGATGGGGGTGGGAAGATCATTCCACCGGCCAGGAACGGTGAACGAGAATGTTCTGGAAAGGGATTTTGAGCCTCTCTGTGATGGTACCACAAGGCGTCGCTCACTAGCAGATCTCAGACTTCTGGAGGGGATGTAGATTGTCATAAGTGAGTGGAAGTAGGAGGGTGCTGAGCCTGTGGTTGTTCTATATACAAGCATCAATGTTTTGAACTTGATGCGAGCTGCAAACTGGAGCCAGTGCAGGGAGATAAAGAGAGGTGTAACATGCTCTTTTTGGCTCGTTGAAGACAGTCGTTCCGCTGCATTCTGAATCATTTGTAGAGGTTTGATTGTGCATGAAGGAAGTCCAGCTAGAAATGACAAGGGCCTTGACAAAAAGTTGTGCAGCATGCTCCGTTATAAAGGGGCTGATCTTTCTGATGTTGTGCAATGCAAACCTGCAAGCTGAATGAGCGTGATGGGGTAATTGTAGAATTGTAGAATTACCCCATCAATAGATATACAAAAGTACCTTTTTAAGGAAAGTCAGTTCACTCGGTGGCAATATTTGCAACACCTCCAAGCAGTTATTTCAAGCATGCAAGAAGACCAACCTATCCACTCAAATAGGGAAACACTTAAATCTCAAAATTGCTTGCAAAACTCACATTTAAATAACACATTTTGAATCAGCAACTAATTCTGACATAAAGTGACCCATAATTGTTTTTTTTCTAGTTTAAAAGCAGAAAGGCATATATTTCAGCCCCAAGCACACATCTCAAATCAAGTGTTTCTATAAAAACCCAACATCTAATAGCCGCAGTGATGCGATGACCACCAACTGCCAACTGACTCTTTTATAGAGAATGCGGGACATTTTCCACCATACTGCGAGTCGACGGTGTCATTGGGGCTTATTTCAGAGAAGCAAACTTTACATTTTAAAGTTATAAAATAGCCTTTGATATTAAACACAGCATTTGAGCAATATGAATTAATCCTCTTGTTATATTTGCTTAGACATTAGCATGTTGCTAGCTAACGACACAATGCTTAGCATAAAAATAGACCTACTGAAAAAATAATGTATTTATTTTTACATCATTACCACTTTGCAATATTGGTTGTAAAATATGTTTTCAACTAATTTACCTTCTTGAATGCATATTTTTTCCACATGTTCTTAAAGATAAATGTAGTGATATCTTAAAATGTGGCTGAAATTTGGTATAAAAATAGGCATTTCAAAAATGAAAATTCTGCCATTATCCAAAACCTTTGACTTTATTTCTTGTATGGAACACACAAAAAAATATATAAAACAATGCCTCAGTGTTTTTGGTCCAGTCAGTTGGGTCCATTGTTGTTTTGAATCCCATTGACTTTGTCAGTATGATGAAAAATAGTTCTTCAAAATATCTTTGTTTTTGTTTTTGGTGTTCCACAGAATAAAGAAAAGTTGTACATTTGAAAGTTTGGAATGACATGAACTACTGTGGGTGGCCCGTTAAAATTCCCTTTTATACAAACTACAAAAAATGGATTTGTCAGAATGTGTAAATGCAATGCTGCCCAGAGTATGTACATTTTATATATGCAAAAGAAGCAAAGTGAATTCATTTCTGACCCTTCCCCATCCAGAAAACCCTCTTCACTTTACAGTATATTTCTTACCAGTATTGCCAATGAGCGCAAGCCACTTTGTGTGGGAGGGACACACATACACACTCCAACTCCGCCACACACACTGGTGTTGATTATAATAGTGTATCGGGGTTTGCTCTAACACCTCTGCCCACCGAGCTCTCCCTAGAGTCTGCAAAAACCTTTCAAACAGAACTCTTAATTAGATGGAACAGAGGTCATCTAGAACCAGATCACAAGGACACACAAATACACTCCCACACAAACACTTCCTTCCTTCCCTCTTTTTCTCTAATAAATAACATAGACACTAGCATTTATCAGAAGTTGAACTTTCTGTCTGATAATGAACTAGAAAAAAAGTCACATTCATTGCTTTTAAAACACGTTCACATTTCACAGCTTGTTGTGAGTGAGATCCAGGCAGTCAAGCCGTACATATTCATGCCTTCACCACCAGCTCAAACGTTCATTCACCAGACAGATTACAGAAATCCTCAGCAATTTCCCCAACGCTGTTGTGTGGTACTCGAACAAATCCACACATATTAAATCCATCCGTGTCTCAATCTTTTCTCAGCCCGCACAGGTGAACGAGAACAGTTGTCATAAATTTGAAGCCAATTTGAATGTGTGTCAACGCTTGCGTGTTTTCATGCATCCTGGAGTCTTATGCGTGCTTATGTGTTGGTGGATATCTGATCCTTCCTGTTTAATGAGACGGATTTAACCTTCCCAGACGTTGCAGATTTTAAGTATCAGAGTCAGAAAAGGAGATTGTCACTAAATTAAAACTCGGATAGCATGATTTGTCTTTAATACCTGGAGAAAGCTACCCATTAGCATTCCAATAATGGCAGTTACTTGGCTGGCGCAGGACCTATGCAGTATGGCATTTGAAATCTGTCATATTTGCCATTTTTTTAAGCCAATCACCTACATTACTTGCACAAATAATGTTGTATAGTTTAAGATGTCTTTGGATTTAGATGGTGTAGTTACAGCATCTGGTAACCATCGAGCTCTGTCAGGAGCTTGCTAACTAGCTAAACCTTAACCAAATGTGTCAGAAAGACATTATTTTCGTTTTCTCTCTTTTTCTCTCTCTCGTGTAGGTGCGAGCCAGTGCGATCGCTCAAGATGCTGATCAGAACTATGACTACGCCTCGAACAGTGTGATTCTGCATCTAGACGCCGGTGATGAAGTCTACATCAAACTGGATGGTGGCAAAGCCCACGGGGGCAACAACAACAAATACAGCACATTCTCTGGCTTCATTCTTTACGCAGACTGAATATTTGAGAGCAGAGGAAAAGCAGTTGGAAAGAAAGAAATATGGCGAAAGGAAAGTGGAAGTGAAGGAAGGAGCATTTAACATCCCAGCGCTTTATTTACCAGGATCTCTCCATTGCTTCAGCACACATTTTTACAGAAAGAGACTCAGTGGAACGAGGGTTCAGTAGCTTCTCTTTTAATCACCTTATTGATTGATAAAAGACAAGGAAATAAAGTGATAAAAGTGACGTTTTTCTCTTTCGGTGTTGAAAGGGCATTTTTTTCTCTTTGTTTAAAGACTCCAAGAGTGACTGGCAGAGATCTTTAACCTCATGTGCTTTTCCTCCTTTTGCCCACATATATCTAATGTTAAAATATCCCTGACAACCTGTGGAAAATGGTATGCTACTTTTGAAGGATATGTGGATCTGATGACAACTATGTATTCATATAATTCTAACACTTGTGTCCGATGTCTCCTTAAGTTACCTCAACATTGGGCACAGCACCCCCTGTTGGCTATCGTTGGTAACTGGTTTCCATCTGCATTCTTTTCGTATGTGTTGTACTCTGTTGGGACTGCAGTAGCTGATGAGCATTGTGAATGAATGTTATTCCTTACAAGCACTTGATACTCAATTTAGATAACTGATACTCTGCTACTCCCACGACTCCTTTCCTCCCCTGTCAATTAGCACTCGACCCTAACCTCGCTCCTCTCAGTCACCTCCTGCCCCTCCAGAAACACCCGATGAGTTATAATAGTCTAAACTCTTTTTTTTAATGAAACGGACTGCTTAAAGGATGCTTATGTGTGTTTTAGTCTTAGTTAACTTACTGTAGAAGGAATGGAGAGCCTGTGATGAACACATAAATTGAATATTTTTCTGAACTTCATACAAAAACATGACCGAATAGAGTTTGGCAAACATTCGGTGGTGTATTAAATTATAAAAACCACCTAGCCACAGTATTACTAATTTATAGCAATTATTATTTATAATCTGAACATTACGCCGAAATTCAGACGTCAGATGTGTTTGCTTAAAAAGTATTGATTTTGAAGAGGGCTGGAGGATGAGTTGAGGTGCTTTTGAGGGGCTTCACATGTCACTCAATCATTCCTGCTAACAAATGCAACAACATGCAGTGCGAATACTTACACAGTAATGTTTTATTCCGGTGGAACGAATGAAAACTAGGTTTATTTGTAAGTGTGCACGTGCGTTTGTGAGTGTGTGTGTGTGTGTGTGTGTGTGTGTGTGTGTGTGTGTGTGTGTGTGTGTGTGTGTGTGTGTGTGTGTGTGTGTGTACCAACACCAGAGCATGAACTATATTTCGTCTTTGCCACATTATTGGTTTGAGAAATGTTCTTTGCTTTAGCCGGTCAAAGATGTGATATAGAGCCAATGAGATTGCATCAGACACGTTTAGCTAAGCCTCTACAGAGAAGATATAGAATAAACAATAAAGCTGTAAATTAAATAAATCTATGCTATGTTTGTCAGTCCTACTCTATCTTTTGGAAATGTTGAATAAATTTAAATAACAAATGGGATTTTTGGAGTTGTTTGTGCTGTAATGATTTTTTTGTTCAATGCGAGAAAACCGTTTTTGGGAAACAGAAACCCATTTGCAGAAATCTTCTAATTTATGTAATACCTCATATAATAGGCCATTTAATACACCCTTTAATCATTTCAAATTACATCAGAACAAATAGGAAGTCAACGGAGATTTACGCTTATGCCTCTGCTTCTTTCCATCCACGGATTTCTTCCTATCTCTCTATTTTTATCTCGTACCCGTGAATCACAAAAGCACATAGGGAAAAAACACAGCTGTAGACTTAACAAAATCTTTCATTAAGTGTGCCTCATTGCTTGATTCACGTTGTCACCTCTGTTGCATCTCAGGACGCTTTCTTCCAGAGGACACATTCAAACAGCCAGGGCGAGGAGAAAGAGAGAAAGAGAGAGATGTTGGCAGATATTTACCAACTACATCACATCAAGTGATAATCTGAGAGAGAATGTGTAGTTCTGCCCATAAACTGACAGCAACTGCAAAATGTTTACCTTTACAAAAAATAATAAAAGGCATCATAAAAAAATTGAAGGGTTTTTTATATTCCACAAGACAACTTATTCTAAAGATATCATTTTGGTCAAAAGTTTGCATGCGTGAGTTTTTGTTTTGTCCTGAACAGTGAAGGTGTCTACTGTTCTTAAAGGGGTCATCGGATCCAAAAATCACTTTACAAGGTGTTTGAACATAAATGTGTGTTGGAAGTGTGTGCACACACACACCTTATAATGATAAAAATCCACCCAGTGTTTTTTATATCCCTATTTTAAAATCCCTTTCTCAAATCAGGCTGTTCTGAGATTCCTGTCAGAATTATGTAGTTCTGCACAGGCCCCTCCCACGATCGTTGATTGACAAGACCTTAGACCCGCCCCCCTGAGTGAGCTGTCATCAGTCCACCATTGCTTCGACTCCGGTGCAGGGAAGACAAGAATGTCTCCGATTAAGTGATTGAGGTGTTTTGTTGTTGGATGTAATAATGAACATAGCAGTCGTCATTTACTTTCGTTTTTTAAAAGGACTGAGCCGATCCAGATCTGCCTAAATGTGTCTATCTTCATCTACAGAAGAAGTGAGTTTTTTATGAATCTTTGCCAATCACCTTTCCTAATAACGTGGTAGTTAGTCAGTTTCACGGCTGAAGTAAACAGTACTGTTGTCACTCCACGGAAGAGAGGGCGGGGTCAGCAGAGCTCATTAGCATTTAAAGCTACATGGACTAAAATGGCTTTTAAAAACAGCTGTTTGCATTTTGACATGGTACAAAAAAAATTTTTTTACACTACCATTGAGAAACTTTAACCAAAGTATGTTTTAGACTTTTCATTAAGACCATAAAGAATAAAATCAACTAAAAATGGGCATCCGGTGACCCCTTTAAGATTTGGTCTCTCTGTATGTTTTGCACATTTGAATTTTGATACTATAATCGCTATATGATACCAAGATCCATGTTTACCACTTGAGACATTGCAAAATATTTAGAAGGGCATCGAGAGGATATAAACAAAGTTTGAAAGAAAAGAAAGTGTAAAGTAAATTATCTTTTAATTGTAAATATTTTTTAAATGTATACTGTATGGAGCTTCTTCAGGGCAGTACTACGTTTTAAAATAATCCTGTCACGGTACACGGGGATCCAGGAACGAGGAGACGAGGATTCTGACAAACGAGGTATTTAATGAGAGACAAACGGAGGAGAGACAGGAACACAGGTAAGGACATCTACGACTTAGACACATGACATTAACAATAATCCACAGGTAACATTGGGTAGAACAGACTTATAAAGGGAGACATAACTGGAGACACCTGGGACATAATCAAGACAAGGCTGACACTGACTGAACTAATAATGACTGGGAAACAGGAAGGACCATATAAGGGTGAGGAGACAAAGGCAGAGGAAGACAAAGTTCGACATTACCCCTTCCAATAGGCGCGTCCCGCTGCACATCGAAAGGGAGGGGTGGGCACTCTGGAGGCCTCAAGGACCTGGAGACCGGACAGGTGACCTCCAGGGCGGTGCCCGTTCCGGGACCCACGGCGGATCCGGGGACTCAGGCGGCCACGGCGGATCAGGCGGCCATGGCGGATCCGGGGATTCCGCGGCCACGGCGGATCAGGCGGCCATGGCGGATCCGGGATTCCGGCGCGCCACGGCGGATCAGGCGGCCATGGCGGATCCGGGGATTCTGGCGGCCATGGCGGATCAGGCGGCCATGGCGGAGCGGGGTGCTCGGGCGGCCATGGAGGAGCGGGGTGCTCGGGTGGCCATGGAGGGTAGCCCCCCCCCAAAATTTTCTTGGGAAGCTCCCATCCCAGGGGGCGCTCAGGAGCCGTGGAAGGCGAGCTGGACAGGGCCAGCGGAGGGAAAAGTGAGCTGGACGGGACCAGCGGAGGCCCAGGTGAGCTGGACGGGACCAGCGTGGGCCAAGGTGAGCTGGACGGGACCAGCGGAGGCAATGGTGAGCTGGACGGGACCAGCGGAGGCCCTGGAGAGCTGGACGGAACCAGCGTGGGCCAAGGTGAGCTGGACGGACCAGCGGAGGCAATGGTGAGCTGGACGGGACCAGCGGAGGCCCAGGTGAGCTGGACGGAACCAGCGTGGGCCAAGGTGAGCTGGACGGGACCAGCGGAGGCAATGGTGAGCTGGACGGGACCAGCGGAGGCCCAGGTGAGCTGGACGGGACCAGCGTGGGCCAGCGTGGCGCGGGTGCCGCTGACTCGGGGCGCCGGAAGAGCTGGACGGAACCAGCGGGGAAATTGAAGCGCACTTACGAGAGCCGGCACTGAGGGCGCTGTCGAGGTGCAGGCACTGGAGGGCACTGGCGAGGTGCAGGCACTGGAGGGCACTGGCGAGGTGCAGGCACTGGAGAGCACTGGCGTGGTGCAGGCACTGGAGGGCACTGGCGTGGTGCCGCACTGGAGGGCACTGGCGAGGTGCAGGCACTGGAGGGCACTGGCGTGGTGCAGGCACTGGAGGGCACTGGCGTGGTGCAGGCACTGGAGGGCACTGGCGTGGTGCAGGCACTGGAGGGCACTGGTGAGGTGCAGGCACTGGAGGGCGCTGGCGAGGTGCAGGCACTGGAGGGCACTGGCGAGGTGCAGGCACTGGAGGCGCAGCCTCGAGCAGGCACTGGAGGGCGCAGTCTCGGAGCAGGCACCGGAGGGCGCTGTCGGGAGCAGCCACTGGATCTCGGCGGCGCTCGAAGCGCTCGGCGGCGCTCGGGCGGGGCTCGGCGGCGCTCGGGAAGCGCTGGCTCGGCGGCGCTGAAGCGGGCTCGCGGCGGCGCTCGGGAAGCGCGAGCGCGGCGGCGCTCGGGAAGCGGGCTGCGCGGCGCGCTGGGAACCAGCCGAGACGAGCTGGGCGGCACCAGCGAAGAAGAGCTGGGCAGAACCAGCGAAGAAGAGCTCCGCAGGACCAGCGGAGACGAAGAAGAGCTAGGCGAGGCCAGCGGAGACACTCGTGGGCTGGTTTCGACTCGGGACCGGTAACTTCCCAGACACCGGTAGATCCCCTCTCTCCAACACAATCCTGTAGTGTCTGGGAGATCCATAGGGCGCTGGTACTTTGCCCCAAGCCGAAATAGATGGAGGATTGCCGCGTCGTGGAGCTCCGTCACCGCGGCGAGCTTGCAGAATTCTCCGGCGAACTCCACGAAGGGGAGATCCCGCCGGATAAGGGCGAGAACGCCGGCGGCGAATTCCATCGTCGTTTTAGGGTGGATTATTCTGTCACGGTACACGGGGATCCAGGAACGAGGAGACGAGGATTCTGACAAACGAGGTATTTAATGAGAGACAAACGGAGGAGAGACAGGAACACAGGTAAGGACATCTACGACTTAGACACATGACATTAACAATAATCCACAGGTAACATTGGGTAGAACAGACTTATAAAGGGAGACATAACTGGAGACACCTGGGACATAATCAAGACAAGGCTGACACTGACTGAACTAATAATGACTGGGAAACAGGAAGGACCATATAAGGGTGAGGAGACAAAGGCAGAGGAAGACAAAGTCTGACAAATCCAAAAGCTATTTTATACAGTTTCATGAAAATAATTGATATAATTTATTTTCAAACAATTTTATTGTCATATCTTTTTCGTTTTGATCTCTTTAGAATAAAAAAAAACTACACATCTAATTTTGCAAGGGAAATGTAAACTTAGCAGAAGCACTGTAAATCATAAAATCTTTTCATTAAAATAGTTCATGGCGTGAACTGAGATTGAAAATCCCCCAACCCCATAATTTCAATTCCCATGTTTAGTTCCAGCATGTTTTTCTCTTGTCTTGCTTCTTTCAGTTTCCCCGCTCTGGTCCTCTTGTGTGCTGAGAGTCTTTTCTCATTTTAAACTCTCTTTACTGAACATCAGCACAGACGCCTGACAATATCATGGGTCAGAAGACCCTTTTATTCTCCCTCCATTTCTCTCTCTCTCTGAATGAAACGGCGCTATTCACACACACCATGTACTTGGGCATCTCTAGGGAGCCGCTAGAAAACAAGATAAAACAACAGCAACAGACATCCTGTGCTCCTCTCTTCCTTCATGAGCTCTAACCTCCACACTATTGTCCTGGGACCTGTCCTGCTCCAAACTGCCATCAAAGAGCTTCTGAGTTTAGTCTGATCACAGAGCAGTTTAAAGACTGTCAGATAGACAGCAATCCAGCTCAGAGGAATTCAGCACACCTGTTTGACAGGAACTGAAGCATTCGCCGATTTCCAGCTTCCACACAGGAAGTGATGCTGTATCAAAAACAGTTTTACACACTATTCTAATAATAGCTCAATGCCAGTTCCAACAATGATTATAATTGAGTTTTTGTTAATAATTAATCATTGTTATTAATTAATATTAGTTAGTTATATTTTCATTATACACTGTATTTATAAACAAGAAGAAACATTCATAATATAAAAATATTGTTTTGAACATTTTAAAAACTTTCAGAAATAACATTTTCATAACAGTTTATATGATAAAATGTAATGTTCCCCTAACATTTGTATAACCCAAATCTGGTTTGCAGAACATTTTCATAACAAACCAAGACTTTCTCATAGCATGGCAACAGTTTATAATAACTTTCATGAATAAATCATTAACAAACATTATATAGCCTGATGCTTAACATATCACGAGTTAATACATATTCACATAGCTAGAAATATGAGATAATATGCTTGTTGAAGTTTACTAATATACTTATTAAACATTTGTTAAGGTAAATGGAACTGCTTACAAATGTCTTTAAATGTTCAATTCATCTGATCGTGTGGTTTTAAAACAATCTTCGAGTGATTTTGACAGATTAATTAATTATTTAATTAATCATTAACAAACATTATAATGCTTATATAATGCTTAAATGATCATTAGTTAATGTTTACAAATGGCGTTAAACTTTCAATTCCTGTGATTATGCACTTTTAAAAATTTACTAATTATTTTAAAATGTTAGTTTATTTGTTAATGTACTTTTGAATGCTAAACAGATGTAATTGAACCTCAGTTCACATTTAATCTAATGCTCCCCCCTTCATTTTTACAAATGTTGTGAAATAAATAAATAAATTAGCAATTTTAAGCACATCACAAACTCTCCAAGTTAACATATTATTCATTCAATCACAGCCTGTAAAGGTCATATATTTGGTCTTTGTTTGTTGTGTAGAGCAGCTTAAAAATCATTGATGCATTATTTGTTTGTTTTTGCAGTACCTGATCTAAAGTGAAACTCATCAACTGTAAAATGTTAATAAATGTTTATTAATCATTAGTACCTTTATGAGCAGTCATGTCAATGGCAAAATGTGTCCCAAATGACCAGAATTCGACCTATTTCCACATCTTTA
The DNA here is from genome assembly GCA_027564155.1 of Gymnocypris eckloni scoliostomus. Classification (NCBI taxonomy): domain Eukaryota; kingdom Metazoa; phylum Chordata; class Actinopteri; order Cypriniformes; family Cyprinidae; genus Gymnocypris; species Gymnocypris eckloni. Next base: position 29,994,968 of record CM050415.1, on the reverse strand, counting down.
CAAACCAATTCATTGACGATTGTTCATGTTTTTGCAGTACCCAATCTAAAGTTGAAATTATTCATCATTTGTAAATGTAAAACAGCACATAATTAATTAGAAATTCAGTGAAATAGCTCATATTGGAAAGCCATGTTCACAAGTTGCCCATGATACAAAATAAACAACAATAACAATAGTCTCAAACAATCCTGCAGCCTAGAGGGAACTTCTAATGTTCTGATCCTCAAGACCAAATCTTCAGGCATCCTTTCATATGAACAGATGGAGGTTATTCTCTGGGAGATAAGCTAAGGGCTGATGAGGCAGACAAAAGGGGAAATGATAATTGCGTGTGCGCATGTGTGATAGGAAAGGTGCTGTCGTGTCTGTATGAGTGTGTATGTTGTGTTTAAAGGCCACTGCATCACTGAGGGAGACTCACAGAGCCATCTGGCCAATTAGGCAATTCACCCACCGCAACTCACTTCTTTAATTACCACACGGATCTCAAACACACACACACACACACACACACACACACGCACACACACACACACACACACGCACGCGCATGCACGCACGCACACGCACACGACACGCACACACACGCCAACAGAAGAGGGAACAGCATCCACAAATATATTTGTGTGTACTCCAGCACAGACACACATACATTGGTGACTTTCTTCAGAGTTTCTGACTCAAAGGTCAAAGCCACACAAGTTGAAGGCTCCTAATGTCGAGAAGTCACTGGTTTCCATGATGATGGCTGAAGTTTGGTCATCAATTTCTTGCCAGCTGAAAAGGCCACAGTGTCCTGACATGCTGGTTAGTTAAATATCTACTGAATCTTTCTTAATAAATGTGTATGTCTGTAAGTGTGTGTGTGTGTGTGTGTGTGTGTAGGAGGCTAAAATAATTTAAGCACATGAGACAAAGATACAGCTCCTGATATTAAACACTTTTAAACACATTTTCAAGAAATGTGCACCTTTAAAGTTCAGTGTATTTAATATACTAAAGTAACTTTCCAACTGCTGGCAAAGGTAAATATTAATGCAATCTTTGTGTAATATTAGGATTTTGTATTTATAGAGCTTAGATATTAACTGACATTTCACGAGGGAGAATATTATGACAATAAACAGCAGATTGGCCAAAACTCTGCATTACATCATTCACACAGATTCCCATTTCAACCATTTCTTAAAAGATATCTTGAATGATTACATGTTATTTGACTAATGAAGAATAGCATTTATTTGAAAAATAATTATTTTGTAACATTATAAATGTCCTTACTGTCACTTCTCTTCAATGTAATGCATCTTTGATGAATACAAGTTTTCATTTCTTTCAATTCATAATACAAGTCACAATACATAATTTATATAAATAGCACACTATATATAGTACTCAAGCAGATTGTTGTCATTCATGACACTACATGTTGTTCCAAATAATTACATTTTGTCAGATGAAGTGAACTTCTACAGATATGCCCTGTTGAGTGTGTAGGGAGCAGTGAACACCACAGACAGTAACACGGCTTGAGTGATGAATACTCTTACAATGCTCTCCATTGAAAACCTGAACGAAAGAGAGACAGATAAACAGAGAGAGCGAGATCCAGTGCTCTGACTAGGAGTGTCATACATCCGCTCCACACACCTCCTGAACCCAATGTGATTATGGCACATCCCTCTGCAAACACAAATACTGATAACCACACAGAGCAGAAGTGTTTGCCTCATGCTTCTTGACAGATGAGTCATCACAAAAGCACTCTCTGTATTTGGGTGCCACCAAGCAAGGCGTCATGGATCACAGCAGTGCTGCACAAACATGCTTCCGGCTACAAAGAGAGAGATGGGAGGGGAATCCAGGGGAATTCATAATTAGTCTTAATTGATAGTCAAATATGTTGATTATGCAGTTTTCCTAGCAGACTGCAGGATCTGACATGTATATTTTTTTATAAAGCTAATCCACACCTAATCCATCTTTTTTTTATTATGAAGTTACCGTGCAGAAGAAAAAACTGAACTGAGTTGAACTAGATGCAACCCAGGCTCATTGGAAAAATATACAATTCACGGCAGTTTCCATTTTAAATGAAGACTAGAAAAAGTAAAACAGCAACCGCTTTTAATCCTTTTCCACACAAAGTATGATTAATAGATTATCAATTAATGAAGATTCATTTTCACCAGATCCTAGCACAATACTGTTATCACCACAAACCATATTTACCATGGTGCATGATTTAAAACACTTATGTCGTTTAGTGTTTGCATCATACCCAGCTCCATATGCATGGCTTTTCCAAATTAGTAGACGTGCTCGGTAGCACACCTGGTATAACACTGCACTTGCGATGTGGTGCGCTTCAGTTTGAGTCCAGTGAAACACAGTTTGACAAAAGAGCTCAAAGCCACGTATAAACCAAATAAAATGGCATGGTTACTTCAGAAAACGCATGTATAACTAACATTATTTGTTGGGTTTAGTGTGGGTGGTACCGTATTTTAGCATTAACCTTTTAGCACCACTTATGGGCCACCGGATTTCTAAATTGCAGAAATATTTTATTAACATTATATAATGTAATAAAATGCTGGTACAGTTATGTTTGTATTTTTGCAGAAAATCTTTTTAGTGCTACTCACTGGATATACATCGAAACTGTCGCAAAACATATAAGAAGCAATGTTAAATAAATGGCATCACAGGAACATATTTTTCATGAGCCTGGATTGCTGTTATTTGTGTCCAACAATTCCATCCATCTCTCTATAACCTACTGTTAATTTCATTCACTGGCTCTTTTTTTGTTTCATGAGAGTATCTGTGTTCAGGCAACACAGAACAGCAACCGCACATAAAGGCATAATATTCAGTTTGACCCTACTTTGATTTGATTGACATTTCTAGAGTGCAAGCATTTACGCACATGTGTCTGTTTGCAGTGTTTCTGGCTAGCTGCAATGGGACAAGCCCGATGTCTTTACCCTGCCGCTCGGCCGCGTACGCTCATAATGGAGGTCAACATCAAATACGGCCTCTCAGCATCCGTGCCTAATGAAAACAAGTGTGTCCGCGAGTGTTTGAAGTGCGTGAAAGCCCTATCACACGCCATAATCCAAACACATCCTGAATTCCTCATGCACTGTCAACAGACTTAAGCAGAGTGCACACAATCCACTGAAGGAGAAAAGGGCAGCCTCTGACTTTGATAAAGGCCAGCCTTATCTCGCTCTCTGCTTCTCTTTCTCTCGCCTTCTCATTCACGTTTGTACATGTTGCCCTTAATCTTGCTGTTACACAATGGCATCCAAAGACCCATTTGATTATGCTTGATGGCAGTTTAATGCCAAGAAGATCAACCGTTTTCATACAAAAATATGTATGAACTTCTTCTAAGGGCTGTGTTAAAAGTTATTATGTCATAGTCATAAAGATTTCAAAATTAGCTATTTTGTCTTGCAAAATAATAAGTTTGTCTGGTTAGCAAGCCCCTGCTGGTAGATGCTGTAACTACACCAAATTGTTCCAAAAATCCTCTTTTTCCATTTACAGCAGTATATTAGCAGTATATTCTGACGAAATACTTTTTTTTTGCAAGCAACATGCTCTACCATGAAAAAACTTATTAGAAATCTATATATTTTGTAAAAATTTTACTTTTCATTAATTTGAAAAAAATATATATATATATATATACCGATATACACACACACACACTCACATATATATATATATAATTTTTTGTGTTTGGTAGAATTCTGAAAACAATTATCATGATGCTAACTAACTAGCTTACTAAATAAATAAATACAAATATCCAAAATAAACTTTTTTTGTTTACATAATATATGTGTGTTTATAATATATTATGTATATATAAATGCACACTTATACATGTATATATTTAAGACAAAAATGTTATTTTTATATATATATATATATATATATATAATTATATATTCTAAATTATGTGAAAATCATTTTATGCATGTAAATACATGTACATATTTTCAAACATATACTGTATGTGTGTGTATTTATATAAACATCATAAACATACACATACATATATTATGTAAACAAAAACTTTATTTTGGATGTGATTAATCGCAATGAATCATTTGACAGCACTAATTGTTACCAAATAGTATCTGCTAAATGCAACTAGCCAATTATTAAACATTAATATAATAATTTTCAGTAAAGCAGTATTGAAACAATGTCTATTGTGACACTGTACAAGCACTATACAAATACATTTGACTTGAATTTGACTATTATATTATACAATAAAAGTTTTACCAGGGCCTGCTTTTTTCAAGGATACCTTACCTTTAAAACCATATTAATAACATAATATAATATAATATAATATAATATAATATAATATAATATAATATAATATAATATAATATAATATAATACCATGTAAAAATGATATTCGGAGTGAATGCCATGCATGTCAGTGGCTGTGGAGTTATGTGTTGACCTCCTCTAAGAACATGTTCCTGTCCATCCCCTCTGTGCTGGCTTTAGCCCCAGGATAAGGCTAAATCACATTAGTGTTTGCCAGCAGAAATGCTGAGTTGGGCATTTGACTGACCCACTGCCTGACTCCCACAAACACACACACAAACTCACAACACAACTTCCATGATGGCTCACAAATGCACACACTCACAGCTGGTGTCAGATTTAGCACAATGACCTTTGTGGCCGTGGTTTGTCGTGGAATCCTAACACAGTGTGCTCTGGAATCAATGCATGACTTGTCAGTCTGACACTAAATATTGCTCTAGTACTTTCTTTTTACCTTTCTTTGTACTGGTGCACAAAGGCCAAGGACATGTCTCAGAAAGGTCAGCGCTTCAGTGTCAGTCTGGAGACCACAACTTATTCTGTTGAAGCTGCAGACATCTGCAATAGCATATCGATACTGCTGGACTACTAGCTCAGCTTAGTCTTAAAATGTAGCATTCAGAGTTGTTACAGATTCAGCTTTTAATATATATTGATCTGTACTGAAACCATAATAATAACAGCACTGCAGACTAGAGACTTTCAGCACCATGGACAGCAACAAAACTGAATTGCTCACTATGTGTCTAACATTGAATCCATCCATCAGGCAAGCCCAGAAAAAAAGACATCATGTACAGTTAGAGTCAGGGAAACAGCAGCAGTTCTGTGTGTGTGTGTGTGTGTGTGTGTGTGTGTGTGTGTGTGTGTGTGTGTGTGTGTGTGTGTGTGTGTGTGTGTGTGTGTGTGTGTGTGTGTGTGTGTGTGTGTGTGTGTGTGTGTGTGTGTGTGTTTGTATTCATTAAAAGTAGAGAGGGGCTTATCATGCATCAGTGTCCAGACCAGAAGTGAGTGAGTAAGTCAGAGCGGCACAGCTATTTTAATGCATGCACTTCTTGTGTAAATCACAGTGCTACACGTGCACGCACGCATACACACACACAGGTACTTACACTAACACCACCTTCATTCATGGATATTATGACTACTGTGCATTTAAAATAAAATGTGTTGGTGTGCACACTCTGTGTTTGAGACAGTGGGTGTTAATGACTAACCATTCATCTTGAAATCTGTGTGCAAACAAAACCACGATTCACTGATAATGTTCTGGAAAAAGAAGGAGCAACTAAAACAACACATATGCAAAAATCACATACTCCTGATGGCCTGTGAAAGTTATAAGATTACATTTTTACATAGATATTTCATCTTTATATTATATTATACTATATTTCATCATAGAAAAGAAAAAATTCTCAAGTTTTGAGGTTCCTCCACAAAGAAATCCCAGAGATATGTGTATATTTAGCTGGCTAATAAGAGGTATGTAATCTAAACATGCATTTATTGTGTTTAAACAGGTTTTGAGGATAGCATACCTGCCATTGCTTGAATATCTTGCTGCACATGATTTGAGACAAAAGCACATATTTGTATATATATATATATATATATATATATATATATGCTGGTTGAGAGTGACGACAGGCTGTTAAAGAAACTGTAAAAAAAATAGTTTGGGTGTATTTTATGCAAATTAATAACCTCTGGCACGCAGACTCTCATTTAGTATGCTCCAAATTCATTAACATTAGAACAACATTACGAAGAAAATTCATGCGTGTATAATTTAGGGCGGAAATGTTTCATTAGAATTAAGTTCTCCAAGTGCATATAAATACAAACAATTGATATTTAAGTGAATGAGACCCAGTGTTTGTTCTTTCAAGTTCAAGAAGAAGGTGAGAAGAATAAAAGGTCGAGAGCCCCAGAACTAAACCTACCCCTCATACAAACCTTTTTACATTTTAAGATTTCCATAAGCTAATTTTTGGGCATGTTTACTAATCCAAAATGTTCCCCATACTATAGGCAAAAACTGACCTACACACAAACAAACACACAGAGAAAGGCTAATATGCATGTCTGGTCTATAACAGATTCTGAATTTCTGATCCTACTGAGATCTGAGACCCAAAGCAAGCCGCATGATAATTATGCACATTTTAATCAGTCATATCCCTTTCTGCCAGTAAAGCTCTGTGTATATGTGACTCTTTATGTGTGTTTAAAAGATGGGGAAGGAATTGGAAAATGGAACAGAAGAACACACTTGAGCTACAGAAAAATTAAGTGCATCTATGTGCATGTGTGTGCGTGTGTGCGTGTGTGTGTGTGTGTGTGTGTGTGTGTGTGTGTGTGTGTGTGTGTGTGTGTGCGTGTGACAAAGTCAAGGGTAAAAAACTATTAAACTAAAGTGGACCTCGGGCCCCTGTAAGACTTAATGGCTTTTTTCCCCTGCTTTCTCTCTCTCTCTCTCTCTCTCTCTCTCTATAGCTCTGGGTCTCATTCCTCTCCTCTAATCCCACATGCTCAGACGTAGCAGGTAAATTGACTTTTCAGTGACAGACACAGGGGCTTTTCTTTGGAGCTTGACGGCAGTAGCCGCGTTCCTCACCTGTGACAGAGCATGTCTATGGCTCACATCACCGCTCCATTCTCAGAGCCGCTGCCATTAGCTCCAGATCACTGCTGCCATTAAAGCAACCTCTGGCTAAAACAGCACTCCGACCGTCATCCCGCCCCCCTCCTCCACCCAAACACACACACACACACAAACCATGAGAAACACAAATAAAAGCAACCATCACCACACACTCAGGACAACGGTATGTTCATCATTCTCTTCCAATGCTGCTTTGAAACAGCAAAAAACACTTCTTAATTTTATGTAGAGTAAACCATTCAATTTACAGCAAAACGTCCAGTTACAATTTATATTAAAATATGTAGTGCTTTGATTGCTAATAGATATCAAAAACAACCCCCACACACACACACAATTTCAGTCTTTATACTTCAATAACCCATTGTTTAATTCAGTGTTCATTACTGTTTTTTTTTCAATGCAGGTTCAAAGCTTCAAGTTTTGAATTTCAGACAACAATAAACTTCTTCATCAATGGATTTTTGTTACAATGCATACACTGAAAATTAATTAAAATGTCTTTATTGTAATAATTTTTAGATTTTTGAGTTTGTAGTCATGTTATGAGTATGTAGATTATGTGTGTGTGTGTGTGTGTGTGTGTTTAATTATATTATTCTTGAATTAAATTGAATATTGTTTTTTGGTAAAAAGAGGAGGGCCTTAACCACTCCCACTTATCAACTAGCTGTCTTTGATGATTACTTACTAATTGCTTAAGAAAACCTGTTTGAACCATTGATGTGTGTCCTGTAGAAGGCTGTGTAGCTGAAACGCGTATAGATCTGCTCTTTTAACACATTTTAATGATATATTCCAGTGAATTAAAGGCTTTTTATTTTCACCACGAGTGTCTCTGAGTATTTAAATTTCTTAATTGAATAATTTACAGATAATTTTAGCCTACATTACCTTTTGATTTTACTATATAATACAGAGGAGCAAAACTGAAACATTTATCCAAATTCAGCTTCCCTAGATTTCGAAAGCTGAGTTAAAACTATAAGTTTGTTAAATACTTCAAAAACAACAACAACAATAAAATATTTTAGGTCAAAGTATAATTGTCAAACCACCTTCAGAATCCCCACAGATCCTTTATAGAAGACTTTTTTTGTTGACACTTTAAAGCATCTGATTGCTCTCTAAAGAAATAAACGAATGACAAGTTCTTTGTGGAATGTAAAGAGGTTCTTATGTGGTAACAGGCTGCAGAACTCTAATTGCTTCTACTTCAATCTTTACTTTGAGTAATCAGTGTAACAGTGTCAGATGAAAGAAGATTACTTCAAGAGATATATTTATTCTAACACATTAACGTGTAATTAATGTGTAATATGAATATACATGAACATTCTTATTTTGTTGCATTGTGTTACATTACGTTGTTTGGTTGAAGTGAGTGAACATATGGTATGAGTTGCAGAAACCTATTGGGTTTGAGGCCAAAGAGCTCAAAGGAGGACCACTGCGAAAGAAACATGAGACACGTGCCACTCTATTCCACTTCCTGTTTGAGGGAAATCCAAGCCCCATCTATCCTGCTGAGCTCGAGCTGTATTTCAGACATGTATGCGCACATATGTGCACACACCATGTAAGCAGTTTTTCCTGCAGATGAGCTGGAATCAGCAAAATGCGTTTCACAGTTTATTCTATTACCTCACTGCACAGCCCTTCAGGTCACTGAAATAGAGAAAACAACCGGGACATCCATGTGTGTGTGTGTGTGTGTGTGCGTGTGTGTGTGTGTGTGAGTGTGAGTGCGTGTGCGTGTGTGCGTGTGTGTGTGTGCGTGTGTGTGTGTGTGTGTGTGGTCATATCAGGCATCCATTTCCCCCTCTAATTGCACAGGATTAAAACAAGTTTGCCCAATTTAAGCAACAAGGAATGGCTGTTTAATCATTTGCCTAATTGCTGCCAACTTGCTTCCTGAATCTCTCCATGGGCTGCATGCGCTCTGTGGGTGAGTATGCGTGTGTGTTTGAGAAAGGTGGTGAAAAGATATATGTTCATCCTCGTCTGTGTTCTTCCCGGAGTATCCGTGAATTAATTTGTGCTTATGTATAGCTGTTTGCTAAACTTGGTTCCCCTGATCATGCAGCTTTCTTCTCCTTCTCTTCCAGCAGCTGTAATCTAAGACTCGTACAGTAATTTAGACAGTAGACAAATCTGTTGTGCTTTCTTAGCATAAACAGTGTCAATAGAACCATTTGGTGCTCGGCTGTAACGAATGGACCTGCATATGAAGTCATCAGTGCAGCCGTGTATGATAGCTAGCGAAACCCTCCTAGGGACCAATTGGAATAAGTTGCTATATGCCGCACTTTGCCTTGTGTGCTAATTGTATAGGTGCTTGTGAGATCCAGCTCTCAAACACAAAGCATTTGCCATTCCATATTTCCTAAGATATTTAGAACTCACATTAGAACACATGACACTGGAAATACTGGGCTAATAAACACAAGGAAATCAAACGAGGAAGAACTGAAACAGGTTGGGAGTAATTAAAACACAGACGGAGACTCTATGAACTAATAACGAAGAGAGGGACGGAAGGACCAAATAAGGGCATGGGGAACAAGACAAAAAAGACTGACAAATTCATTCATTCAGGCAAAACATATACAAAACAGAAGTCTGTAAGGTTTAAAATTGTAATATATATACAGTGCCCTCCAAAAGTATTGGAACAGTAAAGGCAAAATTGCTCTGTTGGCTGTGGAGTCAAGACAGATATGATTAAAAGATGACCTGATGACAACCAACAATGACCTGATCGGCTGAGAAAACAACAGTAGTTGATAACAGACAAATCATAAAAGCTGTGAAAATGAACCCTAAAAGACGCATCTGTAAAATCCCCAACAACTTCCAGAAATATGTGGTGATGCTCTGACAATCTACTGTCCTCAGGAGACTTTGACACAGAATTACAGATGCTACACAGCAAGATGCAAACCTCTGACCAGCACCAAAAATAGAAAGGCAAGATTAGGGTTTGCAAAAAAGCACAAAGGTGAGCCAGAAGAGTTTTGGAACTGTGTTTATGGACTGATGAGACAAAGATGGACCTTTATCTAAGTGATGGGAAAGCAAAAGTGTGGAGAAAAAAGAGAACTGCAAAAGATCCCAAGCATACAGCCTCATCTGTAAAGCATGGTGGAGGTGGTGTCATGGCATGGGCATGCATGGCTGTCTCTGGTACAGGCCCTCTCAACTTTACTGATGACTTAATGTATGATGACAATAGCAGAATGAATTTGGAAGGGTACAAAACCATCTCGCCTACCAATATTCAAGAAAATGCCACCAGATTCATTGGGAAGTGCTTCATATTGAATCAGAACAATGACCCAAAATACCCTGCCAGTTCTGTCAAGGAGTTTATAAGGGCAAAGAAATGGAAAGTCTTAGATTGCCCAAGTCAATCTTCAGATTTAAATCCGATTGAACACGAATTTCATCCGCTGAAGAGGAGAGTAAAGGCGGAAACTCCACAAAACAAGCAACAATTGGAATTGGCAGCATTAAAGGCTGGGAAACGTATTTCAAAGAATGAGACCATGAGTCTGGTGATGTCTATGGGTCACAGACTCACTGCTGTGATGGTGCACAAGGGATCTGCAACTAAATAATAGCTTTTAATATTTTATATCTGCCTTATGTTCAACTGTCCCAATACTTAAGCTCACATCAATGAGTGGGATTAACACAAAAAAATTGTCTTTACTGTTTCAATATTTATGGAGGGCACTATATATATAAATATTTACACCACTGTTAATATTTTTAAGTGGAAAACAATCACTTTTAATTGTAATAATATTTCACTGTATTTCAGATTTTACTTTAATTTTAATCAAATAAATGCAGCCTTGGTAACCATAAGAGATTTCTTTCAGACACATTAAAAAATCTTACCTACCACAAACATATAAATGGTAACATATGTAACTTGCTACAAAGTGCCTAAAACAAAACTCTGACCTGGCAAACTGTGACAAATCCAGTGATAATTGAATTCTCAAAATTGCTTATTACCAATCCAGTACCTCGTAAACAAACCAGAACCTCAAAACTTTGTTCCCAGGTGGACTGACAGAAAAACTTGCGAGCCCTCACTACCACTAAAATTAGAGTTTTCCAGATTGAGAAAGTCTTTGCCAGTTTTGTAAGCAATATGCATCAGAAAATCAGTGTGTCATTGGCTGCTGAGACACTTGAAGTTATTGAGAATAACTATTCACTAAAAACCTGTTGGTTAAAAGTAATTACAGAAATAACTCAGGAAAGTTAAGTTAGTTGTGAGAAAAGTTATCACGTCTGTAAATGTCACTTGAGTTGAAATATTATCTAATTAAATGTATACATTTAAGTGTGACTTGGTGTCTAAATACTTTTTAAGGGCCTTCTTTATAGGATTTTTGTATATCCTATATACAATTGTTTTGGTCAGCAAATCCATTTCTCCATCCTGTCCTTCTGTTTTCTGCCCCTCTCACTTCTCAAACGAAACTCTATATTTTTGTCTGTTTGTTTGTCAGCACTGCACTGTCTCCACTGACATGCTTTCATGCTTCAGCTTTCATGCGATTTTATCACATGGCACCAGCAGAAATGTTCCCGTAGCTCAAATCTGTCTGACACACACACATACGCTCAGATTGATGTGAACATTCAGAGCTGTCTGTGTCTCTCTCATGCTGTATGTGATTAAGGATAAGTAGAAAACCGAATTAACATAAAGGTCACATAAAGAATCATTTTTCATCTTCCTGGCCATCCTTTCTTCTCTCACTCAGCCTATCTTTCCAAACATAAATCAAATCTCTTCTCTTTCTAAGATTCATGCTCAGTGACACTATTAGGATGGACATATATGTGGATATGGCAGACAACATGAAGCTCAATCCACAAAACAGCTGATGGAAACAAAACACAGACAAACACCAAGTCAGTGACTCCCAAACACAGGTCCGGAAAAAAAAAATCGGATTTCATAAATTAAAATTACTTTTCAACTTCTCAATAAATATCAGGCATATCAAAAGATAATTCAAAAATCCAACCATTGTGTTACACTGCAAAAAAAATAAAACATAAAAATTCTTACTTTTGCACTATTTTTTTGTCTTGTCATCAAGTACAAATACCTAAACTTTCATACATACATTTACTTGATCAAATTGTTTAAAGACAATATAAAAGAAACATCCCCTTGTTTAAAAACTGTGGGTCACACTGGTAAGAGAAACATTGTTTCTAAATCAGTTTGTGAATCTCTCCATGTATGTTGATTAATTAGTCATTTGTTTGTTTCCTTTCTGAATATCTCTTTATCCTATTATAGTCTCTCTCTCTCCGGGTCTCATATGCTCACACTCCCTGTTCTCCCCATGCACCCCCTCCCTTGTCACCAGCAGTTCAATTAACTGCTCAGGCATTAGCTCACAGACACTTTGGCTGGCTGTTAATTTAAATCAGCTGTCACATTATACTTGCCTCATATTCATCACCTTCTCATAACCTTGTCATTCCTCTGACAAACTTCCTTCCCCTACATCTCTGCCTCTCTATTTTAGTCACCATCATAGCCACTAAGACTCCAGCCAGTAGTTAACACTGTGGCAACATTAAAGAGCTCATGAGTAATGTTTGGGAGCGAAAAATATCTGTCATGATACTGTGATGTAGGGAGACATTTATCCAGGCACGGATGTGTCAGATGAATATTCTTGACAGCAGCGGCCCGTCAGATGAGGCACAGGGGGATGAGCTTCCTCAAACATGCATTCGAAATGACCGTAACTGCTGTTTAATCAATTTACTTACTTGCTAATGTGTTCTTGCATGCCTTGTAAGCAGTGGAGACTGAATCCTATGGTGGTCCAGTAGAGCACAACACAATGAAATCTCCACAACACAACACTCAGGACTAATTTTGTTGTGTTGTGGCTTGTTTTCATTGTGTTGCGACTTGTTTCCGTTGTGTTATGCTAATTTCACCGTGTTGTGGCTTGTTTACATTGTATTGCAGCTTGTTTCTATTGTGCTGTGCTAATTGTGTTGTGTTGTGCACTACTGGGACACCGCAGAATGCTCCCCTGGTTAGAAAATGGGCCAATCAGGGGACACAGTTAATAAGTTCCAAAAATGATAATAATAAATAAAATTATCATTTGAAAAACTGCATTTTGCATTTACTTGCATTATCTTTGTGTAACATTAAAATGTGTTTAATGATCTGAATCTTTTAAGTGTAACAAATATGCAAAAAAAACAACAAAAAAAACAGGAAGGGGGCAAAAACCTTTTCAAGTCACTGTATGTGCATACATGCTTTCAGGGACATGGACAGAAGGTCATGTAGAGTTCAACATACAGAGCAAGGAGGGCAATGATGAGTACGAGAGGGACACGGACATGTTTGTTTTGCTCTGCAGGGCACAGAAGGAAAGGATCTCTCTCTCTCTCTCTCTCACACACACACACACACACACACACACACACACACACACACACACACACACACACACACACCCAGGGACATATTCACTCAAGTCTCAGTGGAACCATACCAGCCTGGATGTACCAGTCCCATCCATCAGCTGCTCAAGCCTAAAACCCCAGAGGATGAGCAGAAGTGCTACAGTATGTGTGAATGTGCGTTTGTGTGTGTACTTGTGTTTATTAGAGAAAGAGAGCGTAAAAATACAAAAAAAGGATCTGTTAGGTGGAGGATCCAAGTGTAAGCAATAAAGAGACTCTGCAACAAATAAAATATCTATCTGAGAAGCTAAGCAACCTTTTAACTGCAACTCCGAATCCTACGCTTGCTATTTCTTCTCCCCGGGCCATTTTCCTCGAAACCAACTACAATCTTGTCTCCCTGCTCCAGCTTCAAAGTGGGTGATTCATAAGATCTGCTAAGTTCCACAAAAAATGCCCCTCAACAAATTAATACTGATTTCCCAGAGTCCCGAATGATTCAATCCCCTACAACACAGCATGTTCAACCTCTGAACACCCTTCAGATACCCGTACATATCACCCAGAGGGCCTTACAAATGCTCCTTGAACTTTTCACTAACAGATTACACTGCTGACACCACCTATACCTGTTCTTGCCCTCTCTGCTCCTCATCATTCTTAACCCCGGTGCCCTTTGCAACGTTCTTCTGCCCCGAACCCTCCTCCCCCTCTAATGTTGTGGGCTTCACAGTTTGGATTCAATCCCAGCAGTGACAAGGTGACTGCCTCCTTATGTTTGCACTAATTAAAAAAGAAGCACTCATTTGTCCCTGACTATATGAGGCTGGTCTAGTCGGAGAGCCCAGCTGTATGAGAGTGGGGAGAACTGTACGCCTGTCCTTCCAGAAGTCCTATAAACAGTCTCTCTCTTTCCTCTCTGTTCTTGTCACACTGATGCTCCTGTGATGGCTTTATTATAGCAATTACATAGATGAGCCTGCATGAAAACACATACAGATGGAGTAAGATGCTTGCAAACATAAAAATGTGCATAAAAACCTGAAAAGAAATCATAAAACAAGCTTCATCTTGGTGGAGAATGCAGGTAGTTTAAATAAAGTCAGAGGCCGTATTGAAGGATATTTTTTATCCAATGCGACTTGTACTGCATTCGAGATACACACTTGATAAGTTCTTGTTTTTCCTGGGAATCGAACCCATGACCTTGGTGTTGTTAGCACTATGCTCTGCATTTTGAGCTACAGGAAGGAAGGAAGGTTGAAAAACTATTTTAATGAGAATGTCAATGAAATTGTAATGCATGAATGTGAACTTTTTTATTATTATTAACTTTCTGACTATAAATGTATTTATACAGTTTACATGAATTATTAAGATAAGCTGTCAAAAATGTGTACTAACCCAACACATTTTTATTATCTTCATTCCACAATAGTCCAGGACATTTCACACACTTTACTAGGCTACCTGCCATCTTAAAAAAAAGTTGTAACACAAGATAAAATGTAAATGTTTTGATTTTATGATAATCTCGTCTCATGTCAAGTAAAACTGTTTACCTGCCATTTATAAACATTAGACTTAAAATTATAACATGATATACATTTTACTTACTGTTCCACTTCGAACAATCTGTGACACATTTTGTGTCTGTAAAAAAAAAATGTAACACTTTATTTTAAGGTGTCCTTAATACAGAGTAATTACCAAGTTAACTACTTAGTAAAAGCCATTGTACTTACTGTACATGAAACAAACGTTACTTACCATGTAACTATGTTATGGAACAACCTGTACTTACAGTTTGTAATTATGTAGATGTAATAGGCAGCTACTGTTACACATATGGGGCGTCGTGGCCTAATGGATAGAGCGTCGGACTTGTAACATGAGGTTGTGGGTTCGAATCTTGGTTCCGGCAGGAATTGTCCACGACTGAGGTAAGACCCTTGAGCAAGGCATTGAACCCCCGACTGCTCCCCGGACGCCGCAGCGTCGGCTGCCCACTGCTCCGGGTGTGTGTGCACTTTTGGGTGGGTTAAATGCAGAGCACACATTTCACATTTCGCAGAGCACAGATACACATTTCGAACCCACTGCTGCTTATGCACTGTATAATTGTGTATGTGATAAATAAAAAATTCTTCTTCTTCACGTATGTAACAGACCGAGTCTGTTACACAGCTTCTTATGTAACCAAAAGATTGTTACATATGTGTTGCAGACTTTATACAACGTAATTATAAATGTAAGTACACAGCCATTAGCTACTTAAAATAAAGTGCATCAAGATTATACTTTAGTGTAATTCATGTGTATCTATACTGTACACCTTCTCCAGCTGCATTTTAGTTTGATTTAACCCAACAGTACACATCTTAAATCCATGTAATGCCTTTATAATTTTATTAAACAGGTATAAGCTACTTAAAATAAAGCGTATCAAGATTGTACTTAAGTGTATGACTAGCTGTGTAAAAGACTCGGTCTGTTACATACAGTCATGGCCAAAAATATCAGGCGACCTTGGTAAATATGATCAAAGAAGGCTGTGAAAATGAATCTGCTTTGTTAATCCTTTTGATCTTTTATTTAAAAATGCACAAAAATGTAACCTTTCATTGGAGAATAAGAATTTAAAATTGGGGTAAATCTCATTATGAAATAAAAACATTTCTCTAATACACATTGACCACAATTAACAGCACCCTTTTATTCAATACTTTTTGAAACCTCCCTTTGCCAGTTTAACAGCTCTACATTTTCTCCTATAATGCCTGATGAGGTTAGAGAGCCCCTGCCAAGAGATCAGAGACCATTCCTTCATCCAGAATCACAGCTCCATGATGGTGCGTCTTCTCTTCACCCCACTCATTTTCTACAGGGTTCAGGTCTGAGGACTGGAATGGTCATAGCAGAAGCTTGGTTTTGTGCTCAGTGACCCATTTTTGTGTTGTTTTTGAGGTTTGCGTGTGGATTATTGTACGGTTGGAAGATCCAAACATGGCCCATTATACAATTTCTAACAGAGTCAGTCACTTATTGATTTTTTATCTGTTGGTATTTGATAGAATCCATGATGCCATGTGTCTAAACAAGATGTCCAGAAGCTCCAGCAAAAATATAGGCCCACAGCATAACAAATAAAGCAGTATATTTCATTGTACACATGGGGTACTTTTTATCCCTGCATTCACCAAACCCATCTTGAGTGTTTGCTGCTAAAAAGCTATTTTTTTTGTTTCATCTGACCATAAAATCCAGTCCCATTTAAAGTTCCAGTCATGTCTGATAACTGAATATGCTGGTGATTGATTTTGGATGAGCTAGGATAATTTTTCTTGAAGACCTCCCAAACAACATGTGGTGAATGGTCTGTTTGACCATTTTTTAAAAGGTTTTCTGACCCCGAAACTCAACCTTTCTTTACAATTCTCCCGCTGTGGTCCTTGAATCTTTGAGTCTTTACCCACTCAAACTCTCCTCCTCACCATGCATTAGGACGATATAGACACACGTCCTCTTCCAGGCAGTTTCTTAACATTTTCTGTTGATTGTAAATTCTTAATTATTTCCCTGATGGTGGAAATGGGAATTTTCTCTGCTCTAGCTCTTTTCTTAAAGCCACTTCACTCATTTGTGAAGCTCAATTGTCTTTTGCTGCACATCAGAAATCAATTTTGTTTTTGTTCTCATTGTGATGGATGATGAAGGGTATTTGGGCTTTGTTTTCCCTCCTATTTATATTTCTGTGAAAGAGGAAGCCATAGCTGGATAATTTAATGTTGGTAATCACTCTGGAGTGTTCAAAATTGTTAATATGAATGGGAATATACTTCAGAGATATTTTACTCATAAGAATTTCTAGGGTGCAAATAATTGTGTCCAACATGTATTTGAGAAAAAGTATTTATTTGTCATAATGATATTTCCCCCCATTTTAAATTCTTATTATCCAATGAAAGGTTAGATTTTTGTGATTTTTTAAAATAAAATATCAAAAGGATTAACAATGCATATTAATTTTTGCAGCCTTCTTTGGTTATATTTAACAAGGGTGCCAATATTTTTGACCATGACTGTATGTGTAACAGTAGCTGCCTACTACAGCTACATAATTACACACTGTAATTACAAACTGTTCCATAACTTAGCTACATAGTGTAAGACTGGTGCCAATGTGTCTGGGCCCCCCCCCTCTAGAGGACAAAAGGCCCCACTGGGGGAATCCACAAAGCTGTCTCTTGCATATGTCATCCAGGACGCAGCACACTGGGGGAATCCACAAAGCTGTCTCTTGCATATGTAACAGTAACATCCAGGGGTGCAGCACACTGGGGGATCCACACCCTGTACTGACGGTCTCATCATTTCCCCCTCCCCTCACCACCGAGAATTCACTGAAAAATCCATGCAATGTAATATGTACAAATAAGTAACCATACATGTTTGATATCTTTTGAAATGTCTCAGTGCGCCTGGTAAAATGGTCTCATCCTCCCAATCATAATGAAAAGCTAAAAGAAGTTCTAAAATCTGAGAAGAATAGTGTACAGCAGGGGACGTGCCTCCCCTGATTTCCTACTCAAAACACCTCCTGTATGTAAATAAGTAATCCCGGCCACAGGATCTCCAGAAGCCTTTTGGTTGCCAATTCTGAAGACTAATTATAATGACAAGATACCACCATGTGGTAGGTTTATTAGATTATCTGGGTATATAAGGAGAAGGGACAGAAAGTTCTGGGCGTCTGTAGGAGGATTGCCCGCACAACCACTGTGTGTAGTTTTCAGTTCCAGCTATGGTCAGGCGTTAGTAAGCTGGTTGCCCACACAAGATCACTTGTGTGTAGTTTCATTTCCAGGCGTCTGTAGGTTTGACTGCCCGCACATGTCACATGTGTGTAGTTTTCATTTCCAGCTATGGTTGGGAGTCAGTAAGCTGATTGCCCGCACATGTCACTTGTGTGTAGTTTTTCATTGCCAGGTAGTAATTTCTACAAATTCTTCAATTCCTGAATTATTGTTATGTTATGGTTAACCGTTGATTCTATTCTTGTAACATTGGAGCTTTGAATTATTGTTTTGATTACCTGGTCAATAAATTGTAACGTTTGATTCTATTCTAACTGCCTCTGAAGATTGCTTTCTCTACTAGATTAGTGGATTCGTATATTTCCGCAAGCCCGCGCCAGTTTTAGCGACGGCTAATATCCGCATCTTTTAAGTGTGCTTGGGTGTAGGGACGGGCTAATTCCGCTCAGTGACGGTGAACGCCCGTCCTGATCAGACTGAATTCGGCACGTCCACACCTCTGACTTTTGATTTAATGTTACTTTAAACAAAGATTTGGCCAACCCAAAGCTATTACGAGTGTAGTATATTGATCTGCTAACATATCTGATAGTGGCCAAAACCCTTTACTGAAGTAAACGATTGAACTCGAGTTCTGAGGGTGCCCCATGAGGGTTATTCGATGTCTCTGATTGTGTACGTGTGAATTTACGGCAAATCTTAGATACGTAACCATAATTTACCTCTGACTGATGACCGGCCTGACGAGATTGTGTCCGTGAGACCTGTGGAAAACAGGACCTCTGAGCGATATAGCTTCCCTATATCTGAGCGGGTAAAGTATTAAAAAGAGCTGATAAGAATAATCAATCATTCGTTCCTGTTTTAATGATGCACAGATATCATTAAAACCCTTTTCATTTTATGGAGTCAGATGAAATAACGAGACAAAATATATAATAAGAAAAAGTGTTCCATTTTAATGTTCTTGTTGTGTCGTGAAAAGGAAAGATTAACACGCAAAGCCCTTCACCCGCGGAACGACTGCCGTCATTGGATCGTTCTAGCCGGGTCCTTTCTTACAGTGGTGACCCCGACGTGATTCTCGCAAAGACGAGAACGTGATTCTCGCAGAGACTAATACGTCATTCCAGCCGCGACATCCGACTTGAATTCTCCTTGGGACATGAAGTTTGATCTCTTTCTCATCGATATCCAGCTGCTGTGGTAAGTATATATTTTTTTGCCTTTTAGAAGTTGAGGGAAATGTTGTTTACACCATATAGACACATTTGTAGTACGGGTCGGTATACCCATTTTTGAGACCGGAACCGAAAAACCCGGTGGTGATAAGAATTAGACGAGAAACATGTATTTTCAGGGAAAGCACAGCAGCACTGGATGAAACTGAGTTAGAGACTCAAACTAAAATCAAAATCTGCGTTAGCGTATAACATTAGGCCACACAGAGAAACTCGTAACCGAGCTCTTGTGAGCCTGTGGCCAGACAAGCTGAGCCTGCGAAGCCCGATAAAGACCCGAACAAAATCAAACGACTCACCAAAGAAAGCAGTTAAAAAATCGCAGTGTTAAAAACCATGAAAAATGCGGATGATGAAATCACAACAATCAGCCGCCCGTTAACATGCGAAGAATGCTCTAGACACAAATTTCACAGGTCGGTTGAATTAACATTTGATTAAAGTCTTTTAAATTTTGCGAGTACCAGCTTAATAACTGGCGGGTTATTAGAAGATAATTTAGTATTACCTCATCATCTTGATAATATGGTGATTTTGATTTCATTCAATTATAACCGCTTTTCTGATTTTAAACACTTCAGTGGATGAGTTGCTATTGTTAGGAAATTTTAATTGTTAATTAAATGTCATAATTGATTACAAATTAATTTTAAATTAATAAAATGATTTCAACATTATCCACTGAATTAATCACAAGCGAACTTATAATTTGACAATCACAGTAAAACCTTTATTATTATCAAGAGGGACAGAAATTTGAATTTCGTTTACAAGTAATTAGGATAACAGATTATTATTATTGTTTTTTGATGATGATGTTAATGACACAATGAGGAATGATTAAGTTTGGAAACTATTTTAATTATTGTTATGGGAATCCAAAACTAGTGATTTAGAAGCCGTAAATTAATGTAATAATTAATTATGAATTCAAAAATTCTAATTACATTTAATAATTAATTACACTTCCTGTTTACATTTTGCAACAATATTGATTTATCAACTCAATTGCAGATTACACGTGTAAACTATAATCCTAAGTGATCCTATTAATTTTAATTATAACATCATAAATTTTAATTAGAAACCACAAATTCTAATTTCAGACTTAACATAAGTCTGGCACTACCTGTAGGCCATACTTCATTTCCCTAGCTGATCTGGTTAAATCAAAAAAATAAAAATAATAATAATATATATATATATAATTAATTAAAATAACTTTATTAAGTTAAAATTAAATAAATGCATACAAATGTAAAGTCCTCTTTACTTAGGCCTGAGAGTAGATAGTGCTCCCCTAGTGTTGTGTTGGAGAAGTGACAGTGACACCATACAATCAAGATGGCATCAGACATTCAAAGATGGTGTGACATGCATCGTATGTGCCACCATTAACCAAGGCAAGCCTGGCCATACAAAACTGTGTAGACCAGAGCCACCCAAGGGACCTTGGGAGTTACTCCAATTGATTTCATAAGCCCACTACCTAGTGCCAAAGGGGATATCGTTATTGCCTTGTGATAACTGACAAATTTTCCAATTTAACAGTGCAAACACAGTGGCACGAGTAGCGAATCAAATCCTCCCACTCTGGGAGCACCAATCACTCACACAACCTGAAATGTGGGAGGTGGGTGTTGCGTAACACTCCAAGGGCCATCCACACAAAAATCACAGTCGCACCAAAAGAGAAAGTTACATGGCCTCCCGGATTAGTACCGGATCCAAATTGCACACCACAAATTTGTTGTAGTTCAGGTAACACCCACCCACCTACAAAGAAACATTTCAGGACACACTGAACACCAAATTCATGCACAACCTCACTGCCTGGTATCGACTTAAAATAGATCCAGGTGACACAATAGGTAACATGCATACACTACACGAAAAATCTAAAACAATGGCATAGACCCAAAATTGTACCACTATATTAAAATTTGGAACCTGCAACATATAGGTGCACACATACAGAAACACATAATAACACACATATGAGATTCACCAAGCTAATGTACTTGTCTGGACCAACCGAAAGGAAGGAATGTATTGTGTCGGGGAATGTTTGCATTGCATAGACAATTTCACCAATCCACACAACTGTTACTTTATTGCATGATGTAAATTTGGTAATGACACATGTAACTTATAACATTTCTGCTTATACAAAACATTGTATTACTAATGATGAGTCGTATGCATGGCTACAGTCACGAATCGATGATTTAATTTCTGATTACAAAGACAGACTTGCCGTCCAAATTCCACCTGCTCGCTCAAAACGAGACCTGCTCAGCAGTATAGCCGGCCTGTTCAGATCAATTAATTCAGCAGCCAACACTTATAAAATAACCAAACAATCTCAATTCTCTACATGGTTGACAGATCAGATGGCCACTGGTTTCCAACACATCACCAATAGCAATGATAATATTATCAAAGCGGTTCGTTCCGAGGCGCAGGCGCTTCTAACGATCAGCCACACATTGTTCAATCAGACCCGTACCATCGAACGTGACTTAGCCTGCAGATCATATGCACAAGATTTATTCACTGCAACAAGACAGGAAATTTTAGCTTCGTCTTCACAAGACCCCGAGACATGTTTTGAACGATTTAATTGAGGTTTTAGATTTACATAGATGGTTCTCTTCGGAAAAATGAAAATGTAAAGTATTCAGAATTAATATCCACAATTGTGATGTATACTGAAACGAATGTATTGATTGTATTGGATTTTTTGCCACTTTTCCTTTAATCCACCCAGATCAAGTTTATCCAAATTCCACTAATATTCGATCCATTGGCACGGTAGTTAAAGATCAGGTAATTAAATGGGATCACCTACGTTGAAGGGTACTGAGACCTTATTTACCAGTCGCACTTGTCATGAAACTCACAATTATGTTGTCTGTACATGTAACACATTACAACCTTTCTCTCCCAATGATAGCAAACTCATAAGTGTTGAATCTTTGCATGGCCATTCAAATGCTATTCAGGTGTCTCATACACAGTGGTGTGTCATCAGTGAGATGGATTCGTTCACATATGGAGGACTGACCGGTCCTGCTGATCACTCATTTTGCTTGGAAGTGACAGAGGATTTTTCTATGGGCCAGATCGACATCCTCAGAAGGATGCCAAAGGACGCAGAGGTCTCCCCATGTTGGGACGACACCTTTTATGAACACGGAACACAAGCCTTGATCAACACGATGGACCTGGTACAGAACGTCATCCTCCAAACAGAGTACCACCTTACAACGACTGAAGTGACACTGCAGGGAAGCCTGTGAGTGGCCCAAACAGTGCCAAAGGGAGGAACTGTAAGACTGGTGCCAATGTGTCTGGGCCCCCCCCTCTAGAGGACAAAAGGCCCCACTGGGGGAATCCACAAAGCTGTCTCTTGCATATGTCATCCAGGACGCAGCACACTGGGGAATCCACAAAGCTGTCTCTTGCATATGTAACAGTAACATCCAGGGTGCAGCACACTGGGGATCCACACCCTGTACTGACGGTCTCATCATTTCCCTCCTCACCACCGAGAATTCACTGAAAAATCCATGCAATGTAATATGTACAAATAAGTAACCATACATGTTTGATATCTTTTGAAATGTCTCAGTGCGCCTGGTAAAATGGTCTCATCCTCCCAATCATAATGAAAAGCTAAAAGAAGTTCTAAAATCTGAGAAGAATAGTGTACAGCAGGGGGACGTGCCCTCCCCCTGATTTCCTACTCAAAACACCTCCTGTATGTAAATAAGTAATCCCGGCCACAGGATCTCCAGAAGCCTTTTGGTTGCCAATTCTGAAGACTAATTATAATGACAAGATACCACCATGTGGTAGGTTTATTAGATTATCTGGGTATATAAGGAGAAGGGACAGAAAGTTCTGGGCGTCTGTAGGAGGATTGCCCGCACAACCACTGTGTGTAGTTTTCAGTTCCAGCTATGGTCAGGCGTTAGTAAGCTGGTTGCCCACACAAGATCACTTGTGTGTAGTTTCATTTCCAGGCGTCTGTAGGTTTGACTGCCCGCACATGTCACATGTGTGTAGTTTTCATTTCCAGCTATGGTTGGGAGTCAGTAAGCTGATTGCCCGCACATGTCACTTGTGTGTAGTTTTTCATTGCCAGGTAGTAATTTCTACAAATTCTTCAATTCCTGAATTATTGTTATGTTATGGTTAACCGTTGATTCTATTCTTGTAACATTGGAGCTTTGAATTATTGTTTTGATTACCTGGTCAATAAATTGTAACGTTTGATTCTATTCTAACTGCCTCTGAAGATTGCTTTCTCTCTACTAGATTAGTGGATTCGTATATTTCCGCAAGCCTGCGTCAGTTTTAGCGACGGCTAATATCCGGCATCTTTTAAGTGTGCTTGGGTGTAGGGACGGGCTAATTCCGTTCAGTGACGGTGAACGCCGTCTGATCAGACTGAATTCGGCACGTCCACACTCTGACTTTTGATTTAATGTTACTTTAAACAAAGATTTGGCCAACCCAAAGCTATTACGAGTGTAGTATATTGATCTGCTAACATATCTGATAGTGGCCAAAACCCTTTACTGAAGTAAACGATTGAACTCGAGTTCTGAGGGTGCCCCATGAGGGTTATTCGATGTCTCTGATTGTGTGCGTGTGAATTTACGGCAAATCTTAGATACGTAACCATAATTTACCTCTGACTGATGACCGGGCCTGACGAGATTGTGTCCGTGAGACCTGTGGAAAACAGGACCTCTGAGCGATATAGCTTCCTATATCTGAGCGGGTAAAGTATTAAAAAGAGCTGATAAGAATAATCAATCATTCGTTCCTGTTTTAATGATGCACAGATATCATTAAAACCCTTTTCATTTTATGGAGTCAGATGAAATAACGAGACAAAATATATAATAAGAAAAAGTGTTCCATTTTAATGTTCTTGTTGTGTCGTGAAAAGGAAAGATTAACACGCAAAGCCCTTCACCCGCGGAACGACTGCCGTCATTGGATCGTTCTAGCCGGGTCCTTTCTTATAGTAAGTACATCTTGTTTCATGTAAGTACAACGGCTACTACTAAGTACTTAATTAGGTAATGGAAATGGTACTGTCAATGCATCCCGTCTGACCAGAAGCAGGGATGAAAAATGAATGATCAGAAAGGGTGATAATAAAGTAGAGGCAGGGAAATCACCTCAGTTTCACCCAGCAATACCCAGATTTATTTCCTCATATTCATTGCATATTTTTAAGTAAAATGGGACATTTGTAAGAAAAGAAAACAGGACAGAACTTCTTTTTAGCCATCAAAAAAATGGAAAAGATTGAGAAAAGGGGAGTTTAAATACGTAATCAGACGGTCGGTGTGTTAACGTTAATTACATTATTATATACATAATTATTAGAGGTGGGCATAGATTTTTTTTTTTTATCTAGATTAATCTAGATTAATTTTGGAATTAATCTAGATTAATCTAGATTAAAATGGCTCATTTGAATTCTGCAGAAGGCATTCAGAATATGTGTGCTACCCAAATAATGACTAAAAGTAAGTCTTTGAGAACGGGTTTCTCAAGCCAGGTGGCGATTAGACCAGGGCTCATCTCCTGTTTCCAAAATGCATCACAAACTTTAATCTCTCCGTCCCAATCCCACGAAAAAACTGGAGGAAAATCCCGTTCCACTCCCGGAAGAATGACTCCCATTCCTCCCACTCCCGTGTTGTTGTTGTTGTTTTTTTGCCGATAACTGTCAATTACAGTAAAAATATAGTACAGATCACAGCGTGCCCACCTTATTAGTTGAATAAAACCCAAAATGTCGTTTTTGTTATTATATTGAACTGAAAGCCATCTTATGCACAGTGTTGCACAGATTACATTTCATGTAAATCATCCATGCTAACACACGTCTTCTATTTAAATTTTTTTGACATTTCACTCTATAGATATATTTTTCTATGTACTGTATTTTTAGATATATTCGAAGTTTGAAGTTTCGCTCAAGTTCACATGAGACCTAAAGCGCATCCTGTTTGCTTAAAAGCTTAACGTTTCGTTGTTATTCTGAGTGCACACAAATAAGCGAGAGTCTTTACAGATTCGAAAGATGTATTAGGCTACTTTTATCTGTATGACCAAAAATGACGGAGATGTAAGAGCAAGTGAGCGCACCGGAGCCTGTCCTGCAGCAAGCGCTTCCACACAAACACTTCAATAGCGCACATTTCTCTAGGTTAACATCATATTGAGCGGCCATGTAAAGTTGTTACTACATACATCTTTCAGATGAAAAGCCATATTTGAGGTTGATGAATGATAGGTGAGCATTTGGATGTCCTGCCCGATTGTATTACCACAAAGACCAGCCGTTAACAATCTGTCCATCACGGACTGCGAGCCTCTAGTTCGAAGACTCGTTCTCGCCCCCTACAGTGCAATTCGGCTAGGTATACATCCGCGCTAAAATATCAGGGTGAAAGTCATCATAGCTTGCGTAGTATAGACCCAGCTTCCAACCCAACTTTGAGAATAGATTAACGGCGATATTTTTTTTATCGCCGATAAGAGTCTCACGTTAACGCAGCACGTTAATGCCGATAACGGCCCACCACTAATAATTATACATAATTGAATTGTGCACAATGAGACCCGAATGCGTTAAAAGTGAATAGCATCCATTTTGATTTCATGTTGAATTTACAGTAGCCCTAACATATTCCCATACATCTGCAACCATGCTGCATAACACTGCATTCAACATATCATTGCTGTAATACATTTAATAAATAAATGAAGGTTTCATAATTCTTTATGGTCAATAGACTTTCTAAGGACATGCAATTTCCATTCTAAAGTATCTGAGCAGCAGGTCAATGTGTGAAAGCGCTTATTTAAATATAATACAGCAACCAGGAACAAAGTCACACATGATAAATTAATGAACGCATTAAAATAACACATCTTCATTATCATCTCTCGTCTCTGTGGTCCTCTCAGCCTACTTAGAAAGTGCTGTGGTGGCTAGAACATAGAGCAAACACTTTAATTCATTCAAAGTAAGGTATTTATAACTAACACAATCACATATTACCTTTAAGTGGTTGGGAGGGCTGGTTTGATCTTTTAACATACTTTACATTTACATTTTATATTGGAACTAGGAGGATGTCTATGATGGTTAATCGTCTCTGTTTTTCAAGATAAACATACAAATAAATAAAGACAACCACTCTGTTAGATGTCTTGAGCAACAGAAGGGAAAATTCACCTTTTAATTCTACTGATGATGCCTGCACAGTTCCTGCTCCCATGGCAACCATGTTGTCCTTCTCAATTACAAGCCAGTGATCAAGCTAAAACCCAGTGACTTATGTGTTTAATGAGGCAACTTTTAAAGAAATTGATTTTATAGCTATGCAAATCACCAACAGAATTGTAACAGTTTAGTTCACCCAAAAATGTAAATTGTGTCATCATTTACTCACCCTCAAGTTGTTCCAAACATGTAAGAATTTACTTCAGCTGTTTAGCATGAAAGAAGATATTTTGAAGAATGTTGGTCACCAAACAGTTGACGGTAGCCATTTAATTCTATAATGTGAAAAATTGCAAGTCAATGGATATCAATTGAGACCAGGCCAGCAACTGTTTGGCTGCCAGTATTCCTCAACATATCTTCTTTTGTGTTCAACAGAAGAAGGAAACTCATACAGGTTTGGAGCAACTGGAGTGTGAGTAAATGATGACACACTTTTTATTTTTGGGTGAACTATCCCTTAAAACAATGTTTTCATAGCATTTGGTTGTGAGGATGACTGTAAATCGTTTCACTAGAACTAGCAAGGACTTGAGGACGAGACTCTGTGGAAGGAAGTTGTCAAGAAGTGCTGTAAATATAATAGAATTATCTGAGCTCTGGCCTTTAGTATTCATGGAGGATTATTTGTGCTCTCCCAAGGTGTATTTGACAAATTTCTATTCCATTTTTATAATAGGTTTTCCCCAGTTGTTTGATTTGATTGATATTAAACTAGATTTAATAACTCTTAAATCTATTTTGGTCTTAATGGGACATTATATTGGAACATTACTTTAAATCAGGATTTGATGGCGTATTTAATTCCTGCGCCTATCTTAATCTTTCTCTTTTCCTCACATTTTTTAACCAAGTGGTTTTTGAAGGCAGCTTGGTTTTTGAATGAGAAAATAATATTTGAAGAGTTCAGATGCAAAATGACAAATTTCAAACAGTTTTTTCATCTGAACTCTCCATTTGTATCTTTTAGTATTTGTAATGTCCAAAAATAAATAATAAATAAATAAGTAAAATGTCATTATTTTGTGTGTGTGTGTGTGTGTGTGTGTGTGTGTGTGTGCGTGTGTGTGTGTAGAAAATAAATGAGTAATTATCATAAAATCAATACAAAATAAATAAAAATAATTAAATATAAATAGAATAAAATAAAAATTAATAAATAAACAACATTACAATATAATGTCCCAAATCAAGGTGGACTTTGGACCTACATCCTCTTTCTTGCTGATCAAAAATGTAATATGCCAAAAATGGTTATGTCATGTCTGGGGCACCAACCATCCTTCCCACAGTCTCTTCCAGCTCCTACCATCAGGAAGACGTACCAGAGCATCAGAGCCCGCTCCGCCAGACTGCTCAACAGCTTTTTCCCCCAGGCTGTGAGAGCCCTGAACTCAAATCACCCCGCCCCTCTCTGAAACCCCATACAAATACCCTACCTCCTGAAACATGGACCACCCCAACCTTACCACATCACAGGGAAAAAAACTGTCAAACATTTTTGTGCAATACAAAGTGTGCTACACACAGGTGAGTGGGCCTGTAAAAACAACCTGTAGTAACACACTCTCCTCTATTCGCACTACAAACTTTCTCACACTGTTGTGTACATAAATCCCACAAAAGACTCAGTAATATATGTATGTTTACATGCTCATGCACTACAAATCACCTTACACTGTTCCCCAGCCAGCTGCTTGAATGTTTCTCTTTTTGCACATGCACAGTATTTGCCAGGCATTTGTACAGTTTGTATTTTTTAGTTTATGTAAAGGGAACCACTTTTATATATAGCATGTGAGGCACGACATTTCATTCCACTGTATGTCCACACATGTAGCGGAATTACAATAAAGCTAAACTTGACTTGACTTGAACTTGACTTGACAAATGAGTCAGGATTGTCACTGCTGCCCCCTGAAAAAAACGCCCCTGCAAACATTTTCACACAAGTTAAGTCAAGCTGGCAGCCATATTTGTTGGAAAAGATTATATGTTCCCCATGAGTATAAGAGTGAGCTACAGTAAATATACCAGTCAAAGAGTGATCTCTGCCATGAAAAGTGCATTTCAACAACACAGAGAAATCGTACGACAAAGAGAGTGACGCAGGCAGAAAATGAGGAAAGAGCAAGTCAAATGGGGTCTTTAGAGGGCATGGGGACATAAAGGCCTACATAAAAGAGGAACGGAGAGAGAGATTGCGATTGAGATCAGATAAAAAAAAGATGGCTGAATGTTTAAATGAAAAGTACAGATAAAAAAGAAGCACAGGCCGCAGAGAGACTATACGGAGAAGACATGGGACAATAACAGCAGCAGATCTAGTCTTTTGTGTAATCTCAGAATCGGAGCACAGTGACCACACAGACATGACAAACAAAAGAAGAACTGCAGCTCTTAGCCTCGATTCTACTGCAAAGAAACAGTGAAAATACTCAATCAAAACTTTCGGAGCACAAAAAACACAATTATAAGTGCTAAAATGACTGTTTTTATCTAACTTGTTAGCTATTCTTCAATATATAAATTATATGAAACAATTTGCATGCAGGGATCCATTTTATATGCACATGCACCGTCGTATATATTTATGCCATTGTTATATAGTCTACACATTCATCCTCCTTTCAAAATGTCAACCACTGAATTTCTGTACAAACAGAGCAGAGTGTCAATAAATCAATGGATAGATAAAACAGTGAAAAATCATATAATCGCCCTCAATGTTAAATGAAAAACAAACACCGCGCTCCCCACCCCCCACACTTCATTCACTTGTGCACCCACAGAGACAAAACTGTAAAGGAAAATCATTTAAAGACAGGAGCTGACAGGAGGCAGAGAAAAATGTCACTTCCTGGAAAAGTGGGAGAGATGAGCCGTGCAGTAGATGTGTGTGTGTGTGTGTGTGTGTTTTCTGCAGACTGTGAGCTCATTAGGTGTCTACTCATCCCGTACCTCTCGCACCTTTACTTCCTCGCACCTTTTAACCCTTCTTCCTAAATCTCAACACCACGGCATTCTCCTTCTCTCTTTCTCAATATCTACTTTCCTTTTCCAAGACCCTAAGTTTTAAATATGTGCTTCAGTATATTTTTTACTCAGCCTGTACTCAGAGAAAGAAAAAATGGTCTCTTTTGCTCTCTCCATCTGTCACTCCTCATTGGTCTCTATCTCTCAAACTGTTTGACTCCATCACAATCCCCATATAGCGCGCCTCGTCTCGCTTTACCTCATTCGCACACACTCACGTAAACACGCGTGTTTATTAGTGTGTCGCTGGGTTTGTGATCTACTCTCGCATCCACGTCAGACAGCTGGAGCTGATTAGCCTGATGTCACAGTGTGTCATATGAACACCACAGAAACCACACCTTCTGCCAGCCAGCTGCGCCCACAGAGGGAGAAACCTCGCTGGGAATACTCAATTACAGAGAGCAGTCTACAGCCATGTTCCACTCTCCTATTATTAATAATCATGTGTTTTTCAGTCAGGTTAGTCATTTCTCATGTCTCATTCCTGATCATAACCTGTGCTAATTGAAAGAAAACAAACTGACAAAGATTTACAAGCAATTTTTAAAAGGCCAGTCATTTTTTAACAGGAATTCCAAAATTGCAGTCACCCAAAAATGAAAATTCTATCAACATTTATTCTCTCTCATGTTGTTTCAAACCTGTATAGAGTTATTTATTCTGTGGAACACAAAATAATTTATTTGAAAATGTATTTTTGTTTGTTTTTTTCTCCATACAACAGAAGTCACTTGGGTCACAGTGTTGTATTGGGCCTCATTGACTCAGTGTATGGACAAAAGCAGTTGAAAAATTATTCAAAACATCTACTTTTGTGTTCCTCTAAAGAAAGAAACTTGAAAATGTTTGGCTCAGCATGAGAATTAAATAATGACACAATTATCATATTGTGCTATGTTGGAAATCCTTTACTTGATTTGGTGTTCTCTCTCATTATGCTGTATTATCAACTGTCAACAAGTATTGTCAACTTGTTTTTTTCAGTTAGGTTTTGTATTTATTTTTGGAACTGATTGATCATTGGTATCATTGAGCTTATGCACCCAACTTTTTGAGTGAATAATGCCAAAATAACCCACAAATAATATTTTTTTTACTCAAAAACTGAAGTGCAAAAGCTCAGATCAATGAGGCCTGTTACCAATTAGTTCCAAAAAGAAATACAAAACCATTGCTGTGATATTTGAAAGAAAACATGCTCATAAAAGTAATCCTATAATTTATCCAATGTTTGGTAATAATACAGCATTTTATGATATTTCTAAGCAATTTTATATAGACCAGTATTTTTTGACTGGGAACACACATGTGAGTTGATATACCTGTGAGAGCAAAGTCTATAGGGTTTAGTCCAATGTGATATCATTAACTTACATTTTGGAAAAGGTCCAGATCGAAATGACTGAAATGCAAGTTATTCAAAATATTCTAAGTGATACAAAGTTCTAGTAATGGTGAAGAACAAAACTTTTTCTTTCTCATTCAATAATGATCACATGATATCTGCACCACTTATCATGATTGTCATTTTTCTTTCTCGTTCAGATATAAAATCTTCTCAGATGCTTGACAGTTTGGAAATGATCAGTTATAATGGTTCTCTATGCAGTGGCACAAGCGTCACGTCTGAAGAGAGAGAATGTGTGTGAGAGTAAACAGATGAGTGGGCCAGAGCAGGCAGCCGTTCTTGAGGCTCATCAGACAGGTTGTTGGTTCAGTTGCCCCTCAGTCTCATGCAAACAAATCCAGATGGACAACTTTACCAAGAGAGAGAAACAAGAGAAATGAGAAAGAAAGAACAACAACAGGCGCAGGATTAAAAAAGAGAGTGAAGAAAATCATATCCTCAATAGAATATATTCTATTCTAGAAGGAAGAACAGGCAGTGTTTGAATGCTGACACTCCAGATCGTGAAAATCAATGTTCATAAATGAGAGATATTCTAAAAAGGATTTTGCTGTGTTTGCATGGTTTTATGCCTTTGCTTGCACTGTGCATCTGCTCTGTAGTGCACGTCATATTTATTTATTCACTGTATATTCTATATTGTATCGGAATCCTATTTTCTACAGATTGCTATATATACTATCCTCACCAAGGGTGGATTTATTTGATCAAAAATACAGTTAAAACAGTAATGCATATTATACTATGAAATATCATTATTTTAAAATGTAATTTATTCCTGTGATGACAAAGCTGATTTTTCAGCAGTCCTTCCTCCAGTCTTCTGTGTCACATGATCCTTCAGAAATACGTATAATATACTGTTTTGTGGCTCAAAACTATTTTTATTATAAATAATGTCGAAAACCGTTGTGCTGCTTCATAGTTTTGCTGGTATTTGGTCACTCAAGGTGAGATGTTTTTCATGTGGTGTTTAAACGCTACGTTATGAAATGTCATCTTCATCAACTGTGTATTATCACAAGCAAAAATAAGTAGACAAAAATAAACACCCAACCAATTACAGATACACATCATTCAGCTCTCAACGGATCTCTTCACATCCTTCCTGTTCTTATCACCCTCGCCGGGTCTCTCTCAGTCAGGGTGCACATTAGCGCCAGCCGGAGGAGATTGGCGCGCCAGTCCTTGCCTCTGTAATCTGTGAGCGTGAGCCGTGTTTACTCCCTTCATCAGCTTTGATGCTTGTAACCCAAATTATCTGAAGCCTGAGAGCCTCACCTGTGCCTAATTGGCAAAACGTTTGTCAGAATATGTTGCCTAAAGTTGACTGATAGCAGTCTGATCAGTGTCTGCGCTGACAGGATTCACACTTTTGAAGATCTCTTCCTCTCTTTCACGCGTCTAGCCTTTATATTTCTTCCTTTTGTCCTCCTCAGCGCATCCCTCATTCTCTCTCAATTTAGAAAATGCGCTTGCTCTAAGGTATTCACTCATACTGTCTCACTCTCCATGCTTTCCATTTACTGGTTTCTCAGCTGTTTTGTCCATTGTCACTGGATTTTCCTGTGTCGCTTTACTCCTTGTCTCATAAACCTCTCTTTAACTGTACTTAATTTCGCCCATTGGGATGAGAGAGGAGAGGCGCTGGCACTCTTATTTGAAGAGCCGGTTCCTCCTTAGAGGAACATTAGAACTGACACCTCATTTAAGGAAGTGAATGACTGTATGTTTCAAAGAGCCTGCGATATCTCTTGCCCTCTGGGCTTTTTTTCATAAGTTATATCCATCTTAAAAGCATAGAGTGGCTCTTACATTTGAAATCAATTATGTGCATTTCATTTTTAATAAATTATTTAAATATATTAAACTCTTTCTGAGCATTTAAACGGGTTATAGTCTCCATTTTCCCTGCCGAATCTTTCTCAGACTGCATCTCTTTTCAAACACCACTGTAAAAATCTCTCCGTCAGCCGACTTTTCCTCAGCTTGAGGCAAGTAAGATGAACTTGGTTGTTTAAGTTCAGACATCACCAAGATGCAGATTTAGGGATAAAAGTAAAGGTTAGTCCAATTAAAGGTTCACACTGCAAAATGCTGTATTGTTCTTTATAATTACCTTGGTTTGACAGGGTTGTCTTTGTTATTTCCCAATTATCGCCGAAAACAAGCTAGTGCAAAACTTGCTGTTCTCATTATGATTTCGATTCTTACACCCTTTAATTTATTTTCTTCCAAATCTGGGGACAAATAAACAAAGTGCGAGCTCCGCCAACGGCCTCCAGTTTATTTGTAACAGTATCATCATCTAATCATGAATCCAGTTTCTGCTTCCCCCACACAAATCTGCTAAATGAAAATGTCAACCTTTACAATGCCATCGATGATGGATCACAGGAAATAGAAGCTTTGCGGCAAATGTGAACACGAGCCAATCTTATCTAGTCAACACAAGTGTTTTAATAGCACTGCAAAAATGGCTTTTCAAGATACTTTTACTAGATAAGCAAAATGACTTAAGATTTTTAGTCCTGTTTCCAGGGGGAAACACTTAAATTAAGTGCATTCGGCTTAAAACAAGAGTATTTTACCCCACTGGCAGATCATTTTACTT
Organism: Gymnocypris eckloni scoliostomus; assembly: GCA_027564155.1. Taxonomy (NCBI): domain Eukaryota; kingdom Metazoa; phylum Chordata; class Actinopteri; order Cypriniformes; family Cyprinidae; genus Gymnocypris; species Gymnocypris eckloni. The sequence continues at coordinate 29,961,018 of CM050415.1, read as the reverse complement.
GTTTTAAGTAAAACTTTAATTTAGGTTTTCCCCTGCTGGAAACAAGACTAAAAATCTTAAGTCATTTTGCTTATCTAGTAAAAGTATCTTGATTTAAGATTTTTTTATATTTCGACTAGAAACAAGACAAAATTACTACGTAAGATAAGCCATTTTTTGCAGTGAGATAACTTCATCAACCCTAAAATCATAATGACCACTAAACTATGAGATTGTTCTTCACTTGCATCACATTACAGGACTCATGCATCACTGTAACTGCTACAGTCAGTTGCCTGTGCAGTGCCGACCCATACTGTATCAAATGGTGATTATATTCCACTTGCATACTGATATAGGGAACAGCACTCCTGTATATGCTAAGTAATGATAGACATGCTTTTAGACTAAGATTAGACAAGAATGAGATACCCCAAGGTGTTTAAATATGGTTTATGATAATGCCTCTGTGACCTCTATATGATTAAGGCACAGATAACTGAAAATAAATGTCAGAATTATTTATTTTACAGGCAATTTATTTAATGGTCAGGGCAAGAAGAAGAAAAGCATAAAGCTCAAGGCTGTTTGCAATAAAAGACATGCTTTTTAAAAGTAAAGTCCATGTGACTATATCAAAAAAGCAATATATAAGCAGTTATGTAAACAACAGCTTGTATTGCACAGAAAAACATCACTATATGACCCATCAAACTGAAATAAAACACATTTAATGAGCAAGTCTTCTATCTGTTTGTGTTTAGGGAATCTGCTGTTAGTAGAAAACTACTTATATTTGTCCACTTTGTTTGTGTGGATGTGTGCTGAATGTATGGCATATTATCTTCAGATGTAGGGTGTACATTTTGATCAAGGTCTCACAGCACATGGTTGGAAGCGGTGAGCTTAAGTGAGTACAGTTCTCGTACTATCCCTCTGACCCTTCACAAATGTCGGTGCCTCGTGAGATAACTGACAGTAATAACGGACTACAACCATCCGCCGCAGGGGAGGACAGCAAAGAGCAGACCAGTGTCCTTCAAAAACAAATGAGAATTGCTTTATAGTTTATATATTGCCATGTTGGTCTCCAGCGGTCAGAACGTCAGGAAGTACACTGCAAACTGCTGCTCTAAGGGAAAAAATAAATGGTAAAAATAAAATGAATAAATGTTTACATGAATACAATTTACATGCAAATACATAGAAAACTAGGGCTGTCAATGTAAGTTAATTTAGTCTTATAAATTCAGGGAGCATGTCATACGTAAATTCCATTTTCTTCTATTGTAATGACTGGTCAAAGGCGTGTGGATCCAAGTGCAGTAAGGTATTTAATAGACAGAATCAAACAGGCAAAGGTCAGCGGGCAAAAACAGGAATATCAGAGGCAGGGCAGAGACGTAAACAACACCAGGCAGAAGTCGGGGTCACAGGCACAGGTTCAGAGTTCCAAGGTCGGGCAGTCCGGGGTCAAACACAGAGATAACTAACAGCAGGATGAATAACGCTCAGAAATGTCAGTTGGGGCAAGAACAAGACTTCGCAATGTTGCAAGGAAGTGTCCTGCTTAAATGTGTGTGTGTGAATGAGGTGCAGGTGTGGTGAGACAATCAGGACAAATGAGTGATTGGTGACAGCTGTGTGATTGGTGTAATGGTGGATGGAAATGTGTGAGTGCAGTGAATGATGGGAGATGCAGTCCATGGGTGATGTGCAGCAGTAGTGTGGTGTAAGAGATGTGGTGAGTGGCAACCAGATTCATGATATCTATGTATCATCATATATTTTGCCATTATAAGACAATCAAGATCTGATATTATCTGACAATCGAGATATCTGATATTCAGCCCAACAGCATGATTGAGAATGTAAAATTGCTTTTTCATTAGTGTTAAAATAACAGGTCAATTAGTTCAACAGTTCAATTGCAGTTCATTAAACATTCAAAATTAATATTAAGTAGTTAACATATTACTTGATGCATTTTTATAGTTCAAAATAAAGTCAAATTTGCTACTTCCCATGAGATTGTGAAGTACACATACAATGAATACTTTACTATCCCAAGAGACCACAAGAGTGAATGACAGGGAAGCAACACAACTGATAAGTCGTATGACAATGACAACATTATGGGCCAGATTTACTAAACAGGGCAAATTAGCATTATAACGCAAATCCATAAAAGCGCCGATGGGAAATTTTGTGTGTGATTCAATGGCAATAAGAACACAGATGCAGCCAGATCCTTTCCATAAGGACCAGCGCAATCTACCAAGAGCAGTGCAAATTACCGCCTGCTTTAAGACATGCGTTTTTTTGGGCGGGTGAAATGGTTAAGTAATTTGACGAGTGCAAACATTAGTAAATAGCGTTGCGTGCTTCATTTTAATACTATCCTCCAATAAATGTTGCTTCTGAAAGGGAATCTCCTAGAGATGCATATTCAATAAGGTAAGTCACAAAAATAACTGTGTCCATGCCTTTTCAGCGCTAATTCTTCACTGCGCATCTTTAGTACATCCTGACAGCATTTTAACACCAAAAGACAGTTTGCGCTGGTGTAAGCTGTTAGTAAATCTGGCCCTAAATGAATAAAATAATACATACATGAGTATTATAGAACTCAAGATAATACTACTAATAATAATAATAAGGATAATTCACAGATGTCACACTACTGACACATAAGGAAGAATAATAATAAACATTACACACACGTGTGTAATGCCAGTAGTGTGACATCTGTGAATTATCTTTATTTGAAGATTTTCTAATATATTGATATATGCATTTAATGTGATTAATAAAGCTGCACACCATGCAATCAATTAAACTAGCATTTCATTGATAGCCCTAATAAAAAGGTAAAGATGTAGACAAGAAAGTAAATCCTTCTAGTGTAATATAAATTATGAGGAATCACATGAGTGAGCAGCCGCTTGGAGACTTGAGGGAACAAAGGGCAGGGGAATTTATAGAATCCTCTAAAGACCAGGAGGTGCCGACCGCCTCCGGCTACAAGCAACACCTCATGTAATTATCTGTAGAATCACCAATTAAGAGACGGGACTGTCAAAGAGGAAAGTGCTGTCTGCAGCCTTCCGTCCGCCCTCCCCTGCTCATGTTGTCTTTTTTGGTTGTGGTGTTGTTTGGGGTTCCCACTGGTTTTTGCTTTCACAGTAGAGTATCACAGAATGGTGCTATTTATTTCCACAACAGCTTACTGATTTGCCTTAATTAACATGTTGTTTCGTTCGAGGGGAGGGATGATGTGTCAGTTTCCCTTTCCCTCCCTCCTGCTCGCTACCCCTGACGGTCATCTGAGCTGATGGAAGGAGAAAAGGCTAGAGAGAAATAGAAGAAAACAATATACACCGAGACTCAGAACAGAAATGGAGGTTGCCTCCCGGATGCCTCGCGTTGATGGACTCAAGGCACAGTGAGTCAGAGTTTTACTGCCTTAAAGTGACTTTATTTGGACTACATATGCTGGCATTTACCTCACCGTTTCTCTCTCAAGGGTGGCAGGAAGTGTCATGCGGCCAAGTTTGACCAAAATACAGGGCAATTTGAGTGCGATGGCATGGCGCTGACTGACAGGAAAATATATCCATTGGTTGTGTGGGAGTTTGGTGTTAAAGACAGCACTGATTTCAGAACAGTCCTAAGCGGTGCCACCTCAGACCATCTTGCATCCTCTCAGCCTTAACAGCTTCCTTTGCACCCGCTGTCTTTAACACCCAACAAATGGCTGTAATCAAATAAGTGGGCTTGGAAATAAACAGCCGCGTGTAAAACTGACAAACACAAGTGGGCGGGATGGGGCAGGATCTCGCTCGGGGTGCGGACGGCACGGTGGCAGCCAGCCGGTTAATTGGAGCGAAGTGACATTTTCAGAGTTAGGTGTTGCTGGCTTTAAGTCACCACTCGTGCAGAGAGACGCCAGGCCCGGTCATCCAAGTTCTAGGGGGAAAACCCCCCTCACTATTTCCATCTCACTTGATCTGATCTCTCGCTCGTTCCGGTATCTCAATTAAGTATGACCTGCGCAGCCTTCAAAAGAGCCATCCAAATAGTAATCAATAACCAGAATCAATCGGCTCTCTCGCTCCCTTGTCACTTCTCTCGCTTCGCCTTGTGGCGCTGCTCCTCCCTCAGGCGTTTGAAGCCACTCGGAGCACCTATCAACTTCACACAAATGTCACAAAGCGCCATTAATTGACTAAAATGGATATTCAAAGCATCCGAGGCTCTCCTCTTCAATCACTTTCTGATTAGAAGAGCAGTATCTAAAGATGAGAGGTTTAGAGAGAGAGAGAGAGAAAGGACGACGCACTTATTACTGATGTGCATTGCAGACACATTTAAGAAGATGACTCTACAGTACTAGCTGCTGTGATCTATTCCCAGCTCTGAACAGATGCAAACCAGAGGAAATCTATGCAGCTCCATAATAACCAAGGCAACAGAAAGATACAGGTATAGAAATTCAAAATGATATTAACATATCGGGCCCCACCCATATGTGCTTGTTGATTAGTTTAAACCCTTCTGGGGAGGTTTCTTCTCATTTAAATAAAGAAAACTATTTGCAAAGAGAGCAGTGCTTCCATCCCACGTGTTTAGTGGAATAAAATTATCACTTCTGGTGAAATTGTCAGAAATAAAAGTGAATGTTGTAGCCCTTATTTTATTAATTATATAACATTAAAAATAATGGGGTCGGTAAATACAATTCAAATTTAAATTTTAAATAAGTGCTGTTCTTTTGAACTTTCTATTTATTAAAGAATATACAGTATCACAGTTTCCATAAAAAAACATTAAGCAGCACAACTATTTTTAACATTGGTAATAAGAAATGTTTCTTGAGTAGCAAATCAGCATTAGATTGATTTCTGAATGATCATGTGACACTGAAGACTGGAGTAATGATGGACAATCCTGCTTTTCCATCACAGGAAAAAGCTGCAGTCTTAAAATATATTAAAATAGAAAAAAAAAAGAATTCAAATGCAATAATATTTAACAATATTGCTGATTTTGTTAAAGTAAATGCACCCTTCGTGAGCAGAAGAGACTTCTTTAAAAATATATAATCTTACTGATCCCACACTTATATATAGATATAAGAAACATAAAAACACATATGAAAATACAACTAGGGAAATCAGGCATTTACAGCAGACTATTTAAATTCTGTCCACATACTTTTAGAGAGAGATACAACATAATGAGAATATAGAAAATATAAATGAAAATGTAAATAAATGTAAATTTGTAGTACAAAAGCACTCAAACTTCCCAAAACCTTTGTTTTGGGAATTGGTTGAAAAGTCTGATCCTCTCTGAGACTTTTCTCCCCTTTGTGCCCCAAATCCATCAAGCATTGCAGCCATCATTCCAATCCCTGCATGCCCTCTGCACAGCAGCACAAAGGGCAAAAGTGTGTGGATAACAAATACAAGCACACACACACATCCAACATACATCAGCAAATTCATACAAAGATCCAGCACACATGCTGAGAGATCATTTTCCAAGGCCTTCCCGGTCACCTGCAGTTTGATCCAGTCTCACTCTAAAGGGTAAAGGATGTCTTTTCCCTTCAATGGCCTGCCATAAAGCCCATCTCCAGAGCCCGTCATCCTCTCCAGAGAATTCCAGAGCCTTTACCTCAGCTCAGCCCCTCACGCACAGCTCCTTTCAGCTGCTGGCAGCCTGAGGATGTAGAGATGATCCAATTAGGGGCAGGCAGACAGGACAGGCCAGGTTCACCCTGGGTCTCATGGAGCCTAATGAGGCATTACCTTTAGCGGTGACAGCCTGGTCCTGCACCCTGACAGCAACACTCGGTGTGTATGTGTGGACCGGGGACACTGGGGAGAGCTAAGCTTACAGCCAAACACCATAAGAGAGCACGTGTGGAGAAGAGAGCATACAGAGAGAGAGAGAAGCAAACACGATGACTACAGCAGAAATAGAGACTGAGAAAAAAATTACATATTAACAAAATAAAAATACTAAATTGTAATGCAACTCTAGCCATAATCATGTCTGAAAAGTAAAAAACAATAGGTCACCACAAAAATATCTCTAAATACAACTTGCTATATTATGCTATATTTAAAGCTTATGGATGTTTATATGACAACTTGGAGTAAGGAACAGACAAACATTTTAGTTTTTATTCCTGATAACATTTTGCGTTAAGGCTGTGTCCACATCCAGACCAATGCAAATACAACTGACTCCAAATTGGCATTGGGTCTAGAACCAATCGTGATGACATTTATGATTATTCATTTTTCTTTTCTTCTGGAGGTTGGCATACATTTTTATCTTCCAACCTGAAAATGAAAAAAAAAACACAAACTAACATCAAACAGGTTTGTAACAACATGATGCTGAGTACATAATGATACAATTTTCATTTTTGGGTGAACTATCCATTTAACTAATACATGAGACACTAAAATAAGCCTTAATCAACCAGATGGCAAAAACATTCATTAATTAAAAATAAAACAAGATATTAAACACACTGCTACTGATTAGAGTTAATAATTAAATAGATAGCACATGTTGTTGGTATATTGGATGTGACTGTAATTCTGAAAGACTGCAAGCTGGTTGTTGTTTTGATTTGCATATGGAGGGACTATTTTACTACCAAACTACTGAGAAAACAACCTTTAATATTACATTAGTCACATTGTATCTGTATATATTATACAGTATATACATTTATACATACACACACACACACACACACACACACACACAGAGTGGTGTGAAAAAGTCATTTTTATTTTTGTGCATATTTTATCACACTTGAATGATTCAGATCATTAACAAAATGTGAATGTTACTCAAAGATAACCAGAGTAAATACAAAATACAGTTTTGAAATAATTATTTATTTTCTTAAGGGAAAAAAGCGGTCCAAACCTGCCTGACACTAAGTGAAAAAGTAATTGCCCTCTAAAAACTGGTTGTGCCACCCTTTGCAGCAACAACTGCAATCAAGCATTTGCGATAACTGGTAATGAGTCTTTCACATCGCTTTGGAAGAATTTTGGCCCACTCTTCTTTGCAGAATTGTTTTAATTCAGCCACATTGGAGGGTTTTCGAGCATGAAAGGACTGTTTAAGGTCATGTCACTGCATCTCAATCGGATTTAAGTCCGGACTTTGACTTGGCCACTCCAAAACCTTAATTTAGTTTTTCTTGAGCCATTCAGAGGTGGACTTGCTGGTGTGTTTGGGATCATTGTCTTAGCCTGCTGCATAACCTAAGTGCGATTGAGCTTGAGGTCACAGACTGACGGCCAGACATACTCCTTCAGAATTTTCTGATAGAGTGCAGAGTTCATGGTTACATCAATTATGGCAAGTCATCCAGGTCCCGAAGCTGCAAACCAGCCGCAGACCATCACACTACCACCACCATGTTCGACTGTTGGTATGATGTTCTTTTTATGAAATGCTGTGTTGGTTTTACGCCAGATGGAATGGGACACATACCTTCCAAAAAGTTTAACATTTGTCTCATCAGTCCACAGAATATTTGCCCAAAAGTCTTGTGGATAATCAAGATATTTCATGGCAAATGTGAGATGAGCCTTTGTGTTCTTTTTGGTCAGCAGTGGCTTTCCAATGGATGTGAACTCTCCCATGGATGCCGTTTTTGCCCAGTCTCTTTCTTATTGTTGAATCATGAACACTGGCCTTAACTGAGGCCTGCAGTTCTTTAGATGTTGTTCTGGGTTCTTTTATGACCTCCTGGATAAGTCGTTGTTGCGCTCTTGGAGTAATTTTGGTAGACTGGCCACTCATGGTAAGGTTTACCACTGTTCCAAGTTTTCTCCATTTGTGGATAATGGCTCTAACCGTGGTTCGCTGGAGTCCCAAAGCCTTGGAAATTTCTTTACTTTACTTTTACTTTTTAGTCATTTAGCAGACGCTTTTATCCAGAGCAACTTACAAATAAGAAAAAGTAACTAAAACGACAAGTTAAAACTGTATAAATACTAAATATACACATTTAAGAAAATGAAGAAATTAAATAAATTACAAATGCATAGAACAACATTTCAAAACTAACCATTTAAATGAAAACAAAAAATAAGTATAAATGTATAAAAATGATTATATCATGACACTAAGCCAAACACCCATATATATATATATATATATATATGTTATTTCATTTCCATGTAGTATGTTGAAGTAACGTTACTAAAATAACTCAAATTTATTAAAACTAAAACCAAAGAAAATACCCATAAAGACCTGTAAATTTATACATAATTTATCCAAAATTAAAATAGATAACAAATCAAACGGCAGTAGTTTATCAGTAATCCTAAAAAAAGAACACTGTTAAACACACACGCCAACAAACAACAACCCACCCACACATAGCAAGAATTGGTCACTAAAAACCAAAACAGAAGGGAAACAAACAGTAAGAAAGAAGATAAATAAAAAGCAATACTTATATCATTTGGCAGTGTCCCTGCCTGGTGGATTCACACGGTAGAGTCGATGGTCTTTACACTCTTCTCACGAGGAGGTCTTCACGCGAAGGCTGCCGTGGTAAACTATGCTTTTTATACCAATCTAACAAAATACTACTCCAATTCAGCTGAACACACTTTCCTGTTAATCACAATAAATGGCCAAGTAAGTGCCCGACACTGACAAGGGACGCGATACAGTATGAGACCAAATGCGATTTCAGCATGTCTTGTCACGCTTTAGAACCCTTTCCAGACTGATATACGTCAACTATTTTGTTTCTCATCTGTTCTTGAATTTCTTTAGATCGCGGCATGATGTGTTGCTCTTTAATCATGCTTCACTTTGTCAGACAGGTTCTATTTCAGTGATTTCTTGATTCAACAGGTCTGGAACTTGGGTTTGGTTAGTGAAATTTAAATCATCTTTCTAAAATAATGGACCAAAACGTTGCTGTTTCTTGTAATAATAAATGTCTATATTTAGCATGGACTGATAGTGTGCGGGATAATATTTTTTATTGATTGGATTGTTTTTCCTACGCACCTATCAATTTCTCAGGTGTGCTGAGTTTGTGTTGATTGAGAATTAAAATGCTTAAAATTAAATGAGGCTGGGCACACTAATTATTTTGAAAATAATTAATTTTGTAATTTTAACAGGTGTTTATTATTGGCACACTGTGTACTTGACAAAAAGTACAAGTTACAGATACGGTACTACAAAATGTGTCTCCCCGGTCTCCCCTGCATGTGGTCTGCAAATTGCTGGGTTGAGAATGAGAAAGTCTAAACAAGTAGAAAATACTGGTTTGAGTCAGCACTTTGTCCAAATGGAGGAGGCGTTATTATCTCCAGCATAGTGATTTTTATCGTGAGAAGTTATTTTAGAGGACTACATATGTGCACAATGTGTGCAGCGTCTCTTACTTTGTCTTTAAATAATTATTAAGTGGATATTTTAATCTCTAAAGCAAGAGTGCTGTTATACTGAATCCCAGAAAGGCTGTGATTTGACCGTAAGCATGTGGTCAATATGCTACAAAACAACAACAGCATAAACTACAAATGTGTATTTTTTCATACATTAGTCCTGATCGCTCTTTAACATGTAAATATTTAATGTTAAGTTAATTTAAAAACCATAGAAGAAAATGTGTTTGTTTAGTAATTATTACTTCTGTAGCTCATTGCCTGGGCAAAATAAACATGGGGTGACATTTCTCTTCATTATTGAATATGTAGCATCTGTATCCTCCATTAGTGACTGTGAGCATTGGCTAGCAGACACACATGGAGAGAGCAAGACAAATGCCTGCTGCACTCATTGTACCCTAACAGGTCAAGTGGAAGAAGGAGGGGAGGATGAATTATGAACAGGACCTGCACTGGGCATCTAGAGTGAGCAGAGAGGGAAAGGAGAGGAATGCTCATGAAACGCTTTAAGATACAAACGGACTTGAAGTTGGTGGAGTCAGAGATGGTAAAGTATTGTGACATCAGTGCTGAGTTTTCAGCTCAGCTTTCTATTTTTCACCCTCACTCTACCTTTATTTCTCCCTCTTCACATTGACTGTCAACCACACACCTCAAGGGCACCTTCACATCGATGCACACCTCTTTCTTCTTCTCCATCCCACTTGATATTCCCTTCTGATTGTTAATGATCTATAAGACCCACAGAAATGTTCTTTCCTTTCTTTTTTGTCAATATGGAATTAATGAATCCATAGCTACTAAACAATGGAGCCCAAAAGCTCACCATTGAAAAGACGGATTTCAAAATGCCATTTAAACCCAGAAATAAACAGAATAGGCCATTTAAACAAGACTATATATTTAATATATAGGATTTGTAAGATTTCTTTAAATGTTTTCGAAAGAAGTATATTATGCTAATCAAGACTGCATAATTGATCAAAAATCATTAAAAGTGATAAATAGTACTATTTAAAATAATTGTTTTCTATTTAATATTTTTTTAAGTCTTCAGTGTCACATTCTCCTTCAGAAATCATTCTAATTATATTGATATTTTATCAATGCTGAAACCAGCTGTGCTGCTTAATATTTTTGTAGAAACCATGGTAACTTTTTACAGTTTATACAGTCACTTTTCATCAATTTAAAGCTTCTTGGCTGAATAAAGGTATTGATTTCTTATTACGGGAACACATTTTATATAGTCAAATTGTTGATTTCAGAATGTTAATGTTACTTAAGCAGCCTATGCTATAAATCACATTTGACAAATGCAAAATAAAGGGGCTTCTGCACCGCGTAGTTCTAGGAACTGGCCAGCAGGGTGGATTCTAGAGAACCAATTTCTTCCTCGGGCCGTATTCCTGGCTGCATTCGTACCGGCAGCAGGAACTTTGAAACGGCCAACAGCGAAGTCTTTATGTACGGCATTTACAGACATCAACAACCGGTGAACGGAGGGGACGCCATGATCGGAGCTGTTTTTGTTGTGCGTTTTGGGTTTTGTGATAACGGAGATGGAATGTAAATGCACAATTTACGCAACTTAAAGAGCAAAAGGTTGGGCTAAGAGACGAAATCTCCTATGACATTTTTTTATGTTACATATCGAGGCTGAGAAAAGAACAAAACACTGCAGACAACAGGTAAATATAATTTTCTATGTTCATGGAGTAAGTATTTTACATGGCTTTTTAAAGATTATGCATGTTTCGTATGCGTTTGGCCAATTGGCGTACTCTGTAAAAAAAAAAAAAATCTCTGTAAAATTCACAGTAAAAATTTCTCAACATTTTTGTTGTATAAGATGAAAACAACAGGTTGAGAAAAATAAAAAATCTGCTGAAGCTGGTTGCCTTAAACCTTTAAGTTTTCTCAAAATTGTATTTTTAAAAGTGTACACTTACACTGTATACTTACACTGTCTATAGGTAGTTCCTATAGAACTGTTTTAGACCCTGCTGTGAAGTAGGAGCTAATTTAGGAGCTAATCCTCCAAACGGAGTTCCTAGAACAAACTGTTCCTAGTTCTTGTGGTGCGAAAAGTGGGTACTTCCGCCAACAGCTCTAGGAACTATGAACATTTTCCTCTGGTGCAAAAGCCCATATAGATGTATTTTCACTAATGGTCTCGGATACATCTGGACTCTCATCTTTCCTCTAAACAGGCAACAACAAGTTTAACTTTCTTTTGCACTCTGCTGGAGAAATCTATCCGTGAAATCTCTGGGTGACATTTCTAGACTAATCAAAACCTCCCTGACACACAATGTCAGCTGAACACACCAGACAAATGCTGGACATCCTTCCTGCATGACAGGGTGTCAACACAACAGTTTTACTGCACAGCCCATCTGAAGACTAACAAATAAACAGCTGCTCTCACTTATAAGATGGAGAGAGGTCAGTCAGACTTAACACTCAGTGTGTTTGACTTCTTTAAATAAACTTAGCGTGATGGACAGAGAGTATGAGAGAGCGAGAGAGACAGAGGCAACATCCTGCATGCAATCATTTTCTATACTAAGAGACAGGTCTCACGGATAAAGCCAGCTTACCCCTCAGACTGTGTGTGCATGTGTGTGTGATTTTTTAAGAGATGGATGCGTGGCTGGTGAGCAAACGGTACAGAACCGCACATTCTGCCTCTCCCGCTCTCTCTCTTTTCACTCGTCCTCATTTCATTCGCTTCCTCTCTTTCATCGCCTGCTAATCAGCCACCTGTCAGCGCGAAAACATCCAGTGTGACAGCTATCACCAGCTACCTGTCTTCCTGCTCTGCATCCTCACACCTCCGCTCATTTACACAGGCACGCCGGCACACTCGCTCTCATTGTTTGTTTGATTCATAAGCCCGGCTTGTTGCAAATCCCCTCGTATTGGGAGAGGTGACAGGAATCGTTTGATGGTAATGCTGGTGGCATTTGGGAGTGTGGACTGTACGACAGGCGGAGAGGTAAGGAGTGATCTGGCATTAAAAGATAATGCTGTCGCGACCTGATGGGTGAAACAGGAGCAGCCATCAATGCCTAAATGTTTAGAGCTGAAAAATGATGCTGCCGATGGCCTGGCTTGACCTCTGACTCCTGCTGAGTCATCACTATGTGTTTGTCTAGGCTGGAGAGGCACTGCCCGGGTCTAATAGCTCAGTTTGAAGAACAGATGAAAACTTAATGCATTATTGCATGAAAATCTTCACTTCTGTACTTTCAGATCTAGCACTTTTAAGACAAGAATATGGCAAGTCATATTACATGACTGCAAAGGATAAAGGAAAAAATTGCTTACAAACTGGTTTTCATGAGAGTTAAGTTCATTTTACACACAGCAATCTTACAGTAAAACAGTGTTGTTGTTGTTAACTAAGTATTACAAATCTTTTTCTGTCATTTAAATAAAGCTGAAATTAATTTAAATGTCAATGTTAATTGTTAAATGTCAAACTTAATTAAAGGTGCCATAGGCGATTGTCTTCAGAAACATTTTGTGTTATGCTAGTTGAAAGTCTCTTCACATCCTGATAGCAATCATTAATTTAAGTGGTCTAAATGTATTTATATATTCTGTGGAAGGTGTAAGACCAAGAAATGTGCATCCAATCAAAACGCTCGGTCCGAGCATTTTAATTGTCTTTCCTACCTGCCTGTCAACGTATGTATTAGCATACCTCTACACACCCTGTTCGCTCAGACACAACATGTCATCATCAGCGCTTTCACGCACGCTGGGCAGACAGAGCAAGAATAGCTGGCAAACATCAACAACCCGATCTTCCTTCCTGGTAACTTTTACTAACTGTGCTATAAAGTTTTCTCACCGGTGAATGACACCTGCTGTAGCCCAGCGGTTCACAATTCCAGTCCTCGCGCTCCCAGCTCTACATATTTTGCATGTCTCGCTTAGTTAACACCTGATTCAGATAACCAGCTCGTTAGAAGAGAGCTACGTGCATGCACTGTGTTTTGATTGACATGCTCCCTACACAGTGTTCATTCTCCCTGTGCAGAGCAGGGAGAGCGCGAGGATTGTAACTGGAAACCGTTGATGTAGCCTATTGTAGTAATTTAACGTTGTCTCTTGTATTCTGCTCTTTGAGCGAATGTGCATTCAGGGGGCGTGGCTTTGGACGGCGATTGCAGGGAGGGTGGGACATTCGCTTTCAGAGCTATCGGGCTAAAGTTAGCATTTTCCGAGATCTCCAACAGCACCTTTAATAACTTAAGTAATTTGAGGCAACTAAAGTAAATTTAAGTGAAAATACTAAAACTAAAATTTAAAACATACTAATAAAAACGGCAAAAGCACAACATAATTACAATAAAATAAAAACCCAAAAATAAATAAATAATATACTTCAAAATATGATTAAATACTATAAAATAATATAAATAATACTAAGTACCAATATAATGAGTTATTATAAATAATAAGTAACTGCTGAAAATTACTAAAAAAGGTTAATATTGGTTTAATAAAGGTTTAATATTTAATATAAACACAATAAATAAAAATTGTATACATCAAAGTGTCTTTTGTTGTGCTGCCTTTAGTTACTTAAAATGTTTGTTTTTAACGTAATAGCACAACAATATGCTTTACTGGAATGCTATAAAAAGGCAAATACAGCAATGAGAATCACCATGCCAGGTGCATTACTTTAACGATACTAAATGTGTCCTAAATACTAAGGTCTTGATGCCACAAAAAAAGGCAGTCCAATGTGACTTGAATGGCCATCAATACCTCTTACAGTAATACAGTGTAGTTATGACAAAACATGCAACGGCATAACAGATTCATAGAGTGATCTTTTTCAGTGAATAACAACTTAAATTTGTGCTTTTGTCAAACATGCTATATTCCTTCTAAAGCCAAACAATATATTTACTTGTGTGGTTTTTGGGCATAACAGTATAAATCACCAAGCTCTTTCTTGCATGGAAAGCACAACTTGGACACATTAAACATCCCATTTTGTGTTCCACATAATGACATGAGTAAATAATGTCAGACTTTCATATTTAGTAGAACTATTTCTTTAAAACTAACAACTAACTTCTCCAGAGAAAACTGAAACTGACAGAAACTCCACCCACATTATTGCACTTCTGACAAGTTAATGAAATAATACTGAGAACGAGAGCTGTGATACTGACAGAGCACTGAATCTTTCTGACTGCATTCATTGATTGTTGAACATCACGCCTCTCTTCTTTCTCTGTCTCTGGCGCACTCAACCATAGTCGCAGTCAAGCATTCCCTAATGTTTGTCTCTCTTCAATTTCCATTTTCTACTCCCTGACATCTCTGTCTCTCCAACTTTCACTTTGTCTTAATTCTTCCTCTTTGTTTCTCCCCCCACCACCTTCCAATGTTTGCCTGGGGATGCTTATCATTGACGTGCACAACATCTTTTCCTGCACCCCATCGATCATGTTATTGAAACAAGCCTCATTTGCAGTCTCCTTCCTGTTTTGGCCCCCTCCTCTCAACCAGCCCCCTGCTCTCTCTTTCTTTTCTTCGTTTGCTCTGTCAAGAGAGAGTCACCTCAACAGCTTGACAATTACCCATAATCCCTCACTTTAGCTTCGCTGCCATTTCAAGCCAAATGAAAGATGCTGCTACAAATTTAGTCCAATCTAATCACTAGTTAAGACAAACTGGTCAATGTACCTAGGTTGTCAGGTATGTAATTAAGAAGAGCATATGCTTATGAAAGAGGGAGTATATATTATGGTTAAAGAGCTCTCATAGGAACTCATGTAACTACATCAATACAGAGATAAATTGAGTAGGTCTGGTGCTAAGTCTGACTGACCTAAAGTGGTAACACTTAACATAACGGAGTGTGACAGTAGTTCAAAGCAATAGAGAAAATTATATATTTCAGTTTTTTATGTCACACTGTACACACGCAACAATGCAAGCTGAATGAACAAACACACAGACGGACGGATGGATGAATGGGCAGAAAGATAGATGGACGGACGGATGGATATAAGGATGGATGGATATACGGATGGATGGACGAATGGATGAAATGGCAGAAATATGGGCGGATTGATGGATGGACGAAGAGACAGACAGGCGAACGGACGGACGGATGGATGACTGGGCAGAAATATGGACAGATGGATGGATGGATGAACAGACAGACAGACTGTTATAAGCATGAGCCCCGTCAGACTGGTCGTGGTGGTGGTGACGCAACAATATATAGTGATATTCTCAATGTTACTCAGAAAACAGGATACAGGTTTAACTCATTCAAAATACTTATGCCTAATGTTATACTGTCATATATGCAAAATCATTTTGATGTTCATTTTGATTTTGATGTTGATAAAGCGCTAATTGTCAGAGATTTTAACATTCACATTTATAATACAAAGGATGCGTTAGGACTTGCGTTTACTGACCTAATAAACTATTTTGGAGTCAAGCAAAACATCACCGGGCCCACTCATCACTTTAATCATTCACTAGATTTAATTATATCACATGGAATTGATCTTACTGATATAGATATCGTGATTGATGCATTTGAATGAATGATGCATTTATATAGCGCTTTATTGTGTATTGCTGTGCACCCAAAGTGCTTTACAATCATGTGGGGGTCTCTTCTCAACCACCACCAGTGTGCAGCATCCACTTGGATAATATCGTACCTCAAAGTGATGATGTTATGGACCATTTCATATTACTGATATCAACTATATGGTTCCGCGTTATCGTCCAGGCAGAACTATTGTTCCAGCTACTGAAGACATATTCACAAATAGCCTGCCTGATTTATCTCAACTGCTCTGTGTACCCATAAATACAAACTAGACAAAATTACTAGCAACACGGGCACTATCTTCTCTAATACATTAGAAACTGTTGCCCCATCAAATTAAAAAAGGTTAGAGAAAAACGTGCTGCACCATGGTACAACAGTTATACCCATTCTCTCAAGAAAGAAACTCGTAATCTTGAGCGCAAATGGAGAAAAACTAACTTGGAAGTCTTTAGAATTGCGTGGAAAAACAGTATGTCCAGCTATAGACAGGCTCTAAAAACGGCAAGAACCGAGTATATCCGCAAACTCATAGATAATCACCAAAATAATCCAAGGTTTTATTTAGCACAGTGGCTAGATTAACAAATAAACAGACGTCACCCGATCAAAATATTCCTTCACAGTTTAATAGTAATTACTTTCAATAGTGAATTTCTTCACTGATAAAATAGATAACATCATAAATACAGTAACAAATGTAGATTACAGCATCTACTACTTCAGCTTCATTCATCACACCCAAAGAAAAACTACAGTTCTTTACAACTATGGGACAGGATGAGCTAAATAAACTTATCACTGCATCTAAACCAATTAATTATTTATTAAATCCTGTACGCACTAAATTACTGAAAGAATTGTTACCTGTAGCAGAAGAACCGCTTCTCAATATTATTAACTCATCGTTATCTTTAGGTCACGTCCCCAAACCATTCAAGCTGGCGGTTATTAAGCCTCTTATTAAGAAACCACAACCAGATCCTAGTGAACTGGCAAATTACAGACCGATCTCAAATCTTCAGTTTATGTTTAAAATTTTAGAAAAAGTTGTTTTGCTCAATTGTGCTCCTTCTTGCAAAAAAATTACAAATGACTTGCTTCTTGCGTCAGACCAAGGCTGCATCTCATTGCTAGTTTTACATGGTCTTAGTGCTGCGTTCGACACTATAGATCAGGGCTGTCGAAATTCGGTCCTAGAGGGCCGGTATCCTGCAGAGTTTAGCTCCAACTTGCCTCAACACAACTTCCTGGAAGTTTCAATTATACCTAGTAAGAGCTTGATTAGCTGCTCCAGGTGTGTTTGATCAGGGTTGGATCTAAACTCTGTAGGACACCGGCCCTCCAGGACAGAGTTTGGACAGCCCTGCTATAGATCATGACATACTCATAGATCGATTAAAAAACTATATGGGTAATTAAGGGCTTTAAAATGGTTTAGATCCTACCTGTCTGATGGCTACCACTTTGTTTATTTAAACGGGGAGTCATCTCAATTATCACCAGTAAAGTATGGAGTACCACAAGGATCTCTGCCTTTTCAATATACACATTACCCCTTGGTAATATTATTAGAAAATACGGGATTAGTTTCCATTGTTATGCTGACGATAATCAACTATATATCTCAACAAGACCAGATGAAAATTCTAAATTATCTAAGCTGTTAAAAATTTAAAGGATTGGATGACCAATAATTTTCTCTTATTAAATTCAGATAAGACAGATATATTATTTATTGGACAAAAAAACAGTACACAGAATCTCTTGGATCACAATTTGCAACTAGATGGATGAACTGTTACTTGCTCTACAGTCAAAAATCTGGGTGTTATTTTAGACAGCAACCTATCTTTTGAAAATCATGTTTCCCATTTTACAAAAACAGCATTCTTCCATCTTAGAAACATTGCCAAGCTACGGAACATGTTAAGTGTTTCAGATGCAGAAAAGTTAGTTCATGCATTCATGACCTCTAGACTGGACTATTGTAACGCACTGCTAGGTGGTTGTCCTGCATCTTCAATAAACAAGCTACAGATAGTACAAAATTCTGCGGCTAGAGTCCTTACCAGGTCAAGAAAATATAATCATATTACCCCAATTTTAACTAAATGTAACTCAATCTTTAAAAAGTTTTACCTATGTTTTCTTGTGAACAGTTTGTAGCTCAGGAAGCTATACTTGTGGGGAAGGGCTCATAATCCTCAAACGCATCTAATTGGTAGAGTGGAGGAAAAATACGAAAATAAGAGAAGTTACAAAATGTAACTTTTCCTCAGTGTTGAAGGCTCAAGTGTCACAACATCAAGAATTCCCAATCGGGAGGAGGGATTGCTCAAATCCACAAGCCAGCACATTTAGGGTAACATCTTAAGTCCAGGGCCAAGACGAGCAGACAGCTTTCACACACAAACACGTGCGCACACACACTCACAGAGCTTCCTCTTGGGATGAAAGAGCTTTTGTTTCACTGATTCCTCGGTTGAGGTGTCAAACACCAGGACTCTGGGGAAAAGAGCAAGTCTTCTTTCCCACTCTCCCTCTCTCTTTCCACTCCACATCTCTTCATTCTTTCCACTAATCCCAAAGATGCCAATTCAGAGAAAGAGTAAAAGCAACAGAGAAAGAGCAGGATAAATATCTTGCCTTTTCCCTCCCTTGAGATCAATTGCACAAACTAATCCATGAGGACCCTCCTTTCTCCAGTGCAAGCTCGGACACATGCAATCAATGCGTATGCATGGTAATGCAGCTGGCAGATATAAAGCAGGTGAGGGAAGGAAACTAGTTGAAGGGATAAAGAAAGGGAGTGCAGAAGTGGCAGGAATAGATAAGAAATTCTTCAGATCTGATTTTCCCTAAATGTCACTAGCTTGAGGAGTGTCTTTC
This sequence comes from Gymnocypris eckloni scoliostomus, assembly GCA_027564155.1. Lineage (NCBI taxonomy): Eukaryota > Metazoa > Chordata > Actinopteri > Cypriniformes > Cyprinidae > Gymnocypris > Gymnocypris eckloni. Next base: position 29,942,076 of record CM050415.1, on the reverse strand, counting down.
CATGCTAGCCAGAGGCGTATAAAGAGATCTCTACCCCCATTCCTCTCTCCCACTGTCTCTGTCCTACTCTGTCAGGTGGAGGCATCGTGCTGGGCAACAAAATATATTTTTATCCTTCATTCAGCACTCATAACACTCAATCCATCAGCAAATAAAAATGGTAGTCATGACCCTGAGCTCTGGGAATCATGGGTAAGCAGCTCCAAAATTCAAAAGGTCAAACTGTAAAATATGAATGAGCAGGTCGGTGGATTTCTGTAATAGTTCTTCAAAATCTTCACTATGTTCCACCTATGCATATCCTGAAGAAAAATGACCCGCAGACAGCATTCGATGATTCTTCATTAGGCTTTGATTTCAAAAAGCTTATGGGGACTCCTGTAAATTCTTAATCTTAGTTTAACAGGATATCTTTTCTTATTTTTTTGGAGCAGTCATCTCTTGGTGTGTGCGTGGAATTCAACTGTCTCTAAGTGTGTTAAGTGTCTCTTCTCTGACTTAGTGTGTGAAGCATCTCAGTATATCTGAAGTATCTCTGCTTCTTTTAGCACCTTAAGTGTCCTCTTCTCTATCAGCATCTGTTAACCGTTTCCTTATCTGGGTCTTAACATCGTAGATGAGGCTGGGGTATTAATCTAGCAAACGGTTAATAATTTTATGTCATCTGTACATATATTTCAAATAAGCCCATTGTATACAGCTGCCTGCAATTGAAAGATGCATATAAGAAAAAGTGCTAAATGCTATCATTGGATGAGTTATGTCAAAGAAAACTTCCCAGGTCTATACATATACATTGCATAAATTGGTGGACGTTTTGTTCTAAAACATAAACTGCACTCACTCACACCCCAAACTGTCTTATTTAGTTACTTACTAGAAACATATGTTTTCAAAAATAAACATAACTGCTTTAAAAAATTGTGTTTTCATGGGTGTGCAGTTTATGTTGAAGAACAAAACGTTAAAGTATTGTCAAGTTATGTTTACCACAAGCTTTATTTTACTCATAAATTAAAAAATTCTCTAGAAAAGTCGTGAAGAAATCAGTGATTAGTCTTCCAGGTTGTGACACGCGCAATTGGTTCTTCGGTGGTTCTTTGAGGTTGTTGAGGTTCTATATAGTAGCACTGCCATACAAAGAACCCTTTAAGCCCCTGTATAGTTATTTAAAGGTTCTCTAACTCTCTAAAGGCCCATTCACACCAATAATGATAACTGTAACGATAACTATAAAGATAACGATATTAGTGCCCGCACCAGCAAAGATATTGTCTGTTTATTCTCAGCACATGCTTGTCTGCCATTTTAAATTCAGCGCTCATTATAGCAAGACTGATTCTGATTGGGTGTCAATGTTTTTATTGTTCATTCATTACATTTTCATTTCCTTTTTATTGTCATTGTACACAAGATACAACGAAATTGCAAAGCTTCTGCATAAGGTGCACGGTACATAATAGACACAAAACTAAAAATAAATATACATAATAAAAAGTGATTTACAAAAGTTAAGCTAAGACAACAGAATGAGGAAATTAGCATTAAACAGAGTTGCTTGTATATATAAGTAAATAATAATCAGTCGCAGCTTGTCAAACTGATTATTACACTAATATGAGGTAGACTTCTGGCTCTGAATAAAACTATTTGGAATGAGAATATAAAAACATCGCACAAAAAGTGGAGATATTTCACTGGAATATAATGCTGTACTCACTGACAAAATAAAGATATAGAAGACATGCACTAAGAGTGGAGATTGCACAGAAATATGATACACATAATACACATTGAGCAGAGTAAGATGTCAGTGCACGTGAGTGTTCAGTGCATGTTTGTATTCAGTGTGATTATAGCTCTGGGGAAGAAGCTGTCCTTGAGTCTATTCATCAACTTGAAGAAATCATTTTGAAAGTGATTCAAACAATGTTGTTTCTCTGTGCCTTTTTCATTATAGCTGTGGTGTGGACTCTGCTATCCTTTAATATTGAGAAAGATTTTTAGACCTATATCTTTATCGTTATCATCCTTGGTGTGAAGGCCTTTAGTCTCTTAGTTTAGTTGGGGAAAGGATTAAAAAATGACATTAAAATACAGTGTATTTCCTAAAGATAATGTGGTTCTCAAACTTTATTGCCCCCAAGTCTCCCCTATAAGGAAATATTCCAGGGACACCACACTTTTTGACCTCAGAAAAGCATAAATATGATTCAAAACAGCTTTTGCCATTGTAGTAAATTCCCATTCATAGCAAAAATATGAGAGTAGGGTAACATTTCTAAAATCTAGGGGGGGTCTAAGGAGGTTCTTTTTATGGTTCTACATAGCACCATTTGACAAAGGGGCTGTACAGCACTTAAAGTGGTGTGTATGATTATGAGCCAATGAACCTGCCTTTAGTGCCATTTTTTTAGACTGTATCTGCATCACTTTTTGGATTTTTGGTAGACTTAAACTGGACAGCTTTACACCAGCCAGACCAGCTAAAGACCAGTTTGGCCAGGCTGAAGGCCCATCCTAAAGCAACTTAAAAAATATATATAATCTTAAACTAGCTAATGCCAAGTTCACACTGCACCATTTTAGCCAGATTTTTCACTCGCCGACAGGTTGATAAATCGCAGAAAATGCCCGAAATCAAAGGCAAATCAGTGCTCGTTCACGCGAGTGACAATCACGCAGTGTGAATTATCAAAGACGCGATCTGAGGGAATCGATGCATCGCCGACACCCAGGAAATATTTGGCATGCTAAATATCTGGAGCTATCGGTGATTCACAATCCTGCTGTGTGAATTAGTTCTAACTGAAAAATACATCGGTGATGACCTACAGCCAATGAGAGAGCAAGATACAGGGCAGCGGGCGGTTCGGGGAGGACCTTTAATTTTTTTTTTTTTTAAAGCCATTAACTTAGCCACTTACAAACAACGTGCATACATTTTGGCCTTAGAATATACAGATCAGGTAGGCTACATGAAGATGTAGAAGGGGCTAGGGTTTTTCTATAAAGGAAAAAATATTTATTGCATTTTTATTTTTCATCACTGTGAGAGCGTTTATAGGCTAGAAGAAATACAAATTCTGGCTGGTCTATAAAACTAATGTGCAGGAAAATAAGACTATAAAATAAGTAAAGAGTTTCCTATTATTTATGTTCTTTGTTTTTGTTTTTTGGTTAAGCCAATTGGCTTATTTAGGCCAGATAAGCTGACACAGTTTAGCCCATTTACCCTCATGTTAACAGCCACTGCCACAAGTCTGTTATCTCTTTTTTCCAAAATGTCTGTTGACTTTTCACTCTTTCCTTGTATTTAGAGAGAACATATTCGATTCGCTGTCACCGATTTACCACGCTAACTCTGCCTAACTCTGTTTATCTCATCAACTAAGGACTGGCACGTCATTAGTCATTTCTGCACTACTTACCTCTTGTACCATCCATCCATCTTCGTCTCTCTCCATCATGTTCGGTTGCGTTCATTTCCTACCTCATCTGCTCTCAGGTTCAAGTGTTAGCACATTCCTGAGGATGACAGTAAAAAGAGGCTCATTACTTTCACAACATAAACAATAGCAGCTGCTGCAACACCTGTAACCCCAATAAAAAAAATATTAATTACGATTATATAATAGATGCACATTATTTCTCATATTCGCAGTTGGTGTGTGTGTGTGTGTGTGTGTGTTCTAGCTATATTGATCAGTTAAAGAGGGTCAGTACGTGTCGGATTATCTCCAAAACCACCCAGCCAGATCAAAGAAAAGCAGCATCCTGAAGAACCAATGTGAACATGGGAAGTGTGAAAGAAACAAGAACAGACAGAAAACTCCAAAGAGAGTGAAAGAATAAGAGACGGTGTTTGATACAGAGCAGTAAGTTGATATAATAGGGGCCTGTCTCTCGTAGTTTTAAATGGAGGATTTGGCCTTCACGCCTCTCAGTGCCATTCTTAAGGAAAGCGGATTTCCGCTGCCGTGACGACCATTATCCTGGTTTCCTGGCAGTAATCCGCCATACTAGGGCCGTAATAGGACAGAGCGTTGCAGAAAGTCAGGGGCCTGTTGCTGCTAGTCACTGCCGGGGATCACGCTTCCAGGTCTGCCACAGAGACACACAAGCTGATCTGATACAGCTGATGAAACAGTCATGCACAGCAGGCCTGGCGAGACAACACCTCAAAGTCTGACATTTACAGTTCTAACTTTCAAACTGTATATAAGGTGCATCTATCTATCTATCTATCTATCTATCTATCTATCTATCTATCTATCTATCTATCTATCTATCTATCTATCTATCTATCTATCTATCTATCTATCTATCTATCTATCTATCTGTGTGTCTGTCTAATCATGCATAAGATAATAAAGGTAACTATTCTGATTTATGAACTATTCTGATTTCATTATTATAAGCAGTACTTGTAAGGAAAAAATGAAATTTTCATTTTCAAATGATGACAATTAAATAATGTATTCTTGCAAATCATGTTTTTTACAGATTGTTTTACGGTGACGTTTAAATTACTTAAAAAAATGCATTACATAAATGTCCTTGAATATATTAAACAACAATACTAACCAAACGAAAAATGTGGTAGCATATTTCATTCTTTTCTTTCTTTTATAAACCACTGTTCACAGTGTGTGTGTGTGTGTGTGTGTGTGTGTGTGTGTGTGTGTGTGTGTGTGTGTGTGTGTGTGGTGTGCGTAACGCTCGTTACTGGTAGTATATATAAAGAATAAAATGTAAAGTATTTTAAAGTGCTTTATACTTTAATGTATAAAGTATATCACATATGTGTATGGTGTATATTGATTCACTAAAAAGAGTCTTTTATCTAAGAATCAGACTGCACTGATTGTGCTGTATGTTTTGGATTCACCAATGACAATATCTGAATGGTTACTTTAGCCTACAACATAAACTACTACTAATCAAATATCCCGTTTTGTGTTCTTTGTCACCGTTTCTACACTACTGTGAATTCTAAACAATTCTTCCAATTCATCTAGCTTCACACAATGTCCTCTGATCTGCTGATGTTGAAACATCTGTAATTCCAGTGGCTACACTTCAGGCTCCGGTAATCAACCAATTTCAAAGACTTATGACTCGAATGAACTTCTCTGATTTCCAGGAAACTCTTCGTCTTCGCCTGTGTGACTATTTTCCATCCTCCAAATTGTTATTTCATAAAGGTGTTTGAAAATCTTGGCCACCATACAGTATGTCTGAAATGACCATTACTTTTTTTGTTAAGTATGTTATATTTGTGGAACTGAGCAGGTGATCTTTATTTATTATAATTTACACACAAGCCCGTGTTTTAACACTACTTTCATATTTAATTGACAGTACTGAACTGCCCTTGCTGGAACTTTCATTTAAATATTCAATATCTGAGTGCAGTCCAAATGTATATTGGTACAAAAATAATATAATGAACAATTGAATATTCATAAATAATTACAAAAATTAACATCATACATACAATCTTTCATTCTTTTGCACCGTACTGTCTAAAGGCACAGCTTAAAATGATCTAGAGGTTTTCCATACATGCTCGTAGGGTGGTTTAGTGGAACTGTCACTATTCGATGAATATAGACATTCACACCAACCAAAACAAAACAGAGAAGCATGATAGAGGAACAGAATATGGACAAGAAGGTCCTACAGAGATTACAGGCATTTTAAATCTAGAAATATATATAAATATATATATAAATATATTTTTTTTTTAAAAGATATATATATATACACACACACACATTTATTAGGTGCCAGATTCATGTTTTCAATAATAAATAAAAATTAAATTAAACATCTTCAAACTTTTTGTTTGTTTGTTTGTTTAGTTATTTTTTTGGGGGAGATGTTGTAAGTGCAACTCGTGGGACCTTGACAAAATGTAGAGTTTAACTATGTAAGGAAAGGAAAGCCCGGAGGATCATCAATGATTTCAGCCACCCGTCTCACAGACTGCTCTCTCTGCTGCCCTCAGAAAGACGTCTCCGCAGCATCCGATCCCGCACTAGCCGACTGAGAAATAGCTTTTTCCCTCAGGCTATCAGGCTAATGAACAGTCAGAACTAATACACCCTACATCACACTCCCACTTTATGGTATGCCATGCACTGCACTTTAACTTGAACCCTAACACAGTTCAAACTGGACCACACGCACACACTGCACTAACACAACAACCTATCTTCTACCGCTGGATACCATCCAATGCACATCCATGACATTGCGTATCCAGGATTATGTATAATCCGTTGCACCTTCGCATATTATTGTGTGTATATATGTGTACATAATGTAGAATGTGTACATACGGTGTATAATGCGTATTGATAACTGTAAGTATGTCTAATATTACATTGTGTGAACTGAGTATATGTATGTGTATTCTGCACATTGTCTTCTGTATAAGTCTGTAAGTATGTACTGTCTATATGTAAATGGTTTCCGCACTGTCTGGAGCACGCGCTCAAGGATTTCACTCACCAAGGTACACGTGCTGTGGTGATGTGACAATACAAGTGGTTTGATTTGATTTGTAAGCAAAATACAACTTTTATAACTTAAATTAAAATCATAAAATACCTCAGCATACACATCTGAGGAATAAACCAATTATTATAGTTTGATGCATCCTATGAAAACACACACACACACACACACACACACGTACAATACATACCCCTCTCATTCTCCATCTCTCTCTCTCTCTCTCTCTCATCACTGCAGTCCAGGGAGGGCCGTCAGGATGTGAATATTCATGACCAGGAGTGAGTTGCAGTGGAGGTGTTGAGTTATTCATCATTCTTCAGGAGAAGAGACACAGGAGTCGTCCCTCAGTGCTGGAATATTAACGAGACATATTAATAAAATATCCACCCTCTCTTTCTCCTGCCTCTCATTTACCTACAGATCACAGGAACACAGATTTCAGCAGGAGTCCCCATTTAAGACCACCATGCAAACTGGGGCACATACATGTATACAGTATGTACGGTATGTATACGCAAACACACAGCTGTTCAAATACAGTAGAGGTATTTTGCATTCTATAAAAAAAGCAAAAAGGCTCTTGTTCCACTGAAACACATATACTTCTTAAATAATTTAAGCATCACAAAAGTCACAATCATGCAACAAAACAGCAAATCCCAATAGCTCGACTCAGATTTAACTGAGATGACAAAGCGTTTGACGGAAATGACACAATGCAGACTTCCAAGAAAGAACTACTGGTAGTTCTATAGGCTGTTTTTTTATTGAAGCAAAAATAGAAAACATATGATTAGAGTAAAGGATGATGGGGTAAAAGGAGAGATAAGAAAGAATAGGCCGGCATTCAGGGGAGAGGTATGTTTAATTCACCGTGGCATTTCGGCTGTGTTATCAAGCTAACGTACAGAAGGCCAGGCCAGACACTGAGCTGAAATGTGCATCAGCGGTCGTGTAATATTAAAACATCCAACTGTGCTTTCTTTCACACTCTCTCTGTCTGTCATGCTCCCTGCTCACACTTTCTTTCTAAATGCATATTTCTGCTCTCAAGATAACCACAAAAAGCCTTCGATTTGCCCCTATTTTAGTCTCAGTCGTACAATACACAGCATTTCACAGCAACTCAAATCTTATCCCCATAGTTGTCACCACTGCTGAAGTATGAATAATAAATGCACATTATTACTCCATAATAATCATAACAGTAATATTGGTTTTAATTATGGTTACCTTGTGATTATACTCGTCTCTAACAGATAATTTTTTTCTCATAAGTTAATGCACTTCATATACATGTCTGAAAACCTTGAGCATTTTTAAAACACACAATAATAATTATAACAATAAGTTAAAAGAATAGTTATCCTAAAAATACATTTCACATGAGGTTTTTCTTCATTGGAACAGATTTGGATAAATGTATCATCACATGTCATCTTCAGTGAATGGGTGCCGTCAGAATGAGAGTTCAAACAGCTCATACAACATCACAGTAATCCATAAGTAATCCACCCAACTCTAGTCAATAAAAAGTGAAAAGCTGCTTGTTTGTAAGAAACTAATTCTTCATTAAGATGTTTTTAACTTCAAACCATTGCTTCTGGTCCATAATCTATAATAGCGCTTCCTCCAGTGAAAAAGCTCATCCCCTTTTGTCCTCAAAAATCCACTGACACATTTGTTTATACCTGTTTCACTGATAGATGGTGTCTGATCTGTGTATATCCCTCTCAGAGAAGACAACTTTTCACTGGAGAAAGCAATATTGATAGATGTTTTGGCTGTAAGCAACGTCTTTGTGGAGGTTTTGCTTTTCACATATTAATTGATGGACTAGAGTCCTGTGGATTACATGTGAATTTTGTGATATTTTTATCAGCTGTTTTGATTCTCATTCTGACGGCACCAATTCACCGCAGAGGATCCATTTAATTGATGATAAATTTTTCCAAATCTGTTCTGATGAAGAATCTCTGCATCTTGGATGACCTGAGCATAAATAAATTATCAGCAAATTTTCATTTATGGGTGAACTCCTTGAATGATTTGCAATATTTTTCCATTGTTTTAGTCTTCATTTTCGTTGTGGCGTTTCCCTTTATTCTTTTCCCCGCATTATTTTGTCTAACCTTACCCAGTTAACAAGAAAGAGGACTAGCAAGCTGATAGATTAACACGTTTCTGATGTTACTTAAAATTTTGATGATACTTAATTTCACACTTACATTTAAGGTTAAATATTTAGCAATTCAAATGCATATATACTGTAAGGTACATTGCTGATATGCCCACAATTTTTTGCATGCCTTCACACTTCAACAATTTCACTGCAACAACTTCTTCAATCACCTATTTTTATGAATGTTTCATACACTTAAGCATGAATGACGAATGAGAGCAGGATGAATCAGATTCTCTTTTCATAAAAATTGGAGTATCAGAATAGAAGCAGGATCATTTGAAACCCACTTCCTATTCTTAATAAGTGGATTTAATTTTTCATTTTGATATTTACTACTTATGCAGTCTTAAAAGCACCTCTTTATTGGCATTTAACACGGAGTAAAAAAATATACACAACTATTTTGCATGTGTTTGTGAGATATTATGCCTTCCATTCTCTTCACATAATTAAATGTAATGAATGTGGGAGGCAGGTTTGTTTGAGACAACAGCACACACTTGGCTCAAAGGTACATGTATAAAGGTTTTGGTTAGCCAGCAATTAAATTTCTTTCACACAAACATACGCAGTGATATCATTGTCTTTATAGATATCACAATAATGATACTAATGACTGTAAACACCAGCTTCATTATAAGGTTCAGAACGGCTGAGTGGGAGAAAGAAAGAGCATTAAACAAGACAGGTGAGGTAAACACAGCACTAATAATAACAACAAACAAACAGCCGGGTGAGGCTGGAGAACAAGACCCTCAATCCAATCCTTTCTCTCTTTCATCTAACTGCATTACAGTGTGTGCATACTTAAACGAGTGATAGAGAGAAAGCGAGGAAGGATGGATGAGGGGGTGGAGACATGAGACGACTGGGGTCAACTACCTGTCAAAGTCTGACTGCTGGTGGGCTCAGTCTGTTTGCTGGACTAGAGCAAGGGAGAAATCTGTATTTGTAAGAGAGCAGAAAGCAATTAGATTAACTGGTATACGGTGAGAAGTGTTTAATAAGTGCTACTACCTCTGAATATGACATGCATTCTTTTGGTTATTTAGGGAAATGGTGTTGGTGTTTCCCAAAAATATTACAATAAAATAAGGGGGAGAAGAAATCATAACGCTCAATATGGTGACTGTAAAGTCATACATTCTGTATTAAAAAAGCTAATGACTGTTTTTAATTGTTTGTTTAATCTAACTGTTCATGCGTATTAGCCGGAAAAGCCTGAAAAATACAGACGTAGCGTGATATGAGGCTGAAATAACTTACTTATACAGTAGAGAGATTTTTGAAAACAGTCTTTTATGTTTGCCATGGCATTTCTTTGAACCAAAATACAGTAAAACAGTAATAATTCTTATATGTATTTATATTTAAATTGATGCTAATGTAAAATATCAAATCAATAATTCTGTTTAAAATTGTATTCTGACAATTCAGTTGAATAACTGATGACAAAGCCGAATCGCAGTTAAAAAATCTTAGCACTCTCTATTTCTATTGACTTTTTTATTTTTATTAAATAAAATATTGACCCTCTAACACTTGTACTGTATATTATATTTATATTCTAACTACTTATTTTCTTTTATCTAAAAATAATTAAATAATTACTTTCTAACACTAGTTTTTTTATATTTTTCTATTCTTTTGACTTAATTTTATTTTTATAAATGTAAAAATGACCCTCTAACTCTACAATTCTCTATTATTTTTCTATTATATCTTGTTTTCTTGTTCTTTTTTTAACTTGTTACATATACTGCGTTAGACTAACCTAGTCGTGTCACAGTACTTACATATGTTTGCTCTTTTGTTGGTTTGATTGCTTCTGTTGTCCTCCTTTGTAAGTCACTTTGGATGAAAAAATCTGCTAAATGACTAAATGTAAACATACAAAAATATTAAGTTAAAAGGGAATTTATCCTATGACTTACATACCAGCATATGATATTTAAATATTTTATTGCCCATATTTGAATATAATATAGTTGCCCATCGTTTTCATGATAGCAACATTATGAATTCAAATGAAATTATTTCACTCCAATTACCTATAGGTTTTAATGAAAAGTAAACATGTCTGAAATTCTTGGAAAAACTGAACCAAGTATTTAATCAAAATAACAACACTTAACAACATGCCATTTGGGGCCTTCTGTGCCAATTCTGGGGGCGCCATTCTACCCCAAGGATCCAAGTTTATCTTTTTACTTCAAAATAAAAAATAGTTTTTACTCCACCACCATGTGTTTGCAAATCCTGCATTAACAAATAGACCACGATTTTACAGAGATATTGTATTCGATCAGAGCAGCTAAGCTCGAAACCGTTGTGACTGACTGAATCTCTCAAATGTTGATTTGCAGTTGAAATTACAAAATAAACAAAATTACACAATTCAAGTGTAAAGATGAGATTTTGTGTCAAGAGATGTCATGAAAGGTGCCCAGGGGGCATCTTGCTCTATATATCACTGGATTATTATCTATTTTAATTTAATTGCATTTCTAGTTCTAAGATTATATTCCACCATGCATACTTTGTGAGTGTCTGTTATCAGTTCCCTTACCGGTTTTGCCTTCAGGCCACAAAGTTGGACGATCAAATAGAAAGACAGACAAAGCCAGCTGGGTGTAAAGATATGGACAAAACAATCAAACAAAAAAGCAAAAGAGCTAAAGGGAAAGTCTCTCGGGAAAGGAGAGCAACAGAAACAAAGACGGATGGACAGAGCGTGACAGAGAGACTGAAGAAAACTTCTGAAAAACCACAAGTACCTTACAGCTAAGTGGGGTGTTTGTCAATTTGAGGTTATAAGATTTCACTGAAAACCATTCCAACATGCCAGGTGTGCAGGACATCGAGAGAAGACAGAGTGTGAAAGAACGAAATCTTAAAAATAAGATAGACAACCTCTTGAATATTAGGAACAAGCATATAAGCGCAAGTGCAGTTGGACGGCGAGACAATCTTCATGTCCAAAACTGTAGCTGAGGAGTCTGTATGTGAAATGGTGGTGGAAATGTTCCAGAAACACTTCAGGCATGAGGAACGGTGGCCAAAAGACAGCTCAGTCACGGACACACTATCCATGTTATGGTCAACAAGCCAGCCAACAGCTTAGCAGCCACATCCCACGGCTACATGAGCCACATCCAACAGACCACAAGTAACCTCAGTGAGTTCAGTCAAGAAAGAAAGTGAGACAGAGCGAGAATTTAACTGTGGAAATGTGCACTTGGAGTCGGCACGAAGAGCAAATTAAGTGAATCTGCCCCAGTTAGGGCAGCTCTCAGAGGTGGATCCAGCACCCTTCTTCCTCGGTGCCTTCCTCCTTCCCATTCATCCATCCAAAGCCATGTCCCAACCTGGGCCCTCACTTCTTCCCCCTCCCTCAGGCTGTGTGCCTCTTCATGCATCTAGGCCAGAGGCACCTGGCACAACTCTTCAAACACACATGATAACCGGAATAGCAGCACCAGGAAACTGGGACCGGGACGAAAGCATGTTGGGAGTAACGGGGTGAGGGGGAAAAAAAACCTGAAAAGGATGGATTGGTGCTCTCGAAGTCCCTGACAGCATGGCAGGGAAAAGCTGTCAGGGAAAAGTTTCTCTTTCTTGTGGTCATGTGTTTAATTGATGAGACGTCCAGATTTCAGAGTCTCTCCCGAAATCATCACAACTAAACGATTCTCTTATCGTAACAGAGCATTGTTGTCTTGCTGGATCCTTTTTTCTCGTTCTCTTTTGATCTGTTATTTCGCTCTCTCCTCCTGTGCTTCCCTCAGTCCCCAGGCCCCTTAAAACAGCTCTCACTGATCTGCTCTAAAAGCTTGTAACAAGGCTGAGCAGAGAGAGTGAGATATAGACGCTCCGTTCCAAAACCGGCATGTTAAGGTATCACGTGCATGCTCCTGACGTGAAGCCTGTTCCAAAAGCTTGGCGGAAAATTAGCGTGGCCTCCCTAGATAATTCATTTTGGATAAATTGTTGAAGGCAATCCCATAATGCATTGCAGTAAGTAAAAAATGTACCACAAGATGGCAGATAAATAAGAAATAAGTATATATTTAAAGCTGCAGTCCGTAACTTTTTTGGGTTAAAAATGTGTCAAAATCAATATTTGAGCAAGTACATAACCAGTCAGTGTTCAAAACTATCCCCTTACTTTAGCCCGATTCACAACAGATATATAATAATGTTTTCTAATTTGAGTGGTATGGGTAGGTTTTGTGAGTATGCTGCTGCGTCATTACGTCACGTCTCTAAACATAAAGAAGTTGTCCCGGCTAGTAGGCTATCTCACGTGAGGGTGCTGCAGGTGGCGGATCATTTATATCCTTTTCTCACAGCAGCTAGAATAATGAAATGTATCATTTTGATGGCGGATTGTGATCCAGAAAGGATTATGTGTTTATGAAACACGTGTGAATGAAATTAAATTATATTCCAGTTTTAAATCTGCTTCTGATTACAGATAGCCTGGCATTCCACAAGATTGCTTTTTTTTAAACAACCAGTTCGAAGGAAGAATAGTTTGCTTTTTGGGTTAAAAACTTTCTTAATATGAAATTCGAATAGTATGACAATTAGATATTAAACTGTACAGAAATTGAAATCTACAGGTTAATACACACTATTCTCATAGTCAAGCAATGCTGATGTTGTTAACATTAATAGTTTGAGAATAAATTATAACAATAAGAATAATTTGCATGGTTTGATGTGATATAAGCTAATCGATCGTTAGATTTAATCACCATTGGTAGCGCGATTTATTGTAATGCTTTTTTCCTCAGTTGGTCAGAACAAATGTGGCAGACATGTTACTTGTTCAGATTACAATATACTGTGAAAATTCCTATTTGGGCCATATATTCAAAACGTAGGCTAGAATCTGTGATTGCGTACAGTAAATATCCACACCGGTGCCGACGCACAACCCACGCAAGCGAGATAATTATGCAAAAAGCAGCAATTTCAGGTTTTCAAATCGAGATGGCGACAAAGAGGCAAACGTTACGGACTGCAGCTTTGGTGTACTATGGGAATGTCCATTCTTAAAAGTAAATTGTAAAGGAATAGAGAGAATGCACAATTATGTAATTGAAGGTAAACAAGACTGTAGTTACTGTAGTGTTTTCTCAGTCATTTTTACGCATTTACATACTATGATAATTACAATAACTGAATAAAAACTAGGTACTAACCCTGAAACTACCCCTACACCAAAACTTCACCCATGTAGTTAAATTGTACAACACAGTACTTTCTTAGGTAAGTACACCGTAAGTACACATACTGTTTTCTCTCAAGTCACTTTTTTAGTCAACATGTTCTGCATATTATTCTTCCCTACCAATATGTATATAGTTTTTATTTTATATTTAGGTATGTATACATATGTGTACATATGTATTTTACTATACCTACCACCATATTTTTTTCTGTGCCTAAATGCTAAACTTTCAAACTATCTATTCATTGACCTGTTAGCCAGCACTCCCCATTTTGTGACTCACAGCTGAAAAGGACATACCTAACTTAAAATTATAACAGTTGCTGACTTCAGTGTGCTACACACACAATTTTGGTGTCTTAGAGAAGACCCTTTGGATTTTACTATCCATCATCCAGAGTTGATAATGCTCAAAAGGATAAAAAGTTATAGAGACTGAAGTGTCTTGAAAAAAATGTACCACACTTAATAGAAAAAAATGTATTTCATATAAAAATACATGAAATAAGTCCTGGAGCAATCCAAAAAAGTAATGGGTTGAAAGTCACATGTCTCAGTTTATATTTCAAATCTGAAGATACCATGAAAAATTAGATTTTCCTGAGACTATATACAGTCTTACTTTTTATTTTTTATCAAATAAATGCAGCCTTTATCATTCAAAAACATTTTAAAAAAACTTGACGACCACAATCTAAATGGTAATGCAAAAGTTATGCATCATTAACTTCGCAACATGCTAACAGCAACCCTACTGGAACAAAAGATACAGAGTTGCTGCCTATGTATATCGTTCCAAATCAATTGCTTATAAGGCTCCATCATACTTATAATGCTGCCTTAGAAGGCATCTGCCTATGTAGGTATTAAACACCCAGGCAGCTCACCAGGTTTAGGAACAAAGTCAGAGAAAGTAACTTATGAGAGGAGAGGAATCAAACCAAACAGTCTTTCAGTCTCTGCTCTCCGTCTCTCCCTCCATCTTATATCGTGGTGAGCACTCAGTCTCCAGAGCAGGTGTAATAAAGGCAACAGTTGCAGAGGCGTTTCACTGTGTCTGGCAGACTGTGACTGAGTTTAACACATGTAATCCTTCATTCCCCAAAGAAAGAGTAAGAAGAGAGAGGGAGAACTGAAGACAAGACCTAAGGTCTGTGAACAGATGAAGGGATGAAGGATGGAAACAATATGGAAATGTGCTGTATTAGTCCACTTATCCACTGCAAAGCCTGCGCTTGATCCCTGCATACATTTTAAAAAGTGTTAGCACAATGTATACATATACTACACACTTCAGTTACTCTGCTACTGATGGGGAAGTACATAAAGGGGTCCCACTTTATTTTAAGTGGCCTTAACTACAATGCACTTACATAAAAAAATAAGTACAAAGTACAAAACACTTTTGCTGCTATTAAGGTAAGGTTAGGTGGTATGGGTTTAAGGGTGAATTAATGTGTAAGGGATAGGTCAACAGTGTAATTATAAATGTAATTACAGAAATTAATTACAGATGTAATTACATGCTGGTATTTTTTTAAATATAAGTACAATGTAAAAACATATGTACACAATAAGTGCATTATCAAATTATTAATTTAAATGTAAGTACACAGTAGTTAAAGCTACCTTATATAAACTGAGACCCATAAAATAAAGTGCATGCATACTTACATGAAGATAGAGTACACCTGTTTTTGACACCTTTCACCATAACAGGGAAGTGTTTCACTTTTCAATACGTGGCCATCGAGCATGAAACCAGTCATAAGGGTCAATTTTTGGCATTAAATAGAAATGTATAATTTTGACCCACACAATGTATTGTTGGATATTGCTACAAACATACCTGTGCTACTTACTACTGGTTTTGTGATTCAGGGTCACATACTGTATGTGGATGCATGTGAAAAAGCTGCAAAGAGGAAATACAAATTTTATTGAAATATGTATTTAAACTATTTAGCTTTTTTTCTAAATAATAATCTAACAAATTGCACTTAGCTACATGTTAGCATGTAACACAATTTTACTTTGTTAAAACATGCTATAAATTATTTGATTCAATGGGTTCAATTCAAGATTATTTGTATAGCGCTTTTTTCTATCATTTTTTTTTACTATTATGTTACTAACTAACATAATACTTATATAGTCCTTGTCCTACAAGCCAAAAACAGATATAGAACCATCACAAAATACCTCTTTTGTAGTGCAAGTGATATTTGCCCCAAGAGCATGATGTAAATACATTTTCTTAAAATTCATTGCTACTTAACTTTCATGTTCATTCATTTTCAAATAAACAAAACAACACTCCTTGCATTGTCCTACAATCTATTAAAAAACAGACAAGGAACCATCACAAACTCCACTTCTGTAACGCAAGCAGTTGTGGGTAATATTTGCCCAAAAAACATGTATGCTAATTCATTTTCTTAAATGTATTATTACTTAACTTACAGATTCATACATATACATTTTAATAGATGGATATATGGATAGATACTGCTAATCTTCTGTGATGGATAGTGCATAAATTGGGATTCAGTCCCATTTCTTTTACTTTCTCTGTTTTTTAGGATGCAGGGTCACACCAGTACACTTTTAAACAGTGTGTATCTGTGCGCGCATAGACTTGAGTTAGTGTTAAAGTGAGGTATTTATGTAAAAATAGCAGTAAATGTGGGTTATGTCCTGGGAGGGGTCCTTCTCACAGACTGGATGGACAAGCTCTCAGCTGTCAGTCTGTTTCTCTTTGCTCTGAAGTTAACATTTCTGCAGGGGAGAACTGCTAGAAGCACCGTTTCCTCACATCTCCCACTCTCTCATAGGCATTATAAACAAACAACGCATGCAATTGCGTCAGAAAACACTATACATTAAACACTCCACACATCAGAATGGAGGTCAGACACAGTAACGGACATCCATATAACTACCAAACCCATATACAGATGACCTGGCATCCATATGCACAGTTTTAAACGAAAGCATAAAGTCTCAGGACTATCATTGCTCTTCTTTCAAGTAGTGTCTTCTTCTTTATGCCTTTCTTTTTTTTTGGCGAAGACATCTGTCTAAGACAAGGCTGGGCTTCACTGGAAACCTGGCGCCCGCTCGCTCTCTCGGCAACCGTTGCCATGGAAAGGAGCCGAAATGGGGCAGATAAGAGTTGAATGAGAAAGCTGATGTTCCAGCGGGGTCCTCGTGTGGGAGGGGTCTCTGGGACCACTCTCGTCACAAACGTCAAGCTCTTTTGATGCATGACAGAAAGTGAAAACGGAAGAGAGATACGAGAGAAAGACAGAAAGAGAGAGTGGGGAGGGAGAGAGAGAGTCAGGCTATGGGAAAACAGCTGTGGAAGTGGGAAAAGTATGTTTTTGCTATGAGAGACAGAGTTGTGGGAAGAAAGGGAACCGTCCAAAGAGACAGGCCTGCTGGAAGTAAAGAAGAAGCTGGAGGTTGTCAAGGTGCTCTTACAATCAAGAGTTCAAATAAAGAGCGAGAAGCAAAGCTTTTAATAAAAAGACGAGACGGCAAGTTTTAGCGGGTCAAATCTTTTATCATTGGCTTCTTACAGTAATAAAATTCTCTTGATTCCAGTGAGAATCTGTCAGATATATCTTCATCTGTCTGGCACTGGAACTCAAAATTAACAGCCGTGAATAAATACATCTCTAAGCTTCAGATCAGGGTTTCAAATCACAGATTTTCTTTTATAGATCTGTTACCATATCATAGACCAAACCGTTTTCTTCTAAAACAATTTCATAGAAATGATACAAATTGAATTAACAGGCTGTTAAATGAACACATAAATTTTGTTGACATTTAATAATCATATTTAACTTTAAAACACTGTAATTAGCAATTTGGAATTAGGATATGAAATAAGGCAGTTTATTGACTAGTCATTTCTGTCTATTAATTGCCAGAATAATGTAATATCCTTGAATTGTCTTCATGTGGAGGATTTTCCCTATAAATAATAACTGCATCCCAAATTACGCTCTTTAAACTATGCACTTACAGTATGCACTATGTACTCCAGCATGAAGTGTATGAATTTGATATGGTTATTTTGTCATTAATAATCAGAGTCTGATAGTCCCTCCCCCTTTGTGATGTAATTGAGCTGCAACATTCCACACTTCGTTTTTTCGGTAATTTAATGCATCATCTTTGTGGCATTTTCATTGTGAACACTACTCATGCTATTTATACTACAAAACATCATAGAATAGTGTATAAGTATGCGATTTGGGACACAACTATTGATTATATAAAGATTAATTGTGAAAAATTTGATTAAATGATTTGCTTATCTTTTAAATTAATTAAATAAACCATCTTAATCAAACTATCCATAAAACAACCCTAAGCACACTAGTTGAGTTTAATTTAACATTGATTTCATACTCATGATAAAGTGTAGTGTGCATTGTGAACAGAGGACAGAGGAATGACACACGGAGATAAGCAGACAAACACAGTTAAATAAATAAAGTCAGATGCTTCCATGAATCTCCCAGTCCCTTACACTCATCAGAAGGGGGTTATCTTTCCTCCATCTTGTTTCCTTTGTTCAGTGATACGGCTCTGTCAGGCGCAGGTTTCTCTCGGACACAGGGCTCAAATGGCTATATGAAATCTGCTGCATGTTGACGGGGTTTCAAAGAAATGGTGGCCGGTAAGGGACATACACACTCCCCCACACACACACACACACACATTTGTCTAAAAGAATCACATTCACATTAATGCCCGAGTGAACAAAACCAAAATCTGGGGACTTCTTGCTGACAAATACATATAAACCACATGACTGAGCTAAAGACTCAGAGTTTGTATGAAAAAGGAGGAAAAATCAACTAACTCACCAAAATGTGCTGTATAACTAATCTGACATAATGATCCAATTTAAAATACTGTCCTTTTTAACGTTTAAATAGAAATTACAAATGATTATTGAAAAATATTAAGTGCACTAATTAGCAATAATAATAATAGATAACAATACATTTCTAAAGGTTACACATTTATTCATACTAGAAAGTTTCTATTCATAGAAAAATTGCAATATTAAAATTTGTAGAAGTTTGCACAACAATATTTCAACATTCAAAATAAGAAATGTTTCTTATGTTACACAAAAATGTTAAGCAGCAAATCCACACGTTAGACTCATTTCTGAGGGTCATGGGAGGCTAAAGTAGTGAATGGCTGCTGAAAATTCGGCATTACATAATTATACAACTGTTATATTAAACTGTAATAGTTTTCAAAATATTACTGTTTATACTGTATCCAAGTGACTTTAAAAATCGTTAAAAACCACACATTTTGAAGGGTAGTGCATACCCTGCAAAGTAGGACAGGATATAGAAATAGCCTCTCTGACCTGTTAGCACACACGACAATAGTTAGAATTCAGAGTAACATGAAATATGAAAGAGGGGAAAGGAAATAAATATTGAAGAGGAGTCAGGTTTATGTCAGAGGGAGTCTAGCCGTGCTATCAGGTGTGTGACTGATGAAGCGGTTTGAGGGTGAGGTCAAAGGTCAACAGAAGAGGGGATTGGGACGAATGACTGATGGGGTCGAGCAGAGCAGAGTGACATAAGTGTCAAAACGTGAGGGACAGATGGGAAAAGAGAAAGATAGACAAATTAATCACTCTGATCTGACAAAGACAAAAGAGACCTCTTGAACAGTTTGTAGAGAACGATACACACACACACACACAAATACACACACACCTCTGCCTCTCCCCCGACATCCATCTATCCATCCATCTATCTGTAGTTTTCAGTTGGGTGAAAGATGATTTCATATCCTGAAATGATGACTCTTTCTGATCTGTGGGGCCTGACGCAGTCTCAGCTCTCATTTGTATTGATCACGGAGTAAAATTACAATGAAATGCACTGAATAACACATCCTTAGTTCAGCATTCACACGTTACCTCTTAATACATTAACACACACCCCAGATCTCTCGGATGCACACACACACTGATTTACACTCATGCGCTCAGATATGATATAAGCAGGAGGCCCCCAAGTGGACGGACAGCAGGAAGGGAGGAAAAATAGAAATAGGAGCCATGGGAGAAAAAGAAAAAAGGGAAATGGAGAGAGGAAGAAAAGGATATGAGGGAGAAAATACAGTGGATTAGAAAGGAAATACATTAGCATTATCTGTACACAGATTAGTTCAGCCACAAAACTGATCTGTTGTTATTTACTCATTCCAAACTCATATGACAAAGACTTTTGAAGAATTTTAGCAGGTACTGGAGCTTTCAAGCTTCAGAAACTAATGAATTTAAGAAACATATCAGTACAGAACATTCAGAATCAACTGATGTATTGAAAAGGTCTGACTCAAAAGAATTATTCATTCCTGAATCAGATATTTACATAGATCCAGATCTGACGTGGGGGGGGGGGGACTTTGGCCACAAATTAAGAACGTGTTCCCATGATCTCTTAATTTGTTTCCTCATTTTAGTTAAATTGTGGCTACGTTGTACTACGTAGTTCTCTTGTTTTCATTTAGTTAAATTTCATTATTTAAAACAACATGAGTGAATGAATAATAACTTTTCTAATGAACAAGATAGAAGTGCTATGGCAGATTCAAGAATTTCTGTTTGTTCCGAAGCTTTCATGTTTTAAAAGACTTGGACATTCACAAAAAGCAGTTTATGGTGCATTATCCCTCAATTATCAATTATAATTAGGTCAATTATCCCTTTAATAAATAAGGCGAGAAAAGACAAGAAGAAATAAAGCTTAAACCGTTAACATGTATGAGTATGTGTGTGCTGTGCATGTGTCTTGTTAACTGTCAGGGCAGGACTGGCGGGACATGATGGCCAGGAGGCTGTTGTCACATCGGAGAATGTGACATAGGAGAAAAATGGCCTACAAGGAAGACGTGGAGCAATCCCACAAGACACTGGAGCACTCTGTATGCGCTGGTCTCCTGTATGCCCTAACTCCCAATCTCTCTCGTTCCCTCTGTCTTGGCAAGTTATTTCATCATGAATAATCAAACACTGTTCCTTCCTTCCTTCCCTCAATCCCCATACTTTCTTCTTGCTTTATTCATTCGCTAGAGGCTGGTCCATCTTGTGCTGCTCACCATAATTTCAGCTCGTTGGTTCTTAGATTCCAAAAGGTCATCCTTCATGCTTATGAAACTGATTACTAGAGGGAAGAAAGAGAGAAAATAGACAAACGAGGAGGAAAAAGAGTGTGTTTGTTCTGAACTCCTTCCTATTGCTATTTAACTCTGGCTCGCATCGACCAATAGGAAATCAATGCATTGTGCTGGGCTCACCAATATAGCTGACAAACTAAAGGAAAGCATAAATGCGCAAGCACACACACACACACACACACACACACACACACACATACACACCAGAACGGACACAGATAGCTTATGTTTATATCCATAATACACAATTCACAAATGATTTCTCGTTTGGAAAAGCCTTCTAAAAATGATCTTCCTCCACACACCCTCTGTTCTCATCATTTATATATATTTATTATTCCTTCAAGTGCTTCTCTTTTTCTCCAAGCTCTGCATCATGCATATCCTCCTTCGCCCAATCAAACACAAACACACCAGTGTGTGACTGGGGACATGGCACAATCACTGAATTTGAGCAAGATTGCTTCATTGTCTGCTCACACGGTTCCCCTCCCCATGGACAACAGCGCTCCACCAGAAGACCAAAGCCATTTACAATAAAAACAGACTGGGACAAATCCAATGAAATCCGACAAGCAAGTTTAGAGAGAGCGGAGAGTTAGAGAGGCAAGGTTGATTTGATCGGTGGAGGCTATTGGTATTGTCAGCTCAGGCTTTAAAGAACAAACCCAGAATACCAGTTTGTGAGGTGGAGTCGATTAAAGGAAAACGTGTGATATCTTTCACATTGGGACAAAATGTAATCAGTTTTCAGCATACGTAAGTGGGTCAATGAAAACAATAATGAAAAGGATAAATCTTTAAAAAAATCTAGTTTAACGTGCCAAGTTTTTGTTCATGTAGGTTTTATATGGCTTTAAAAAAAAATTATAGCATTTTGAAATAAAAGGTTAAAAAGGTAATTTTACCTTTAAAATTATCTAAATAAAAAGTACAGTACTTTTAATTTACATTTAATGACGCTAAAAAATCTATATATTTTTAATGTTTTTTACTTTAATATTTGTTTTAAAGTACAGTGTGTTATACTGTATTTTTATACCATTTTAAAGAAATTTAATTTCTTTTAAAGGAATTAATTTTTATGTTTTTTTTTTCATTTCCAGGAGAGTTGTTTTACCTTAACATGTTTGACTATATACCCCCAAAAACTATACAAATTAATTTGTATTCAAAAGCTAAAAACATTTTCATTACAAAAGAGGTGTATTCAAGTAATAGTATACGCATATATATTCTAGAATAAAGTAATCTATTTATACCAAAAAAAGAAAACTTACATCACTGACCCGTGTACAAATGAAATGTGATGATAACACTGAAGGTTGCTGAATGGTGCAACATTTACTAGGGTTATGCAACATCGATTCTGCAGAATCTGCTTTGTTTGTTGGTGGTGATCCCTGCACCAGCACTATTTGTGCCCCTTCTGGCTAGTGGGCGTCTCTTCACCCCTCTTTAGCTGTTGTGTGAGGATACCGCTCCATCTAGATCAGTCAACTGCAACACCTCCCAGCGCTACATGTTAATGTCCAGAGCGATCATGTCATGCCTGCAGACATCCTTGTAAAACAGCTGTGAGTGGCCAGCAGTTGTTTTGGCAAGTTCACAGGAGAGTAACCACCCATCTAGAGCCGATTCATCGAAGCTTGCGTTGTCTTAGTGCTGAGAAAGTGGTTGATGGGGGACTTGGGGACTTGTCTTCCTGTCGGCGAAATGCAATGGAGACAGTGCAGGTGGAATGTGTTTAGTTTGCTTGACATTTTCTGTTTATGTCCCACCGGGACAATGTGGGCGAAGGACACAGGTGTGCTACGCTGCTGCCTTGGTCTTGAGCGGCTACAACTTCATTTACATAAATTGAAACAAATCCACAACAACATTAACTGATGACTCAAAATGGCTTTTTTACACAATTCATTACCGGTAACAGATGTTTTTCTCAAATCCGCAGGCTCACCATCTTGACCACACAATGTTTATATACAACACTGCTTCATTCAGGTGAAATATCAACTATTTTAAAACATCAAAGAAGACCACCAAATGAGCTCTTGACATTATCCTCTGAATCTGCATTATGTATTTTTCTTAATTAATCAGATTTTCTTAAAGGAATAGTACACACAAAAGTGAGAAAACTTGAAAAATGAATGAGGACTGGAGCTTTAGTGCTTCAAAAGGTGATAATTTTGTGTGACTAAAAGCTAATTCACACCACACCGACAGATGCTGACCAACAGCAACAGAAACATCCATCAGGTTTGACATACTGTCATCTGTCTGTGCAGCATGAATTGGACATGTAGACTGGAATTTAAGTTGTTTTTTATTCACAGACAAGACAACTGACATCATCCCAAGCTGTCTTTGAAAGAGCAGATATGTGGTATTCATCAATGAATCACTATTTTGAACTCAAAACATGGAACTTTCAGTGAGTCAGCTGATCCACAAAATGTAATGATTTATTCATGATTCAGACTGATCCCGTTCTCAAGTTCAACTCACTGACTCAACAATCTACAGCAAATAACAGCTCACTTAAAAATATTTGCATTGATGGTTCCATGAAAAATAATTACATTTGCACATAAGGTTCTTTATGGTGAAAAAAAGGTTTTTCAGATTATTCAAATGTTCTTTGCACTAAGAAGAAAGGGTTCTTTAACCTGTTAGCCAGCACTTCCCATTTTGGGATTTTGGGACTCACAGTTGAAAAAGACGTACCAAACTTAAAATTATAACAGACTTCACTCTGCTACACACACAATGTTGGTGTTTTTTTCAAAGAAGACCCTTTGGGCTTTACTATCCATCCTCCAGTTGAGGAGAGACCCCCCCACATGATTGTAAAGTGCTTTGGGTGTACAACAATACACAAAAAGCGCTATATAAATGCATCATTCATCATTCATTCATCATATTATAGTTGATAATGCTCAAAAAGATAAGAAGTTATAGAGACTGAAGTGCCTTGAAAAAAGTGTACCACACTGAATGAAACAAATAAATAATTGTATTTAATATAAAAATACATGAAATTGGTCCTGGAGCAATCCAGAAAAGTAATGGGTTGAAAGTCACATGTCTCATGAGTTCATATGTCAAATCTGAAAGAAGATACCATGAAAAATTCGATTTTCCTGAGACTATATATATTTTGAGCGTGAGCTATTCCAAAACGGATACAAACAATAACTATCCCTGAAGAAAGGAGATATAAACAAAGGAATATCCATCCATATAACAACGTTGTTGCTTCGTTGGACTAAAGTACTCGATCTGATGTTGTTCCATGGATCCTTACCTCTCTAACTAAACAGGGATTTACAGCAGTGGATGCGTTTGTGACTCAATATTACAAGAAGCTGGTATGTACTGCTTTTGTATTATGGATGTTTTGATGTGTACTGCTTACACAAATTTAGCAAATACATTCCTTGTAAGCTTTCCATCGAAAAACAGCGCTCTATCGTCGATGCTTGAGGCTAAGACCTTCAGAATGATATATAGTTTGTCAAGATTAATTTTGTCCCGTTTCTTTTAATCTATTTGTAAACAGTGACATGTGCAAACAAAGAGTGTTCAGAGAGATAGCGTCCTCGTGCAGCTTAACAGAACTGTTCTTAGAAACATTCTTTGGGGAACCCAGAGCTGTTCTTCTGTGGCATCGTTCCCCTTTTTGGAACCTTTATTTTTAAGAGTGTTTGGGGGATGGGGGGGTTATTGAAATGAATAACAACCTAAATTCAAGTATTCTTGCTACAATATGACTTCCGAAACTTAGTTATGAAACACAAATCTTTTATGAAAATGTTCTGCTTTTTTTTTAAGTAAATTATATCAGACTCTTCATTTTCGGGTGAGCTATTCCTGTAACTCTACAATTCTCTCAATGGTTTGTGGTTCTTAAAATAGCATGGCAAGGTTTGTGCCAGCACTGGTCTATAGAGGACACCGGAGCGGACACAAGGGTAAATTAAGATCCATTCCCTGGGCACACCAGCGTGAATGGAAGTAGATAGGTAACATGTTCTGAGGTCGGCTTCCATTAGCCAGGCCTGCCGCTACAGATAGAGAGAGATCAGAGCAGCGAGGGACCAGGTTCAAACTCATTCACCCAATGTCTCAAACACTTTATCCCACCACTCTGCAAGTGAATGGTAGCAGAGCGTGGCACTATAGTGTCTTAAAACCCTAATCTTCTGTTCTCGTAAGGCGGTACACAGAGGATGTACACTTACACATGGGTCTCACAAAGCCTCTCAAGAAAGATCTGGGTCATATTTCACCCCAAAATCATAAGAGGAAAAAATAACATAACTTGCATTAAGAAAATTAAGAATATTTAGGACCATTAAGCTATTTTGCATTTTGGCATTATTTTTAAGACAGTAAAGCATATTTTACCCCCTAGTTATCACTACCATAATGCATCCTGACATTTCAATGTTTCACTTCTAGTATTTCCATTAGTATTAATATAGTATATAGTATTTGTTAACTTTATATTACAGGTACTGAGAATATGTTATACATATAAATAGACATTTTCATTTAAGCAAAATATAATTTCTTATTTCCTTCTTTGATTGAGTGAAATATAACCTGAAAATGTTCTTGATAGTCTCCCACACAAACAAAAGAAAGTGCACAACTCTTGTTTTTAAGTCCTGGGGTGTTTAGGCTGTTGTTTCGCATGAATTTGAATAACCATGTCAATGTCAGACTCTTATATGAATACATCTTTCTCACATCATGCATATGCACATTCATCCAGCCATTTGAGCATACCTGCTTAACGCACACACATACTGAGATGATTATTAATGTGCAGAGCCAAGGGTGAACAGCAAAGATTAAAAACACATAGAGACAGTAATGATGGGAAAGATAGATTGGCGGAGATTGCAGGCAATCAGACATAAATTACAAGGCAATACCACAGTATGATAAGCATCGTCTATTTTAATCAGCCTCAACTGACATCGATACCCACTGAGACCTGCCCAATCAGAGGGAGAAAGTTGTGAAAAGAGTAATATTTCAGAGAGTGTGTGTGAGTCCAGTAAAGTGGGGCTGTCACCCTCATCACATCTGTCAAGGGTACTGTTCTGACCCCTTTTTCCCCCCTCAAATCCACACGCATGAAAAGCTTTCAGTGTAAGCAAGATTTTCCTGACACTACACTCACAGGGATTTTCACTGACAGATCGCAAGAGAGCGCCCCTCCTGACCCCCCTGGAGGGACACATTGCCAACTCTGTTTATACAAAGCCATGACTGCCAGACGACAACAAAAGATTATTCAGAATTCAGTGGATATTCTGGAACATCTGGCCTTTAAATATGAGATGCGTATGTCTACAGATATAAACATATTACATAAAAGGTTTGGGAAGGATGCATTCTGTTATCATTTACGCACCCTCTCATGTAGTTACATTCCTGTATGCATTTCTGTCTTCTGTGGAATATTTTGAAGAAAGAATATGTTGGTAAGCAAACTATTTTGGTGACTTCCACTGAGACGTTTGTCTTATTTTGTGTTCCACAGAGGAAAGAAATTCTGACAGGTTTGGAACTGGTGAGTAAATAATGACAGAATTTCATTTTTGGCTGAACTTTATTTTTAAGCTCAATCGGCACCACTTGGCTTGTTAATTACCACTAAAATCAATTTCCAATTGTCCCTCCTTTTCTTTAAAAAAAGCTCATATCTGTGTGAGGCACTTGGATTGGAAATGAATGTGGCCAATCTGTAGGGTAGAGTGGGGGAAAACGCCCCCCTACTGGTTTTACTGAAATAACCACAATATAATTGTTTATTGTAACTATGGACTACGTTGACAAGTTTTCACCATGAAGCTTACACTGGTGATGTACCAAAGAGAAAACGGATTTCACAGTAAATTATCACATTTTCAAATTAATTTTAACTGATTGGTTAAATATTTGTAAATATTGATAAATATTTTGACTTTATATTTAAAAATAACCTTAAGTTAGCATCAGGTAGCTAGTTAGCTAGCCAGTTATCATCAACTGACTTTTTTCAAATAGACTATTATAGTTTTGTAATTCATAATTATTGATTATTTTCTTTTTTATTTTAAGCTAAAACTGCCTGTACTCTGATTTTGCTGTAAATGTTTAAAGCAAATTGCTTTGTGAGACTGGGGGGCATTTTACCCCACCCATGGGGGCGTTTTGCCCCATAAATGGGTTAAAACTCCCCCTTGGCACAAATTGTATTTTTGTTAAAAATCTAAATTGCATGAAAACTCTGGTAATTTTTCATACTTGGTTTATAATTTATGTCATCGTCACTACAACAATGACAACTTTTTTGAACACATTTAACTTTTGTTTCACTGAGAAAAAAAAGACAATCCTTAAGAGGGCCTTTTACCCCACTCTACTCTAAACATTTAAATACTTACAACAGTATAGCCACGAAACATAAACAATGAGCAAGTTAACATAAATTTAATGTGATAAAATTCCTTACTAACGTTTCGGTGTCAGATTATTTCTAATTGTACAATTTTGTGCATGACAACTCATCACTATATACCATAAAACAAAGCTATAAACTATGTTTTAACAGGTTTACAGCACAAATGACAATATCAATTAATACAGACAAATTAATTTAAGTGCCATTATAAAATTAATAGCACCACAATTCTGCTTTCAAATCCTCCAAAATGTGTGCCTCACAACAAATTTTTTTCTCATTTAAAGGGGTCATATAAAGCGATTTCAAGTTTTTCTTTCTCTTTGGAGTGTTAGAAGCTGATTGTGCACAGATAAGATCCCTAAAGTTGCAAAGACTAAAGTCTCAAAACCAAAGAGATATTCTTAATAAAAGTTAAGACACCATGCCCTCCTAAAACGGCTCATTCAAACACGCCCCCACATGTCTATGCCACAGTGTGGGAAGATTTGCAAAACACCACCCAAATGTTTACGCAAAGAAAGAAGGAGGAACGTCTCGGTTACTTAGGTAACCCTCGTTCCCTGAAGGAGGGAACGGAGACGTACGTCGGACTGACCGACGAATAGGAATCTCGCCAGAGAGGCCAATCTACTTCGAGTGTAACTAAACGAGCCAATGCACATTGGCATGCAATCATATGCAGCAGCTGCTCACCTCGCAGCGTGGTATATAATGAGCAGCAGGTGCGTTGCATCTTCAGGTTTTCGCTGAGGAGCCGAACAAGTAAGACGGCAGCAACAGCGGGTCCAGCGACTGTGGCGACGGACGACGCCTCCGCTTCCTCCTTCAGGGAACGAGGGTTACCTAAGTAACCGAGACGCTCCCATTCAGTCGGTCACGTTGACGACGCCGGACTGACCGACGAATAGGAATCCCTACCAAAGCGCCACAGGAGCTGCCCCTTCCAGCGCTGTAGCAAGCCTCCTGACCCCTTGCTTAAGACGGTGGGACAGGGCCAACACAGAGAGTGTCGATCACTGCTGTTCCCCAACCCAATCAGTGAGACTATTGGATAACACTGGGAAAGCGCACTTTCACTGGAAAGGAACGCTGCGGAAGCCACATCCTTCCCGCAGGAGTTATGTGGAGAAGTACATATGGACTAGCCCTGTAGGGCTGTACTACATATGGGAGCACTGGGGTGACTCCAACCTGACGAGAGGTGGGTTCTTCCAGAGGAAAGACACGGGTTTGTTTAGGAGCAACCCGTGGAATAACACATATGGGATCCCTGTAGGGTCACACATATGGGACCCAGCCTAAATCCGGTTCTCAAGGATACAACTGAGTAAAGGCCTGGCGCGGGGCGCCCGCCACGCCTGGCTGCCGAAGGGTGATTGGAGGACTCACAGGGTCTGCCTATAGGGACTCTCTGGAGCAATAAGCGTATGTAACGCAGCAAGCCGACACTAAGCCGGTACCTCTCCGTGCCTCTGACCTGAGGTGAGAACACGGAGGAAACCGGTTCGACACGAGGCTATAGAATCTAGCTAACGTGTTGGGTGTCGCCCAGCCCGCAGCTCTACAAATATCTGTCAGCGAGGCGCCACGAGCCAACGCCCAGGAGGATGCCACTCGTAGAGTGGGCATGCAACCTGAGCGGGCAGGGCACGCCTTGTGCTTGGTAAGCCAAGGCAATGGCATCCACTATCCAGTGGGCCATCCTCTGCTTGGAGACAGCCTTTCCCTTCTGCTGGCCTCCGTAACAGACAAAGAGCTGGTCTGAGGTCCTGAGGCTTTGAGTTCTGTCTATGCACAGTCGCAAGGCACGAACTGGACAGAGCAAAGCCAGGGCTGGGTCTGCCTCCTCTGGGGGCAACGCTTGCCGGATCACTACCTGGTCCCTGAAGGGAGTGGTAGGAACCTTGGGCACATAGCCAGGCCGGGGTCTCACCCAGCCCGAACTCTAGGCACGATTCGTTGACCGAAAATGCCTGCAGGTCCCCTACCCTCTTGATGGAGGCCAATGCAACCAGCAGCAAAGTCTTCATAGACAGACTCTTTAAGTCTGCTGACCGCAAAGGCTCAAAGGGAGCAATCTGGAGTGCTGTAAGCACCAAAGCAAGATCCCTAGAGGGTAGAGGGGGGTCGAGGAGGATTTAACCTGCCTTGCCCCTAAGGAACCTGACGACCAAGTCGTGCTTACCAATCGACTTACCATCGATGTGGTCGTGGTATGCGGATATAGCGGCAGCGTGAACCTTGAGGGTGGAGGGAGACAGCCTACGCCCAAGCCCTGCTGCAAAAGGAAAGCACGACACTGATCGAACATCTCGGGGTCTTCTGGAGAAGAACACCATTGACAAATAGGTTCCACTTCAAGGCGTAAGCACGTCCTCGTAGACAGTGCACGTGCCGAAGCAATGGTGTTGGCACCTCAGGGGTAAGTCACCTAGTACCTCCGCTGCCCCATCCAGGGACCAGACATGGAGTTTCCAGAGGTCTGGACGCTGGTGCCAAAGGGTGCCCTGCCTCTGAGAAAGAAGGTCCTTCTCAGAGGAACTAGCCAGGAGGGGCTGTCGCGAGGAGCATGAGTTCCGGGAACCAGGTCCGTTGGGCCAATAGAGCCAACTAGCAAGACCGCTCCTCGTCCTCCCTGACTTTGCACAAGGTCTGTGCAAGTAGGCTCACTGGGGAACGCATACTTGCGAAGGCCCCGGGCCAGCTGTGCGCCAGTGCATCTGTGCCGAGTGTCCCCTCGGACAGGAGTAGAACAACTGGCAGTGGGAGGTTCCTAGCGAGGCAAACAGGTCTACCTGAGCCTCGAACTCCCCAAATCAGCTGGACCACCTGGGGTGGAGTCGCCACTCTCCTGGCAGCGCAGCTCGTGACAGCTCGTCGGCCACACGGTTGAGCACACCAGGGACATGAATGGCGCGAAGCGACCTCAGATGCTTCTGACTCAAAGGAGGAGATGGCGGGCGAGTTGCGACATACGACGGGAGCGCAGACCTCCTTGTGACCGGTTGACACATGCTTGTCCGTAACGGCCCCTTCAGGCGGCCCAGGGCAAGGTATACTGCTAGCAACTCGAGGCAGTTGATGTGCCAATGCCGTTGGGGCCCGCCCACACCCCTGACACTGCCTGCCCGCTGTACGTGGCCCCAGCCGGTGGCAGAGGCATCCGTGAAGACTACAGCATGCCGACACCTGCTCTAGGGCTACTCCTGCCCGAAGAAACAAGGGGTCTGACCATGGGCTGAAGGTTTGGCAGGCTGGAGTGATTGACCACTGACACGTGCCGCTCTGCCACGCCCACCTCGGGACTCGGCCATGAAGCCAGTGCTGAAGCGGTCTCATATGAAGCAAGCCGAGCGGGTTACTGCCGCTGCGCCGCCATATGCCCCAGGAGCCTCTGAAAGTTTCAGTGGGACCGCTGTCCTGCCCCTGAATGTATTCAGGCAGTTCAACACCGACTGAGCACGCCTCTGTGAGGCGCGTGCTGACTGTTCGACCGAATCCAACTCCATACCGAGAAAAGAGATCCTCTGCACTGGGGCGAGTTTGTTTTCCCAGTTGACCTGAAGGCCCAACTGGCTGAGGTGACTGAGCACCAAATCCCTGTGTTCGCATAACTGTTCCCGAGACTGAGCGAGAATGAGCCAGTCGTCGAGATAGTTGAGGATGCGATGCCCTGTTCTCTCATGGGAACAAGGGCTCCCTCCACGACTTTCGTGAAGACGCGGGGAGACAGGGCCAGCCCGAAGGGTAGGACCTTGTACTGATATGCTCGACCGAACGCAAAGCGCAGAAACGGCCTGTGTCGAGGAAGAATCGAGACATGAAAGTACGTGTCCTTCAGGTCGATCGCTGCAAACCAATCTCGGGACGGACGCATCGAAAATGCTTTCTGCGTGAGCATCTTGAACGGTAGCTTGTGAAGCTCGATTCAAAACTCGCAGATCCAAGATCGGTCGTAACCCACCACTTTTCTTGGGTACAATGAAGTAAGGGCTGTAAAACCCTGACCTCATATCGGCAGGAGGGACCAGCTCTATCGCCCTTCGCCAGTAGGACTGCGATCTCCGCACGCAAGACATGGGTATCGACAGCTTTCACTGAAGTGAAGTGGACACCCCTGAACCTGGGGGGACGCCGGGCGAACTGAATCGCATAGCCGAGCCTGATGGTCCGAATGAGCCAACGAGACGGACTGGGGAGCGCTAACCAGGCTCGCAGAGACCGCACAAGTGGGACCAAGGGGACCACCGGCGTACCCGCAGTGGGGCAGCGAGGTGGAACGCAGGGACGCAGCTCGGGGGGCTCTCTTTGGGAGGCGGCCCGTAGCGGGGTCTGAGTGTGCTGTGCAACACTTACCTGGTTCCACGGCCGGACAGGGGGTGCAGGAGAGGCTTGGGCGCCCATCTCGAACTGCGCGCTGCTGTCCGCTGGCGACAGAAGAGGTGGATGAGAGTGGAGAGGTTTTGCTCCTCCCACTACTCTCCGAGCCCTCTTCGGACCCGGAGATGACAGAAACTGCTCTTTTATTGAAAATTTGGGTACCGCTGGCTGCTGGGCCAGCGCGGAACAGAAGAAAAACAAAGGATTTACCACCCGGCCCTCCTCCGGGGAAGGAGCGGTGCAGTCACCATCTCCTGAAGAGCAGTCCCAATCATCTGGGTCGCCCGTCCCTAGGGCCTCTTGCTCTTGGCTTTGCCGCCCCTCTGGCGGGGCCTGACGGGCTGGGGACCCCGCCACGACTGGCTCCACGGCGCCGCTTGGAGGCTGGCTGTTGCCGCGGTGCGGAGCGGGCAGTCGCAGGGGTCGCCTCGGCGACGAGCAGGCTTGAGGCGCTGCCGGCGGCAGAGTGGATGCAACAGCGACCGCCGGGCAGGATGTGGCTAATCGCCTCAGACTGCTTTCTGTACAGCCGAGAACTGCTGGGCGAAGTTCTCGACCGCGTCGCCAAAGAGGCCGGTCTGGGACACGGGGGAATTAAGGAACCTGACTTTGTCGGTATCCCTCATGTCGGCCAGACACAGCCAGAGATGGCGTTCCTGGACCACCAGAGTGGACATCGCACGGCCCACTGCCCGCGCCGTAACCTTCGTCGCCCGAAGCGCGAGGTCCGTCGCAGCACGAAGTTCGTGATGAACTTGTGGGTCATGACCACCCTCGTGCAGGTCTCTCAGTGCCTTGGCCTGATGGACCTGCAACAACGCCATAGCGTGTAAGGCGGAGGCGGCTTCCCCACAGGCCTGGTAAGCCCTGCCGGTAAGGTCCGACGAGTGCTTACAGGCCCGGGAAGGGAGAGACGGCTCCCCGCGCCAGGTGGAGTTAGGGCACAGCTGCATAGCCACAGCCCGCTCCACAGGGGGGATGCGCGTGTAACCCTTAGCCGCCCCGCCATCAAGGGTGGTGAGGGAGGAGGGCCCACTGGCGCGGTTTCGGGCAGTAAAAGGTGCCTTCCACGTACCAGTGAGCTCTTCATGCACCTCCGGGAAGAAAGGAACCGGGGTGGGTGGCTGAGAACCAGCTCGTGCCACCCCGAGAAACCAATCGTCCAGCCTTGAGGGTTCAGGACACGGTGGAGGATTCCACACGAGCCCGACCCTGTTGGCGGCCCGGGAAAGCATAGCCATCATTTCCGGATCTGTATCGGGCACAGCCACCGTACCCGAAGGAGGTAACTGCGCCGACGCGTCATCTCCGGCAAAATCTGACTCACCCTCCGATGCAGCTATCGACATCCGGTCATCGAGAGGAGTGCCAAGGACACGGATGGTGCACACCTTTGAGATGGCCCACGCGCCTCCGGCAGCTCTGCTGGCTGCGGAGTGCAGGAGGAGTGAGGGTTCCTAGGGGTTGGTTCCCCAAGGAAATGCACTCACTGTGATCCTCAGATCACCAGTGTCACCGCTCGCAGCAACCCTCTGATGGGGGTTGGAACGAGGCAGCGGCACTGGGACTCCGCCCCTTTGCAGGAGTTGGAGTCTCGATCGCAACTCCGAGATGGTCATCCTCCCACAATGGGTACATGACTCATCCACAAACGCTGCCTCAGCGTGCGCTAAGCCCAGACACGTGATGCAGCGCTCGTGACCATCTCTCGGCGCCAGGTAACGACCGCATCCAGAAACACACAAGTAGAATGTCATCTTTAAAAAGACGCAAGCTCTACTTGTGTAAGCTCTTTTAGGAACTTGCTCTTTTAATCAGTGCTGAAGCACGCAGGGGAACGGCCGCAGCAACACAAACAGGGATTTGTGCAGCCTGTAGTGTGCTCTCTCTCTCTCGCCGCACTCTTACCAGCTGTAAAAACAGCTTTTCTGGGAGGAAAAGGAGAGAGATTCGACCTCGCTGCTGTGCTGTACGCCTGCACTCTTCTTCAAAAGAGATCGTCCTGCAGAGACTCTTTTAGAACACTTCTAGTAGAGAACAATTTGTTCGGCCCGAAGCTTAAAAGCTGAAGATGCAACGCACCTGCTGCTCATTATATACCGCGCTGCAGGTGAGCAGCTGCTGCATATGATTGCATGCCAATGTGCATTGGCTCGCTTTAGTTACACTAAGTAGATTGGCCTCTCTGGCGAGATTTTATTCGTCGGTCAGTCCGACGACGTCACGTGCGGACCGACTGAATGGGAACTATTATTCTCGCTTCAGTATTGTTGTTGCCGGCACCATGTCCTGGAGATGCTGTGTTTCATTGTGAAAGTGAAAGTACTTTGTTTGGGCTTCCAATAGAGGACACAACTAGAAATCACTTATTCCAGAACAGTTCAGCCCAAATATTAGAGTGTGTGGAGCACATTTTACGGAGGACTATTTCCAGCTGTGCACAAAGGCTGTTTCTATAAAGTGAGGCAATTCCAACTTTGCAAGGACAGTCTGGCACTTCTGACTCACAGCCTGTAAGTACGTTTTCTTATTTAAATAATTTGCCACTGACTATTCAAACGCGAGTTTTGAGTAGTGTAGTGTAGTGATTGTTGTTTGTCATTTCTCCGATCACAAATGCAGACAAGTTTATGCAGCACGATAGTCTATGTAAGGAATAATTGACGACGGGCCGTTAAATTATTAGAAAAATAATGCACACCCGAGGTGGTGATCGCGGAGTGGCCGTTACACCTCGGGTGTGCATTATTTTTCTAATAATTCAACGGCTCAGGATTATTTCTTCCGCATCTCATCCAATGCCTCCCTTGCTAATTCCAAAATGCCATTAATGTAACGGAGGCTTGAGCCGTTGATAGCAGACTAATGCAGTTAATACAGTTAATAACTAAGTTATGAGACAGAGAAAGAGAGAGAGATTAATGTTACCTCTGGGAGTCAGTGATCGGCAGCAATGTCTATAGTGAGAGTTAATTTTCTTCACGAACATTGTCGTTGTTGTTACCTCGCTTGTGAGAAGTCATGCAGTTTTTAAGTTTGTAAACTATGTTACTGACAAAATCGTCAGAGTAGTGCTAATTACATTAGCGCTTATGTTAAGGAGTGTGCAAACTATATATGTGTCTGTGAGGGAGAGACCGAGAGCGGGAGAGAGAGAGTGGGCTATGTGCTTTCCGTACATAATAAAACGTAATTTTGTGGCAAAATCATGGACCAGATCTGTCGATTTTATCCTTTTGTTTACTGTATTTATTTGTTTGTCCAGTGTCGTAGTGGGTTTTGGTTATTTTTCTGTTGCAAGACCTTTGAAATAACAGAAATCATTTGGCGAAGTGATACAGAACTGTAATGCGGTCAAGAAAGCTGCCTGGAACTACGTTCGCCGTGCGTTTCCCTGAAAATAATTGTACGCCTCAAAACGTTCGTCTGCCAATCAGATTCAAGCATTCAACGGCCCCGTAGTATGAGTCATTATAATCAGTAATCATGTCCCCACTGGATGCAACAAATACCTTGTTTATAATGGGTTTTATTGTTTTTGTGTCTTTACGCCAGACATGGCATCACAATATGGTAAGAAGCGTAACATTTCCGTCACATGCTTGAGGAGCATAGAGGAGCAACAATAATGTACAGTATGTGGAAGATAATGTGTTTTTTAACCTTAAACAGCATAAACACATTGCATTACACAAAATACACAAAGAAAGGAAAGAAAAGGAAAGGATGTGACTTATGGCCAAGTATGGTGACCCATACTCAGAATTTGTGCTCTGCATTTAACCTATCCAAGTGCACACACACAGCAGTGAGTAGTGAACAAACACACACACACACACACACCGTGAACACACACCAAGAGCAGTGATACAAAATAATGTTATTTTTAGAAACGTCATGGCCCCTTTAAAGAACAGGAGACAAGTCAAAATAATTTTTGATATTGATCAATCGTAACGCTACAAATTGTCGATTGAGCTTAACTTGTACAAAACCCGAAATACTCCTTTAAAGCACCCTTTCGAAGACCCTCCCTCCATCTCTCAGCCTACGCAGTGTGAAACACTGTCACATCCTGACAGTGTCAACACGTCTCACTTCAGCTTGTGTTGGCCTGATATTGAGAAATATACTGTAATTATCACAGCTCCCACACTGGGCTACAGGCAGCAAGCAATTAAACTGTAGCATCATTCAGGAAGTGACATCACCTCTCTGTTCAAATCACTGAACTGGCAAAATATAATGACACAGGCACCCTAAGATCTGTACTTCGCAATAACCTTGTCACAAAGACAAATCAATTTATAGTATTATTTACAATATATAGTCAACAGCTGAAGTTTAGATCTTGTGATCTTTCTGATTGCTCTGTGCATTAAAATTTGCATTATTTCACACCGAATGTGTTGTCATGCATGTTTTATTTCTTACAGATGTATGTGTGTAATGAAGTGTTACATAGCTTTACAGTGTTTTTCACATGCAGCAAGTCAAGTAAAGTCGAGCTTTATTGTCATTCCGCTATATGTGGGTACATACAGTGGAATGAACTGTCGTGCCTCACAGGACCATGGTGATATATGAATACAGACTTACAACAATAGAGTAAAACAGTTTAAACCTATACACAATTAACCTACTGACAGATTTTGACTATACATATGCTATATATAAAAATGGTTACCTATACATAAACTAAAAAATACAAACTGTACAACTGTACAAATGCTTCGCAAATACTGTACATGTGCAAAAAGAGAAACATTCAAGCAGCTGGCTGGGGAACAGTGTAAGGTGATCTGTAGTGCATGAGCATGTAAACATACATGTATTACTGAGTCTTTTGTGGGGTTATGTACACACAATAGTGTGTACATAACAAATCAGAGCAAGAAACAAAAGTATCTTAGAATGCAGTATCCTATAGTTTTGCAACCATTTTGCCATCTCTTCTTATTTAAAAGGATAGTTCACCACAAAATGCAAATTATGTCATCATTTACTTGCCCTCGTGTCTTTCCAAATCCATATTCTTTCTTCTCTGGTAAACAAAATGAGATTTTAGGCAGGATGGTCATACTAATGCAGTGTCTTTCTCAAACCCACAGGTTCACCAACAGGATTTCTCACCTTTACATGGCATTGATTCTTTCAAGCACAACGACAACTTTTATATAAAGACATCAGAATCATGTGATCACTCAAAATGAGCAACATTATTTACTGACACTGGCACGTTGCATTTGGTTTGGTGTTTCTTGTCAATGAACGTGATGTGCCAAGGGCGAATTTGTAGCTCTTTTTAGTTTTACTAAAGGCAAAAAAATCATCATGAACATTCTGCTAAACCTTTTATTTGCAGTGATGTGTGGAGGTCATATTGGTTTGGAACAACATGAGGGTAAGTAAATGAGGACAGAATATTCATTTTCATAATTCCTTTAAAATGATTATGATGCAATCAATTTTCTAAACATATTGTATATGTAATGAACAGATTAACAAAATTTAATAATGTAACATATTATTTTGAAAAGGTCTGTAAGGTCTAATTAACATCTGAACCAATCTTTAAGTACCTGCAATTAGTCTCAACCACCCACGTACACAAACGCAGGTGCATGCACTCATACTATTAGAGTGAACAAAGAGACGTTTTAAACGCTATTCTTCTTATCTGTCCATGGTATCAGTGGGGCAGTTCAGATCACCGCCTGTCTCCAGAGACTCATTAGAGAAAGAGTCATCAGCAGAAAAATAACGGTGAACTGGCACAATCACAGCACGATACCCTGGGTAATATTTACAAGGCATCTGGAGTCATCCTCCGCTCTACCGGATGAAAACGTGGAGCGAATCACAGGACAAGGGAAGAGGGAATAATTACAGCGGAATTTAAGATTTACATCCATCAACCATTTTAGAAATAGTTACATTGTAGTAACACAAAAACTTTGCTTTTGTAGTTACACTGTTTTGTGAGAGCTATGACATTGTGGCTCATGGGACCTGTGTCATATCCCAAGAGGTCAAGGTTTGGCTGGTTAACATGGCCCTTTTAACTCAATGGTTCTCAAACGTTTTGAATCAAAGGCCCCAATTGTCGAACTAAATTTTCTAAACTGCCAGAAACTGGGAAACAAATAGAAAAAAAAAGTTATTGAGGTGAGAACAAAGGGTTTATGCATTTTTAGCTTTTTAATTAAATTAGATTATAAAAATGTATTAACGAAAATTTGTATTCATAATAATACTGTAATGATGGGTCAGTGACGTTGAGATCCAGGTGCAGCTTTATTAAACAAGAGGGGGTCAGACAGGCAAAGTTCGGTCAACAGTAACAAGAGTAACGTAGGCAAGGCTGAGACATAAACAGGGACAATGCAAAGGTCGGGGCAGGCGGCAGACAGAGAGAATATCCAAAAGACAGGCAGCAAACGTTCAGATGAGTGTAAACGGTCCAGGTAGTCAACAGGAAAACACACAGGGAAAACGCTCAGAGATATTGGCAGTGGCAAACAATACTCGGCGATGAGAGAGAGGAAGTCCAAGGCTTATAAAGAGTGTCTGATGGGATTCAGCTGTGTAATCAGTGCAATGAGTGATTGGTGACAGTTGTGTGATTAGTGCAATGGTTGATGGGAAATGCAGTCCGTGGGTGACATGCAGCAGTAGTGTGGTGCAAGCGTCAATGTGTTGGAAGGGCAAGCAGATTCGTGACAAATACATTAATTGTAATAATTTTAAGTCATACTTTCGCCCCCTTGGAAGTTTGCTGAAGGCCCCGGTTAAGAACCAATGCAGTAACTTTCTCTATTGACACCCATTAAAATTTGCAATTTATATATTTTAACATTTCAAATTGCATACTTCCACAGCTGCCACTGAGCTGATAAGTGAGATAATTTAAATTGATCCAAAATCTATTCAAAAACGTACTATTTTGATATTCTGAAGTACGTATCTAAGGGACATTTTACTGTCCCATGAGGACACTGCAGAGGATTGATAAATAGTGGTGAAGCAACACAACCAGAGATGGTCTTATTATTGGGAGACACTGAGGTCCGCAGCTCTAGTAATTACCATTTAATTAATGAGTCATTACTTATTCAAAATAAATACCTACAATGTGATTTTCTCCAGGTTGCATGTCTCCAAATTACAAATAAAGGCTGAAAAAGTCCATCATTAAGATGATAAAAACATAGTCATGATGCACAGTTTCTGTCTACATCATCTGTCTCTTGGATGTCTGTCTACCGTTTTCTTTATTCTCACTTTGTTTAAGTGATCTCTCACTGGTTCTCTTCTCACAGCGTGTTACATGAGGCCAGTGGAAGACAAATCTGTTGCCAACAGGGTCTCGGGACTAGAGAGCAGGTGGCATAGACTGAGAGGAAGTCAAACAGAAAGTGAGAGAAGGGGAGGTAAAATGAGAGATAGAGGGGAGGGTGGGTGATGAGGAGAGAGAGAGAGAGAGAGAGAGAGAGAGAGAGAGAGAGAGAGAGAGAGAGAGAGAGAGAGAGAATGTAACCTAGCCATAACTTCTGGCTCCTCTGAGCTATGCAAACACGCAAAGACACACTCAAGCGGTCTGAAATTTGACAGGAGCTCCAAGGCCTGGAAAAAAAAGTTTATCCCCAGTTCACATCAGGCCACCAGGCTCACAGTGAAATGAGACAAAAAACAAAGTGCAGCTTAGCATAAACTGACTGAGGAAGATGGTATACCGCATGAATTAGTGAGCTGCCTGTGACTGATTAACAAAGGCCCACGTAATGCAGTGTAGCATAGCAAAGCATCTTCCTCTTGCATATCCAACACAAAAGCTCAACATAACCTCACAGAGAGGCTGCATTACCCTGGGGATGTGTCAATGCCGTAGCTGTATCAAAGGATAGAGGCAAGTGAGGGTGAAATAAAGTGTGAAAGGACAGAACGTTCTTTGTTTTGTTCCCAGTGTGACCTATGGGTGTTTCAGCCGACTTTACCAATGTTCAGGAGCATACCAGCATATAGCTAGCATGCTCTAACTATTAGAGCTGTCAAAAAATTCGAATTTCGAATATTTGTCGAATTTAAAATAAAAATCCACATTCGAATGCAACACGTTGCATTTGAATATTAAGTGTGCATCAGGCAGCCTTATCAGTGGCAGACGAGATGCGATGAAGATGTAGGTAGGTGTCATTGCATTTTAGTGCTTTTTTTTTAGCCTATCCAGTTGAACCTACTGGATAAGTTGTTCATTCAAAATACTGCGGAAAAAGAGAACATCAATGCAGCGATGTTGTTTACGTCAAAACTGAAACCAAGCCGTTCACACAGAAAGCATATTTCGTATTTTCTAGAGGGACATCTATCAGCGTTGCACTCGTGTCTTGCAAAAGAGATGGATATTTAGAAAGCCATTTAAAATTATTGTGAGTTCAACTTGGAAAAAAAACTTTATTGCGGGACGATCTCTCCCCATTCCACTACATCTCATGTTTTTAGATGAAAAAAGTAACGCTACTCTTTGTAATTGGTTTTCCGTGCTTTGTATTAAACTGTATACATGATGCTGTTTTGTTTCCAATTGTTTTAGCAACTTAATTATATATGATAAACAAACAAAAAAAAAAGATAGGCGTGTTATTTTATGCTTTGTAGAAACCTGCATTAGTAATATTTTGCTCGATGCGCACTCTTGTGGCCTCTGGAGAGAAGCCAAAAGATTTATTTCACCTAACTGAAATTATGCCTTTTAAATTCGAATATAGATAATATTTAAGTACAAAATTCGAATTTAGTTTTTCAGCCATTTTGTCAGCCCTACTAACTACCAAACAAAAATCCATATCTGGTGTTATGTGTTCTTTCATTTTCCTTAGTTTCTTTAAAGAACCCACAAAATAGAACTTGGAACTAACAAATTAGCTTTAAAAAATCTAGGGGAACATTAGATTTGATGGGTTCTTTAATAAGATTACTTGGTTACTTAGTCTAACTTGGAGCTAACTAACGTTAAAGTACCCACAAATTCTAACTTGGACAAATTTAATTAATAAATGTTAGATTTCATGGCTTCTTTTAGACAAGCTGGTTTGGTAGTCTAACTAGAGATCTAACCTAACCAACCAATTTTGAAGAACCTATAAATTGAAAATAACAAACTACCTAACATTGAAGAACCTTGGAGCCAACAGCATTAGATTTTAGAGGTTCTTTAATACTAGTTGGTTCGTTAGTCTAACTGGAAAACTAACAAAAAGCTAGCTAACTAACCATCTACATTAAAGAAACCAATCAATCTAACTTGACAGTTACATCGCTCATAATTGAGTTACATCGCTCAATCAGTTACATCGCTGATAATTGAGTATGTCTCTATAGTACACTAAGCGTACTGAGTATATGTATGTGTATTTTGCACATTGTCTTCTGTACAGTCTGTAAATATGTACTGTCCATATGTAAATTGCTGTTGTTTTTTGCACTGTCTGTCCATATGTAAATTGCTGTTGTTTTTTTTGCACTGTCTGTCCATATGTAAATTGTTGTTGTTTTTTTTGCACTGTCTGGAGCACTGTAAATGCTCCAGTGCAGTTTTTTTGCACTGTCTGTCCATATGTAAATTGTTTGTTGTTTTTTTGCACTGTCTGTCCATAGGTAAATTGTTTGTTGTTTTTTTGCACTGTCTGTCCATATGTAAATTGTTTGTTGTTTTTTTGCACTGTCTGTCCATATGTAAATTGTTTGTTGTTTTTTTGCACTGTCTGTCCATATGTAAATTGTTTGTTGTTTTTTTGCACTGTCTGTCCATAGGTAAATTGTTTGTTGTTTTTTTGCACTGTCTGTCCATAGGTAAATTGTTTGTTGTTTTTCTGCACTGTCTGTCCATATGTAAATTGTTTTTTTTTTTTTTGCACTGTCTGGAGCACGCTCATAAGAATTTCACTCACCAAGGCACTTGTGCTGTGGTGATGTGACAATAAAAGTGATTTGATTTGATTTGATTTGATTTGACGCAACCTAATTAACACATTTTTGTTTATTTAACCAATCTAACTTGGAACTAAATACTACCTAACAGTTTTGGAGTTTTTTTAAATTTGGAGCTAACAAAAGGTACATTTACATGACAATAATGTACTAAAAAGTTAAGTAGTTTAATTAGGTTGTTAATTGGAGGTTCCTGTGGCTCAGTGGTAGAGCATTGCGTTAGCAGCGCAATGGTTGTGGGTTCGATTCCCAGGGAACGCATACTGACAAAAAAAAATGTATAGACTGAATGTACTGTAAGTTGCTTTGGACAAAAGCGTCTGCTAAATGCATAAATGTAACTTTATGGGTACTTTAAAAATAGTTTGATTACATGGGTTCTTTGACGTTAGTTAGTTAGTCACCTCTTCTTTACTTCATATTTTGTACCTCTTCTCTCTCTCACTGAGCCTTCTTTCCTATGTTCAACTCATGTGTCTCTAAATAAGTTTATGATATCTCTTTCTCCACCAAGCGACTTTTCTTTTTCATTTTACACACAGTCGTTCTGCATTTATCCACCCACACAAGCACCCACACACACATTTCTGTCTAAGTATATCCATAGCTGGCCTTTGGCTCTGTGTGTCTGCTTTGCTACTTTAGGGAGCCCCAGTCCACTAACTCTGAATGTCAACAGGAGGAGATGAGCTTTAATATTTCATCATCCTTCCTCCCGCCTTTACTCCTGCCAGACATTCACAGAATAACATAAACTACATGGCGACAAAATGATTTGAGGGTTCACCTTATCTTTATGGAGGTAAACCACACCACAACCACACAGACACATAGGCATACATATAAAAATCCCCCAAAGACACACACATTCAGCATGTTTCCATCTACACAATTTTAGAAACAAATTGAACTGCCGGTAGCAATACTGTCCCCCCTATATCCAACCCCCCAAACATGCATCCACCACTATGCATACTGAGTAGATACAGTCCACTTTACAGCACTGCATTTACAGAGGGAGAGTAAAGACTAAGAGAAAGTGATAGAAAGGGAAAACAGTAAGGATTGATATAAATGATGTGATGGGTGCGGCGCAGCCCTGGGCTGGTGGGGGCATTGGGATGAGGGTTCGATCAATGGCAATCAATGGTGGGAAGGCCAGACATTCATCTTAATTCCGACTAATTAGGACAGAGGCTCAAAGGCGGCGAGTGTGAGTGTGTTGTGTGAAAGGAAGAGGATGATAAAAATAAGCTTCTTGTTTACACTAAAACGCTGCTGGTGTAGTGGTTTAAGACCTGGTTTGGTAAAACAAAAGACGTA
Source organism: Gymnocypris eckloni scoliostomus (assembly GCA_027564155.1). Classification (NCBI taxonomy): domain Eukaryota; kingdom Metazoa; phylum Chordata; class Actinopteri; order Cypriniformes; family Cyprinidae; genus Gymnocypris; species Gymnocypris eckloni. Next base: position 29,898,738 of record CM050415.1, on the reverse strand, counting down.
TTTTAATCACTGGTGGACACAATACAGACCAGGCCGTTAATGAAGTCCACTCTCACCTTTCTGCCCTTGAGACAAATGCATAGCCTGGGGTTGATCCATATGGTACTATCTCAGTAATTAGTGTAAATTGCTTTGGATCAATAGCATCAAAGGCGTAGTCTTGGGGGTGGACGATATAGGAAAATTCCTCTATAGCCCCATTTACACCTAGAATCCTAACATCTGTTTTGGGTGATTCAATCTAACTGCTGCTAAATAGTGATTTTTTTTAATCGCAATTGGCTGATGAAGTATTTCTGTTTGACTGATAAGAGTCAGAAGCGTGACTTTTATTTTGACAGTGCAGACCTAGCCGATTACTGAGCGCACCAACACTGTTGTTTACAGTGTTTTCTTCATTTTTAGGTTTGTCTAAAGTATAAAATATTTTACATGTTTGTTGTTTGTTTGTTTGTTATTTTTCAAATTAACAAATTTTAAACAACAAATATTTCTAATTATTTTATAAATATTATATAAAATGCTTATATAATGTCATTATCATTGTTTGCAATTAAATATTATGACATTTGCTTGATATCAGCCATCAAAATATTGGTCAACAGCTAATGGTAAATATTGGTGTAAATGAAGTCCAAAATGTTTTGTAATATGATCAAAAACGTATTTAAAATAAAAAACTATAGAAATATGCCTCCTCCTCACCAGTCAATCATCCATTGCATTAAAACAAGGATTATGGGTAAATTTCATGTGGCTTTTACAGAAAACAAACATGTGGGCTGAACATTTGGGTCAATACACCTAGCATGTGCAGCACGTCTTAAAGGGCATGTTGCAGGTTAGAGACCGCAGTGAATCGATGTATCGAAAAATAAGGTAGGAACTAGATTTTCTTTAAAATATACTTTGAAAAACGCTATTAATGCTTCTGGAGTTGTTTTTGTGAGAGAATATTACTTACGCATCTGAACACTGACAAAACCAGAAGTGACGCATCAAAAGGGAGAGCGGTCCATTTTAACCATAAGGAAAACTATGGATCGCAATGACCATTCGGATGCAGAGGAAATGTTAAATGCGTATTTACACTCTTATGATGGACCACAGATACAATTAAGAGCCTGCTATTGCCAAGAGAGCAGGGACAGGCCAGGATTAGATAGAACAACAGTCAGAGGAGACAAATTAAGTTGATGTGAGAGAAGAACAGGGCAGGTGTCTTGGTGAGAGACCAGTGTTAGCTTACAGATATTCACACATTAGCTAATGTAATCAGGCAATAGCAAAGCTAGTATTGGTCATCTATGAGTATTGATACTTACCAGTAACAGAAACTAATAAGCGTTGATCAGGCATGTCACACTCGTTAATATCCGACACTAACATTAAGTTATATAGTGGTTTTTAGTGGAGAATGTGACCCCCACACTTGATGTGCAGTGTCTGACTCTGCTCCCAGGCTTTGAGGCTTGCTGTCTGAATCCATATGTGCTACAGATAATGCCTATATGCACTTCAGACAGGAGCATAGACCTCTCCAGGCCAGCAGACATGAGTGTGTTTAGGGCAGAGATCATTTATTACTCTGAGCTAAATACTTATATGTATAAAAATACATAGTAAATTAAAGATTTGAATATTAAAACAATCTGAATAATTTTGCCTATATTTTGGTCACAACTGCCCGTAAGTCACACTTTTTGATGCCATTGGTAAGACAAGCAATATTGACAGCATACAGGCAAGTTGTCCACTGGGCCTATGGTGTTCTGAGCAGCCCTTACCTGCATGTGTTGTGTCAGCCATTAGAAGACAGTTTACAGAGGAAGGAGGACTTCATAAATGTTTTGAATGGCCCCATTTTGGTGACAATAAAAAAATTAATCACAATCACAAATTGTCTTACTGTATAAAAAATTGTTTATGAAGTTTACATCTGATATATATCAAGCAGATCTGCCTTTATGGTTAATGCAATTAATTTTTATTTATACAGAAATAAAGCATAAGTATTATTTCATTGCACGGTTATTATCCAACTCAAAACACAACAATCCACTGTTTATATATATACAGGTGCAGCTCAATAAATTAGAATGTTGTAGAAAAGTTAATTTATTTCAGTAATTCAACTGAAATTGTGAATCTCATGTATTAAATAAATTCAGTGCACACAGACTGAAGTAGTTTAAGTCTTTGGTTCTTTTAGTTGTGATGCTTTGGGCTCACATTTAACAAAAACCCACCAATTCACTCTCAACTAATTAGAATACTTCATAAGACCAATAAAAAAAAAAATGTGCATTGTTGTTGGCCTTCTGGAATTACTGCCTCAATTCAGCGTGGCATGGAGGTGATCAGTTTGTGGCACTGCTGAGGTGGTATGGAAGCCCAGGTTTCTTTGACAGTGGCCTTCAGCTCATCTGCATTTTTTGGTCTCTTGCTTCTCATTTTTCTCTTGTCAATACTCCATAGATTCTCTATGGGGTTCAGATCTGGTGAGTTTGCTGACCAGTCAAGCACACCAACACCATGGTCATTTAACCAACTTTTGGTGCTTTTGGCAGTGTGGGCAGGTGACAAATCCTGCTGGAAAATGAAATCAGCATCTTTAACCTGTTAACTGTCACGCCCATTTTTGAGTGTAGGCCTGCAAATGTAATGTCGAAATTCAAATGAATATAATTCCGGAACGCTTTTGAATATGATCATCATTCTGGTCTTGTTTTAAAGAAGAGGCTTTGAAGTTTCTTGCACAGGTGTCTGTAATTAAAAAAAAAATTAGTTAACAAAAAAGTTATAGCTGTTTAAGTTTATTGTAATAAAAAAGTACTGCAATAAAACTTTTATATTTTATTAAAAAGCTGGTCAGGGGAAGGAAGCATGAAGTGCTCCAAAACTTCTTGGTAAACAGGTGCAGTGACGTTGGTTTTCAAAAAACACAATGGACCAACACCAGCAGATGACATTGTACCCCAAATCAGCACAGACTGTGGAAACATTTAAAAGTCTTCTGTGTGGGTATCATTTACATTTATGCATTTAGCAGACACTTTTATCCAAAGCAACTTACAGGCTATACATTTTTTTTGTCAGTATGTCACACTAATGTGTTGTTAACATGTGTTAAATCATGAATCAGTGAAGTCCAGTCTCTTCAGCTACACAAACGCACCGAAGCCCGGAAGATACCATCCTATTTCTTGTTAGGAAACCTGTGGACTCGATGTCCTGACAGGCTGGAGTTTGTGCAACCTCCACAATCACAATAATTTACCATGACGATGATAAATTGAAATAAAAATAACTCCCAAAACACACTGATTCGCGCCCGGGTCGAACTCGGGTCGCCGTGAGCACAGTTGCGCTGTATGTCGATGCACTAACCACAAAGCTATTGGCGCTGACTTGGAAGTATAATTTTATGGCAATGTTTTGCACTCCTCTCTAAATCCAATTATAATTAGTCACCAGACACATTTTTGAGATTCATGTTATCTCCAGGCGTTAAAAAAAACATGTAAAAAATAGATCAGTCTCAACTGACCACTTGACCAGTGACGGGATGTTATTACCAGCTTTAAACAGGACCTGCAACGCTCAAGAAACCTTTTATTTTTGTCTACAAATAACTCTGTTGAATCTAAACATCATTCTTGATACTTTATTTTAAATCCACAATGGTATGACATGCTCTGGTGACTTTTCCTGACAAGAAAGATCGGATATCAGTGTGCTGTGTTTGCTTTTAGGTGATATGCTAGAAGTTTCTTACTGTACATCAGTGAATCAGGCAATGTACTAAAAAAAGTAGTGAAGAAACCATTTTCACTGTAGAAACCAATATCATAATTAATTACAAAATGGTAATACATTGAATTAAATGTGAAATGTTAAGGTAGAAAAACTCAAATAGTATTTGCTTTTAAAATATAATTTTTGAATTATTTACAACAACAAAAAAAACTTTTTACAGTGTAATGTCAAACAAATGAGTTATCACTCCAACTCACCTGCATGGAAAGAGATAGCGAAGTTCTGTAACATTAGACAGAAACAGTAGCATTGCATAAACTACTACTGTAGATAGTTGAGATATAGAACATTTGTCTCTCTTTTATTACCCAGGTTTGAGTGTAAAATTATCTTACAGAGCAATATAGCAAGTAATAAAGATACAGAAAGTGAAGAAGAAGGGAAGTCTTACATACAGCATCATACAGTGTGCTGACCAGGCTGGACATTTTTGGAAGGGCAGTGATAAAAGCTCAAGGGGCAGGCCACTGGCAAAAAAAGTAGAGAGATTAAAAAAAGTGCTGTGTGGATGATGGGCCCTGCCACACCACAACTGCCTCAGCAAGTCACGCAAGAAGCACAGAGACGTGAGCTGGCTGAAAAGACCTTTATAGCACCGTCTGTGTGTATGATTGTCTCAGATCTCTATATGTCTCTCTAGAGGTCTTCAGGCTTTCAGAGGAAGTGACACCGAGATGGCAGGGTAGCAATAACCCACATGCCATTATATTCAATCTCACTCCACTCAGACAAACACACACACATCGAGCGGACCACTCCTCATTCCCACACTAACTTTACACAAACAAAAAAAGGCACTTTCCTTGAACAGGGTACAATATGGGTCTGAAGCTCCTTAAATATGAAATATACTATGATTTTTCTTGGTTCCTTTGTGTGTCTGAAAAAAATGGTCAGCGAATGGAGGTGCTGCACTTTAAGAAATAAAATGACAAATTGTATTAAATAAAAAAGAAAAGAAAATAGCAAATGCATCAAATTAATTCATTAGGGGCTAGCTATCTAGGGACCAAATGTTATTTTGTAAATACTGATTATGAGTTACTTTATTCCCATAAATGAATGAAAACATTTAATTAAATGGTTAACCTTCACAATAGTCAACACTGTATTATTTGTTAACAAAACAAACTGTAACACTGACAAAAATGCATTCAAATGTCAAATTATGTCAAAACCATTAAGGTGGGACAGGACAAAAAACAAAAGCCTTGTTAAATTTCATGCTAGATTTATTTTACATTCAATAATTTCTCTTACATATGTAATAATTAACTAACACATGTAATAGTTTTCACAACAACAACCAAATATGGAATTGGTGCCTCTATTGGGAGATCAAGGTGTACTGTATTCATGTAAAGTGCTAAATAAGCTAAAATAGCAGTAGTAAATAACTTTTATCACATGGCTATTAAAATTTGATGGAAAAACATGCTGTCAAGAAAGAAGGATGGAGGAAAGAAAAACAAGCGAGAGCGCAGGATAAGGGGTTCGCACACAAACACTGTCTGCGATCACCACTCAAACTGTCTTCCCTAACTATCGGCTGTATTATCAGAACATGTCTACATATCACCCTTCCCATCTCTCTTTCATCTTCACGCTCCCCTGCCATCCCAGCCTTCCCTCCCAGCCCCTAAGGCCACTCTGCAAACTCTATAAATACAGCTTCCCCTCCACTGCTGCGTCTCATGTTTCAGATCAAATTAACCAATCCAAATCGGACATGTTCCCCTGGCCCGATGGCTGAGCGCTGGAGTGTGAGGTTCCAATGAGTGTCGGAACATCGATATCTTCACTGCACAAACGCCACGGTCTTCCCTCAGGGGAACAATTAGAAACCGAGGAGCAAGAAACTTCCCTGGTTTCCCCCGGCCTCTCTGGTTCTGGTTCCCGGCAGTGTTAGTGTAGAACTAAGTGCCTGTGATTTAGATGTCAGAGCAGATGCCCTCTGACATGAGCCCTAAGGCAGACCACACCACACAAGAGAAGGAGAGCTGGCGGCACGCAGGTGTGCAATCACTGAATATGCAAGTGCTGGATATGATCACACCTGGTAAACTGCAGTAGTGAAAGATAGACTCTGGCTAAATCCAAATTGCTGTAGTTTGATAGTAGGTACTAAATTCAACGAGGAACTTGAAATTAAATCAAAGATGACTCATGAAATCAAAATTGACTTTATTTAGTGCACATTGCTAGTCTTGAGGAGAACAATTAATCCGTGCTTCAGTTAATCCACTGAAAAAAAAAAATGTTTTAGTTGGTAATCTTTAATCAAATTCTGATTATTTGCTTCTTCTCTGATGAAGTTAGTTTGACGGCTTGGGAAGATGCTTAACCATGCTCCTCCAACCATTAGTTTGCTGTGAGTGAGAGATGGAGAAGAGGACTGCAAAAATAAAACCCTGCCCTCTTATTCAATATTCTGTTTCGGGTTGGAAATATGTTATTATACTGAAATAAAGTTGGCAGCAACTTCCAGTTCATGCTGACTTTAACAAAGCATATTCTGTTGGTATAGTGTGCAACTATGCACGCCTACATTCCTGAACATACTCTGCAATGTTGGCATTGAGCTTTAAACCAAACATAAATATAATATTTGTGGGATTTTTATACATTTTATAGCACTATACAAACAGATTTACCAAAATTACATGGATTAAAATATAAGTCTAAAAACAGACTGAACCAAACCAAAAACAAAACAGCACAGAGCAAAACAAAAAACAAACAAACCATGAAAAATAAAACAAACAAAAATCTAATTAAAAGAATAAACAAAACAGAACAAACAAATCAAAACAAAATGCTACAAATGAAAAACATAAAAACAAAAACCGACCAAAACAAAAGAAAAACAAAACAAACAACTAAACCTAAAACAAAAAGTAGACAAAACAGAGTTCTGAGTATACAAATTATACTATACAGAGTGAAACAAGTATTCAGAGCAGGGCTGTTTCTAGGCTGTTAAGGTTCAAGTTTTATTCGTCACATACTCAATTATACAGGATATAATCAGTAGTGAAATGTAAGTCAGGTCAGGTCCGCTCAATGGACAGTGCAAAATATGTAACACAACACAAGAGAATAAATATAGGTAAAAAATAAAAATAAGAAGAAAAAATAAAGAGTAAAATGTGCACTAAAATAAAATGTGCACTACAGTATACTGTGGACTTAATAAATAATAATATAAACAGGGATGTGCAAGAGGAATGTGCAAACAGGTTGTACTGGGTATATACACCCGGTATAGGGTGTATATTAATAGGCAAACTAATCACATACTGTGTAGCAGGTAAACATATTTCTGATTTAGGTACTGACAGGAAAGAAAAATAATTTAGGGTGTTGCCTCAAGATCATTCATCCACTTGTGCAAAGTCATTATACTAAAGCCCAGCAAGTTTTAGGAAAACTGTATTTTAGATGGTTATATGTTGCGAGTGAATCTTCTGACTAATGGTCTTGTTAGACTGTGATTTGTATGCGCAGTGTTCTCAGCCACTACTAGGGTCAGAGTGACTGTCAAACTGTGACCAATCACAGAATGACTGGGGAGTTAACACCAGCCCTTTGTCAGAGTGCCCACCTCTTATTGGGCAAGTTGAACCGGCAGGTTGGCACACACAGGTGTTATGGAACAGGCTGCCCGCAGTGGTGAATGACGGGTGCCCAGAGAGGTGTTCAGAGCAGACAGGTGTGTGGGTCAAACAAATGTGACTCTCTATCTGTCTCTCTCACACACACACACACACACACACACACACACACACACACACACACACACACACACACACACAGGCAACTCAAAGCTGTTTTAACATTGCTAATAAGACTTTACAGAGGTGTTTCAGAGTAGCATAGATATAAGAGAGAATAAGGAATAAGAGAGAAAAATAATTAATGTGAAAAAAAGAGAAATTGGACACAGACAGACAGAATATTTGTGAATGTGAAGAGAGACGGCCATGTGCAATGTGCAGCTGGAGTGTTTGGAACAGACAAAGACAATAGGCTGAGCAAATATTTGAGGCACGGAATGCAAACAACTGGCAATGCATCTGTGTAAGGGCGACTGAGAGATGAAGACTTAAAGAGAGATAAATAAAAAGAAAAGGAGGGCTTGTGACCGTGACCATGGCCCTGTTTTTGCCACACGCAACAATAAACGCATTACACCTACTATAACTCCAATACTCTCTAATAACATCTCATCATAAAAACCTTTTAAAGCACTTATTAACTATTAATGAAAATAAAATAGAATATATGTTTTAAAATTCTCAAAAGGACAAGGAAAATGCATTCATATGTTTAACAATTTCTAAGGACAGAACAACAGCTCAGTGGGACCAGACTAGTTGAGAAATGCATGAACTGTTCTCAGAAGCTGTAATTCTGCACCACTAGTGGCACTATGAAATCGCAAAAACAATAACTATAACATATAAATAAGCAGTCTTGCCCCCAATTCATGCCACTGGTTAAGCCAGAAATTTACATGACCAGTCAAACAAACTGAGCAACATCATAGAGCTCTGTATTAACCCATTGAGGAAATCAACACATGAATGGCTCATTGATAGTTCTGCACTTTAAGCAGGGACAGGAGTTTTTAACAATGAAAAAAGAAATTACAACCAGATGCAAATGACAAGATTCTGTCAACACATAATTTGTCCATTCCAACCAAGCGTGAAAAAGACACAATCAATCACAAAGTAGCCAATTACAACAACTCACTCTGTATTCACACACTCTTTCACACAGCAAAAAGCATTACACATATATCTTGTATTATGCTTCATGAAACTATATGCACATGCATGGTTTTCATTGTAGACTTATTGTATATTATCTCATTCTAAATACAAGCAGTCTCCGTTTAATATAATCAGTCTAATGAGATTTACAATACACACCAAGCGGCCAACACAATCTACTGTCACTCATTGTAGTTGGATTAAAAAGCACTCGCTTTTATCACTTGTCCTGAGTTATGACACAAAACAAAATACTATTTACATTTACACACACAAGCAACGCGACGCAGTAAAATTACAACACTGTCATTATAAACAACTAAGAAGCTGCAATTGAGCTACCGTTGATTATAATGGAGTGTTGTAGTGTTACAGTATAGACTTTATTGAATACAGGCCGCAGAACCTGATTTTACCAAGTGCGACATGTTCCTGGGTCAACATTTTTGTTGACCTGGAACAACATTGTTATTAACCAATCAGATTTGAAGAACAAGTTTTAAATTTTTGTGAAGTTTAGGCTTACAATCAGTGTTTGTTGCTTGTACATCAGTGTCATTAATCTACAATTTCCTCTGATTTTAAGGATTACTCATGGTTAAGGTTAGGTTTAGGTGTAGGGAAATGATCAAGATAAAATGTTTGGATTAAAATGTTGTTCCAGGGTCAACAATATATTTTGACCCAGGAACACATATAACTCAGCAAAATCAGGACGTGCAATACAGGCCATACTGAATTTTACATAGATATCAGTCTTTATAGTAGCATGGCCCAGATTACATGTCATTTCAATAAAACTATTTTTAAAGTGAGTTTTGGAGTTTTTGTATAGTGAAAGTTATTTTGGAAAGGTGTTTTGTCAACTGAACAACTGGGATGTTGTTAAACAGCATAATACATTGAACACATTATATTTATATCCCTTACAGCCTTGCTTTCATTACGATCCAAATTTAAATGGCGCTACCCTGACTAAGCTTTATATTAACTGTAACCAAACATTCTGTCTTGATATGTCTACAGCTAGAGACCTTTTCCCTACTGTTTTTATCAATGTGCCACTAATTGGCTCGTTGCTTTGTTGTCTGCTTGCCACATCGTGTTCAGCTACAGTGCTGTTGTTATGCAATAAGGGCGACAGGAACCGCATGTCTAAGTGTGAGACCTATATGTTCTCATGAACAGATACGGCATATGCTTCCTGCAGTCAGGTTTGAGGTGAGTAAAAAGAGGCGTGCTTTTCTTCGCTTTCCTCCTGCCAACAGATTCTCCTCCACTGTTCCTGTCTGCTTTCCTCATCTATCACCAGCAAAGGCCCCTCTTATATATCTCCTCTTTTCCTCTCTCTAACCTTCCCTACCTCTGCCACCCTGCGCTCCATCCATCCATCCATCCATTCATCCTTCGGCTGATACCGAGCCAGCTCTCCAATTTAATTCCCCATCTGTGGACTGCTTGAGATATTAGTCCAGAGATGAGATCCGTGACCCTGAATACGGGGGTAGAAGATTCAGTGAGGGGGGGCAGGCGGCTGGGGTCTCCAGCTCAGGTTAAAGTCACGTCTCTTGGCTTGGCAAGGATGCTGCTGCTTCCCTACCTTCCTGGATCCCCTCCTGAAGTGGCTGGGCTAAATATTTGCCCTCGGACTCATCGCCGTCTGGACATGTCCTCTCTTGCTAAGTGACCGGTGTCATCATCCCCACCCCACCCCCACCCCCCAACGACACCATCTCCCCCTTGTCTCTACAGAAACCATGAGAGCTGGCATAACGACAGCCAAACGGAGGAGAGGATAGGAAAAGTTTGAGCACTCAGCTCAAAAGAGGCCAAAAGAGTTCAATGACCCAGAAAGAGAGGGCTCACACATTCCTGTAGGCCTGGGAAACACTCTCACTTGTGTGGAAGAATTAGCCCTAATGTTATCAATAATGAAAACTACAAATGCAGACTAAATTAAACATTTTTTATTAAAGGTGCACCAAGTGCACCCCACTTAATGCAATAATAATGTTCAATAACCTTATATTTATTTTCTACCACCTCCATCCTAGGACATCCCTGCATCTCCATCTATTCTATCCCATTCTATCATCTATAGCACAACTATACATACAAACATTTATGTTTCAAATTATTTTATTTTTGTTTATTTATATTTAAATGTGTATTTTTTATTCTCATCTTATTTTTACTGTCTGTGTGTCCTTGTTGTCTCTGTGAACTGGAAGCTTACTTGCAAAGATTCTTATAGTATGTTGTGAACCCATCAAAATAAAGTAAAATAAAAAATAAGTATACAGTCTAATACTCTAATGGCTACTAGTTGACATGTAGTTGCAAAAAACTTACTGTTAGTAGAATATGTAAATTGGACCATCAAAATAAAATGTTACAAGCTGTTTTTAAACATATATATATATATGTATATATTGATGCACTATACAAGTATTGGCATTGAAGAATAATTAGAACTATATAGTCAATATAATTTCCATGATATTTATACTTTCCTATGATTTAATAATTATCTCAATTATGTTATCCTATTAATCTCCCTGGTCCACCCTCAAAGAAATTCACACGCTCATACAACTGAGCATTTATGAGAAAAAGACCTGTCAAGCAGCCTTTGTGTTTATGTGTTGCTGCTGTGGAGAAAGAGAGGCGACGGATCAGAGCTGACAGACAGCTCTCGCTGGACCAGAAGTCACCTGAATATTCATCAGATTCATTACCCTTTTTTATTTCCTCGCTAGTCCCTTATTCATCTTGCATTTTCATTGGCTTAATTCCATTGAACATTTCAGGAGGGCAGGATGGCTGGACTGAGGGAGGTGCAAGCACACGCCTACAGGGAAGGACAAGTGTGTATTTACACGCATCAGCGAGTCTGGATTAATGACACGGTGCCACGATCGCAGGGAGCCTAAATTGCGGTGAACTTTTTCGCCTCTGAGGGCCAGTTGAGATTTGCCTGCCACACACTCGAACTCATCCTCCCAGCCACTTGACCCCAGCCATCCTCTCTGTACGTGGCTGTGTGTGTGTCTCCCAGGCACTTCTGTCATCAGCGTTTCTATAATCTAAGCTAATTAGGTCCTCATTACTTCCTACCTCCTCTCTATTTCTTTCTTCTTCCGTCCAACCCTCTTTGCTTCTCATATTCTACCATGTGGCACGACAAAACTAAAGTGCTCCAATTATAATCAACAGAGCTGTCTACACTATAAGTATGCAACATGACAGCTTTGTTAATTATAACGGGGACATTCTAGTTTAGTTGCGACGTTTGCTCTTAGCATAGATGCTGACTGTCTCGATTTGAATACTTAAACTACACACTATTCGCTGGTGATGGAGAAGTTGTGTATCTCTGTCTTTAGGCCCTAGTGAGGAGCTTTCCAGGGACTGTGCTTCAAAATCTTTAAGCCTCTAGTAAGTGAGTCAAAGGCTTTTTTGCATGTAAACGATGAATGCATAACCTAGCTAAATTCATTACTTTCATAAACTAAATTATCTTTTTTTATCATTTATAACCATTGATTTTAAAAAGTTGCTGCTTGATTACTGTATAAGGATTTGCAAACAAGGAAATTGCTGTGAATTTTTATTTAATTTTTCGTTCCATGATGACTGGTATTGAACAAACTATAAATAGATAATATTTGGCATCTTCCATCTATCACACATATATTTATATATATACATATATACATATATAGATCAGTAAGTCATTTTTTTGTTTTGATATTACAAAAATATTCAATATTAAACAGCACAAGTGTTTTAAACATAGGTAATAGTAATAAGAAATATTTTCATGAGCAGCAGATCTGCATATTAGACTAATTTCTGAAGGATCATGTGAAACTGAAGAGTAATAACTGCTGAAAATGCAGCTTTGCCATCACAGGAAAGAATTACTAATTAAAATAATTAAAAATAATTAAGTTAATAACTTAATAATGATAATAATCTTAATAAGATTACATGGATATGAATTATACTCATTTCCATAGCGTTTCAAGTCCTAAAAATCACAATTAAAAAAATGAATGATCTTCCTTGGGAACCAACCATAAGGAAGCCTAAAGTGAATTCACAAAATCCTTCTCTTCTGTTGTACAAGCATATGTGGGCAACATCAGCTGAAAAAGCATGCACTGATGCAAACTGCAAAAACCCACTGGAAAATGTACTATAATTAGGGATACACTAATTCTTATATCTGACACTATTTGGGACGCATAGTATGCAAATTCACTCCCCATCCTCTCTTCCTGAATTACACAATCTATCCTCTCTCCTTGCTCTATTGTTTGTTTGCTATTTTCTCCTCAGAGTGAGGCTCCATTAGACAGGCTCCTCTTGCTGTCAGTGTCTCAGTTTGCCGTTCTGCCGAGAACCAAGTGACGAGCAAAACATAACTGAAAACAGCCAAAGGAGGGGTCGGAGCAGCGATAAGACAAGATGGCCAAACAATGGGAGCCGCTTGCCTTGCTGAGGGAAGACAGCCCTGGAGAATGGAGTGAAACTGAAGATAAGATGCATGTGTCTGAAGAGGACAGAGATAGTGTAGGCCAGAGCTGTCACACTGAGAAAGACAGAAGAAGAAAAGTGATAACCCTTGCTCTGCCGTCCACTCCATATGCCAGAAAATGGCTGCATATGTGACCTTCTGCATCTCTATTGCACTGCTGGCTGTCCTTTATATAGCCAGAACTTGCACAGATAACTCACAAACACTTTTGTTGTTGCTTTTGTTGTTGGTGGAAACCAGGGCTAACATGCACTAATAAACAACAACTATAAGCAAATATCTTCTACATGTTTAAATGAATGAAACATGAGGCTTTTTAGGACATTTCAAATGCAAATTTGTAAAAAAGTAATTAATTCAATACCAACTTGAATCAAATTTTATTTTCATTAAAAAAAACAATAATAACAAAAATGTTATTAAATGAGAAATGTGGGGCTTCTTCTAAACATTTCATCGATGTATTCAGTTGATCTATATAAATCGTGATTTGGGATGAAAAAAAATGTACATTTACATTTATGCATTTGGCAGGTGCCAAAATTTTAAAGTATTTTAAAGTACATATTTGATCAGTTCTTGTTTTCCATGGGAAACGAACCCATGACCTTGGCGTTGCTAACGCCTCACTCTAAGAAAGGAAGTTGCAGGAATTGAACTAAAAAAAAAATACTTTTAATTTATTTGTACTTTAATTTAACTAATGTTTAAGATGACAAAAAATATGTAACAACTAAAATAAAGTTCTAGTTAATGAATTCATGAAAGTAATATCTAATCATACTCATTTATATAAAGCGCTTCCTTTCTTTTAATTTCCAATTTTTTAAAACTTCCACAAACTTATCCTCTTATCACATTAAATTATAAAACATGACTGTAATAAGGTTTGTGTCACATGCAGATGTTTCAGTGATGGGTGCTGGGAGATAGAGATCTTTGAAAGAGAGACAGAGAGTGCGTGAGTGTTTGCCTTTGGACCCGAGCATGTAGATGCCCACCCGCATGCTCTGCCACAGCCCCTGGCTCTTGTCGCTTTGTATCAATCTGCGTCCCCTTGATAAAAATAGTGCTTAAAATAGTGGCCCACAGCAACATCATGACCAACGACCCTGGACCCTTATGCCTGGGAATGGCCTTCTCTTTTTCCATCTTTACATTTTACCTTTCCGCTCTCATGTTTTCTCTGTATCAGTCATAAATTTAAATCTTATTCTTTCAAAGAGCCTCAAACTTTGCCATCAAATTAGCAGAAAAACAGAACATCTTTCCTCTCACAGAGATGGCATGAAAAAGCTTCAGATATCACAATCAGATAGACCATAAACATAATCAAACAGGAAAAACACATGAGAACATAATTTATTATGTGTGCAACCTATTTGTTGGTTTGTTTTGAACTTGTGCCTTACAGTAAAACTGTTGAAGCCTGAATAATTTTACTCACTGGTTAAACCACAGAACAAACACTGATACACAAGGGACACTTCAGATACAGTGTCCTGGATTTAACCCTGTAAAGCCAGACATACAGTATAATAAAGCATTTTTTTTTAAATGGAATATTTGTTTAACGTTCTCACAAAATCTAAAGTGGATATGTGAGTTATGCTCTGTACCACATCAGGTTTTTATAGCTCATATGATATAGCGAGAATATGGAGCTTACATTCGAGGAAAAAAACACCTCAATTTTAGTCAGATGCTCAAACTGAATTTTTTTTGGCAGATTTTGTTATGTATATGAACAAAAAAATAAGAATTCTGATAGTTTGTAATGTAAATAAGTCATTTTTTATAACAGTCTAGAAGCTTACTTACAGAGACAACTGATATTTTTATGCAATTTTATACTTCCCAACAATATGTCTTAAAATATAATATTCAAAAGCTTTATAGTCAGTAGTTTTAATCTGGGGAGGAAACATATAATGCAATGCAATACAGTGATTGAGAGATAAACTTTTCTCAACAAAACTGCTATATTTTAACATGATTTTTTATGGTGAAGTTCTCCTTACATTTACTTTACCTTACATTCACTGCAAACGGGCATGTGTACCATGACCTTTTGATTGGACATTTTTAGAATTACACTAAAAGGCCTTTTACTAAAAAAGTATGAACTATCAGTGAGAGGGCAAGAAGCAAGTAATAAATTGTGTGCAACACGTTTCAGCAAAGTTGTTGATTTATTAAAGACTTTAAAAAATGCATGCATCAAATATGATACAGGCTTAATCTTAAGCATGGACAGGCTTTTACGCAGACCTATGTAAATACACACTTTATTAAACATAAAAAAAACATTTTTTAAAATATTTTGTAGCCCACTCAGCATATTAATATGATGCATATTCATTTTATTGACCACTGTTTTAAACCTGATCATGATTCCTAAGTTAAATGACGTTATCTACAAAATATCAATACCCACACCAGATGCAAACGTGTTAATATATTGCTAAAATACAAAAAGTACCACAGTACCTGCATATTCTTGTTTTAATACAGCAGCATCCAGCAGTTCTTCACCTGGATCCGGATGTGCACCTGAGAGTGCGGCCTTCAGGAGTAAATTGGCGGCTAGTGTCCTCTAGTGGTGAGCTTTGGTTTAAAAATCGACTGTTTGGTGTCACGTTGCTGCACAGGACGCATGCATTATAAAACAGTGCATGTTTAAAACATGATGCCCTTAAACTATGAGCATTTAACTAAGCTTTTCACACGTACTAGACGGCCCTCGCTTATATGAATATAAAGTTAAATGTGATTTCTCCGTGTAAATATTAAATGTAAATAATGAAATAACTTAGTTCACACATTCTATCGCAATGAAAGGATGCGAAAGGTATGGATATTTATTTTGAACGTTAGTGTAGCGCATTTGTGTCAGGCATTCTGCGCGGACATCCCGCCTCACTACTAGGACCCCATCCAGGCAAGATGGCGACGCCCAAACAAAACGCCGGGGAGTTTGAAAACTGGCTGAACGAGCGGTTGGACTCCCTCGAAGTAGACAGAGAAGTTTACGGCGCATATATACTCGGAGTGCTTCAGGAAGAGGAGAGCGATGAAGAGCAAAAGGACGCTCTTCAGGGCATTCTGTCCGCTTTTCTGGTCAGTGCACGCGCATGTGACACTCGCACGCTCAACTCAGCTGTCAAGATATTTCACACGAGCGGCTCGCTGTCAGAAACACTGTAACATTTAATTATTGTTCTGAAAAACTCATTATAAACCCGAAAGACACTTCTATGTTATCAACTGAATTCCTTTATTGACCAGTTAAAGTGTGAAACGTGATCAAACGCCTGTTGCCATTCACTGGTATTATGTTTATTATTACTATAATCACTTACTCAAAAGTTATCGAACACGAGCAGCGTATTTTCAGATGTTGGAAACTATATTTGAATGTAGGTTTACGTAAGGTGTGTTCAGAGAGAGATTGGTGTGAAGCCACTGTAAACATCCACATACAGTCGTTTGTCTGAACGTTTTAGGCTTGTGTTAGTAAACAGAGGTCACTTTATTGTCGTAGGAAGAGGACACTCTTGAGGAGGTTTGCCAGCAGATCTTAAAACACTGGACTGAGTGCAGCAGGGCTGCAGTGAAGGGCACTCGGGAAGATGGTAAGTGCAGAGCTGGAATTAGATAAGGTCAATCACACTGACCCCATTTACCAGTCTCATACTACTGTAAGTGATCAGAGTTTACATATTCTAAAAGAAATTGCACTATCCAGTACTGTTCAAAAGTTTGTGGTAAGAATTTAAAAATAAATTAATACTTTTACTTGGCAAGGAAACATTAAACTGATCAAACGTGACTGTAGAGACATTTATAATGTTACAAATGTTTTATTCAAATAATCTTGAACTATTAAAAACCCCTAAAAATGTATCCGTCTCTAAAATACTAAGCACCACAACTGTGTTGTCAGTACTAATACATTACTTATTAAAATATATTAAGTAAAATCAGTAAATATTGTTATACTGCTTCACAATTGTACAGGTTTTTTTATCAAATAAATGAAGCCTTGGTGAGCATAAGGTGTTTTTTTTTTCAACAAACATTCTTTTTTTTACAAAACTTGGAACAGTGCTGGACATGTTAATATTTTTATTTCTCACATTATTTTGTTTGTGTAACAATTCCATAACTTTAGTATAACCTCAAGATTTTCATAATACCCTCTGTATTATTTCACAGTACAGTAATGGTGATAAACACTTTTGTTTTTGGAAAACTGTCTTGTTTATTTCTATTTTCAGCTGAGGTTCAGGCTATTGCCAGTTTGATAGAGAAGCAGGCACAGATTGTGGTCAAACAGAAGGAGGTGTCGGAGCAAGCCAAGACGAGGAAAGAGGCTGTACTGGCACAGTATGCTAATGTCACAGATGAGGAGGAATATCCTTTTAACACATGTTTTGTAATGTTGTATTTCTATGGCACTTTGTTAAGAACAAAGCATCACTGAGTCTCTCAAGGTCAGGGATCAGGTGATCCAGTGTGAAGGAGTTTCTTTAACATTTGTACTGAAGATGAGGAAGAACAAGCTGCTGTGGGTATACCCAGTGACAAATGTATCCTTTTTTACTCCATCACTCTACTATGTAATAAACACGATCACTTCAGGAGACAATCTCTGCTCTATATAGTGTGCAGTAATGTTGTAGCAGCAGATGTAGAATGGTCTGCAATGATTAGACTAAGTATCTGTATCTACATGAACTGTTCCCTTCACTGCCAGCCCCAGCCCTGTTCAAAAACACCAATGTCGAGGAGGTGTTGAACCGCCGCAAACAGCAGCGTGACCAGGCCAGAGACGACTCACAGAAGAAGAAAGAGCAGGACAAGGTACAACGCGAGAAGGACAAACTGGCCAAGCAGGAGCGCAAGGACAAGGAAAAGAAACGCACACAGAAGGGAGAACGCAAGAGATAGAAAACTTTAGTGGACTATACAATACCAAGATCGTTTATCTACAAGAGAAAAATACAATGAGACCTCAGCAAACAATATCCCGACTAACAATGTATGCATCCATATCCTGTTTTGTGTCCGATATTGTTTATTGAATGATAATCTTGGGCCTATTTAGCTGTTTTCTTGGCTTGTAAAAAACAAATGGCAAACCAGCAAACTGAGTGAGAATTGTATCATGACGACCCATTCACTTTTTACAGGTGCTGATTGTGGTGCTAGTCATTTAAGGGTAAATCTCACACAGCCTATCAAAAACATGTTCAGGTTGCATTTCAACCCAAAAATCATAATTCATATTTTGGTTAAAGACCATTTTCCCTTATTGTCATTACTGTTACATTAATATTTAAATGAAGTATAATTGTAATGAAAATAATGTCCGCTTTGCTAAATATTGTGTGCGTGCGCAGTGTTGGGACACCCCCTTCCTTTAGAACAGAAAAAGGCACTTCCAAAACAAAATTGTATTTCTATCTCTGTTGCAAGAGTTTTGGAAGTGTCTAAAATGACTGTACCTATATGTAGAAGCAAATGGTGTTTGGTGATGAGTTGTTGGCTCAAGGTCTGCATTTAAAGTCACACCAGAGGTGTTCAGCTGGGATTAGGACTTGTCTTTCTGCAGACCAGTCAAGTTCTTCCACACTGACTGAATCATCATTTCTCTTTGATCCTTGTCTTATACACAGATACACTGTCATGTTAGAATAGAAAAGGGTCCTGTCCAAACTGTTATAAAATTAGAAGCACAATTCCCTAGAATATCATTATATGCTTAAACATTAAGATTTGTTCTCAAGAAAATTAATAAAGTTGTCAAACCTTTCATTAGAAGGGGTGACCCAATACTTTCCACAATAGAGTGCATATATACAGGTGCATCTCAAAAAATTCGATTTTCATGAAAATTATTTGTTTTTTTTTAAATAAAAAAGTGAAACTTTCATTTATTATAGATTCATTAGACAAAGTTAAACATTTCAAAGTTTTTTTGTTTTAATTTTGATGATTAGAGCTCACAGCTCATGAAAGTCAAAAATACAGCATCTCAAAATATTAGAATATTAAGATCCTAAAATTCATTCCAAAAAAGGATTTGCAAAACAGAAAAGTTCAAGTTCTTTTAAATAATGTTCATTTTTGCAGACCCAATCAACCATAACGGCATGCCTCGTTTTATAGCATCAAATTACTAGCTAAAATGAAACTCATCACAAAAATGAGCAATTGAACATATATCAGCGTGATAACAACTACCTTAAATGACCAAAACCATATTTCCTAAAATTGTATTGGAAGTGTAATTTATTGTTTTATTTTGACTGAAGTCCCATTCGTTTACGTGTAGAGGGTGGGGTTTATGACCTGTACTGTAGCCAGCCACCAAGGGGGCGATCAAAGAGCCCGTAGCTTCACTTTTCCGGACATGTGAGGCACACCGGTGGTGACTCTTGATGCACTGACTCCAGCTTCAGTTCACTTCTTGTGAAGCTCTCCCAAGTGTTTGAATCAACATTGCTTGACAGTACTCTCAAGATTGCGATCATCCCTGTTGCTTGTGCACATTTTCCTACACAATTCTTCCTTCCAGTCAACTTTACATTTAATATGCTTTGATACAGCACTCTGTGAAAGGTTGAAGGTGTCAATGATCGTCTTCTGGACCATCGCCAAGTCAGCAGTCTTGTCCCATTATTGTGGTTCAAAGAACAAGAGATACCTGGAATTTATACTGTAGGAATGGTCATTTAATGAAACTCATATAATTTTTCTAATATTTTGAGACACTGGATTTTTTACTTTCATGAGCTGTAAGCTCGAATCATCAAAATAAAAACTTTTGCAATGTTTTAATTTAGATGCCAAGAATCTTGAATATAAGAATGTTTCCATTTACATTTATGCATTTAGCGGATGCTTTTATCCAAAGCGACTTACAGTACATTCAGGCTATACATTTTTGTCAGTATGTGTGTTCCCTGGGAATCGAACCCACAACCTTTGCGCTGCTAAGGCAATGCTCTACCACTGAGCCACAGGAACACCTTTAAAAAAAAAATTTTTCTTATTCACGATATTGAGATTTGTTTAGATGCACCTGTATATGTGGCAAGGCAGTTAAAAAGTGACCTGGACATGTTTCTGTGAAATTCACTCTTTAACATTTACCAGCAGATAACCAACATGCTTGTGTCTAAATGCAGCATAAATCCCCATCTTATTGCCTTGAGGGACTTTCAAATAACCTGTGAACCATTTTTTCTGTTTTCCATAGGTTGCTCTTCAGTAGCACTCCATTGATTTTTAACATACAGCTCAATATGCAAAAATATATCTATATTTATTCAGCTTACAAGCTTTTTCAGAAACCAATGGAAGCCTTCTCAACATGTAGCAATATATGGAGAGGGCTCATAGACAACCAAAAAAACAGAGAAACAAAACTGCTAATCAATAGGAGAGGAGGCGGGGGCTGACATATGTACATTTTTTGCTCTTGGTGGCTTTCTGTCTAGGTTGTGCTTTATTTTTATTGTAGGACAGTGATGAACCTAAAGTGAGAAGGGTATGTATGTGTGCACATACATATATATATATATCAATTGACATTGACAACTGTTCATTTGAAGCTGCTACATATTGTGCCAGTTCCTTGTAGACTGCCTTATCATATACTACAATGAGAAACCTTTAGTGTTTGTTAGCTTGTAAGATCAGGTGATTGAGGCATTCTTTTATCAAAGCCACATTATTTAACATTTTGTACTTAAACAAAATCCTGAAATTGGTACAATACATTCAGTTGTGTAAACGAGCACATGTTCACTCATGACTAAAATAACTTGAATCAGAGAATATAGTTCTGCCTTGTTGTCATGTGTAGGTATTCTACCACAAGGTACAGTTTTTAAAATTAATATTGCATGGTTGCTGTAGATGCTTTTTATCCTACAGACTCAGTTTGATTCAAAGGGAGCATCAGAAGCTACAATTTTCTTGTAAACTCTGGGTGTCACTGCCGATTGCAGAAGATGTTATAATTTCTTCTAATTATGCAATAAGAGCTCGGACTCTTCAACACTGTTGACTGGTGAAACTTCTCATTTAAACACTGCTTTGCTTAATGTTTTTCTTTACATCAACACAACTTATATGTTGTAAGGTCAAATCTTTGCCATATTCAGGTGTCAAATTTGAAAAGTGTCCAAATGATTTTATCATGGAAATCATCTAGCAAGGTACACTCTTCAGTATTGTTTATTCTGTCTCAACTCAGTGCGCATTTAAGGATTTTCAATATGATATTTGCTGGGTAAATGTTTAGGATTTTCAGAATTAACGAGAATGAGGAACTTGTTTACAAATGGCTTTCTTGCCAAAAACCAACTGTTTTTGGCAAGTTGATCATAACACTATTCTTTTAAAACATGCATTATTGTAAGTGAACAACAACTTCACTGCAGCTTTACTGAATGATTTTAGTTTCACTGCATACAGAATTTTTTAATTAGAGCATTGATTAACATTGTATTCTGAATCGATGTTTAATTAAATAAACAGTAGTTTTACGCACCACTCTGTGAGTTCTGGGATTTTGTGTTTTGTTAGTTTAATAGTTAAACTTGAACAAAAGCATAAGCAAAAAAACAAAGGCAATATGAGTACACGTCATATGAACTATGTCAGTCTGTAGCACTTTCTAGTAACATGTTGACCTCATTTATTTCAGTCCATGAAAGATGTTACTCTCAGCAACTCAATATATCCTCAAATGAGTTGCATCACAGACAGATTGACCACATACATACATTGAAAAACAGAATACTGATTTGAATTCAGAATTGAGATAAACAAACTGCAAATAAATTAATTTATATGAATAAATTCCCTTTTAAATTTTCCAAAACAGATTTAGGAAAGTTGTGTGATTGTCATTGCTTTTCCAGTGTGACCACTAAAATCCAAGTGCTGACGCCAAAGAATCATGCACATAAATAAGTAAAATAATAAAAGGACAACTGGAACAGGTCCTGTTGATCATAAATACTAGTTTTGCCTGAATGTGTGTCACTGGACCTAAAATTAGCTGAGGATTTTGAATAGGTTTTAGAAGACACTAATTAAACTGTCCAAAAAAAAAACTTTAACAAATAATTTTTTGTTTCCTGTACAACTATTTATACATTTCTTGGTCAACTGGACAAAAATATCCCATTATCCTCCAAAGCCACAGCTCTTGCTCTTTCCATACATTCTGTTCCATTATCACCATTAGCCAGTTAAACGTCCCTCTTCTAATTTCATCTCTCTTTCTGTCACTGTTAAATCATTCTTTCATACTCTCTCAAAACGTCTTGTTTATACTGGCAGTTCTTCTGGGGTCCTTGGACAAAATAGCTTATCTTATATCTTACTGCCATAATTCCATGTCTTTTGGAGAATTTGATTATAATCTGATTGGTGGTTTTCACAGAAGACTGATAAATATTAATGAACTAAGAATTCCATCTGCTGCCCACAACTGAGCCTAAAATATCACTTTAGTTGAATAACTTAAATAACTCATACATTCTCCTTAAAATGCAATCTTATCACCTCTTGCACCTTTTTGGACAGGTTAGATCGATGTTAGTTTGTGTCAAAAAACTGTATACCTGCCAAAAATTGATCACAGGGCAATCAGTGCTCTCTCCAAGCTGCTTTGCTCAGGACTGTCTTGGCTTAAAGGGGAGCAGGTACCCAGCTCGTCTCTCTCCTCTGGGTAACTGTTTGTTTTGGGCAAAGTCATTTGCAATGCACACCAAACAGCGGTCCTGGCCTTTCTGGTGCTTCTGGACAGGTCCTTCACTGCAGATGCCAACAGAAGGATCTCTGTGACATGTGAAAAAAAAAATTCACCTTTTAACACACAAGATGCATCCATGTTAACTAAGCAATTGTTCTGTTACTAATGGCTGGAATACACTTAGTGTAAATTAGCACTTAGTGTAAATGCTGCTATTTTCACAGTGTAAATAGAATATATTGCTATTTGCACTTAGCGTAAATTGCATCCATCGCTATTTGGACTTAGTGCAAATAGCCTCTGCCTTTTTTTGTATCGGAGCAGCGGCGGAATGGGGCTAAAAAGTGGCACTGGACTTTTTGACACAGAGCGGCCCACAACACCCGGTCCGCAACGCACCGCACCATAAACTAACCAGCTAACATATAACACAATTCAGAAATAAAAACTCGATCAATTTTTTCATTATTGAAATTATTATCATTAACATTAATGAACGACAGGCACTTTTTTCACAATGCTCTGCCTTAAAAGACTTGGAATGTAGTGCAGAATGTGGACTGTTTTTTTATGGTGCCTTTCTATCGGTCCTTTAGAAATAATTCTAATATGCTGATTTTCTGCTCAAGAAACATTTCTGATTATCAATGTTGAAAACAGTTGTGTTGCTTCATATTTTTATGAAAAATGTGATAAATTACTATTTATGGTTATAATTAAAAAATATACTTTTATTCAACAAGGTTGCATTAAATTGATTTAAGTGACAGTAAAGTTATTTATACTTATTACAAATGAATTATATTAGAAATAAATGCTGTTCTTTAACTTTGTATTCAATAAATAATCATGAAAAAGCTGAAGTATCACAGTTTCCACAAAAATACTAGGACTAAGTGAAAACAGTTTTCAGTATTGATAATAATGAAAACCATTAATAGGTTATTGATCGCAAATAATAACTGATAATAATTAGGCAGCAAAACCGCATATTAGAACGATTTCTAAAGGATCATGTGACACTGAATACTGTAGGTAATGATGCTGAAAATTGCTGAAATAAATTACATTTCAAAATATTTTTCATAGAAAACCAATATTTTTTGTAGTAATATTTCATATTATTTATTTGATCATATAAATTCATCCTTCTTTCAAAAACTAAATAAATAAAAAGTCTTAATTATTTCAAACATTTGATCGCTAGTGTGTATATAAAATAAGTAGTATAAATAGCAAGTGTACATAGCATATCACCAAAAATGCTGATATTTGCACTTAGTGTAAATAGCATCCATCGCTAAAAAATATCTATTGCTATTTACACAGTGCAAATAGCGCTGCCCTTTTGTATTTTCATGTGGTGCTTCAAGGTCAAAATAAAAACATAACATATTAAACAAAAAATAAAATAAAAAATGTGCATAGTATTAGTGTATGATGGTCACAGACTTTTTAGCTGCAGACTTTGAATCCATCCAGTCGGAGATCAAACATGTTTGATATTTTCAGTCGATTTTAGAACATATTTTCATTAGTCATGTGTCTCCAAGCAACAATGTGCATGTTTCTGCATGAGTTTGACACACTTATGTAAATGGTAAAACAAAAAATTACAAATCTTTTTTTATTTATCAGTATTATTATTTTATTTTATTTGTGGTATCGACTTGGAAATATTGAGCATCGTGTACTTTTATTTATATCGGTACCAACTACTAGATTTTTGGTATCGTAACATCCGATACCAAATATGTCCGATATATTTTATATAAGATTTTGTATTTTTGTTGTGTATTTCCTGGTTTTGCTATAGTATATGACTCACTAACCCCTGTCCTCTCTAAAGAAGGCTGCTGGCTGCCTCTGTCTGCTGCTGGCATTGATGAATTCGTCCTTGCGCCGTGCCTGAGTGATGTAGATGACCTCAAGATGCCTGTCCAATGCTGAGCCAATATTAGCATGAAGGGGAAAACTGCGTAACTGTTCCATCTTGCCTAGCAAACCTGCCACCTACAAACACAATGCAATTCTGCATTATAATATAGAAAATTCATTCATTTGTAGCTACAGTTTAAAACAATTGAAATTTTATTCTAGAATATAAAGATCACAGTAGGCAAAAATAGAAATGATACATGTGTAAAATATTCACTTTCTATGAAGTTGTCAGTTTCTTTTTTCTAGCCACCACTATTAAATGTGTTCTCTGCATTTAACCCATCCAAGTGGAGCAGTGGGCAGCTGACGCTGCGGCGCCCGGCGAGCAGTTGGGGGTTCAGTGCCTTGCTCAAGGGTCTCACCTCAGTCGTGGACACTTCCTGCCAGAGCCGGGATTCGAACCCACAACCTTGGGTTACCTCGGGTTTCAAGTCCAATGCAATTATGCATTAGGCAATAATGCCACGATGTCAATGTTGGTATTAGGGCTGGGCGATATGAGCAAAAATGTATATCTCTGTATTTTTTGGTTGATTTGCAGTATACTGTATATATCTCTGGATTTTCTATGCTTTTATATTTGGATTAAACAAATAAACATGTTAAAAAAGGGTTAAAATTGCATTCTAACATTGTAACATTGCAATCCAAAAACTACAATAATGCTTTTAAACCAGAAGTTAAATTTACTAAACTAAAAATGAAAATAATAAAAAAGCACCGATTAATTGAGTAAAAAGGCTGTTTTGATTGCCCCGTTACAGTCACATTACAGTTAGTGCTATCATACAAATACACTTACTTGTAGGTTTAAAATTCTACATATGCCACATTTATTGTCCAACTACAAATATTTCATCAAAATGTATATTTTAGTCAGAGTTATTGCGCTCCTATTACATTGCGCGTCTGTTTGGCGTGCATGCGTGCGGTGGAGCTCCTTCAATGAAGTCTGCAGTTTAGCTGAGAATCTCAAAGCAGAAGGCTCATGCACTTCTGACAGCAAAATGGAAATATTTCCATGACTTTCTAATATTTACAGACAGAGAATATACCTGTGAAATGTAAGTTATGCATTTAGAAAACAGTACATCTCAAACACATTAAACAGCACAATTCTCTATCAGCGGCACATGCAGCCTTTCTGTCAGAGCAGTTTTAAACTGAAACTAAACTATAGGCTTCTATATCTCACGAGTTCTTTAAAAGCCCATCATATACATTTGTCATGTGTTTAGAACAAATTGTTTTATGCACTTTCTCCACAGTAGCTCAGTCGGTTTCCTCCACTGTATTTTCAGATGTGCTTGTTTTTAAACTACTGTACAGTATATCGATATAAATGGTATAGAGAATGAGGAGTTACAATTCTGTTTTTTTCTTTACATTTTTAAACTGTATTTATTTTAACTTTTGGGCAGGCTCACTAACACTCTCTTGTGGCCCCCTGTTTGAAAACCCTTGGCAAGAATTTTATGAGAAAAACTGGACTGACCCTGGCCTGTTCACGCAGCTGGTCTACAATGAGGCGGTCCAGTCTGGAGGGGTTTGGAGGCATTTTGGGCAAAACATTACTGGTCACCACAGACACGCGTTTTCCTGGGTAAGTCTTTGTAAGAACAGCTTCTGCCTGTCAGAAAGAACACATTAGATTAGTTTCTCACCTCAGCATGGTTGTGAAATGAAAAAAGGTCAGCCTACATGGTAATTCAGTAGCATGATATACCAACATAGAATCTGTACAAGAAAATCAATTAAGTATCTTATTTTCCATAAATTATTTCCCTAAAATAAATCACTGTTTTGTCTAGTGCTGCAAGAATACGTTTTTATATTCTGACTATTTTAGACTGGTTCAGGTTGGCACCGCTGCGGAGCAGCCCAGTACCTGCGTTATTCATCATAGACATAAACCGGCTACAATATTCTTCTGCAAGACGCACGCAGTTCTAGCTAACTGCTAGAGCGCCAAAAGTTACAGACTACAGCTTTAAGAAATGTTCAGGTTTTATTCTACGACAAAAAATACATCAATACTGAAGTACATACCTGAAAATTCATACATGAATATGCTTATTCTCAAAACATCACACTTACTTGCTTTCTCTCTTTTTCCAGCATCCTCCACTGCTCATAACATTCCTCCAAGTAAAAGTGTAGCTGGCTGTTGGGACTTCCGAGTGCCTTGCCAAACTTAGGTAAAGTCATGGCCGACAGAAACCCGGAGAATGACCCATCTCCTGATGTTTGGCTTAGCCCAATGCATTCTTGTAGATAAGGGTTGAAGGGTGAAACATCTCCATCTGGCAGACGTTCATTCATGTCGATGAGAGGCAAAGAGCAGTAGGGCAACTGTGACTGCGACTGAATCGGGTGGCATGCGCTTTTTCTGGGATCACCCATCTGGTGGTATAGGAATGAGAAAAGCTGTGATGGTATAGCTTTGGCTGAGTTTGAACTCGCTCCGTTGTGTCTCATTTGTCCTCCGTACAAACTGCCCGGTCCTTGATATGGATTCTGCAGGAGTCCTGTTTTTTTATCTGCCTCTTTAGGGTAACCAGGAAGTTTGGGTTTCATGCTAAATTGTGGAGAAAAGCGCCCATCGGCCATGAGGCCTGCAGACAACCTGTTGTTCTCTAGCTGGAGGTCAAAATCTGAAACATCCACATTTACCGCTCTCTTCCTAAAACCCTCAAGACTGGCCTGGCCTATCGCACCATGTAGATTTACTGTGTTCCCCTGACTCAAATCAGCTGAGACTCTCGCTGCAGGCCGGAACAACTGCTGAGAAGGAAGCAATGGAACAGCCCCTGATATGTTTGTGAGCTTTGCAAAACTCTGTGATTCACTGTTGCTGTTGGTCTTTGCTGAAATCTTAGCTTGTTTTTGGTAATGGTTTGAATGGATGCGCTGGTACTGATTTACACTGTTTTGGGCGGTGCTGCTTCCTATCAGGTTGGCTTCCTTGTTTGGGTGAACGGCTGGAGGCATGATGGTAGGAGAAAAAGTCTTTGGTGGCCCAAACCTTGAAAATTCATTCATAGTATAATGACTTTGTTTTTTCTCCACTACTTTAGCTCCTCGTTGCTCCATTTGGTTGCGTGTCACCTCTCTCTTAAAATCTGGTGTTTGAGTAATAAGCTCTGACATCCTTTGAAAGGCATGACTCTTCTGTTCTGCCATGATTTCCTCAAGATTCCTCTGTGCTAAAAGACCATTCTGGGTAGATTCTCTGCAATAGTTCATATCCTGCTCTGCCAAGAGAAAGGCCAGTTTGCTGACATCCTGCACAGAGAACGATTGGGTGTTTTTCAGTTTATCTTTACTCACAGATGAAAATTCATGAGGTGAACTGAAATAGGAGTCATCCATTGTTTGTGGAGGGCTGCAGGAGCTGTTGACTGAGTTTATATAATCAAAAAGGCAGTTAGTGGAGCTGCTGTATCCTTCCTCCTTCTCGGGTGTAATATACTCAGATTTACCAGGCCTGGTCTGGTAGAGGCTAGAGCTTAACGCTGGGGGTGTGCTCAGGCCTGGGGGGCGAGGGAGATCTTGAGGAGAATACGTGTCTGCCTCTCCATTACAGGTGGAGTAATTGCAGGGAAGTGCAGAAGAATCAAAACCATTACAATTCTGAAGTTCAGCCCACTGATGAGATTCTCTAACAGCAGGCTGAGGAGAAATATTGCTGACTGGTTTAGGACAAATCTGTTTCGTTGGGAATCCGGAAATGGGCGGCATCTGTCCCTCATTATTGAAGTACTGCATCCTGTCTTCTCTTGTCAACTTTGGAGACCAGACACCTTTCAGACTAGATGGTAGCCTACTAAAAATAACAACGATTTTTGGCTTAAATTATGAAATTACTAAAGATGTCATAACATGTTAACACAAAACAGTTTAATAAATGTTCAACATATGCTTATTTTTTAACTAGTAAGGGCATTTATATAATTTGGCCCATACAAAAGTAGCTATAGTGGAGCAACCCTTTTAAAATGTATCTTTACAGGTTAATTATTCATATATCAAACACAAACAGGATGCACAACAAATGTAAAGTAATTTAAAGGCAGAGGACTATATCTTGATGCATGTAAAAAAAATTTTTTTTACTGCAATTATATTGTTATACTGTATTTGCATTTCCCATGATTGATGTATCTAGTTTTGATGCAGTTTTGGAATCTATACAATCTGATGTTTTCTGAGCTTTTTGGAGCGATGTTGCATAAATACTGTAAGATAAAAATTGCAATCCTCACAATTACACATATGCCTTTTATTTAGTTTTACATAAGAGATATCTACAACTAAATCATGCAATTACAATTTACACAAGACTGTGCATTTTTTATTACATTGACTGACAGCCCTAGATTACATTAAATACTATTAAATTCATTTGAATTGTAAATTAGCTATTAGTAATAATTAGCTTTATAGGTTAAATTCTGTAACATAAATCAAGAGGAACTTACTTCTCTGAGACATATGAGAAGTATGGGTCCATTGAATCTGGTTCTTCCAAGATGTCTGACACTAATCCATAAAGATCAGCCTCACTCCCACAATTATTGGCATCTACCAGATTTCTATGAAAGATAAACATTATTTTACTATTTAATAACAAATCCCTTTTGACTCACAGTAGCGTGTTAATATATAACATCAATTTTTACAATATTATTAATAGCCTATGAGTCAAAAATCAAACTAACCTGTTATTAGGTATGACTTGAGGCCAGTTCACTGATTTACAGTCTTCTTCCTGAGTTGGCCAAACTGTGTAAGGGAGTGATGCAGAGTCTTGCCCCGGGCAGTCCAAGAATGGGTTGTATGACAGCAATCCACTGTCTCTGACGCTATTCTGCAATTGAAGAACACAGCATTTGTTCATAAAAGGCACATAAAGAAGTTGTTAACAGGATAAAATATATACATTTAAAATACATTTGACAAATAATTACAAGTGTAAAAATAAAGAACGCCTTTAAAACGTGCAATTTAATTAGTTTATTATTACAAATGCTGCCCAGTTCAAATATATATTGAAATACCTATTGCAATTATAAATAAAATATTTAATTGTGTAAACATTAGTAACGCACAACAGTCCACAATTCACATTTTTGACATTTGGGAAAAACCCATAGACATCTGATTTTTTTTTCTAAATAGTAGATAGCAGCGTTAGTTTCAATTACTATACATTAAACATGGCAGGACATTAAATGGGACAAATCTATACACTAAAATCATAAATGTCTTTTTCAATTCCTTTTATGCAGTAAAGCCCCAATTTGAAGAGGCATTTCTCACCTGAGGCTTGTTTGTGGAAAAGTAGGAGTCTGGTCCTGAATTCTGAAATCGATCAAAGCCTGTCCTTGGTCCATTTGTATCCATATTGATTTTGCTTTTCGCTGCATTATTAACCTTAAAGTAAAAAGGTAAACAATTATACTATCCGACCATGGACAATAATGACATGACAAAAAACACAGGTTTTACATCCAGTCAAATGAGGCCTTGTGGGGGTTTTCTTTTGCCTGGTGATACGACATATCTGACTTCACCTTCATAGTTAAACACGAGTCGATATCACGGCACTTTACTGTTCTTACTATGCTAATTGATATTTTAATTAGTTTCGTGTTCACCTGGTAATCTGTATTATGTCGGTAACTAAGTTAACAGACAGAAAAAGTCAACTAGTCAGAAGTTTTTCCTCAGAATTACGTTAGCGCTTAACTTACCTCCATTGACAATGAACTTTGCAGGCAGAGGACCTCTCACTATAAATTATTAGCGATATAAATTATAAATATATAATATTCACGATTGTTCAAATTATTCAACTGATTTACTGTGAAAATAAATTAAAGACGACAAATGTATTTCACTTAAATTTATAAGCTCTCGCCCTCGCCCGTGTCTCTTCTCGACTGTAACCCCGGCGCGAAGCGAAGAGTTTGCCGTCTCGAGCCGACAACTGTTTCTCACATTCCTATTGGCTAAACCGCTTCAATTAGCCAATCAGAATCCATCAAATGGACATCATATGTATTTTAGCCGCTGGGATTTATTTATATTAATTAAATCAATTACTTTTTTCAACTGTTTACTCACGTTTTCAAAACTTTGCCTCTTTTTTCAAAACTTTACACACAAATCCAAGTATTGCACACTCAAAACGCAAAATGCCTCACATCTCTTGCAAAATGAAGCATTGCATTGAAAATATCACAAACACATATCACAAACACCTTTGCCATAATATTAATTCGTGTTCGTTTTTTGTGTTACATAGAGAATGTATGTTGTGTTTAACTATCGAATTATGCTACTATCTGTTTTAATGGGAGTTAGCTAATGTTAAATCGGACAGAGTAGCACAAATCGTCAGAACACCGGCACTATAAAAGCTACTTGCATTTGTTTGTATATTCTTATCCTTAATATCACTATTATCAGTATATTACCAACCTACTAGATTTTATATATATATATATATATATATATTTTTTTTTTTTTTTTTTTTTTATGTGATATATTTAAATTTAGGTCACGCAAAAAAATAAGAAAAAACGATTACGTGATGAATGTAACTAACAACACATAGCCACAAGATGTCACCCCTATCCATCTTTAGAGATAGATAGATAGATAGATAGATAGATAGATAGATAGATAGATAGATAGATAGATAGATAGATAGATAGATAGATAGATAGATAGATAGATAGATAGATAGATAGATAGATAGATAGATAGATAGATAGATGTTATTTTGTATAAGACGTTTTGTTTGTTTTGTTTTGTTTTGTTCTTCAGAAAAGAGAATTTCCAAATTCATGTTCCCTCATTCTTCCATACCATAACTTCTCACCCGAATAAATACTTTTTTTTAAAATGCTCTATGTTTTCAGATGACTAATGGCATATGGTGTTGATATGGGTCTTGAGCGATTAAAAGTATAAAGACCTTGTAATGGGGGTTTAGGGTAGCGAAATCTGTTTCAAGACCCCCGAAATCCCTCCTCCTTGCTCCTTCTCATACTCCTTTCAAAGTCAGCGAGAGGCAGCCCAGGGGGAACTTGAAACAGTCTGACGGACAAAGGGGGAAAAGTCATGCAGTCGCTGCTGCGCGCAACAGATATTCCTCACAAAGTATGCGATTTACACTAGCTCGCGAGACTTTTTGTTTTCGATTAGCAAATAACATGTCGCCAAAAGCGTAGTTTGTGGACTCCCGTTGTGTTCAGTGAAAGTTTGGCGGAACTTTCTGGGACAATGCAGGCGAGTGGAAGTTTGTGTCTGTTTTTGGCACTGATGTTGCCGTGCTGTTTCGTGGCGTCTGGACAGTATCACGGAGACAGTGGGATAGCCGTTCCCGACCACGGCTTCTGTCAGCCCATAACCATCCCCCTGTGCACTGACATCGCTTACAACCAAACCATAATGCCAAATCTGGTTGGACACTACAACCAAGAGGATGCTGGGCTGGAGGTCCACCAGTTTTACCCGCTGGTCAAGGTACAGTGCTCTCCTGAACTCAAGTTCTTCTTGTGCTCCATGTATGCGCCAGTGTGCACAGTTTTGGAGAAAGCCATCCCGCCATGCCGCTCCATTTGCGAGAGGGCAAAGCATGGCTGCGAGGCCCTCATGAACAAGTTTGGCTTCCAGTGGCCAGAGCGACTGAGATGTGAACATTTCCCAGTGCTGGGAGACGGACACATCTGTGTGGGCCAGAACGACTCCGTGGCTACAGTGTCGCCCGTTCACATGCCCGCTCCAGGAACGCCCGGCGTTCAGCTGTACGCCTCGCCGGACAAGCCTTTCCGCTGCCCGTCAGTGCTCAAAGTGCCTTCCTACCTCAGTTATAAGTTCCTGGGCGAGCTGGATTGCGGCGCTCCATGCGAGTCCTCCAGAACACATGGGGCTTATATGTTCTTCACGGACCAGGAGATTGAATTTGCACGGATTTGGATCCTCATCTGGTCCTCTCTCTGCTGTGCATCCACGTTTTTCACCGTAACCACATATTTAGTGGACATGCAGCGTTTTAAATACCCAGAACGTCCTATTATTTTCTTGTCCGGCTGCTATACCATGGTTTCCATTGCCTATATCGCTGGTTACTTTCTTGGGGACAAAGTCGTGTGCAATGAGAGCTTTTTTCCCGACAGCTATAAAACCATCGTTCAAGGTACGAAGAAAGAAGGGTGTACGATTCTGTTCATGATGCTGTATTTCTTCAGTATGGCGTCTTCGATTTGGTGGGTCATCCTGTCTCTCACTTGGTTCCTGGCGGCTGGTATGAAATGGGGCCATGAGGCTATTGAAGCCAATTCCCAGTACTTTCACCTGGCTGCCTGGGCCGTTCCGGCTGTAAAGACTATTAGCATCCTGGCCATGGGGCAAATCGATGGAGACGTGTTAAGTGGTGTCTGCTTTGTGGGCCTGAACAATCTGGATCCCTTGAGGGGCTTCGTGTTGGCCCCTCTCTTCATCTACCTCTTCATTGGCACCTCATTCCTGCTCGCCGGCTTCGTGTCCCTGTTTCGTATCCGCACCATCATGAAGCACGACGGAACCAAGACCGAGAAGCTGGAGCGCCTGATGGTCCGCATAGGTGTGTTTTCGGTTCTCTACACCGTCCCAGCCACCATCGTCATTGCTTGCTTTTTTTACGAGCAGGCCTTCAGGCAGCACTGGGAGAAGAGCTGGATCAGTACAAACTGTAAGAGCCTGGCCATCCCATGCCCCATGCATCCCGCTCCTCACATGACCCCCGACTTCACCGTCTTCATGATCAAGTACCTCATGACTCTCATTGTAGGGATCACTTCGGGATTCTGGATCTGGTCGGGGAAGACGCTGAACTCTTGGAGGAAGTTCTACACACGTTTGACCAGTGGAGGACAAGGGGAGACCACCGTTTGAAATGGGAAATCGGGGTCCACATTTCCATGCAATAATGATTTTAGAACTACAAAAACATACTAAAGTGCCTTCAATTGTCATTAGTTTGAAAGCAGCTACACTTATTCTTAGACTGGCAGAGTGGAAAGAGAAATGGGACGTAAACCACTTGAAACAAACAAACATAGCCAATTTGATACCAAGTGCAGAAATGTTTTCCTCCCCATTCTGTTGCCCCTGTTTTTTTCTCATAAGCTGCTGGCCATAAAAACTCAACTTGAGAAGTGAGATACCAGCTGGGAATTCAACAAACAACAGAGCAATGAGAGCCATGGGGGAGGAGAGCTCGAAAGCTTGCTGTCTAATATATGGCAGGCAGTTGTGTTAAATGTAATTAAAACATTGTACATAATATTTGTAAAAATCTGTATTTGAACATTATTATATGTATTTAAGCAAGTCTGCATTTTTTGTTTCCAAATTTGGTACTCTGTAATATCTCAAATTTGTAGCCACTAGTCTCTCTTTCATATCATCTATACTCATGTTTGCTTTGTTTCAAATTAAAGTTGTTGTAAATAATACTCCTATTATTTTTTTACTTTATTTAGTTCAGAAATGAAAGGAAAACCGTTTCCATAATATTTGTTGTGGATTTAAAAGAGTAATTCACCAAAAAAAATTCTGTCATTTGCTTACCTTCATGTTGTTTCAAACCAGTTTTTTTCTTATGTGGAAGATAAAAGAATATCTTGTAGAAAAAATGTTTTGTCCTTAAAATGAAAGCAAATGAAGTTTAGTGTTATTTTTGACATTCATTGTATGGACTAAAAAATACGTTTTTCCAAATGTCTCTTTTTGTGTGCGTTCCACAGAGTGAAAGTCATAGGTGTGAACAACACGAGGGAGAGTAAATTATGACAGAATTTTCATTTTTGGATTAATTGTTTTAGCATAAAAGCAACTGCAATAATTCACTGTTATTCAAATATGTAATCCTTATGTATGTAATTGACTGTTCTTAATATTTCTACCAGATCTTAGGACTTTTTTTCCACAAACACTACCTTAAACTGGTTGGAATGGTTGTGTGTGAGTCAGAGAGAGAGTGTGCTGCATTTTTCTTTTTTTCTCTCTTTTGATTGTAGTGTGAAACAGGCAGCCGTTGAGCAGCAAATGGTTCTCGCATGGTCCTGAGAGCTGAGGCATGCAGGGGGAAAATGGAAAGCACATGATGAAATAATTGTGTGTGTGTCACAAACCAGCCTGTTTTACTGAAATGGTGGAGTGTATAGTCTGTTAATGATCAGTACAAAACTTTTCTAAAGTGCAGGTTTTTACTCCACTAACTTTGTCTGGATGCACGTAAGGCTGATTGATTTTCATGTCTGCTTTGCTTTGGCCTGTGAGTGTATGTTTGTGTGCTCAGGTTTCTAATCTAATGCATGCCCCTGGGCAGCCAATTTCATGCTCTGCACCTCATACAATGTTTGCCTTCTTCCTTTATGCCAAATCTTGCTCATCTAATATGCACCACTTTCCGTGTGTGTACTTCATACCCCGTTTTTTTTATTTTCACCACTTTATATCCTCTAGACTTTATACATGAAAATGTCAACGAGCTAAGATTTTGTGTTTAACATTTAGGTCAACGTATTGGGGAAAGCGTATATACATTTTTTCTAAAATGTTTAATGCTTATTAGAGAGATTTGTTATGCTCACCAAAGCTGCATTTATTTGATCAAAAAACACAGTATAATGATTATTATTGTGAAATATAATTTATTTTACAGTGTATTGATTCCTGTGATGGAAAAGCTAAATTACTCCAGTCTTCAGTGTCACATGATCCTTCAGAAAATAATATGCTAACTGGTGCTCAATAAATATTTCTTATAATAGTCCTGCTCTTTAATATATTTGTGTGATAAACATGATAATATTTTTCTGGATTATTTCTCTACTTTAATTTAATGCATCCTAGACCTAGCTGAATAAAATTATTAATTTATATTCAAAGATAAAGAAAAATGCTGTTTCAAATAGTTTTATATGCAGTTGCACGTCAACAACAAGCTTTATAGTCATGTTCTCCGCAGATGCTTGCTTACTAAAGCAACTAAGTATAACTAAATCACATCGGCTGAGAAGACACAAGTAATGCTATGCTTAAGCCTCAAAATCCAGTAAGTTAATAACTGCAAATACATTTTCCTTTTTCGACATTATCATCTAATCACGTTTATTCTGACTGAATAAATAGCCATTATGATACTGTACTGTACATACAGTCCACGCTCAGGACATTTATAATGCCGGCTGAGGTGATTTTTCCTTTTCTGTTTTTTATATTTTGTGTATTCAAACAAGCATTTAGCTGGTTTTTTCAATCCTTTGGTGTCTGCAACAAAATGTACTTTACATCAGTGATTCTCAGCTGGTTTTGCATCTAAACCCAGACTTTACATTAGACATCAAATGGTAACCAAACCTAAATTGTTGAATGTATAAGAGTAACAAAATTGTCCTAAAAATCAAACTTTGACATTTATTTATACCACCACTGAAATGCAGCTAACAATTCACCGCACAAAACACAATGTAGTCAGCATAAACCATGTTTAGTCACAGCCCACCAGCTTAGAACCTCTGCTTTGCACATACACGCTCTCCATTACGTCTGTTAAATACACACACATAATCCTGGTAGCCGAGCTGAAGGAGGACACAGATACCTCAAACAGTACGATGGTGAACTAGAACGCCTGTGTGTTAATGGAAATGTTGTGTGTAGGAATGTGTGTTTATGAGAGTTATCAGTAAAATGATATGTCCTCTCCTACAGATAATCTCTCCAAACATGTAGTCAAACGCAAATGCTCATACGGTACACACACACTCGCAACGCTGGAATCCCCCGAAAGATATAGACCAGTAATTCAACTCCCCTGGAGATGATGTCATGACACAGATGAAGGGAAAGGAAAGTAGATCCACCCTAAAATCTCAAGAAGTACAGAAACTGCCCCATCATTTTAATTTTTACCAGTAAATTAATTTACTTACTGATTGTTTTAACTTCCTTTATATGGTGAAAGAATGTATTTTAAATATATATAATATTTTTCTTTCACTTAAATGAAGTTGATATTCCTTAGCCCATTGCATTTTAAAAAGCAACATGCAATTGTTGCCTTAAAAAGTGAAAGTGAAGTGACGGGGCCAAGTATGGTGACCCATACTCACAATGTAGGCTCTGCTTTTAACCCATCCAAGTGCACACACACACACACACACACACGTGAACACACACCCGAGTTTCTGATGAACACAAAATAAAATATTTTGAAGAATATGGATAGCCAAATATTTGATGGTCCACATTGACTTCCATAGTATGGAAAAAATACTATAAGTCAGTGGGGACCATCAACTTTATATATATATAAATCTTGTGTTCAACAGGAAGAAGAAAAAAACACAACTTAAGGGTGAATAAATGATGACAGGATTTACATTTTTGGATGAACTGACCCTTTAAATAGCCTTTTTATTTTTGTTGGTATAAATAAATTATTTATACCATAATAGCATTAATTATGTGTATATATATATATATATATATATTTTATTGAAGTAACATACAATGCTAAAAACTCACTCAATAAAACTTTTAGCTGCCTCTAAATCATACAATTTTGTTTTATGTAGTTTTTTGCTGACTTCTCAGAAAATCTCAAAGATAGTTAATCTGTGAGATAATGAAATCTCAGAGATAATCTGTGCAGAAGGTATTCGTGTCTCTCTAAAGATATTTCTGCAGAGTCTGTCATCACTTTCATTCTTCTTGTGGCAGATGCTTTGATCCCTCAGGGAGACGAGAGAGATGAAGGATAGATAGAACAGATGGACCAGATTATTACAGGTGATATAAGTGTGTGTGTTTTATGACACTGGACACAGATTATATAAATGGTAATGTGTTGGTGTGGATAGAAAATAATTTTGATTGTATTATTATTATATGGCTTTCTGTGCATCCTTCAAATTGCAATAGACTCCCAAGTCACTCTCTTGCTCAGATGAAAGGGAATGCAGTGAGCCAGTGGCCAAGTATAGAGCATTGCTCTGACTGCACTCTATGAATTTGTCTGGCTCAGTGACAGCTTATATCCTTTGTGTGTGTGTGTGAGAGAGAGAGAGAGAGAGAGAGAGAGAGAGAGAGAGAGAGAGAGAGAGAGAGAGAGAGAGAGAGAGAGACTTGCCTAGGGGCTTGATTTTTAATATGGTTCAAGTTGATGACATTTCCTGTTTGCCTTTCCTACCAAAGAAGGAGGTGAAGGAAGGCATAAATGCAACAATGAAACAATGGAGTAATAAAAAGTTGGATATCGCTGCTGGAGTGGAGGGCAAAATGCGCTTTCCATGATGGGTTTGTGCGATCGGTTGAGATGATAATGTGGAAAATTCAGCAATACTGGAACGAGCTCTTTTCCCACTATATATTTTGTCCAGGATAAACAAGAAGTGAAATGATGTGGAGAACAAAAGACTATTGAACAGAGCATTTAGCCTTTAACTTCAGACCAATAATAAAAACAGCTAGAGATCAACAGTTTCTTTATTAACATTTGTTGAGAGAAATAAAACTGTTGTTTCTTCCTGTTAGCTCGAGCTCATTAAATATTAACAGATACAACTTTAAATTAATATTAAATTATGAAAATGTATTTAAAAAGTATTGTAATGATGAAAACTTATCTTTAATGTTAGTTCATGTTAGCTCAGGACCATTAAATAACGTTAATAAATACAACTTTTCATTTTAACGATTATTGATAAATGTTGAAATTTACATTGACTAAAATTAATAAATACTTTCATGTATTTTTCATTGTTAGTTCATGTTAATGTTAACAAATGGAATCGTATTGTAATGTGTTACCAAAATGTATTTTTTACTTTACCAGTTGGTTCAAAATGATACCAGATTTGTTTTAATACTTCAAATGTTATAGGCGTATATCTAAAACTTTAGGAGTATTTTAGCATATAAATAGACATGGACTTCAAAGCTGAAATCTGATCGTAGTGATATTTGATTTGGGTTCTTTAGTTCTTCCTGTTGTAACAGAGGTGGAGGAATAGTGCGTGGATTGGCTCCATGCTGTTGGCATGTGTTACATGCTG
Source organism: Gymnocypris eckloni scoliostomus (assembly GCA_027564155.1). NCBI lineage: Eukaryota > Metazoa > Chordata > Actinopteri > Cypriniformes > Cyprinidae > Gymnocypris > Gymnocypris eckloni. The sequence continues at coordinate 29,859,762 of CM050415.1, read as the reverse complement.
ATGGTTTGCCAAATTAAAAGCTTTAGCTTAGTGTTAATACTGATCTTCACTCTTCCCAGACATCCATGTCTTCACTCACAGCTTCTGTAAGAGACACATGCAGATCAAAGCATTTTCTCAGAACTTCTTCACTCTAACAGGTTTGAGAATGCAGATGTTTTTAAACATGTAATGCTATGATGCACGCTAGATGTGAGAGCAGACATAACAAAGGAGAAACTAGTCAAAACTAACATTTATCAGCTTAATAGAGAGAAAAAAAACTATGTTGGGTTTAGATCTTCTGATGCATATATGTGTGTGTGTGTGTGTGTGTGTGTGTGTGTGTGTGTGTGTGTGTGTGTGTGTGTGTTCACCGTTTTTTATGCTTGTTGAATTAAATAGCCTTTATCTCCTCCACTGGGACAAGAAGGGACAAGCTAAATAGTGGGCAGAGGAATGCTAACCATCAGATCACATGCTGATTATCACACACACACACACACACATGCTTGGGAAGTTTAGATTTCACAAGACATTTTGAAAAACTATGTTGTCTGAGAAACTATGCTGTCTTAGAATCTTTATTTCTTTAAAATATGTCAGTGTATGAAGGCATGTGGTGACATACAGTATTGTTTCCCAGCCACTGACTGTTTCTATCAGCATCCCTCCATCTTTCCACAAACAGGAAGAAGTTTGTTTTCCTGTTTCCACCTTCCTCTGTGAGAATTACTTCCTGTGCAGAAATGATTTGTTGAGGTATCTGTGACACAGAGAAACTGACATCACTGTTCAGTATTTAAGTGTGTGACCACATGTCTTCTTTTGTGGGGAAAGTCCTAAGAAAAATGAATAAATAAGAAAGACATTAGAAGAAATTAATACTTTTTACATCAATGATGCATTAATCTGATTAAAAGTAAAGATAATTATATTGTTATTAATGCTGTTATTTGAACTCAAAGAATCCTCAAAAATACATCACCGTTTCCACAAAAAAAGAATATATATATATATATATATATGCTAGCCTGAATCTATGCATGCATATTTATCTTTTTCTTAAAGTAAACCTGGGTCTGTGGGTGGATTTGCCAAAGGGAAGAATTGAAGAGTCTCTGTGTGTGTGTGTGTGTGTGTGTGTGTGTGTGTGTGTGTGTGTGTGTGTGTGTGTGTGTGTGTGGCAACAACAACTTCTGCTACCAGCTGCTGTTCAGAAAAGTGACGACAGCTGTGTTATGACTGTGTGCTTGTATGTGATGGCTATTTACAGAGCAGGACACCCAGAGAGGATAATGATGGCCTTCTGTGTGAGCTTGCATGTTTGAGAGCTAAAGATTGGGACTGGCAACAAATTGAGATGGACCGGAATGGAGATTGAGAGATTACAGTGGATGATTCAGTGCCGGATGCCAAATGTGTAGAAGCGACCGTTGGTTACAAAATTGCATGACTGTATTTATTTTTGCATCCCATGTCAACTTCATAACTTCATAATAAATAAGTAAATCACTGAACATCTACACTAAAAATTACCTATTTCAACTCAAAAACTGTTCAGTTGATGCCTTCATTTTTTTAAGTACAATCAACTTTGCTATATAAGTCATTTCAACTGTAGTTCAATTAAAAAACTAAGTTGAATCTGTAAATTGGTGTAGCTTGATTAAATTGTTTTGATGAGTTAAAGTAATGAAAATTTACTTTTTTAACAAACATTTTAAGTGGGTTTTGCACAATGTGATTTGAAAGACAGAAATAACTTTATTTTGCTTGTTTAAAGGGATAGTACATCCAAATATGACCATTCTGTCATCATACACTCACCCTCATGTCATTCCAAACCTGCATGACTTCTTTCTTCTGCAATTCACTAAAGAGGTTATCATTATAAATATCTCATTGTTCTTTTTGTCCTCACAATGATAGTCAATAGGGCCAATGTGGTTTTGCAAAGACAAAAACAGTCAAAACATTCATTAAATACTATTCTTTTGTGTTCTGCAAAAGAAAGTCATGCAGGTTTGGAATGAGGATGAGGATGAGTAAATTATGACAATTTTCATATGGATGAACTATCGCTTCAAAAAAAGAGAATTTAAATAGCTTTGCATGTTAGCATACGAAGCTTGCATGCACAAATGCAGTTTTCTGGATGGTGCCTCTAAATGTTTGTTGTTTCATTGGTCAAGTTGCGGTAATCATGCTCTTTTGCACAAACAGTGATAGTTAGCTGTGAAAGCTGGATGGCAGTTTGGTGTGAAGTGCCTGTATTTGTATGAAACGCTTCTTTGTGACGTGAATGTGTTTGTGGATATGCGGCCTGTAGCCTGCTGTGAGCTGACCCAGGGCGGAGGTTTGGGCTTGGGGTGGAGCTGTAATGTGAATCCTATCTCCCTCTCCTCGTGTAATGAGTTACGGCTCTGGCTCCTGACAGGCGAGTCGCTTTGCGTCAAGGCTTTAATAGAGGCCTTTAAAATGGCTCATCCTAAGGAATTTACAATCCCATTTACACCCACACACGCTCGCTGAGAGGAGAGGAGAGACAAGGTGGCTAGCGTATAGTCGAGTTGTCCCGACAGAGAGCCGAGCGGAAATGTACCGCTGGAGGCAAAATGACGGCAGTGAGCGCTGTGTGCGAATTCGACTCAGAGAAAGCGAGAGTGGGGGGGAGTTTGCAGGTTTTGCCTTTGTCGTCTGTGTGTGTGTGTGTGTGTGTGTGTGTGTGTGTGTGTGTGTGTGTGTGTGTGTGTGTGTGTGTAAAGTTGATGGGCTGTACATTTGCTCTGTAATTTCTCCCTCCCAGAGTAATCACTTCCATCTGGGACCTGCCCAGAGAGAGGCCCCAGATTGGAGGTAAGAGTTAGTCTCACACACACAGCATTACAGTATGATTCTCTACTCTCAGATCTCGGAAAACTAGTTCAGCCAGACTGCTTGATTAAATGAGAGCTCATGCTTTAGTTATGGTAAAAGCGTGAACTCAAAGACAAGAAGTTACAAGTAGAAGAGGGAGAAAGATAAAGAAAAAGCAACCGCCTGAAGACATCCATGAAACAACTGTAGCAAACGTAAAAATGATATAAAGTTCCCACATACTGTACTTACAGTAGAGTTAACATAGAAACACTGGCATCTGCTGGCCACTGTTATTATCTCTATCACTTTCTGAAGTCTCTTTAAGTCCAAAGAGGCACCATACCTAAAATGGTTATTATCTTTAACTCAAAATTATCTTTAAAAACTATTTAAAAACTAATTTGTTAAATTAAATAAACTTGAAATAAAATGTAAAATATAAACATAAGATGAAAGGCTTAATGATCATTTAATGAAATTAGACGTTTTGCCTTGGCAACTAAATTAATAATTGTAAATAAAAAATTAAGCTGAAATAAAACCTAAAAGGTAATGTAAAAAAATAATAATAAATGACAAAAGCACATTAATAAATTCCTTAACAAAATGTAAATGAAAATGGAAAAATAATAAAGTATTAATAAAACTATAAATACTACTAAAATAAGACTGCAAACCATTCATTGTATAAGTAAGTGCATATTCATAATTTGCTATTGATCAGATAAAAAACAGAATAATATTGAAATATTTTCCTTTATTCGTTTGATGGTCTCGCAGTATGGAATTAATTTTTTTTATACAAATCTTATATATTTTTTTTTTATATATTCTATATATATATATATCATGCTGTTTAAATAAGCGCTGTTTGAAACATGTCAAGCAATTTCCCAGAAGTGTTTCATGTTTTAACCACCCATCTAAAGAAAACCAAAGCAACATCAAAATGATCAAACAGGAAATATTTGTGTACTGATTCCATAAACCACAGGAAACCATACAAGTAAATATACAACATTGTGTTGAATATGTCACTGAAGTGTTGAAACTTTGAGAGAATAAGAGAAAGAAAATACAACTAAATGCACAAATGAAATAAACCACAATAAATCACAGACTAGTTCTCTGCTTCAATATAACGTCTGCATGTCACGTCACCATTTTCATATGGCCTTCAGTCACTAATCATCAAAAGTGTTTTGTTGTTCAGCCATGGATGGATGCTGACCGATTGGTTTCATTCGTCCTTATTTATTTACACTGGCTGTACCTACTTATTCAAGCAGGAGCCGGTTTCCAGCCCATATACACCTGAAAAGTCAATAAAAGCTACGGGAGAGACAATGATGCTCATGACAATATGGTAAACCACAGGTGTGTGTCAGATAACTCCACTGAAGAACCACATCAGAGTTACTTCAACTTTCATTCAGGTCACAGGTCTTTGGGGAAAAAATTACAAATACTGTCAGTGCTCACACTGTCAGACACTTCATTCCTCATTCTTTCCACTAGAGTGTGCAAACATCTCAGTCTTTTTTAAATTCAGGAAAGCAGTTCGGTTTTTAACAATGTTATATAATTTGTTTATGGCAACTACTGAAGCCCACTATCTTTATTAGTGCTTAATATTTATTCCACAAAACACTCAGTTCAATAGTTATTTTTGGTCCAATAATAAATTATGTCTACAAGCACTAACATTGTTTCCATGCTTTCTTTTTTATGTAGAGATTATTATTATTGTTAATAGTAGCAGTATTATAAATAAATAATAAATAAATAATAATAATAATTATCATTATTAATTAGTAATTTACTTTTGAGGCTGTCACTTTTGGAAGCAAAGGAAATCCTCCACATGTGACTTCTGAGTCAAATATTTATTTGTCAGATGCTTTGTTTTTTGTTTCCAGTTATTCATGGATGTTTTCCAGGATCTTCCTGTCTACATTCCAGCCATAAGAACAAAAACAGACCTTTTATGTCTTGATTATGCACAACCTCCTTAAACAGTTAACGGATCACTTCACTCGCTGCAACAAAAAAAAGAAAAAGAAAGCTGTGGGACTTCCTCTTGCTCCCGGCAAGCAGATATTTTAGCAAACCTTTATTTGTAGTCTCAGTTTCACATACAGTTAAACTGTTATTCTGCATTATTGATTCCAAATGAGTCGAGTCTGTTCACACACTCAAGGTCTTTAGTGGGATGTTTGGGTTTCTCTGTGGACTGGCATGTCCAAAGCAAACAGCTCCTCATCACACACACCCCTGCACACACACAAAGATGAGAACGGGAGTTTTGTTCAGTTTAACTATCTGATTTTCACTTTGATTTTTGTTCATTACACTCCTAAAAAATAATTGGTGTGCATACAGTTCAATCTTTTGATTCTCTGGCCTAATGTCTGGTTCACATCGACCCAACATCACAAATACTTCAAACTGTCTTAAGTTGCCTGTTTGGAAACATAACTGTCATTTTCCCACTGACTAAATATAACCCAGTAACCACAGCAATGTTTGTTAGAATGATCTTGCATCCCTGATACAAAAGCCAAGTTCTGTCATGAAACTCTAGATGGCAGGCTGATAGGTCGTTAACACAAACTGATGATTTTCTCAGCATTAAACTACTTGGCACAAGCTGATTGGTTCCTGTTGCATATGCAGCCAATGAGCTTACTGCTTTACATATAAATGGATTGTCAGCATTCACTAGAACAGCTCGCATCGTGCTTTTAGAGTTGCTCTGAAACCCTCCACTTCTCTCCAGCTCCACCTGTATAGATCTGCTACAAGTCATTAGATGCCTTAAATTCTCACAGCACTGTATCTGCGTATGTATTGGCAGTAGCAAGTTAATATACTTGCTTTGCAGCAGCAGCAGCAACAATACAACAGGGGTCAACAAACTCGGTCCTGGAGGGCTGGATCAATGATAACTGATCAATGAAACTATCTCCAGAGCAGTCAAATAACCACAGTACTGTTCAAAAGTTAAGGGTCAGTACAATTTTTGACCAATTTTTGAGTTTGACCAAGTGACAGTAAAGACATTAACAATTCCAAAGGATTTTGATTTCAAATAAATTAAGTTCTTTTGAACTTTCTTAAAAAAAAATGTGTCATGGTTTCTTCAAAAATATTAAGCAGCACAACTTTTTAACATTGATAATATGAAGTGTTTCTTGAGCAGCAAATCAGCACATTAGAATGATTTCTGAAGAACACTGATGACGGGTAATGGCTGCTGAAAATTCAGCTTTATATCACAAGAATAACGTACATTTGAAAACATATCAAAATAGAAAACAATCATATGAAAGTGTAATAATATTTTACGATGTTACAATTTTTATGGCATTTTTAATCAAATCAATGCAACCTTGGTGCATTTTGACCCCAGACTCCTGAAGCGTTTTTAATCTTCAAATGTACTTATACCATGACCATGGACCACAAAACCAGCCTTAATTATATATTTTTTTCGAAATTGAGATGTATACATCATATGGAAGCTGAAGTAAGGAGCTTCCCATTGATGTGTAGTTTGTTAGAAAATGATAAGATTTGGCCGAGATACAACTATTTGAACATCTGAAATCTGAGGGTGCAAAAAAATCTGAATATTGAGAAAATCGCCTTTAAAATTGTCCAAATGAAGTTCTTAGCAATGCATATTACTAATAATAACAAACCGTTTTGATATATTTACGGTAAGAAATTTTATAAATATATTCATGGAACATTATCTTTACTTCATATCCTAATGATTTTTGGCATAAAAGAAAAATTGATCATTTTGACCCATACAATGTATTTTGGGCTATTGCTACAAATATACCCCAGCGACTCAAGACTGGTTTTGTGGTGCAGGGTCACATGTTTTTCTTTTATTGGAAACAAACAGACAACCAAAGTTCAACTGATAATATGACAGCATTTACAGAGAGAAAATGAATGGGGAATGCCTGACCTTTGATTCAGTTTCTAATCTATTACTTGTGTATCATTGTCTCCCTTTCACACAAACATTCAAATAAACATCACTGACATGGCACACAATAGTTTACTTTTCAGAGTCACTAGTAAATATATAACATACACTCGCTCTCTCTTATCACCACTTCTCTTTCTCTTTTACCACAGTCACAGTATGTGTGAAAAGAAACCGTGTCAAAGATATATGGTGAAATGTTGTGATAGTTGCGGGTGTGGTTTGTGACAAGACGCTGAGTCGAACCCAGCAAGAAGACAGTGTTCTGCACAACGATTGATCGAGGCTTCAGTCACAGGGAGGAGCCAGAAACTAAAGAGATGCAGAGAACAGCTCAGGACAGAGGACATGTGTGCATAGCAGAGACTCAGAGACACAGGAAAATACGAGCCTCCTGATAAGAAAGCTGGGAAATGACTTGGATTTTATGAAACTTGTATGTACTGATAGGAGAAATGAGTATTGCTAATGGGAAGACACGCTATGTGTCTACATTCAGGATACAGCTGTCAAGCTCCCAGTCAAAGGGGGCCAACGAACAAGTGTCCCAACCCGCACACATCCCCAGAATCACCACAGCTGTGAAGAAGCCTGGAGAGACATCCAATGCAGGCAAGTCTGGACGTTTCTTGTAGCTACACAGGTGATTGTGTGTGTCTGTCAGTATTTGAATACACAAGAGAGTCTATTTGTGTTTGTATATGCAAGCTGGTTGGATTCTTGTCTGTAAAACTTGTTAAGGTTAAAATGATCAGTGCTTGTGGTTTAATACGTGATCTCTGCAGGAGGCATTGTTCTTAAAACAAGCCCTCTCAAGAGTTGTCATGGTTAATAATCAGTGTTCATACAGCAGATATCAGAGAATGACAGGCACTTTGTTTTCACTTTCACTATATTTGGATAATAATCAAGTGATGGAGGAGGTCAGTGTAAAACTGCATTCAGCCAGATTTAGACGGGGAAATCCTGAACATTCTTATGTTTGACTTCCCTGTGGTCTGTTTTCACCATACGATATGCCTGAATGGATTTGTTTTTCACCATCAGGCGTCTGACATTTTAGGGTCCAAAAATCTTTTTTTTTAATCGTCTATTTTTATTTTATGATACCTCAAGGATCTATTTTGTGCAATTGTGCAAAACAATATTAAAAAGCCTCTCATAAACTAAAATAATATTTGTTTTTCTGGTATGTTCTGCTGTAGATATGACAAAGCCACTTTGATCTCAAGTTTTTGTTTTAACAGAAATGGGGAATTCATTAACCACAATTATTCCTGTGACTGCAGAAATGTCTAAAAAAAATATTTTAAATTAAAAACAAAAACAGTTCAACAATGGTTGAGGGAATAATTAAAAAAATTGTATAATTTGACATGTTTCTTTTATTCTTTTAAGATTTAAAGAATTAGATTAAAGAATAAGAATGAGAATTTAATACGAATTTAGAAAAATAATACGATTTTTAAGAATGAATGGTATTTTAATGTAACTATAATATTAATAATTTAAATAATCCCTGAAAGTTTTCTGAGGTGCCCTAGTGAACATAGTCCCTTGTTGATGACCATTGATTTAACCCATTCAAACTATTGTTGTTGTAACTTAATTTGTCAGGTTTAAATTAAACATTTTTGAAAAACATAAAAACATGTCGTATAGATGTTGCAACATGAAGCACATTTAGGTTATCTAAAAAAAAGCATTTTAATTTCTTCATTTTACATCATTAATTCACTTTGTTTAAGAGGAAATATTCCCAAACGAAAAGCTTTCTGTGCAATTTCAGGTTTATATGGGGAATAAAATCACATTTTTAAAGTGGTCTCAGACTCTGGATCCCCACTGCATCTTATCTGTTTCAGGATGCAAATTACTGACCAGGCAAGAGGTCACTATTGGCAGGAAATTCCTCCCTTGCTAATTTGAACAGCAGGCTTTTGTTTTGTTTTCTGCACCGGTTTGTGTGGGACATGTATGTTTGATGCTAGTGCTCTGCTCTAACTGGCAGTTACAACACTGCAGTTCCTTCCTTTCATTTCTTAGATCTTATCACCTGATACAAGACAACTGAAGTAAAAAAAATGCAATTTAAATCATTTCAGTTTGTTATTCATAGTCACCATTTTATTTTTCCGATGCAGTGAGTTCCAGAACAACCAGTAAAAAAAACAAAAAAACACAATCCTTGTTTGCATGAACAAACAAGGATTGCATGATTACATTAGGCCAGGGCAAACGACAGCAGATCATGTGATCAACCAGGTCAGTGAGAACAAAAGTGTTTGGTCCAATATTAAAACAGCAAAGAGGACTAGAATGACTTGTTCCTTGACCTGAAATTACATGTCATACATCCCATAGCTGAATGAGATCACATCAATTATGTGTACATGAGACAGCATCACAAGTACACAATAGAAAAGGGGCCTATCATATTTTAAAGTTACTAAACACAAATGCTTCTGGGAGGTTAATGATATAATACAAGGCTCCGCCCACAGCCCTGAATGAAAGGTAACTTCCAGTATTTTAACCAGAAACAGGTTTGTTGGAGGAGTGTCAGATGAGATCAGTTTAGCTCAAGCCTGTGGTCTGATTACAATCTGCTATTTTGCGTAACAATTGACTTTTGTTAGTTATGTTGAACTTTTGTTATATTAATTGCTTTGTTTCATTTTGTCATAATAATGTTTATTGCTTTTTGTCATTTTTACGTGGTGTTTCTGGAGTTTCTAGACCGAAGGTGTGATAGCGAGGATGTTGAAACATACAGCAGCTATTTACAAACACATCTCTTCAGCTGCTCTCTTCATTTATACAAGCCTTCTTTCTTCCTTGAACTTATTGTTAAACACTATACGTCTATGATTTACAAGTCCACAAAAATATTACTTGCTATTGCAAAATTATAATTATCATCATCATCATCATCATTACCATCTTCATAAGATTTAAAAGGTATTAAACGAATATATTAAGGTTTTAAATTAATTTACTAAATAAATACCTAGTAAACATGATCTTATTCATTTTACAATTATTTTAGCATAATAACATGATTATTAGTAATGCATACAACATGCTGACAACAATGTGCAGCTGGAACAGAACACAGCAAAGAAGAACAATTGTATTGACTTGCATTATATTTAAGCAATATCACCCTCGGGACTGCAACAGCACTCGTATGTGTATGTGTGATGCTGCTTTTATGCAAGAGTTCAATAAACAAGTAATATTGAGAAACTTAGACAAAGTATTGCCAAGTATTTTGTATATTTTTGCTCCCCCAATGAAAAAATCTACCAAAAAAGTCTCCAAGCAACAAATAGCACTGGCACTCCTCACTTAAATCATTATTTGCCTTGTAATTTAGTAAATTTGGCCTGCTCTCTTTATTGCTCAACACCAATTTCTCCTTATGGAGATAATAAATGATGAATGATGATGATGATGAATCAGTGTTTTTAACAGTTTGGTTGAGTGAACAATTCAATGATTTATTCTTAGAATCATTTCATTCCTCAAAGAATAAGTTTTGGAAGGAATCATCTTGAAGAATAATTTAACGACTCATTCATAAATACAGCACTTTGTTGCCTCCTACTGTGATTCGAAATTCAAAAACCATACTTCACTGTAGTATAATAAATATATAGGACTAATCTCATTCTGCTTTCTTCAGTCAAGCTAGTGAGTAGTAAACACAGCCATACTAGTGATCTGGATCCACCCCTTTTCACCGAGCCCCTTGAGGACTGTATAGTGGATGAAGGAAATGACATCACACTGAAAGGGACTATCACAGGGAGCCAGCCAATAAGTGTTTCCTGGCTTCATAATGGTGAGTTCAGTTTTTTATTTCATATTGATTTTGCTGCTTGAAACATATGAGTCTGAGTGAATACTTTAACTGTAGATATATGATTCAATATATAAATATGTGTTTGTATGCACATTTGTTATGATTTTATGCAGATTCCTGGTACTGGAGTTTGTAATTTAAATTGTTCAATCAAATTTAAATAAAATGAGTCCCACACATTTCAATTACAAACAAACAAACATTATTTTCAAGTTTTTAAAACTTTGATAATTTCATCTCTTCTTAATAACACAAATTGACTCCTCTTCATTTGTCTCCCTCTTTCTGTCCATTTGTACCACAACGGTTTCAGGTGAGCCTGTGCTGTTTGGGAAATCCTCATTAGTGGGAGAAGTGGTGACTTTGATAGTTAGGGAATGTCTCCCAGAGGATGCTGGGGCTTATACATGTGTGGCCGAAAACACAGCAGGAAAAACATCCAGCAGCACAGCAGTGTGTGTGAGAGGTAAATATGAATTTGAATTCTAAAGAACCATCTTAATATTATTCTTCAAAGCAATGCCATAAAAGAACCATATTTAATCTTTTTTCACCACAAACAACCTTTTGTGAAACAGAAATGCTCTTCAGATGTTGAAGGTTCTTTATGGAACCAGAAAAAGTTATACTATAGCATTGTGAAGCACCTTTATTTTTAAGAGTGTACATGGGCTAGTTACCTTACTAGCACGATACAGGTGTTTCTGTTTACATCATATACAGACATGTGAATTGACAGGGTTATCAATGTGAATTTACTTGTCTAATGTCATTCTCTCTCTCTCTCTCTCTCTCTCTCTCTCTCTCTCTCTCTCTCTCTCTCTCTGATTTAATTATTTACTTCCTGTTTTCTCCTCATGCAACCACACCATATGAACTGAATCAATTGCAGACTATGAAACAATCATTGGGATCCGTAACAATATTGCCAACACATCTCACTCTCATCCTAATTCCTCTCATCCTCACACTCCTAACATGATAAGCGGAATCTTAAACTCATCTCAGAACGTCCCGGATGACATCAGTGTTTTTAAAGGCCCACAGTCACCTCAGACAGGAAGTCCTGTAACATGCTCTCCAGCACTCAAGAGAGGTATGTCACAAACAATGGCTCTACTCACAAAGTAATCTCATGCATTTAAGTGTCGGAAATGCCATTTAACACATGGATCATTTTTGTTCCTCCAAAGCTCCAAAGTCCAAAGTAAAATTCTAATTACGCCATGTAATTATTATACATATGTATTAGTTTATGTATTATAGAATAAGCTCTGTGAAAAAAATATAACTGTACAAAAATATAAATATTATATAAAATATAAAAAACATTTTTTGTTATGGTTTTGTTATGTTGAGCATTTCCTCTCTAATCTGTTGAATATTTTTTCTTAGACACGCACACCTGATCACTCGACTCCTCCCTTATGTCATAGGCAAAGCTTATATGTTATCTCTTGCATGCTCTTCAACACAAAAGCACCCACACCAACAGCTGATTCTTTACATATCTGTGTGTCTTTTTACAGAGGTGCTTGTCAAAAGAAGGAGCAGCTCAGGTGCAGGTAAGACCATCGTCGTCCTGCACTTTCAGTTCTACTTTTGCTCTTTTTTAGACCCTTGACTAAAAACATTTACTTGTTCTTGAATTTCAGATTATCTGTTACTTTTTTTGCATTCTTTCTAGTGATTCTTATTTCTTGAAGGCCATGTGATCCATAGCCTCACACACCCAAACCTTCTGTACTTTATATTCTAATGACACCATGTTTTTAATGCATTTTGTCTAGAATTGTGAGTTAAAGTATAACCACTGTAACCTGCTTCAAAAAGGAGTCATTTGCTCCGAGCTATCGGTGTTTTACTCCGCTGATCTTGGCTTCCAGATTGTCTGGTCTGTTAGAGTTGTATATAGTAAAACTGTCTTTTGTGTCCTGACGACTAATGTTTACCTTAGGAATGACTTAATTACCTTTAAATACTGTAATCCTTGTTGTCCAAAGAAATATTCTTCGACAAACCTACCATTCTTCGAAAAACCTAACATTTAACATCCTTTGTGTGTGTATTTATAGCTTACAGAGAGATTAACTATTTAATCTGCTCACATACTGATCAGACTGACGCATAAAAATATGATTTTTTCATATGATAAGAATCAAAACACTCAACATCACTTTAAGATGCTATCATATTTCTTTGGTACTTCTGTTCGTAAATGGGAAAGGCATTTAAGCACTGAATGAGGGTTGTTTTCTTTCAGTCATTTGATCTTTCATGTAAAACACACTGCTATCTGTGGTCAGTCTGTATTAATAATAGGTCTGTTTAAAGACCATTAGCTGGTCAATTCAGCTGAGTGTGTTGATTTGAATAATTGCCATTTCAGTTTGCTTTTGCATTTATCACATACACAGTATATGCTACAGCCTTGCTGTTGCTCAAACAGAGCAAGGTGTCAATGCCAAGGTCATGGGTTCAATAACTGATAAAACAATTAAATAAATAAAAGATATCTTGAATGCAATGTAAATTGTGTTGGATAAAAGCATCTGCCAAATGCATAAATGTAAATATGACACCAGAGCTCATTCTTAATATCTGTACTGTATGAGAGAAGGGAAATGCCATTGGTTTTCTCTTGTTTAATGAAAAAATAAAGTTTTGTATGAAAGCTAGAATAGTTTGAATGTACTACGATTATTTATAAATAAATAAACATTTTATGTACAATTATATGTACTAAAATCATTGTAATTAACTGAAGTTTTGAAGAAAATTCTGTTTATATTGTACTATTTTCTTGAATTGTATTCATCATTATGAATATAATATATAATATAACATACAGTCTTTTTAAATTCAGAGAAATTGATTAACACTTAACATTAAAACTAGTGAAGCAAAAGCATCCCTTTTCTCTTCATTTAATCTTTTTTCTGTCTTGACTAAACAAGTGAGAGATTAAGAGGAGCATGCTCAGCTCCTGTGTTTTCGTGTGTTTACAGCACCTCCTCTGCAGTTTGTAGATCCGTTAGATCGTCTGGAGGTACACATTGGAGAGACGGCCCGTTTGAAGTGTGTGTTCAAAGGCAGCTCTCCTGTAGCTTCTTGCTGGGTCTATAACAAAAAAGAGGTACATAAGAACACAACACAATCCAGACATGTTTCATTCTGCTTACGTGTATAATGTTGTGTCTTTCTGAAGGTGGTGGAAAGCTCCAGGTTTCATATTGAATCCTGCAGTGAAAGCAGTTCTCTAGCGATTTCTGAAGCCCTTCCTGAGGACTCTGGACGTTACGCGATATTTGTACGAGATCGCAAAAGTTCAGCCCAACACACAGTGACCTTGAATGTCATTGGTAAGGTCAAACAATCCTCTGCTGTTATTTGGGTCATGATGCTCATTTCTATTGCTCAGATCTGAGCTATTTAAAAATGCTATTTATATAGAAAATGGCATACTCATTTAATTGATTAGAATTTTAAAATAATTTAAATTAATTTAGATATTTTTCTAAAATAAAAATGTAAAGTTCCATTCACACTAAGAATAATAACTATAAGGATAACTATAACAATAACTATATTAGCATCCACACCAATGCAACTTTAAAATAGTTAATTTCTTTGACTTTTTAAATGAAAAGACACAGTTTGTGTCAAATGGGGTAACCCTATATAATAAATATTCATGACTTAAAAATTAATGATTTTATATATTAACCAAAGCATTGAAAACCTAAAATGAATACATAAATAGTACACTGAACTGACATTTCTGGAATTATTTTATAAAATGTTTCTGAAAACTGTATAACAATTTAATGATTAGTATGTAACTTTGTGTGTTTTATCCAGACCTGCCTCAGCCTCCGGCCTCCTGTCCTGTGGCGTATCTCCTCTCCTCTCACTCTCTGGTTTTGTCCTGGTCTGGGCCATCTTACGATGGTGGCAGTGCTGTGACGGGATACGTGGTGGAGGTTTGTGAAAGCCCAGGTGCGACTGACCAGTGGAGAGAGCTCACAGCCCAGTGCAAGAGCACCTCGCTCAGGGTGACCTCAGGACTCCAGCCTCAAGGAGAATACTGCTTCCGGGTCAGGGCCTATAACGCTGTGGGAGTCAGCGAACCCAGTCAAGAGTCCCAGCCAATCAGGATGGACAACCCAGGTGAGGTTGTTTTATTTTTTTCTGAAATGTAATAAAAGATTTGATGAGACAATAGTTCACCCAAAAATATAAATTTGCTAAAAATGCATTCACCCTCAGGCCATCCAAGATCTAGAAGAGTTTATCTCTTCATCAGAACAGATTTATAGAAATGTAGCATTGCATTAATCACCAATGGATGCATCGCAGTGAATGGGTGCCGTCAGAATGAGAGTCCAAACAGCTATAAAAACATCAGTAATGTCTTGTAAAGCAAAAGGCTGCATATTTGTAAGAAACAAATCCATCATTCAGATGTTTTTAACTTCAAACATTTGCTACAGGCTAAATGATGAGTCCTTTTTTTTTTAAATGGTTTCCTCCAATAAAAGATAATCTTATCTCAATCAGCAGAGAAATATGCACAGATCAAGTACAGTTTACAAGCACAGACAGTCCAAAACAGGACTTTAAAATATGTCTGTGGGTTTTGATGTGAAAGGACAAAGGGGAATGAGCTTTTTTTTCACTGCAGGAAGCATTATTATGGAATATGGTTTAACGTTAAAATGCCTTATTGATGGATTTGTTTCTTCGAACCACACAGCTTTCACTTCACAACTAGTTCATTTATGAATTTGATTCATGTCAATTACTTGTGGATTACTGTGATGTTTTTATCATTGGTGATGAAATGCTATATTTCTCCAAATATTTTCCGTTGAAGAAACAAGCTCATCTTACATCTTGAATGGCCTGAGGGTAAATAGATGTTCAGCAAGTTTTCATTTTTTTGGAAACTATTCCTGTAATGTATATTTCATGCCAGATAAAGTGCTCTTTATTATATTTGTTAAAGCAGCACTCTTTTTGCTTGTAATTTTAAAATAATTTCTTCCCACAATTTATGGGAACAAGGCTCAGCAACCAAATTGTAAACAGGAAGAACATGTTTAAAGTCATTACCAGAGTGTATGCAATCTAAGAGAGTTAGGCTTTGTGTTGAGGTCCCACGGTAAATGAAAGTATGTTATCTTTCAAAGGAGAGCCCTGTGATGAGAAACCAGTAGAGTATGTGACTGTGACCATCAACACAGAGGATAAACTTTCTGACCACTATAATGTCCAGGAAAAACTCGGAGTGTAAGTATCCTTATCAAACACACATTTAGCAGGCCTCATAGCTCACGTTCACAGGACCTGTCACGTAAAACAAAACTTGCATGTACATGTTCCAACAGGCATACATGCATCAAAAAGAGAAAACAACCCCTGTAGTTCATTCTGATTCCCAGAAGAATGCGAAATATGACATGTTGGGTTAGGGTCATGTGTTCTAAATTTCGTTGGAAATGACTCATAACCTATAATTCATACCTTTCAGAGGTGATAAAAGACATGTTTTCCTGAAAATACTGGTTTAAGGCTGAATATCAAATTCACTTAATTCTCAAGAACTGGATGAATAAGAAGGATATTGAGAAATAATGATTCGTTAAATGTCACATAATTTGAGTTTGTAAGCATAATTTCATGCTTAATTCTGAATCTTTCTCAGAGGGAAGTTTGGCCAGGTGCTTCGGTTGATCCATAAGGAGACGGGCCATGTTTGTGCTGGAAAGTTCTACAAAGGTCGTCGGACAAAGGAGAGAGAGGCTGCTAGGAGAGAAATAGAGCTAATGAATTTCCTACACCATCCAAAACTTGTGCAGTGTCTTGCCGCATATGATAACAAGGCTGAGATGGTCATGGTGATGGAATAGTGAGTATCTTGCACGTAGGCGTGTTTTTAGAAAAATGTTCAGAAATGAGAAATACCAACAGGTTCAATGCATTCACTTCAATGGTGTCATTATAATATTTTGGCACCCACACGGCTTAATCTGTGTGTGTATGTGCAGTGTTGCTGGTGGGGAGCTGTTTGAGCGCATTGTAGATGAAAGTTTTGAGCACACCGAAGTGTCCAGTGTGGGCTACATGCGTCAGATTCTGGAGGGGATTCAGTACATGCACCAGCAAAACATTGTCCACCTGGACCTCAAACCGGAGAACATCGTCTGTGTGGACAGAACCGGGATTCAGATCAAAATCATTGACTTTGGACTCGCTAGCAAGCTGGGTACGAATGTACTGATGATATTGTGACATATGGTATAATATATATATTAATATGAAATAATACCATTGAATAAAATACATAACCACACTTAAATATTATTAATATAATAAATATAAAATACAATTATAAAGTGATTATATAAGTGAAAGTTTGTGCACAATAACTGAAGGAACACATGATAGCAAGCTATTAACATGTTTATCAAGACTTCATATGTAATACCATGGTATTTTTCATAGAATCATCTATGCAAATATTTCTATGGTAAACGTTCAGTACCATGGTATTTAGCAAAGTACCATGGTATGCTGTTACACAGAACTTTATGTAAGGGATCTCTGAGTGAAATGTTTGGAGGGTTATTATCGTTATAACTAAAACTAAATGTCTAAAAATGTTTTTTTGTTTTTTTTATTTAAATAAAGTTGAAAGAACAGAAAATATAAATATTAGTTGAAAAGCTTAAACTTAACAAAAATATCAAATTATGCCTTGCCAACTAATTTAAATAAGTTTACGTTAACCAACTAAAAATTAACAACTGCAAATAAATAAAACTGCAAAATAAATACAAATCCATTAAACCTAAATAGTAAAAGCTATTTAAAATAACAAAACAACAGCAGTAAAAACAACAAAACATATTACAACTAAATATTATAATATAACAAATATTAAACTAAAGTATTATATATGTTAATATGAAAATATTAATATTAAATCTAATTTCAAATGTTACTAAAAGCTATAATAGTATATAAATAATACTAAAATGAGAGAAATTGTTTGTTGTATACGTTAGATCCGAACACACCTGTGAAGGTGATGCACGGCACTCCGGAGTTTGTTGCTCCAGAGGTCATCAACTATGAGCCCATCTGTCTGACCACTGACATGTGGAGCATCGGGGTCATCTGCTACATCCTGTGAGTTCAGACACTTAAGCTCTTGCTGCCCCCTCGTGGTGAAAAATCCCATTACATTATCTGAATCTGATTTTCTCTTGAAGGTTGAGCGGTGAATCTCCATTCCAGGGTGAAAGTGACTCAGAGACTCTGGCTCTTGTGACAGCAGTGCAGTGGGAGTTTGATGAGGAGAGCTTTGAAGATATCACCGACCTGGCAAAAGATTTCATTAGCTCTCTGCTCAGCAAAGATGTCAGGTGCATTCATATACTTCACACAAATCACACATCACACAAATGTGTCCACACAGATTCATAAAACTGCGTTGAACTCTCTGACAGGCGCAGGATGTCATGTGAAGAAGCCTTGGCACATTCCTGGTTGGTGTCTACTTGTGTAGACAACAGCAGCAGCACCATCAAAAACCTTTCCAAAAACAAGATGAAGAAATTCCTGACTAGGCAGAAGTGGAAGGTAATTCAGAAATGTAATGGGGAAAAAAGAACACATACCAGACGTCACTGATTTAAGTAACCTCATTTTAGCATGGTTAACTAACTGACAGATCTGCCTATATTTTTTTAGTGCAATTCCCATGTCAAAATCAACAACCAATGAATAGGACCAAGTCCCAGCCCTATATATGTGTTTTTGTTTTGTGTGTGTTTTTTAATAATCTGTTGCATCTGGATGTACATCACAATGCAGAAGAAAACATCTGACTCTGACTTCTGTTTCATCATGATTTTTCAAAGTTGATACAAGGTTGTATCAACTCTAATCCCAGTGAACTGGGACAACATTGAAATGCCAAACCTCATCCTGCTATTAAGGTCCAAACAGGCTGTTTGGAGACCGACTTTAGAAACACATTTGATAATAAAAATGCTGAATTGATAATAATAATAAAAATTGTATTTTATTGAAAGAAAAATATTTTGCATTCTATTTGCCTCATACACAAATCTTTGCACATGCTTGTGTCATCTTTATCAGTCTGTGAAGAGTCATTCCATTCATTTGAATTGTATCTAATATTATGAACTTTATTGGAGTCCTCAAACCTGCTCTCTGCTTTGATCACAAATTTGGTAACCAAATGTACATATGCTGATTTCAATGTAAAGGA
This sequence comes from Gymnocypris eckloni scoliostomus, assembly GCA_027564155.1. Lineage (NCBI taxonomy): Eukaryota > Metazoa > Chordata > Actinopteri > Cypriniformes > Cyprinidae > Gymnocypris > Gymnocypris eckloni. The sequence goes on along the minus strand of CM050415.1, from coordinate 29,840,748 downwards.
AACAGGTTTGATAATAACTCTTACTGATGCTGTACGTGCAATTTTGACAAAGCAAGTCCATATTGTGGTCATTTGACACCAACCATTTGCACATACGCCTGACATGTCCATATCAGTAACACTAAACGTTGCAGTCTCTTGTGACCACAGTATTTGTTTGAGAATGGAAGAGCACATCGATTAAGCTTTTAAAAGCCATATTTTGGGGGCAGTTCTGGTTGTTCAATAGGCATCAGACAATAAACAAAAACATTTATTTTCATAGACATATGGTTATTTGATGCTTATTTTATGTATGATACATGGGTTTTCAACAATGCGCATGTCAGAATAGCCAATCCTGCAAGTGATATGCCATCATTTGATCCTGTCAAGTCATATTTCCATATGATCTAAACATAATTCAGCAATAAATTGGATAAGCTATGCCATGGTAGTTTTCCTACAATTTGCATCTGCATTGTACAGAAAAGAAATCAAGAAAATTGTCTGTCCGACACTGTAAAAAGTAATTAGTTCAGTTTACTTAGAAAACATGTGGAAACTGATTACCTCAAAATTCTCAAGCAAATTAGTTCATACATTTTGAGTTGATACAACTTACTACAACCTAACATATATAACTTGTGTATTTGTAGTGGTAACTAAACAACTTGAGTATTCGTAACTCAATCTGACAAGTTGAGCCAACTCACAAATTTAAGATAAGTTTAGTACAAACAAACCAGTTATCTTAACAAGTTTGCTTGTTCACATTACTAGTAAAACGTGGAAACTGATTACCTTACATTTCTCAAGTAAGTTGTACTCAAAACTCTAAGTTACTAAAACAAAGACAGACCAATTTTGGCACAACACTGAAATATTTATTTGTTCCATAAAACAATGTTACTCAAGTCATGCCTTCAAATCAACAACACGCATACTGCAATTTTGCACATACAGCAATTACATACAACAATCAATGCCCCTTTTTAACATTTTTATCTTTTTCACAGTGGTGAAATACAGAATTGGACAACACAGTGAACACTGTAAACAAGTTTAGTAGATTGTTTATATATATATATATATATATATATATATATATATATATATATATATATATATATATATATATATATATATATATATATATATATATATATATATATATATATATATATATATATATATATATATATATATATATATATATATATATACACATATATACACACACATACAGGTGGGTCATATAATTAGAATATCATCAAAAGTAGATTTATTTCACTAATTCCATTCAAAGAGTGAAACTTGTATAATGTATACATTCATTCCACACAGACTGATATATTTCAAGTGTTTATTTCTTTTAATTTTGATGATTATAAGTGACAACTAATGAAAACCCCAAATTCAGTATCTCAGAAAATTAGAATATTGTGAAAGGTTCAATATTGAAGACACCTGGTGCCACACTCTAATCAGCTAATTAACTCAAAACACCTGCAAAGGCCTTTAAATGGTCTCTCAGTCTAGTTCTGTAGGCTACACAATCATGGGGAAGACTGCTGACTTGACAGTTGTCCAAAAGACCATTGACACCGCACAAGGAGGGCAAGACACAAAAGGTCATTGCAAAGAGGCTGGCTGTTCACAGAGCTCTGTGTCCAAGCACATTAATAGAGAGGCGAAGGGAAGGAAAGATGTGAAAAAAAGTGTACAAGCAATAGGGATAACCGCACCCTGGAGAGGATTGTGAAACAAAACCCATTCAAAAATGTGGGGATATTCACAAAGAGTGGACTGCAGCTGGAGTCAGTGCGTCCAAGAACCACTACGCACAGGCGAGTGCAAGACATGGGTTTCAGCTGTCGCATTCCTTGTGTCAAGCCACTCTTGAACAACAGACAGCGTCAGAAGCTCTCGCCTGGGCTAAAGACAAAAAGGACTGGACTGCTGCCGAGTGGTCCAAAGTTATGTTCTCTGATGAAAGTAAATTTAGCATTTCCTTTGGAAATCAGGGTCCCAGAGTCTGGAGGAAGAGAGGAGAGGCACAGAATCCACGTTGCTTGAGGTCCAGTGTAAAGTTTCCACAGTCAGTGATGGTTTGGGGTGCCATGTCATCTGGTGTTGGTCCACTGTGTTTCTGAGGTCCAAGGTCAACACAGCCGTATACCAGGAAGTTTTAGAGCATTTCATGCTTCCTGCTGCTGACCAACTTTATGGAGATGCAGATTTCATTTTCCAATAGGACTTGGCACCTGCACACAGTGCCAAAGCTACCAGTACCTGGTTTAAGGACCATGGTATCCCTGTTCTTAATTGGCCATCAAACTCGCCTGACCTTAACCCCATAGAAAATCTATGGGGTATTGTGAAGAGGAAGATGCGATATGCCAGACCCAACAATGCAGAAGAGCTGAAGGCCAATATCAGAGCAACCGACGAACACCTGAGAACACCTGAGCAGTGCCACAGACTGATCGACTCCGTGCCACGCCGCATTGCTGCAGTAATTCAGGCAAAAGGAGCCCCAACTAAGTATTGAGTGATGTACATGCTCATACTTTATGTTCATACTTTTCAGTTGGCCAAGATTTCTAAAAATCCTTTCTTTGTATTGGTCTTAAGTAATATTCTAATTTTCTGAGATACTGAATTTGGGGTTTTCATTAGTTGTCAGTTATAATAATCAAAATTAAAAGAAATAAACACTTGAAATATATCAGTCTGTGTGGAATAAATGTATACATTATACAAGTTTCACTTTTTGAATGGAATTAGTGAAATAAATCAACTTTTTGATGATATTCTAATTATATGACCAGCACCTGTATGTATATATATAGTTTTTAGTACTGAACAACTTTCCTATTCATTTTAAAAGTTCTTTTAAAGACTCAACTCTATTCTAAGACCAGCTACATTGAGCAGACTGCTCATTTTCCAACAGGAAAATAAAATACATTGTTTAGTCCTGATTACCATTGTTGTAACTCTACAATGGTCAATTATGAACAAACTGAAAAATGGTCCATCATGGCACAACAATATGTTACAGCAACAGGTGATTTTTCAGGGATTGTATTTTAGGTTTGAGAGACTTGTGCCCGAGTGACAGAATCACCCTTTGAATGAAATCAAACGTGTTCTTCAGTACAGCAGGATACTCTAAATTCAGAGCATAAATGAGCCCAAAAAAGCAGGCACATTGCTTTGGGAGGGCTTCTCAGATCAACCAGTACAACTGTACCTTCCAAAATGATTACAGTGGATGTGGCATCGAGATGCAGAGAGTAAGGTATGGTTGCAGAGTCCTCAGGCATCACAGACAATATGCCGATTGACATGGGACATCTCTTGTCATCACGGTCCTAAAAACATGAGCATATGACAAAATTAAGTGAAAATAAGTCACATCATACCTTAAGAGCATATTTTCATGTTACAAATATGCAAAAAATTAATGTATTATGATGTAAAGGCCTTTTCATAATGGATACAGCAGCAGATGCAGTGGATGATACTGAAGAAAAAAAATGAAAGTACAATATTTAGTTTTCTTGCGATATTTTGAATTTCCCACAATATGAAAGTTTTACTTGTGCTGCCACAAAATAAAATGTATTATTTGTTTTAAAGCTGCAGACCGTAACTTGGCACTGAAGCAGTTAATAAACCAAACTGTATGTGTCTTTTGGAAGAATGTTGTAGCCGGAGCTACTTATCGGTTATGTCTATAAGAAGAAAATTAAAAGTAATTACAGTTTTGTTGTTTTGACACCTCACAAAAATCTACTTCTGTAACTAAAATAAAGTTCAGCGTTTAAACAGTGGTTTAAGTTTTAGGGTAATTCTAACAATAGTATTCCTTCGGTACAGAAACTACTTCAGTCTGTGATTTGAATTTAATACAAGAGTTTCACAATTTGAGTTGAATTACTGAAATAAATTATTTTCCACGACATTCTAATTTATTGAGATTCACCTGTATATTTCAGGATGACAGTGTCAAGATTCATTGAACTCAAACTGAAAAAGTGGTTCAGTGAGCATGAGTTATTTTCATGTATTAATTGAATTGATCTCACCCTATTGAAAGCCTTTAGGATATGCTGGAGTTGACTATATGGATTTGTTTGACTCTCCCACTGTCATTACAAGATCTTGGCCAAAAATGTATGCAACTCTTGATGGAAATAAATGTTTCCTAACATTGTTGAAACAATGTCACAACGAAAGCACAATATTATGACAGCTATAGGCGGACCAATCAAATATTAAGTGTCTCCAGTTTTTTGGGGGGCTAGGCAGTGTAAAGTCAACTCCAGCACATCCTGAAGACTTTCAGTAGGGTTGTTCAGGACTCTGTGTTGACCAATCTCTCATAAATTGAGCCTGATGAAGCTCATCATTGTCATCTTTGAATATGGACACTTATTACTTGGTAGTTTGAGAAATAAAAAGCAACATACCGCATCAGTTAGGGATAAAATAATTATTGCCAAACATACAACATGCAAGAAACATCAATCACTGCAATAATGATTACAGTCTAAAATATTAAGTATTTGCTTATTAGTGACTTTTTTGACTAGTGTAGATTAGTTCTTGTTGAAGGTATAGTTCACCCAAAAATTATAATTATGTCATTAATTACTCGCGCATGTCGTTCCAAACCCGTAAGACCTTCGTTCATCTTCAGAACACAAATTAAGAGATTTTTGATGAAATACCTCCTATTTCTGTCCTCCTTATCGGACTGTTGTGTTTTTCCTTTATTCTTCCAACCTTTGTATAAATTCCTAAACATATTACCTCTTTTCTATTGTCTTTCTTATGATCTTACTCTCTTATCTAATTAATCTTTTTTCGCTTTCATTTTTCTATTAATTTTTAATTTAATTTTTCTGTATCGTCAATTTTTTTATTATCTTTCTTCATTACGTTTCCTATCAGGTTGCAAAATTGGTTTAAGAAGTGTTTGCAACTCATTAAATAGCCAGAATATCACGGACAAAGCTACTTACAAAATAGGTCTTGTAAAAATCGGTCGGGTCTTCTCCAAGGAGTGGAAGGCCACAAAGAACGGCTGTTCGCCTCCCAACGATGTCAGATTTCTGTAAAGTGATGTTATGTAACATTGTAAAGGGTAAGAGTTAATAGCACTCATAGCACCAACACAACACAGAACAAAACACAACAGCAAATGCAATAGTTGTTTTACTAGAAAAAATAAATAATAATTAGTGTGTGTCTGTGTAGCTTACCTCATTTTCAATCTTATGCAGAATCTTCTTAAGCTTACATCCAATATCTCCCCCTTTGGTCTTTAATATATCAATGAATCGTTGAGTGAATCTGTTAAGTTCTTGAAAGAATTCCGTTTGCAGGTTGCCAGATATGCGACTGATCTCTACTAAAATAAAACAAATGTATGCCAGACTAACATTAATCACATATCATTGAAACATGCAAGTAAGATTTAAACATCAACCTGAAAAGTGGTAAATGAAGTTGCATTCCAATTTTCAATTTGTATAGAAAATGTTTGACAAAATAATATGAACACAATTAAAATTAAAGTCAGTAATTACTTAATGAAACTATCGTGCATACGTTATCTCACGCTGTTCATTTCCACGTGAGACGACGACACGAAGTCACGTTGTAGAAAGAATGTTCGCACGACGTTCTGCCAAACAAGATCTTACAATTGATTAAAATCTCTTACAAACTGTATATTCAAAACAATGTTTAGTAAAAATCGATGTCTGTAACGTAGTAAGTAAGAAACTGGTCTCAGCTGATTTGTTAGACAGTATGCTCGTTGACAGTATCAATAGTCCTAACGTTACTCTTCGTTTAAACTAATACAATTGTCCTTTTCCGCTTTCAACACAACGAGCAAAATAAATTATTTTAGGTTAAGATTTTATACACAATACAATGACGACAGCGTGCACGGTGAGAATGAGGTTTATAAGTAGGTCACCAACATACCTAGTTGTGCTGCCACACGTCAAACAGGATCTGAAGTTCGTCGTTGTCGTCTTGTCCTCCTCTCCGAACACATTTAAGTTCATTGCGCATGCGCAGAGACGCATGCGCGTCAAGTGACTTGCGGTTACAGGCCGAGTTGAAGAAAATGCAAGAATACTAGAACATATATTAATTGTTTCGTCCTATTTTGTAACTTAATTACTAAAGCCCATTAAAAATGGCAAGCTCTGTATGATGTATTGGGAAGCAGCAGCAGTTAGTTGACCTGCCAATAAGCTTAAATCTTATTGGTTGTTCATTTTTTTTACAGCGCGAATGGGGGAAAGATTAAGAAAACTATTTGTAATATACATATATACAAAACAAAACCACTATTCCATAAAATGGTTGTTAATAGCTATATATTTATATATAATTAGGCTACTGACAATCATTTCTGATCGTATTCACTATAAAACAATATTAATTTTGTTTTTGTGCCAACCACAGCTTTGTCCAATACACTAGATGTTCTTAAGTTCGGTTTACTGAAGATGTTTAGTTTAACTACCGCATCCAACTAAAAGTTCATATAACACAGCCTAATCGAGTAAAACCAACAAATCTACCAAAGTCAGTTGTATTTACAAGCTTTTCTTAAGTAGATTCAGTGATTACTTTTTACAGTGGAGTATGAAACAGCTTATTTTCATGTTGAACTCAGTAACACAGTGTGAGGGTCAACTAAAAGGATACAAGAACAAAACAGAAGAAAGCCTTCCAATGCGTACATTGTTCTTTTACATCTCCATGTGCTCAGGTCAATAAGCGGAAGTCAATAAAACCAAAAGATGTGAATTCTGGCCGTTCGCTTCTTAACTAATCTGTGAGTAAACTGAGTGTATGCAGGTGAATTTCCTTGTCTGGGAATTGTAGTAAAGCCACACTAACCCCAGATTTACGTATAGTAAATATATTTAAGTATAGTATAGTAACCATTATATTTTTAGTAAAAAACCATGGTAGTGAAATAATCAAACGATCAATATACCATAAATAAACCAGCATATGTTGTGTTTGAGTTGCTAATGAGATGCTGGTGTCCCAAACAGACATTTTAACCAGTTCAACCAGCAAGGCTGGTTTCATTGTTGTTTCATTGTTCATTGAGGTTTTTCAGTATTGTATGAGCCCCACACATGACACACAAAATTAAGAAATCATTACCACAACTTTTACACTTGTAGGTAAATCAAAATCAAGTTGTGTTCGTTTGTTCCTTCATTTTAGTTAAAGAGATCACCCCAAAATGATGTCATCGTTTAATCACCCTTAAATTGTTTCAAACTTGTGCGACTTTGGTTAATCTTCAAAACACAAATTAATATATTTTTAATAAAACCTGAGGTTTCTGCCCCTCTACTGGTCATAAAAGCTTCATGACACAAATCCCTATGAGCTTTTGTGTTTACCATTTGAGATGTATGCATGTTTATATGAGAATAAACGCCTAAATTAAATATGTTCATAATACTGTATAAAGTGACCATATATCTTCACAAGACTTGGATTAAACTGTGCAATTCAAATGGATTCAGTTCACAAACCTTTTGTTGGGTTTCAAAGATTAACCAAGGTCTTATGGGTTTGGACTGATACAGGGGTGAGTAAATGATGACAACATTTTCATTTTCATCCCTTTCATGACTGAGTTAAAACAAGATTAAAACGACGGAACAATTTAGTACAACATGGTCACAATGGAACTAAAACAAGAGTGTCATGTGCTGGGTTTATTAGGTTTGTCACTTTACATTAAATGGTTTTTGTCTGAAACAGGTGTATGTTCTGAGGCAAAAACAAAACAAAGTGGGAAATAAGCTGGTTTTGCAAATTGTCATTTGACCCTCTTAATGCAAATATATCACAGATAATGGATGACAGACCCATCAATCACAGCCAGACGTCAGTACTATAAAAATCTGCCCCCTGTAAGGTACACCAGACCTTCCTGCTCTCCTGTGGATGTAGAATGGAGATGACAAACACCTCATCTTCCCAGAGCATAGACGGGAATTTCTCCAACATCTCATCCCGCGATCAGCTTTGCATAGGATCATTCAGCCCGACCCTAGATATCCTAATGCTTGTTGTAAATCTTCCAATAACCCTCTGTGTGGTTATGGACCTATTTCTGAGACAATATGGGACACCTTCAAGCCCAGGAAACTCATCTCCCTTTTCCCAGAGCGAACTCCTCTTTCTTCATCTAGCCTGCTCTCATTCCTTATTTTACATCCGAGTTCTGCTTAGCATCGTCCAGAACCTGGCTGGAGTGACTGCAATCAGACAGGAATACATCACAGCCTTCCACAGCTGCAGTTTGATTGGAGGATCTCTTTTCTTCACTGGCATGACTATAGACTTGTATATTGCTGTGGCTCATCCTGTAGCGTATGTGAACCACAAAGCTTCCACAAAGCAAATGCAGGCACATATATTCTGTACATTGGTATGGATGTACACTGTCACCATGGGTATAGTCATGGTTGTTTTGAATATCACTATGTACCATCCATTGACTATGGCTTCTTTTTGTGTGTCAGTCCCTGTGAGTTTCATCTTTTGTGTGGTTGTGCTGTTTATCTTACACCCCGCTGGATTGGGAAAGAGCAGTCAGATGTCAAGACCGGACAAAACCAAACAGACCGCTATTCGGTTCATTTTGAAGAGCTTGATTATATTAGCAATATACTTTCTGCCTCACATCTGTGTATTAATCTACTTTTCTGTAAGTAAGGCTGACTGGCTCCATCTGCCATGTCAGGTTCGACCTCTCCTGCTAGCAGTCCAGATTTCTGAGCTAGTGACGCCCCTGGTCTTCTTTCATAACACAGGAAAACTGCATGCATTAGCTGAACGTTGTTTAACTCTATGTCGCCAGCTGAAGTAGAATAGCAGAAATTGTAACTCTTTCATCCCTCCATCCACTGTAACAGACTGAAGAAAATGTGCAGGTTTGCATGAGATGTAGCTTGATATGTGATATAAAATATGAATACTGGCTGTGCTTGAACAGAGGAACGTTTCAACTTCAACACTGTGAACATACACTTCTCTTACTGGTTACATTATTTGCTGTCATGCATATATTGCAGTCTGAGAAAAATGTTTAAATAACTTCAGAGGAATAATATCAGAGGAACCACATTTTTCATCGACTCTACATGTGAAAAAGAAATAAAACTGATGTCTCGTAAACATGTAGAACTTGATTTATTTTACACATTAAAAGATATCCTAGAAGAAAGGATTGGTTCGGTAAGAGTTTTCAAATGTTTTGAAAGAAGACTCATATACTCACAAAGGCTGCATTTATTTGAACAATACAGTAAAAACAGTGATATTACGAAATATGACATTTTTAAAACCTTTTCTATTTTAATATATTTAAAAATGTAGTTTATTGTTGTGATGAGAAAGCTGAATTGTATTTTCAGCAGTCATTAATCCAGTCTTGTGTCAAATACTCCTTCAGGAATCATTATAATAGATTTATAGTAACATTTATTATCAATGTTGAAAACAGTTGCTTAATAATTTTGTGGAAACAGTGATGCCTTTTTGGGGTTCTTTGAGTAGAAAGATTGAAAGAAAAGCTTATATATTTTGACATAACAAATGTCCTTTACGTTTACTTTTTCAATTTAATGCTTCTTTGTTTCTGTATTAAATATTATTAGCAAACATTGGAACAGTAGTATGTGTTTCTGGATAACTCAATCATGTGTCTACTTATTGCATTAATTATTGTCTAGCGTTTAAGTTAAAGAAATGTAAATGGAAATTGTATTTTCAGAATCTGTAATTAGTAACTATTTTATCACATTTTTAAACACCTTTGTGCTTTTACTAGTTCACATTTTAATCGGTTCATCAGTGCAACAAATGAAATGCATGACAAAAATAATCTAATTAATTACTACCTTAAAATGTACAATTATAATATGGTCTCTTAATAAATATGGAAATCCATTCTCTAAAAAATCTAAATGCTATTAAAAATAGCTTTATAGGAAACACATTATATTAAACTGCAGGTGTGAACTACCCATTTACACTTCTGAAGTACATTTTAGAAAATATTTAATAACCAGCTGAAGTCAAATACCATGACATTGAGAAGAGGTTTTCAGTGAATGTTTTATTTAGTTAAGTGTCTCATTAACAACTGTTACAGAAAACAAATGGTTACAGTCAATGTCCACTCATAAACATGATACAAGCTCATGGATGCTCTGATCGACTATTAACTTAACGATAAATTAAAATTTCACCTCTGTTAAATACATATAAAGGAGCTTGTGCTGCCTTGACAGTGACAATTCACAGTGGGCCTTTGCTCATAAAAAAAGAAAGATTGAAAGAAAATGACAATGTGCCTATTACTCATCTATAAAACGCTTGCAATCATGAACTCTTAGAAACAGGGTTAAGGAAGCACTGTAGTTTAAAAAAAAGGTAGCTTTCTTACCCACCCTGCTCCTTCTAAAAACACTCCCGGATTTCACTTTTAAAAGCATAGCTGAAACTTTAAGGGGATGAAGTCAAATCTCTGGGAGTAGAAATGAAAGCATAGGTCCTCTACACAAAGTCCTTACTGAACTCCAGGAGACAACTGAATTGGAGAAGGTTGTCTAAAGTGGAAAGTTGCTTTGAAGAGGCCCAAAAGGTCCAGATTATTACGGCAAAGCCCACAAAAAGGCAATAGTCTTGCAATTAAAAACCGCCATGCAATTTGGCAGACACAACTCATGCTTGAAATGATTGCTATAGTAAAACATGTTTAAACAGTTCGGACATCTCCAACCCAGTTGTCTTTTAAAGATCAGATTTCCTCCTTAACCAGCTGCTTTCTCCTGATTGGACAGAGCGTTTCTATGAGTGCAATAGCAGCCAATCGAATGGCATGCACATTCATGTAGAAGAGTGTACATTAGCAGGTGTGGAAGTAGTAGATTCTTTCTCTAAAGACTATGAATCTGTGTGTCTCACATGGCTTTCACTTTGATCTGCTTCATTTTCATCTGCTTCTTCTCCAGCTTCTTCTGGTCGCGACGTTGGGAGGCTTCCTGAATGAAAGAGCGAGGAGATAATGATGTATCGATGCAGATAATGGCACAATGAGAGAAAAGATCCGATTTTCATTATACAGTACAAACACACACCTCCAAGCGGCGCTGTCTCTCAGGATCCTCCTCGTTCATGATCTTCTCCTTCTCCGCTCTCTTCTTCTCTTCGCGGCGCGTCTGAGCGGCCTCCTGTCGCTGAGAGTGAGTTTGCTTCAGGAAGTTCTCCTCCACGCGAGCACGGTTTCGGTCTGCTTTCTGCTTCCCCTGAACAGCCATATGAAGCAACCAGTTAACCTTCTGTTACTAAATCAACATGCTGTTGTTCACATTGTGCGTGTGCACTCACCTCTCTGTTGAGGCGAAGCTTCTTGACCTTGTCGACGCTGTAGATCACCATGTTCATCAGAGGCAGGAGATTGTCCATATCTTTGGGAGATGTGTTACCCATCCCAGGCACTGTAAAGTACAGCATTTTAATACACTGACAAACGAGGAATGCTTTGATGTCATGCAGGTACAGAGAATTGCCATTTGTGGATTATGAATTTCTCTCACCGTTAAATGTAAACAGCATAGTTTTCTTGGTCTCGGGCAGCTTTAAGGGCTGACCTTCCCTAAAAATAGTTTAGAAACCATTAACATTTATTATCCAGAAGAAGCTCCTCCAACACAGTGGAAGAAGAAGAAAAAAAAAAAGTGATTAAAACTTACTCTTGCATAACTTTTGGACCAGAAAATTGGTCCGAAAAATGGATGGACTCAATCTTGTCAGCATTAGTGGTGAGGTAATGTACCATCTGAAATGAGAAACATAAAAACAGTGCTATTTTAGTATAATTTATATACTATTATAGTATCTATTTTATATTTTGAATTAGCTTTTATTTTTATATTTTAAGTTTTCAATTTAATTCTAGATTATATTTTAGTAACGTTATTTTTATTTTAAAATTTGTTTTAGTAATTTTAGAACTTCAGCTTAAACTTTTATTTCAGTTAGTTGCCAAATCAATTTTAAAATTTTCATTTAGGTTTTTAAAGTTTTACTTAAATTAACAAAAAACATTTTTATTAGTTTTAGCTCCAATATTAGTTTCATTATAGAGTCATTTATTCCCCCCAGTCTTACAACAAACTCAATAATTATCTGGGAGACTGTGATGTTCCTCTTTTACCTTGCTGTCCATCACTCCATCCGTGACCTCTCCCATCTCTGATAAAATGCTCAGAGATTCAGGGATGCCATATTTTGCCCCTGATTTGGGCTTATCACCACAGAACTCACTCTGTGAAGAGAACAAGAAACAATAAAGTTAGCACAGACCAGTTCCTGATGACAATAAAACTACAAAAAACTAAACCTGAGATATCTTTCTATTGCCCCACAGACTACACAAAAAAACAAGCAAGAGCAGTGCAGTTTAATTTGCAAACAAACAAGTTGTGTGTGTAATGAACTGCATAATACACTAAGAGTTATTGGTTCAATCAGTCTGACAAATCCTTCACTAAATTAACTCCCTGAACCCTTCAGAGTGGTTAGAGAATCAACATCACAGACTCACTCGCTAACCACAAACCATTACTTTCAGTCAAGTCTGACTCAAAGAAAGAAAGAATAGATATGTGTGGAGATTGTTTGCCAAAAAATGAAATAAGTATTATTCACTGGTTGTTCATATGACAATGTGTACTTTAAGACAAATGTATTATTATTATTAAATAAACTATTTTAATTCAACAAAAACAAAATGATCTTATTACAAAATTTGGGATAAATACTTTTTCATTGTTTTTAAAAAGAAATGTCTTTTGCTCGCCATGGGTGAATTATTTGACCAAAAATGCAGTAAAACCAGTAATATGGAGTAATATTATTACATCTTAAAATTACTTTTCTACTTGAGTATTTTAAAATGTCATTTTCAGCAGAAATTATTCTAATATACTGATTTGCAGCTCAAGAAACATTTCTTGCTATTATCAGTTTTAAAAGCAGTTTGAAAACTATTGAAAACTTTTTTCATGATTCTTTGACAAACAAAGTTCAAGCATTTATTTCAAATAGAAATCACTGCAACATTGTAGATGTTTTTTCTTCTGTTACTTCTGACTGATCCATTTTTACAGAGTAAATGTATTCACTAAAACAAATCTTACTGACCCCTAACATATGAAAAACAGTGTAAATAATATTGTACTTTATATAAAACATGTAATTCATTAATGACTAACCAGGTCCTGCATCTCTTTCTGCAGGCGTGCCATGGCCTTCCGACTCCCCACGGCAAACACAAACGTGTCCATGTCCTCATCATTCAGAGTCACTTTAATTTGCTGTGGATAAGGAAGAAAAAGACCAATAGGAACATTGTTTTAAACATCCATTTGAGACACTACTTGTAACCAGTCTATGCGAACACATCAGAGATTGTGTGTGTGTGTGTGTGTGCCTACCACTTGATCACAGGCTGGTCTCATCATCCTGGCCAACACATTCAGCAGGTCCTGTCTTTTCAAAAACTGCAATTAAACAAAAACAACCCCATTTGAATGCACAGATATCTATCAAATACCTTTCTTCCTCTTATTCACATGAACACACTACCTTAAGCTGAATCAACATGCCCTCACAGCAGACACGTCCTGAGCACCACAGGTTGTAGATGTGCTCATTCTCCTGGTTCAGTTTCCCCGTACTGGTGGCCTCCTTACTGGTACCATCATCCCCTAAAAACATTTAAGAGTCAGTCAAAAACAAGGGCAGAGAAAACAGCATAGGAAGAAACAAAGAGGAGAGAGAGGCTCACTTACCCACGAGGGCAAAGTTGCTCTCGAGAAGTTCTCTGTGGGAATTAAACCAGGCCTGGGCAAGCCTGCTGTTCTTGTTTTTGCCAATTAAGTAGCTCATAATATAGGCAAGAAGACCTGTGACCATCAGGATCTCCATGTAATAACTCTCCCAGCTGTTCTGAAGGTGTGCTGGGACCTGTTACGTATATACAAACCGTCATCTAAACAAGCCAATCAAGTGCCTGTAAAGTGCATTTTCATTGAATTTGTACCTCTCTGTATATAAGAGTGTCTTTGAATGAAGGGTTGGTCTTCTCATAGCCCTCAAACTCCTCGTTGTCATACTTGCTGTACATGTCTTGATCCTGTAACATCGATCAGATCAAATTAAGATTAAATATGACTTGCAGAAAAACAGAAATAGGAGTGCTTTGACCTTTTTACCTGTGCATCAGCATCTTCAAACTCATCCTGGCCATCCTCGTTCTCTACTGTGGCCTCGTCTTCGTCATCCTCTATAGGTGTGGGTGAGGGGGCTGCTCGTGGGGGCGGCTCTTTCTCCACATCGACTGCTGGGTCCTCGCTGACATCCTCAAACTCAGCAAAGTCATTGTCATCAAACTCAGCGATGTCCTCACCGTCATCAAAGTCATCATTGTAGCGCCCCTTAGTGTTTGGCAGGGCCAGCAGCAGCAGCAGGGCTGGGAGGAGGAAGACCAGGTGCCTCATGACTTGACCTGGACAAACAGACAATGACAAATTAACTGCACTTGTTTTTAATTAGATAACAGAGTTCGAGTATCTATACTACGGTTCAAAAGTTTAGGGTTGGTAAGATTTAATATTTTTGAAAGAAGTCTCATTGTCACAAGATACATTCAAAATACAGTAAAAATTACAGTAATGTTTTAATATATATATTTAAAAAATTACTGTAATTTTTACTGTATTTTGAATGTATCTTGTGACAATGAGACTTCTTTCAAATGAGACTTCTTTCAAAAACATAAAATGATGCGCGGATGAGCTAAAACGTCACCTGAATCCACAGCTTTAAATAAAGTGTCCACCCGCCAAATGCCCGCACCTATATTTTTGTCTAATTTAGATAACCGCACCCGACCAACACCCGATCGTTACATTCAGGGTCCGTATACAGACATGAAAAGCGACTAGTCGATTTTTACAAATTGTCGACTTAATTTTGCTCACGTTGACTAACCGGTAAAATATCGGAAGTGGCACATTTCACGGACGAGAATCCATAAAACATTATTAGACTGTTTTCCAAGGCTGCATGATATATTAAACCCATTTAAAAAAAATCACAATTAAGCATAATTGTGAATTCACAAACGCTATGATTTAATTAAATAATTATATGCGCTTTAATTATTCACATGCGTGTAGGTTAAGTACGTGCGTCACACAGCCGCTCCTTTCACAGTATTAATAAAAAAGTCTGTATAATTAATAGAGTTTTACCTTTACCAAATTCTGGTTTCAATTATTTTCTGGAAATTCTGGATTTTCTTACTGATAATGAACTGATTTCAGTGATTTGGACTGAGATTTTTATTTAAAAAAGGATTTCATAGAAATTTGGATTTCATTTGATTTAATAAAATATTCTTAAGTAAAATAGTTTAATAGATTTTGTTGGAAATTAATCGTTTAGATTAGTCGATTAATTAGTCGTTAGATTAATCGAAATAAAAATAGTCGTTAGTGGCAGCACTAGTTTAATTATGTCCTGAATTTCAGTGCAGTTTTGTGCATATATCGCATTACTCATTCCCGCAGCTTTCAACTTTAAAATGAGGAAAATTACTGAAAAACATTTATTCAATATAGCATATATAGGTTAGATGAGTAAATAAATTCACACAAACCATCAGATCAAATCAGTCATTTGAAAACAGCGTGAGTCATTCAGCACCGAGTTCTCTTTGACCTTCTCTTCACATCGGCGCATCTAGAGCTGCTGCATGCTGCGACAAGACTTAAGCTCGCGTTTCGGTGCAGTTGACAATTGTCAATGACCTAATCGGTCATTGTTGCTTCGTCACACAAATTTATTATTTTCATGTCTTTTTAAGCCATTCGGTACTCGTGCTCTCCTTTTCTATGCGCTCACAGTCACATTCATGGATATAAGCGCCACCCGCGCATCACTAGTAAAATATTTTATTATCAAGCATTATTAAACTCCTAACTTAAACTAAAACTTTCCGTTTTAATATGTTTTAAAATGTAATTTATTCCTGTGATGCAAAGCTGAATTTTCAGCATCATTACGCCAGTCTTCAGTGTCACATGATCCTTCAGAAATCATCCTAATATGATGATTTGTGAAACAAGAAACATTTCTTATTATTATCAATGTTGAAAACAGTTGTGCAGCTTAATATTTTTGAGGAAAATGTATTATATAGAAAGTTCATAAGAAAAGCATTTATTTGAAGAAGAAATTCTTTTAACATTACAAAAGTCCTATCTGAATATTTTTTTCCCTCATACTTATTTGTTGGTATACAGACTAACGTAATTGTTGATGGTGTAAACGAACAACACAGAGTAAATATTTGACAATAGCATGACTAATGATTGATTACATAGGTGATCAGCAGCCTTTTGCATTATTTGGTGTATGATCAAAAACATTCTACCTCCAGTGATGCATATAGTACGTTATGCTATGATCAGCTGCAGTACAGACAAACAAGACTTAACTGTTTGGTATTCTCATATAATACCAAGAAAACTAATGTTTAGACTGCAAATGTGTGAAGTAAAAACACTCTTCCCCGTCATATCTATTTGGGTTCAATAAAAATAAAAAAAACTTTTAAAGGCAATTAATTAAAGAATTTTCTCACATACCTTAAGGAAGTTATTGTGATTATTTTAACTTTAATCAGTACTGCATGTGTGACATGATTATCAGACAATGGTTACGGTTTATCCATCAGTGTATAAACGCATGATAAAAAGTGCAGTAAATACACTATAATAGCAACAGGAGAATGATAAAGGGAGGCGGCGGTCTGTCAGTCTCTTCAGAGTCTTATCATGAGAGCCTAAGCCCTTCAGATGTTCACTGAAATGAGTGTCTTCTAATTGGCTGAACTTCTTTACAAGGCACGGTCTGGTTAGCCATACACTAAGCTGATTTGTTTTTTCTATGGACTTAATGGACAATTTAAGTATTATATAATTCACTTAATATAGCTACAATATTTGTGTATATTACACACAATACATTTGGTTCCACATTTCATGCTTATCAGTTGAATGAAAAGAAAATCCAAAGACAAATATGCACATGAAATCAGTCCTATTTAATGGAGAATTTTAATTTTTATGAATGGGTATTTTTTAGGGGTGTAACGATTCATCAACTACATCGATGTATCGATTTATATTCATATGATCCAACTACATCGATCTGTGCTCGGCAAATTGGCCTTCCGGACGACATATATCGATCTAACATCGTTTTAAAAGGTAATCAATCGATTGTATCGATACTAGGAAATAACAACGTATTGGATTTAAGCAGTCTTTAATCAGACTTTATATGGATGTTTTTTCTTAGCACTTAGTCTTTTAATGATAAAGGTGTTAAATGTTACTCGGTTCAGTCTGCCTATCTGTGACGTCATCGCCACGCGCCAGCAGCAGCGCAAAGACAACAAAACATAGCATGGCGGATGGCAGAGGAGAAGTCGACGAGCGAGAAATGATCAAGCCACCATTGCGGTCCAGTGTGTGGAAACACTTTGGCTTTTGCAAAGACAGAGATTTTCTAAATAAGTCACTCGCTGTTTGTAGGATATGTAAAGGTCAAGTAAAGTACAACGGCAACCAGTGGTGGTCAGTAACGAAGTACAACTACTTCGTTACTGTACTTAAGTACATTTTTCAAGTATCTGTACTTTACTGGAGTAGTTTTATTTTGAGTAACTTTTACTTTTACTTCACTACATTCCAAAGCATAAGATCGTACTTTTTACTTCACTACATTTCATAAAACATATCGTTACTCACGTGATACATCACGTGCTCCGAGACGCAGAAGCGTGTATGATTCATGAACAAACTCATTCTTTTCAATGAACCTGTTCAATCGGTTCAAATCGCAACAAACGATTCATTCACTGATGCAATGATCCGATTGCAGCTGTTCTTGAGTCGAAAACTCACTGATTCAAATGATCCGCTTAGAGCGAGTCTTCTTCAGTGAACTGAACTCACAAGTAAAGAACCGGGAGATCTCGTGAGCGCTACTGATGCTGTGAAAAGTATGCGTTACTAATGTCGAATTTAAGGATTAATTATTGTAACTGAAAATAATATTTAGGTCAAAACTGTCAGTTGTTTGTGAACTAAATCTGCTGTAAAGGGTGATCTATTTAAGCCCACTGAAATGCTTGAATGCAGACAGATCAACATCAGTGTCTCTAACGTTATGTTTTAGGTCAAAAAACAAAACATTAAAATAACACCGATTAAATAAAATAACTCATGCACGTTCATATTCCCCGCTGCTGTAACTAGCAGTTTTATTAAAATGCTATGCATTTAGACCTATGTGACGTCTGTTTTTATATTGTTTATCAACAGTATAACGTACATTTTTATATTGTTCAGGTCAACTAGCCGAGTAGACAGATATGAATGTTTATTCATAACCATACTGAAAATAAGTAAATATTGTTAGCTGATGCTAACTGTCTAGCTAACAAGCTTGCTGGTGCTAAGTTGAGGAAATGTTTAGATATAAAGTCCAAATATTTTTATTCAGCCACCTAGATAGATTCCATCTGAGGGAAAAAGAAAGGATGTGATGTTCAGAACATAGTAACTACAGTAATTATCAGAGTGGGAAGTGATGCCCTCTGGGGGCATTTGGCCAGGGTGTTTTTACACTACAGACAAGGTTTGAGAAGAAGAAAAAAAAACATTATGAAAATATAATTAGATTTTCCTTAAAATGATCTTCCTAATTTCAGGCCTAATTCTCATGTCATATATAACTGACGTTCTGCAAAACAACAAGTTCTAAAACACTTTTTCTTACTGGTGAAGATTAGATGGTGAAGTCTGTTTCTCTCAGGTACACGGCAGTGTAAGCTTCACAGTGAACATTACTACATCACTCTCATCAACGTAGTCCATATCAACAAAATATATATCTTGACTCTATATAGTGGGTATTTTGGGAAAAACCCAGGTATTTTGGGCAGTATGATTATAAAAATATGTGCTAATATAAAATTAAATAAAGTAGTCTATATAAATTGCTAAATAAATCTGTCTATCAGTACTTTTTTACTTAAGTACATAAAAAATTGAGTACTTTTGTACTTTCACTCGAGTAAAATTGAAAAAGCAGTACTTTTACTTTTACTGGAGTAATATTTTACTATACGTATCTGTACTTTTACTCAAGTACTTGATCTGTGTACTTTGTCCACCACTGACGGCAACACGACAAATCTCTCCAACCACCTACTAAGGCGCCATGGGATTTCACACAACACCGACCGTCCAAGCACCTCTTGCAGCGTTCCCACTGCAGCAGCATTGAATATTGAAAATGAGAGCAGAAAAGGTTAACTTCCTGTTAATTCAACCTAAAGTGTTTGTTGCACTTTATTCAAATAAAATGTGAATGCATTTGCCATTAATTGTTGTTTACTTGTTTGTTTA
This sequence comes from Gymnocypris eckloni scoliostomus, assembly GCA_027564155.1. Lineage (NCBI taxonomy): Eukaryota > Metazoa > Chordata > Actinopteri > Cypriniformes > Cyprinidae > Gymnocypris > Gymnocypris eckloni. The sequence goes on along the minus strand of CM050415.1, from coordinate 29,821,141 downwards.
TATCCATAATTAATTGATACCTGATTCCCTTACAAGAAACAACAGGAATCTAGGAAACTTCACCTGCACTGTCCAGTATCCAGGTATTTATTTCAGTCACACTGGTTGAATTTTTGGCTAAAAAGTTACTGAATCGATTTCAAGTCACTGAATCGTTTCGGATCGTATCGTTCTAAATGAACCAATATCGTCCTTGTATCGTATCGACAACCACGAATCGTGATACGAATCGAATCGTTGTTAAAACGAATCGTTACACCCCTAGTATTTTTAGATACATTTTTTTTTTTTTTTTTTATAAATGAATGATAAATGTAGGCTCCTAATACATGCCTAGCATGTTAACATTACTTTATGCATTAAACACATACCCAAGATTAATATGACGATCATTCACTTTGTATTTGTATATATTTTCAGTTCACTTATCTTTTGAGGCTGGTTATTCGTCACCTATGGTATCGATACCGAGGTATTACATTCTGAACCAAATAAATTGTTTAAAGGGGTCATATAATGTCCATTTTCCAAAAGTTGATATTATTCTTTAGGGTCTTATTGAAAAGTCTGTAACATTGTTTGGTTAAACTTTCAATGTCAGTGTAAAAAACACCTTTTAGCCTGACAAAAACAGCTCTTTTCAGAGCAAGCTGTATCGTGTCCTTCTCCTTTAAAAGAGAAAGAGCTCTGCTGACTGAAAAAAACTGGGTGGATTATTATCATTTTAGGTTGGTTGTGTACACACTCTGCCAACACACATTTCAGTTCAGACAACTTGTAAAAGTGCATGTAGCATTATATGACCCCTTTAACTCTCATTTGATTAAAATATGAATTAAACTAATGTTTTATGTCTACATTTGCACTGCACCGTAAATTAAAACTAACAGAAATTACTGTCACATAGTCCAAGATTAAAATATTGTCACATAGTCCAAGATTAAAATAGTCACACCGGCCAAGATTAGGATGACAAAAATGTAGACATTTCAATAGGCTATTGAACCAAGTGCGCCTATAATAGGCTATTAGAGTTACAGTTTCATTAAAATTGTTGCGGTCTTCTTAACTTCTACAATGGAGATATGAAGACAATTAAATTATTTACACTTATAATATACATTGTGCTTATTGAAGTAAATCAATTGATGTGCATTAGATGATGAATTGACTAGTCACCTCTTGTATGTTATGATTTAGTCATCAGAAAATAATTCATGAAGAATACATACGTTTCTAACGTAAATTATTGAAGCAAATACTTCCATTTCCCCAAGCTGTTGAGCTGTAGCATAATATAGGCTTAATCATGAAGCATACAGTGGCCCCACTTTTAACTCTCTCTTTATATTACCCTTATTTAAGATGGATGCACGGAGGAAGACAGGAGAAGTGCAACCAACACCAGGGAAGGCAGATTTTGTCAGAGCCCTTGTTATTCTTAATTTTGACATTCATCGGTATCCGCCCTGAAAAACACATAAGTCGACCCCTAAACTGAACTAGTTAGTCAATTGCAGGCCTATCTATAAAATTAAGTCATATATGAGGAAAATTCCTACATTTAGGACTAAAATAGAAAATATTAGTAATAAAAGGAAAATATAATCGGTTGTTACAAATAAAATAAAAATATTCTAAGGGCTTTTGGGGCCACATCTGAATTACAGAGTTAGTTCAGTTCATTTCTGACACTCCTTCATATACAATATAATAACTGTATATTAAGCACCTAATCCAATGTGTGTAAATCCTGACAGGACAGTGGGTGAAGCAGATGGCTCATACTTACACACTAATTACATACATCATATAATGTCAAGTAATACTCCACCTGTTATAAGGCTGGTAATATAATAACTAGGCGAAACAGCAAACCGTAAAGTCAGAGAGGACGTGATTGTAACGTTAGTTAAATTGTAACCCGGTTTAACCTGTAATCTCAGAAAGGCTCGTCGTGCCAGCGCCAATGCCTCGATGAGATACAACTTTATTGCTCCACTACTATAAAACATACCACTTGGATTTTCCGTGTTTGGCAAATCAAACAAATGTGAAGTTTGACTGAGAAAAGCTATCCAGTTCATTCTATATCACCCCCATGAGTCCTGTTCCACTTGTACTGATGTTAGCTTGCTAGCTCGCTAACGGCGGCCGCTACACGATCCACCTTAGAAACCGCACGCGACATTTCTGCGCCACTGTCACTGCGTCGATCATTTCACCTCACAGGGTTAATACGAAAAATCAACGATAACGTCAAAAATCACGCAGACGTACCTGTAAATATCGGCGTTTCCGTTTAGTGTGTGACAGCAGCTGTACCCCTCTCAGGAGAGGCGAGGGTCATCTGACCAACTATACCCACAATGCTGTGCGAACCCTGACAACAAGGATAAGAAAAGATCGAGGCGTTTATGCTGCGCTGGTAAATGAATTAACCCTTTATTATTAATACGCGGTTGACGTAGCCTACTACTATTATGCTATTATGAGGCATATTTAAATGCTGTAGTTAGCTAATTGTATAAATAATTACATAAATGTAAATTTTATATATGAATAATTCAATTAAAATTATATATTCATACGATTATTTATCTGTAATATAATTATTGATACAATTAATTAATTTTATGTTTTTAATACATTAAGATATTTTGACGTTTTTGTGAAAATCATGGTTAATTCAGGTTAGACAGAGTAATCCCAATAAATAATATTTATTATTACTGAAAACTGTATAACGCTGATATTCTCTGAAGCCAATGTAAATACAAATATTCCATTTGTAACGGCTCGGCACATGAGTTTGAATTTATTTGTTTATTGCATCTCAGACATTGATTATTGGCACTTGTTTTATATTTTCCTAAAATTAGTTCTGAAATCTGGTATTTATCTTAGGCCTTTTTTCTTTTTTTTACTAATATGTATCTATTGAACAGTTTGTTGCTTTTCAAGGCTAAATGTAATTGCTAAAACAATTATGAAACTTTGCTCAACGTGACGTGAAGGTAAAATGATCAAGTAGCAACATAAATCTATAAATAACCACAGCAGTCCCCATTTTATAGCGAGGACTTTTATTTTGAAACAAGCACATCCACCTCAGACCAAAATGTGCCGTTGAGCGGTCGGGCCTATTTGGGGTTTTCTAAAGTTAGAATTAAAACCATTTGGACTACTCGACTAAGCAGAAACATGGGCTTTTAGCTACACACAGTCTTGAGTATTTGAGGGTGATCTGTGCGCTTCACTAGGCAGGTTTTGTGTCGTCGCAGAGCGCAGCTCGTCGTTTTCGCGGCCGTTGCGGAGGGGATTGTTATGACATTCTCTTTGTCTCACGCTGCACAAACACGACCATCTTTCTCGCTGAAATAGTCTTTTTCAGTTATCGCTGCAAATCTAGGTATTGTTAACGACCCAATTCTAACTGATTCTCACCGGTTCGATCGAGGGATTGAAACATGTCGTTGCACGGTAAACGAAAAGAGATCTACAAATACGAGGCGCCATGGACCGTCTATGCCATGAACTGGAGCGTCAGACCAGACAAGCGCTTTCGCCTGGCGCTCGGCAGCTTCGTCGAGGAATATAACAACAAGGTAAACAGCTGCGTGACATCCAGGATCGCTGTGTGTTATGTGTCTACTTTGTTTTGTGTTGCTGTCATATAGAGAAGTATGCTTGAAAACATGTATAGTAACATGTTAGATGCAGATGAACGAGAGTTAATAGAGTGTTGGTCATAGATGTCACCCATAGTTTGAAACACTCAGATAAACAGTGTGGTGCTTGACTTATTTGTATCTTGCTTGTGGATAAACGTTTGACAGCTGTCAGAACTCCTCATCTTTATGGATGCAGTAGATGGACACTGTTGCATCAGCTGCTTGTTTTGTGATGTTCAGGTCCAGCTGGTGGGTCTTGAGGAGGAGAGCTCAGAGTTTGTATGCAGGAACACCTTCGATCATCCGTACCCAACCACCAAGATCATGTGGATCCCCGACACCAAGGGCGTCTATCCAGACCTGCTGGCCACCAGCGGAGACTATCTGCGCATTTGGAGGGTGTGTACACTTTCTGCTACACATTCATGCTTGACTGCACTGCGCAAGCCAACTTGAGATGAAAATTTAACTTATTTAATCATTAATGCATGCTCTTGGTCTTGCTGTGAGCATGCATTGGTGCGTTCCAAAAAAATCGAAATGTATAACTTTTGTTCAAATGTACTAACTTAGTTAAATGCTCAATATGCTGTTCCTCTGATGTCATATATTAACCAATAGCCAAATAGCTAGACATATTCATGGCATTTTTTTCTCGATCTGGCTTGATTGAATCCATCTATATTTCAAATAAATGTACACTTAACACTAGTTCACAATAAGACCAGGAATGTGTATTAAGAAAGTGAATAGGGTACATTTTGATGTAACTTGAAATGATCAGGGACTCCCTAGCTTTAATACTGTGACAGAACTGTAGAAACATGTAAACTCAGTATATGTATGTATGAATTACTGCATCAATGCAGCGTGGCATTGAGGCAATCAACCTGTGGCACTGCTCAGGTGTAATGGAAGCCCAGGTTGCTTTGGTAGCGGCCTTCAGGTCATCTTCATTGTTGAGTCTGGTGTAGGGTTGTGCCGATAGACCAGGTATCCTCAAATCTGGACCATTCCTGCAGAGTTTAGCTCTAACCCTAATCAAACACACCTGAGCATGCTAATCAGAGTCTTCAAGATCATTAGAAAATCACAGGTAGGTGAGTTTGATCAGGGTTGGAGCTAAACTCTGCAGCAGATTTAACCTCCAGGGAAAGATTTGAGGAACCCTACGATAGACGATAGTATCGTGTATCGATGATAGTCAGAGAAATCGACGATAGCAAATATCTTTGTCGATAGTCAAGACGATATTAGGCTCATTCTCCTATTAATGTATAAAACTATTATTATTATTAGGCGGCTTATTATTATTGGGTTATCAAATTGCCCCGTTATTTCACCTCAGCGCCGCACTTCACACACGTGCGCAAATGAGGATTAAGCCCAAAGTATACTTCGGCCGTCCGCAACCGCGCACCATCCTCATTACGTCATTTTCGTCATCAAGACGACTCATGGACAGCCGCGCACCCCGTCTACATGCAGGCAATTTGAGACGGAACGTGGAAAGTGAAGTATACCCGGGCATTTAAGCTTCTCCTCCTCATTGGAAATGTTTTAAAATGGACTCTAAAACTAAGCCCAGGTAAAAAAAAAAAAAAGTAACTGCAGGGTGAGAATCTTTATTTACAAATTAGGACAAGAGTTCAAAAAGAGACATCTTTTAGACATCTTCTTGAACAGCTTCGAGTTATGAATGAACATGACGAAACCACACTGGCAGCATTTAGTTTTCTTTACAGCACATACATTAAAAAAACACATTGATGCTTATTCTTCATCATTGTTATTATAAATAAAATGCAGTTAATAAGTTATCAGTCTAAAACAGGGCTCGTCATGGGTCGCGCAGGCAGGAGCGCTGTATGACTGATGTAGCCTATCAGTTTAATTTAACTTTACTACAAAAATATGAACTTACCTGAAAATACTTTGATCTTTAACGTGTTCGTTTATGTCCAATATTTAGTGTTAAACTGTTGCTCTTTAAAATAAATCTACTTTTGATTTCCACCGTGACTGATATTTAGACTGATAACTTCCGCGCTGATGCGGCAAACTTGTCTCAGTAGAACGTGCGGTCCTAATATTTATATTTAACATGTTCATTTTTCAGTATGTTTGAAAGTATATTATTTCGGTTATTTGTACTTCCAGGCTCTCTCTTATGCACGCACGGTTTAAAATGTTTTAATAATTAAATAACCAAATAATTATTAAATGGCCTATGGCAAGTACAGAAAGTCTCTCTTTTGCCCCCACCAACCCATGCACGATAATATTGTGTATCGGCGATCTCACAGGCTGGCGATATGATGATATGAAAAATGACCATATCGCCCAACACTAGTCTGGTGTCTCTCATCTTCCTCTTGACAATACCCCATAGATTCTCTATGGGGTTCACATTAGGCGTGTTTGCTGGCCAATCAAGCACACCAACCATCTATGGTCATTGAACCAGCTTTTGGTACCTTTGGCAGTGTGGGCAAGTGCCAAGTCCTGCTGGAAAATGAAATCAGCATCGCCATAAAGCTTGTCAGCAGAAGGAAGCATGAAGTGCTTTTCCTGGTAGATGGCTGCGTTGACTGTTGACTTCAGAAAACACAGTGGACCAACACCAGCAGATGACATGGCAGCCCAAATCATCACTGACTGTGGAAACTTCACACAGATTCTGGGTGATTTGGGGGCAATGTCATCTGCTAACAAGAGACCAAAAAATGCAGATGAGCTGAAGGCCACTGTCAAAGAAACCTGGGCTTCCATACCACCTCAGCAGTGCCACAAACTGATCACCTCCATGCCACGCCGAATTCATGCAGTTATTAAAGCAAAAGGAGCCCCTACCAATAATTGAGTACATATACAGTAAATGAACATACTTTCCAGAAGGCCAACAAATCACAAAAATGTGTATAGGTCTTATGAATTATTCTAATTTGTTGAGATAGTGAATTGGTGGGTTTTTGTTAAATGTGAGCCAGAAACATCACAATTAAAAGAACCAAAGACTTAAACTACTTCAGTCTGTGTGCATTGAATTTATTTAATACACGAGTTTCACAATTTGAGTTGAATTACTGAAATAAATTAACTTTTCTACAACATTCTAATTTATTGAGATGCACCTGTATGTATATATATATGAAGTAAGTGAACTGTATGTATCTTGTTGTCAGGTGAATGACACAGAGACCCGTCTGGAGTGTCTCCTGAATAATAACAAGAACTCTGATTTCTGTGCACCTCTGACATCCTTTGACTGGAATGAAGTGGATCCCAATCTTCTGGGTGAGAGCCCACAATTGTGTGGCGTTGTTGTGACCATTAACTAAAGATATTTAAATACTTTGTGATAATCGAAATAAAGCAATTATAAATATGGAAAACATATATATAAAAAAAAAGCTAAATGTATTTAAAAAACATATATCTATAAATGCTAGAAATATAACATTTAAATTTTCAAAAGAAGAAAAAACATTGCTCTTAAAATTAGAAATGTCACTTTTTCATTTTGGAGACTAAATTGAATTTTTGTGCCATTGCCATTGTTGATAGTGATTGTTAACAAACTATTAGAATAGTTTTTTTGTTAATTTAAATAAATATATATATTTTTCAAATTTAGGAAAGTTGTCTTGGCAACTAACTGATAAATTTAAGTCGAAATTAGAGATGCACCGATTGACCGGCCAATGCTTGGAATCGGCCGATTTCTCGCATGACCGGCCGGTCAGTCTCATGTCTTGCTGATTCCGAGCCTTTTCTTGCCAGCGGCGCAGGCAGAGACGTCACAGCCACACTCACAGTATGATATCACAGGCGCGAGTATACATGTCGTTTCAAGTGAGAATGATTCTAATTTTAATGGCATTCAGTGTAAACGGCGACTGATAATGTATTTATGTCGTGCCAGATGAGGCTTGCACAGCCTGAGTGAGTGTGTGAGAGAGACAGCACACACAAAGTAACTATCAGAATTTTATAGATGCATACTGTGGAAGAAAAATTAATAAAAGAGATTTACAAAATATGATTTAGGTAAGAAACATTAGACGGCCATGATGTTTCCCCGATTAACAATATCAGCACGATTGCAATGTGACTCTGATTTTTTACAGTAGTATTTCAATAAACAAGAGGTTGAAATTAAGTGACTTAGATTTTAGACAAAATATTAACTGTTTTTGCTCAATTTCGTTGCGATCTCAGTGACCCATTCATAAGGGCAGTCAATTGACTCGTTTCTGAATGAATCAGCCGTTTGAATGAATTAATAAATGACTCGCTCATTAAAACAGACATTTACTGCCGCCTACTGCATTTTTTCAACATTTATTTGTATGTTTAAAAAAATATGTAAAACATTACTCTTATACAATTATTTATGCATTTGAAATTTTGCAGTGTAAAGGCATTTATGGCACCTCAGCTTCATCAAGCTGTCTGTGTAAATACATCTAATATCACTTCAGATGCATCTGTTTCCTCAGCAGTGGAAAGATAGTTCGTTAACACTAACTTCATTTGAATGGTAACAACAGTTTCTTATTATTCTAACGAAATTAATTGAAACAACGTAATGTGATGTCACATGATGTGAAAAATTACACATTTAATAAGGTTAGGGAAAATAAATTACCATTTATAAACAGTGGGAAATGACATCTGTTTTGTTACATACAGCAACTAATTTTAAGTTAACTATTTCTAACTCTTTCCAGTCACAGAGCACTTTATTTTGAGAGTTGTTTAAGTGAGAGAAAATCTGTAAATTAGTCCAGATTGGGGAATTGTCATTTAAAAAAAATATATTTTATTATAGATAATGTTTTCTTGATATTTGCATTGATTTTTGTTTGTATATGCTGTCAATTATAGTTCTTAGAAAGAAAATCGGCAAAATCGGTATCGGCAGGTCACACTTACAAGAAATCGGAATCGGCCAAGAAAATTGCAATCGGTGCATCTCTAGTCGAAATGCTAAAATTACTAAAACTGTTCAGTAAAAGAAAAACATAAATTAAAACTGATAACATAAAATATAAAACTAGAAGCCAATTTAAAATAGTAGTAGTGTATAAGAATATTGCAAAATTATCACTTAAAAATAGCAAAATGTGTTTTACACATTTGTATGTTTGCCACACAAAAGATGGTTAGGGTTTCATGTATGTGTGTTTTTATGTTTTTAGGCACGTCTAGTATTGATACCACCTGCACGATCTGGGGTTTAGAGACAGGACAGGTCCTAGGAAGGGTCAACCTGGTGTCAGGCCATGTCAAAACACAACTAATTGCTCACGACAAGGAGGTGAGGAAAAACTCTCCCCAGTGCTTCAGATTCTTCAGGATTGGGTAGTTAGTAGCGTTCTCTGTATAAAAGCATCTGTCATTGGCTTTCAGGTGTATGACATTGCATTCAGCCGTGCGGGTGGCGGTCGCGATATGTTTGCGTCTGTGGGAGCAGATGGATCTGTGCGCATGTTTGATCTGCGACACCTGGAGCACAGCACCATCATCTATGAGGACCCTCAGCATCACCCGCTGCTGCGCCTCTGCTGGAACAAACAGGACCCCAACTACTTGGCCACTATGGCCATGGATGGCATGGAGGTCTCTCTTTTAGTCCCTTTTACCATATTAACATATTTGTCTCCATCTCTATATTTGTCCCTCATTTTTGCCATCCAATGTTTTATTTTTGTCAGGTGGTGATTCTGGATGTGCGTGTGCCGTGTACACCTGTGGCTCGTCTCAATAATCATCGTGCCTGTGTGAATGGCATCGCATGGGCGCCCCACTCCTCCTGTCACATATGTACAGCAGGTTAGAAACCAGCCCGGTTACATACACATGCACAAACTCACACAACATATGTATGTGTACGTGTATGTATATATATATATATTAGGGGTGGCACGGTACACAGATGTCACGGTTCGGTACGTACCTCGGTTCGGGGGTCACGGTTTGTTAGTAAATGCCCAATTGAGCATTTACTAATATATTATTTAAATCAAACATTAACTTACGTATTAACATGCATTAAAGGGATACTCCACTCCAAAATTAGAATTTTGTAATTTATCACTTACCCCCGTGTCGTTCCAGACCCGTAAAAGCTTCCTTCGTCTTCAGAACACAATTTAAGATATTTTGAAAACCAGGAGGCTTGTGACTGTCCCATTGACTGCCAAGTAAAGTACACTGTCAAGGTCCAGAAATGTATGAAAAGCATCGTCAGGATACTCCATCTGCCATCAGTGGTTCAATCGTAACGTTATGAAGCTATGAGAATGCATTTTGTATGAAAAAATAAATAACAATAACGACTGTATTCAACAATAAAGTCGTATACTCTTCTGTATCAGCCGGGCCACAATGATGCGCTGTTTGCCTTCAAATCAGAACGTAAATCGACGAAGAAGACACATCTCTGTGTTGAGGCTGATACAGAAGAGTGTACGCATTTTGCGTCCAGGGGATAATCTCCAAAACTGCGCTGATGCAGAGGAGACGTTACGGTGCCTAATTGTGGAATAAAGTCTTTATTATATATATTTTTCGTACAAAAAGTATTCCCATCGCTTCATGACATTACGATTGAACCACGGATGGCAGATGGAGTATCCTGGCGATGCTTTTCATACTTTTCTGGACCTTTACAGTGTACTTTACTTGGCCGTTAATGGGACAGTCACAAGCCTCACGGTTTTCGTCTAAAATATCTTATAGTGTTCGGAGGACGAACGAAGCTTTTACGGGTCTGAAACGACATTGAGGGTAATTGATAAATGAAAAAAATTCAAATTTTTTGTGTGGGGGGTATCCCTTTAAATAATTTACACATGCAATAGTTTTGAATTCTTAAATGGTCCAGTTGAGTTCTGTTTTCGTTTGGTCAGTATTGGACTATAGCAGTAGTGACAGTGCCGTTTCATACAAGTCTTCTTTACTTGGCCCCCTTTTCTTTTAAATCCAACTGTAGCGGACGATCACCAGGCTCTGATCTGGGACATCCAGCAGATGCCGCGGGCCATCGAGGACCCCATCCTGGCTTACACAGCCGAGGGAGAGATCAATAACGTGCAGTGGGCCTCCACTCAGCCCGACTGGATTGCCATTTGCTACAACAACTGTCTGGAGATCCTGCGGGTGTAGAGCCGAGGCTTAAAGCGCCTCTGTGCCTCCTGCAGGCAGCATTGCTGGAAGAGAGTCTTTCATGGAGCAGAGACTTGTTTTCTAAAGTTCCTGAGGTCTGGGAGTTTCAAGCAGGAAACTGTATGAACGGGCCAATGGGACCAACAGTCTGAACAATGTGTGTGCAACTTTTGTCTGGGAGAATGAAGACGTGTGAATGAGTATCTGTGTTTCTGCACAATATATTATATTTGTCTGTTTTCCTATTTGCCGGTGTCCCAGAGTCCTCATAATGGGATCTTAAACAAAACTGTAATTACTATAAAAACATTTTTGAAAATTGGATCAGAGATGTAAAATTGCCAACATGGACAATATGAAACTACCATTTTATTAAGATGTAATAACTTCAAAGATTAATACAATTTGAAAGACCCTCTAGACGTCAGATCCAGTTATTTCATTTCAGAAAGGTGCCATTTTTTTGTATCCTTGGAAATAGTTAAATACCGTATAGTATGGAGAAAAAAATGCTTGACGTCACCGCAAAACATCCATAATAGTTCCTCAGGCATGCTCACGACTCACTTAGCGGTTAGCTGCGCTGTTGAAATCAGTGTTTGAGTGGGCAATGTCTTTTTCATTTAAAGATGCATTACTGAGAGTTCCCGTAATATTTTTCCCCATGTTATTTTTAATAAAAAAGTTAGTCCCCTTTCCGCATGCTTGTGCTCGAAGTGAAATGTGTACTGTATACAATATAAATATTATGTACAAGGTAGGACAAAAGTGTCACTTTTCCAGAATAACTTTGCATTACGAGTCATTTGGTCGGTCCATGAAACTGTTCTGTTGTTGTTCAAAAGTGAATTTGCAAGGCTGTGTGGGATCTTCATCCTCAGCTCACACTCTTAGATGAAGTGTTTAAAAGTAAGTAGTTCTGTGTGTGTCCAGCCATGATGCTTTTTTATTAATAAACTCACTTAATAAACTCTTGTTCTTTCATAAAGCTATCTATGTTAATTAGTCATGGAAAGGCCAGTCAACTATGTGTTGTTGGATGTACAATTTATCGAGGCAAAACTGATTATTGGCTGATATTAGAGATTATTTTCTTGGTTAGATATTGGATATTTAATTTTGCATGCTCATTTCTTTTATTTCTGTGTTCTGATTAAATTTGCCATCATCTAAGTCTATCTTTAAGAACACTGTTAAATGAAAAGTTGTACAAATTTCTAAATGAATAGCCATTTTTATACTACATATTTTAATATTAGCTAATTATCATTTATAACCAGAGATCCTATCGCTGATAAATTCTATAATAAATACTAAATAGTAAAATAACACTGCTTATAACATTAAAATAATTATTAGCTTGATACTATTGAGCATTTTAATATCAGTGCATCTCTAGTAAAAATAAAAAATGATGAAAAAGAGACCAAGAATATTGAAATCTTAAACACAGTGCAACATTAGTAAATAATATTTAATCTAAATAATAATAATTGTGTGCTTTTGGAAACCTTCACAGTCCAATAAAGGTTTCCAATCATTGTACATACATCCATCTGTGTACATTGCAGAGGTAAAACAAACTTTACATTGATTTCATCTCAAAAAGTGATTTACAAAAAACGTTCTCCAATCAGAACGTCAAGATAGAGTAGTCTTCTCTTTCAAATTCAGTGATCACATTTCCAAAAGATCACACATCTTAACACACACACAGTCACACCACCCATCAGCAGTTAAAATAACTACAGTGAGAAATATTTCATAACCCTGAATTCATGCCTATTTGGTAACTATGAATCAAAATATACAAAGCTTCATTTTTGTGCCAGTCATAATGTCATTTGATGGCTAATACATTAGATTTGGGTCAAACACCTAACCTGACACAAAAATATATATATTTATAATAGTATATAATTAGAAAATCTATACACTGAAAATAACATTTTGCACATTTGCAATATCAGTACACACAAGCAATTCATTATACATTGAATGCCCAAAGTATACTGTATGTGTCATTTCCTCAGAGGATCCAACCTCCGAATCTCAGCGGACGTAAGACGACAAGATGAGGTTTAGTAAAGACAAATCTCAAACAGACAGACAAAAATGCACAATTATTACATGATGGTGGCAAGTGATCATTATGTAGAATCTTCTCTTTGACTCTGACTTTATTGCCCACTGTGCTTCTCTTCATATTCAATAACACAAAAGTTGAGGTGTTACCAAATACTCTCGCATCAGAGGAAAAAGTCCTGCTCTGAATGAGAAGGGATATGAGACAAAACACCTCCGAGATTCAGAGAAATCTACAGTCACCGGTTTCTCTACTGGATGCCCTTTTAACTAAGTAACATGAATACATTTATTATGGAAGTGCGATATTGAGCTGTTTGAAAAGGGAAATCACATATGCATCTCGGAATGGACAGTCGTCTGTTTTTGGCCTCTAGCTTCCAGGTAAGACTGGATCGGACCTGTGCCTCTGGATTTCTGGGGATCCCTCCAGCGTGCTCGGACTCTCCAGACTGTCCGGGAGCGAAGGGAAGCGCAGGCTTCTACACAGCAGCCCGGGGGGCTGTAGATGAGGCTCTCCGGGGGGATTCAATCCTGTGGGCACAGCCAGCTCTGTCTCTGGGGACATGGACATGGTGTCATTGGAGGCAACTGTTAGATGGATCCCACTGGACAAAGAGTCTGGAGACTTATCCTTAAAGATGTCCAAGTCAGGGCTCTGTGGATAAAACAGGTCCGGTTCAATACAGACATGTAACATGCTCACCACAAAGATTCATCTAGACTGCTGATAGTGAAAGAACACAGAGTTCAGTCTTAGATGGTGACAATCACTATATTACCTATGTCAGTTTACTCGTCGCCATCTTGGTAACACTAGTCATGCAAGTAAAGCACCTATCTACTTGAACACAAAAATTTGAAATCTCCCAAAAAAAGTATTTTCTACAAAACAGGTTGCTCAGCAGGGGCTTAGGGGATCTGAAGGACATTTGAGAGAAAATGCTTTTTTCTTTTTCAATTTTCAAGTTCAAGTTTGTTTTCACATCTTATTTAAATGTGTGTAATGTAATATTTACTGAATGTTATTTATTATTATTTTTTATAAAAAAAAATCTTAAAGTGTTTTTTGTTTATTGTTAGTTATTATTTGTCAAAAAATCACGAAATGATGCATATCATGTAATATACTTCTATGTATATTTACCCTTCAGGTTTATAAAATCAAATATATATCTAATAGTGTATTAATATATGCAGGATGTGATTTGCTGGGGAAATGGGGGGATTTCCCCCTCTCTGGTGCCTGCCTCTGCTGACTTATTTTTTATCAAAAAAACATCCTGCAAACATTCTCTGAAGTCCCGGTCTGAATCAAATGATTCGCAATCCGCAATCTGACTATCACTAGAGCGCTTTGATAGTGTTCTTTGCTCACTTTCTCCGTATAATTTATTTGTTGTTTTAAAAACCATGGAAATGGAGAGAGCTTATGGAGAAAGAAAAACTGTTTTCAAAAGCATCCCCCCCTCTGCATTTTTCACAAATTGCACCCTGAATATATGTATATTTTAGTTTAGTATAATATATGTATTTATTGTAGCTTTAGTCAAAAGAATCAAAAATAATTTTGTCCACCCTAGTTTTCCTGTAAGAGTGGATGCAGCCATTTAGTACATTTTATGTGTCATCCGCTTTCAGCTAATTGTAGCTGTACGAAACAACTTGTTTTGCTGCTTGATATTGCAAACTGGTGTGCCTTACCATATCATTTTAATGTATTATCTTAATTATGAACACAGTGATTTGTAATGCAAACTGTTTTAGCATTTACTGCACTTTGTTGTTCTTCTCGTTATTTCCCTACAGCGGCTAATGAACCGGAAGTCTCGCATTCACAGAAAACGGATTATTTCGGCATTGAAAAATAAGGTGGATACTGCTTCTGGAATTATCTACTGTTCATCTGTGTAATGTGTGGTTCACAACCAGCGTTCTTCTCTCATTGTTTACATGATAACCTACCTTTCCAGGTGATGCACTGTCATTGATCTGTAAAGATGGCATAGTGCTGTGCGTTGCTGAGGTGTACAGGCTGATGGGATGAGCGGGGTGGGCCAGCGGTTCAGGGGAAACAGAGCTGTAGGCAGGGGGTACAGGTGCCATCTGCCTCTGCAGCAACTGCAGGATCACATTTATATCAGCTGTCATCCTGGTCTCCAGTCTTTAGAGAGAAAGAGAGAGAAAGAGTGGATTTGTTCGACAAATGCAGACTTTGCCATTAAAAGCTTGATTTTTCTTGTCCTCTGGATATCAGACCTGTTGAGTTGCGACTGCAGCAGCTCCAGACGCGTCTGCAGCTGACTCGGTCTGTCCTCAACACAGGGGCTGTGATGGTGGTAGCAAGCCTGCACTGCAGAGGAACGTCTCTGACTCTCTGAGTACTGACTGGCCCTGCGGTCAGACAAATAGCCATATAACCCCGACACGTTCAGAGGAGCTGCTTTATGGATGAAGAATGAGTGGAAAGATCAAGAGGAACAGAAAGATACAGAGTAACAGACAAGTTAAAGATGGAGAAGACTAAAATTATTATGAAATATCACAAATATGTAGAAAAAACATAAACAGTAGCTGATCACCAATTTGCATACTTCTACCAATTACAAAATGTACATATTGCCTGGCTATGTTAAACTGCATACTTTTAAAGTAGTCAAGAATAAAAATTCATTCAGTCAACTTTTTAAATGCGTGTCTTAGATCTTATGTTTATATGATAAAAAAATTGACATTGCAATTTTTAATCAAAATGCCATAACTGGATCTTCCGGTGAAATGACAGACTTCTATTTGGCGACGTATGCCAGATTTTTCCATCATTTAATTTACTTGAACTCTGGCCCTTTCCTCCACGTCTCTGTCAAAGTATATTATGCAACAATTGAACACTTATGGCAGTAAAACACCAACAATATTTAATAGTTTTTTCTGTTTTGATTAAGGGGCAGATTATCAATTAATGAAGGCAACATTTTCCTTTTCACATGGTTCCTTGCACAATACTATGATATCAGCTGTAAACAACTCATGATTTGTAAAACATATTAATATTCACATCACATACCCAGCTCCATATGTTTGGCTTTTCTGACAAAGTAAGCTTTCTTGTTAGCGCACCTGGTACAACGCTGCAATTGTGATGGAAAGTGCAAATCCCATAAAACACGGTTTAACAACAAAAATATGCTCAAAGCTACTGTGGCATTGTGAGAGATTGTGTCATAGAGGGAAGGTTTGTGCCATCTAGATGGCTGCAGCAATGGGGACTACAAACCAAGATGGCCACCTGGTCCCAAACTACAGTAACCATGTTCCTCATCGGGGGAGGCAAAGCTGTTGGGAGTGAAAGACAAAAGCTGAAGATGAGCTGGGAATGGAGGGACTTTGATTCTTTTTGTGTGTGAATGTGGAGAGAACCTGGAGAAGGTTTTACTAAAGTTGTAACTTTTGGCTTTTGGAGTTGATGATAAAAAAAAAGAAGAAACTTGTAACTTGACCTCAGCCTGAACTCAATTTGTGAAGCAACACACACTTTGATGATACCCTACCTCTCACAATGCCACACTACGTAAAAATAAGTGAAATTGCACAATTGCTTCAGCAAATTCAGCAAAATAAAAAATATTTACACAATGAAAGAAATGTGCAAAATGAGAGAAAATGAAACACTCTTTTTAGCCTCACTCACTGGTAATTTCACTTAACTGCTGCGAAATGTCCAAGAAGCAATGTAATACCCTTTTTTGCAAAAATGTCCCCACAGGTGCACAGGTGTTATGAATTGGGCTGATATTATATTCAATTATTCAGGTAGCACCAAACCTAATCCTGCTACCTGTGTATGGATGCGTCCCTCCCAGTGGTCCTCCCATGGCAGAAGCTGTGCTGTTGCCGGGGGGCATGAGGCTGACCCCAGAGGGAGAGTATTCTTGCATCTCTGTCCCTGGCGAGTACATTTCCCCTCGGCCAGATACCAGGGGCTTCATGTCCTCCTCACTGGACAAGGAAGCAGCACTAGTATTGCTGCATAACTCATCCCAGTGTGAGAGCGGTATTGCCCCCTGGTGGTTGCCCACAGGCGAACAGGACTGGTCCATCCCATCTCGGTCCATCCCATCTTAGTGATGCAAGAGAGAAGAGAGAGATCAGAATAGTATGTTGTATCATTTTTGTGGCCGTCCTGGACTAGATTGCCACACTTACCAGGTCGATTTCGCTGCAAGGGGTTCCTCCGATGTCTGGATCTACGGTAGCCACAGTCTGAGTCCTCGCTTGGGGTTGCATGCATGATTCTGTCTGCCTGATTCACACAAGCTTCAGTAACTCACATAATTACAGAAAACATGTAGAGAAACACAAATAATAACTCGCTATTGTCAAAAACACACAGTTATTTCCTCTGTATTGTGTGAGTTTGAGTGGCTTACATCTCGAAGGTTGAAAGTGATTTCTAGATTACTCCAGAAGCTGTCGGAGAAATCGGGGTACATGTCCAACACTTCTAGCAGGTCGTCTCTGAGGATCTTGTGCAGGTCACAGTACGTCAGAGCCCTCACGTCTGCACTTGATTTCCCCGGCCTGGCATACAGACTGATGTGCTCCCCAAAAATATCATTCTTACCTACAGTGGAAACAGAAAGAGAGGCAGGAGTTTGAATGAATAGAGTAGAAATATAGAAAGAATAGCATCACATTTGGGTACCAAACAGGCTTCATGTATTGCGGAGTAATAATACAACATTCAAAAGAGTTCAACCACTAAGGGGCACTGTGAAGCTGCACTTTAGTGTGGCTACTGTATTTTTGGTACCCTACACTGCTGACAGGATGTCACCCTAGAAAACAGTCAGGAGCAGCGGCATGAACTTGAGAAATGATCCTTTGGCACAATCCTTTTAGTTTTGAGTATTAATCTCCAGTCATTGTTTTAAAGGAACACTCCATTTTATTTGGAAATAGGCTAATTTTACAACTCCCCTAGAGTTTAGTTTTACCGTTTTGAATCAATTCAGCCGATCTCTGGGTCTGGCGGTAGCACTTTTAGCTTAGCTTAGCATAGATCATTGAATCGGATTAGACCAATAGCATCTCGTTCAAAAATGACCAAAGAGTTTCGATATTTTTCCTATTTAAAGCTTGACTCCTCTGTAGTTCCATCGTGTACAAAGACCGATGGAAAATTAAAAGTTGCGATTTTCTAGGCTGATTTGGCTAGGAACTATACTCTTATTCCGGCGTAATAATCAAGGAACTTTGCTGCCGTGCCATGGGTGCAGCAGGCACAATGATATTATGCAGTGCCTGAATGTAGTCCCCAGCTAGGTAACTAGTATGATATAGCTGGGCACTACATTCAGGCGCTGCGTAATATCATTGCGCCTGCTGCACCCATGGTACGGCAGCAAAGTCCTTGATACTTACACTATCATTCAAACATTTGGGGTCAATTCTTTAAAAAAATTATTTATACTTTTATTTAGTTTTATAAAGCACCAAATCACCAACAAAGGCTGCCTTGCTGAGTATAAGAAACTCCTTTCAAATACACAAAAATATCTTAGAGACCGCAAACCATTTCAACAGTAGTGTAAGCTGAAATAAATGAATAGAGAGTAAAAAGCAAGATACAGTTATGTCAGCTTTCTGAGCAAAGCAATTAATGTGAAGTATCGAGCTCAAATCACTAATAAAATCTCTATGCGTTTACTAAAGTTAAGGCAGCAATTTTTAGCTTTCAAGCTGGAGTGGGCTGAAATAAATAAAAGGTGTGGAAAGAAAATAAAAAAATGAAACAGACAGAACTAGAAAGTAGTCAAACCTAAAATGGCCACAACCACATTCTCTCTGAGGATCTCTATGGAGCCGCGGGAGATGAAATACAGTGCGGTTAATACGTCTCCATTGTGCACCAGAGTGTCACCGGGTGGGGCATGAGTGGTCTTAAAACGCATAGCCAGAGCCCGCAGACAGCCCTTGCTCGCCCCCCGGAAAGCCTTACAGTACTGCAGCAGACTGCGGTTCAGATGCAGACAGATGTCAGCCTGCAGACACTCCGGAAAACCCTTCAACACCTATAGCAGGACATATGAGAAAACGATAACATTATGCAACATTAAAGATGTACAATATTTTTCACATTTGAATTAAACCCCATAAATTGACTAAGGGTTAAAAATGTGCATTTTAAGTATAAATCAAAACATTATAAAAAATGTGGTGCTTTATAACACATATGAGGGGTCTGGAAGCCCTCTCAATACACTTTGAACATTATATAGGGTAGTGTATAAAAGCACATATATTATATGTTTGTAACTCACAGCATTCATGTCAATGCCGTTAGTGTAGGACCAGGCGTGCTGGAAGTACTCTTCTAGTCGTTGTCGAAGTCCTTCAGGGATCTGATGGAACCTGATGAACTCTTTTACACGTAGCATCTGAGTGTGATAGCGAGCTGTGCCTGAATACAACCTCTGAATTATAGCTGACACATTGCCAAAGATACTGGCATACATCAGGGCTGGAAAGAAAGAAGAACAAAGAATATCATCAGCCAAGAGCATGGTGTAAACAAAATATTTTTTACAAATTACATTTATTTATTATATATACACTACCATTTAAAAGATTAGGATCAGTACGATTTTGAATAAAATCTGTTATGCTCACCAAGGCTGCATTTTTTTGATCAAAATACAGTAAAAGCAGAAATATTGAGAAATATGATTACAAAATAAAATAACTATTCTATTTTAATGTTTGTTTTAATATGTAATTTATTATTGTGATGCGAAGGTGAATTTTCAGCATCATTACTCCAGCCTTCAGTGTCACATGATACTTCAGAAATTACTAATATACTGATTTGCATCTCAAGAAACATTTCTCATTATTATCAGTTGAACAATTTTTTTGTGATTATTTGATGAATATAATGTTCAAAATAATTTATTTGAAAGATATATTTTTTGTAATATTATAAAGAATTTTACTGTCACTTTTGATGAATTTAATTTGCCCTTTGTGAATTAAATAATAATTTATATTACAAAAACTTCAAAAAACTGACTCCAAACTTTTAAACAGTAGCATTTGTCAAAAGTAGCTGAGCAAATATGACAAATTAAAATAAAAATAAATAAACATTCAATCCAATTTGTAATAAATGTGTATCTTAATGACCCCAGATCTTTGTACAGTAATGTAGATTAATGTTTAAGTTGTTGAAGCTCCCAGTGAAGCTTTAGTTGTCATGCCTAATATAATGAATGTAGAGCACTTACAGCCAATGAGCATGACACAAATGGAAAAAATCTTTTCAGGGTTGGTGTTGGGAGAGACGTTTCCAAATCCCACACTGGTCAAACTACTGAAGGTGAAGTACAGGGCAGTTACATATTTATCCTTGATGGAGGGGCCGGAGCAGTTATTGTTCTCATTGTAACTTTTGCCAATCTGGTCAGCCAAGTTGTCCAGCCAGCCGATCTTCATGCCTCCCATACGGGCAGAGTTGGTGTGCTCCACATAGCCAATGGCGTACCAGATGCATGCCAGCCAGTGAGCGATGAGGGCAAAGGTGCACATGAGGAGGAAGAGCACTGCCGCACCATACTCAGAGTAACGGTCCAGTTTCCTCGCTACTCGCACCAATCGCAGCAGCCGTGCAGTCTTTAGAAGACCAATCAGAGTCGTGGTTTGAGGCTGGAAGGACAAGTTTGAGAGGATTAATTAGTTTGCATTTGAATTTAGTCTGTATGATTGCGACATAATGATATTTATGACATCCGTCCATGATACACTAAAGGGGAATCTCTGAAGAAGCCCTTCCACCTTCTATACATGTAATAAAACTGAACAAGGACTTCAGCGGTCAAGCTTAAAAAAACATCAAAAACTCATGTTAAATAGACTTCTGAAGTGACTGCATGACTTTTGTGAGGAATAAATCACTATCCATCAATATTTGTTCCTCTAGTGACCTGTAAACTGCAGTCATTGTAAGTTGAATTCAAGAATGGATCAGTATGATTCACGGACAAATCATTCAGACCAGTGTTGTGAATCGAAAGATTCATTAAAAAGGATTTAACTCAAAATATTCGAGACATAAATTTTGATTTGTTCCTCATACTAATCTATCATATGGTTTAAAGGGATAGTCCCAAAAGAAAATTCTGTCATCAATGCTAGAATTTCTTCCTTCTGCTGAACATAAATGAAGACATTTTGAACAATGCTGGTAACCAAACAGTTAATGGTGCGATTGACTTCAATTTGTTTTCATAGTATGGAAGTCAATGGCGACCATCAACTTTTTCTTCATTCTGTTCTTCAAAAGATCTTATTTTATTTTCCACAGAAGAAACTCATATAGGTTTAAAACAGCTTGAAGGTGAGTAAATGGTGACAGAATTTTCATTAACAGGTGAACTATCCCTTAAAGAAGACTTATAATTGAGTTCACCATTCAGAAGATTATTTTATGATGCTTATTTGTCATTTCTCTTCACTTTCTTTATATGGAAAATAGTGATTAGGATGTTATTTAAAGTGCCCATATTATGTTTTTTTTTTTAATTACTTTTCATGCAGTGTGTAACACAGCTCTAATTGAATGAAAACATTTAGAGTCGACTCTAAATCATTGAAACGAGTCGTTTTAAAACGAATCTTAAGCCGTTTCATGAAACATTAGCATTTGGACCTTTTTCTCATTTACGGGTTTCTCAGCAGTGGAAGACGTCATAGTTGGGTTAACTTGAAGAGCAGTGAATGGGAGAGTAACACAGATATATTTTTTGCATTCCCATTTGCTCAAATAGCAAAATAAAAACTCTATGATAGTGTTTTTATGACTTTCAATAAAATAAAAAAATTGAGAAAGACTGATAAAGGCAGCCAGAAGACAGAACGATGTCAAATTTACCATCCTTCCCATAAACGCTGTATTAGAAACACCCTCTCATTAGCGTAAACAATTTTTTTTGTAATTTGATGCAAAGGTAATATAATACAAATAATAGTGTTATAAATGTACATACATTTAAAAAAAAAAAATATGAAAACCGTTTGAGGATTTACGATACTGATGACCATTAAACGCGTCATCACAGTCTTGTGAAAAGGGTCCATTGCCCGCCCACTGGTTGCCACTAGGAACCGCTTTTGGAGCGTTCAAAATAGCTGTTTCCCTGTAACGCCCGTACACAAAGCAGCATTGCACACTGCTTTAAAAGAAATCGTCCAATCACCGCAGATTAGCATCATGCAAAGGAGGGGTTTGGAAAAATGAATCGTTTGGGAGTCGTTGAGCAAATAAGGTCAAAATAAATGCATATTATAAGAAAATTAAAGTGTTTTTTGACCTTGCATGCATGCCAACCTGTTGTTGGGGACTCCCAAAACCAAAATATTAACCTTTCATAAACCATAATAGGGGCACTTTAAAATGTATCCTTTTGTGTTTCATGGAAAAAATATTAAATAAATAATACTTCCAGTATGTTAACTTCTAAACTGCTCTCTTTGTATATTATGGCTACGTTCACACTGCAAGTTTTTGGGATTGACAACCGCATTTTCTTTACAGGTGTGAGTCTCGAAATGGCCTGTTCACACAGCAGCTTACAGTTGTGTTTAGAGTACTATCTGTATGAACGTACAACGGGAGTCAAGCCCGTATTCCCCACCAGTAACAATAGCGACAGTGACCAAAGTAAAATCAAAGATGGCGACGTTCATAAAATCTTCTTATCACTTTCTGACATGACAAGAGTCCAATCGAGCCGCGAGTTCTTCCATCATATCTTCATTAAACGCCAGCAGCTTTTAAATTAGGTGGAGAGCGGAGAACTTGAATCGTGCACAGAATACAAAACTGACAGGAGCGGCTTCGGTGGAAAACTGACTGGATGTAAAACTTTCAGATGACACGCAGCTCATTTCTCCGTCACTGTAAGTTACCGAAAACACATGAAAACACGAAACACATGGTAGACGCGTTTGTGCTGCAGAGCGTCTCTCTCTCGCGCTGAATAACGTGACAGACAACTAGTTGTTCAGTTCAGTTCAGTTCACACAGCACGTGTGTTCTGAGATGCGGTTGTGAGTCCTGAAAATGTACAGGTGTGAGTTCGGTTACAGAATGCAGATGTCACGCCCGTAAATAACCGAAATGTGTGTGAACCGTATTAAGGACTCAAATACAGGATTAACAACCATATTCTGCTGCTGTGTGAACGTGGCCTAAATAATTATATACTATTTAAAATTAAAAAAAATACTATAATCGTACTCTTTTTTTCATGAGATAAAATGGCAGATCAAATCACATACTTCTGTAATCGTTAAGTAGTAAGAACCACTGTAATGGCTGTTTTTCCATATAGTCCAACCCTATTTTGTGAAAGTGACCTTCACTTTAACTGTATACATCATCAATATAGCAGTATCCACAGGCCGATATAACAAGTGAAATCAACATTGTTATACTGCAATCAATAGTCTAGATGATTTATTGAGTATTCTAAATGGTTCTTCTAAAATTAGAAAGTTTTTAACAATTGTACTCTCTCTCTGTTCTAGCTGTGCATTTTAAATATAATATTGATTAATATACCACCTAGTTAGCATGTCACAAACCTCACCTCATCTGAACCTGATCTGAAAATGAGCAGGTCGAAGGGAATGGCAGCCACAATGTCTATGAGGAACCAGCCTTTCAAGTAGTGTTGAGCGATGCGAGTGGGATTGCTGACCACCTCGTCATTGTGGTTGACGTAAGTGGTCCTGAAATTGATGAGGATGTCGATTATGAACATGACATCCACCACCAGGTCCACTACATTGAGGGGGTTGCAGGTGTAGCCGCAGGTGCGCCTCCTCTCGTCCTCCTGCTCGTTGAGGAGGAAGGCGGCCGAGTAGGGTGTGAAGACGGCCGTGTAAAGCACCAGGAGCAGGATGATCCAGTCCCATACTGCCTTGAACGGACTGTAGTGGAGGAGGGTCCACTTGTGGATGCGTGGAGCTTGAAGCTTGTACTCAGGAAGCACATCTTCTCCGAGTGACAGCACCTGGGGAGAAAATGAAAGAGAGAAGTTAATGAACCACACAATCAGAGGACGTCAAGGGGTGTTTTTAATTGAAATTCGATATACGCAAGGGGTCAAGGATAGCATGGACCATTCGTCAACAGTTTTGCTTGCAGAAATGCTTTGAGAATAATAAAAAAAAACACACAGACAAAATCAAATTAAACCCTGCGGCTCGTGGCGATACATTGATAGTAGACACATGCGCTGAAGCGATCTGTCACGCGTATACGTCACTCATTGTTTAGATCATTTCTAGTAATCGTTTGCTATGCCAGAGAGCATGTTGACACGTCATGCGCCAGCTGTTGTGAACGCGCTCAGGACAGTTGGACATTGCGGTGGATCAGAGGTAAAAACATGATATAAATACTAGGGGTGTAACGGTTCACAAAATTCACGGTTCGGTTCGATACGATACAGTGGTGTCACGGTTCGGTACGTTTTCGATACGGGGGGCGGGGCAATTGGTTACGCAATGTTGGAAATATTTCTGTTTTAAACCATGATGGCGAGCCAATGGATATCACACAAGCATGCGTTAGCACCAGGGTTTGCACACATGCAAACTAAACGCAAGATTTATGTTTAATCTCAGTCAAATCAACAGATACTCAAAGTAAAAACGGAATGACGGAGCTTTCTTATTCTCTCAGAGAAAAAGGGAGACGAATCTACTTTAACATATGCTGATAACGGTTTAGACTATAGCTATTTTCATTTATTTACTTTATATTTCTCTTATATATAGGCAGTACATAGGCTACTGAAAAAACGTATTTAGTGTTAAACATGTTGTTTTTGAAAGTCGGTGCTTGAAATAAAAGCTTTTTATTTCATTGATTTTTATTGATGACTGCAGTGTTAATATTTTAATTATAGGACTATATTTCATTGTAGGTAGCCTATAGCCAAATAGATCTGTTTTAAAATACCTTTAAAAAACAAACATTTGAATTGAGGAGTAAATAGCCTAATCTTATCCTCGCAGCACATCAGGTATGCGGTTATTATTGCGGGGCAAATTAATTGTACTTTTAATTTAATATTAAAAGTAAATTCATAATAATAAATTTTGTGCAGGGGAATTCTTCTTTTGCTAATGTTATAAACCGGACTTCAGATGCTTTCACTTTCTTGTTTACGTTTTACAAGAAAATATAATTGTCTGTTTTGCTTACATCTATTCACCTTTCACTTACTATAAAAAATATGGATTCTTTGTTATTCTTAATTAAAAAGCACAACAACAATAAAACAGCAGGCTACAATGACATAGCTTACATCATTTATTAACAAAAACGAATAAGATGAGGCATGGAATACACCCCATGCATTATTATATACGGATGATTAAATTACAGAATGTTTAGCAAACACTGAGGAATACAAATAAATAAGTAAAAGAAAGTCTTAAACTGAATTAAACAGCAAAGATAAACTTTTTAGAAATGAAAACAAAAAGAAAAGCTAAACTAAACTGGCTGTCGGTGACCGTGCTTGCATTTTATCCACAAGAATATCAACATGTTCACCTTCTCTGGTTTTAAGAAACTGACTTTTACTTTATTTTAGCAGGAAAACCAACTCATCTGTCCGCCATTATTTCCTCAATATGCGTATCATTTTTGCCGGGCGCTGCGCGTACCTTCGCGCTCGTGCTGACCCGGCGAGTACAAACCAGGCTTTACACCCGAACCGCTCGCATTGAATGCGCCTCTCTGTGATCAGTGCAATGACTCCTGCTACAATGGGTCACGGCTCTGCAATGCTGTATGGAGCAGACGCTTTGGAGCAGGCTGCGTTGTTGAGCAGTGGCACTGATATTTCACACACTTTAAGCTCTTTTATTTTCCAAACATAATAGGATTAATCCAATGAACCGTTCGGTTTGTAATGCGTACCGAACCGAAAGCCTCGCACCGAATGGTTCAATACGAAGACGCCTATCATTACACCCCTAATGAATACTGTTCAGTTTCTTGCACAGACCGATTGTTTCGTGTCTTAAGACCTCAATGTATAGCCACGGTGCAGGGTTTAATTTGGTTTTGTCTGTGTATGTTTTTTCATTCTAAAAGCCGTGGGTCCCATTGACTGCCATTACATGATTTACAGACTGCAACGGTTTGAGTTAAATATCTTCGTTTATGTTCTGCTGAAGAAAAAAAGTCACCTACTTCTTGGATGCCCTGAGGATAAGCAGATAAACATCCAATTTTCATTTTTGGGTGAACTATCCCTTTAACAACAACTTAAACTATTAAAAATGTTTTTGCTAATTGAAATAAATAGCAAATATTAGATTAGAAATAAAGCTGAAATAAAAAGTAAATATTAGATTAGAAATACATTTATTTTTAGAAATGCTGTAGAACTTTAAACACTAAAGTTACTAAATGAAAATGTACACTTAAACTGAAATAATGAAAAAAATCGAATAAATATGACAAAAGTACATAATTGCAAAAAAAATTTTTTATTAAAATTAGATTTGTGGATACATAAATTACATATTATTTCACTATATTATAGTAGACGTTTTCAAGTAGCTGATTTTATTTGAAGGGCTCTTAAAAGCATGACATTGGTGACAATTGTTATGTTTCCATTCACCTATTTTCTGCTAATTTTAGGATATTGCATAAAAAGCACTGGATGGAAGTGCCGAGATGCACATAAATAGCTTATGCACTCAATCGAGCTGAATATTTTTTTATCCAATAACAAGACATGCGCATAAACTACAATGGAATCACATTTATCAAATACATTTCTTGAAAACTTTGACAGTTGACTTTGCCTCAACAGACCTTGTGATTGGATAACTGAATTAACAGCACACCATCTCAAATGTTATTGAGTAATTTTGAAATGTCTGAGCCAATGTCCTTCATCAAAATGATTTAGTATTATCACGTCCCCTCACTGTCTCACAGACATTCCCAAACATCAGGCAACTAAACACAAGATAACATGACAGCGTTTGTTATTGCATTTCGTTTGCGTACTCTTAGGCACAAGTAGGAAAAAAAGAGACTTTTCACCAGTTTCCCAAGAAGCGATGCTTTTATTATCTTAAACGCATGGGATGAAAACAGTGAAGAATCCACAACTTTTTGGAGACATAGCTAGTGTTGTGAACGCAGACTTGTCAAGGACAGTGATTCAGTTCTCAAAACAAATGCATAACAAAACAACAGTTCTCAAAACATTGTTTGCATAACAAACATGCCCACTGCAATGTTAAGTCTATGAGAGACAGTACAAAATGTCAGAAGATACCTCAATGGACCCAAACAAACACACACAATGCACACCAGATGATATCTTGATGGCATTTTAAAGAAATAGACATTTCTCTGAATGATCTGAACTGTATTGTCATATCCCTTTTCAACACGTTCAAGCTTTAGAGATGTACAGACTCTGTGTGAAATGCAGATATCTGTTCATCTTTCATACTTTGCTCTTCAGCGCTTAAGTCTCCTCTTCCTCCTCACATGTGCCATTATTAAAAGGAAGGGCAGCAGCCACGTCCTACAGACCTGATCATATTTTAAAGGGCACGGCCTGAAGAAACGCGCCACATGGGGTCTGTCTCTTTTAATGGACCACACTGCTTGAAGTGGTGCAAATGCCCACTGTGCCCACATGTGCAAGTGCTATAGGAAAAAGTGCCAAACCAAATGAAGTGTATGTCATTATTTATTCTCCCTCCAAATCTGTATGCTGTTATTTCATTCATAAAACCGAAAGAAGAATGACCTAA
The DNA here is from genome assembly GCA_027564155.1 of Gymnocypris eckloni scoliostomus. Taxonomy (NCBI): domain Eukaryota; kingdom Metazoa; phylum Chordata; class Actinopteri; order Cypriniformes; family Cyprinidae; genus Gymnocypris; species Gymnocypris eckloni. The sequence goes on along the minus strand of CM050415.1, from coordinate 29,793,344 downwards.
ACACACAATATAAATATCATAATAAGAGAACATATGACTGCGTGTTTCTCAAGTCACAGAATAGTTTTGTCTAAAAAACAGAGGAAAAATATAACTGCATGTGTCCTGCAGAAGAACATTGTTTATAACATTGAGTTTAAACACTTAAGAGGTGTACTGTAGTAATTTAGTATAACACAGATTGGAGATGGATTCCTGATTCAGTTAACATGGCACAGGTTTGACGTCATGATGTTCGGTTAAAAGACACTCAAAAAACAATGACGTTTGATGTTATTGACATCCAACTTTCATTCACAGTCAACTATGAATTCACACACTCTCAGACATTAATAACTCAAGAGAGGCTCTGCATCAGCTTCCTCTGTCACGCCATTGAAGCTTTCCATTATCTCCCTCGACTCTGATCAAAGATCAATCACTGGCCATGGCACTTTAAAACAAGGGATCCAAAAGAGGGGTTTCAAAGCAAAGCCATAGAAGAACCATTTTGGCTCCCCAAAAGAACCTTTCAGTGAACAGAACCATTTTTCTTTTGTGCAAAAGAAAGATTCCATGAATGTTGAAGGTTTTTCATGGAACCATAGATGCCAAAAAAAGAACCTTCGTTTTTAAACAAAATGAAGAAAGAGAGAAAGAAAGAAAAAGAAATGAAGAAATAACTCCACTGTACCATCTGTCTAATAAAGAGACAAAAAGCCCCCCAAAAAATAAACGACCAAATAAACAAACCCAAAATGACCGATATTAAGCAATTTTATGTTTAACACAGTATGTCACAGCAAGCAGTGGACTATATATGTATCTATCCACTGAACTATTTCACACTGAGACCTATTATCTGCTCGAGCTTTTCCCCAATAGAAAATCACTCCTTTAATACACCATTAGCAGCCTATGATTACTGCTCACACAGACGACCATGGCAACCACTGGCTGCCATGGAAACTACAAGTTGACCGTTGAACATCAGTCATGTGGAAAAAGTTGGTCGATCTGAAAGAGTTCTTTTGGGATGAAAACAACTATTTTGTAAGCAAAACAGTAAAGACCAGTAAATGATTATAAAATTGCCATGATATTCAAATGTATGTTCAAATAATAATAATGCAATCTCAAACCTAGTATTGCACTTTTTTCTGATGAAAGAGTATGCACTTATGACTTACTTGTCAGTCCTCCTTTTTCTTTTATACAAATTTCAGCACACATGACAACCTAATGCAAATCACAGCCTTATGCAGTTTGACTGTCAAGTGATGTGACGGCATGCATTAGTCTTATTTTAGACTGCATATAATATAATGCAGGGTTTTTACTTTTCTTCAGCCTCTCAGAGCACAGCATTGCCTTTGTTTAAGTATGGCTTAATTTAAGCAAATAACAGCGTTGAATAGAGTGTTAATGTACTTTACCTATTTACCTGCCCCCACTTACCAACTATTCAAGCTGACATCACAGAAATGTTTGATAAATGTTTCTGTCTATTAGCCATATCATTTGAAATTACGTGAGAAAATACTTCTGCATATGTACACATTCATCATATATTTCTGAATACAACATTAATGTGCATCCTGCATAAATTGCAGTCTCTACTGACCGGTACGACAATGAGAGGCTCCTTGTCCATGTTCTCCAAGGTGCTCACAACATCCACAGAAAAAGTCCACAGACTCTACCTAAAAACAGACACTTCATCGCAGTCATCTTCACCAAACACATGCTCTACAAACACACTGGATCTAAAGTAGGAAAGAAAGCAGTACAGGATAGATGGATGATGCAGCTTTCTGAATCCAAGGGAACAAACTCTGGATTGCTGAACAAACAGTATTAACTGCCTAAATGCACCAATTTACAGAAAAAAAATCGACAGGAAAGGGAGTGGTGAGGGAGGGTGTGGAACATTTCCAACAGGTCAAACCAAATGAGACCTAAAAGAGTCTCTCATACTGATTAGTTGTCAAAGTACAGCATGAGAGGTTACTGCTGCGGACCTTGCAGGTCTGAAACTATTTGGGAATATAGAGAAGAATTCCTGTGTTCAAAAAAGATCAACGCATCCACAGGTGCATGGAGCGAAAACACATTTGAAGATCCACAGTTGATGAAGGTCTAGCAAAAATATATCATTTTTTATTTTAGACTAACATGGTGAAAAAAGTGAAATTATTGTTGTCATTGTTAACTAAAACTAAGACTGCTTTTGTTAATTTATCAAATCTGAAATAAAATCTAATCCAATCACATCTAATATTTATATTTTATAAATATTAGATGAAAAACTGACAGAAAATTATAGATTTTGCCATGCTGCCCAGTTCGAATTACTAAAACGAAGACCAAAGCAAAAACAAAATGAACTTAAAAATAAAAGCTTATTCAAAATGTTCATAAATATTATAATGTACTATATTAATGTGCAATATGCAATAGGTTCAAACAGGCCAGTGAAGAAACATTTCAACCCTAAGCTTTTTTTCAGTTTTTCCATCAAATATATATATTTGTGGTTTACTTTTAATTCAGTTTGTGGACAGCATCTGTTGTGGATTTGCATAAATAATTAGAAATGATTTGTGTTTATTTTTATTTTAGAAATGTGTTTCAGAAGTACCAAAATAGCTGATAGCATATGAAAATGTAGCAATATCAAGCTAATTTATGTCAGTGTGGCAGCCTTTACAAATACCATTGCTCTGCATAGTATTTAAAATTGTATTGTGTTTGAAAAATTTTACCTTATACAATCTTAGAAGCCAAACTATTAGTTGTAATAAAAAAGATGATTGACTATAGATCTACAACTTTTTATATGAATCTCTACTGAGTAAAATGACAAAGGAACTATCAACAAAAATCTCCTGAGTTCTATGCTTTTTAACACAGAAAGAGTCAACATATGTTCTAGCTCTTAAAGACAGCCAGGAAGACGTACAGATTACATGCAGGTCTCTAGAAAACAATCAGATACATGTAAGAGATAATGGACGGACATTAATGAAAATAAACCCCAACATCTGACGCAAAGACCAAGGGTCTGTTTGGCCTTAATGACACATCAACGTCTGCCTGTACACTATCCTGCTTTACATATGGCTTCTTACCAAATAAATAATCCAGCATAAACTATTAATTTGGGGTATAATTATTGTATTATTTATATGTACAGCTATGTTGTGTACAGGTTTTTAGGATAAGCGGTCACTTATGCAGTTTTGCCATTATTCAGCAGTATTTAACTGAAGAATATCAAGACTGACCAATCAGAATTCAGCATCTAGCGAGAATTTCATCACCGTTAAGTCCAGTTCATTAATGTGATTTTCAATGACTGTGCCCAACACTGTCATGGCTGCGTGAGGAGAGATGAGGGGAGGACTCAAGTGCAGGAAGAATGGGTTTTTCAATAATAAAATGAACAAAAAACTCCCCTAACACATTTTTTTGCCCCTATTTTTGCACCTATTTGCCCCTAACACAAACAATATGCTATGTGTCGCTCTTTACGGTGCAAACACTATTCACACAGTGTAAACAACATCTAACTTTGTTACACCGAGTAAATAGCTGTTGCCAAAAGTTGTAAGTTGTTCAGAAAGTAATATCTGTCATTACACATCATTCCACACATGCTAGATTAATGATTATGGTGGGGACTTTCCATAGACTTCTACTGGTTTTATGCAGAGCTAATATTTCCTGTACTCTAACTCTACCCCTGCACGCCACATCCATCTTGATATCCATTCAGACATTATTTTATGTGTTTTTTATCTTCACAAGCAGCATTGGCAAGTGATTTCAGATTTTGCTATCAGTTGAGAGGCATGTACACAGTACCGAAACAAGAACACATAGTCTTATTGCTCAGTTCCACGTGGCTAAATAAGAAGTCAGCGGCCTTGAAAACTGTAATTCACAGCTCACACACAAAACAAGTATGTCCATTCTCACCTGAGTATCTTATTCATATTTAAAACACTGCATATATTATACATATTTTGGAACAGTATCAACATGTACTCATCTTGTGGAGTCACATCCCTTCTTATCAGTCTGCACACAGACACACACAAACACACACTGTGTGAATGCACATTCAGTTCCATGTGCTGAAGAGGTCCTAATGACAAGGCGCTCACATGTACACACATGAATTCACTGGAGCGAGATATCTGTGCTTATTGATATAATCTAACACTCTGTTTCATAATGATGGAACCAGGCAAATCCATTCTCACTGTCTGCACACTGACTACAGCCACACACTCACACACAAATATATGCAAAAGTAAAGCATGCACTTAGCAAAACTTCACCAACAGCTTTATCTTGTACATCTATGGTCAGTGTAACATTTCCATGATGTGTTTCTTTGACACTACACATTGTTTGTATTAAAAATAAATTTCACCACTCTGAAAAAACATGCAAAGCGAAAGCGTGGCGCATGAAAGGATGTGTTCACAAATTAATACAAAGGGAAACAAAAAAGGGAAAGGGCAACAAAAGAAAGGGTAAAAATGAAGATAAAACAAACTAAAACAAAACAAAGGGACATGTTAAAGCAACCACAACAAAAAAACAAACACACAATAAATGGGAATTAAAAAACTAATAAATAAAATGGAAAAACAAACAAAAATCAAACAAAGAAGTGTAATTACACACCGCTACTACAAATAAAACAGACACATGGTAAACGGCAATAAGACAAAACAAAGGTATAAAGACAGAGGCAAAATAAAGGGACACAACCTCAGGCAAAAACACGTTTCGGTTTGCATATGTCTCTCAAGTCACAAAACGTCAACAGAGTCTGACACTGAAACAACACCATTAACAGTGATCTACGTGAGTGGCATCAGATGTTAGTCAAATCCATCCTGGTCCTGACCTATTTTTTTCCCAACCAGGTGTGGGAGGTGAAAACCAGACGTGAAAGAGAAACACAAAGCAACGAAGGTACGAAAAAAGAGAGTGAGTGAAGAGGAGATAAATAAAGGTCAAGGCAAGGATGGTACTTACAGGCTTAAGTTTCTGTTTCAAGCTCATGGTGGCATTCTCTGAGCCGTGCTGAAACAGACACACAGAGCACTGACACAGGGAAACACCGCCCTTTCACACTCGCTCTCTTTTTCCTCATGCACACTCACACACACACACACACACACACACACACACACACACACACACACACACACACACACACACACACACACACACACACACACTGATAAAGGTGTAGAACGGACAACGGCCATCCAATTTGTGTAATGATTAGACTGTGTAGACAGCATATGAATCTGATACAAGCACTGCAAAAGATGCACATCTCACACAGATTTCTCATGGTTCTCATCATTTTGTGTGCCTTTTATAATATTACATTATTTGAACTAGTGTAGTCTATGAAATCCTTTCTCTCTGCTTCAGACAACTACAAAATATATTTTTGTAATCTGAAAGTTTAAAAAAATACTATATTAACAATATGTTCTAGTTTAAAACACGAAATAGTAAAATATTGGAAATCTCCATTTTAGCAAAGAAATTGTAATTGCTTAAAGAATGTGAATTGTGTGGAGAGTGTAAATGACGCACATGTATTGAACAGTGTCACTGATGTCTATATTTCGTATGCTTGGGACTGATATTCTGGGAATCACAATGTCAATTGATTTGCACTCTGCAGCTGCACTGTGGCTTGCATATGTCACATGCTTATTTATTCAAATGATTCTGCATATTTACTGCTAAATTTATATTTACTGAACATGCATAACAACATTTTAAAATGTATTTATTTTTATTAAAAGCAGGAAAATAGGATCCTGATTTTTCCCATCCTTCATAATTAAAGTTTGGGGTCAGTAAGATTTTGTATTTATTTATTTTAATAAATACTTTTAATTCACAAGAATGCATTAAAGTGATGGTAAGCATTCAGAATGTTACAAGATCAAATAAAAGGACTAGGTGTTACAGTCCCTAGTTTGCACCGATACTGATTCCCTGGTGCAGGGGTCTCCAACCCTGCTCCTGGAGAGCTACTGTCCTACAGATTTAAGCTCCAACCACAATCAAACACACCTGAGCCAGCTAATCAAGGTCTTCAAGGCTACTTGTTAATTTCAGACCGGTGTGTTGGAGCAGGCTTGGAACTGAAATCTGCAGGATGGTAGCTCTCCAGGAGCAGGGTTGGAGATCCTTGCCCTGGTGAGTTCTTGAAGAAAAAGGGCTACTATAAGGCTTTACCACCAGGACACATCATCAGTTATGTACCTCAGCATCACGGGGTGTTTCGGCCATTTATCACAAGACACCCTCTGCTGAGGCAGGCCCACCACAGGTTGATCAGGCCCGGGTGTGTGTCACATGGTTAGCTGTTTGCCTTAGCAGTCCAGCCAATGACTGGTCCTCTCGGCAGTAAATCAATACAAAAGATTTCTATTTCAAATAAATGCAGCTTTCAGAAACATTTAATCATCTTCACAACTCAAATATTTTGAGTGGTAGTGTACATTTTGGGGCTTTTCTCCCATTGTTTTATTGCAAATTGTACATAATAAGACTGGGAACATCCAACAAGTCACATCCACAATAATCCCCCCCTCCCCAATATTTAATGGACAGGACAATGAGGAGAACAGAACTGTTTCAATGACCTTGCTAATATTTCTATTCTTTGTCCGTGATTCTAGGAATCCACATATCTATGAAATTCATCCTCATACTTCATTCACAGATTAATGCACATGTAGGTCTACTAAAACAATGCAGCTGGTCACATAACTAGGTACGTCATGTTATATAGACAAATCAGTAGCGACAAAGATCAATGCAGATGATCATTTCCCTTCTTGCTCAGTGTCAAATCGAAGTCCAATTACCAAGCCAGGAATTGCCTGTTACAGTTGTAGCTCAGGATGTAATAAACAGACAACAGACTCCCCATATGCGCCTAAATACTATAACATCAAGCAAATGTTCAACCGCTCATATGCAAGCTTTACACTAATTACCTACATTGGCAGCTTCAAAATGACTTGATCCTAAATAATGCATTAAAAGAAAGCTAAAATGCAAAATGGTGTGTGTGACAGTGAAGGTAGGGGATAGAACACACTAAAGAAATGTTAAACAAACAAATGTACAAATTTTAGTAGAGAGGGAAAGAGTGAGACAGAAAGAGAGAACGGGAGAGTAAGCAGAGAGAGCCAGAGAAAGAGTGTGTGTTTGCGTGCAGCCAACAGATGTGTGTGTGAGTAGAGAAACAATCAGTGTCTCTTTGGCCTCTGCTACCACTGCCCTCTACTTCCATTAGCCCTAGAAGCCAAGGTCACCAGCAGAGAGCAACCACACACACAAGCACACATGAAAATGTCATGCTCAACAAATCTGAGGCCATAATGTCGGTCCAAATAAGTTTTTGAGTCAAAAGAAGATATTTTGAGAAATGTATGTTTTTGGTTCATATAATAGAACACAATGGAATTCAAAGTGTTTGGTTACCAACATTCTTTTAAAGTCAAAGTTTGGAATAACATAAGAGTGAATGAAAAATCACAGGATTTTCATTTTGGGTAAACTCTCCATTAACATAAGAGTTTGTGAATTTACTCAAATATATCAAGACTTGTTGAAAAATATAATACAATACTGAATTTACTTAGTTTGTACAGACAATTATGAAGAAGGGAAAGTCCAGTTAACCAGTGGAAATGTGTCATATGCTGCATTAAAAGCTAATACACACACACACACACACACACACACAGAGACACTTTATGATAGGAATGTGCAAGCTGGCAGTAGATTTGTCAGCATGATTGATTTTTCCACTGGTAGGACAACACAGTCTCCCACGTGTATCCATGGAGAGACGTCACCAATACAATCTGCCTCTCTCTGTCATTTTCAGTGTCTTTCTTTGATTCTTCTCTCTCTGCTATACTGAACCCCTCTTTTTGTATTTTTACACAACTTTTCTCTAAACTTTGACAATTGCAGATTGTTCAGATCATCTTTCAGACTTGTATACGAAACATGGCAAATCTTTGAAGTCATTATGTGAAATCCATCACGCAGTAACTTAAACGCATAAGCATGCAGTCCAGTATACCCAGTACACTGCAATAATCACACAGAAATAACAGGGGTAGAAAAGTGTCAGTGTGAGTCCGTTCCCTACACAACAGCTAAATAAGCTCAGCCCACATCAGCACAGGACTCAGTGGTCTCTGTATATAGGTCACTTAACTGACCTGTGTGGAGATGTTATGAAATACTAAATCATGTAGATGATGTTTCAACCTTTTCATTGCCTGACGAGGACTGGTGAAAGCTTTTGTTATATCAATGTCCACTTGTGCAGGTCTTTTTGTTTGTGAGTGAGAGTCTACATTTAAAACGATGTAATCATAAATAGATTGCAGCTTTTTAAATGTAGATTTCATGGAACATTAACATGACATAACAAAGTTAATATATTACATATGATGAAAAGTATACAGTTTATCTGTCTATCCTCAACACCTATAAAAGCATCAAATGTCAAGACTTTTTACATTTTATTAGAGATTAGTTCATTGGCACACTGTGCATAAAATTGTACTGACAGCTTTAAGTTGTACCTTACTGAAGTTTCTATAATCTACAATTATTTGCCTTTTTTACAACACCATAAATAAATAGGGTTAGATGACAAAATCTCTAGGCCTCACTAAATGAACAAAAAGCTAAGGAACAATATCCTGAATCTGGAATATACACTTGCATGAAATACATGGATGTCAAGTACTTTTTATATTACCTGCGTGACTTGGGTGACCTTTTCTGAGACGTTCTGTGTGCGGTCTTTAATCTTGCCGGGTGCTATGATCTCGATCTCTGTGGGGGAAGGTGGCCTGAGATGATCTGAGCCGAAGGATATCGTCACCTGTGGGACGTGGCCAATAGCACGGTGCCGCATCAAATCAGAGTCTGAGGTGGAGTTCAAGTTACTGGGCTTCAGATCTGAAAAATAAAAATCACACCTACTAAATCAGCCATCAAAACCTATCATTACTGTGTTTGATTAAAACAATGTCATACCATGTGACTTGCACTACCATCCTGCATGCGCCTGCCAATTACAGTGCCAGTAATGTCACCGTTTGTGTATGCAATAATGAAAAAGTGTTAATTTAGACCTATGACTCATACAGACACCTGTATAATGACAGAACACACTATTTAGAGCTAATGCGCACACACATGCATAGTGTGGCAGGCACATCTGAGGTGGCTGTGGGTAATCACAGTCACACAAAAGCATTGATTAGGACTACAGCTACAGAAATAGGCCTGTCAGGCCGCCACATGTGACCATTTCCCCAGGGAACCAACAAGCCTCATTCTGGACACCCAGAGACTTACATTTTGTAATTTAACATGTCCGAATGGAGCGCTTTGTTGTGCTCATTATGCTTTGTGCTGCTTTTTGGAGTTGTTCCACAAACTCCATTAGAAAAGGATACTAGCTCATTTATATTAAATGCTTCTGCTATTTTAGACTAATTGGTTTTGATCAGGCTTATTATGAAGTCAAGGATAAATTAAAATATAACACTTAATTTCCATTGAAAGCACATCCTGTACTCGGTCATGGTACTCCTGTTCAATGCTAATGGAAGAGTTTAATCACAGCAGAGACCAGAGAGCCGATCAAACGGACTGCATGCAATATTAAGCTGATAAGTATCTATTTCGCTCCATCTCGGCTCATATTTCACATATCTAAATGCTCAGACATATGATTATCAAAGGCAGTCTCACCAAAAAAGAACAAGAAAGAACCAAGATTCACTAACACTTCCCTTGTTATAAACACTATCTTCTGCTAATGACACTGCAATCCAAGGATAAAGACAATAATGTTTGTGTTTCTCCTCTGTAGAAGGCTGTTATAGGAAAGCAGCTCTCAAGTTGGATAATATACTGACACAGTATGTATGGAAGACCAAATATTTTACACCATGTTGGAAAGTCAAACTATGGAAGCTGTATCCATCAAAATGATGGCTTTAGTTTTACTTAAAAATGTATTGTTAGTTTATATCTCACAATATGACTTTATATATCCTACATCTTTATATCCTTATTATTATTACAATTTTAAATATTTATTTATATGAATACATTTTAAAATGTATGAATTTCCAGCATCCTTGCTCCAGTCAGCAGTGTCATATAATCCTTCAGAAATTATTCTAATATGCTGATTTGTTAGTTAAGACACATTTCTTATTATTATCAATGTTGAAAACAGTTGTGCTGATACACTTTTTCAAGATTCTTCAATAAGCAGTTAATTAGTAATTATCAATTTCAATCAATAAAGCTTCCTTGCTTGAAACATTTTTCTAACTCTTTAAAATATAAAAATGTGGCTTGATGTCCTAAAAAATGTAACACTATGTAAACACTAATACAAATCTGGATTTGTATTAATTAAGGAAATGTGCTTTGTCTTTTGATTATAGCATCCTCCCTTTGCTTGCAGACATACTAAGGTTTAAGAGAAATACTGTGCTAAATAGTTGCAATTTTAAAACGTTTCCTTTTAAATAATTTATATGCAGAAGAAAACACTTAATGTAAAATAACCTTTTTCTGTGAATTATGGCTTTGTTTGCAGTCAATGTTTATTACAAGTATTGTCTGAGAGAAACTGTTTGTCTTAGTTATTTTTAGTGTATTAACCCATGTTAAGCATTTTATATCCCCATTACAAAACATCTAATGATCTAGAACAAATGTGAGTGAGTTTTAGAGATACAAGAGTATATTTAATGACCGTTTCTTTGTAAACACAGAATACAAAAATCTGTTGAATAAAAAAAAAAAAATTATTTTATCAGTGAAATTCATTGTGAAAAATAAATATACTAAAATGTATTTACAATACATTTATTTCATGGTAAGTACATTTCAAATACATTTACATTTTTGTGTACTTAATAAAATACCCTGCAATTGAACTTTTAGTATAGTAAACTAGAATATGTAAAGTCTGCTAGATTGGAAAAATAATTTAATACTCAGTGCACTTTAATTGTGTAGAAGAAGTGCTGAAGTCCAGTTACAGAGATTCTGAAGTATATCTGATTGTGCTAAAGGGAACTATTGCAAGTGTACATCAGGTACACTTTAAATATCTTGCTTTTAAACACAGATATTATTCATAGATCATACAATCCTCATAAATAGTGACATTAAAACACATTTTAGGCACAAATGTGCATTGTGCAGTAAATATGTTAATACATTTGAACTTTACTTAGTATGAAATAAATGTATTTTAAATATATTACATTTTACTAGGGTGAGATATCATCTTTATTTTTTCAATCAACCAGCTAAGACAGGATGTTACACTGACACTAGCTTTAAACTTGACTTTGAGGTCTTTTTTACCCCTGTTCTGTCTGATAATGTGTAAATAATAAAGTTTTGCACACAGGCAATGTTTGTGATCGTATGTTGTTTACACTAGGAACTAGATGAGTGCAAGCACAAACACTCATACCACTCCACTGGTCCCTCGTGCCGTCGATGTCGTGCAGCGAGGAGGCCCGGCGCAGGCTGTGGACGCTCTCTCTGGAGTGACTGTGTCTGAGAGGGGGTCCGCTGGGCTCTAGCCGGTCTGAGGACCGTGTGAGTGGGGATGAGAAGCTGCATGTGGAGGGGGTCTGCTGAATCAGGGCCTGGGTCTCTAATTTCAAGTAGCTGTCTGGAGACATCTGGAGGTCTTTCAAAGCCACCTCCTCGTGAGAGGGCTGCAGGACACAGAGGGGAGCTGTAGATCATGTGTCTGTGGCAATATGAACTCGGATGTGTGTCACATATGCACACATGTACCTCTAGGTAGTCCACCACCACTCCATCAAAGTGGTCCTTAGGGATGGACGGCTGCCGCTTGACACGGAGAGAGGGCATTCGCAACCTCATGTTGCGTTTCTGACCTGATACACAAACATATGGTTAAATAATTCAAGAGGAATATGTTTTTGTTCAAAGCTTTTTCTTTCCTACAGAATATACTAGATAAGGTGTGGAAATGGGCTGGTAAATAAATTGTTGCCAACCTAAGATGCTCCCTGTAATAAATGTTGCTTTTGATACAAATCAGATTTATTGGATAAATACTACTACTAATATTTTTTTTTTTTACTATATTTATTTATTTATATACATTCAATTTTATTTATATTATTTTATTATTATATACAAAAATATATATATGTAATTTATTAATAAATACATTATATAACTTGCAATATTTAAGAAATATAATGAAATATTTTATTAATAACAATAACAACAACAACAATTATTATTATTATTATTAACCTATTCATATTTGCATATGCATTTTTATAATTCATTCTAAAAATGAAATTGTCAATTTATTCTATCCAATTACATATAAAGATAATCATTTATTTATGTTAAAACAAATAAAAATGTACTTCATACATTAATAAACTTGTATATTTACTTTATTATTATTATTATTACATTTATAGTTCTTTTTGTCAGCAAAATATTTAATAGTTTCTAATGTACAAGTTAAAGCAACACTGGAGGCCAGGCACACACACACACACACACACACACACATCTTCACACATACATAAACACCCTTATCTAATGCTGCCTCTGGCTACACCTATACACACAGGCCGTCACACCAAGCACAGCAGTCGATGTGTTTCCCTTATAAGGCTGTTACAGAAAGGGCCAGAATCTCTCCCACAAACAAGAGAAAGGGGACACGCACCTGCCTGTAGCCAGCTGTGTGTCATTCGCTGTTTGAAGCCACCTTTTTTCATGGACGGGTCTAAAAGCTCTTGGAAGTTTAAGATGAACATGATTACGACTCCTTCCTCGTTCTTTACTGGAACGACATCAACCAAACATGGCCTACATGTCCCTGAAAGGCCGAGAGACACAGACACAGACAGGAGAGAAAGAGAATGAACCGAGTGACAGAGACGTCAGCAAGCAGAGATGTTTGAGTACAAAATACAGCACAAGTATAGTTTAGTTTTCATGAAGAGCTGTTATAAATACCAATGTGAGGGCTGTGAGTAGTACACTCACACTTACACAAACACACAATAAGACTCCCACACACAGGTGCTGCTGTTTGGGGGGGGGTCTGAAATCCATGATTACGAGGAAACATAAATCTATTAAATAGGGGAGACCTTGGATTGCTTTAACACATTCTTTCAGGGTAACGTTGATATAAAGTTCCCATATTTATCTTCATATTTTTTTTTAAATCTACAACTCATTCTAAAACTATTTCAAGTTTAAAGAGCGCTGTCACTATCACTACTAAAAAGAAAAGAAAAGAATGAAAAGAAAAGAAAATCATAATGCCATTCCCCATTTCCACACCTGTTTCATTATAAACATTGTAAATCAATCTAGTAGGCACACAGGAAGCATTTTAAGTCAAAACAGCAAATAAAATGAAAAACCTTTATCTATCCATCCTTCCATTCTGCAAACGTCTTATTATCTATAGGGTTACACACACACACAAATATAAACTAACAACTCACTCTCATGACAAATGTATTGTGTATGTTTGTTGACCCACTAGAAGAGTTTTGAACAACATTCCCTGTCTGTGAAATTATTACTTCTATTAAGTAAAGATGCATTAAATTGATCAAAAGTAAGTAAAGACATTTATAGTGTTACCAAAAATAATAACACATAAATGCTGTTCTTTAAACGTTCTACTCATCATATACTTCAAAAAAAGTAAAATGGTTTCCACAAAACAAAAAAAGCTGTTCAACTGTTGTCAACATTGATAATAATACAAATAAATGTTTCTTGAGCAATAAATCAGCATTTTAGAAAAATGTTGTAGAGTTGTACTCTATTCATTCACTAACTGCTTGTTTAAAAAGAACATTAACTTCCCTAATCTTTTTGTATTCTATCTATTTGTTTTCTTTTTATTTATTATACAATTAACAAAAATAAAAAGCCATCTAACACTAGCTTGCTCTATTCTTTTTCTATTCTATCTGTTTTCTTTTTATTTATTATATAGTACTGCGTTAAGCTAATGGAGACTTGTTCTAGCACTCGTGTATCATTGCTCTTTTGTTGATGTTGATTGCTTCTATTGTCCTCATTTGTTGCTTTGGATAAACGTGTCTGTTAAATGACTATATGTAAATGTATTAGAATGATATCTGAAGGATCATGTGACAAATCAGCTTTGTCCTCACAGAAATAAAATACACTTTAAAATGTTTTGAAATAGAAAACAGGTATTTTAAATTGAAATATTATTTCACAATATTACTGTATTTTTGATTAAATAAATGCAGCCTTGGTGAGCATAAGAGGCTTATTTCAAAAATCGTACACAGCCCAAACAGTTTAAACAGTAGAGTAGAAGAAAAGCTTGTGTGGATGTTTTATCTCAAACTAAAACCAGTCTACTAATTCAGATGACAGCAGATCTGTCTTTTAACATACACACCCGGTTCATGTTTGAGTGATTTCACCCCCGTGGATCATTTCTAATTGGTTAAACTCCCTACTCTCCAAACCTCTCAGACAAATACACAGATGCACCGAGAACATGTAGAGGTCACTTATATTTTGGCTATGAGGCTTTAATGATAAACTCTCTTTATGACACACTGCTTGAGATAAATCAAAACGCCATGTGTTGTACTTTTAACCCAGACACGACAATGAACAGAAAGGCAATAAAGGAGAAGGGACTGGAAGGAGGACAGAAAAACTGGAGAAAGAACAGCATGATTAAAGTCAGCCAGACCCCCAGCTCTTGACTAAAGCAGGCCATCAACTACTCTATATATAGACCCTGCCCTCTCTCACACACACACATACACACAGAGGTGCTGTTCAGTCGCCAGATCAACCGTGACACAGCTCGATATGCTGTATCCACTAAAAATATGTGATGGATAAAAAGAACAGAGGGATGGCAGCACGTGTGAGCGTGTGCATGTCAGCCTATGCGTGCATCTGAGCTCAGTGCATTCGTTTAGTGATAGGAGTATGAGTCTCTGGAGTCCTGTTGTCATGGTAATGTTATCAGTGCATCGCTTCCTGGGCCAAAGGAACACCTGTCTACTTTCTAGCTGAGCTACACATGCACACTGGCTTAACAACGTGTAGCCAGCGACTCTGTTCCTGTCTGAGGAGACTAAAGACATGAGGGATGGGCGGCTCAGCTAGACAGACAGGCCCTCGGCTGGTCTCTGTATTAAAGGGATAGTTCACTCAAAATGTAAAATTATGTCATTAATTAATCATGAACATGTTTGTTCCAAACCCGAAGACCTTCGTTCATTTTAAACACAAATTAAGATATGTTTGATGAAATCCGAGAGCTTTCTGATTCTGCATAGACAGCAACACAACTACCACATTGAAGGCCCAGAAAGGTAGTAAAGACATTGTAAAAATAGTCCATGGGACAGTGGTTTAACCATAATTTTATGAAGCATTAAGAATACTTTTTTGTGTGCAAAGAAAACAAAAGTAATGACTTCTCTTACATGTCAGTCTCTGCGGTGCATTCTCAAAAAGTATTCTCATAGATTCATAACAGTACGATTGAACCACTGATGTCACACGCACTATTTTAACGTTGTCCTAGTATACTACGTTTCTGGGACTTGAATGTGGTAGTTGTGTTGCTCTCTATGCAGGGTCAGAAAGCTCTTGGATTTCATAAAAATATCTTCATTTGTGTTTAGAAGATGAAAGAAGATCTTATGGATTTGGAACAAGATGAGCAATTATTGACAGAATTTTCATTTTGGGGTTAACTTCCACTAAAAATGTACTCTATGTGTTTATGTCTATGTGTGAATGTAATGAAACAGAGTGCCTGAGATGGTAGATATCATCATAGGATGATGTGTAGATATGATTACTGAGTGTGTTACAGTGAAATGATGGTAACTATTCAAAAGTTCTCAATAAAACCGGTTTCTAAGCTCTTGTTAGGCAAGTCATATTGGAAACATCTCTGGGAAGCTTTTTCTATGCACACTACTGGTAAAAGTTTAGAGTTTGTATGATTAAAAAAAAAAAAACTGTTTTCTATTTATTTCATATATTTCATGCTATTTATTCCAGTAAAGCAAAAACATTTTTTTAACAGGCATTACTCTTCTTGAGCGTCACATGATCCTTCAGAAATAATTCAAATATGCTGATTTGGTGCTCAAGAAACATTACTTATTATTTTCACAGTTGAAAACAGTTGTGCTGCTTAATATTTTTGTGGAAACATTTTTTTAGGATTGTTTGATGAATATAAAGTTTAGAATAACATTTATAAAAGTAAAAACCAGCATTTGTATAACATTATGAATGTATTTACTGCCAATTTAAATCAATTTAATGCATCTTGCTGAATTAAACTCCAAATTTAATACAATTATACTTAAAAGTAACAAATATTTCAATAATATATTTAAAATCTGACAACAAAAAGCTTTTAAAACTTACTTACAAACTACAGCAAATGCACATACTCTGGAGTAAACAAACAATGACAAGACAATGAATAGATGGAAAGGTGGTGTCAAAAAGACATTTAGTTTTTAACAAAAAGGTGGGCTTTTATTCATACAGCTGCCATATTAAAGACATGGGAAATAGTTTGACACTGGTTTATTTCCTGTGTTTGGGTTTGTCAATAGACCCTAATTTCATTTATGCTTTATTCACACAGCACACTTCTGATTTTGTTTTCCATACCGTGTTTAGTATTGATGAAACGAAATGTGCTGTTCAGACAGTGCTATCAGTGTCTGGTGTATCTGCATCGGTTGCTATAGTAATAATGTGAACGTCAGCACAATGCCAAACCACTTTCTCATACAACTGAAAGTAGCAGTCAGCATGGAAAGAGATGGTGAAAAGATTTATGCATATGCTCATGTCTATTAAAACATCAGCCCCCGTGGGAGAGTGAAAAGTGAGTGAAAATCTCGCTAAGCCCAGTATACCTTCCTTAGAGTAGTACAGGATCTCCACCTTGCGCTCCTCTGACCCGAGCAGGGCCTGTGCCAGCTGTGCCAGGGCGCTCTTCATAGTGCCCGGCCCCACCAGGAACTGACACATGCAGGACTGCTGCATGATCTCTGCCCGTGAGAAACCAAACATCTGGCAGAAGCCCTCATTGCAGTAGATGATCCCACAGTTCTTCATCTGGGCATTGGCAATCAGGAATTTACGATCTGGTCCAGTAAGAAACAAAGGGTTAAAAATAATAATACAAAATATTAATTTATAATTATATAATTTACTCACCTCCATGTCATCCATGATGTTCATGTCTTACATTCTTCAGTCAAAAATAAATTAAGGTTTTTAAAGGAAATTATTCCTGGATTTTTCTCCATATAATGGCCTTAGGTCATTAACAGGCTGAAGGTCAAAATCGCAGTTTCAATGCATCTTCAAAGACTCTACACAATCCCAGCTGAGGAATAAGGGTCTAATCTAGCAAAACAAATGCTAATTTTCTTCATTTTTGTTTTGCACTAGCTTGACTTCACGGATTATGTAATCACGTTGGAAAGGTCACGTATGCAGAAGTACGACCCACTGTTTAGAAAACGAACGTGCAAAGAAAGTCAAAGAAAGTCGTTCACTAGATTAGACCCTTGTTCCTGGGCCGAGATCATGTAGAGCCCTTTGAAGCTGCATTGAAACTGCTTCAACCCTTCAACCCATTGGCCTCCATTGAAGTCCATTACATGAAGATAAACCCTGGAATGTTTTCCTCAAAAACCTTCATTTATTTTCGACTGAAGACAGAAAGACATGAACATCTTTGATGACATGGGGGTGAGTAAATGATCAGGATATTTTCATTCTGGAAGTGAACCAATCCTTTAACACACAGTTATTGTAGGTTGTGAATGTTGTCACATTATTGATCTTTGGAGTAAGCTGTCACAATGGAGCCTGCCACTGAACAAGCCTATAACAGACTTCTCAGGAACATTTTAGACACAAATCAATTCAATACATCAAATCAATATATATATATATAAAAATATATATATATATATATATATATATATATAAATACCTTTGTTTTTGCCAAAAGATCATATTATTATTATTATAGTTTTTGGCATTGTTATTGTTGTTATTTATTAATAATATATAGCTACTCGTTTTCTTCCCTGTCGACTAGCCCTGTTCTCCTCAATACAGGCATAGTTGGGTTCAACCTAAAAGTGTGAAATCACTGATGAAAACTCTTCTAAATGATTTTTATTAAAATTTTAGTGACTTGCAGAAAGTTTTATGAAACTGTTCTCATTTAAAATTTAGCAAAATCCACAGCTGTCTGTTTTTTTTTTTTTTTACAGGTTTAAAAGACAAAAATAAAAACTCTTGAACACGTATCCACATAGTTGGTTATTCTGTTTTATGTCTTTCTTTTCTTTCCTCCTCCTTCCTTTGCCTGTATGGTACTACTACTCATTTTCTGTATTTATGACGACTGCTTTGATATAAACAGGAAACATGCTGCAGCTGTGCTATTTTTGCAGCAAGAGCTTCACACATCAGCTTCAACAGGTGCAGAGCAACACAGCTTGCTCTTAAGACAGTTAGAGGTTCTGCTTTGAACCGAAGAGAAAGCAAACTATAAATTATATATATTAAAGAGTGCAAGCCTTCAAGCACACAAACTGCCTGCTTTTATCTCTGAATCTCAGTAATGTTTCTTCATCTCTGAGTGATAATTGTGTTTGGTGACAGGAACTTTAATGCCCCCAGCATCAAACTCATTATCGCCTTTTTACTTCAGGAACAGAACACAATGCACTACGATGGTTGCCTAGCAGCCACAACATGACACTCAGCCTTAACTGATAGCGAGGGAAGGAAGGAGCAGCAGCCTCACGTTCACATATGAACTGGTTCATGTGTACTTAAAGGATGAAGACACAGCAATAGCACTGAGAACTAATACATGCAGAAGAGGGAGAAGATACTCTGACAAATGATTATATGGGCAGGCTAAAGTTATGAAACTAAAGATTACAAAACTAGTTTACATAAAGTCCTCTTTTACATAATTTTTACATGATTTATGAATAGTGTACACAGGTACAAAGCCAAAGCAATGGTCATGATTAAAAGGTACATTGTGATGACAACTAGGCCTATAGTTTGTTTTTATCATTTAAAAAACTATTTTAAATACATATTTATAACATTTAAACGTAAAGGGTATTTTCAGGGATAAATCTGTTCGTTTCATGCAATGCAAAATATAGGACTGCAATTTGTCACCATTAGAGCAACCAATTATGAAATAGCATCTATGTGAGACTTTTTTAATAAAATACTAGAGATTCCTCTCACATATTTGTGATAAATAAATCTATAATAAAATGTAACTACAGTCCACATAAAACAATATTAGCCTATTTGTTATGCTTTATGGACAGACCACCTTCCTAATGAAAAGCGCTTGAGCAGCTTACTGTTGTTATTGTTAGCTCCTTACAGCTACTAGTTAGCAAACTAACTAAATAGTATAATTAATGAGACATTTAAAACCCCTGCTAAAACCTATATTTACAGTTGTTTGAAATAAACTTTTACTAAGATAACATAACCTTTGTTATTTGGAAGAACCCTCGAGGGCCTTATAGAGCAGATTTAATCTGGGTTTATTATGGAGTAGGGCTAGATTTAGGGTAGGCCTAGTTATGGCAAGGATACAGATTAAGTTTTGTGTGAGAGTAAAGATTAGGATTTGGAAAGGACATTTTGTCAAAGGGCTCTTGTGCATAAAACATGGAAACGTTCTGATAGAGAATGAGAAAGTGGCGTAACGCCGCGTTGAGTTCTGGGAAACGGCTTTGTTTATCCGCCATACTTGCAAGCGCTGCCTTTCCGCTATTGAGTTTTCTTGCAGTATTTGAGTTTTTTGTTGTGATTGTGAAAAAGGTCAAATTGTATCTAATTCATGCTGCATCGAGAATTGCAACAGTAACTCAGATCATCGTTCTGAGAGAAAACTGGATAAAATATTGGTATTTTTCACCTTTATCAAATTTCTCTGTGTTTTTTGAAAGATTTGATTTTGTTTGTTTAATAATTAACGTTACCTTCTTTGCTAGTATGACTCTCACTAGACTTGTGAATTAGCAGAACTTGAGGCTTAATGTACCAAGACAGTGATGAAGATAAAATTGTAAAGAGTACGATGTGCAGATACACAACTCAAAATGTGAACGCAACGTGTTTATTTACGTTAAGTATTTTCCTCTCATAAGAACACGCTTAACGCACAGAGACAGTGATCATAAAAGACCACATTCTGTGCAACCTTACTAATAAATCATAGTATGTGCAGAAAAACAGATGCAAAATATGAACATTAAATATCACTGTCTCAATCCATAAGTGCATTCTACTTTCCGGTTTTCTAAAGGGAGGAAAATGCTTAATGTTAAACATGTCACGTTAATATTCTGGCTCACCTGCATGTCTCTTAGCATCACTGTCTTAGTACATTAAACCAGCATTTTAAAATGCTGTAAAACTGTTCACAAGCTCCTAGGGATTTGATTTTGCATGCCATTTGTTTACATAAATATAAAAATACAGTGAGTTTGAGACTCGCTGAATGTGACCCACAATCTCTGCACTCCTTCGTGGCCATGGAAAAATAAATATTTATTATGGCAACAATTATACTTTGTCATTTAAAAGTTTCCAACAAAGAAATATCCTCATATCCTAAGCATATCCTGCTAATGTGACGTAACTCCTCATTCTCTTTAAAATGCCTCTTCCTGTAGACTTTCAAATAGAAAGTGCGAAGGTTTATGTATACAGGTCAAATGTGGTGAAATAGTATACACTGGAAATTAAAACTGACGGTGCGTTCCAAACAGGATATCTCACCCTCTGAAGGGCACTTCGGACTGAAAACAATCATGGCCGCCATATTGAAGTGTCGTTCCAAACCAAAGTGCTCACAAAATTTACGGTTCGGTTAGAACCACACAGTTGTTTGTCACGTGCCTTCATGACTTAGGGCACTTCAACAACAGTCCCTTTGAAGGGATTTGAAGGATTAGGACATAGGGATGAGCCCTTCCGAATGGAACACAGGGTGATATTACTGATCTTAAGGATATGTAATTATGTGTGATGCACTTTTTTTTTCTCCAAAATGTAAAATCAGAAAACATGATTGAATGAACAAAGCAGGTGCACGAGATACATAAAAACAATCGTGCACGCTCGCACACATACAAAGAAGAATGGAAAAACAGAAGGACAGATGGTTGATAGCAATTTTCCATATCAGTGATAGATTAGTTGTTCCATTCCATTTGCATAAGGTAAATAAAATCAGCCGGGTCCGTTGATTTGCTCTCACCTGATGATCAACTGCCATGTAAATCAAATCTCTGACTGATAGGATACTACACATGACTGACCTTCAGTTCACACTTCAATGACTGCTCTCTGACAGTTTCCCACGAGCGCATTACGACCCCGATTTATCAATAATCAATAACAACAATAAACAATGCTATATCTAAAATTGTTGACTACAGTAGCATGTTTCTGGTTATAAATTATCTTCAACCCAAAGAAAGAAATAAAAAAGTTTTGAAACTCACTTTGCCCGTCGAATTTCCTGATGATGGTGTCCAGATAGGTGTTCTGGAGAGCGACGTGTCCCCGGCGTACAGGCATTTTCACGCGTGGACAGATTTAAGAGCCCTCTTATTCTGGTTTTGTCTCTTTTTCAAAGACGAGCGAGCAAGTCAAAAAGAGCATAATCTAGAAGTCGAACGCATTGTCAAGGAAACAAGTGGGTATAATCCAGGAATTAAACAAAAATGACACGAGAATGCTTGTGGGATCCTCGAGAAAGTGAGAAGTCGCCGAGTGGAAATGCAAATTTAAAGAAAGCGCGTTTGAATGGAAGCAAAATGTTGCAGTTTTGAGACTCGCAACTCTCGCGCCGTCAGATTAAATGGTAACGCACTGACGTGCTCCCTGAAATCAGCCGTAACATGTTCTGAAACAAAAAGAGAAGAACAACTAAAGACAGCACAAAGACACCCGACACCTCAGAGGCAGCGTGCGGCTCGGCCGATGAAGCTCATTGTGGAATAATGGAACGTTGCGTTCACAGAGGAGGCAGTGGACACAGCTGTCACTTTTGACAGAAGGCAGATGCTCTCTCTCTCTCTCTCTCTCTCTCTCTCTCTCTCTCTCTCTCTCTCTCAGGGAGCGTTTATCGCTCTGAAAGGTATGTCCTAGTGGGATACAGTCCACAAACGAGCACAACATTTCTACTAAACACAGGAGTAGACTAGGCAACCTTTAACTGCCATAATAGCATTTACATTTAAGGTATTTAGAAATGTACAACAGTGCATAAATGTGTGTGTGTGTGTGTGTGTGTGTGTGTGTGTGTGTGTGTGTGTGTGTGAAATATATAGCCTATATATATTAGGGGTGTAAAGGTTCACAAAATTCACGGTTCGGTTAGATACTACACAGTGGTGTCACAGTTAGGGCTGCAACAAACGATTATTTTGAAAATCGATTAATCTGACGATTATTAGAACGATAATCGACTAGTCGTCGATTATTTCACTGCTTAATCAGTAGACATTGATTGATTATTCAGCTTTTGCATTTACTTAAAATATTAAGTTATACATTAAGATATTGTTTTTTAATTTGAAATTAAAGATGCCTAGATGTAAATATTGTTTTGCTAATGTTTATTTCTGTATTATTGATAAAATTACTTTAAATCTCTCCAGTAATTTAACTTTAATAGAAATGTATAGGTCCTTTTCTATGCAATTCAAGTGAAATAACTTAAGTTAAATAGCCTTTCAAGTTCCCTAAATATAACAGTGTTCCCTACTGCCAAAGTCAATGTGGACCAGCAACTGTTTGGTTACCAACATTCTTCAAAATATCTTCTTACTGATGTGAATGTATGTCGCGTCCATATCGACCAATCAAATTAGAGGACTGGAACTAACTAACAAACAAACTCACTAAATAGCCCAAATAAATATGTTTGGTACAGTATGCTTTTGTTACTGAACATTATACAGCATTTTAAAGAAATGTTAAGCAATTGTGAAGGAAACCCATTCCAAAACTCCTACTGGCAATGACATACAGGCATCAAATGCATCCAGTAAGTAGATATAGTGGAAAACATTGCATGGTACACGGTACAGTCCTCAAGTTAGATAAAAGAAAATTCAAGAGGTCCAAAGATAAAATACAAACAGATAACACTGCCAACACCTCCCATTTATGGAAAGACAAATAAGCCTAAATTCAAATACAATACATAATTTGCCATGGATTTCTATAGTTCTGTATTTGAATTTATAGTTATCTTAATAATATAATTTGTCTAAACAAGCCTGCATAAACACAACATAGCAGGTAATTCCAACATAAAATAAATGAATTATGGTTCTTTTTCAATCAAGTGCACACACACAAAGTTAAAGTATAGCTAAATGAAAAGTTTGAATGTGTCTGGTTATTGTGACAAGTCATCCACCTATTTGTTAGTCATTGTGCCTATTGCAAATAAAAAGCATTTCAACATAACTCACTGGTTCTCTATATACTGTATAGGTATATTTTTTAAACACACAATTTTTGGTCACTCGTTTTTTTCATTCAAACATAATTGAGCTTTATGAACTCACTGAAGTCGTATGCACCATTACATTTCTTAGCTTTGCCATGATAAAT
This sequence comes from Gymnocypris eckloni scoliostomus, assembly GCA_027564155.1. Classification (NCBI taxonomy): domain Eukaryota; kingdom Metazoa; phylum Chordata; class Actinopteri; order Cypriniformes; family Cyprinidae; genus Gymnocypris; species Gymnocypris eckloni. The sequence goes on along the minus strand of CM050415.1, from coordinate 29,769,476 downwards.
ATGATAGAAAAACTGCAATATAAACACTCTTCATCAGCCTAAATAACAGCGTGATCTCTCTCTCACTCCCTCTCTCTCTGTCACCTCTCTAGTGGTTTCAGTAAGATCTCAGAATGGAAAATCCCCCGTCGGTGACTAGCCAAATGAGAACACCACCACTGAAGTGTTTTATCTGTCCCACATACTTCCAGTATCCCGAAACAGCTGCATCTTCACTCACATGATTCCACACTCACATATGTTCCACAAGTACTGATATCAAACACGTCCAGTAATATTCATACAAGCTCACCTTCCACACTAAGCTCATTCAAATTTTAAGAGGAAAGAAATGTTTCACAGCTGGCAACAGCAGTCTCAAGCTGTGTGTGAATGATCTGACAGAAATGCGGTGGTTCTGGAGCGGTCTGACACTGTGTGACAAGCTCAGCTGATTGTGATGTGCTTTGCACAGATTCTCCGGGTGCCTGAGTAAAGAGGTGGTGGAGCTGGAGGGTCAGACTGAGATTAAATAGGAGGAGATGTTTGATTAGAGCCTGAAGAACCTCTCTGATATCTGTACATAGCCTTCAATGGTGCTGTTGGTGTCTGATGTGCATGGCAGAGACTTGTCTTCCAACACTCTTCCTTTCACTCTTCATTAGACCTGGGGAATTTATCTGGGATTTGTATCTTGTTCTCTCACAGACCAAATTCAAGCTGGCATGTTGTGAACAGATGTTTGACGATCATTTGAAATCACTTAGATTTGTGGGATATATATATAATAGTTATTTACTGGCATCTATAGTTCCATGAAGACTAAAACATCTATGGAAACTTTCCATTGCAAAGAAACCTTATAAAGGAGCAAACCTAGTTCTACAGTAATTTAACTACCCTGTCAACATACCCTAACAAAGACAGCGCGTGTAATCCCTTCTAACCAAGCGTGGGATCCGCACCCTATCAGTGAACCTGTCACACACACCTGTCACTCAAACCTTCCGCCCCCTTGACATGTTCACATGTGACAGAAGATCACTTTCACTTCCTATTTCGTTCAGTTTTAAGTTATTATTAGTCAGTCAGAATCCATAAGCTGCAATAAAAAAAAACTAAAAACGTGCTTATGTTTAGAAGTCGTCTTTTATTCACCTTATTTTTAACGTAAGAGCGGGTGTGGAATTTTGTAGCTTGAATGTGCTAGACTTCCTGTGTCATCTGCTTTTGTCTTGTTTTAGCTGTACAAAAACAGTTGAGCTGCACAGGAGGTTCTTTATAGTGGTAAAAGTTTTTCAGATATTCTTTACATTCTATTTATTTTAAGAACTGCTCTCTGAAAGGTTCTTTGAGGAACCCAAATTGGTTATTCTATCGCATCTTTACAAAATCCCCCTTGTTTTGTACAGCAGGGACTTTCTACTGAGTTTATCATGCCCATATTATCCTTGGATCCAGAAATAAGTCAAACTGCCTAATGATTTATTTCTTAGTGCAGTGTTTAACTTGGAACCAGTTAAACATCCAGATGCTATCAAACTATGTGTCACACATTGTTCTAAGTACTCTTTTCCAGATATCTAAGGTGTTGATTGACTTTAACACTTCTTTAAAGTGCATCAGTGAGGACAGTGTGAAATTATGCCTCTCAGTTGCCCTTGTTCCAGAGTTGCCACGCTCCAAATGACTCATCGAATATGCCCCAATTTATTCACATAGGACTCAACTCAAGCCAAGTTCTGTCAACTCAATGCCCCCCTCTGGGAATGTCTTGCATTGCTGTGAAATATTTTAGGGACCTCAAAGTTTGATGTTCTGAACATTTTTATTTCATGAGTTTTGATTAGGACATTTGTTGGCATGGTGTTTTTTGAGGATATCTACCCAGCTGGCTAAAAAAAGTTCCCAGATTTCGTCAGGGACATGTGGAAAGGCATATTTCTCAGCATACTTGGTTTTCTATATACACAAACATGGGGTCTGAACCATTAAATTCAGTTTCTGCCCATTCTGTTAGAACAGTGGTTTTCAAACTCTGGGTCACAGAAAGTGTGAGAGTGTACACTTTTTACATTTACTGAGTTTGGAATGGGAAAGTAAATTATAGCAATAATAACTTCTATATAGGAGACTATAGCAAATAGTGTTTTTTCATTTTAATTTACTCTATGTTTCTATGACTTTCTAAAAGAGGAACAAATGTGGCATGCAAAAATAAACAAACAGCGTAGCCGATGCAGCCCAATTTGCAAACTAATTACTCTTTTGAGAGTACTGAATCAACATGACTTTGACCCACATACTGAACTTCAAGTTCCATGTCCATGCATCTTAGCATCAATAAAATAGGTTCTTTTTTCATGTTAGAAGAGCCATTTCCAGTCAAAATGCGGTCACTTTGAATCATTCAACTGACGACGCAGTGTTTAAATATTTAATTATTTCCATTTTTATCTTTATTTATCAACACCACCACCCCCAGCCCCGCCCTTGCCTTGCCTTGCCATATGGTTTTGTGAACTGCTTGAATGTATGCACTATAATTTTACCATCATTAAGAATCATTTGACCCCTAAATATTCAATGATATTGCAAGTAATGAAATAAGTGCTGTATTTATAATATAAATTCTCACTTCTTCCAATAAATATTGAATATTTCATTGATATGCCATTTTTATACTTAGAATCAGTGAGTGACTTTACATGGGTCCCTAAGATGTGGTTATGTACTTGAGAATTTCACTTTTGTAAACCTGTGAAAAGATTTAGGATGAGAATGTTCTTCTTCTTTGAATGTATTTACACTTGCTCTACCTGGAAGGGATTCATTATCTATTCAGGGAAAAGGAACCTTATATAGGAGCAAAACTAGTTCTACAGTAATTTAACTAACCTGTCAACATACCCTAAAAAGACAGCGAGTATAATCCCTTCTAACCAAGCTTGGGATCCGCACCCTATCAGTGACCCTGTCACACACACCTGTCACTCAAACCTTCCGCCCCCTTGACATGTTCACATGTGACAGAAGATCACTTTCACTTCCTATTTCGTTCAGTTTTAAGTTATTATTAGTCAGTCAGAATCCATAAGCTGCAATACCGATGTGCTTATGTTGAGAAGTCCTCTTTTATCCACCTTATTTTTAACGTAAGAGCGGGTGTGGAATTTTGTAACTTGAATGTGCTAGACTTCCTGTGTCATCTGCTTTTGTCTTGTTTTAGCTGTACAAAAACAGTTGAGCTGCTTCATTTTGCAAACGCTATATTTTAATTATAATCACAGCACAAAAAGTTTTACCGTTTCCTGCAATTTACTATTCTTTTAGTTGTCATCTTTCTACGTTTCACGCATTCACAGAAAATATCTTACTTCCGAATTTCAAATAAGGTGGATAAGCCCAGAAACAGAACACATGCTACCAAATAACAAGTATTTTTTATTAGTATCAATATTAGACAGCACAATAAAGTAACATCCAATTCGGAATACAGCAGTGGTGTGAAAGTTAGCCCTCCTCAGCTGAAAACAGAGTTCAGTGTTTCCTGACAGTATGAGTTTTTAGTAAATGTACAGTCACATTAGCCAAATTGCAGCTACATTTTGTATGCAAAACTGCACTTTCAAACCAAACAGCTTCCTGTTTGTCAGTGCAGGGAATTCATGTTGCAAACTTGAACATGAGCACAATCTGCATGGGAAACTCCGTATCACACAAATTCCTAATGACATGATTGGAATTTGCCAAAATGCCATTGGTCAATGGAAAATAAGACTGCACCTTAAAACAATATGTCAGATGTTTACATGAGTTTAGTAAGAGATTGTTTTTTGTTGATTAAAATGTACTGTTAATATGTTTTCCACAGGTTAATTAACAGTCAACAAGCATTTTAAAGCATTTTAACCTGGGTCCATAGAGATGCTTTAGTTAGCTACTTTACAAAAACTGTGTGTATACACAGTGAAAGAGAGAAAACGTGGGGTAAAATGTTCATATAGCACCGCTGACAAAATCCATCATTCCTTTAAAACCTTCACAAAGACCTTTATGTTATACTTTCCTTCTACCTTGCATTAATACTGACCATTTAGATTCAAAACTTTCAATCCCGCTCTCCTTCATCTAGTACATAAAGACTACACTACATTTCAGAATGTATTCTCTACAGTTTGTGCTTGACAAAATACTATATTCCCGTGCACCCGGTCTGACCACTAGCTACATCTTGTTCTATACTTTCTACTTTCATCTGTCCAACCATGACTTTTTATGGCACAATCGGTGATAAACTAGTCTAATATCATGCAAAGACTCTTTGCCACAAATTAAAAAAAAGATAAAGAGAGAATCCCAGGGACAGAAAGAGATCAAAATGCAGTTGCTTATTGCTTATAGTGGCTAATATAACTGAATATAGTTCCCAGGAACTATATAAACTAGGAGAGAATAAGCAGGGAAAGTTGGCAAGAAATCACATATTTGATCACAGCATCCAGAAGCGTTAGTGATGAACTCTTCAGTTGCATCCAATCAGTGTCTGAGACTGATTACGGCAGATCCTTCCTCTCCGTGGTGGACTCCTTAATGATCTTTGAAAGAGAGATTGCATAGGTTAGTTTTAGTTGAAACAGAAAACAATGAACAAAATAATATATATATATATATATATATATACAAATCTGTAATGCAGAAATGCCCAAGGCTACAGTTGGCTGATTTAAGTATAAATCAGTTAATGACCTTTCATTTCATCAGCTGGGTTTTCATTGAAATCTAGAGAATCTAAGTAAAATTGGTTGAAAAAAATGGTAACACTTTACAAAATGTGTTAGTATTAGTTAACTGCAGTAGTTAAAGGGACAGTTTTGTACCCAGAAAATTCTGTCATGAATTACTCAACCTCATGTCATTTGAAACCATAAGACCTTTGTTCAAATGTGGAACACAAATTAAGATATTTTTGATGGAATCCGAGTAATGACAGAACTTTCATTTGTTGGTGAACTATCCCTTTAACGTGAACTAACAAAAAATACTTCTAGACCATGTATTAATCTTAGTTAATGTTCATTTCAACATATAAATATAATATTAAAATATTATGAACGAACAATTAATATTTTGTATTTTATATTTGTATTAACTACCGTTAACTAATGGGTCCTTATTATAAAGTGTTACTAAAATAATACAGTTTTAGATATAATGCAGCATTTCCTTTTGGCCCATGGTCCTCAATCAAGTTTGATGTTTGGCCCAAAATTATGGACATTTCTGCTTTAATGCAATATATGAAAGAATGAATCAATTAATAAAATGAATGAAGAATTGTTCATTTAATTCTTTTGTGAAATTGTTGGAAAAGAAAATGTTGTCATCAGCTGGTGATGAAGTAGATGTGTATTCATGTAAACTGGGTGTCTTGGGTGTCAATTTTTTGCACCTCCAAGTGTTTACCTCTCCATCACGAGTCTCAACGATTCGCACAACTATGCTCTTATTCAAATGCGCCTCAGGAGTCAGCTTAGTGTCAAAGCTGGTGTCTACCAAAACACAGACACACACACAAATGATTAAACAAAGGCATTTCATTCAAGCAGGATTATGGATGATGAATCACTCACCTCTAAACTGTAAGTTGGTGAAGTTCTGCACTGGAACAGTGATTCTAGAAGAGGTGGAAGATATTTGTTTAATCATATTTTAATTTATTACCTCTAATTATTGTGGCCGATGCCATTTCTCTCCTCTCATCACCTGCTTTCTTCTCCTTCGAGCAGCTTCCTGTAGGTGGCAATTTCAATATCCAGAGCCAGTTTTACATTGAACAGATCCTGGTACTTCTGCAAGTGACTGGCCATATCCCCCTTCAGCTTCTGGATCTCATCCTCCAGACGGACCACAGTGTCCTGGTAACCGGCCGACTCTATGGCAAAACGCTCCTCCACCTTTCGCAGCTGACGCTCCAGGGACTCGTTCTTAAAGACAGAGTGAGAAGATTGAAATGGTTTTGAGAGGATGATGACTTTGCTGTCAAGTACTTCGCTCTACAGACATGGCTAAATTTGTCATTGTTGTTCTGAACAAGTTTGGTAAAAACGTACAGATCCACGAAGAGATTCCAGGTCACAGGTCAGGCCCTGGATCTGTCGACGATACTCGTTGGCCTCTTGCTTAGCTTGTCTCAGAGCCTCTGTGTTACGGTTGGCTGCATCAGTCAGATCAACAAACTAATGAAATAAATCATAATTAGTATTATTTATTTATTATTTTAAAAAGGTGTAGAAACATTTTATTATATTACATTATATTACAAATACAATTCCGCACTTAAAATCTTCTAATAGAGAAAATCCACTAAAGAGAATGCACATGTGTGTGTGTGTGTGTATGTTCATGTAACCTTTGAGCGATACCACTCCTCAGTCTCCTGTATATTGGAGGTGGCCATGGTCTCAAACTGAGCTCTGATCTCCTTCAGGGCAGTGGTCAAGTCTGGCTTAGACACATCCACATCTACATGAACCTGTTGGGCCATCAGCTGCTCATGAAGGTCCCTCATCTCCTACACCGAGTAAGGAAGAAGGGTGAAGGAGTGAGAGAAGTTTACAGGTGAATATAATAGTGTCTGATCTCATCAGGGCCCGTATTCATGAACAATCTTAGTGCTAAGAGTTGCTCCTAGTAACAAAATTCTTAGAAAATTCTTAGAAATGTGGGTGTTTCCTCTTAAAATTAAAGATAAGATCCTAGTAAAGAAAAAAGTAATTGAGAAAGCATCTTAACCCTTAAAAGAGGTCTAAATGTCCAAAATTGTTAGGAGTACGAATGAGGACTTTTAAGAGGCTTAAGAGTTTCTTTAGCAGGGGAGAAAATGGACGAAACACGAAGAGGAAGAAAAAATGTGTTGCACACAATGCATGACAGTGAGTTAATAAGAAGCCACACATTAGATCATGTTTGTGACCAATCTGATTTGAGACACACTAACATCTCCGACACCGTGCAGAAATGCCATAGCGCCATAAATGGACGTAATCTCTACATTAACATATTTGGCAACTGGAAAAACTATGCAGCAGTGATGATTTGGATCTGTCACAACCTTCATTAAGCAAAGTGATCACACAAACATTTTAGCACTTTCAGAACTGTATTATGTCGCTGTTAATTTCTTAATGTTTTTTAAATATGACAGCATGGTAAATAAAAAATAAATAATATATATACAAATATAATGTGTGTGTCTGTGTGTGAGAGAGAGTATGGTAAAACAGGAAAAATTACACATGTAATTTCAAAGTGAGGGCTTATAATAGACCCTAAAAGTGCTCTTTTATTTCCTTCTTGGACAACCAACCAATCACAGTCTTCAAAAGACTGTCATTCCTAGCAACGGGGTCAGGCCCGCCTCCTCACTGAGATAAAAGTTTTTGCCTTTTCCTCGCTCAGAGTTGCTCTTAGATTGGTCCTGAATCACTCTTGAGCTAAGACTCCTACGTAGAAATGTTTGAGCTAAATTAGGAGCTCTGAGAGTATTCTTAGAATCGGGCCCATCAGAATCTGATATAGCTACAAATAGCCAGGTTAAATGAACAGATTTAAGACAGATATGCCAGTTGGAGTAAAATGAAAGGAGACAGGGATAAAGTTAACAGATGGAGGTATAGTGTGGAGAGAGTGGGAGAGATAACACACCTCCTCGTGGACCTTCTTCAGGAAATTGATTTCATCCTGCAGAGCATCAATCTTCCTCTCCAGCTGGACGCGGTTCAGAGCTGCTTCATCCAGATCCTGGAGTCAAAAGTGAAATTCATGACAGCAATATGATAACTTATTCATGATCCGTGAATGAGACGGGAAGGGAGTGGTCCTTACTTGTCTGAAGGTGCTGAGGTTGTTCTCTGCTTCTTTCCGTAGGGCAGTTTCATCTTGAAGTCTGGAGGACAGATAAGAAAACATATCTAAAAAAAACAAAAGGGTTCTACCCTAATTTCTACAACCAATAGTTGTCCACATATTCAAGATTTGCGGACCCAAAGAACTCCCAGAGTATTTGCCCTCTTGAAAATATATAGGAATATAAACTTATATATATATTTTTATTTTTTGAAGCAATCATTTAAGAGAAAAACACACCTTCCCAGCAAATTGTTGGGAATTAAAAATTACATTGTTACAAATTAATTATGTTGTAAATAAATACTGTTCTTTTGAACTTTCTTTTCATCAAAGAGTCCTGTTAAACAATTTATCACTGTTTCCACAAGAATCTTACGCAGCACAACTGTTTTCAACATTGATAAGAAATGTTTCTTGAGCATCAAATCAGCATATTATAATGATTTCTGAATCGAGTTGCAAAGAGATAAAACATTTCCAGTACATTTCGGAAACATTCCAGAAATCAAACTTTCCAGGAATTTTTTGGAAAGCTTTCTAAATTTCACTAGAAATGTTCCACTCCTCCGCACCCCTAGTCTGAAGGATCATGTGACACTGAAGACTGGCGTAATGATGCTGAAAATTCAGCCTTGTCATGAGAGGAATAAATTGCATTTTAAAATGTAATAACATCTTACATTTATAAATTGTATATTTCAAAGTACTGATTTTACTTTTAACGTTTTTTATTTATTAAATAAATGCAGCATAAGAGACTCATATGTTCCTGTGGCTCAGTGGTAGAGCATTGCGTTAGCAGAGCAAAAGGTCATGGGTTCAATTCCCAGAGAACACACATAGTGACAAAAATATATAGCCTGAATGCACTGTAGGTTGCTTTGGATAAAAAGTGTCTGCTAAATGCATAAATATAAATATGTATACATAGCCTATAAGTAGGACATTTAATATATAATGGTCATAGAATCCCCATAACTTCAAAATATAATACATATTATGTTCTGAGATCTGTGAATTTCCCCTACCCTCAAAGTGTATTCTAAAGAGTTATTTATGATAAATCAGTTTTGACAGTTGTAATGAAAGGCTCACAGTGGAGGTGACCTATATGATGTGGTGAGACCTGCAGCAGGGGGCTGGACAGGGTTCAATAGATCACTCATGCACCATTAACTGCTCACACACTGCAGCTACCGCTCTTTCCCACGGGGTGGAGTAGATGCGCTGCCTTTCATACACACCCTTCTAAACTGAGCAGCTACACCTAACATACATCAATATTCACAACATTTCCAAACAAACAGTGTCTAGTTTGAGCATGCAAATAAAGGTAATGCATGTACATCAAAAATAATCACTTTGAATTTGAATGCACAACTTAGTCCTAATGCAACTTTCCTTTTAACCGACTTGGTTACCATGGTTTCTGATTTCAGTTTTATTTCATATAAATTTTACTAATGTTTCAATAGATATTAAATAGAGAATTGCATTAAATACAATAAAGTTTAGTGATTGGAAAAAAAGCATTTTCCTGTCAGTTTTGTTTTAAGAGATTCTAATGAACGTTTTCGCTTTGAATCTTGAATCAGATTTGGTCTCTGAATGATCTGGTATGGGAAACACACCGGTTGCTACCGATTCCAGTATGGAAGGTACTCTCATTGAAATCAGCGTTGGGCTGCTATAAATTCACATGGTAACATTGAAGTTGAGACAATACTTATGTTGAAAAATGGCGAAGGTGTTGCAGTTCTTAAGAGACTCTTTACCCATATAAAAGCTGTTCTTAAGGGCAGGATGGCATATCTTAGATATAGCTATTGACCTTTTGTGTGACATTGTTCTCCTGTTGCTCTGAGCGTTCTTGTTGATGTGTCCTGGAATGTGTGATACCTCCACTCCAGCTAGGCACATCGACTCATACACAAGTACACCCTTTTTAGGCTGTATTTTACTTTGAAACATTGGTTATAGTGATTCTAACTATGTGTTGCCAGTTGTTTTCATCATGTTTCATGTTTTTTTGTTTCAAATCAGTTTTGGTTTCTCACTGGGTTTATTTTTGAAAGTGAACTGATAAATGATCTCACAGGCTTGAATGCAGTGCAAGTCACTTTAAATAGACGTGTCTGCCAATTGTATCAATGTAAATGTATTGTCAACAGAAGTTACTCTAAAGATCAACGTTTATACAATTTTGAATTTAAAAACTATTTATTTGATTGCAAATTAAATCACACAGTCTTGCTCTGTATTCTTCTTGTGCAGACTAATATAAAAACAATATACAATATTTTTTCAATAGTATATGCATTTTTATCATGTTTATGTTTACATTTTTAATTTAATTTAATCTATCTATCTATCTATCTATCTATCTATCTATCTATCTATCTATCTATCTATCCACCCATCCATCCATCCTTATCATCCATAAAGATCTGCCAGATACATTAAAACAATTTGTGAAAAATATTAATTTGATCATTTGATGATTTTTATATTTGGTTGAATATTTATATATTATCTAAAACAAGGTGCAAGATACAATTATATATTATTTTGTATTTTATTAATTATAATTTTTTTTTCATTTTATTTTATTATTATTATTTGTATTTATTTATTTTATTTTATTGGAAAATTCCATTCAATATCCACCTGGCTCAAAACTCTGGGAGGGCACTTTAAACGGGCACAACACATCTGTCCTTACCTCTGTTTAAGAGTGGCCACGTCTGAGGCCAGGTTGTCTCTTTCAATCTCCAGTCTGCCTTTACCAGCGTTGAGGCCGTCCACCTGCCTGCGGAGCTCCCTCAGCTCCTCCTGGTAGATGTCCCCCAGACGGCTGGGCTCCTTCCCTCTCAGCTGGTTCAGTTCCACCACCAGCATCTTGTTCTGTTGCTCCAGGAAGCGCACTTTCTCGATGTAGCTGGCGAAGCGGTCATTTAGCCCCATCATCTCCACTTTCTCATTGGTGCGCGTCTCCCGGTACTGGGCCTTCAGCAGGGAGTCCACAGAGAAGTCCAGCCGCTCCCCGCCCAGGGACAGGCGCGAGGTGGACAGGGTGATGGGGCTGGAGGTCAGGTGGCGCGGGCTGCTGTGGAGGGACAGGCGGCCCGTGCTGAGGCGGCTGGTGATCCCCATGGACGGGGAGCCGCCCGATGTCCCGAAACGCTTTCGGTAGGATGAGAAAACTCGCTGGGGCTCCATGCCAGAGGAAAATGAGATAGAGTGTGGGTGAACTTGGGTTTTATAGAAGGCGGGGAGAGAGGGGTCAATGGGGAGGGCAAAGGCCAGGTGGTGTGTATGTTAGCCCAGAATTGTGTGTGCTTGTCCACCCAGTCTCCTGACCGCCTCTTTTCACTCTATTCTCTCAGTGTCTCTGGTGTGGGGTGCACAGAGTCAGTCAAAGAAAATCCTATTCATGCCACTGCTGGAACACATACACACAGAGACAGACTGTAATGGCACTGATATCTGACGGTTCTGTCTCACCCCATAAAAAGTGCTGCTTTGTACCTTTTCTGAGTTCATTAGGAGTTCCTCTGCTACTCGGTCAGAGTTTTTCCTGTCGTTCCAAGAGGGATTTTAATGATGTCACGGAACAGTGGGGTGATTACGTAACTCTGTTATAAAAGGAGTCTGCCGCTCTCTTTTGTGCTGATCTGGGAACATCACACACACTTTTCAGCACCGCTGATTCATATCTGTTTACCAGAAAAATCAAGTAACCAGAAGATTTGACTCATTTAACTTTAGTAGCTAACCAGTGCGAGTTGTATAAACTAAAGGAATAGTTCACTCAGAATGAAATTTAAGTCTTTACTCACCCTCATGTCACACAAAAGAAGGTAGTTTGAAAAATGCCTGAGCTGCTCTCGGCCATAAAATGTAAACGGAAGCTAAAAAAAAGCACTCAAAGACAGTGTTGTTAACTAAAATATAAAAAATAATTATTGTAAATTGAAATAAGATTTGATATATATATATATCAACTATATTATGTATCAAATATATATATATATATATATATATATATATATATATTGTACTTAAAACAACTAAAACTGAAATAAAAATGAATTTAAGCAAAACAGAACAATTTATGAATTTTTGAAATTTAAGCTAACAAATATTAAATTACATTTATAAAGCTAAAAAAGCTATTTCAAATGATTAATAAATACAATAATTTTACATAAATAATACTAAGCACAACATCATGAAAGTAGACAATATGCCTCATCTGCTGTATTCCAAGTCGTCATACAATGACTTTGAAACTCAAAGAAATATGAGTCAATATTTGCTGAAAATCTTGCCTTGAAAAGCTTACGTGACAGATGTGTATGGAAGTGTAGCGTAGACATTTTGCTAATAAATGTATAAAATAAGTATAAATATATTATTATTTTATACTAAACATTTCTGAAATGCAAGAGATAAAGGACAGATGGTTTTGATAAATGGTTTGATAAATGGTTTTGAAATGTAATTTATGCCTGTGATGACAAAGCTGTATTTTCAGCAGCCATTACTCCAGTCTTCAGTGTCACATGATCTTTCGATCAGTCTTTTCTCACCAATTCTCACTACAAACTAATAACTACAGCTTTTGACTCAATAAACACCTGGTTTGCTGCTTAGTAATAGTTAGTAAGGTAGTTATTAAGTTTAGGTATGGGGTAGAATTAAAGAGTTTTGAATATGGAAATGCAGAATAAGTTATTAATATGTGCTTTATAGGTACTAATTAATAGCCAGTATGCTTAGTAATATGCATGCTAATAATACGCATCTAGTTAATAGTGAGAATTGGTCCTTAAAATAAAGTGTTACTAAAATAATATAATATAATATAAATATTTAATATACATCAAATTAAATATATAAAGTATTATATAAAACAACTGCAAGGACAGAGAAACTTCATATCATTCTACATTACATTTGTAGAAATGTAACATATTTCTTTTTTCATAGCAAGCCAAACCAGTTTACTCTCAAAATTTCTGAACATGTGAACTCAAAAGCATTTTACATATATTTATGATCTGTTCCAAATCAGCTGACAGTTGAGGTTGATAAGAGTGTTATAATTTTAACATTGAATCCTCTAAACATCAAATAATGTACTTATATAAAAGTTTTAATGAACAGATAAAAGGCTTTTCAGGTCAAATGTATTTTAGTAAATTTTAGAAGTACAGTATATATGCAAATATCAGTGATGTTGGATTGGAAATATGTTCTGTTCAAGCTACAGCTTAAATTCCGAACATATCTTGATAGATCAAATGTCATCTTTTTCTGCAGGGCTTAAGACTCATACAGTTCGGAATTTTGCCCCAGAAAAAAAAATATATATAGTATGTGGAACATATTTCATTTGACAGGTCCTGAATCTGGCCACAAAGGAAAATACATCTATTGAGATTCTATTGAATTTTTCAGAACAAAAAACACCTCCGGACATTTTCTTGTGTCTCTGCTGTGGCAATAAAATGCTGCAAATAGCAAGTACGTTTTCAAGGGTATTTTCAAGGGTGTTTCTCATTTATTTATCTTTTTTTTTTTTTATACTTGCATAAAATACCTATTTAATGTCATTTGTAGCCAATAACATTATTTAGCCCGAAGGAATTTAATTATCCCAACCTGCACTGCAACATAGCCATCATGCCATACTCTCACCATAACCGGTTTCATTTTTGCCATCAGACTATATAACCGAAGACACTCTAGAAGCTTTCCAGACACTGACTAACACCCTGTGTATTGCTTCAAAAAGAGTTTGCTAAAGCTGAAATCATGAAGGCTCTGGTCTGCGTTCTGGTCCTGATGCTCGTGTGCAGCACTACTGGTGAGTTAACATCTCTAACTGCTGAATATCAGATAGTGCATAGACCTGCCTGCGATTTATACTACTGATGATTGGATTGGAATTCAGTACTATGAGGAGAGAAGTAGGGATGGAAATGTTGTGTTAACTGTGCTAAACACTAATGTATCCCGTGTAACATGTATGTGTCACAGTAGTTCATGATTTGTTTGTTATTCTCTGTGCAGTGCACTCCCTCCAGTGCTTTACATGTGTGGGTGACAACTGCAAGGTCATAACCGAATGCCCCTCATCTGCCAACTTCTGCAGGACCGAGGCCACCGGTACGTGCCGAGACATGTCCTCATCCTGTAGCTATTATGCAAAACTACAGCTCTGAGCCTCTGTAAAATAAATGAGGCTTGTTTAGATGCAGATACAGCGGTAGATTTATTGTAGTTTAAAAAATGGCAGGCCACATATATACATACACTGTTAAAAATGTCAAGTAACCTAAATTGTTAAATATTATATTGTATAGTATTTAATATGGCTGAGTCACCTTGGCTACATTAGATTATGGTGTATTTTAGTTGTTTACAAAAACTTACCTTGGCAATACTCTTAGGTACTAAACAGGCTGACAGCTTTTGTGCCTTTTGTGTGTGTGTGTGTGTGTGTGTGTGTGTACATATAATTATATACATGTAAAGGATGTATTTAAAATACGAATGTCTTTTTCCAGCACATTCTTTGTCCCGCACATGTGAGGAGTCCTGCACACCTGGGGATAACATCCACTGCTGCAATCAAGACTTGTGCGGCTGAACAGCTCTCGGTCCAGTCTGGTTATGCATGAAGAATCATCTGTCAGTTATTGATCAGCAAATTTAAAATGTAAACACTAATCAGTCTATAAAGAAAATGTAATAAGTACAGGCAATTAAAAAAACTCAAAAAATATCAAATATATATTTGTCTGCATGAATGATTTCCTCTTATTGTGTTGCTTATTTTTTACTGCCGAGATGTAAAATAAAAGCAATAAACATATTGCTTCAGGTGTGTGAAACAAAAATTCAGTAATAAAAAAACAGTCACACTTTAGTTAGGACAACAATTCTCACTATCACTAATACTTTTGCCTCCGTAAACTCCTGATTTACTGCTTATTAACAGTTTCACTCTTAAAAAGCTTCTTTATTGGCATCAATTTTCTATGAAGAACACCATGAAACCTTTCAAGATTTGATAAGAGTTCTTTAGATTTTAACATGTTCTTCAAAATGGTTATTTTAGGAACTGATCACTGAAAGGTTCTTTTGGGAACTAAAAATGGTTCTTCTATGGCATCGCTGCAGAAACACCCTTTTGGAACCTTTATTTTTAAGAGTGTAGTCATGTAGTTGTCAAATGTAGGTATAATGCAGGTTTAAGGGATCTGAAATTTTATCATGCAGTATAAGGCAGTAATATGTGCTTTATAAGTATTAATTAACAGCCAATATACGAGTATTATGAATTCTAATAAGCAACTAGTTAGTTAATTGTCAGAATTGGTTCCTAAAGTTACAAAAAACACATATCAGAAATATTCAGATTAGAAAGTCTGAATAAAATGTTCTGATAATATAGAACTGTGAACAAACTAGGCATCAGATAAAACTCATGTTGATTCTCACTTAAATTATCAATTTGGGTGGTTGGACTTGCAGGGCGACTGGAATACAAATGACCCTTTTATCGCACTATGTTTTTGAAAGAGTGCTTCCACTGTAAGGCCAGCTGTAATTTATGCTGTTTGATGTGTTTAGTGTCAGGACTAACATGTAGGGCCAATGTTACGATCCGCTAATAAATATCTGCAGGGGTGACTGTGGTTGCCTCAGCCCCGGTAACTGAGGGAATGTCTGTCTGAGACCAAACATTCAAGAGAGATGAAAAGTTCAAGAGGAAAGTCTGTTAGTGTACGAGAAGCTTTTCCATAGAGATGTCCAGTTGTTCTGTCTTCCAATCTTCCTCATTTTTTGAGTTAGTCAGTCTCTTCTGTTTATTGGCGCGCTTTGTTTCGCTCTCTCAGGTTTGAGAGGCGTCAAACAGCAGATTCATGTCTCCAGTGTAATGAAGCAGGAGCGAACAGCAGAATCCTAATGCTGTTTCCACCGACTGATCATCAGCCAAGACAAAGCCACAACCAGACTCGGAGACTGCACTGAGACTGCACTGAACTGCCAAACTCCGTTTGTGAGTGTTTACGCTTGTTTATGTGTGTGCCGAATGTGAATCGAACTGTGTGTAATAGAATTGGAGGAATACAAATTTAAAAGATGTGGCAATCATGGCTAACAAAACAACTAGTAAAGTCCAGGACACAAGCAAATTTCGCCAAAAAACTCCAGCCAGGTGCTCCGCTTAGAAGCTGACAAGAGACATTTGTTGTGCTTCAAACGCGAATGTTTTGTGAACTAGAGTTCTTAACCAAAACTAAATTCAAGGGATAGTTCACCCAAAAATGAATCACTGACTCACCTTCATGTTGTTCCAAACCTGTAAGAGTTTCTTCCTTATGTTGAACATAAAATATTTTTAAGAATGCCCGTGTCTTTCCAAACCTGTATAATATTCTTTCTGAAGTTAAACAGGTTTGGAAAGACACGAGGGCGAGTAAATGATGACAGAGGGTGAACTATTCCATTAGAACTTTTTGGTAAACTAAATGACAATATTTTCATTAAAAATGTGCTTGGAAAAACTAAAGAAAAATACAATTATAAAATGAAAGACGGGGGAAAAAAAATCTAATACAAAAATAAAATGATAAAAAACTAAAAACAAGCTTTATAAATATTTATAAAAATATAAATATTTTTGTATTGTATATGTTTATAGCCTGCCCACATTACACATGAAAATGTTGGTAGATTTGAGATATAGAGGCCTGAAAAATTGTATAAATGTTATCAGTATTATGTATTAACTTTGGCAGCCCTAAAATACTAAAACTACATATATTGGAAAACTAAACTTAAAGGGTTACTCACCCAAAATGAAAACTTTGTCATTAATAATTTACCCCATGTCTTTCCAAACCCATATGTTCATTTTGGGGTGCAGTAATCCTTTAAACTAGTATACGTAACACTAGCTACCATTTTATACAGTGACAAATGAATTTTATTAAAACTAAGCTATTGAAACGACAAATGTAATTTAAAAAAATGACAATTAACCTGCTAAATTACCTGCATGGTTAATCTTGTTAATCTTAATAAAAAAAAAACAGATGATGAAATACAAAGAACAAACCGGTCATTCTAATGAACACCTTTGGTGTCTATGCCTGCAGCATTAGTGCACTACAAATACAAGATTATCACATGAAGTCAAAAGCAATGCATTCCTTCTCGGTCACAACTGGTCTAACAACATACACCAGAAAAACACTTTTACTTTCTAGATGGTGAACAATAACACCTGAATGCTTGCAGTAAATGCTGGGGGGGAAAACGCAGTGAAGAAATAATGTACATCTTAGACTACACATAAGTCACTTCTTTATTCCTGCCTGAACATAATGTGTCACTGAACAGAGAAAAGAGGGGGAGGAAGCGCTATAAATTCAGTCGCTCCTTTCCTTGATGCTACAATGGTGTGTATTCACAGAGAAAAGCAGTTAGTACTGTGACTGGCTTAGACTGACTCCAAACAGACAAAGACAGATGGTGAGAAACACACTGTTAGCAAGAATCATGAACAAACACATATAACCGGTATTAGGACACTGAAAACTATACCATATATTCAAGATTAAAAACAAGCACACTTTACATTAAATATGTGGTTTTGTGCATATTGTTTTATTTGAAAATATTTGATACACTGGACTTTGCACTGCAAGTCTCATGTCAAGATACATAAAAATCATATATTGTGTATCTAACCTATTGGCTCGTATTCTTTTGCTTATCCCAGGGTTCTCAACTAGATTTAACTTTGACATTTCTCTGAGACATTTCTCAATCTTTGATACAATATGGATTCTTAGCTGCCGAAACAAAAACTAGCAGCTATTTGAGATCATATTTGAGCCATTCAACAGTTTTTGAGGAGGCCAAAATACTTTCAAAACAATATAAAAGAAGGACAAGCGGTCCTGCGGTCAGTGTTGGTGTGCCCGTATGACGGACACCTGTCACTCAAACCCTGAGCTAAACAAAGTCGTCAAGCTGGGTGGAAATTCAGCCCTGGCATCCACCTACCCTTTCACTTGAGCAATACCCCATGATACATTTCCAAAGAAAGCATAGTGCCTTTTCACACACTTTTCTTATCCTCATAAACATGCCTAGTCTCACGTACGTACTTTCAGTATAATAACACTTCCTGCATTTGGAATAATTCTGAATTATCAGTAAGGTCAGTTAGATTTATTACGTTTATTTCCACCTAAAAATTTCTGTTTTTGATTTGAATTACTTTAATGGCAAAACGGAATTTACTTCCAAGTTTTAGTGTCACATGATCCTTCTGAAATCATCCTTTTATATATTGATTTGCTTGTATGCTCAACATTTTGTTTTTAATGTTTTTGTTGTGGTGCTTAACATTTTTGTGGAAACCTTGACAAGATTCTTTGATGAATAGAAAGTTAAAAACAAAAATTGAGAAAGTAGAAATCTTTTGTAACATTATAAGTAATCTTGTCTGTAACTTTTGACTAAATAATGCGTCCTTGCTAAATAAACATTTATTTCACAAAAATCTTACTGACCTCAAACTCTGAATGGTCGTGTACCAACCTTAATACATTTTCATTTTCTTAACATAAAATCAAAATCTTTCTTTTCCACCTCTTATTTTTCTTTCCAACACTGCAAATCTGAATTCAAAAGAGGCAAACATCTGTGCAAGTCCTTCTTAAGTGGCAGCAAATGTGAATATCTGTGTGTACATGCATTTCTGAGAATGATTCAAGGCACTAGTCACTTCCTGTGACAACCTGCATCTAAATCCTGTCTGCATGAGATTCTCCCAGATATCCTTGGGTGAAAAAGCAGACCGAAACAGACACAATAAACACGAGTAAAGAAGACTTGTAATTTACACAGATCGGGCACAGCATAAATCGCCAGAGCTCAATTTCCAGCCAGTAATAAACACATGTAAAATCATGTTGTAGTCTCCGCAAAACCAGCTGCTGTTACAATACTTGTTTCTAACTCATCGGTTGTTCCTAAAAGCATAACTCGGTTCAGAGTCACTGTATAAAAATAGATTCATACACATACATATCTAAAATGGCTGACCATTTATTCACACACTTTTCTCCTATAAACATGCCTAGTCTCAATATGACTTTCAACACAAATAACTTTTCTGCCTTTGGAATAATAATTCTGCCTCATCATCACTATAGAATACTATAGATTAGATTTTTAAGACTGTTATTAAACTCACCAAGGCACGTTTGATCAAAAATAAACACCAAAACAGTAATTTATGTACATCTGACCTCAGCCAAAGAAGCTGCTTTTGTAACAGACTAAAACAGTTCTTACAAACTGCAAAAGCAATTTACTTAAGATTAATCAATATATACATTAATCACTTAATGCAAACCCTTCATATATGACCCTATTCATTAGAGGCAGGAACAAACCGACACAATTATTACGCTTTTTAATTATGCCTGAGTCATAGAGATAATGTGGTGAAGGGGAAATGGCACATAAAACACTGACTTCATAACTCTGTGACCGTATGAAACATTCATTACTAGGAGACTTTCTTGATGTCTGAAAAAGTCTCAGGGTCAGTGAGATTGATCCTGTTGAGAAAGACATATGGCAGTTGTTGAACAGCTCAGTGGCTCAAGTTTGTTTCTGCTAATCCTGTGACACCATCAATCTGTTTATTTATGTAATAAAGAGCATGTGCATCACGAAAGTCCCAGCGCCCTGCTGTCCCAAAGACATCACATTTTAAACCAATAGAGAATAAACCAGTTTTGTGACCTAATCCAGGCAACACCTCGGATTGGGTGCTGCAGATGGCCTCTGAAGCGGAGTTTATCACTCTTTAACAAGAAAAAAATTGGGGTTTTAACCTGTGGAAGCAACTAGATGGCCACCTCAGCACACGATCTGGGAGAAGGGATGTCTGAGCAGCTCCTCTGCACTCGGCCGGTACTTGGCCTCCACGAAGATGCAGCGGAGGAAGTCCCGAGTGTGCTCGGAGATGTGAGAGGGCAGCTGGGGGTTGGTGGGCTGAGTGGCAATCTTAAATATGGCTGCCATGGCCTCGAATTCAGCCCACGGGGGCTTTTCTGTCAACATCTCCACCACAGTGCAGCCTAGACTCCTGTTCACACAACAGTTTAAGAAAAAAGACCCGTTAGGTTACATGATATTGTTTATTTAACATTCTCCAGGTGTTTCCAGAGGTGTCAAAATTACATTTTGATTGATTTTTGTTTAAATTGTTATAATATTCTCAATATGTTTTGTAATTTTGCTTCAAGTAAACGTATTTTGTTTTATGGATGTTTATAAATATTTTTTATTGCTAAATAAATGAATATCCTGATTAAGAAATTAAAATTTCCAGCTCACTCATACGAGCTAACTTGCACCCAATGATAACACTTTCATGTCCAAAAGATCTTTGATCAGTTTTGTTCTTGCTGTAAGACTGCCACACCTGTGAGGTGGATGAATTATCTCGGCAAAGGAGAAATGCTCAGTAACACAGATTTAGACAGATTTGTGAACAATATTTGAGAGAAATAGGCATTTTGTGTACATAGAAAGTCTTAGATCTTTGAGTTCAGCTCATGAAAAATGGGGGCAAAAACAAACGTGTTGCGTTTATAATTTTGTTCAGTATAGTAACTAATTAATAACTTTTTGAAAGTGACTTACCCAACACTGATTATAACTTATCCATTCATTGTTACACTATGCATTTTAAATTTGGTTATAATTATTTATTTAAAAGATATAATGTATTAAAGCACACATTATGAATAATTTTAGTGCATTATACATTTAATAACCCGTTATAATTAGGGGTCGACCGATTATCGGCCTGGCCGATTATCGGCGCCGATATTAAGCATTTTACCGATTATCGATATCGGCCATTTTAAAAACAGATTTGCCGATAATTTTTTTTTTTTTAATTTTTTTTTTAATTTTTTTTTTAATGCAAACAAACATACTATTTACAGGTGACATTATTTATTGGTGAATAAATAATACAGGTGAAACTATTTAATGTTTAAATGCACTATTTGGCTCGATGCAGCCTGTCTGAGCTCAACACTCTGTGAGAGTGAGGCGATCTCTCAATCTCTGAGAGCAATCTCCGCCCACCGCTCATCTGATATATAGAGAGTCACGAGTCCGACCAATCAACGCGGAAAACTGAAGGCAGTCTCACACCGAAAGCACATGCTAACGCTGCGTCAGTGATCACGCATCAGTTATCTCTCAAAGGTAAAGCAGCAGCAGACGTTGCTGAAGTTGCAAAACACCTCAATATAACCCATGATGTCCGCGATGCGGAAAATGCGGGCGGAATCACGGAATGCAGTCATATAATGGAATTTACCGTATAACGCGGAATGTGTCGAAGTTTGGATGAATGAATCAAAAGTAGGTCAGTACACTTAAATCGACTCGCGCTATGGACTAGTATCTATAAATATTAAGCCGCAAAAACACTTTAAATATGAATCCTGCATGTTCTGCATCTCAGTTAATGAATGACACAGACGTGCGGTTTCATTTACTGCACACATACATACTGAAGCGCATGTGACGCTCGCAGTGACTTCAGCATCTGCCGTCTCACTAAATGAGGACATAAATACATGATCAACATCCCCAGAACTGTTCGCAGAGTCACTTCATGAGCATTTGACCATTTCATTTGAGTAAAACGATCGTCATATCATATATACATAGGCTACAGAAACTTAAAATGTCCTCATGGCAACCTGTCAAAATATAAGTTCGGTTTAGCCGAATATATTACTGTATAGGTAATACATACAACAATTATTACAACTTTTGTTGAGAATAATCACACAATCGCTATCGTTTACTTTAAGTTTTACAAAATGTTTACAGAATGCTTCTGGGTGATCTCTGTACTTATGTTATTATTAATATTTTTAATATTACTGTGTATTTAATGTTGTTGTTATTAACAGTTTTCAGAATTAAAGACATGTTTGAAAGCATTTAAAGAACGTTTTTTTTGTCAGAGCTCTTGTTATTATTAATTTTGGCATTAATTTTCTTTTTTACACCAGACACGTATATCGGTTCAAAATATCGGTTATCGGTCTACTTGATCTGTAATAATCGGTATCGGTATCGGCCCTGAAAAACACATATCGGTCGACCCCTAGTTATAATGCCTTATACATAAATGCTTTAAGTAAAGTGTTACCAAAACTTTTCCCAGCTTACTCTTATGAGGTGATTTTTAGTAAATCATAATGCTTTCCTGACCTGACAGGAGACTGTCCAATCAGTTTATGGGGGGAATCCCTGAGCAGCAACTAAGCCACTCCCACCGGCTGAGAATCGGTGCACTTCTTAAGGAAATAAAGATAACCAAATAGTTTTTCTCCTACTTCAACATTTGTTTATAAATCTTTCTTTGTTAAAAATAGGTTCCTAATATTAAGAGAATGTTGCTTTTTTTAGACTCTGCAGTGTGGATCACAATCATGTCTGCTTAAAAAAAACAGTTTACAGTAAAATGTGACTTAGACTGGATCTTAATGCTGAAAAATTACATTACATAAAGATGTGTGCACTTCTTGTATGTGTCTTTTTCAATTCATAAACAAAAAAAAATGTTCTCACCAAACGTCTGCCTTCCGGCCGTACCCCTCTCCACTGATGACCTCTGGGCTCATCCAGTACGGCGTTCCAGTAACAGAACGGACTCCAGTGCTGGACATGCAGATGGTCTGAAGCCGCTTACTGGCGCCAAAATCTCCCAGCTTTACATTGCCGTCTGAATCACGCAGGATGTTAGCACCTGAACGCACCAGAGAAAGTGACCAGGGAGAGCTGTTAGCATGCAATGGACCGAAAGATCTTTGATCCAGTTTTCCTCGTTACATAAGAAGATTTACAAGCTATAATAGTTGATCCAAAATTATTAAAACATCAAAGCTTTTTACTCAAATAGCCACTACAATATAATACATTTATTTACTTTTGTTATTTATTGTTAATATACTTTTGTTTATTTTAATTGCATTTCAAATTTCAAAATAGCAGACAAAAAACATACACAGTATTTGACTATGTGAGGTCTAATGCCAGACGGTACCTTTGATGTCCCTGTGGACAATCATGTTGCTGTGCAAGTAGGACATGCCCTCCAGAATTTGTCTGGTATACTTGCGTGTCACATTCTCTGTCAAAGCCCCATAAGCCTTCAGCTGGTCTTTGACTGAACCCTGAGGGTCGAAGACCAAAGCACCAGTGAGTCACATCGAACTCTACATCACAACCGCAGTTTTGCTAACAAACAGGGGTGTGATGACACATTATAACCCTTACAATTCAAATTATTAATTTACAATAGAAAGCATTAGCTGTGTTAAAGCACCAAAATGAAAATTGTGTCATCGATTATTCACCCTCATGTCATTCCAACCCTATATGTTATTTTTAACAATTGAATTGATATTATATTGTATTATATTATATATATTATATTATTAATTGGTACAACAGTTTGTACTGTTAGAACTGTAATCATTTTTGATTTGAGAGTTGCAAGAAAATGAAAGAAATTAAAGCTTTTATTCAGCAAGAATGCATTATATTGATCAAAAGTGAAAGTAAAACATTTATAAGATTACAAAGGTTTTTTTTAATCAAAGAAAAATGTGTTCCAATGATTTCACAAAAACATTAAGCAGGGATAAATAAAAAAATTATATTGAAACAAAAAAAAGTTATTTTAAATTATAATAATATTTCATAATATTACACTTTCTACTGCCTATTTTAAATCAAATACAGTTACATTTTACATACACCTTGCAGAATCTGCAAAATGTGGATTATTTTACCACGTAAGAGGAATCATACAATTCTGCAAGGTGTATGTAAACTTTTGACTTCAACTGTACATGGTCATATGCCCATGGTCACTGTGAATAGTCATTTTATGAACAAAAAATTCATGTGAGATTCTTTTGGGGAATTTATTTGAAAAATTAACAGCATAGAAGTTTACAACAACATTAGGATTAGTAAATGATGACAGAATGTTTTTTTTTGGTTAACTATTTCTTTAACAAGTCTAGTCTTGTTGCTTTCCTAATACTTGATGAGTCAGTGCTGTCTCAAACTCACCCCGGGCATATACTCCATGAAAATGGTGAGGGTCTTCTCATTAAGGTCTCTAAGGCAACCGTAGTACTGAACGATTCGTTCGTGATGCAGGTTTTTCAACAGCTGTATCTCACACTCTAAAGCACTCACCTCCTGCAGAAAGGGGGGGAAAGAGTCATGACACAACCACAGCTGAGGCAGCTGGCTGTGACCAGAGCGGGGTATGAGCGAGAGGGCTGAGCATGAACGTGGAAGATCAAATGAACCACAACAAACTAGTACCAAACAGTGGTTAAGAGGCGCTTTGTTTTTTTGAGTGTGTAAGCGTATGTGTGTTCATGTAAAGTGAGAGCATGATCAATGAGAAATGCGTTGATAGACTACCCCACGTCCCCTCGGCCTTAAACCCTCCTCTGGGCGATGCACACACACAATCACACACAGATACAGGAAGCGACAGTGCATGTTTTTGCAATGGCAGACAGGAAAGGATTTAAAGAATGGGGGGAAAGTTTGAGAAAGAACGGAAACAAGAAACAAGAAAGAAAAGATAATGAAAAATATAAAAAAATAAGTAAAATAAAAAACAATGTAAAAGATAACCCCCCCAAAAAAAAAAAAAACTACAATTTTTTTTAAAAACAATAACAAAACACGCAAACAAAAAAAGCAAAACACCACAAAAAAAACACAAACCAAAACACTACACAATACAAAACAAAAAACACAAAACAAAACACTACACAAATCACAAAACACCACAACACAAATCAAAACACACAACAATAAAAAAAAACTACACAAAAAACACGCAACAAAAAGCACAACAAAATACAACACAACAAAGTGTAATACCTTGCTGGTCTCTGGACTTGCAGGGTCAAAATGAACCTGTTTTGCAGCAAGTTCCCTGCCTGTGTCCACGTCATAGCACAGATACACCCTTCCAAAAGCACCCTGACCCAGCAACTTCCCCTTGCGCCATGTCAAAGGAGCTGTAGGGGCTACATGCATGAACATAACTCATATGGAGATACTGGCTGAATTAAACATGAATTGACAATTTCACACAAATGCCAACATTTTAAATACATCAAAGCATTCCTAAAATATTTATAAACACAACCATACTCTACAACATCAGGATCTATCTCACACTCACACTTGTGAGGGACTGGGCGGTCCTGCGAGCGGAGTCTGGCTTGAGGATCAACCAGCTGCCAGCTCCCCAAACTCTCCTCACTGCCGTTCAGTGAACGCAGCGACGGCACCAACGTGAACAAGTTTCCCTGGGGACGACGGATCCGTGGAAATGTTCGTCGACCTGAGGAGCAGCATTATTTGTATAAATTATGGCATGGGAGAAACTGGAGTGTGTATGTGTGAGCTTCCTAAATTTGAGTGTTTCATACCTTCACTGTGGTCTTTATGATGCAACGACACATGATATCTGCGAGGGTACGTCCCTCCCTTCCCTATATTCTTATCATATACATGATTTTCCCGGTCTGAAAGAGGAGAACACACAGGTGGGATGGATATTTGGGCCAATGGAAAAGCTGATTTTAAAACTAAAATTATCTTTACTGAGGCAAACCTGCACAGTCCTGTCGGTTGTCAGGGTAACTCTTAACCCTGTGTGTACGAGGTTTCCTGAGTGAGGGACTACGAAGCAAGAGACACCATTATATGAAAAATAACACAGTGACAGGTGCTTACCATTACAGTGTCATTCAAAAACATTTCATATTGTATTAGTCTCCTCACCTGTCAGAGTTGCTGTCCAATGACTGACAGCTGCCAGACACAGAGTTTTCTGCACTGCTCCAACGATTCAGCACCTTTAAATACAGGTGAACTAGAAGTTAAATGGACTCTGGAGGCACTGCAGGTGATTGTGTGTCTGTATTTCATTTTAGCAGTGGTATATAATGTGGCATATGCGTGAATTTTCACAAAGAACATATGCATATACATATGGGAACATCTCACTGTTTCACGATAACCCTGACGCCTATTCTATACTTAAAGTCTATGCTGCACAAGTGGCTCTTTTTATACTCTGGCTGCGAGAATATGCAAGTTAGGCATGTATATATGAATTGAAGGAAGTACAGTAATTGCAAAAGTTAGCATGTTGCCAAATTACTAATTGACATTATTTTGATGATTTATTTCTACTTTAGAGTGTGATATCCAGCACTTAAAAGCACTGACACAGCATATCTGGCATGTATTTAAAATTAATAGAATAGAATAGAATAGAATATTTCAAATATAAGAACGCTGCTTTTCAAAAGTTTGGGTCAGATTTTTTTAAATGAAATTAATACTTAAATTCAGCAAGGATGCATTCAACTGGTCAAAAGTAACAGTAAAGACATGTATAATTTTACTCAAAATTTATTTCAAACATGTTGTTCTTTTAAACTTTCTATTAATTTAAAGAATCCTGGAAAAGAAAAGCAGCACAACTGGATTTCAACATTGAAATTAGAAGGAGTTAATCATGCCATCACAGCAATAAATTACATTTATTAAAATAGAAAATGGTTGTTTTAAATGATAATATTTCCAAATATTACTTAATTACGGTTTATACTGTGTTTTTGATCAAATAAATGCAGACTTCATCCTGAAGTGTATATAAATGCTATCTTATATATTAAAATACATCTGATTTACGACAATGAATAAAAAAATTCAGAAACACAATCTGTTATAGTTTTGAAGTACTCGCTGACATACAGTGCCTATAAAATGTCTTCATACCCCTTATGTTAAACTGCTTTGAATTATTTTTCCACATTAATCTACACTCCATACACACCATAATGACAAAGCAAAAACAGAATTGTCACAGCTTTGTAAATTAATCAAAAAAAAAAAACTGAAATAAGTACATTGCATAAGTCTTCATACCCTTAACTCAGTACTTAACTGAAGCACCTTTACAGCCTCAAGTCATTTTGGGTATGATATGACAAGCTTTGCATATCAGAATTTGGCAATTACCTGCCATTCTTCTCCTCATCTCTTCAAGTCTCAAGCACTCTCAGGTTGGATGGGTGCAGATGCACATTTTCAGGTTTCTCCAGAAATATTTGATTAGGTTCAAGCTCAGGCTCTGGCTGGGCCACTGTCTGACTGGCAGGGTCATTGCCCTGTTGGAAGTAAAAACTTCTGCCCAGTCTGAGGTTATGAATGCTCTGGACTGGGTTTTCATTAAGGCTATCTCTATATTTCGGTGCATTGAGCTTGTGTTCCACTCCGGCGAGTCCCTCAGTCCCTGCCGCTGAAAAACAGCCCCACAGAATGAGGCTGGAATTGAGGTTCATCAAACCAGAGAATCTCCTTTCTCACAGTCTGAGGGTCTTTTAGGTGCTTTTTTTGCAAATTCCAAGTGTGTTTTCATGTGTCTTCACGGAGGAAAGGATTGCATCTGGCCACACCAGCATAAAGCACAGATTGGTGGAGTGTTGCAGTGTGTTTGTCCTTCTGTAGGCTTCTTCTATTTCCACATATGATCATGGAGTTTAACAAGAGTGACCATCGGGTTCTTGGTCACCACTCTAACCAAAGCCCATCTCCATCAATTGTTCAGTTTTGCCTGGAGGCCAGCTCTAGGAAGAGTCCTGGTTGTTCCAAACTTCTTCCATTCAGGGTAACAGAGACCACATGATTCTGTGACGCTTCAATGCAGCATAATTTTTTTCTGAACTCTTCCCCAGATGTGTGGTTTGATGCAATCCTGTCTCTGAGCTCTACATGCAGTTTGTTTGACCT
Organism: Gymnocypris eckloni scoliostomus; assembly: GCA_027564155.1. Taxonomy (NCBI): domain Eukaryota; kingdom Metazoa; phylum Chordata; class Actinopteri; order Cypriniformes; family Cyprinidae; genus Gymnocypris; species Gymnocypris eckloni. The sequence continues at coordinate 29,741,600 of CM050415.1, read as the reverse complement.
CAGAGCTTGGTTTTTGCTCTGATATGCATTTTTAGCTGCTAGACCTTTTATTAAGACGTGTGTGCCTGTCCAAATCATACCCATTCAATTGAATTTGCCACAGGATAACTTCACTCGAAGTGCAGTAACATCTGCAAGCAATATGAATGAGCTCAATTTCAACTGTCCCAGATTAGGGTATGATTACTTATGCAATGGAATAATTTAGGTTTTTTATTTGCAATAAATTTGCAAAGATGTTAAAAACCTGTTTTTGCTTTGCCATTATGGTGTATGGAGTGTTGATTGATGTGGAGAAGAAGTAATTTAAAGCAGTTTAACATAAGACAGCAACATTACAAAATGTGAAAAAAATGAAGGGGTATGAAGACTTTTTATAAGCACTGTATTTGTGCACATGTCTTTAAACTCACACACTGGTCACTGGTTTCAGGTATGAACTCCCCCTCGCTGTTGATGCTGGTGTACGATCCCTGACGTGCGATTCGCTGTTGGTGCTCAGGAACGTAACCAGGGGGCGGAGAACTTCGGCCAGTGTTCTGAGAGCCTATGTAAGGACAAGACAATAGATAAAAATGTTATGACTAACAATTCAACATTTGGAAGAACACATTTTTTCTGGTAATACTTTTATGGTGGCAAACATGTATCTCTGTTACGGAATACTAGGGCTGTCAAAAAAAAATTGAATTTTGAATATTCGTCAAATTTAAAATAAAAAACGTTGCATTCGAAGTTTAGGTGTCTGTCAGGCTGCCTTATCAGTGGCACATGAGAGATGCGATTAAGATGTAGGTGTCGTTGCATTTTAATGCTTCTTTTAGCCTATCCAGTTGAACCCATTGGATACGTTGTTCATTTAAAATACTGCGGAAAAAGAGAACATCAATGCGAAGATTATGTTGTTTACGTCAAAACTGAAACCAAGCCGTTCACACAGAACGCATATTTTATGCATTTTCTAGAGGGACATCTATCAGCATTGCACTCGCTTCTCGCAAAAGAGACGGATATTTAGAAAGCCATTTAAAATTATTTAAGTTCAACTTGTCTCAAAAACATGTCTCAAAAGTTTATGGCGGTATGGGTCTCTCCCCATTCCACTGCGTTTCATTATTTCTATTAAAGTAACTTTACTCTTTGTGATTGGTTTTCTATGCTTTGTATTAAACTGTGTATATACATGATGCTTTTTGTTTCTAATTATTTGAGCAACTTAATTATATATACTTAAACATTATGCAAATTTTTCAAAGGTAGTCGTATTATTTTATGCGTTGAAGAACCGTAGATTAGTAAGATTTTGCTCAATGCGCCCTCTTGTGGCCTCATGAGAGAAGCCAAAAGCTTAGTTTCCCTCTAACTGAAATTATGACTTTTAAATTTAAAGATAATTCGAATTTTGATAATATTTAGGTACAAAATTTGAATTTAGTTTTTCAGCCATTTTGACAGCCCTACTGACTACACTGTGGTGTGAGAGAGTGCACGCATGCAACAATTTGTATTCACATCATATTTACCTCACCATCTTGTCCAGTACAGTACAGAATGAAAGAGAAAATGAAAATGGACACAGTATAGTTTATACACAATAATATTTATATTTTCTAAAGCAGTGTTAGCATTCAATAAACCAGCACAAATCAGGACTGTACAAACCATTACAGGTTCAAATTTGCACACATTTAATCAAATTACACTGCTAATAATCATTAAATTTACATTTTTAGATCCCTATGAAATCTTTACTTTTTAGTTGTATTTTGTCCCTAAATTCCAATTTGTTTAGTTTACCATATTCAGTGTTTTATGTTTAAAATGTTATAAATTATGTTTTTTATACAATAATATGTTTCTGGATTTATGATTTTATACAAATTTTTATGACTCGATTTCACAATTCCAACTGCTTTTTCTTATAGATTATGAGCTCAAAAAAAAACACAGCATTCGCAATAAAAACAAGAACAAGTCCCAAGCAATGTGTTACACTGTGACAAGAGCACAATCTAAAAGCAGAACAGCTGAATCATGAGACTGAAGCATAATATAAACAAACAGCTTTTTCCTCCAGTCACAGAGCTCACACTTTTCTCCAGACGTCCTTACAAGCTGTAGCAACCTCCCCTCCCCCCTAAAATACACACTCTCTAAATCAGGCCATAGGCCCACCATGCTAATAGTGTCTTGCAATCTGATTGGCTGGGAGCCAGCAAGCCATTGTGGAACAGCCAGTGATGGTGGACAGGAAAAGGAAGAGGACCCACTGCTCACAGAGGAAGTCAGAGAAACAACAGAGGGAGAGAGAGAGAAAATGAAAGAGTATGAGAGAGAAAAGACCGGGGCAAGGAGATTGATAAGACAAGCAGAGGGGTTTTTGGTTAAGTGCTGCAGTGTGTGCATATGTGTGTGTGTATAAACTCACTGGTGGAGGGATGGCGTCCTCTTGTTTCTGAGGATTGGTAGGCGGTACTGACATCACCGGTGGACTGAGAGGTTTTAATGCGAACCTGCTTACACAATGTGTGATGAGATGGAGAAGAGGCCTGCATATGCAAACACATACACAAATGTACATAAGCATCAAGAAATCATCATATGTGCAACAACACATTATAATGAAATCAACACATCTCTGCTCCTGTGCACTAAACAATGCTTTATTAACAATGCGATCAGATAATCAATCTGGTCCAGGTGAATAATCACCTTAACAAGCACAACAAGCGTGTATATATATATATATATATATATATATATATATATATATATATATATATATATATATATATATATATATATATATACACACACACACACACACAGCCAACTCACCTCTGTTTTATGACAGTGATAAAGCATCCCACCTCCACCCCAACTCTAATCTAATTTAATCCCATTCTTGGGATGGGGGGTTCTCTGGGTTCGGGCTCTATCCCGAGCTCGGAGCCTCCCCCAGACAGCACGCCAAATATGCTTACTAGTTCCTCAATCATATTTTATGTTAGTTTGAACTCGTGAACTAGTGAACTGACACACATTAGTGTTAGCATTTAAACCTCTTTCTAGTAAGCAGATACTAGAATTTGCTTTTTGAATTCTACTTTCCAAATGGAACTGGTTCATATTGACATGCAATATTAATTTATAAGTCTCACATTGCTTTGTTCCTGTGTCAACAGCATGATCTTGATGCTCTTCATGTTTGAGCTGCGGTCCAACAGATCAATGGCTTTATCCAAGTCATCCTGATCACGCAGGGGAATGGACAGCTGTGTGCACAAACACACTTAACAAACGCAGTAGAAGTGTCACTAAACAACATACACAAATAAATAAATCTGTATTTAGATACAAAAAATCATATTAACTTGTTATACATTTATTTATTTAGTTTATGCCTTCATCAAAAGCAGATCACAAATGAGGAATACAAGCGATCAGAGTTATCATCTGGGTTTCCTGCCCATCCACTGCCGAGTCTGATCCACAGAAACTTTTGTATGCAGGTTTTTTTTATGAATCACTGAAGAGATTTAAAACTCAGGAGTTACTGGTTTGACCGTGTATGACCGTTGCGCTCACATCTCACTTCTTTTGCAGCACCTCGCACATGAGCATCGCGTTTTTAAGATGCCGTATCAAGTTAAAAGAATTCCAGCTTTTATACACAGCGTTGCTCATCAATGTCAGTTCCAAAACAGTGGACCAATCATAGGACCCTGGAGGCAGGGCAAACATTGCAAGCATTTGTTTACAGTAGCAAGTTGGCTACTGTTTTATTTGACAGCAACTTGGTGGAGGAGGCACTCATAGTGGCCGTGTCCAGATACCCCGAATTATATAACAATTTAAGTCATTATCACGTTTCTTAAAAAAAGAGCCTGGAGAGAAATGTCTCGGTCACTGAATATATCCGGTGATCTCACGTCTCAAAGCGCATCTCGAGACGGCCGAATGTTGCGTTTTTTTTTCAAAAACCATACCTGAGCGTTTTTAAACACAAATACGCGTTCTGTGTGAACGGCCCCTTAATGAACTGCATTCAGTGATGTCCATCTTAAAGTGAAGCAAGTTGTGTGTACGTCAATATTATTACTGACTTGTTTCATTTGTTAGTTTGTCAATTTTAATTAATTTATTAAGATAAATTTGTAATTTATTAAAAGAAATTATGCAAAAAGTAAAGTAACATTTTACTTATTATTGTCCATCTTAAAGTGAAGTAAGTTTTGTGTACTTTAAAGTTGAACCATACATTAGTATTATTACTGAAAGGTTGGCAATTAATTTTTTGTAATTACTATATATAAAAAAAAAAAAATGGGTTGCACTGTATTGTATAGTACCTGTACTTAGCGTAATTACCTAAGAAAGTACTGGGTACTATAAGGTAACTACATAAGTTATGGTTAGGTTTAGGGGTAGGTTAAGGGTTAGTACCTAGTTATTACATAGATATATAAGCACATAGTATGTACATGCGGAACAGGATTGTAAAATAAATTGCTACCAATAAATGTTAAATTTAGCTTACTATAATTTATGTATAATTGTTAACCTTTGTGTGCACTTTTAAGTTTATACAAACTGAGTTCAGCAAAATAGTAGATATTACAGTCCTGAGTATTTCTTAAGAATGCAGCAATCAGACAAAAGTGAGTGTCAGTGAGTGCATTTGAATAGGAATCAATACCTCATTATTCATATAATGCAGGTCTAACTGCTGACCGAAGAATGTTTTGACTTTCTGCTGGACTTCCTCAAACTGCACAGGCCGCCCAAACATCAGAATCCTACACACACATATATAAACATACACACACGCACGCAGAGGGACATTAAACAGGAAGCTGAGATTTCTTTAGATGTGTAATCTGAGCCAGTAAGTCAAGTAAAACACACAGTTGGATCTGCAGAGTGCACACATTCCTTCAAGCACACCTAGCATAGCTGTGGTCTATCCTGGCAGCCACAGACTAACCACAGTCCTTTCCCTTTCCACTGTGATACCAGTCTGAGAGCTGAGAGACAGGATGCATGTGTGTATCTGTGTGTAAATGCCACAAACTCAAAATGTACATTCTACATGTTGTTTTATGTGTGTTTTTGAACATTACTTTTACTTTAACACACACATACGTGTTCCAGTAGAAAGAAACTCATATTCACCTTCTTTCACCACAGAACTCAAACTTAATCCTGACATCCTCCTGAAGAGAAAGAAACACGACAGGGTCATACAGCAGTCACAAGGTAACTGTGTGTTCTCCTGTATGTATATGTATTACCATTCTTTTGGAAGAGCTGGCAGTGCTGACAGGTTTAGGTTTTGCAGTGTCATAAGTTGACGCTGACTGGCGCCTGGTCATCTGCAGGGCCACCAGATCCTTCATAATTGAATGGAGAGCCTGTCTCTCATCTGGGGAGAAAGAGAGAGATATTAAAACCGCTGACCAATAAACGCAATATTAACATTCTAAACTATTTTGTCTGTCTATTTTATCCAATTAAGATTTTATTAGATTGAGTTTAAGTCAGTGTTAGATTATGAAAATGTTTATCTAAATGTAGAAATAGGGGAAATTACCAACAATTAAATATGCAATATTAGTCAATACAGATTAAAAAAAATCCCTAATATCGACCGATAACCAATATGATATATTTTGCCTCCTTCCAAATAATCAGTATTTATTATTTTGTCAATACACATGTAGCTCTTTTTTTCATTTTTTTTTTACACTTTAATGAGACTGCTGTGCCTTTATTTACATTTATGTTGTAATCTGTTTCAAATAAACATGTAAAAAAAAACGAATCAATCTATCGTTAGTCATTTATATGTCAGTCAAACATTCTTTTCCTGGCAGCTATTGGCCAGAGCAGGCTAATTAACTACTCTGTTTTGCTTTAAATATATATTGTAATTATAAGTATTACATTGTGGTTAATCATTGTAATGAATGTCCTTGAGTGGCTTATGACCTCATTTTAAACTAAATGGAGATTATGTAGCAGAAACTATAATCTTGCTATACAGTTACAGCACAGGTGCAGAGGAACTGAGAGGTTGTTCTGCTCTCTTTCATGAATAAACACACTCACAGTCAGACGACTAGACCTGCGTCAACGCAGTGAAAGTTGTGAGAGGGAGATGACCGGGTTTTTCGAGAACTCTGTTCTCATGTTTGATGTAAGAACGAGATGTGTCTCAGCTGAGCTCACTCACGGAGGGAAAATATACACAGTGTGTTGTTTGGACGGACTTCACACATCTCCGGAGAGGGAGAGAAACAAAGAAGCCTCGTCTACCCACTAATACTGGGAATATGGCAGATCAACCCAAGCAACAGACTTAACCACTCAAGTGTTGAATATCTGTGCATTCATGTGATCAGTGAGAACATAAGCCACTGTCTGTTTATATGTCTCACTCTCTCTTTTTTAAACAAATATCTCCAAACATCCTTTTAATTCTAGGCATCAAAGTTGCTTCCAGCTCAACAACAGCTTGTCTCCTATTTCTTAGTCACCTTTTCCTCTGTAATGTTAAATATTAAAATAGAAAAAAGTTATTTGAAATGATTTTTCGATCAAATAAATTGCAGACGTGGTGAGACTTTTTTCAAAAACATTACAATATTTTACTGACCTCACATTTTTTAACCTAGCTAAACGTTAGCTTTTTAACTTTAGCATTGGTTGAAATTAACCGAATACTGCATATATTAGATGTTCTTTTTTTCAGAAAATTTTATTACGAATTAAAAAATTAAAAAAGGTAATTGCGAGAAAAACTGGCAATCAGAATTGCGTGATATAAACTTTCAGTTCAGAGTTATAAAATCAGAATTGAGAGAAAAAAAGTCTAAATAGCGGGATATAAACTCGCAATAAAAAAAAAGAAGTTTTTTTCTGATAATTGTGAGATATAAACTCGCAATTGGGAGTTATAAAGTCCAGTTCTGAGGGGGGGGATATATTTTCTCAGAATTGCAAATTTATATCTCAAAATACTGACTTTACTCAATTCTGAATTTATAAGTCACAATTATGTTTATATCTCACAATTCTGAGGAAAAAAAGACAGAATTGCGAGTTTGTATCAGTCAATTGTGAGGAAAAAAAGACAGAACCGAGAGATAAAAAGTCACAATCACATTTTTTTTTATTCATTTGTTTGAGATCAAACAATTGAAGACATGTTGATGACACTTGATATATGAAAGGAAAAACATGAGGACTTACTCATTTTGGCGATATGAATGTGTGTGCTCTTGATGAGAGTTCAGGTTCGAAGGTCCTCACGCACACTCTCCTCTTGTGTCGCCCATCAATGGCCTGAAAATCAGACATCATTACAACTGACTGTTGTCATCTGTACCTTACCTCCATATCTAAACAAATGTAATCTGAGCCAACAAACAATGATATCATAGCCAACAACAACACAGACAACTGTGTACACTATATCACCATCTTTCCAGGGCCCTTTCATTTACAAGAGTATTTTAATAGCAAACTGTTTACCGCCTCAGTGTAAATTTGACATTACAATTTACTGATGCTAAATGCACAAAAACTCCATTCAAGATATAGGCAATAACCTAAAAATGTTTTACGTGTGTAACAGGATGGTGAGAATGTGTGCTGGTTATGCATGCGAGACCTGAAGGACTGTAACCTGATCCCTTCTGGCACTGAGGAACCTGGCACAAACCTTCAAGCCAAGGAGAACGAAACCGGGGGAAATATTGACCATTTAAAATTGCCAGATTTTCAGCTCCAAGCTTGATTCCAGCCATAAAGGCTCTTCTCAACAATGCCATACTCCCTTTAAACACTATCACTGTAATACTTTCATACTACATTTTGCCCATGAATACAGGTGGCTCACATTATAAAAAGAATGTTAATGTAAAAATAGCTGTACTTCACATTGAATGTTCTGCTTTTTAACTGAGGTTTTGTCTTATTTTTCAAGGCTTACAGTGGTCCATATGTTGGAGCTCTAAAATGTGAAATTCTTTACAAATAAGAAAGAAAAAAAAGTACCTAGTGACCTTCTGATGTCCTTCAAATGGGTTATCTGTTCTTCCTGGAAGAGGAAAAAACTAATTTACCACAAAGGTGTCAAATGAGGTATTTGAGGTATATGTAACTCACTTCTTTGAAGAAACCCATTTAACAGCTAACCACTGCATGGACTCTAGTGTCGGCATTCATTTACCAAGAATTGCAATTTTCAGCTAAGACTGTCTGGATAAAAATGTTTGACTACCTTTCAGTATTCAGATAGTAAATGTTACAAATAGCATATTATAATGAATTTGATGAACAATATCAGTTTTAATTTAAAAACTGGGTCCAAAATACAGATCTTAATTTAAATGACCTTGGTATCGATTCCTAAAATCCAAAGACTAATCTTATATGGCTGGATTCAGTGGCTGCATGAAAATGTATTTGTACAGCACCAACCACCTGGCAGGTGTCATTGCATCCTGCTGAACAATCAGTGCCACTGATTGTAATAAGTCTGATGAATAAATAACATTTTATCCAAGCTGTTAATGTGAGTTTGTGATCTGTATTGATAGTGATGTAATAAAAAGGCCATATATCACTAAACAAAGTCAAGAGTTTTTGGCTTTTGTTAGGATAGGACAGTAATGTAGACAGGAAATGAGGTGTGTGTGTGTGTGTGTGTGTCTGTGACTCAAGTTGGGACGGTCAAGCACAACAGCACTATATGTCATCACGCTGACCACGCTGACCATTGGTGCCACCAGAAATGACTGTTTATTAAATATATACACATGACCAGTGTAATCAGATTCACAAACAAATGACTCTTACAGTTTTTATTAGTAAGTCAAAAACAAAGTGCGACAAGAGTACCCTAATTTCCCCCAAAAAATTATTTTTGAGTTAATTATTTTAAAGAATATAGCTAAAATTAAATATGTTGAAAATATCACCCTAGATTATTTAGAGCATTAACTGAGAGAAAGTATATTTCATGTGTAAAAAAATGGTAAAATGGATTATACATGCAATATACTCAAATGAATCTGAATCTAAATCAAATAAACACCGAATTGTCATCAAATCAGGAAATGCGTATTAATACTTATACTTACATAATTCAGTTATTTTACTTAAACGCAACACTACAAACATGTACAAATATGATACAAAATATACATACATATAGATGTTGATTTACCAACATCTTTTCTAAATCAATTTAAAATCCTGAACAACTCAGACCAGGTGAGCTGCTGAGGGGCAAAGTGACCAATGGTCACTCTTGAAATTCTGCAAAGTCTCATTAGATAGCTTCCACCATCATATCCTGACCTTTAAAAGTAGAGCTCCGGATAGGACTGCATAATTCGTAGTGACATTACCTCCCTGTGCTTCACTGCCGGGCTTCAACAGACCTGCAAAACTCTTGTTTGATCCAATTACAGCAGATCGGAGGACAGTGCTGAGAATTGCTCATCCTTCCAAACTTACGGTCAGTGCTCAAATGATTAACCAAACGGATGAGGTAAGGAGCGTGTGCACGCATTCGAGCGTTTGTTTCAGCGCCTCCGGTCATGCAGCTTCAACTGAACTGTGAGAAATTACAGAGGTCAGACATCATTCATTTGCACTTATTCAGCCAAATACCCTGAGTGGCACCCAGGTGGCCTGACCGACTGCACCTATGAACACACTCGATGAGCAGCGAGCGAGTACGGCCCTGTCGGACATCTCACTATACATAAATGCAGGTCTAAGTTAAACAGACCCTCACCATAATGTTTCACAGAGAGTTTAGTGCGAAAGCTTTTTCCTTTATGCAAGGTCTGAATGGATGTATGATGGGGTGATGCCACACCACTGCAAATCAGTTTGTAAAACACCAACTCAGCTACCTACCTTCCATGACTTTAGATTCTCCTTCCATCCTTTGTTGCTTTCCTATCAAACCACTTTCTTTCCATTTAAACTAAAGTATAAACTCTGGAGTCTAAACTTCGAGATGTAATCTAGTCAAGTGAGTTAAGAACTAAATTTTAATTTTAAAATTTTAAATTTTAAAATTTCTAATTTTAACCCTAACTTGCTTTTAGTGTCTCAGTGTGGTATGGTAACGCCTCAAATCAGGACTGCAAAGCTCTGCAGCGAGTTGTGCGCTTAGCTAAGTGCATCTCAGGGTCTGCTCTCCCCTCTCTGCAGGACATCTACCTCAAACGCTGCAAAAGCAGAGCTGCTAAAATAATCAAGGACTCAAATCAACCAGGTAACCGTCTCTTCATTTTACTGCCATCTGGCAAGCGCTTCAGGAGCATGATGGCAAAAACTGAGAGACTTAGGAGGAGCTTCTTTCCTCAGGCCATCAGGCTCCTAAACTCAAACTCAGTCTCATAACATCAACATTACTCAATATGCAAACAAACATAATTTACAGGTGACATATTTATTGGAATAAATACAAACATGTAAACTATTTAATGTTTAAATGCACTATTTACTCGATGTTGATTTGAGCTCAACATCTTTTCTAAATCAGTTTAAAATCTCTGAACAACTCAGACCAGGTGAGCTGCTGAGGGCAAAGTGACCAATGGTCACTCTTGAAATTCTGCAAAGTCTCATTAGATAGCTTCCACCATCATATCCTGACCTTTAAAAGTAGAGCTCCGGATAGGACTGCATAATTGTGACATTACCTCCTGTGCTTTCACTGCCGGGCTTCAACAGACCTGCAAAACTCTTGTTTGATCCAATTACAGCAGATCGGAGGACAGTGCGGAGATCTGCTCATATAATGGCCAAACTTACGGTCAGTGCTCAAATGATTAACCAACGGATGAGGTAAGGCGCAGGTGCACGTTTGTTTCAGCGCTCCGGTCATGCAGTATCAACTCAATTGAACGAAAACATTTAAATCATTCATTTGCACTTATTCAGCCAAATACCCTGAATGGCACCCAGGTGGCCTGACCGACTGCATTTACTGAACACATACTGATGAGCAGAGTGAGTACGGACTTCAGCATCGGACATCTCCTATACATAAATGCAGGTCTATAAACATGACCCTCACCATAATGTTTCACAGCAGAGTTTGAGCATTTGAAAGCTTTTTCCTTTATGCAAGGTCTGAATGGATGTATGATGGGGTGATGCCACACCACAGCAAATCAGTTTGTAAAACTACCTCAGCTACCTTCAAAATGACTTTAGATTCTCCTTCCATCCTTTGTTGCTTTCCTATCAAACCACTTTCTTTCCATTTAAACTAAAGTATAAACTTTTGAGATGAGAATAATCTAGTCAAGTGAGTTAAGAACTTAAAATAAGAATTTTAACAACTTGCTTTTAGTGTCTCAGTGTGGTATGGTAACGCCTCAAATCAGGACTGCAAAGCTCTACTGAGTTGTGCGCTTAGCTGAGCGCATCTCAGCGTCTGCTCTCCCTCTCTGCAGGACATCTACCTCAAAAGCTACAAAAGCAGAGCTGCTAAAATCATCAAGGACTCAAATCACCCCGGTAACTCTCTTCATTTTACTGCCATCTGGTTTTCAGGAGCATGATGGCAAAACTGAGAGACTTCTTCTTTCCTCAGGCCATCAGGCTTAAACTCAAACTCAGTCTCATAACATCAACATTATCAATTTAATAATCAGTAAGATATTCTCTATTCCCATCATCTGTATTGCGCTATGTGTATATACCTGGTACAACCTGTTTGCACTTTCCTCTTGCACATCCCTGCTTATATTATTATTTAATAAGTCCACAGTATTGCACATTTTACTCTTTATTTTGTCTTATTATTATATTTTTTTACCTATATTTATGTTTATCCTCTTGTGTTGTGTTACATATTTTGCACTGTCCATTGGGCGGACCTGACCTGATTTACATTTCACTACTGATTATATCCTGTATAATTGAGTATGTGACGAATAAAAAAAAACTTGAACCTTTTAATTTATTATAACTTCAATATTATTATTATTACACATTTTTTATATACAAGTTGTTTTTATTATACATAGGCACCTATCATCTGTACCTTATTTTTTTTAAATTGCAACACATTGTAATGAGGAAATGATGCAAAGGCTGATTATACAGAAAAAGGCAATAGGGGTTTACATCCTTATATTTGTAAGCAAATTTTGGCATAACAAATACAAAACACTGAGCAGGAATAGCAACATGCAAAATACACTTCCAAAAGGCTCACAAAAAGCATACACTCGCTTATTCTATAAGATGTGCATAAACTTGGAAGCACATTTAACAAATAAAACAATTTCAGTGATTTCCTAAGTGGCTACAACTTCCGTTTCCATTCATATTTTGCAGCAATTTCTCCAGAAGAGACCACTTTGTTTTCTTGAACAAATAGGTTGCATACAAATTTGCATACCTCCCTACACGTATAGATGGTGAAAAACTGTATGAGAAGTAGGGCAATAAGCATGTCCGAATGGCAAATTCGCATTACTCATAAAAGTGTAAGCAAAAGTACATGGATGAACTTCAGCGAGATTCTGAAGTGCATATGATGGACACTTTACTATCCCATGAGACCACAGGAGAGGATTTGATGAATGACACTGAAGTGATGCAACTACTACATACTTTTTTAAGTAGTCACAAAGTATTTACTTATTCAAAATAAGTATCTAATCAAGAGTGTGTGATTTCAGATGCAACCATTGGGAAAAAATGGTTGATGTATTTGCTAATTGTCTTTACGGTATTGTGATTTTTCACAACTTGATGCATACACAGTAACTGACCGAGCACCAAAATATTGCTTTTGGTACTGTATGCTGGCATTAATAGTTTGATGCAGTGTTTGAATTGGTATTATAAACGCTGTATATAACAGTTGGGGCAGGGGTCAACATTTTTTAATCTTAAAATGGGTCATGGAGCAAAAAAATCCTATTTTTTTTGAGTCTCTGGCCTCATTTTCTGTTACTCCTGTTCTTAATTACCTTGTGGTAAGTATGTGTGGAATCTGTAGAGGGGAGAAGGCCGTCCATGGGCCCTGTCAGCTGGACCTGCTTTGTTTTGCTTGTATCACTTTTCCAGTATTTGCTAGAATCTCAACACATTTCTCTGACCGTTCCCGCCCCCAACCACCTCTCGCCTGATTTTGAGCTGTTTAGTCTGTGGCTGGTTTTCCCAGCTGTGGTTCTTTTGCACACGGAGGAGCGTACAGCACAAATCCCCCCATAGGGTTCCCAGCACTCCAGAGTGACTAGACTAAATGGTCCCTGTCAGCTCCGGGGTAGACATGAAAATTATTTTAGGTGGTGGAAACGAGTGTGTTATCACTAGGTCATGAACTGGAAAAAAGCCCATGTTACATCATACATAAACAGATCTTACACCATCTGTGTAAGTTGTGGTCTATGCAGTGTTTTCAAGTGTTTAAGACACTGGGAGGTGTGAAGGATTTTCTCAACACAGAAAAAGCTCAAAAGCAGTCTGACTCTCAGTTCTGTACCATACTGGTATTACCTTCATAAATCTACTCGAAACAAAGCTACTCTGGTATCTGAGACCCTTCTTCATGAGGCACTTTCTAAACTGACTGATTCAGTAGTTGATTTGAGTGTTTTCATTAATCAATTTCTGATTATGAAGTGTTCTCTAATATTGGGAAATCATAAAATGTAGACCAGTGTTCTTATAGAAATGTTAACAGATGTGTGTCCAAATATGGTTTATTCATCTATAACAGTGATTTCCAACCACCTTCCAGGGTTTACTTGGCATTGGAAATATTTCAGCAATGTTAATCACTTGTGGTCAAGCGATATTGCTTTTTCCATGGCAGACACTAATATCTAGAAAGTAGACTGGCCATGACAATACAATGCTAATATACACACACCACTTAGAAGTTTAGGGTCAGTACGATTTTATAATCGTGAGGTAATTAATGCTCATGGTACAAATACAAATTTATTATATTTCAAATAATTTTGAATGTTCTATTTATCCCAAAAATATATCTAAAAAACATTTGATTTCAGAACGATCATTTGACACATATGACTGGATTAATGGATGCTGAAAATTCAGCTTTGCCAACACGAGAACAAACTACATATGAAAATAAGTTTTTATATATATATATATATATAAAAAGTTGCATTTAAACATTTAATAATATTTCACAATAGTATTACTACTTTTGTGTATTTGTCATCAATTTAATACAGCTTTGGTGCATCTTTAAACACTAAAATCTCACTGACAATAAACTTGAGAATAGTAATGTATAATACAGTGAAGATAAGCTGTACACACACAGAACATGTTAAACAACTGTCAGAAGAACATCTGTCAGGAGCATGGTTTATATATAGAACTAAAAATATATTAATGTTTTTTTTAAGTTCTAGTTAGAATAAATGTGCTTTTTGCACTATAATATTTGTACAATGACATTATAGCATTATGTGATGCTATGAACATTTCAGGATTGTTTCAAATCCCTGTTCATTTAGGCATACTGATAGGGCTGCTGGGTCTATAAGACAAAAGGAGTTGGGAAACACTGACCTATAGTACTCCCTATACTGTAAAACACTAACACATATGAACATGCTATTGTACACATCAAAGCTCAACAATGAGAAACTGCATGTCATGCATATAAATGTAAATCATCTTCTGTAGAGCTGCTTAATAGCTGAATTGCATCTTGCAACATCGATACAGTTATCCAACTGAACTGAATCACTATAAAACTGCCTCGAGCTGAATAACAACATTGCTGGCTTCTGTAGAACTGCTTTTAAATGAATTACTGGTTTCAAAATAGATTAACTTTACATCGTTATCGAACTGAACTGAACAACATTGACCTATAACTTAAGCTAAATAGTAGCACTATTGTCTTTTAGAGCTGCTTCACAGATAAATCCAAATTGTCTCCATAGCAGACTTTCCACAATTGATTTTGCTATCTTCCTTTTTATTACTGTGAAGCTCCTTTGAAACAATCTGTATTCTGTACTGTATAAAGCTCTATAGAAAAAGGTGATTTATCTCGACTTGAACTATGAGCACAAAGACCTCCATTTAGGTCCATGCCAAATAATGATGGTTGTTGTACATGATTTCCAGTACTAGTGAATTATTTAAACTTAGGGTTCAGTGTGTAATTACATTAACATGCTTGAATGTTTGCAAAGTTGTGTCAAGGTGTGAAGGAGAGCAACAGGTTTTGATACAGTGTTTTGGGTGTATGACAGTCATGACTGATGAAACGGACATGCCCATGGCATCCCGCCCTTCTTGTCATTCATAAAATGTGCACTAAATATACACATAAATAGCTGGCATCTGTATGGCATATGTGTGACTAATAGCAGGTGTAAAGTGCATAGCAGTTAAAATACTCACCTGAACTTAACAGGCGAAGGAGGGTTCTTCACAGAGTCACTTTCTGTCCGGTCTTCAGGAACTCGATGTATATCGTGAAGACAAACGTAACGGGTAAATGTAATGTGACTGTCCACAGATATCCAGGCCGCTGCATTGCTAAAGAGCTTTCAGGCAAGTGGAGCCCTGAGGGTCTCCCATATCACCTATCAAACTTATTCCTCAGAGCAGCACACACACACACACACACAACGTAATTTCCAGTTAATGCTGAGAGAATGTAGCAAGAATACTACGAAGATATTGACGTTTCGTCAATATATGTATAGCTTTGTGTAGACAGCAGAACTACTGCATGGAGAGTCCAAAATAAACTTAACGTCCAAAATGTGTAGAATGTATGAAAATAACCCAAATGGTGCCGACATTAGCGAGCTGTTGCATAGAAAACATTCGTAATAGCAGCCCGGAGGAAAAGAAGGGATTTCCGTGATTTTGATGGCTTCTTTTCCTGCTAGGTTTGCATATTTTCCCTCTCCGTCGATGGATCTGGCCAGCTCACTGCACACAGCTAGTTTTCACTTTTCTATTGAGAGGCGAATCGGCAACAGTCCGTCTGTGTCAATGAAGCCTGTGCGTAACAACTTTGTAAAGCCAAATAAACAAGAAAACGAGCCCTCAGCTCGATGCTTGGACAGTCTCCGCATTATTATGCGACAGATGATCATGAATGAAGGCATGTGACAGTGAAAGCAGCCTTCATGTATCCACTTTACCGAGGTAAAAGCGAAAAACGTCCGAGGATAAGTGCAGAGGATTCTCGCTTTCGAGGATCTGGACAAAAGAGCGTGCGCCTACTTGAACGAATTCCCCTTTCCGTTGATGACGGATAAACTCAGCGAAAGTTAAACCTCGGAGAAAGTGCGAGGAATGCGCTCCCAGACGGGATTTGGTGGTGTTAGGCAGGAGAGGAGCTCTTAATCCAGGCGTTCTCGTGATGTTGTTGACGACAAGCAGCAGATGCTAGAATGAATCTTTAGCGCAATTTGTTTCCTGACAGCCAAAAAGCAGTTCGTCACCGGAACCCAAAACCAGCAAAAAAAGCTTCCTTCAAAACCAGCGCAAGGTTCGTCATGTTAATGCTCGTGCACAGATTAAATCGCGCTCAGGGTTTTTTCATCGTCGTCGGTGAGAAACGATGCATCGCATAGCGTGTGTAATTTCCGTGACATGTTCAAGATGACAACTGTGGCGAGCACACGGAGTTTGTGTACGCTCGGGGGCGTGCTGTTCCTCTCTTCAGTTCACTCACGCTTGGTGACGTGACGCGCACACATTTATGAGGTAGCGGTCAGAAGTGAGCTAGCCTAGTGGTCACATATAGGTGAGATTATTTGTCAAGTTTCACATTCATAAGTGTAAGTTTTCTAACAAAAAGCCCTGTTTTAAAGTGGTTTTTTTAAAGAATTGGAAAAGAAAACAAGTTTTGTACTAATCAACATAGTAGGCCTACAAATAGAAAGACAAATAAAACTGTCCACTTGTGTTCTATCTTCAAAGTCTTTGAATTGTCCTCTCTCCTTGTCCCCTGGCTGTTGTGGTTGTTGTTTTTTTTTGTCATATATATATATACACGATATTCCAGTTGGCTTGGAAACTGATCTACAAGCATCATTTTTCTCCACAACTTTATTTCATTTGGAACAACTGTTGTATTTTGTATAAATACAGATGTATTTTTTTTAAGCTGATTTGATAAGGGTATTGTTTTAGTTAGACATTTATTTAATATTCAGTTGTATCTTATGACTTATGAGTTTCACTTTAATTTGCCTGTGACTCCCAAATAATTTTCTCTTATTTTCTCTGCAATTAACTCTAGTATAGTCTCTTTATGTAGATATAATAAATCCATAATTAATTAACTGATACAATATGTGGTAAAATTGATTTTTTTTCACAGTCCAAAAACAACAAATAAATGTGTTTCCTATTTCTAAAGGAAGTTTCCACCAAGTCTTGCTCTATTGTTTATTAGTCCAAATTTGTTAATAATCTTAAAGTGTGCAAGCCCTAGTTATTGCTTCACAAGTTTGTTTTGTTACAAATATATTAAATAATTCATAAATTCTATCCTGTTAAACATCTTCTCAGTATGTTTAAGAAGCATTTTGATGTTATTTGCTTTTTTTGCTTTGTTTTTGTCATTTAAAGCACAATTATATTAATAATAATAATAATAAAAGGTGAGATTCCCAGACCCATCTCTGTGTTTTGTGTAGGCCTACTTATTCTATTAGAGATAAAAAATGCACCAACTCATGAGAATGTCATTCGATATTTTTTATCGCCGATAATGGTCTCACGTTAACAGCAGCACGTTAACGCCGATAACGCCCACTTTTTAGTTTATAATTTTACATATTAACCTTCTTAATTATAAACACGCTAAGTTTTGAGTACTTTAAAATGATTGTATGCAACACCACTTGATTGACGATCTTCTTTGTTGTGCTAAATGTTTAATTGTTAAGTGTAGACTTTTGAAAACC
The DNA here is from genome assembly GCA_027564155.1 of Gymnocypris eckloni scoliostomus. Taxonomy (NCBI): domain Eukaryota; kingdom Metazoa; phylum Chordata; class Actinopteri; order Cypriniformes; family Cyprinidae; genus Gymnocypris; species Gymnocypris eckloni. The sequence goes on along the minus strand of CM050415.1, from coordinate 29,723,625 downwards.
ACCCATTCTTTTCCTCACTTCATAAATTAACTTACAATTAGTAATAAGCCTATTACATTATTAAAAAAAATAAACCAGTTTAGGGACTCATATTATCCTAAAACCCCTTCTGAAAAATTATGTACATGCATTATTACTTTTATTATATATTTTTATTTTATTTTATTTCATTTTGATTTCTAATTCAACTTTAACCACTGCCATGCAATGTAGCTTATAGTTGTGTCTGCCTGTTGTTTTTGCAACCGTGTATTTCACTTAAAGCCTGTTTTGATTTTCAATTAAAAAAAGAATGCATTTAGATGAATAACATGGTTAATTTAATTAACACATGCATGATTAATTAACATATGCACATTCATAACATATAACTCTTCACAGTAAATATTCCTTCGTGTGGTTTGTTTTTGACTTGTATATGGGACCAGTATTTATTTATAATGTTTGTGTTACTTGTAAATAGACATTAGAAATGAAAGTGCTGAACATCTGTTGTTTGCTGTACAGTCTTTTATTTTAAAGAACATATTTTAGTCATTGTAATGTTTCTTTTTTTAAGAATTACATCACTTTAGGAATTACCAATGATAATAGTTCTTTAAAAGTTTGTTGTCCATGTTTGTCATTTTCTAAACGTCCTTATTTGTTCAATTTAATTTCAGTTTTAGTGTTGTACATCAATTATGAAAAAAATAGAGTAGATAAATAATGTTTACTTTTTCATATTTTGAGTTAACATTTTATTTTCTTCTCTATAAGAAAACATCCAAACTAAGGGTTGATCAACACCAGCATATCGTTTATTGGTTTTCTCCAAAAGGGTGTACAAAAATGAGAAATAAAAAGGAGGAGAAAAGATGAGACAAGACTGTGGGAAGTGAAAGAAAGAAAATCACATTATTATAAATTCTTGTAGCAGTTGTACTGGAGGGCTGATAAAAGTACTTAAACAAAAATAAACCCGATGGGGGACAAAAGAGACAAGTAAAGAGCCAAGACCTCCTTCTGCTTTAAGGCCACCTTGTTCCACTGATCAAGTTTTAGATATAGAGTAATACACTTTGCGTACATTTATCTCCTCTCACTAAACGCATGCGGACAGAGTAAACAGCACTTAAAAATAATCTTTTGCAACTTTAAATAGCCATACATTTACAAAGACACTCACATTTCAAGAACTACAAATCCACCAGAAAATAGTAAAGAGCGTACCTTTTTCCTGTTTGTTCTGCAGTTTATAAAAGACAGCGAGTGTCTGCAGGATATGGTGTCATTTGTACCTTGGTGCACTGCGTGCAAACACACCTAACAATTGGCGTAAACAGTGATTGGTGTCTGTGAAAAGTTTGTTCCAAAATTAAAAGCACATTTGGACAGAAAAGAAAATGCATTGGAATGAAGACCAAATCATTTACAGTGAGAAAGTGGATTATGAAATTTTAAAAACTTTGATTTTGGGAAAAACTCATGGGAATCTGAAAACAAAGTGTTCTTGAAAAGGATTCAACAAAAAAATAAAAAGACAAAAAAAAAAAATAATATAAGGCTTAATATGAAAATATTTTTTTCCGCTCAGGTCAAGAGCTTTCGATAATTCCTCTAAACGCATTTCAATTTCACAGTCATATTAAATATACACACACTGGGACTTTTGTGGCATTCAAGTTAATATTTGGATGATTTTCAATCAATGGCTAAACAAGTCTAAATGAAGAATCTCCTCAAACGTACAGACAAAAGGCCATTGCACTGGAAGGCAGACGAGACATTTGCAAACACAAGCCATTATCATGGGCCTAAAACTAAAGGCAAAACTACTGACCACTTCTTTATGGCATTTAACAAATACAGGCTTATCAGAACAGCTTTACCGTGTTACACTAGAAAACCAAAAACAGCAACAATATTAAAACACAGAGGCATTTCATTCATTAAAAGAAACATGATGGCATTAATGATGATTGTACACAAACACATGAACCTCTGGAGAGGTCACAGCTTATGGCCACAGTGACCATTCACAAGTCACAGTTTCACGCTGACATGTGCATATAAAACCTGGGATGGAAGTGTTCATTTAGATGTACAGCACCCCCTTCCTGCTCAAACCCCAACTGCAGACTGTTTGTCGATTTAGAGTGTAAAAATGATTTATTTAGTGAACAACAGCTTTTAACAATGAACACTAGGGGTGACACTACTGGATCATTGTGACCCATCCATATTCCTGAGCAATACTTCTGAGCCACACGGTTACGTATGTGCTCAAAGTCCCACAAAACCTCTTCACAGAGAAGCCGACAGGAAACAGCCAAAAACTTTGCGATGACAGGAAGTGGTGGAGTGGCGAGGGAGGAAGCAATGGTGCGAAGCATCATAAATGTAATTTCCTCTGAGACCTAGTTCCCTGTGAATATCTTAACTTTATTGTACAAGCTTGGTCCCATGCAGCAAGGCATAAGTACAGTACAGTGCATCACAGTACATTCTCTCAGCTTAGTGGTACTTATGTACAAATGCCTTTACAGGAAACCACCGAGCAAGATTATAAAAAAAATGTGATGTGCAGTCTGGTGATAAACACTCAAATAAGATATACAAGGAATATTTATGTTTGATAAAATGAGCATAGATATCACTAGATGGCATCAATAGATGGCAAAGATTAACCATAACATTAGGTCAAGTAGGGAATATCATCCAAAACACTAGAGGGCGCCAAATATTATGGCTGATATAAGACTGTCTAAGTTTCAGCAAGTCTAAATCTTAAATTTGTTATCAAATTAATTTTAGAGTGGTAAATATTCAGTAAGGGTCAATATTATCTGAGAAAATATTGTGTTTACAACTACATTTGGTAAAAGATACTCCGGCTATAAGAATGATAGGATCCCAGATTTGACATGATCTGTCAATTACCAATTCTTAAGGTCAAAAAAAGATAAAACGAGGATGAAAAGTAATGGGAGGATGTAAACTCTAGTTATTTACAGTACAGTGTACCCTGTAGATTCACAGATAAAATACCCTGCGCCAGCAAAGCCGACAAAATAAAAAAAAGGACAGTTTTCCCATTTTAAAGGAATGCTGTTAAGCCATTTAGTTTGAAAAGAGTACAGATTGCTGTAACTGAAGAGAGGGACATATATAAATCATAAAACAAAACATTTAAGTTCACTAGCATATACATAAAAGATTGCTGAATAATCTTGATGCAATAACCCAGAATATTTACCTGAGTGTATAATCTAAACCACCTTGAAACCTTTCACAGTAGAAAACCAACTGATACTAGTACTGCCAAACAGGATCGCACTTATGCTAATAAGTGAATCATCCCACCTATAGGGACACAAAGATTGGTCACAATCAACTAACCGTTAACAAAACAAAAAAATTCTAAAGCCAACTAAAAATTTAAATTAAGCAAAGAAAATGTAAAAAAAAAAAAACTAAAATGACCAACAAACAAAAGGGAAGCTAAATCAACCCTATCACATTGTGGTATATCTGTGATTGTGTTGTGATATCATGAGGAGCCTGGATCAACTGCTTGTGTGCTTGAAATGAGTGTGTGCTTGTTTGTTTGGAAGCATGCGTGTATTGATGTGGGCTGAGTATATAAAGGGGCATCATCATTGGCTAGAGAGGGGAGAGGTGCTTTTGGAAATCACTGAGGATTATGGCGTCTTGGTGATGCTCTCTGCATCCTTGGAGGCCCAGAGCTCCTTGTGCTGCTTGCGCCCGAAGCCCTCATCATAGTTCCCTTTACTCTTGAAGAGCTGCTGGTAGTGTGGTTTGCAGTAGAACTCCCCCTGCAGCGCTGCATAGGTCCCCAGACTGCAGAAGCCAAGAGAAAACATTAGAAATACATTTAAAAATAATAATAAATGTTACTGCATTAAATTGACAACCAAGTGATGGAAGTTTTTTTATAAAATGCCAAATGTTTTTATCACTATTCCAAATAAATGCTGTTCTTTTGAGATTTCTATTAAATCAAAGCACCTTGAAATAAAAAAAAAGTATAATTTTCCTCCAATCAGCATATTCTGAAGGATCATGTGACACTGAAAACCGGAGTAATGGCTGCTGAAAATTCAGCTTCTCCATCACAGGAATAAATTGCTTTTTAAAATACATTCAAATAGAAAAGTTATTTTAAATTACAATAATATACCACAATATTACTGATTGGACTGTATTTTTGATCAAATACATTCACTCGTGGTGTGCAAAAGGATTTCTTACAAAAGAAGACTTCTTTCAGTTTACAACCCATGTTCAACCGCTCTAGTTTGTGGTGTTTTCTCAGGCTGTGCTGTGAGGAAGTGACTAACCTGAGTTTGGTGTTGCAATGCTTGCAGCAGAAGCACGTGGTGTGGAAGATGAGGTTGTTGGCCACCAATCTCTCCATCGGATAAACGGTTTTCTCACATGATGCACACGTCTCTTTCGGTGTCTTGAAACTGAAAGACTGGTAGAAAACGCAAGCAAAGACATTGGTTTTCAATCAAAGAGCAGGTCATAAGATCACTAAATGACTTCAGAATAGTGACTTACACTGCACATGAGATAAAAACTTATAAGCATCTATCCTTTAGTACAAATCTTACGGTCATATTCTAGAGAAGTAAAAAATCTAATACCATTACATATTTTCAACTTAATGCATTATTAAAAATGCATTTTATCTTTTATTTATGACATGTATTATAAAATAATATGTATAAGATAATGAATCATGTTCAAAACCCCATGGACCAGATGGAGTTCTGGCTATGGTTGAAACAAAATAATAATAAGAAAAGACTAGAAGGATGTGATGTACCTTAGAACGCTGAACGGGCTTGTCATCGGACGTGTTCCTGTTGTCCTGGAAGAAAAAAAAAAAAGAATATGAAGCCAGTGGTCCTAAAACAGATTACCCATGGCAACACTTTATCAGAAAGAGCCCTGTGAACACCACAGCATAATCCATCCCCCATCTACTGTTCCTTTAACCGGACACACTCCAAAAATGTTCCTGCAGTGCCTCTTATATCCCTACATTTGGCCGAATGCTTTTACAAGAACCTTTTGTCTGTGTACTCACATGCACAAATGCATGAAGAGGGATCAACGAAGCCTAAGCCCGGTGAGCGTTTCTAACTCGATCACCTTTTGAAATGAAAGACCCTGCTCACACACACACATTCGGTTCCAGCCGGTCTAAAGCTACAATATGACATTACATAACAAGCCATATCCCATGGTCAACTCTGCACCAACTATTCGAAACAGCTGCCAGCCTGAACAGGCCACCAAATTACGCACAGAAGAGATTGGGAACTTAAGAACCAAGGGCTTACGAAAGATTTCAGACAAAATGCTAATGACAGGGTCCAGGTTTGGGACACACCTGCACAACACTGCAGCAGCAACAAATGATTCTGAAAACAGACCCACAGAGAGTCTAAAATGTTTTTAATTTAGTGCAGTATAAAAATAATCTGCTGAGCTGACAGGTTATGATGTAACTGCTCAGGTCTGTCAGAAAGCCAAGAGCAGATCTCCACCTCCACTACAGCATCTATACTTGTCTCTTTCGTGGAAATTTAGAGCTTAAAATCACACACAGATCTGCTGGTATAATGGCTCAGACTCATGCAAACAGTTGGTGTATCTCTCAAAAAACAAAAAAAACAAAAGGTACTGTTTATTTGCTTGGCTCAGACAGGCAGCGGAAGTATCAGTAATGACCATTTTATCACATCAGACATTCATTCAATAACACCACTTTTCACAAATTACAGCCATTATCGAGAGGGACTTCATGCTCTCACTCACATAGTATCAAAGCCTGGAAATGAGATTACAAGCTCTCAGTTTCAACATGATAATATTTGCTTAAAAACAGAATCAGACAGAAACGTTATCAGTATCAGGTACACGGTAAAAAAAAAAAGATTGTGATTTTAACAGTAAAAGACTACAAAAATGCTACAGTAGAAACATGCTAATTGTGTAACAGTAAGTTTCTGTACTATATACAGCAAATAACTAATTACATTTAACAGTAAAATACAGTTAAATATAGTTTTTGAAAAAGTGAAAGTCATTGTATAATTTACAGTGAATAAAACGTAAATTGATATTCCGAGAATTCCCTGCATGACATTTCACATTTGATGTTTTTTTCTTATTAGTTGTGTACGTTATGATATATCTTACATCTAATGTTGTTAAATTAATGTTTATTGCATGTTTTCAGTATTGTATGGTCATGTACTTTCGCAGCTTGTGAGCTTCGATTCATTATGGGACTCATCACCACCTGTTTTTGGTGGTTATCAGTGTATTACAATTGTACAAAACAGATATTAGTACTTTAATTATAGGTAGGTGGCCTATATAAAGTCTGTAAAACCAAAAATGCTGCTATCATTTTTACAGTAAATTTCTGGCAAAAAACCAGCAGGTGGTATTTTACCATAAATGTCACTTTTTTTTCTTTTTCCTCGAGTACTAACTAACTATCTTGAAATCACTGCATCTTTTCAGGGGTGGGAATCTCCAGGCACTTCACGATCCGATTCCAAAACCATTCTTGAACTACTTTTTATTAAGTCTTCTGCTGTGCAAATACATCTTTACATATCAACCAAAATGTCCGTTTCTATGCTTTTTATTTATAGTTGGAATCTCTGTATGTAATGCAATCTTTTTTTTATGATTCACACACATCTTTATTTTCTTTTTCAGATTTACAAAATGTATTCCATTTTACAGATGTACATTTTAATAAACCCCTCCCCTGATCCCCACCCCAGCCTGTGTCAGTTATATGAAGATTGCCAACATCCTTAGTACTGCAATCTTAAAAATAGGGGTGTGAATCTTTACTGGTTTCACGATTCAATTTGATTAACATTAATCAACTCAATATCACGATGAGACACATTCTCAGTTTTCAATATTACTGCACACAGCTACATTTGATATAAAATGTATTTTGTGCAAAATTTACTTTATTAAATAAGAAGGCTACTTTTTTTAAATTACTTATTTAAAATAAGTGTTCTTTAAGTATCCGAATGTTTACAGACAATAGTTTTAAGTTTTTCTTTTTTCCTCAGCATAAGGCCGCGTGTCCACCAAAGCGTTTTCTCCCCGAGGCTGGCATAATTTTTCATTTGTTTTCAATGGGAGCGCCACGTTTTTTAAAATGCCAGGAGCGTGCGGAGCGCTGAGCATCTTGATCGCGCTGAGCGGTCGGGCGTTTTTTTCGGTGCCGAGAGTTGAAGAATGTTCAACTTTGGATAAAACGCTGCGCTACTCATCACTGTCACTTTCTAGTCAGCCAACCAATCAGAGTGGAGGAGGGCGGGACTACCGACTGTACTACGTCCAAACAATAATGGAGAAGTTAATATTGCTTGTCTCAGAGTATTTATTTTCTTTACTACCTTAATATTGGTATGAAAAATAATGCTTGGAGAAACATTTATTTTGCGACGCATCTGCCATGTTTCAAATCATAGCAACCACAGCATCTCAACTGAAAAAAAACCCGCTGCACTCTCAAACACTCACAGCTGAGCGTTTTCAGCTGGATAAAAAGGCCTTATTGCCATTTAATTATTACTGATGAGATAAAAGACAGTGATGGCAACTTTAACAGGCTGCATGCACGGATTTATTACGATATATCAGATGTTTTGTCCTACTCTGAAATAGGGATGAGTACCGAAAACCGGTAATTATTTGTACCGGTACGTAATTGGGTCAATACCGGACTACCGGGAAGCTTCAGGACAAAAGATACTGTTATCGAAACTTGTGTTGTTTCATTTCCGTATACTTCTATGTTAATGATGAATTAGAAGCAGCTGCTTGACATTTTCCTTTACTGAATGATGTGGATGTCGTTTTGCGCGCGTGCATGTAATATCCGTGCGCATATGAGGTGTGTGTTTGCATGCAATAAGTGGCGGTGAAATGTTCAAAAGTGTGGGTTAACGTTACTAAACTGAGCAACTCCAGCATCAGATGCAATATGCAGTAGTGAACAAAGTAGGCAACACCAGTAATATGAAACATTTACTATCAAAACACAACATCTATGTCCTCAAGCAATGCGCTGTATTTACTATACAGCTTCAACTGCAACTCGCGAGACACATTCACATCAAATGTATTTGCAGTCAACAGGCTAGTTTGATACAAGCGCATCTGAAAAAAATATCTAGGGAGGAGGACATAGACTGAACAGCTGCGGACAAAGGGAATTATACAATGTTCTAAACATGTGACAAGCTTAATATGAAGGGCTTTAAACTCGTAAGATATAGTATCCTATAGTTTCAGTTTAAAGTGGCTTGGTTCATCAGATGCTCTGACAGAAAGGCTGCGTTTGCCCTGACAGAGACTATGTTTTAAGCTATGTGCTGTTTTCCTAAATGCTTAACATGTCACAGGTATATTCTCCAAATGCAAACATTAGAAAGCCATGGAAATATTTCCATTTTGCTGTCAGAAGTAGTGAATGAGCTTTTGCTTTGAGATTCTCCGCTAAACATCACAGACTTAATTTAGAACAAACACCCCCACATGCATAAATGGGAGTGCAATAGGTCTAAAATATACATTGATAAACTATTTGTAATTGGACAATAGATATGACTAATGTAGACTTTTAATCCTACAAGTAAGTGTATGTGTATGAAAACACTAATTGTAAAGTGACTGTAATGAGGGAATCAAATAAGCCTTTTTACTCAATTAGTCTGTGCTTTTTTTAACTTAAATTTTTAGTTTAGTAAATTTAACTTCTGCTTTAACTTTTCACATCATATCTTTTTGCACTAAATAATATTGATAACAGTATCGTTAAGTACCGGTATCGATAAGCAGTATCGATAAAATGTAAACGATACCCATCCCTACTCTGAAAACATAACTGACTGAGTGTACATCAATTTCGTATAAAAGTATTTGAAAATTCAAGGGCATTTAACCGCAGCTGCAATCGCGCTTCAGGACAAACATACACAAAGTGCACATAAAAGTCTGTCAGTGCATCTAATAGTACTGCATTCCAAAATGGCATATATGAAAGGATATCTAAAGAAAAGTAGCAGGTGTAAGCACACACTGTAAAGCAATACGTACGTGTCTCAGCGCAAATTTTGTGCAATGAAGCCCGCCACGTCTCTAGCGCACACGTGCCATATCCGGGGTGGGGGGCTGTGTAGGTGGGAGCTCAGAATCTATTATGAAATATTCAAAATTGATTCAGAAGCATTCACAAACATAAAAGCAAGCATTGGCAGTGCTGCGTGCGTGATTTGACAGGATGTAGCATAGCGTGCGCATCAAATAGCCCTGCATCAGTTTAATAACTTTGATAACTTTAATTCTTACAACTGTTAAATTAATGGGCAAATGGTAAATATGTCGAAGATCACATAGAAATAGATAGCAAAATAGCCAATGTAAACTAAATGTTATAAACATCAGACAACCATATACATTTTAAATTAATCTTTATTATAACAAATTTAGCCTATATATTTTTTTATTCACAACAGTTTACAGTTGCCCACAGAAAAAACAGGGGTGCTGCAGCACCCTCAGCACCCGCCCCTGTGTGTGTGTGTGTGTGTGTGTGTTTGTGGCGTGTGTGTGTGAGTGCGTGTGTGTGAGTGTGCGTGTGTGTGTGTGTGCATGTGTGTGTGTGTGTGTTTGCGCGCGTGTGTGTGTGTGTGTGTGTGTGTGTGTGCGTGCGCGCTCAAGCAGAGCGTCAAGCGATCAAATACACACACAATAAATGGTATATTTGTCAGTTTGTTTAACTTTGTTTCTTTGTTCATGTTCTTACTCTATCTTATCTTATGTATATAAAACACAAAAAATGCCTGCACACGGCTGCATTTACAAATTGATGTTTTATATTTATTTAATGAAATATTTATTTAACATCTCAGAATATAAAGCCATGTTAATTAAGCTGCTAATCTATCATAGAAATATATATTTCATACATATATGTGTATGTATGTATATATGTATGTATGTATATATATATATATATATATAAATAACAAAAAGTACCGATAAGAATACCGTTAAAGCACCGGATCGATAAGCAGTATCGATAAGAGTAGTAGTACCGTTAAAACCTTAACGATACCCATCCCTAGACATATTTGAACCTTTGCTCCCCTCTCAGACACTGGCAGATTTGTGATGCCCTACCATTACCAAAGGTCAGTATTTTACGCTCTCCCACAGCCACACACTGAGCACACACAACATTCACTCTGAATTCCTCTTCCTCTATAGTACTGGACTGCAGACACTCTTTTAATCTCATTAGCTAGACAAAATCCCATCAGCTGCTCCCCATGGGTCCAGACAGCCAGGGGAATAAGCAGGAGTTCAGTGGACCGAGGAGGCAACAACCATCAACCCACGCAACCCCGGTTCACCTTGTGTCTAATGCATCTTGTGATCTTTCAGATGTGATATGGGATGCACAGAACCATTACATCTATGGTACTACTGTAAATTGCCCACAGAATGTCTGACTCAACATGCAGTGCCATGTATTTTAGACGACAGTTAATAATGGGTGTAAACGGCAATCTGTTTTGGGGCAACCACTTGTGGATGGATCCTCTGGAATATTAGGTAAAAACAAGCCAACCTAGACATGGAGTGAATGATTTGTATGATGTCCCTTTTGTCACAATCTACCGAGCTAATAATTCTTATAGAACGAGAAATGAGTCCGATTTAGAAGACAAAACTATTTTGTCAAGATTCCTGACAACACAGATAAGATGTTCATGCAGAAACCCTGAGGGAGTCTGGCTGGGCTCCATGAATGACAAGCAATGTTTTAAAAGACGCTGGAAGGCACATTTTTTTCAAAACTCAAGCTATGATTGATCTCCTTTTAACTAGAAAAGCAAAATGAGCCTTCAAGCAACAAAACACATACCTTCATTTACCAATTGACAAGTTAGGGTCAGTTGTCCTCCACTAGTATCTATCAATAAGTCATTTTCCAAAAGATTATTATTTTGTGCATTTCTCCACTGCAATGGATTGCTTACTTTCAGTTTAGATAAATAACTTGCAGGAGATATAAAACAGTCTTGGCTGCCAATTGCTCTTATATCTAGATATATGACTGTTGTATGTTTTTAATTAAAGATTCAATTTGGCTTATTTCTACCTCATTATTTCCTTTCGTACCATCGTTAGACCCAAGTGCTTTTACAATCATTATAGTGCTCATTTCCATAAGTCATAGCTGACTGAATAATTACTGAGGAGAGCAGAAACACCCTGTGTCGGAAAGAATGATTGTGTGAAAGTATTTGCATGAGGATGCAGAAACTGCTAATGTTCAACTTCTAAAGAACGTGAAAGTCTTCGCCAATGCGTTGAACCCCAGACAGAAGCTGAAGCTGATGCAATCTACACGTGGATGTGAAACTGTAAATGTGTTTAGGCGTAAAAAAGACGACGACTGTACAGGATCTTTTAAAGGGAAGGCTCGTGGGCAGGGTTTGTAGGAACAGTCTAATGTTTCATTGGACTCTTGAGTACACCTTTGACCAAGAGAAAGTGCACGGTGTAAAATTTCACCTGTTAAAGCTGAAGTGGCGTGACTAGAACGCAACTGCAAAAATAATTATCGTTTTCAAAAAGAATCTCCCCCCATTTTCTGTAACTTCAGTTTATGTTTGCTACGCTTCACAAAACACTTGCAAAAATGAGCAGAAAACCACTGGATCTTTACGTAGAACGGTACTGCCAGGACACATCCCTTTTTTGAATCCTTTCAAACATGTTCAGACAGAGTTCGAAACTTGATCTAGGCACTTCACAAAACACAGCCATCAGCATCTACCATACCGTGATCTTATCACAAGGAAGGGAGTGCATTTTGCAATCATAAAGCATACACAGAAGAACTGCCAAGAGACATTGCCCTTTTCAATGGAATTTGAAAAACATGGTAGAGATGGCAAACCTCTTCTCCTTTGCCCTTTCACACAGCAAAGCCATTTTAGCACACACAAAATTAAAATCTGCAACAAAAGAGAGCCTGTAAGAAAGCTAGAAGTGTTCAATAGGTCTCAACTTGGGTTAAACTCAATGCCAGTAAGGGCTTAACAGACCAAACATACTTAACACCCAAAACGCCTGCATTAACAATAAAAAGTACATATTACACCACAAATGCATATATGATTATGAACCTATATTGAAGTCAAATACATACTGCTGGGACACCACAGATAACCACTGCATCAACTACAGCTAGTCAACTCAGTGGAAAGTTTTATTTAGGCCTATGGAGCAAGCCTAATTTCTTCTTTCTCCATATAAGGAGACAGTTTTTGCACAGAAAAAAGGGTTCCATTATCACACTGCAGAGGCTGTCCCAGAGTCCTTGTTGGCATAACTTCATTAGTATGGAGATCTAAGAATAGTCAAGAGACTAAGAGTAGACATGGACTAGGACCTCAGTGTGTGACATTCAGCTCAAACAGGAATATCACTGATGCACAGCGTGCCAAAACTGTACAAAAGAAAACACTGCATTTGATGATAGACTTCAACGAATAAACACACCTATGGCCATGATTCAATTATTTGATATTCTTAATGAGAAAAGAAAAAAAATCCACTATGGATGATTTCTTGGGGCCTCCCAAATTCTTTTGAGTTCCTGCAAGTTACAACATTTTGAAACACCTGGAATGACATCCCTCCACGTTCATTTCTGACAACTGGACAGTTGATGCCGCAGGCTGTCATCTCCACATGAAAAATCTGTGTATACAATTTAAAGGGCTAGTTTCATCTGAAAACCCCGAGGGACTCTGCCGCCTGCTCTTAACTACAGCATACAACAGAGATTGACACCTCTAACGAAAGAAGCCATCATTAAAAAGAAACACTCATTAAAAAGAAACAACGGGTGTCACATTCAAGTTTATTTGTACCAGTTGCTTGAGCATTCGCAATCTCTCATGCACATCATTTGTAAAACAGGCATTTTCCTTGTGCTGCTGAATGCCCAATGGAGCCAATTTAACTGGGAAAATACATATGTTTGATCAGACAATCCACTGGCAGATGGTGATCCCTAACCACCAAAACAAAGTGCCACTATCACTAATGACAGCAACGAACAGTCTGAAAGAAATGGGAGCTTTGAAGACTAAAGATACACACATTTAAGCTTTATTGGTCAGTAGAATTGCCAAAAATAAACCATTATACAACAGTACCTCAAATTTGATTCAGTAATGATTTTTACTGTAAAATTGTGACATTTCACTTCACTCTGGAGTATGCAGAACGGAAGCGAGGCAAGTTTTTCAAAGTGGAAGTCAAAGCATCTACATATTCTCTCACGCAAGAGCTTTTTGCGTGTTTTTACGTGGTGAGAAAATCCCTGTCACTGAAGTCCACACATACGCTGTTCCAAACCAGGAACATGCTAAACTTAATTGTAATTTTAGAACTATTTTCGTTGTATAAAATAACTGGCAATTTTTAGTTTGCAACAAGATGCTTAATAATATTCAGGCTATTGGAACTTGCATTCATGTTGGAAGAATGAATATAAAATCACAAATGTGATTACCAGCAGTTTCAGGTCTACAGCAGAATCACTGTCAAGCTGATGTTTATTGCACTCAAATGATAACCATCTAAAACTGGCCAATATACATTTGTTCCCATTATTATTGTGTGCAATGTGGTTTCAGCCAGCTGATGCTAGGCAGGAGTTAAACAAACATATAACCATGACAACATTAGGCTTCACATGTAAAAAGTATTTACATAAATTTCCACATAAAACCTGTGCCTAGTCCTAGTCGCTGCTTTCCATGATACAACGACAAAAAGAAAGGATGTTTGTCTAAATGAAAGCAGCTTAGAGAGTGTATGGTACATTTGGGTTGATTAATCAATGTCAACATTTCAATTAATAATGTCACACACAGAAATTGAAACCCGAATACACTACAAGTCACTTTGGATAAACGTGTCTGCCAAATGATGAATCAATTTCTCCTCAGACAGAAGAAATATGCATTAGTCACAGACAGGCTGGGCTACGCGATTTTATGTAATCAAGCACCATATAACGGCCAAGATGCACGGTTACACTGAGAGGAAGTACGAAAAATGTATTGTTGAACAAATAAAATACGTGCAAGTTCACCGATGCTTCAGTAACGTTAACGTTACCGGCCCAGCTTTCCGTGAACTAAACTGGGTCGACGAAAACCAGGTGTCAAAACCATATGTCTTTGTTTTCGGTCTAAATTAATCTGGAAACAAGCATCTTCAAAAAGACACAGACGACAGCTTTGGACCCTGAGACCTAACGTTAGCCTCCCACCACAACAACGGTCTGATTAGTATTCATATTCCGTATCCAATTTTAAAGCTCACATAAATACATCTCGACAGTAAGACGATCTTCTGATTTGATGGATCACTGCAACACTAGTAACGTTAAGTCTGAGCCCAGTATCGCACAGTTAGCTCTTGATAGCACTCTAACGTTAGCTAGCGGACACCTCACCACAATAGACGACGAGGGGGTCGCTGGGTTCACTGGCTGCAGCTGAATCAAAGAGGAGAAACTCACCATCTGGGTCTCCTTATCGGTCTGCTGAAGAGAAAGGGGATGAGAGATCTGCTGCCTTGTCCGGTCCACTCACTGTGCGCGATTCGGTTGAAATATCATTCGTTTCCTCCGCTGGTCTAAACGATTAACTTCTCCGGTTGAGCTAAATTAAACGTACCAGCACACGATCACTCGAGCCGTCTACAGAGCTTGACGTGCTTTCCCCCCACCGCACCTCACTCTTTTCAACGGACGTTTTCTCTCTCTCTCTCTTCATCACGCCTTTTTTATTCAGCAGGATGTCGCACGCGATTGGACGAAGCTCGTGCCGCGTTCTCTCTCCTCCCAGCTCATAATGTAGGTGCATTTTCTGAGGAGACTCTTGCGAGAAATAGACATTTTACCTCATGGATTCCTAATTCCTCGCCTTTGTTTATTTCCCGCTGTCTTTATTCAGTCATTAGTGACTAATGCTGGGTACATACTAAAATATTTTTTAAATCTGATAAGATCCTCAAAATGTGAGATACCACACACATGAGGACAAATTGCTCCTGTCAGGGCCGTAGCTGGGATTTGCGGGGCCCCGGAGCAGGTTGTACCTGTGGGCCCTGTTTGAAATTGTTTAATTTCGTTCTATTTATTTATTTGTGCTATTTACACGATGTTCAAGGTTTTTTTTTTTTTTTTTGAGGTTTGTAAGTGTCCAGGTACAGAAAACGTTTAAATGTAAATAATTCATTTTACAATAATACATACAAAAAAAAGTCCAAGTCCAAGTCAAGTATACAAGTCTTTACTGTAAAAATTAAATATACAGTCAAACCTAAATTTATTCAGACATCTTCAACATTTCTCACATTATCGCAGTTTATTCACTATAGTTTAGAAAATGGTAATAAAATATGACAAGAACTCCGAGTTGAACTGTGTCAGAACAAATTAATCTTGATCATGTTAGATAACTTTGATAAAGAGGTATGTAATGAATTAAAATCAACCAACAATTCAGACAACTGTTAGTATGACAATATTTACACAACTATCAATACTTTGTTGAAATTTTGCTTAATTTTTTTCAGTCTGTAAAAAAGGTCACATTAGCAATTAAATAAAACATACGTAAGCAAAACACAGTCAGGTCAAAGTGTCTGAATATTTTTGCCCAATTTTTTTTTTATCACTTTTACTGGTAGTCCACTGTATGAAGGATTTTGGGAAGAATATGTCACAGTTTACTTTATTTTGCTATACTCACTTACATAAATGAACTATAGTGTCCTGCACCCTAGTAAAACATATCAAAAATAATATCTGGTGTCTGAATAATTTTTGGTTTGACTGTGGATTAATTCTTGTTAAACGGCAAATGAATTCAGTCAAGATCAGTGAGTTATTTTTTTTCTTTCATTTTCTTGGATTAACATTAAGGACACCGACGGCTCTAGTAAATTAGGTGCGGTCACTTTAAGAGACAATGCATCCAAGATAATGATGCAAATCCGATTTCTCTCTCAACTGTTTACTTTCACTTAAGACATAACCAACTGTTTTTTCGCGGATACTCTCCAAGACGGGTATTTTAACATAATTTTGTATGTATTTGTCAGTACAAGAGCAAGAAGAGGCAAATTCGGTGTTGATGTGCTTTCACATCTTTCTCTGTTTGCATGTTTAAACTGAGATTTGTATTTGTTCGTTCAGATGCGGGATGAAGCAAAGGATGGCTCGGTTTCATCTTGCTGTCCATGAGACGCGGCTCTCTGCATGCGCACCGAACATGGGTGCGCGAGAAATCATTTGAGCTTTTCCGCGTCTTGTGTTTGAATGCTTTAAACTCTTTTGAATGTTTAAATTGGCAAGGCTGAAAAACATGTGCAATTGATAAGCTTTTGTGAAGACGTGCAGCAGTGGCCCGTCAACTGTCCTGAGCGTCTTTTTAGGCTGGCCTCAGCCAGTCGGTTGAAATCGCCGGCCTCACTCACAACTCTCTCTTATCCCTCGTTCACTCTGGTAGGGTTGCAGCGATCATTTTCACATCACGGGCAGACACTAAGCATTCTTGCAAACGGTCTAAACTGAATTACACATGTCATGCAGACATTCATATGAGGAGTTTAACAGCATATTAGTCATTCAGAGAACAAATTTTATTTTTGAACATGAAAAATATACACGATGTGACAAAGATAGCACACTACACACCAACAGATTTTCAACTAGAGTCCCGAATTTGAACACGGGAAACCTGGCTAAATCTCTGGAGACTTGAGAATAAACAACACTTATTTTTTATTTCAATTTTAGAACAAAGAACATGCAAGGGCAATAACATATAAATGTAATAAAATACAATAATAACTGGAAAAAAAATTATAAAAAAGATTTATAAAAAAAGAAAAGCAATAAGAAAATTATATTTCCTTAAACAAGTATAAATGATTACAAATTATTCAAATACTATATTTAAGGCTTTAAAGTCCCAGTCTTTGGTAATGGCAATAAGAAATTGCGATGATAGTGTCCAAATCCTTTTGTGCTGCTGCCGCCATGGTGTGTTTAAAAAAGCTCACTTTTTGATTGGATATTGTTTAGTTTCACGTGATAATCTGGAGATGATATTGGATCAAACGTGCGTTCGTCCTCGGGTTCCCCCCACACAGCAGGATTTCTGATCATAAATATTCAACATGTTGAGTATTTACGATTCGCGATCGGGGTTCGAAGAACCGATGTTCTTCCGAGCGGATTCAATCACTCTAAACACATCTCACACCACAGAAAAATCAAAGATAATCTTTAGAACCACCAAGATGATCGGGACATTACCTAGGAATGTCGGAAGGGGGGAAATCGGCCCAAAATCAGCCCGATTATCTTGTGGTGTGTAGCATAATGTTTGAGGTAAGTAAGAGGCAATTGGGCAAATTCGTTTTTAGCCATCGTAATGTATAAATGGTTTAGCTTTGACTGACATCTCTACAACTCAATCGATATTGATGGTTTAATAATCTTCATATTTTACTAAAGACTACTTTGATGATGCTGATTAGACAGCATGATTATTGCAGAGGTGTGCCTTAGGCTGGCCACAATAAAAGGCCACTCTAAAATGTGCAGTTTTATCACACAGCATAATGACACAGAATATGTCGGAAGAGAAACTGGGGAAGCGATTTTTTTTTGTGTCAGACATGTGTCACTTTGCTCACATCTGATTGGTCCAATTTTAGTCTGAGATCTCTAATTCTGAAAATAACCTGCCCTGGAGCAGGTTAGCTGTGGAGTGTAAGTTAATATGGTAATAAACTCAACTAAAAGCCAAGCCACTTTAATGGTACCTAAAACCCTGGATTGGTGCAAATTAAACTGAAACTTACCTGGCTAGCCAGCAAATCCGTCTTCATGGTATAGACCCCTGGTGCTGGCTGTTGATGCTTAAGCATTACTGGGTATTGCATTGATCTAACCTTGCAATTGTGCTTCAGATAAACCAAAAACAAACACCAATACCTTCCCAAATTCTGCTTGCCTCAACCCCATTGCCATTTTTTGAATCACCAACATACTGAATGTTTTTTTTTTGTCTTTTATAGAGGATTTATTTTTGGAGTCTCCCTCATTTTGAGATAACCCAGCTGAATTAAACTCATCAGTTGATTAGTGGAGTTCACAATAGGTGTGTTCGACTTGACGTAGCGTTGTGCAGAATGATCAGTGTATGACATCAAAGTGCCACGAGAGCGATAAGAGATAACTTTGATAAGAGAGCAGATGGATTTTTATTCTTTGAAATCTCTCGCGATACTTTGATGTCATACACTGATCATTCTGCACAGCACCGCTTCAAGTCAAACACATCTAATGATTTATGTTGGGAGTGTTTAATAAAGGAAATATATTGCTGGGGAGGCTCCAGGAACAGTTTTAAAACCTTTTATGCAGCCCATTGTTTTCTTTTATTAATTCTTATTCATTACATTTTAAAATATATGTTACGTTTTATTTGCTTTGTTGAAAAAAAAAAAATATTTGTATGCTTATATATTTATACATCATATATTATATAAATGTATATTATAGCCTACATTTATTTATATATTTATTTCTGGAGAGAATAACATGGCAAGAATTTGATCAGGAGGTTGATTAAGGAATTTGAATAAATTGCTTTCAAGTGAAAAAGGGACTACCACAGAACAACCTCTGCAACATTTTGACATTTGATTAAATAGCTTGCATTAGCTGGCCTCCATTAAATATAAATCAGAGTGAAAAGCAACCCTGCATAAGACCGTGACATAAAATGGAGCAATAAAGGATTCAAGTTTTCATCTGAAGCACAAGTACAGATTGAACCTCACACCAGAAAAGAGGAAGCCATAAGAAAACTCTTGAATCTTAAAGTGATCAATTGATTTAGTACCTTTAAACAGACCAAAAACCAATATTTAAAACTGAAGATGCATCCAAACGGGCCAATGCAGTTTGAACTGAAAAAGTACTCCTAGAAATACAGTTCTGGATAGGAGTTATATCTACTTGAAGTCTCATCCTGACAAGAGAATATGGCCGAGAATAATGTGGACGTACTGTTTAAAATAAAATATTCAAAATGTAGTACACGGATGTACTAAAAAAAAGTACTCAATTTTTATGTACTTAAGTAAAAAGCTAGATAAAAATTTATTTATTTTATAACCTCCAAATGGCACATATAAGGAATCCTACTGTTCAAAATAACCACTACATGGATGTCAAAATATGTTAGTTGATATGGACAACCAGTTGATGAGAATGATGGTTCACTCATGTCAGCATTTTGAACTTTTTGTAGAGGGAAAGTTCAAAACATCCAGGATAGCAAGTGCTTGAATAGGAAGTTGTGCTGAAGAAATTTGTGTTGAATGACATATCATTTCCTCTATAGCTTCTTCTCAAAAGTTCTGTTGTAGGAAAAGAAGTTACTCGCGTGCTTGTTTCTCCTGAATAGGGGAACCTTGTCTACGCATGGGGGTTCCCAAACTGAATGTAACCGTCTGAATAGAGAACCCAAGCGATACTCGGTAAACGCCTCCCATTCTGGAAGGAAGTGTGACAGAGGTCATAGTGCTGCATCGCCATCACTGAGATGCTCAGATTTCTCTGCAGCAATACCGTCGGCGGAGAGCCTCAGCGCCCTTGCTCATGATGGAGAGAGAAGTGCTGGGTGACGGGTGGGCAGCACGGCTGTGACACTGCAGGAGAGAAACAGCTGTGTCTCCTAACATATGCTCGCCACAAATGGACGGCTGCAAAGGGGAAAGACGAACCACCCATAACTGCCAGCCCGAGGAAAAGAGGGTGAATGATCTGCACACCAGAGACCTCAAGGGTGGCTGTGACAGATTTAAGCGAGGAGAGCGGAAGGCCAGCGGGCAGAAACGCTGGCGGTCTGGACCTCGCCTAACGGTGAAACGACTCTCCTCATTCCGACCCGAGGGTAGGAACGACTCCGGTTAGCCAAGCGTGAAGGCTTGTTGGGCCGCCATGTTAACCCGCTTGCCATGGCGTTGGAAGAAGACCGCCGGCGACCCAAACCGAGTGGGGGAGGGCGCATCTGGCTCCAAACGCTTAGGGGGTTTCTTTCCTGACCGGGAGCGGCGCTCACTTGAAGCAAGAGGAGGATGGAAAGAGTTGAAGAGTCCCTTGACCACTTGGCATAAACTGTTTGAGAGCAGCCGACTGAGTTTTGGCTGAGCAACTTATCCACTACAGCGCCAAGCCTCCCCAAACAACTGCAGATTGTGAGATGGGTGCGCCAGTAAAAAACACCTTTCAGTATCTCCCGAATCTCGGCTCAGGCTGAGCCACAGAGGGCTCATGCCACCTGCCGCATAGAGCCACTGCACGCGGAACTGTGTTTGGTGGCTCTCAGAGCCAAGCAGTGGCTCATAGCTCCTTCACGCAGGAGACCAACCGGTCCTTCGCCCATTTCCTTCAGGACATCTCGCCTGGTAGGCCTGAAGGATGGCCATTGTGTGAAGGGCCATACCTGCCTGACCGGCCGCGATCTGTAGACTTCCGATAAGGGCGAAGGGGTCCTGGTACACGGGCTTGGAAGGCTGAGGGGCGGACTCCAAGAAGGAGCCAAAGAGGGTGAAAGATGTGAGGCCAGTATCCCACAATCACCGGCATGGCTGTAACCTGCTCCACAGAACCCACAAGGTTGGTGAAGTCAGATCCGCCGCGAAGGAGGGAGAGGAAAATGGCTGCCAGGAACCTGGAGATCTCGCGATGCAGATCATGAAAATGGCAGCTTCCTTCAGCTTGAATGCCGCCGATGAGGAAGCTTATCGCCGAGCTTGAAGCTCGAGACCGCTCGGGCTCATCGGGCCAATCCAGCGCAAGCTTTCGCATGGCGCGCAGCACGCCCACGAGCTCGAGTAGGATCCAGCGGCATTCTTGGCCGCAGAGCGGAGCGCATCTGCTGAAGCAGGCCCAAGAGTCGGAGGCTGCCGTTAGAATATCAGATCTAGCCCAAGAAACGAAATCACGTGGCTTTTTGGGCTAGGACAGAAAATCAGGCAAAATTTCGACCAGCGAACGCACGCAGCGCTGATCGGGAGAGGGAGGGAGAGAAAAGGCGAGAAGCCTGTCTGCTCACTCTCCATCTCCTCGAGCTCGAAGACCGGCCCCAGCTCGGCTCACGGAGGCCCCGATCTCGAGCGCTGGTGCTCGGCGGCCAAAAAGAGGATTCACGCCATAATCCCCTGCAAGCCAGAGCGATGCCGAGACGGAAATCGCTTAAATTTTGCAGTTAGAGGTCCCATAAACCGCCTCACGCTGCATGCGAAACCCAAACACACACTTACTGTGGGTCTTCGCGAGCAAGGAAACGCGGCACGGGTGGCATACAGCGCGAAATTCCATGGCACTTCACCGCTGGAGAACAAAGTTCCACCGAGGCAGTCGTCAAGTGCAAATGGATAACGCAAGGGTAGTAATTGGGTCAGAATCGCGAACAACGGCGGGGCGTAACCGCTCGTGAAGGCAGAGAAATCTGAGGGAGTGGATGGCGCGTCGGCCAGTATGACCTAACGACGCCATTAAGGCCAGAGACGGCGTCTCCATCAGCCAATGAATTCTGATTCTATATGGGGTCAGACCTCACGCCGAAGTATGCTCCTGGCATGCAGTTGTTAGCAGCGAGAGTTACCTATGAAAGAGAACACCTGGCCAAATGCTCCAGAGGGCATCACTTCCCACTCTGATCATTTCTGTATGTTCTGTTATGTTCTGAACACATATCCATTATTTTTCCCCAGATGAATCTATCCAGGTTTTTGAATACAAAATATTTAGACTTCATGCCTAAAATAATCCTCAACTTGTCACCAGAAAGCTTGTTAGCGACAGGAAGCATCAGCCTAACAATATTTACTTATTTTCAGTATGGTCATGAATAAACATTCATATCTCTACTCTCCTGCTAGTTGAGCTACACATTACAAAAATTTATACTGTTGATAAACAATATAAAACAGAAGTCTCTAGACCTAAATGCGTAGTATTTTAATAAAACCGCCATTACAGAAAGCAGGAATATTAACCAGTATGAGTTATTTAATTTAATCTGTGTTATTTTAATATTTCGCTGAACAAGGAGACATACCTGAGATGGTGTTCGTGCTCAAGCATTTCAGTGAAAGGACTTAATAGATCGCGCCCTTGCTACAGCATATTTAGCTCACAAGAATTGGATTCAAGCTTTATTCAGACATACCTATTATACAGGAATATAATCAGTAGTGAATGGTCAGTCAGGCCCCAATGGACAGTGCAAAATATGTAACACAACACAAAGAGAATATACATAAATATAGGTAAGAAAAATTAAGTAAAATGCAATAAATGTGCAGAAACAGTATACTGTGGACTTAATAACGATAATAATCTAAGTAGGGATGTGCAAGAATGTGCAATCTGGTTGTACAGGGCAAACATAGCAGCAATACAAATGATGGAGAAGAGTGAATATCTTACGGATTATTATATGGGAGTAATGTTGATGCTATGAGAACCGAGTTTGAGCTAGAGCCTGATGGCCTGAGGGAAGAAGCTCCTCCTAAGTCTCTAGTTTTTGCCATCATGCCCGAAAGCGCTTGCCAGATTGTAAAAAGAAAAGATGGTTACCTGTTGATTTGAGTCTTAGCAGCTTAGCAGATGATTTTAGTAGCTCTGCTTTTTACAGTGTTTGAGGTAGATGTTACAGAGAGGGGAGAGCAGACCCTGAGAACTCTCTGCAGAGCTTTGCAGTCCTGATTAAGAGGCGTTTCCATACCATACTGAGATTCACTAAGTCAGTACACTTTCTATGGCCGCCTGGAAGAAGGTTTTCAGGGATTGCTGTGACCCTGAATTTCTCAGCTGTCACAGATGGTAGTCTTTGCCTGGCTTTCAAGAATGTTTGAATGTGCAGTCCAAGATGTAGGTCTTCAGATGTTTACATCTTGTGCTTGAAGCTGCTTACCTCTCCACAGGGGTCCCACTGATCATAAGAGGGGTGTAGGGCCGCGTCTCTTCCTGAAGTCCACAATCAGCTCTTTAGTTTTGCTCCCGATGAGAGACGTCAGTTGTCCTGGCACCATGATGTGAGTCTCTCCACCTCATTCAAGAATGCGTCTCATCATTGTTGGAAATGAGGCCCAGAACCACAGTATCATCAGCAAATTTAATAATAGAAGTGGAGTTGTGAGAGGACACAGTCGTGGTGTGTAGAGAGAGTAGAGCAGGATACAACTGTGGGGCTCATGCTCAGGGTGATGGAGTTGGATGAACTGGCCCATTTTCACCACTTGAGGCTGCCGGTGAGGAAATCTTGAATCCAGTCACAGAGTGAAAAGAGCCAGCGAGGTCTGTGAGTTTAAGAGCTAGCATGGGGAAATTATTGTATTGAAATCTAGCTATAGTCAATGAATAGCAGCCTGTACATAGCTGTTTTGCTGTCAATGTGTGTAAGGGAAGAGTGCAGGACGAGATGGCTGTCAGTAGACCTGTTTGGGCGGTAGGTAAGCTGAAGAGGGTCCAAAGTAACAGGGATGGAGGAGCAAATGTGGTTCAAGTATCTCAAAACCTTCATAACCTATTGATGAGGGCAAATCGATAGTCATTCAGGCAAGAGGGTTTACTGTTCAGCACAGGGTGATGATAGATTTGTTTTAAAGGAGGTGGGAAACACAGAGGTAGAAAGGGCGTTCCATTAAAGATGGATGTAAACAAAACCAAGCTGATCAGCGAGGACCTCAGAACACGGCCAGTAATCAACTGACATTTTTGACCATATGATTTTCAGTTACAATAATTAATCCCAGAAATTCGACATTAGTAACTTTTTGCAGCATCAGTTGCGCGCCTGGCTAAAGATCTCCTCTTACATGAGTTTAGTTCACTTGAGACTCGCTCTAAAACGGATCATTTGAATCGGTGAATTGTCGACTCGAGAACAGCTGCAATCGGATCATTCCAATTTGTGAATTAATAGTTTGGAGGATTTAATAAAACTGATTTAATAGGTTCATTGAAAATAATCAGTAGTGAAAAAGTAGTGAAAATAAAAAGTACCATCTTATGCTTTAATGTAGTGAAGTAAAATTATGAGTTACTAAACTAAAATAATACAAAATAAAACTACTCCAGTAAAGGTATTTACAGTAACAAAGTCAGAATATAATCAGTAGTGAAATGTAAGTCAGGTCAGGTCCGCCCAATGGACAGTGCAAAATATGTAACACAACACAAGAGAATATACATAAATATAGGTAAGAAAAAATTAAGAATAAAATGTGCAATAAAATGTGCAGAACAGTATACTGTGGACTTAATAAATAATAATCTAAGTAGGGATGTGCAAGAAGAATGTGCAATCTGGTTGTACAGGGTATAAACATAGCAGCAATACAAATGATGGAGAATAGTGAATATCTTACGGATTATTATATGGAGTAATGTTGATGTTATGAGACCGAGTTTGAGTTTAGGAGCCTGATGGCCTGAGGGAAGAAGCTCCTCCTAAGTCTCTTAGTTTTTGCCATCATGCTCCGAAAGCGCTTGCCAGATGGTAGTAAAAAGAAAAGATGGTTACCTGGTTGATTTGAGTCTTAGCAGCTTAGCAGATGATTTTAGCAGCTCTGCTTTTGCAGTGTTTGAGGTAGATGTTATACAGAGAGGGGAGAGCAGACCCTGAGAACTCTCTGCAGAGCTTTGCAGTCCTGATTAGAGGCGTTTCCATACCATACTGAGATTCACTAAGTCAGTACACTTTCTATGGCCCCTGAATAGAAGGTTTTCAGGATTGCTGGTGAGACCCTGAATTTTCTCAGCTGTCACAGATGGTAAAGTCTTTGCCTGGCTTTCTTAACCTATGTTTGAATGTGTGCAGTCCAAGTCAGGTCTTCGGAGATGTTTACATCTTGTGCTTGAAGCTGCTTACCCTCTCCACAGGGGTCCCACTGATCATAAGAGGGGTGTAGGGCCGCTGCGGTCTCTTCCTGAAGTCCACAATCAGCTCTTTAGTTTTGCTCCCATTCAGAGAGAGTCAGTTGTCCTGGCACCATGATGTGAGTCTCTCCACCTCATTCAAGAATGCGGTCTCATCATTGTTGGAAATGAGGCCCAGAACCACAGTATCATCAGCAAATTTAACAATAGAAGTGGAGCTGTGAGAGGACACACAGTCGTGTGTGTAGAGAGAGTAGAGCAGGGATACAACCCTGTGGGGCTCCTACGTTCAGGGTGATGGAGTTGGATGTGAACTGGCCCATTTTCACCACTTGAGGTCTGCCGGTGAGGAAATCTTGAATCCAGTCACAGAGTGAAGAGTTTAGGCCGAGGTCTGTGAGTTTAAGAGCTAGCTTGATGGGGACTATTGTATTGAAATCTGAGCTATAGTCAATGAATAGCAGCCTTACATAGTTGCCTTTTTTGCTGTCAATGTGTGTAAGGGAAGAGTGCAGGACGTGAGAGATGGCATTGTCAGTAGACCTGTTTGGGCGGTAGGTAAGCTGAAGAGGGTCCAAAGTAACAGGGATGGAGGAGCAAATGTGGTTCTTTAAAAGTATCTCAAAAACCTTCATAACCTATTGATGTGAGGGCAACTGGTCGATAGTCATTCAGGCAAGAGGGTTTACTGTTCTTAGGCACAGGGGTGATGATAGATTTGTTTTAAAGGAGGTGGGAAACACAGAGGTAGAAAGGGACTCATTAAAGATGGATGTAAACAAAACCAGCAAGCTGATCAGCGCAGGACCTCAGAACACGGCCAGTAATCAACTGACATTTTTGACCTACATATGATTTTCAGTTACAATAATTAATCCTAAAATTCGACATTAGTAACTTTTTGCAGCATCAGTTGCGCGCCCGCTCCCAAGATCTCCCGGTTCTTATGAGTTTAGTTCACTTGAGACTCGCTCTAAACGGATCATTTGAATCGGTGAATTGTCGACTCGAGAACAGCTGCAATCGGATCATTCCAATTTGTGAATTAATAGTTTGGAGTGATTTGCGAACCGATTTAACAGGTTCATTGAAAATAATCAGTGTAGTGAAAAAGTAGTGAAATAAAAAGTACCATCTTATGCTTTGGAATGTAGTGAAGTAAAATTAAGAGTTACTAAACTAAAATAATACAAAATAAAACTACTCCAGTAAAAGGTACTTAAGTACAGTAACAAAGTAAAGCTACTTCGTTACTGACCACCACTGGTCATAAGAGTTGGTGCAATTGACTTTCTAGGTGCAACATGTTTGTGTAGCATGCAAGACACATCAGTTATAATACTAGTTGCCACCATACACCGATTCAATGCTCACTAGTTATTTTAAGTGCATTCCAGATGAGGCCTTATCCAGTATGCAACAGATAATATAGCTGCCATTGAAACATCCTTAACTGTCATAACAGTCCTACCCTAATCAGTGTTTGCACTGAAGTAAAGCTTCTTGCACCATTTAGTCAGTGTACAAAAGTCAAAGGTTTCATTCATTTGTCACCAGAATTGCTAAAGGACCTGTGGTTTGGTTACAGTGAGTTTGGCTTTAATGGGAGTGACAGCAAAATCATGTAGAACATGATACAAACAGTAGTAGATTTTCAAAAGAGAGTAAAGACAATTCACAGCCAATAAAAAAAAAAAATGTATTCAGTCAGCAGAATTCACATTGCACTTTGTTATTTTCGGCTATAGCCATATTCCTTAACATTGATGTGCCCAACAGATGTTCTATCCCACCACAGATCTGAAGAACAAACAAGCTGTGATAAGCAAAAAGCAGAGTACCACACAAAATAATCCAGACCTTTAAGCTGATCACTTCCTCTTACTTCCTGATACTACAGGTGTAGTCACAGCAGCCACACACCTGGTCAGAATAATCTGCAGACACCCAACTGACGAGACAAACCCTTAAGTTAAGGCAGTTCCTCAGTTACCTAGACACTTTTTATTGGGGGGGAGCTACCCATTGGCAGAGAATGAACACGCTTTCTGTTCAGGACTTGTTGGAGTAAGAGTTGCTAAAACCACCTTCACCATGCATGTGATGTAGATCTGCAAAGACCGTTGTTTGTAGACCATGGTAGCACATCATACAAAGTGTTGCGCAAAAGTCACATACCGGTTCACTGTTTAGTTGCTGGAACCCAAAAGCCTCCAATTGAAACTTATCACCTTGTGCTCAGGGCATAAAGTGAGACATGGAGCTTGGCATCAACCAGGCACCTCGGAAAGGAACTAAGTCAGACATATTGTAATGCATCTAGAGCAGGGTTCCTCAAATCTTTCCTTGGAGGTACAATCTGCTGCAGAGTTTAGCTCCATCCCTGATCAAACTCACCCACCTGGGATTTTCTAATGATCTTGAAGACTCTGGTTAGCATGCTCAGGTGTGTTTGATTCGGGTTAGAGCTAAACTCTGCAGGAATGGTCCAGATTTGAGGATCCGTGATCTAGAGTGTGGGACACACGAGGTGCACCACTTTACACCCATTGTTCTCAATAAAGGAGTATCTGTGGACAGGTGACATCAGTGACTGTTGTAGCCACACAGTTGTCCACAAACACACGGATGGGAACATGGCTGTACAAATGCACAGATGCTTCAACATTTATAATATCACCCAGGATGTATTGTATAGACTCAAGGAATAGTTCACCTAAAAGAAAATATATTATCAAATTCTGTATTTACCCACCCTCATTGTGCCAAAAAGATTTAATTTAGGCTTTAACAAAAAAACAATACTGATATGGATTAGTTTTACCATGTCTTTATGGCCTTTTTGGGTTAAAAATGAGCCGAAATCAATATTTGAGAGCACATAACCAGCCAGTGTCTAAAACGATCAACTTTAGCCCGATTCACAACAGTTAGCTTATAATGTTTTCTACTGAGTAGTACGGGTAGGTTTTTGTGGGAAATTTAAGCATGGCACTGCATCATTACATCACGTAAACAAAAAGTTGTCCTGGCTAAATCGCATGTGAGGATCCTGCTGGTGGGGGATCATTTATAGCCTTTTATCACAGCCGCTAGAATAATTAAATTTATTATTTTGATGTCGGATTGTAATCCAGAAAGGATGCGTTTATGACACATGTGAATACAATTTAATTATATTCCAGTGTTAAGTGTGCTTCTGATTACAGAGCCTGGCATTACACAATATTTTTTATTTTAAAGAACCAGTTCAAAGGATAATTAGCTTTTTGGATTCAAATTATTTCTTGATATGTAATTCGGATGGCATGACGATTAGACTGTACAGAAATGGAAATCTACACGCTAATACACACTATACTCATTCACGCAATGCTGTTGTTAAGATTAATAATTTGAGAAAAAAAAAAGTATAACAATAATTTGCACAGTTTGATGTGATATGAGCTCTGCTCTTTAGATTTAAATCACCATTGGTAGCGCAATTTATTGGAATGCTTTTTTCCCCTCAGTTGGTCGGAACAAACGTGGCAGACTCAGATGGCAATAGACGGGAAATTTTATTTGGGTCAAATATTCAAGACGTAGTCTAAAATCTGTGATTGCAAAGTACAGTAAATATCCACACCGGTGCGGTGACTGACAGTCACACAAACTCCTCAAAACATAAGTTTCATCCACACTGGAGCCATGCCGACTCATAACCCCACGCAGGGAAGATAACTGCATCGAGCTAACCCAGCCTCCTACATTTAACCACAAACTAATGTTGTAAATAAACCAGTAACTCAAACTATATGATTAAGTACTTTATTTTGCCATTGTGCAGTGGAGTTACGTTGGCCCAAAACCATAGTCCTTGACTGTGATGGGTCCAACATGGGCTCTGTCCCACCACAGATCTGCAGAAGAAAAATGGTTAAAATAAATAAAAACAACACTACAAAGTCTGACCATACAACCTACACTACCCTTTGTAAATGTTAAGTTACATGCCTTTAAGCAGCGGATCACTTCCACTCCCAATGCTACAGGTTGAATCACAGCAGCCGCACACCTGATCATCCTCATCAGCAGACGCCCACCTGTCAGATAAACACAGCATTAGATTCTCACAGTTATTCAGGTACCTCAATTCAGTGACAACATACCGATTAGTGGAGAAGGAGCAAGCTTTCTGCTCAACATTAGTAGGGGTGGATGCTGCAGCCACCTTGAGAACACAATTGAGGTAGACCTACAAAGAGAAAGTTTACTTGTATAGTCAATGCAAACATGCATCCAAACTGCTAAACCACATACATACAAATCTACTAATCTCTTTCTGGAATCTGAACGCCTCCAGCTGAAACTGAAGCTTGTTCATTTGTGTCCGGGGCACAAATCGTGAGCTGGAGCCTGTGAGCTTGGCATCAACTAGGCACCTAGAAAGTGTGGGAGGGAAGTAAAACTTCAGACCTTGTATGATGCCACGAGCAAGTCCTGCATGAAGGACCTTGTCTTACCCATTATTCTCAATAAAGGAGTATCTGGGGATAGCATTTGTATAAGGGACCGAAGTAGCCACACAACTGTCCACAAACACACGAAGAGGAACATGGTTGTACGACCTCACTGAAGCCTCAATATTAATGAAATCTCCCAAGTAGTACTGGTAGGAAGGTCGCTCAAATCTCCAGTCATCTGCAAAGGAATAACTTCAACCCAGGTTCACGAGCACTGGAATGTTACAGACACTATACCAACCAGTCATGAGCCTGAGGGAGAAGACCAAAAGTTCCTCCGAAACTACAATAGAGGCATAAGGGGTCCAAGTGGGCATTAAGGCGTTGCTGCTCACACCATGCACTCTATAGAAGAGTTAGAGGTGGTCACTTTCTTTTTTTTTTTTACACAATGTTAGTAAGTATCCACATCCAGTAAGCTGGAACAAATTTAGTCCTTACCTTGGATAATGGCACTCAATACCAACCACCACACCACTGCTCCTGACAATAGAACCACCATATGAAACCTCTTGTGGGGTGTAGATAAGGGAGAACATATAGACGAGTTCATCCTCAGTTACCTAAACAGAAGGGTTAGAAGAGGACTATTATTTGTAGGGACTTTAGAACACCTATTATTTTGATGCAGTCAAACCTTACCAATGATGTGCTACCACATCCATGCAGTTCAGACTCAAAGATGAGCACTTGAGTAGAAGGGTCTTCTCCAGTTGCAGTACAGCCTCCCAGTGTAAAAGCAGAGGGCATTATGAGTAGTCCAGTCCCAAAGAAGTCTTCCATCACTTCCACATATATGGAGTTCTCTCCACACTGAGCTGCAACACTGTTGGCAGGGACAGGATGGTACAACTCAAAAGGAATATCTGGCTGCTGTGGTTCTTCTGGTAGGCTCGGAAAGCGCCATGTCAGTTTTGCTACTGGACTCCGCATAAGTTCTTTTGACTGAACACTAAAAATATCTTGAGAAGGCCTTCCAAAATCACCCCCGATTGGTGTCTGGATGGGAAAACGTTGTTGTGCAAAAACAGGGTTGCTGGGGTCATAGCTCTGTGGAACCTGAGGGATCCTGGTTTCAGTCAGTTGAGGAGCTTGACCTAGTGGCCTAGGCTTAGGCACAGCTGGTTTCTGATTATACTTTAACTTTCCTTGCCATTGTGCTTCAGACAAACAAAGTGTAATCATAAACACCAATCCAAAACAAACTTTTCTCAATCCCATTGTCAGAAACCTGCAGATGCCTAATGCTAATCATTGACTTTTTCCTTTATGTATAGTACTTAGATAAGCCTGACTCCTCCTCTTTATCGTCAAGCATAATCATTCCCCGGACTTGTTAACTGACTTCTACAACATTGCCACAGGTGAAAATAATCAAGTCATCATCAAATAAAGGAAAATGTGAGAGTTTTGTGTTGTTAAACGAGATTTATAAAAAGCTTTGATCAATATCATAATACTGATTAAGTCAAAACTTCAGTCTCAACTTTCCAAAATAAATGTTGCAAACTGATTTATTATTGTTCACTTTAGTTCACTTAATGAATGAATTAATATAATAATATACTGAACATAAACATACTAAACACAAGCTATATAAATACATGCCTTGTATAAATAAAAGCTACAAACCAAGTGATTGTGTCAATAAAATGTTACAGTATGTTTCTAACTTTAATGAATCATTCATGTTAATCCCTAGATGCAATGATTATATATAAGTATACACACACACACACACACACACACACACACACCACCACCACCACCACTATACAAATGCTCAGTGTTGGTGCTATGCACACATATATCAGAAATGTTAAGTTGCTGGCATATTGCAGTTATATAATAAACACATTGTCATGAATTCAATTTCTTAAAACAAGACCATATTTACAAATTAAGCATTAACTACACTCAACCTACAAAATGCAGAATACATCATCAGGATTTAGTTACTGATAAAATTAACAATGCAGTTTGTCATTGCATGTGGAACTTGCTACAAGCTGATATCTGACATTCTAATACAGAGCAAACTGCACAATATATTGTTACTCAAGACTAGATTGCAAAGAAATGTTGATAAATGAGCTTCTGTGGCCTGTAGCATGAAACAAGATGAACAAACTCGGAGTTGCAGAGGGAGTTTTGAATTGACATATCCCAATAAAGACAAACTGGTTTTAGATCAGGGGCCTGTACCATGATTGTAGATTAACAAATTCAGAGTTATATGATATGTTTTGAGTTGACAAAACCAAATCACTCCAATCAAGCTTTGTTGGTACCATGAAGCTGATCATCAACTTTCTCTGTCAACTCAGGCTTGAGTTAATGGAGCGCGTGCACATGAATGTGTCACATCAGCGGCAATCAGTCAATCCCAACACAAAGCAAGTGTGATTAACTTCTCGTGAGAGAGCCAGTGAGATTCAAAACTCGTTAAAAAAGGCTATGAGATTAAAGAAAATTAGGAATTTAAACGCATTTCCACTGAAGTACTTGTCCATGAAAGAGGACAAATAAATGAAATTATCTTGCTGTATTAGTGCAGTCACAAGTGAAACTTGTGAAGTTACTTTATACAGTTGATAATATATAATGATAAAGACTCAAAAATGTAAGGTCACTTGTAACCATTTTTAAAGTGTTATCTATTGATTCTACCACTTATTTATATTACATATGATCTGTATATATTAATATTCATTTAAAATAAATGCTTTATAATAATTTTTAAACTAAAAGTGCTTGTGTCTAATGGACTAATAATAATATAAATCATATGTAAATTGTAATTATCATTAAAGCCAGACAATTTTGTTGTATTTCTTTTTTTTTTAAGATACTTCATAGTGACCTTTAATTGTAGGAAGAGAAACTGGGGGAGTGACTTTTTTGTGTCAGAAACCATACACCTAAGGTTCAAGGTTTCTTTATTTGTCACATGATAAATTATACAGGGTATAATCAAAAGTGAAATGTAGGTCAAATCAGGTCCGCTCAGTGGACAGTGCAAAGAATAAAAAAATATAAAAAAATAAAAATAAAGTCAAAATTAAATTATATAAAAGTAAGTAACAAGAGTATATATATATATATATATATATAGGTAAAAAAAAGAAATAAGAAGTAAAATGTGCAATAGAATAAAGAAAAGTGCAAAACAGTAAAACAGTAAGATGTGCAAAACAAATAGGATGTGCAAAAACAGTATATGGGACTTAATAAATATTAGTATAAACAGGAGGGATGAGAGGATGTGCAACGGTTGTACTGGGTATGCACACATAGCGGCAATATGGATGATGAGAATATGAATGTTTTTGTTATTTTTACAGATAATAATGAGTCTTGTGAAAGTTTATGGAACAGAGTTTGTGTTAAGGAGCCTGATGGCCTGAGGGAAGAAGCTCTTCCTCAGTCTCTCTGTCTTTGCCATCAAGCTCCTGTAGCGCCTGCCAGATGGCAGTAAACAGAAAAGATGGTTACCGGGGTGGCTTGAGTCTTTGGTGATTTTAGCAGCTCTGCTTCTGCAGCGTTTGAGGTAGATGCCCTGCAGAGAGGGGAGTGTAGATCCCGAGATGCGCTCAGCTAAGCGCACTACTCTCTGTAGAGCTTTGCAGTCCTGGTTTGATGAATTACCATACCACACTGAGATGCACTGAGTCAGAACACTTTCTATGGCCCCTGAATAGAAAGTTTTCAGGATAGCTGGAGAGACCCTGAATTTCCTCAGCTGTCGCAGATGGTACAGTCTTTGCCTGGCTTTCTTCACCTGAGTTTGAATGTGTGTAGTCCATGTCAGGTCCTCGGAGATGTTTACAAGGTACTTGAAGCTGCTCACCCTCCACAGGGTCCCACTGATCATAAGAGGGAGTGGCTGCTGCTGTCTCTTCCTGAAGTCCACGATCAGCTCTTTGGTTTTGCTCACGTTCAGAGAGAGACAGTTGTCCTGGCACCATGTTGTAAGTCTCTCCACCTCATCCAAGTATGCGGTCTCGTCGTGGGTTGTTAATGAGGCCCAGGACCACAGTATCATCCATAAATTTAATGATAGATGTGGAGCTGTGAGAGGACACACGCAGTCGTGGGTGTATAGAGAGTAGCAGGGGCTCAGGACACAGCCCTGTGGGGCTCCTATGTTCAGGGTGATTGAGTTGGAGGTGAACTGGCCGACTTTCACCACTTGTGGTCTGGCGGTGAGGAAATCTTGAATCCAGTCACAAAGTGAAGTGTTTAGGCCGAGGTCTGAGAGTTTAACAGCCAGCTTGGTGGGGACTATAGTATTGAAAGCGGAGCTATAGTCAATGAATAGCAGCCTGACATAGTTGCCATTTTTGCAGGTAGAATCTAGTCAGGCCTTATCCTCATGGAAATGTGGCAGTTACACAAAGGACTCCTTAACCTTTAATCTGAATAAAAGATTTCTAGGGGCAGCACTGACATCAGGGACTGCCGTAGCCACATATCGGTCCACAAACACACAGAAAGGAACATGATTGTATGACCTTACAGAGGCTTCAACGTTGATGTCACTCAAGAAGTACTGATTGGAAGGCCTCTCAAATATCCAGTCATCTGTTGAGAAATTATATTAGCACTAGTGGAAGTTGCATTCTACCAATCAATCATGAGCTTGAGGGAGAAGATCAAAAGTTCCTCGGCAACTTTAGTGGGGGCATACAGTATCCAAGTGGGCATAAAGGAAAACGCCACCGTTTTTCCATATTCCAATATGTTCTTCCCTGTATGGCGGAAGAGCACTTCACAGCACTTCGACCTCAGCGCAGTAATATCATCACTCCTGAAAACTCTGCCTCCCCATCTCCCTCTAACTTCCGTACAACCAACCAACGTGACCTGCACGCCTGCACTATCAATAGTGGGAGAAGGAGAGGGGGAGAGGGAGTTTTCAAGGGTGATGATATTACCGTGCCGAGGTCGAAGTGCTCTTCCGCCACACATTATAGTTATAATTTTTTATCTTCCGCTTAGAAAATCGGCACGTTTTATTTTGTGTCACCATACTTACTCTTGCAACTACTCATGTAACCATCTTTAAATAGGGAAAACATGAAAGTGTTTGGTGGCTTCTAAATTCATCCCTGTTTGGATCCTAAGGAATGAATGGTGCTAAACTAAACACTAGCATAGTGGCGCCGCACACTAGAGTGATTAAGTGCACGGACTGAGAGGTACGTATCAACTCATCTAAGTTGAGGGAAGAACATATTGGAATATGGAAAAAGGGTGGCGTTTTCCTTTAAGGTATTGCTGCTCACGTCATGCACTCTGTACTTGTACTACTGTACTACTACATCTGGTGAATGAAATGATATTAGGACACCTAACAATCCTGAATTTGGATAGTGACACTCAATACTAACCACTGCCCCTGACCATAGGACCACCAAATTAAGCCTCTTGTGGAGTGTAAATGATGGAGAATGTTTAGACAAGCTCATGTTCAGTCACCTAAAAGGGTTAGAAGTGCAAGTGTTGCTCAGAGAAACCTACACACCCAGGAAAAAAATAAAAATAACATCACTGTTTGTGTGCTGACACATACAAGCATTTCAGACTCAAAGATGAGCACTTGAACAGAAGGATCCTCTCCAGTTGCAGTACAACCTCCCAGTGTAAAAGCAGAGAGTGTTAGCTGTCATTCGTTCCTAAAGAAGACTTCCATCACTTCCATATATATTGAATTCTCTCCACACTGATCAGCTACACTGTTGGCAGGGAAAGGATGGCACAATACAAAAGGAATATCCAGGGGCGCGGGAAGGTGTTTTATGTAGGGGGTGCTGTGTGTGTGGGGGGTAGTCAATTTCTGCGTATAAATATTACGCCAAATAGAAACAGAAAATCGTGCTATAGCCTACGCACTTTCATGAGATCGTGTTAGACAACAATTAGCTATTTTACAAATGGGAATGGCTACAATGAATTCATAGCAATGTTTTACATTCAAGCTACATTCAAGTTTAAAACCCCTTAAAATGTATAGTGAAACGTTCTTTTAAAAGCATCTGGAATGCACTAAAGTAATTGTAAAGCTGTTTCTAAAGCATTTGCTTTATGGATTAAAAAGATCCACAAAGGCCAATAAATAATTCACATAGGCCTATCAGTCAGATAAAATTGCATTGCAGCAAATCCTTTAAATTTCAAGGACAAAGATTTACATACTTTTTTTTATGGTTGAATACAATTATAAAATAAAAAGCAGATTGTAATCGGGCCTGTTTTAGGCTTTCCCTTATTTTTATATTTTAGATGGTGAGGTGACGGGAAAAATGACTCGCCATCTCATTGGACGCGCAGAGAGAAATATGCATCTTAACAGATTACATAGGCTAATGAAGACTTTTTGCTTTGAATTATTTCGTTTTAAAATAGTATTTTAAAGCTTTCTATAGAAATATTTATCATATCTCTGAGCCAGTTTCGAGTTGCCGAATTTCGATGCATCATTGAAGCGCTCTTGTTCAAAACCGGCAGAAAGTTTTCCTATATTGTGAATGCACACAAATAAAAGTAGACCCTTTACAGTTCCAAATGATATATTACTCTTACCTTTATTATTTTAAAGGTAATTTATTTTAAGTTGTTTTAAGTTGTTTTTACTGTAAGACAAAAATCCTCCATGTCCTGTAAAGCTCGCTTCAGCTCTCCACACAAACTGTTGGATATTGCACATTTATATAGGTTAAACATTTAAACTAACACGGTGATATGCTTGAACTGTTTATAGGCCTATCTATCGATTTTATTTTAGTCGTGATGATTTGATAAGGCTAAATTAATCAAACATAGGCGATCAACTCTGATGCTGGCCGCTGGTTGCTTAAAAGAAAAAAACATTTAACGAACACAAAATGCTCCCAAGGTTTTTCTAAATTAGCATTATGAAGAAAAAAAACGAAACATAGTCTAATCACTTTTCCATTAGCCTACATACAAAACTTAACTATTTTAATAGGTAGCTATAAGCTGTTTTGGGAGAAGGGAAAGACTCATATCGCTGAGAACAAAAAAAAATAGTTTTTTTTTTCTTCCAGTACATCCATGATATTTCCATGTTCCGCTTTTAAGCCACAACCTACAGATCCCACAACACAAACATAACATTCACAAACATAAAAGCAAACATTGGCAGTGCTGCGTGCGTGATTTGGCAGGATGTGCGCAACGCGTGCATCAAACAGCCCTGCATCAGTTTAATAACGTTGGTAACTTTAATTCTTACAACTGTTAAATTAATGGGCAAATGGTAAAATATGTCGATCACATAGAAATAGATAGCAAAATAGCCAATGTAAACCAAATGTTATAAACATCGGAGCAACCTTATAGCCTTTTTTTTTTTTTCACAACAGTTTACAGTTGCCCACAGAAAAAACAGGGGGTGCTGCAGCACCCTCAGCACCCCCTGTTCCCGCGCCCCTGGGAATATCTGGCTGCTGTGGTTTTTCTGGAAGGCTTGGAAAGCGCCATGTCAGTTTTGCTACTGGACCCAGCAGCACTTGACTGAACACCAAAAAGATTTTGAGAAGGCCTTCTAAAACCACTCCTTGCTTTTGTCTAGACAGGAAACCTTTGTTGTGCTAATATTCGACTACTAGGATCATATTTTGGTGGACTCCGGTTTCAGGCTGCAGTGAACCTGATGCTGGCTGTTGATGCTTAAGCATTACTGGGTATTGCATTGATCTACCTTGCCATTGTGCTTCAGATAAACCAACAACAAACACCAATACCTTACCAAATACTGCTTGCCTCAATTCCATTGCCATTTTTTGAATCACCAACATACTGAATGTTTTTTTTTGTCTTTTATAGAGGATTTATTTTTGGAGTCTCCCTCATTTTGAGATAACCCAGCTGAATTAAACTCATCAGTTGATTAGTGGAGTTCACAATAGGTGTGTTCGACTTGACGTAGCGTTGTGCAGAATGATCAGTGTATGACATCAAAGTGCCACGAGAGCGATAAGAGATAACTTTGATAAGAGAGCAGATG
The DNA here is from genome assembly GCA_027564155.1 of Gymnocypris eckloni scoliostomus. NCBI lineage: Eukaryota > Metazoa > Chordata > Actinopteri > Cypriniformes > Cyprinidae > Gymnocypris > Gymnocypris eckloni. Next base: position 29,685,956 of record CM050415.1, on the reverse strand, counting down.
GATCCTTATTCTTTGAAATCTCTCTCGCGATACTTTGATGTCATACACTGATCATTCTGCACAGCGCCACTTCATGTCGAACACACCTAATGACTGGGAGTGTTTAATAAAAAAACATATTGCTGGAGAGGCTCCAGGAACACTTTGAAAACCTTTTATAAACAAGCAGCCCATTGTTTTCTTTTATTACACTTTAAATATACTTATGTTTTATATATAATATAAATGTATATTTTAGCCAACTTTTATTTCTGCATGCACTAGAGTTAGAATACTAGTTGCTACCATACACAGATTGAGTGTTTAATGTTCACTAGTTATTTTAAGTACATTCCAGATGAGGCCTTGTTCAGGCAACAGATATGGCGGCCATTGAAACACCATTAAGTGTCATAACAGTCCTACCTTAACCAGTGTTTGCATTGAGGTAAGTTTTCTGGCACCATTTAGTCAGTGTTCAAAAAGTAAAATGCGTCGTTAATTTGTCACCAGAATTGCTAGGTTAAAGGACCTGTGGTTTGGCTTCAGTGGGAGTGACAAATAACGTAGAACAGGATATAAACGGTTTTAGATTTTCAGAAAGGAGTAAAAACCAGTTCACAGTCTATTAACACCAGTTTTATTTTTTTTATTAAGTCAACAGAATTCACATGGCACTTCCAGTTATTTTCGGCCATAGCCATATTCCTTAACATTGATGGGCCCAACAGATGTTCTATCCCACCGCAGATCTGAGAAACAAACAAGTGGTGATAAAAGCAGTGTATCCAAGCCCCCACCCCCCCAACTTAAAAATAATCCAGACCTTTAAGCTGATTACTTCCTCTTCTGATACTACAGGTGTTGTCACAGCAGCCACACACCTGGTCAGAATCATCTGCAGACACCCAACTGACAAGACAAACCCTTAAGTTAAGGCAATTCCTCAGTTACCTGTACCCTTATTTAGGAGGTGGGGGCGCATACCCATTGGCAGAGAATGAACACGCTTTCTGTTCAGGACTTGTTGGCGTAGAAGTTGCTATAGCCACCTTCACCATGCACGTGATGTAGATCTGCAAAGACTGTTGTTTGTAGCATGGTAGCAAATCATACAAAGTGTTGCGCAACAGTCACATACCGGTCCACTGTTTAGTTGCTGGAACCTGAAAGCCTCCAACTGAAACTGCAACCTATCACCTCGGGTTCGGGGCATAAAGTGAGACCTGGAGCCTGTGAGCTTGGCATCAACCAGGCACCTGGGAAAGGAACCAAGTCAGACAACTTGTAATACATCTAGAGTGTGGGACATACGAGGTGCACCACTTACCCATTGTTCTCAATAAAGGAGTATCTGGGGACAGATGTGACATCTGGGACCATTGTAGCCACACAGCTGTCCACGAACACACGGATGGGAACATGGCTGTACGAAAGCACAGATGCTTCAAGATTTATGAGATCACCCAGGAAGTATTGCTTAGAAGGTCTCTCGAATCTCCAGTCATCTGAAAAGACAACCTTTAGCACAGGTTCACAAGAACTGGAGTGTTATGAAAACATTTGTTATACCAACCAGTCATGAGTTGGAGGGAGAAGACAAAGATCTCCTCTGCAACTTTAGTAGAGGCATATGGGATCCAAGCGGGCACTAAGGAATCGCTGCTCACATTATGCTTTCTGCAAGGGAGTTAAATATATGGTCACCTTACGGTGGCTTTAGTACAGCCAGCAACCTTAAATTCTGCCCTCACCTTGAATAGTGACACTCGATACCAACCACCACACTACTGCTCCTAACAATAGGAACACCATATGAAACCTCTTGCGGGGTGTAGAGAAGTTTGAAGGTATAGACAAGCTCATCTTCAGACACCTGAAGGAATGGATTAGAGCCATATTAGTCACAGAAACCATTCATAACAGAAAATTGAAACACCTCACCATTATTATACTGCCACATCCATGCAGTTCAGACTCAAAGATAAGCACTTGAGCAGAAGGGTCTTCTCTAGTTACAGTACAGCCTCCCAGCGTAAAAGCAGATGACCTCAGTGGCTTCCCAGTCCCAAAGAAGTCTTCCATAACTTCAACATAAATGGAAGTCTCTCCACACTGAGCTGCAACACTGTTGGCAGGGACAGGATGGTACAACTCAAAAGGAACATCTGGCTGCTGTGGTTCTTCTGGTAGGCTTGGAAACCTCCATGCCAGTTTTGTCACTGGACCAAGCATAAATTCTTTTGACTGAACACCAAAAAGATCTTGAGAAGGCCTTCCAAAATCACTCCTAGCTGTTGTTTGGACAGGAAACTGAGTGGGAAATCCTTGTAGGGCAGATGCACGGTTACCAGGGCCATATCTCTGGGGCACTGGAATCATCCTGGAGTCTGTCTGCTGAAGTTGCGCAGTAGGCATAAAGATGCTTGGGGTCAAATCATTTCTTCCTCTGGGTCTCAATGTTGTGTCACAGAATCCCAGAGCAAGAAGAGACACCAATCCAAATCCAACTTGCCAGAACCCCATTGTTGCTAAGCTTTCATTTCAATGGTGCATTAACGCTCCACCATCCAAATTTATACAGCTTTAAATCAGGATGACTCCACCTCTCATGTGACCAGCATAATTTTTCTCTGCTAATTTACTCAATCAATATGTCACAGGTGAAAATCATTTATTTCTCATTACTCAGAATGAACTACGCCCCATATAAGGACATGTTGTATTAGAAGCTATCCCAAATTATTGCTTATTTTAAATATCAAAACAACATAAATTCTCTGAAACACAAACAACCTCTAACTCTAAGCCGTTTTGTGTCCTTTTTATTCATTCAGAACCATGACCACAGACATACTTGTACACTTGAGTATTCAAAATAATAAAGATCATCATGTTTGAGAATGGTGTTCCTGTGGCTCAGTGGTAGAGCATTTGGTAAGCAGCACAAAAGGTTGTGGGTTCAATTCCCAAGGGAACACATACTGATAAAAAATGTATAACCTGAACGTAAGTCGCTTTGGATAAAAGCGTTTGCTAAATGCATAAATGTAATGTTTCTACAGTCGGGTTTAGATTCCACAGTTGGGTTTAGATTTAGAAACTTACATTTCACTTCTGATTATACCCTGTATAATTTTTTATGTGACAAATAAAGAAACCTTGAACCTTGAGATTGTGACACAATGTACCTCACATCAGCACATCAATCTTCACAAGAGATGGCAATGGAGAAAGGGAATGTAAGACCATAGTATAGTACATATATTTTATTGTAGATTCACTGATATGTTTTCCTCCCTTCCAATTGTTTTATGACTAGGTTGATCAGTGTGTGTGGATTTACGGTAGACTTCATACCTTCAAATTGAACTATACTACATGCTGGGCAGCACAGAAATACAACCTGAACAGATGACTATTAAGCATTTGAATTCCAAATATTAACAAATATGAGCAAAATCCCATTGATGGACATTAAGAACTTAAAAAATGTGTTGTTGTTTGAAACATGACAACACACATTAAAACACATTGGAACATTTTAAAGTCTTAAACAAAAAACATATAATTGACAAATAGTTTGTGAAGCAGCACACAGTAATAAAAAAAGTAGTCAACTATTAACAGAGGTTTTGAAATAATTTTTGTTGGTTATTTTTTGTTACACAGACAACATTTTTCGATTTGCTTCTCCAGAAAAAAACAACTTGCGTGCCACTGAACAGTCACATCTACTTAAACACTTAGGCTCATGGTGCCTTTTATTAATCTTGCCAATTCACAGTTCTAACTGTCTGAAAGAGCCTGTAATGGATGCATTTATTTCTGGTAAATGACAAGGGTGATGGGGTGGGAGTCTTCTAAGCACCCTTAAAACAGCTTTATCTTACATAAAGACAAAATACAAGCAGACAGGTGAAGATGCTGCTAGGGAGACTGGGTCAGCGGTGTATTCTGATCTAAGAACAGCTGACCGCTTCTTTCCTGTACACTTTAATTGTCCCATCTGCTTTTCTTACGTTTGGGGGGATCAGGAACTGCAAAGCTCTCTTTATGAGTCCCTGACCTCTCACCCCCGTCTCTTTCTGACCGTCCCTCTCTGTCCCTATGGCTCCCTTCACCGTTTTGGCTATCGCTATGATGATCTCTGTCACTATGCCGGTCCCTTTCTCCACAGCGATCGCGGTCTCCGCCACTATGCCTGTCACTGTGACGATAATGACCATCTCCACGATGACCCCTGTCGTCAGCATTCCTGTCGCTACGGGACCTCTCTTTTGATGAAGAGCTAGAGTAAGAGTCTGAAACTGAGCTCAGGGAGCCTGCACTGCTGAAGCCGCTCATTTTGGTGCCAGAGCTGAGGGCAGGGGGTGGCAGCATGGAGGAAAACGAGGAAGAGGACGATGGTGAGTAGGACAGGTGAGTTTTGTCAGACCCCTCTGGTGCTCCTGAAGGCAAAGAACTTAGACTTCCTGCACTGGTCCACCCAGAGGAGCTGCTGGACTTTGTGGTGAGTTTTGGAGGAACCCCAGATGCTGCTATAAAGTGGTTTTTATACTGAGCCTGAGGGAAAGCAAGAGCAGTCAAACAAAATTCATAAATTGGTACATACAACTATATATCTTCACTAAGGACCTTTAAAGGGGTGGTTGAGCATGATTTCACTTTTTACACTCAAGTTAGTGTGTATTGTTGCTGTTAGAGCATAAAAAAAGCTCAAAGTTCAATTCAAAGAAATCACTGTTTAAGGACTACAAAAAAAACTGGTAGGGACTACAACAAGCTTCTTCCCAGGTTTGAGACATCACTAACCCCGATGTTTACGTAAACCTGCCCCAGGAACATGCATCTACCTAGAATGGTAAGGGGGCGTGACGTTTCCGGACAAACAGCAGAGTAGAATAAAGCGATCAATCACCCCTTTTAAAGTGGGAGGCAAAAGAAACTCAGTGAAAGATGTGATCAAGACAAAATCAAAAATGTACCTGAAATGCTTGCTTCATGGAAGACATACGCTCTCCCATGGCCCCAGTGGTGGGCTTGTAGGCTTCATAGTTACCAAGAGCAGAACCACCACTACTACTGCACTCCTGTTTGAATCAATTTAAGATATAATAAATATAATAAAAAGCATTAGCAATGAATTAGCAGTGGTTTCTGTCTGTAATTACAAAACATATTGGTGGCAAAATAAAAGGGGGGAGGGGCAGAACTGATTTGTTTATATATATATATATATATATATATATATATAAATAATAAATTCAAAAAAAATAATAATTAGTGCCGTCATTAACCGCGAATTAATCACATCCAAAAGAAAGTTTTCTTTCATAGTATGTGTGCGTTTACTGTGTATATTTATTATGTAAACATAAATACACACCCATGCATGTATATATAAGATAAAATGCACATTTACAGGTACATCTAAAAAAATTAGAATATCAGGAAAAGGGTCAATATTTTTTGTCACTCATTTCAGAAAGTGAAACCCATATATGATATAGATTCATTACACAGAGTGAAATATTTCAAGCCTTTATTCCTTGAAATTGTTATGATTATGGCTTACAAATAATGAAAACCCAAAATTCAGTCTCTTAGAAAATTTGAATATTACATAAGATCAATAAAAAAAGTATATTTTAAACAAATGTCAGGCTTCTGAAAAGTATGTTCATTGCTATGCACTCAACACTTGGTTGGGCCTCCTTTTGCATGAATTACTGCATCAATGCGGCATGGCATGGAGGCAATCAGCACTGCTCAGGTGTAATGGAAGCCCAGGTTGCTTTAATAGCGGCATTTAGGTCATCTGCACTGTTGGGTCTGGTGTCTCTTAGTCTCGCGTAGCCAGACCTTCAGACTGACGGCTGAAGGTCTGTAATATATGGCTGCATTCATTGGTCAAGGCCCGCCCATGAGGACGTTTGACCGACATGTCAAACAACCAATCAAAGTTTGTCACGTTTCAGGGCGTGGAAATGTCGCCACAATAACCGGTATGTGAAACTCACGGATGTATTTTAAAGATTATATGGCGCAAATTTAAATGTTTCACATACTTTTGAAAATCCAGCATTCAATCTACCCTGATAAGCGTTCGCCGTCACAGTTGTAAACACAACGGCTTTCTTCGGGAGGGAATTTTGCACCACGCCAGCTTTGTTTCCAGGTGGAATGTTAGAGAATGCGACACACTCCCGGAAATCCAGTATAATTCAACCAATCCGACGACGACTTCGACACTAATGAAGCGTTTCCAGATAAGTGTACCATATGCATCAGACATTTAGCCAACGGTCCGTGGTCGTGACATCTGAGGCTGAGACTAGGTGCCTCTCGTCTTCCTCTTGACAATACCCCATATATTTTTATGGGGTTCAGGTCAAGCGAGTTTGCTGGCCAATCAAGCACAGTAACACCATGGTCATTGAACCAGCTTTTGGTACCTTTGGCAGTGTGGGCAGGTGCCAAGTTCTGCTGGAAAATGAAATCAGCATCTCCATAAAGCTGGTCAGCAGAAGGAAGCACGAAGTGCTCTAACATTTCCTGGTAGATGGCTGCGTTGACTGTTGACTTCAGAAAACACAGTGGACCAACACCAGCAGATGCGTGTGAAGAAACTTCACACTGGACTTCAAGTAACATGGATTCCGTTCCTCTCCACACTTCCTCCAGACTCTGGGACCTCGATTTCCAAATGAAATGCAAAATTTACTTTCGACCACTTTGGACCACTGAGCAACAGTTATTTTTCTCAGCTAAGATGCTTCTGACGATGTTTCTGTTTCAGAAGTGGCTTGGTAGTCCTTTTCCTGAAGATGTCTGAGCGTGGTGCTCTTGATGCACTGACTGCAGCTTCAGTTCACTCCTTGTGAAGCTCTCCGAAGTGTTTGAATCGGCTTTGGTTGACAGTATTCTCAAGCTTGCGGTCATTCCTGTTGCTTGTGCACACTTTCCTACCCAATTTCTTCCTTCCAGTCAACTTTGCATTTAATATGCTTTGATACAGCACTCCTTGAGCAGCCACCCCTTTCAGTAATGACCCTCTGTGACTTAACCTCTTTGTGGAGGGTTTCAATGATTGTCTTCTGGACCATTGCCAAGTCAGCAGTGTTCCCCATTATTGTGGTTTCAAGGAACAAGAGATACCCACAATTTATACTGTATGGATGGTGATCTATTGAAACTCAAACGTAAATATTCTAATATTTTGAGATACTGATTTTGACTTTCATTAGCTGGAAGCTCTAATCATCAAAATTAAAACAAAAAAACGTAAGTGTTTTACTTTAAATGTAATGAATCTAAAATATATGAAAAGTTTCACTTTTTTAATTAAGTTACAAGAAAAAAAAATAAATTTTGTATTTTTGATGATATTATGTAAATAAAAACTTTTTTTTTGGATGTGATTAATCGTTTGACAGCACTAAATAAATACATAAAGCAAGCAAGCAAAATTAAAGCCAAACTAACAGTGGATTCAGATCCAAGACCTGGTCTCGCTCTGTAACCAAGGCCTCCACCTCCAATATTTAGCATCTTCCCTTTCCCTCCCTTAAAGCGGGACTTCCTGAACCAGGGATTCTAGAAAAAAAGAAAAACAGTAATTCAAAGTTGATGGGCAAGTCTGTGAAACAAGTTGTACTATGAAAGGTGTTTATTGTATTCAGGTCATTGTTTTACCTGCATTGCCAGGTCCATCAGCTCCTTTGAAACACTCTGATTGGCTCCCTCTAAATTTCGAACCAGGTCACCAGCAAATGAAGTGTCTTTAGTGGTGAGCAGAGTGTAAGCTAGACCCTTCTCTCCTGCACGACCTGTTCTACCAATTCGATGTGTATGTGTGTCAATGTCTCGTGCTACATCATAGTTCACAACTGTACGGATAGATGGAATATCCAACCCACGAGCTGAGAAGTGCAACAGAAATTTTAATTACTACAAAAAAGGGGAAAAATTTCAATAGTTCATTTATTCTCAACTAGATTGATAAAATAAGCCCTACTAACCAGCAACATCAGTAGCTACTAATACAGGAAGATTCTTCTTCTTAAAGTCAGCGATGACTTTGTTCCTCTCGCTCTGATCCATGTCTCCATGCAGCAACCCTAGGCTGTAACCTTCCTGATTGAGATTTGTAGCCAGTTCCTCACAGTTAGTCTTTTTAGTGACAAAGATCAGCACAGAGCCAGCTGAGGTGAACTCAACCAGCCTGCGTGTCAGCCAACCCCACTTTTCCTGCCCAGACAGCAGCACCTCCACTATCTGAGTGACATCTTCATTAGCCTGAGAGGATGAGAAAAGAGGTTTAAATGGATATTTTCAAATACAATGTGCATTTTCAAATACTTGCATAGGAAATTTGCCTAAGTATGCACCTCTCCTATGTCTCCCTGCACAACACGAATTGGGTCGACCAAAATATCTCGTGCCAGCTTTTCAATTTTCTTCCGAAATGTTGCACTGAATAACAGAGCTGTGAGAGTTCAGAGGTCATGAAGAGCTTTTAAGTACAATAAACGCACTGGATTGGGTTAATGCTGGAATGTTGAGATGCTTTAAAGCAGCACATAAATATACATTTGAGAGATACTTACTCTGTCGATCAGGTCTGACATGGCTGGCAATGGATCTCACTTGGTATTCTGTATAATAGAGAGCAAGTTTAAATGAAATGCACCACAATTGTACTTATGTTCCTTAAAGGAATAGTTCACCTAAAAGAAAATAAATTATATCAAATTCTGTATTTACCCACCCTCATTGTGCCAAACAGATTTAATTTAGGCATTAACAAAAAAACAATACTGATATAGATTAGTTCTATCATGTCTGTATGGCCTTTTTTAAAGCTGCAGTCCATAACTTTTTTTGGTTAAAAATTATCTGAAATCAATATTTGAAAAAGTACATAACCAGCCAGTGTCTAAAACTATCACCTTACTTTAGCCCGATTCATAACAGTTAGCTTATAATAATGTTTTCTAATTTGAGTGGTACGGGTAGGTTTTCATGGGAAATTCGAGCATGGCACTGCATCATTATGTCACAACTGTAAACAAAAATATTCCAAGTCATAGACAAGAATCTGTGATTGTGAAGTACAGTAAATATCCACACCGGTGCGGTGACTGACTGCCACACATACTCCTCAAAACTAGATTCATCCATGCTGGAGCCGTGCTGTCGCACAACCCCAAGCAAGGAAGATAATTCCGCACAGAGCTGCAATTCCAGGTTTTCAAACAGAGATGGCGACAAAGAGGCAAAACTTATGGACTGCAGCTTTAAACATCAAATTATTGGTGGAATGAACTAGGGCTGTCAAATTGGCTGAAAAACTAAATTCTAATTTTGTACTAAAATATTATCAAAATTCAATTATATTCGAATTTAAAAGGCATAATTTCTGTTAGGGGGAAAAAAGCTTTTGGTTTCTTTCCTGAGGCCACAAGAGGGTGCATTGAGCAAAATATTACCGTACTAATGCACGTTTCTTCAAACCAATAAAAAAAACAAGTCTATCTTCGAAAAAAGTGCATAATGTTTAAAATAATGTTTATAAACCATATAGAATTACGTAGTTTAAACAATTAGAAACAACAAGCATCATGCATGTATAGTTTAATACCGTAAACCAATCACAAAGAGTAGCCTACTTTTTTCATTTCAAAACATGAGATGCAGTGAAATGCAGAAAAACAGCCATAAATTTGAGACATGTTTTTTTTTTAAAGTTGAACTTATATTAATTTTACATGGCTTTCTAAACATGCCGCTCTCTTGTGCGAGACGCAAGTGCAACAGTAAAATATGTCCTTCTAGAAAATGCGATAATACGCATTCTGTGTGAATGGCTTGTTTTCAGTTTTGACGTAAACAACATTATCTCCACATTGATGTTCTCTTTTCCAGCTATATTTTGAATGAGCAGCGCCGCATCCAGTGGGTTCAACTGGATAGACAAAAAAGCATTCAAATGCAACAATACCTACATCATCATTGCATATTGTGTGGCACATATAAAGGCGGCCTGACGCACATCTAAAATTCGAATGCAACGTTTTTATATTCAAATGTGGATTTTTATTTAAAATTCGACGAATATTCGAAATTCCATTTTTTTGGGGACAGCCTTAGAATGAACTTTCAAAGGAGAGACAGAAATCTCTCAGGTTCCATAAAAAATATCATTTCTGTTTTTAGGATAAATGAGGGTTATGGGTATGATACAATATGAGGCTGAGAAAGTCTATTGAACTAATTCTTTAATTGATTACTTTGGAGATGAAATATCAATTGGGAATTGCACAGAGAGCTTTCAATAGGACACTTTACATTTCACTACTGATTATATCCTGTATAATTGAGTATGTGACGAATAAAAGAACCTCAACCCTTGACCAAATGAAAGGGATAAAACAAAAAAGTGGCATTTTATATGTACCAAAGCCCATATCGAACATGCGATCAGCTTCATCAAACACCAGGTAGGTCACTCGCTGCAGAGATGTAGCCTTCTTCTTAACATGATCAATCAGGCGACCCTAAGTAAGAAGAGCCTTTAACAGAACATCCAAGGAACACCCTCACAAGTAAACAGAAACATGGGTCAAACTGGGTTGTGTATCAAAAGATAGGATGTTCTTACTGGGGTGCAGACAACAATTTCGGCTCCTTCCTGTAGAGCTTTGGCTTGTTCCCACATGCTGCCGCCTCCATATACTGCCACTGAGCGGAGGCCATATACCTTCCCGAAGCGCTTGCATTCAGAATGGATCTGAACCACACAGATAAGCATTTTAAAGTGATTAAAACCCCAAAAAAGCACTACAAAACTTGCTTCATGACCAAGACTACATATGAAAACCATTTAATCCTTATTTGCCAGCAATAATTTTTCATCTCCTTTCAACTTTTACACATTTCCCTAGAATAAAAGTGTAGTTTTGTTGTTCTCGCTGACCTGTTGACAGAGCTCTCTGGTGGGGCAAACGATCACAGCAATGGGTCCCTCTCCCTGCTCCAGCTCCTTCTGGTCCATGATGTGCACCAGCATTGGCCAAATGAAAGCTGCAGTCTTTCCACTGCCAGTTTTGGCAATGCCGATTATGTCTCTGCCACCCAAAGCTATCGGAACACCCTAGTGAAACACACATTAAACCAATAAACCAAATAAACCAATACCCAAACAAACAAAGGTTCATTTGTGGGAGGGTTTGGCAGCTCACCTGGCACTGGATAGGTGTGGGTTGAGTGTACTCTGATTTACGGATCTGGTGCATGAGCTGCTCATCAAATCCAAAGTGGGCAAAACTGGTGGCTGGTTTAGGAGGGGCTGCACCTGAAACCTGTTCATTTTGAATATGGGTTAATGTGGGTGGAAAGAAAGAGAATGACCATTTGTGTATGTGCTTGCATGTGCTGCCCCTGACCTTCAGATTGAGTTTCTGTCTCAGTTCCACCTCTCCGGCCTCAGTCAGACTGCTGAGTTCCTCATGTTCAATAAAGAAGTTCTTCTCAAAGGGAGGATAGTCAATCTTCAGACAGAAGAGAAATAAAAACATGACTATTCAAGATTTGTACTTTGATTACATATACTTTTGTTTTAATGTATTGTATATACAAGGGTCTTCTTCATATGAGCAATCTACAATGTACTCTGTACAATGTAAGCTCATCAATAGAGCTGCAGGAATGAGTCCTAAAACATGGAAACAAGTTAGCAGAAGTTGAGAAACCTCTGCTTCCTTCATTCTGACGTCAATACGTTTGTTTAAATCATATATTTTTTTTTAATGGTCACAGAGCTTATTTTCTGCAATAATCCAAAAGACCATGAAAAAATACTATTAGCTTTTTATTATAAAAACTGCTGAGCTGGCCTAAAAAAATGTGCCATCCCTGCAGCAGTCTATTTAAGGACATGTATGTAACAATCACTGAAGGGAAACGAAGTAACAGTACCTCTGAGTGGTCTATTGGGGGAAGTGGCATGATAATCTTTTTGGTAATTGGAGCAATGGGGTTTCCATCGCTGTCATAGTCCACTTCTTCTTCATCTTCCTCTTGGGTCAGCCCAGCGGTTGGATTTTCCGCCATGTAACGAAAATATGCTTCCTGCAAAGAATGCAAAAAATTATTTAGATCAAGACAAACAGCAGCAGGTCTTTACTGCTGAATATAAAAAACATTTAGATCAAAAATCTAAATGTTGCCTTAAAATGCATCGAAATTAACTTGTCTAATAAAACATGATATGTTAAAAAAATGATGTTAAATAAATTATTTAGAATAACTAATTATTAAATAATAAGTTCTGAAACCAACAATTTACTGAGCACTGAGGTGGTATTAATTACATAAAAATTCATTTTAATTAATCACTGCTATTTTAACACATAGCACTGACTCAAATCTAATGTTTCAGTCACAAAGGAATCACTCTTCCTGTAAACATTTAAAGACAATATATAATACCTGAGAACCAATTAACTAGTTAAGAGAATAAATCTGAGGATTGCATATAAAACCTTAAAAACAACACCGTCAACAAAAGTACATTTGAATGGCTCAGTCTGTAAACTTATCTAGATATATAGAGAATATAAGAAAGAGAAATAGAAAGAGGAGTGGGGCACAGTCATTGCTGTGGAAAAGATACGGTGGCGGTAGTAATTTCATGAGGGTCACTCACTTGGTCATCCTCCTCTTCAATGTCATCCCGTATACCCCTGGAAGAAACAAGCGGAGAAAAAAAACTTCCCTGCGACTCGCTCAATCACCCATGAAAACCTACATTCTACCCATAAACCCCTTCCATTCCCACCCTCTCTGCTTTAAAATTATTTGGATGAACGGTCTAATATCAGAATCTTACTTGGCTAACTTTTTCTCTTTTTCCTTTTCTTCAAGTTTCTTCATGTCTTTTGCTGCTTGGTCCTGAAAGAAGTCAAAAGCAAGAATTAAAGCAAAAAGAGCAGCAATGTCCACTGCCTCTTCTCAAAGAGTTCAGTTCAGGAGCTCAGCTCTCACCTCCACCTCAGCCATAAAAGCATCAAGAGGGTCATCCTCACTGTCAGAACCGCCCTCCTCCTCCTCCGCCAGTCTGGAACTGCTTTCTAGTGGGAGAGTTCTCGGCGGGTATATACGGCAGATCTGTACTGCTAGACTCCTCTTCATCATCCTCAAAATAACTATAGAAAAAAATAATTTCAGCAATAACTGTAAAAGCCTCTTTCATTCACCTAAAACTCATTTACTCAACCTTAAAACCAGATATTAGTTATAATGACAGTCTTATTAGGAACCTTTACATTTTCATTGTTTGAACAAAAGCAATAAAAGTGACTGAAACGCATATAGTTTTGTGTTCCACATTAAACAGGAATTAAAATAGGTTAGGAACAACATGAGGGAGTTGTGTTCTTTTTAGATTGAACTGTTTTCATTTTGACGTGAACTGTTTTTATTGTAGAAGCAGTCACATTTAAGTACTTACGCATTCTCCTCGTCGAAATTGGCTCGCTTTGTTCCTATTTTGTAAAAAGACGACAGCTGCTGGTTCTTGCCATATCCACCGGGTGGTCCTGCAGCTCCAAATGCAGAGTGGGCCTTCTGGGGCGGTCGAGGTTCTTCTTTCTTCCCAGTCGCAAGAGAGAAGCCCCCGAAACCAAAGCCTCGCTTGCCACTCGGGCCTCCCTTGCTCCAGTTCATTGCTGTTGGGCTGCAAAACAAAGCATCAGATGAGGGGTTAAAACGGTTATTTAAATGCTAGTTAAATTCAGACTCAATATGTATATCCCCATCAGGCTACCGCAGCATAACAATTACAAAGTCGTATTGCTCGCGCACTCCTTATATATATTTATAAGCAGCTTTGCATTTTTTTTGCCATTGCTTATTCATTTTCGTGGTTCGCTTTTCAAAATGTATCTTAATATTTCAATATTTTGGGGCCAAACAGCAAGTAGGATACACCGTCTCGTAATGCTACGCTGGTGGCCGTGGAGAGGCCTTAAGCTAATGCTATGTGTAACGTTATACGGATTATGTTTCGATTACTGTCACATTGCACGAGCCGAAGAGTAAAACCTGAATTTATTTAGATGGTTTATTTACCTGTTTCTGATAACGTGAAAACAACGATCTTCTAAAGTGGGTGGACACCTTATTTATCCACAACGTATTTACCACTTCAGGCTACCTTGCTCACTTCTCAGAGATTGTGTTGTACGTCATTTACAATGGACGCGTTTGGTGGAGAACGTAAAATACAATGTTGCCAGATCCCAACTTTTTCTGTTTAAAAGAATATGGTAATGTATGGGATGAAGACAAGTGTTTTGCCTTAGTTTTTAACAATCCCTTCCATGGCTTATTATACTTAGAAATAATAGAAACATTTCTCAGAAGTCAGGAACTTTCATTGATCTGCATAGAAAACATACAAAAGCCATTTATTAAAAAGCTTAACTGTTGAAAATATAAGAAGAAAATTAATAAATAAATCTACTTTCAGTAAATGATACTGTCAGCATAATGTATGGAACACATTTGTCATGTTTTGCTGAACATTTCTCAAAAGTCAGTAACTTTCGTTTATTTGCATAGAAAACATTGTGAAATGTTTGCCATTGATTTGCCATGAAAAGGTGAAAGTGACGGCCAAGTATGTTGACCCATACTTATTCTTACTCACACACACACACACACACACACACCAGTGGGCAGCCATTTTTATGCTGCGGCACCCGGGAGCAGTTGTGGGTTCGGTGCCTTGCTCAAGGGTCTTATCTCAGTCGTGGTATTGAAGGTGGAGAGAGCGCTGGTTATTCACCCCCCGCCGGTCTGAGGTAGATTCGAACGAGTCTGACCCTCTAACCCAGAGGTCTTCAACCCTGCTCCTGGGGACCCACTCTCCTGGAAAGTTTATTTCTAACCGGCCTCAGCACACCTGCCTGCAATTTTCAAGCAGTCTTGGGGAGCTTGATTGGCCGCTTCAGGTGTGTTTGATTAGGGTTGTAGCGAAACTCTTCAGGATAGTGGGTCCCCAGGAACAGGGTTGAAGACCTGTGCTCTAACCATTAGGCCACGACTTTCCCCAAAAAGCAAATATAGAAAGCACATTCAATAATAATAAAATAATAATAATGATAAATATCAGCAAATCTAATAATAAATCCCTCTTTATACATGGCAGTAGGTGGGATATTTGACATTATGACTGCAAACTGCAACAGCACATTTTTATAAGCGTTGGTAAAAAGATATGGCAACATAGAAAACAGACTATTTTATTCGCTCACGAGTTTAGACCAATGAGGAGACACGCATCCAACCTTTGGTCCAATAGGAACACGAGGACGCCGCGTCGTCAACGTCACTCGTCCATTCACCGAACGTTCCTCAACACACGACCAGCCCACTGCGAGACAAGAAGAAGAAATGCGTTACATCTAGCATTTTTGATGATAGCTGGAAATTTGACGATATAGAAAAGTAAGACCCATACAATTTACTAGCAGAGGGTGAGTTCAACGATTGTATTGTATTATTTGCACAAGCACACTGGAGCTCCGTGCTCTGTTTATCATAATTGAGAGATAATCATGTCGCTGCATGGCTAACCTGCAAGCTGGCATTCCACATTTGTTTACACATTAATAACTCTGCTACTTAAATATAGCTGTGTTGTGTTAGTAAACACACATTTGTCGTGCTGCGCACTAAAAGAGCAAACCCAAGGTGTTTTATTTTATTTGCTAACGTATGCAGTTATAAAGACAATCTCGTTTGAATCCGAGCACTGTTCTGTGGTAACGTTACTGCTAAAAACTGTGGTGTGGAAGAATTCATAAAGTATCAGGGCAGAAGAAAATATGTTATTTTCTATTTCTAATTTCATGAATCTATTTTTTCCTTGCAGATTGGTACTCTGTGTTTGTGAAAGTATTGCTCCCTGTCATCGCCATCTCCAGGATCCATGTATTTTTTGGTGAGTGAACTTGAACTGTCAAAGAAGTGACTGATTTTGTTTGCGTGTACATTAAATCACCATCTTTTCTCGCTTTCTCTCAGCGCTGGGTGTCAGAGAAACTCAGTGTGGAAAGCCTGAGGGATCTGGAGTTATTTGGAGGTGAGTTAAGTAGTCCAGCATCTCATGCATAGCTTTTTCAGCAAACCTCACCCGCTTGAGCTTTATTCCACATTAGCCGGGTGAAGGTGAATCCTAGAAACATTTAGTTTCTATTACTCACTCATATTTAAAGATTCCTCTGCAACATTTGAAGGAGCAATTGGCCCATCTTGAACTTGTCAAATGGAATAGTACACATATTTTTGGACATGAATCCACCTAAGCTATGCAGGCCCATAGCAAAAGAGGAGCTTTACATATGCAGATTACCCATGATCACATCCAAACAGTACTTTTGCAAAAGCAAAAACGCAGCTTTTGATTTGCTATTTGTTTTGCATGTGTTTTATGAAAGGTTTGGTGAATTTAATATTGTCAGTCTTTTTGAGTTTGTGTTCTGCAGTGTGACACTGCTCTTTAATAATAAAAGTGCAGCGTTTGCATCATGGTGACTAATGATGGTGGTGACAGCAGAATCTCTGTGTCCTTGTGTCTGTGAGGCTTTTTTAATCTCTGTCTTGTGGTGATGTATCTTTATGTAAGGCTGGCTGTGTTGTAGTGTTATTGTTAGGTGTTGATGGATTGCTTCTGTGGTGCAACTGACAGAGTCACTGCAGACCAGCCTAACAGGGGTGGATTGATCTGTAGGGCAGGTCTAAAACTGCTGTAGCGGTATGAAATCTGTACATTAGAGGAATACCTCATGTATTTGCGGATTGTGGGCTTTTACTTATGCTAGTTTACAGGGAAATCCAGATATCAAATGTGATAGCTTTTGATGCAAGTTCTTTTGGATAGTATTTGGTGTGCATCAGTATTTATCCTTTTAGCCATGTTTTCTCCTAGATAGTTGCAGGATATAGCAAGTTAATATACACTACTGGTCAAACGTTTGGGGTTAGTAAATTTTTTTCTTCTCTATTTAAATAAAGAAATTAAAACTTAAATTCAGCAAGGATGCATTACATTTATAAAGTATTAAGGACATTTATGTTACAAAAGATTTTATATTTTAATGAGTTCTGTTCCTTTGTCCATTAAAGAATCCTTAAAAATTATTATTGAGGGTTCCACAAAAATATTAAGCACAACTGTTTTCAACATTGATAATAAGAAATATTTCTTAAGCACCAAACATTATTTCTGAAGGATCACTTGATCCTGTAGACTAGAGTATTAGTTGCTGAAAATTAAACCTTGCCAACACAGGAAAAAATAAAACACTTTTTTAGATTATATATAAATTGAAAAAAGTTATTCTAAACTGTAATAATATTTAACAATATTACTGTTCTTACTGTATTTTTGTTTAAATAAATTCAACCTTGATGAGCATAATATACTTCATTCAAAAACATAAAAACAAAATCTTACTGATCCCATGTAGTCAAACGTAGAAGTCGTGCAAACTTTCATGCAAATATGAAAAGCATTGTTTTGTGCAATTCTCTAGTTTGCATGGTCCTGCTGCCATAGGTCTTGTTCAAGAGTTCTATTTTAATGCCATGAAGCTTTGGTGTGTGTGTGTATATATATATATGTGTATATGTATTTATTTTTAATTGTATAACCAGTGTCATGATAGTCTGAGTGTTACATATTTCCTAATATCAATAGGTTTTCAATGTTGCTTGTCTCTAAGATGGTGTATAATGCATTAAGGGATTTTTTTTGATGTTGCTTTTTGTATATCTGCTTTCACTCATTTTGCTGTGGTCCATAATCGCTGCTCCATGTCTGCTGTAGCGATGCTAATTTATGTTTGCTTTTGGCTGTTATGTGTTCCATGGCAATGAGTCAGGGTTGATAACCAAGTTTATGTTCAATAAAAAATATATATATATATAAGTAATTATAAAAAAGTTTTTTTCTGATGGTTTGTCAATTTTGTTGTTGAATTGAATGCTCAAGTAATATAATTTATTCTTGCTTAATTTGTATCATTTAGTATATGCAGAATGCTGTGATATAGATTATAATATACATGGTATACATTTTGACTTGACAAAAACATTTGACGGATACTTTCGTTAAGAGTTTTTCTTGCATTATGTTTAATAGTTTTTTTAAGAGAACAGAAAATGAAATTATAAATTGGTATCAATGACATATTTTTATTTTATACAAAGTATCCATTTGATTTGTAATAAATAGTATTAAATTGCATGGAGGATTTGTTGCTTGGAACTAAGCATGCTGACTCTCAGAAAACTAAAGCTGTTCCAATGCGAGTTTATTAAATTTGTAAGAACCACTTTAAAGGCAGATTGTTTGTTTGTATGTGTGTCTTTTGCGCCATTTACACGGTTTCTCTACGCCAGAGCAAACTCAGGCAAGCCCACTAAGGAAAGTAAGTGCGTAATATCTTCCAGCTTTTCCATCCGCCTGTTGGTGTGGGTGTGTGAGCATGTGAGATGGTGTGTGCTTGTGTAAGTGTGCAAATGTAAGAGTAATGGTGTGCGCGTGCGTGCTCGGATGTATGCAACCCTGTGCTCCTGTGTTTGTCTGCATGCACTCATCGTGCTGCTGTGACACTCATACCTCCACACTCCTTAGACTGAGACTCCAGGAGAGGGAAGTGCTTGTGTTTAAGCTGGGAAAAGAAAGATCCGGTCTCATAAAACTCCCTGTGTACAGTGCTTTGTTTTAGTGCTTGATAAACCAAAGGGAGATTAAAACTTGGGGTTCAGTTTCCCAGTAATGTAATACTAATATCATAATTAAGTATTAAGCCTGAATTAAACATTCATTTTAAAGAACAGGTAGAGAAATGCTGAATGAACCTGTTGCTGAATATATGATATGCTGAATGAACACTATGCTGAGTGAGACCAATTCTGCATTACCCCTCATTGATGCAATATTATAATATATGTCTTACAAAATTGCCTCATAAGAGTTGTCACAAAGAACAAACCAACACCAGGAATAATGGATGTTGTCATTGGTCACCTAAGCATGTGGAGTGGGATGATGCTCATTGTGTTAATGCAACACATGAAGTCATCCTGTCAAAGCCTGTGCTTGCTACACTGTTCACTGAAGTAGTCCTGCCTACACTTCAAAGGGCAGACAATTATTTGTTTTATGAATTGCCATAGACTGCATGATTTCCTCTGATCAATGCTCTCATCATATGTGTGAGGAATTAATATGCTTATGTTTAAGTTCCATGGCAGAGCAAATGAAGCCTTATCCTTCCTTAGTTTGATGTAAGAAAAAAAAGTATTGTTTATGGGATCATGCATATCTATAACAAAATGCAACACAGTGGATTGTAGTTTATTTGATGCTTATAACATGCTTTTGCAAATACGCAGAGTTTTGTAAAGCCATTCCTGCTGCTGTTTTCAACTTCTTGGTCTCGTACTGTGTCTCAGAACAGTTGGACTGAATCTTGAATTAGCCATAACCTGCCGATCCTCAGTACTTGATCTGTATTATTCTCTGAAGAGCTTTGCAATGGCTGGGATTTATCAGTGTATGTGCAATAGAAACCCTTCCCCTCTTCAAAACCAGGTTGGTTTGTGCTGTTATCACAACAGTGGCTTTGATTCTACATATGTCTAATCTTGAAATGTTTCTTAATTCACTGAAACTGACATTGATGGTCATAGTATATTTGGTTGATGTCCCAAAATACTATGATGCATTTGAAGAAAAGCTAACATACACTTACGATGTTTGCTATCCGAACACTGCTTGCACAGTGGCACCAATCCTGTCAGAAATGCTAAAGGTTTTATGGTTTCACTATATTATTTTCCAAACTCCTGTTGTGGCAATTTCTTTCATACAAACATCATCACTGAGTAAGAGACAACTCTGAGTCCAAATTATAGTAATAAAGTATTTATTCTCCTGCAAGAGAAGACAATAGAGTGAGTCAGTCAGGAGAGATATCAAAATGTTTTATACTAATAATAGAGAGATACCAGTATAAAATACTTATCTATTAATGGTTTAAAAGTAGCAAATCTTGAATCTATGTTTCACTAAAGATCAATACCCATAAGGAAAAATTCCTTTACACTCCCTATGATATCTTTGAATGTACAGTGTGTACAAAAATATTTGGACACATAAATTGTGCTTAAAATGTATGTGCATTAGAAACAAAATATCAAGAGTATTACTTTTTTGATTAAATTAGTAATATTGTGGAAAATGATTACAGTATAAAATAATTTCTATATTTGAATATATTTTAAAACTGATAGCAAAGCTTAATTTATTTTAGCAGCATTACTCCAGTCTTCAGTGTCACAGGTCATTCAGAAATCAATTCTGATTTGCTGCTCAGGGAACATTTATAAGCATTACAAAAATATACCTTTTTGGAAACCACAAAACGTTTTTGTAGGATTTTATTAAGATTAATATTTTTAGGATTTCTTCTGAATAGAAAGAAGAACAGCATTTATTTGAAAAAAATGTATTTAGTAAAATTATGTCTTTTAATGTCATTCTTGATCAATGTAATACATCCTTGCTAATAAAAAGTAGATATATATAACTTTCTTAATTTGGCCCTTTTGAACAGTAGTATAGTTCATCCACCGTAGATCAGTTCAACACATTGCACTCATGTTCGACCACAAGAAAAATATGCTTCGTCTTCATTTTGCACAGTTTATCTCTCGTTTTATCTTTTAAAAACTAACAAGCTTGTTTTAATGAAGTGTTTTGCTTGGAAAGGTGAATAAGGACATTTCTTAAAGATGACATTTGGTCATCAAATGTAATGGCATTTCATTTGTAAGTGTGAATTAAGTGTTGAAATACTTTGTTGGCTCATTGTATGACTGAGTACCCACAAACCACTTTGCACTTAAAATCACAACCTAATAATTATGTTAAAAGGTTTTAATTGTGTTGAAAAGGCAAATGACATGTTCTGGTACCCGAAGTGTGTCTCAATCTGCTCCCTAGTGTCTCAGTATTTGGTCGATTAGCCTACAGCCCATTGTAATGGTTGAGTTTAAGTGCAAAATATACTCTTTAACATCAGGAAGTGGATCGAGACACAGCCATGGTCAGTTTGCACTTTGTCAGCATGTTTATTTAGTGTTTCCACGTTTGACTAATGATGCTGTTTTTTGGCTCAGGCCCATGAGGACAGTCAAGCGTCTCTGAGCCCTCTCCCACACAGAGACACCATGGGGAGCTTCCTTCCAGACAACAGCGCCTATGAGCTGCGCTCGGTCATAGGTGAGGCCAAGGCCGCCCAACACTAGAACAGCTCTTCTCAGTGATTCCTCCTGCTGATGATGATATCTGTCTGTCTCTGCTTCTGAAGGTCGAGGTTTGGAGGAGTTGATGACAGTGAATCTGGCCAGGTACAAACCCACAGGAGAGTATGTGGCCATCCGGCGCATTGACCTGGATTCCTGTACCAACGACATGGTCAATTACTTACAGGTCAGTACCGCTGACAGCAGGACTTCTCTCACGATATATCGGAGATGGACAATTAATTTACATTTAGTCATTTAGCAGACGCTTTTATCCAAAGTGACTTATAAATGAGGACAATAGAAGCAATCAACAAAAGAGCAATGATACACAAGTGCTAGAACAAGTCTCAGTTAGCTTAACGCAGTACATATATAGCATTTTTTTTTATTATAATAAAAATAAAACAGATAGAATAGAGCAAGCTAGAATGACATATGTTTCATATGATAATGTCATTTTATATATATTTAAAATGTTGTCATTTATTGTATTTATTAATTTAGTTTAGTTTATAAATGACATGTGTGTGTGTATATATATATATATATATATATATATATATATATATATATATATATATATATATATATATGGGTGTTTGGCTTAGTGTCATGTTAGAATAATTGTTATACTCATACCTTTTGTTGTTTTAATATTTTGAAATGTTGTTAGCTTTATTTTTTGTTTTCATTTAAATGTTTAGTTTTGAAATGTTGTTGTATGCATTTGTCATTTTATTTAATTTCTCCATTTTCTTAAATGTGTATATATAGTATTTATAGACTTTTAACTTATAGTTGTAGTTTCTTTTACTTATTTGTAAGTCGCTTTGGATAAAAGCCTCTGCTAAATGACTAAAAAGTAAAGTAAAAGTTTGACACACACTGAAACAGAAAGAACAATGATAATTTATATATAGAGAAAGAGATTTAGTACTATAAATGTACTGTTATTTAGTATTATTTATATACACTAGCATATTATATCATTTTTTAAATTAGCTTTTAGTTTTATATTTTCACTTTCCATTTTCGTAGTGGCTTTTTAGTGGTTTTAAAATAAATGTATTATATATATAATTATTTTACCTTTTTTTTTTTCTTTTTTTTTTAGCAACTCTAGTACTTAAACTTATTTATTTTAATGCCAAGGCAACATTTCTCATTTTTATTCTAGTTTTTCTTTTTTTAAACTAATATTTATATTTTGTTGTGTTTTATTTGTATTTCAGTTAACAAAAACAATTTAAAATAGTTACCCCCGGTTTCACAAACAAGGCTTAAGCCTAGTCCAGGACTAAAATGTAAGTCTGATCTGATTCATCTGAAAGAAACTTGCACCGACTGATCTGAAAACATATCAGTGCCTTTGTTTTGTCTTTAGATGCACACCAGTAATGTTTTTTTTCTAAGGCACATTTGTAAAAATGACTTAAATGTCCTAATTGAACAATGGCCTAGTCCTGGTTTAGTCTAAGCTCGGTCTTGGAGAGCCGGTGTCCTTCAGAGTTTAGCTCCAGCCCTAAATAAACACACCTGGAGCAGCTAATCAAGCTCTTACTAGGCATACTAGAAGCTTCCAGGACCGAGTTTGGACAGCTCTGGTCTAAGCCCTGTCTGTGAAACCGGACCTTAGTGTTTTAGTTAACAATAATAACACTGATTCAGTTTGAAAGTGTATTTCAATTTGTGTTGAGAAGTTTAGTGTATTTATTAGTTGACTAGTTGGTGCAGAACAAATACTTAACTAGTTAATTAGTCCTGCATATTGTTAGCATATATCAGGGGTAGGCAACGTCGGTCCTGGAGTGCCGATGCTCTGCAGAGTTTAGCTGGCATATATACATATGTATTGCAACCACTTTCTCTGTTTTTCTGAAGGGAGAGCTCCGTGTGTCTAAGCTGTTCCACCACCCCTGTATCCTCCCATACAAGAGCGTCTTCATCGCTGAGAATGAGCTGTGGGTGATCACACCCTTCATGGCCTACGGTTAGCGGAGACATTCTGCACCAGCTTTATCAAGACTAAACAGCTCGTAGCACTAGATGTGCTTTGCTTACTGTTCCTATGCATTTCTCTTCTTCATCAGGATCTGCGCGAGACTTGATCAATACACATTTTACTGATGGATTGAATGAGCAGACAATAGCCTACATCCTGCTGGGTGCGCTGAGAGCGCTGGAGTACATACACCAGATGGGCTACGTTCACCGGTGAGGAGCACATATTATTAGTTTTCTTATTATCATTAGTCAAACAGGTTAATGAATCAACCATACCATACTGTTAGCCTGGTGTTAATGTAGATTGCTACAAGAATATTGAAGTATGTTTTTTTTTATTATCTCAATATGTGTCTATAGCAGTGTGAAGGCAAGCCACATCCTGATTTCAGCAGATGGACAGGTGTATCTGTCCGGTCTCAGGAGTATCTTCAGCTTGATCCGTAACGGTCAGAGAACACGTGTTGTACACGATTTTCCCCAGTACAGTGTTAAAGTACTACCTTGGCTCAGTCCAGAGGTTCTGCAGCAGGTATGTTTATCATATATATACCTCCAATCTCAAGTTTTGGTCAGTAAGATTTTTTTTTATAAAAATAGAAATTTAAAAAATAAGATAATGTTTCTTGAGCATATTAGAATGATCTCTGAAGGATCATGTGACACTGAAGACTGGAGTAATGATGCTGAAAATACAGCTTTGCATCACAGGAATAAATTACATTTGAAAATATATTCAAATTGTAATGTTTCATAATATTTTGATAAAATAAGTGCAGCCTTTATGAAAGTAAGAGACTTCTTAAATCTTACAGATTTTAAACAGTACTGTATACTGTCTATATAACATGCTGGATATTATATTATATATGTGTATGTGATAGAATCTTCAGGGATATGACTTCCGCTCAGACATTTACAGTTTGGGCATCACTGCATGTGAGCTAGCTAATGGACACGTGCCCTTTAAAGACATGGCTGCTACGCAGGTAAGATGTTTTTTTTTTATCAGTCTCTTTGCTTTCCCTTCTTTTTATCTTACATTTACCTTGATAAACGGTCTCTTTGCCTGTATCAGATGTTATTAGAGAAGTTGAACGGTACAGTCCCCTGTCTGCTGGACACCACCACCATCCCCCCTGAAGAACTGAGCATGAAACCGTCTCGCTCCGGGGCCGACTCTGGGATCTGTGAGGGCCCTGGCGCCGGTGGAGCTCGCCACACTAACGGAGAGCCCTCGTCGTCCTCTGGAGGAAACCCATACAGCCGAACATTCAGTACTCACTTTCATGCCTTTGTGGAGCTTTGTCTACAGAGAGATCCTGAGAAAAGGTAAATAACACTCTACTCTTTGCAATTGATATTTATTTAGATCATTGACAATTCTGTCACTTACTCACCGTAACATCATTCCAAATGATTTTCATTGTTTTGTGGAACACAAAAATAGAAATTTTAGGAATGGACTAACCACTCATTACTTTATATTGAAAGTGATCCAGGCTCCAAACTAAAAATAACTGTAGCATAAAGTTTCACAAAATGAATGAATACTTTTGTGGTGTAATAAATAGACTAAATGTTGTCAACTCTTCCCACAGACCTTCAGCCAGCTTTCTAATAGGCCATTCCTTCTTCAAACAGGTGAGTCTTACCTTCTTCAGAGGAAACATCTGTCAAGTGATCAGTGCCAAGAAAAAAAAAGTAATAAAATGTAATCTGGTCTTCATCAAAATCAGTAGACAAACACAATTTGCTTGAGCTAACAGCACAACAATTCTAATCTTTAATGAGTTTCATGCGTTCCTTTGTTCTGAACAACATTTGTTGGTCATCCAGATAGTGATAACAAGGTAAAGTTCACTTACATGAATGTTTAATGGGATGTGATGAATAAAGACATTTTATGAAATTTGCAACATTAACAAAGTTATCCACCTTATTTTTCAATACTGAAGTAAACCGTTTTCTGTGATTGCGAGACTTCCGGTTCATTAGCCGCTGTAGGGAAATAGCCAGAAGAATAAGAAAGTGCAGTAAACGCTGAAACTGTTTGCATTACAAATCACTGTGTTCATAATTAAGATAATACGGTAAGACACACCAGTTTTCAATAACAATCAGCAAAACGAGCTGTTTTGTACACCTGAAGTTAGCTGGAAGCAAATGAGACCGGAAGCCAGACATGCATCATGCATCTGCTCTTACGGGGAAAATAAGGTGGATTGAACTGAATTGAAACAACACCGAACTAAGTTAAGACACTGTTCATTTGTAGAGCTGTTGAAATTGAATGTTTCATAACTGATTCATTTTACAACATAACAACACTCATTTTCACGTTTATTAGTGTTAAGCTGATTTGAAATGATCTGTATTAAATAAATGTGACTTGACTCAGTATAATGTTATAACGTTGCAGATCAAGCGCAGACCATTCGAGGCTCTTCCTGAGCTCCTGCATCCAGTTTCTCCAATCAGCAGCCTAGACTGCATGCAGCCTCAGGATTCGCCCGCTGGATTGGCCAGTCTGGCGTCTGACCTCAGCCAGCTGGATGTGGATGACTGGGACTTTTGACATTAACCGGATGAGAAATGAAGGGACAATGGATTGGACAGAAAGGGAGGAGATACTGTTGGACCCTTAATGAGAATTGATTGTTTTTGTTGTGTTTTAAGGGAGAACAAGGGAAGGCTGGTGCTATGTGAATGTGTTTTTGACATTACAAAGAGCTGTTTCAAGAGACTCTGGGATGTTGTTGTCTTTTGTGTGTATCACTGAAACCACAAGGTCAGACTATAAAAAGAGAAATGAAAAACCAGCAGCCGCCATAGCCTTGCTAATGTATTCAGAAGCATGAGCCGAAGCCTGAGGCATGCCATGTGACAATGGTGATCACTTGAGGCTACCGAAGCCTGTTCTACGTGTTTCACCTGAACTAATGACACTCTATGAATGTCTACCAGCTTACAGCAAAACAGATTCACAATTTAACTCCCATGTCTCCCAGCATATTTGTCCAATGAAGCATAAAGAGCTGTCAGTAAAGTCAACCTAAACATAGAAGTGTTCAATTAATGTATGGATTGTGGGGATTAAAACTCAAGTTTCTTCAGGATAAATGTTGATGCCACCAGAAATATGCTAGAGGACAATATTTAGTTTTTGCCTGCTATTTGGTGCAGTTATTGCTTATTATTTGTATATTAGTTGCATTTCTGCTGATATTCATTTCTGATCTTGGCATGCATTACAGGAGGAAGTACTTAAGAGGACCGTTTGTGTATTTTTACCATATTTACCTCTGTCAAATTAAATAAATGTTGCAACTGCACAAAAGTAAACAGCCCTTGTTTGTTGCTTTTACCAATGTTACATTACAACCATTTTGAAAAACAGCTTCTACAATAATGACCTCTGTAGTGTTTTTATAGATCAACTTTAAGTTTGCCATCATCTAACAACAATCACCAAGGTTAATGTCAGGTGGATTCTGATTGGCTGTCAATATTTTTAGCCTTCATCAGCTTAAATTACAAAGATATTGTTCCTTTGTGTCATCATTATAGTTGTTGTGTGGGCTTTCCTGTTCTCATAAACTTCAGTTATGGTTCTGTTCAGTTATGGTCCTGTGAAATAAAATAATAAATATTTTACAAAAAAGTATGTTTATTTAAAAGGTGAAAATGTACAACTCCGAGGGAATCTGAATAACAAAAGTAAAACACAGAAGGCGAAGCTGTGTGGCACTAGTCATCCTCATCTGATGGAGGCTGGTCTTCAGCAGCCTGCTGTTTCTGCATCTTAGCCATGAGCTCTGAGGAACAAATGCACTAAAATGAGTTTCTTATTCTTCATTTCAAATATAGGACATGGTGAGTGAAACATCAGGGATCTACTGATTTTCCACAACTGTCTAACTTACGACACCTATTCCAGTTATTTGTGATTAATGCACAAGAATTTACCACCTTAAACTGCACAACCTTTCAAAAGTTTGGGCTCAGTAAGATTTTTTTTATGTGGAAAGAACTGATACATTGAAAACTGTGATACATTGTTTCAGGATTGTTTAGAAATATGTAACATGCATTTCTATGCATCCTTGCTGAATAAAAGTATTCATCACTTTCAAAAACAAAAATCTGACTGACCCCAAACTTTTGTTCAATGCAAGGTTTATAAGTAGATAAGCACCTTTGGCAGGGTTGAAGACGCCATTGGTCTGCTGGTTGCAAACGTAGCAGCGCTGAGATTTGCGGTAGTGCTGGAGAGCACAGGCCTCACAGAAGTAGTGCCGGCACCTGGAAAACAAAGACATTATACTTATGAATAGACATACTAGTCATACAGTCAAATATGTGGCTATGACATGCAAACACAATTTCATATGATTTAGATACGGAAGACTAAAGCAAAATAATGTGGATTTGTGCTGTGGTAAAAGTAGGGTATAGTACTTGCAATTCAAACTGGCCATGGCTTAATGTAGTACTTACTTTGTAATAATGGGGTTTTTAAACGAATCTTTACAAATGAAACACTTGAAAGGAAGATCTTCCTCATCGCTGCTCACTTCATAGTTCTCCTCATCTGTAAGAGATAAACAATATGTCAGAAAACAGAACAAAATAAGCTAAGCTTACCTAAAGACCTGACCTGTAAAGATGGCTCACCGTTTGCCCCATATCGTCCTTCTTCTAGCTCTCGCTCAATCTGCCAGCCGTGCTTATAGTCCGAGCGGTCGTGAAGAAACTTACAGCTGTCTGAAGATAAAACAAAAGTTTATTTCTGCAATGAATATTGCCATGGTTGTTCACATGAACCTAAAATGAATAACAAAACTAAAGCGGAAATCTGTTGCTCACCTCCAAACCCACAGAAGCCAGTCTCTTTATAGTCTTTACAAATGTCAGGCTGGTAATCCCACCGTACTGTGGCCCTCAGGTGCTCAGGCGCTCTGATTGGTCCTTTCCTATCACGTAAAAGACATTGTGGACCAGTTTAGCATTGCGTGTTCTCAAAAACGGATACAGTCACAGCAAACAGACTCAGCGGCTCAGTTATACGGACTCACCTGACCATACCAGAGGAAGCGTTGCCCATGGTGGAGTCTTTGGGTTTAATGTATTTGTGGTAGTTGTTGATACCGCGATAAATTTTATCGTCATCTTTACCAGAGAGCTCCTAGAAATAAATTACAGGCATGTCACTAAATTAAGAGATTGTGAATATTGTGGCCATCCTAACAACATCAGTAAGTATATATCTTAAAAGTCAGCATGAAATGGAAATTCAGCCATCTTTTTTCTTCTAATTGCATCTTAATGATCGTACTGTAAACAGATCATCTATTAGTAAAAGAAAATTACATTATAATTAAAATGTAATAACTGGATCTTCCGGTGGAAAAACACTTTTCCAATCATTAGGTCATTTAAACTGCACCCCTTTCTCTTATAATT
This sequence comes from Gymnocypris eckloni scoliostomus, assembly GCA_027564155.1. NCBI lineage: Eukaryota > Metazoa > Chordata > Actinopteri > Cypriniformes > Cyprinidae > Gymnocypris > Gymnocypris eckloni. Next base: position 29,657,117 of record CM050415.1, on the reverse strand, counting down.
AACTGCAAGCTCACATTCAGATCTACTTCCATCCAATCAAAACTAATGACTGAACCAAGTCACATCCTACATTTTATTTCTGTTTGATAATATCTTTCACTGAGATGTCAGAATGCAGAAGAAATTACATTCTTTTCATTGCAACATTAAAGAAACAGCTGGTCATTCTATGCACCAAGTTTGAATATGTGCATATTAAAATCACACAAACGAGATTCTAGAGTTGAGAGGATCATTTTCTGTGAATAATGACTTTTGTTCCTCACACAAAGCTACAGCACGGTTTTTGAGGACTTTGAATAATGCAAAGTTTAGTTCATTTATAATACTTTTATTAAACATTTTTTGTCTCCTGCTTAATATCTTCTTTTAGAAAAGACAAAAGGGTGAGTAAATGATGGCAAAAAAAAATTCCTTAAAAGTTTATCATATCCTTTGAATTACTACAAGATTGTTTCCACATGTTTAATACATTGGGTGAATTCCAAACAGCTTTTTTGCTCCCTTGAAGGGCACTTCGGGAAGGGGACTCCATTTGTAGGGACGTTCCAAACTGAATGCCTTCACGAAGGGCCATACCAGAAGTCCGTTAGCGAAGGGAACAAGTGATTTCCGTTTGTGATCATGTGATCTTCAATTAGAACATTTTGCGATATTTAAAAACAAAGTTGTTGATTTCGACTTCACATACAATCATAAATAGAATAGGCTGATGAAATGTACATTTATTTTAATAATACAAAATATGTTTTATCAGAGATATAAATATGATTTAAGACGGTATTGTAAAGCAAGTTTAGTTTGAAAAAGTGTAATAGTAAATAAGACACAATATTTTAATATACTAATAATAAGAAATATATATTTGCAATAATTGATGGAGCGCATGCAGCTTTGTCAAAGTAACATCTGGTCAGTCATTCCCTTTGCCAAGTGATTTTGAAACGCTTATATGAGCGTTATTACTTATATGAGTAATGCCCTACACCCTTCAAATAACTCACTTCAAAGGGAGTAGGGCATAGAGGTGCTCACTTTTGTTTGGAATTCGCCCATTTATTCAATTATATATTTAGAGGATTACTATTCAGTAAAATGTATCAACTCTGCTGTGCTTGAAATCAAATGAGGTCACTAAACTGGCCTCAATACTCCTACTAGATTATCTTCTGTAGGTATATTTATAACTGAAATAGTGAATCCTCAGTAAACAACTTTGAAACACAAACATTGTTTTTCTTCTTCTGTTAACTAGTGTAAAGCTGTTTAGATGCAATTGGCATTGTAAAGCGTGCTATACACATAAAACTTGAATTTACAATGTTGGTGCCTGTTAGTGCTATTAACTGTACCTCCTGAATCTTCTGGCTGCGCTCAAAAATGGCCTGCGCATCTTTGTCCCTCTCGGTGTCCAGCTGATAAAGAGAAGTGGCCCCCATGTCATCTGGTCCCTCTGGTTTCTGCAGCAAAGTTACAGAAATACAAGACTCAAATGTTTTGTATCTCTGGTCAGCAGAAATAAATTAGGAATAACTGACATACTTCATGTAAGGTTTGTTATGGTCATACATGAATCATGTAGGTAAGGATGTTGTGACAGACTCACCGCTGACCGAGTCGACTTGTAAGAGACAGTGACACGCTTGTCTTCTTTCTCCTCTTCACTTTCGCTCGATTTGACTTCTTCCTTCTCCACTTTCTTTGTCTATGTACAGGATATAACTGGTGGTTATGGCTTCAGTGTCGACAACAGCTTCTTAAAAGACAAATAATGCAGATTTCGAGTAACTTGTATATAAAGTACAGGCATACTTTCTGAATCATGGGATTCGTAGCAGCAGCTTTCTTCTTTCTGACCACAGCACTGCCCTCCTCGCCGCTACTTCTGTCTGATGAACACACACAAATACTGATTTAATACACCGTGAGCTGCTGAAATGTGTTGAACCTGAACGAACTATACGAAACCGCCCAGTCCAAACACGCACTACCGAGCACTGAGGTTAAAACTAGAACAAAATACCTTTATCGCTATCACTTGCATTTCTTTTCCGTGCAGAAAATTTCTTGCTTGATTTCTTAAAAAGAAACTTGCAGGTTGTTTTCGGCTCTTCAGACTCTGCCATCTTTAACTAACGTTACGTATGAAAATATGAGGCACTGTGGTTATAGCGCCTCTTGTGTTTGGGAGAAATGGAAGGATCAGTGTAAGCGCATGCGCAGTACAGTGACATGCCTCTGCGGGCTCTTTGATCGCCTCCTGGTGGCTGGCTGCAGTACAGGTCATAAACCCGCCCTCTCATGTAAACCGATGTCACTTCAGTCAAAAAAATAATCATTACTCTTCCAATAAAATTGTCCAATATAAGCTTTTGGACATTTAAGGTAGTTGTTATCTCGCTGATATATGTTCAATTGTTAGATTTTGTGATAAGTTTGATTTTAGCTAGTAATTTGATGCTATAAAAACAGGGCGTGTCGTTTTGGTTGATTGGCTCTGTGGGAGTTAGTCAAATATTAATATCAAGGTACCAAAGATAAAAGTACAGAGAAGAACAAAATTATGTACAAACAGGTGACATTACCTGCAAAGCACCGTTTCTAGATGCATGTAAAGTTAACACAAATAATCCAAAACAAAACTTTAGCAGAATAAGTTAAAAAGACTAAATAAATGACTCAGTGTGGTATGGTAATTCCTCAAACCAGGACTGCAAAGCTCTGCAGAGAGTCGTGCGTTTAGCTGAACGCATCTCAGGGTCTGCTCTTCCCTCTCTGCAGGACATCTACCTCAAACGCTGCAAAAGCAGAGCTGCTAAAATCATCAAAGACTCAACTCACCCCGGTAACCGTCTCTTCATTTTACTGCCATCTGGCAAGCGCTTCAGGAGCATGATGGCAAAAACTGAAAGACTGAGGAGGAGCTTCTTCCCTCAGGCCATCAGGCTCCTGAACACAAACCCAGTCTCATAATCACCTACAAGATTGTTACTGGAACACATCCATACTCTCATCACCCGTATTTTTGTGTACATACCCTGAACAACCCGTCTGCACATCCCTCCTATTCATATCACTATTTATTAAGTCCCAGTACACTGTTTTTTGCACATCCTATTGTTTTTTGCACATCCAATTGTTTTTTGCACATCCTATTGTTTTGCACATCTTATTGTTTTGCACTTTTTATATTGCACATTTTACTCTTATTTCTCTTTTTTTTACCATATATATGCTCTTGTGTTGTGTTACCTTTATATAATTCTTATTTTTTATTCTTCTGCACTGTCCACTGAGCGGACCTGATTTGATTACATTTCACTTCTAGTTATACCCTGTATAATTTATTATGTGACAAATAAAGAAACCTTGACCTTGACCTTGAACTGTTTTGAGAGCTTTAAGATTCTTGGAAGATGAAATAGTTTGGATATACTGTTGAATCTCTTTAAAATATATATATAAATAAGGGATTTTGATGAGTGAATTTACTGCGGTGAATATGAAATTTAGCAAGAAGTAATAATAGGTTAATAATAAAATATTCATTAATTTTATCTTTTGTATGTTAAAGGAGCCAAACAGTGCATCCTTGAAAAGCAAAGATTAACCCTGGAGCACGTTGCGATTGATAACATTGGAGAATTCAATCCAAAATCCCTGCGCAGACTCTGTAATTTGATGTAAATTATGTAATTTACTCACGACGCTGCGGCCATACTGAGAGAACGGCTGTCAAAACGTTGTGTTCTGTCTTCAAAATATTTTAGTAATGCAAAGGTCATGCATGTTTTTTTTTTCTTTTTCTCACTCTCTCCTTTATTTCCCTGGTTTTAGATTGTCTGTTGTATTGTTCTGTATATGTTGTTTAAGGTATAATACAAAAAGAAATTAAAAAGAAATACTGAGATGCTTTTGCTTTTGAAGCACAATCCCGTTTATATGATACATCTTATTCTTTTATATGCAAAATTGCATATTCACAAATTTAAGTTCTCCAGCAAAAAATATATATATATATGTTTGTCTTTTAGGAAGGAAATGGAGCATTATAGTGATAATATACGATTTTCTATAAAACAAAAGGCAGTTAAAACGGTGAAAGTTTGTAAACGCTTTAATATTTTTATATAAATCTGTATTAGTATACAGCCCCTCTAGTGTATAATTGTTTACATCATGTATAACGTTTATTATACATGTAACTTGTTCTTGTTAATAATAATACAATTAAATAAAAATACTGAGATGCTTTGGCTTCAGGACGTGGAGACACGTCGTCCTTTTTTACAGTCATATCTATGGTATGTCCCTAAACTTGCCTACTCTTCTACACACTCAAAAGTGTGTACCTTTTCTTCACCAAAAGAGTACATACTTTAAGGGCGTAGTATAAGTAGGCACATTGCGACGCAGCATATGCTACAGTCAGCGCTCCTGTAGGTGGTCAACTTCTAGTACAAGCTTTTATTTTGTAATGCGTAACCACGCCCCTAACGTAAAGCTCCTGACGGGTATGAACGTCGTAAAAGACTAGAGTGGTTTGCGGCCTCGCGCCATTTTAAGAAAGGAACGGCTCGTTCAGCTTTAGCTCGGCGAGAACACACGTTGGTTATTGTGTGGACCGAAATATACTCAAAATACTAAAGAGATTTTCGAAGTTCTTTCACGAAGAGTTCCTACAGACAGACGCAGAGGGGTTTTTGCGCTAAACTTGGAGGTTTCGTCGGAGCCGAATGAGAAGCTGAGGTAACTAATGTAACGTTAGGAGGCCGCCTGTGGAAATGTTGGCGAGCTCGTATCTGATCAGAAGAAACCGTGAAATAGTATGGCTGCCCCTAACCAGTGTTGAGTTTTGGTTTACACGTGTGTTACAAATCGTGCACTTCCATTACTTGTGTGAAGAATTTCGATTTGTTTACCGTAATATTTATAATGGTGAAAATGCTGATTATTTAATCAACAATGTAATGCCAGTTTAGTGTTTGTTTGCAAGAAGCTAGCCGAGGTAGGAGGTACTGCTAACGTTAGTCGCTAACTTCCCGAAAATTGTTTAAGTTGGGTGTTAATTTACTGATGCTTCCCAACATCAATAATATCCATGCTGTGGTCTCCTTGAAATCTCCTTTTATTGATAATTTACTAACTGCGCATATCTGGTATTTGGGTAACGTTATGTTAAAGTTTCTTCTGGGTTATGAATTAATCAATTTAACTTTCTCGTTCCTAGGTGAACAATGACTCAGTTTCTTCCCCCGAACCTGTTGGCATTGTTTGCCCCGCGGGACCCGATACCGTTCCTGACTCAACTGGAGAAGCTTCCCCATGAGAAACACCACAACCAGCCGTACTGCGGGATTGCGCCTTTCATCCGGCATTTTGAGGTGCTTTTGGCTAATTTTATGTAAATTATTATTTTATAGTTTAAAAAAAAAAGACTGACCGTAATTATTATAGATCAAGTCTTTGATCATAACAATGTTGCATGCATGATGCGAATTATAAACTATATTTTGATCAGTATTGTTATATAACGATGTTTTGTTATTCACTGTTGGTTAGGACCCCAGAGATGCTCCTCCACCCACAAGAGCAGAGACGCGGGATGAGAGGTTGGAGAGAAAGGTGAGCAAGTTTTGACTGAATTGAGACTCATGGTTTCTAATGTTGAATTGTGTAAAGCTTGTTCACAGGCATTCATTCAGTGGTTTATGAGTTCAAGATGACAGAACAGAGGTTTTTAATATTTTTTTCCCTAAATTTGCTGTATTAAAGTGATTCTGTGAGGAGTATAATCTTTTTAGTACACTTAATTGTGAACAATTTCCATGTGTTCCATGGAAGATTATCTCGGGGGAAATTGTATCTATTATTTTTTCTTTTAATATGGTCCATTGTGATTTGAATTGCAGAGAAGGGAGAAGATGGAAAGGAGGCAAGTTTTGGTGGAAACAGAACTGAAGCTATGTAAGTATCTGAACCCATTACTAAGTGAACCAATACAACACACTATTATAAAACCCTAAAAAATAAATGTTTCTTGTGTTCCCACAGGGGACCCACACAATGATGCCAATGCTCAAGGAGACGCGTTTAAGACCTTGTTTGTGGCTCGAGTTGTGAGTATTTTTGTCAACTGACAAGAATCTAAATGTTTGGAGATTGTCTTAAAAGCACATTTAAAAAAAAAATCTGTTTATGCAGAATTATGACACCACAGAATCCAAACTGCGGCGTGAGTTTGAAGTTTATGGTCCTATAAAAAGGGTAAGTTGTACTAAATTTATCATAGTATTAGAGATGCACCGATTGACTGGCCAGTGATCGGAATTGGCCGATTTCTCATATGACTGGCCTGGATCGGCTCGGAATCGACCTCACGTCTTGCCGACCCTTCACAGAGACGTCAAAGCCATGCGCACACTCACAGTATATCACAGTCGCATGTAAGCACGTCGTTTTCGCGTAAGAATGATTCAAATATTAATGGCATTCAGTGTAAACGGCGACTGATAATGTATTTTGTAGTGGACCCCTTACAAATGATGGCCAAAACTTTACTGATGTTTCTTGAAGTTTTATTAGTTCCTTTTTTACTCCAGAAATCACCGTAAGAGCTGAATAAAGCAATATAAAATGTATATTAACATTACTAGATATGTTCAGCGATTTTCACAAAGCACTTGCTTTTAACTAACAGTATACAAATGCACAAACATTATGCCTTTTCGGGGGGTGCTGAATAAACTAATAAACAGTCCTTTCGTGCTCAAGTTGCCATCATGAAGCGTTCGCTCTCCATCCATACCATTTCTCTTTACTCTCTCTTTTCCGTGAAAGCAGATTCCATTTCAAAATAAAAATCCCCCATAAACAACGGAAATAATGCGATCCTTAAACATTTTTTAACATACAAAAATATTTCACCGGCAAAACAAATAGAGAAATTAAAGATACCTCTTATTAAAGTCTGTTACATATTGTTGTCGTGCCAGATGAGGCTTGGTCATTGAACTGAGTGAGTGTGTGAGAGAGACACCACACACAAAGTTACACTCAGAATTGTATAGATGCATACTGCGGTAGAAAAATAAATGAAAGAGATTTACAAAATGCCTAATAATAAGGCCATGATGTTTCCCTGAATAACAATATCAGCACGATTGCAATGTGACTAATTTTATACAGTAGTATTTCAATAAACAAGAGGTTGAAATTAAGTGACTTAGATTTTAGACAAAATATTAACTGTTTTTGCTCCGTTTCGCCGACGAAAATAGTTGCGATCAAAGCCACAGCAGAACTGTTGTGTTTCTGAACGAATCCACGTTTTTGAATGAATCGAGTGAGTCAATTGATTCAGTGACCCTTTCATAAGGGCAGTCAATTGACTCGTTTCTGAATGAATCTGCCGTTTGAATGATTCGGTTGAATGAATTAATAAATGACTCGCTTATTTAAACAGACATTTGCTGCCGCCTACTGGTGGTTTAGTCATATTTAAAAGTATTATTGCATTTTTTCAACATTTATTTGTATGTTTAAAAAAATATGTAAAACATTACTCTTATACAATTATTTATGCATTTGAAATTTTGCAGTGTAAAGGCATTTATGGCACCTCAGCTTCATCAAGCTGTCTGTGTAAATACATCTAATATCACTTCAGATGCAGCATCTGTTTCCTCAGCAGTGGAAAGATAGTTCGTTAACACTAACTTCATTTGAATGGTAACAACAGTTTCTTATTATTCTAACGAAATTAATTGAAACAAAGTAAGAATTTGATGTGAAACATGACATTTAATAAGGTTAGGGGAAATAAATTATAATTTATAAACGGTGGGAAATGACATCTGTTTTGTTACATACAGCAACTCATTTTAAGTTAACTATTTCTTCCTCTTTCCAGTCACAGAGCACTTAAGTTAGAGTTGTTTAAGTGAGAGAAAATCTGTAAATTAGTCCAGATTGGGGAATTGTAATTTATTTTATTATGTAAATAATTGTTTCTTGATTTTGCATAGATTTTTGTTTGTATATGCTGTCAATTATAGTTCTTAGAAAGAAAATCGGAATTGGCAAAAATCGGTATCGGCAGGTCACACTTACAAGAAATCGGAATCGGCCAAGAAAATTGCAATCGGTGCATCTCTACATTGTATGCTACTATCCATTTGTTATCTTGCAAGACTCATCACTGAATGTATTCACTTTTATTAGATCTACATTGTGTACAACAATAAAACTGGAAAACCAAGAGGCTATGCGTTCATTGAATACGAACACGAGAGAGACATGCACTGTGAGTAACCAAGACTTTTTGTTCGTCTTTAAATTCTTTAAAAGACTAAAAGCGATGTCTAAACCAGCTACATCATCTGTTACTACAATGAATCATTCATTGTCTTTTCTTTCCTTGAAAATTATTAATTCATATTTTATTTTGGAGCAAAAAAGTATATTGGTCCATAGTCCATCTTTTTGCAATGACCACATAGGTGTAGCCAACCAAACTTGCTTATGACAATATGTAACTGTCAAGTTATTAAACTCCATTTGTGTGCTTGTATGACTGTCTGTCAACCTTATTATCTCTGTGTTTGTAGTATATTCCTGTTTTTACCCCTGTGTGTATGTGCGTTGCATTTGGTGTGAGTGTGACGGTGCAGCACATGTGGGGGGGGAAGTGGCGCGTGGCTGTGCATTAACCCAACACACATTCTGATGAATGTTGCCACTATATGGCATCTCTGTAATATTTAGGCAGTGTGACATAGCAGTGTGTTTCCGGCCGGAGCGGTGATGGTAAGCTAAAGGCTAAGGCCATCTGTAGTGAAAAAGGTGACCCATATACTTGCACACCTGTTCATGCCTGGTACACAAACATTGGTCGTTAATATCAAGGCTTTTTGTAACTCAGTTCACACAGGGGCGTTCATGATTGAAGTGTTGCGGAGCGAGTCAATGCTTTCTATTAATTGTGTGTTGTTCTCATTGCTACTGCAGCCGCCTATCTCTGATGGCTATTGGCCAGAGCTGGCTTGCAGATCATGATGATGGTTTTGATACATCTACACCCTACTACCACAGCTCAGTATATGGTTGGTATGATGGGTTTGTATGATGGGTAAGATTTCTTTACACCCCTCATCTAATTCTTAGGTTGTTAGGTGTACCAAATCACTGCCCCATTTTATAGGGCTAAACATAGGGCCTCCAGTTGTCATTGAATGTGGCTTGGGCCCGTTGTAGTGAGTTTGAGCCTGTCATTAATCTCTTCTATTAAAGCCATCATACTACTACTACTACTAATGTGGTTGTACTCTACCAGATTTAGACTGTAGGACCGGTGCATTTGAAACGGAATGGTGCAGTAATCAGAACCGTTTGGATGTATTGCAACGATGCATGCAGCACACAATTAAGTTGCCGTGGAAGTATCGCCACAATAACAGACCGGTGTGTAAAACTCAGACGTATTTTTACGATTTTATGCCATGAACTTTAAATTTTTCTTATACTTTTGAAAATCCAGCGTTTATTTTCTTCTTTCGTGAGGGGGTTTGGTACCACGTCGTCATTATTTCCAGGCTAAAGAAGACAACATGCACGTCTCCGGGAAATCCTGTAAAATTAAACCAATCCGATGGTAACTTCAAAACTCCTGAAGTGTTTCCACTTTTGTGAGCCATATGCATCAGACGTTTAGCCAACGGTCTGTGGGCATGACGTCTGAGGCTGAGACTACGTTAAAGTGAAATCTGATCTTGATTTGATCCGTTTTTTCTTTTAAGTATGCAGAAAAGATTGAGTTATAAAGCAAAGTTATTTGGCTGATATGTAATACGTGATATAAAGGTGCAGTCACATTTGCTTTTGGTGAAGGCAGTTTTGTCAAGCTTGTCATTTTAATAGGAATCCAGTCAGGAATTTTGCATTTCAGGAAGCCAAAAGATTTCCCCACAGACTTCACTATGGGTTCAAGTTGGTCTCGCAAATTTGCGCATTGACCAGCAGAAAGCTGCTTAGTTTGAAAGTAGGGTTGTAAGGGTATGAGATTTTCACGGCATGATATACAGTATTAAACAATCAAAACTGTTTTTTTTTGGTTGACAAAGCATGTTTATTCAAATTTCATTAATCAAAAACAATCAAGTAAATTTTATCATTGATTATATATTAGTTTAACAACTTATATTCATCATTACTAATTCATAAAAATTAATAAATTCTGGTTTGACTTACATTTTTCTAGATTTAGTACTTTTATTATGTAATATAAATATACTATCTAAAATGGTGGTAATTAAATTAATGCATAAAGCTTTAACAATTGAATTAAGGTCTTAAAATGTAATCAAATGAAAATAACTTTTATCCTTTTATGCTTTCATAAAGGGCTGCACAACAGAGATTTAATAAATAAAAATGAGGGGGAAATTATACTCAAACGTTTCTATAAATTACTATTATTTTAGAAGTAGGCTACATTATAGTACAGTCGTCAATTCTGTCAATTTCTTCGAGTTAAAAGCGGACTTTTATTTTGACGGGTAGAAGTGAACTGGGGGGGGCAGTAATATGCATTTGAAGCATCTAATCTGCCGTAAGTCACACAAGGAGAAGGCGGGTAGTAGTGAAGAGCTTTGCGTGTATTTGACAATAGTATTCTCAAATAAAACGATGAAAGGATTATTAATTGTTCTCTCAGTGTCAGCGAGGCTCTCCGTGTTTGTCTTCAGATAATGAGACAGCAGGCGCTGTTAAACACTGAGCAGCGCCAGCGTGCATACTTGAGTATGTAGTACACGACACAATGCCGCTCACTCACAGAGACACGCAAAACAAACAGATTATATTTTTATATAGCAGTGTTTTTTTCGCTTTAATAATCAGACACTAGACCATGTAGTGATTTGACAGCTCTGTTTTTGATTTATTCATCAAACCGAGCATTTTATGACAACTGCATTGTAAATTCATTGTCATGACTGGATTTTGGGATTCACTCCGCATCACGGAAATCATAAGGCTTTAACCTTAAGTTATAAATGGGATATAACTATATCTTCACGGAGGGATGGTGTTCTGAAATATAGGTAAACATGTTCAATGTTTCCTCTTTTTTTACGGCTGCTTTGCGACCAGTTTTGTGAACTATGTCTATCCTCGAGGACAAATAAGCGTTTGTCTTTTCTATATTCAAAGTAACGCTATTCCCATACTGCCCATTTTGATTTATATTTCGACATGGGATAGAGATTAGAGATAACGGCCTCTGTCTCTGATGTTGTCTCCGCTGCACGTGTGGTGGAGCAAGAGAATAGTTAAGGGGAGAGTTGTTGCCTAGGCACAGGTGAGATTCTGCATCTTTTATTTTCACCAAATACCGTAGATAAGCAAATGTACACGGTATGATAATCGTACGTGTTTATATGGTGGTATACCGGTATATCGTTACAACCCTATTTGAAAGTGACTTCTGTGTGACCTGTGGTTCATGTACAGCTATTGACAATACACATTGGTCCTTTTTTCCCAAGAAATTGTGACTGCACCATAATACACTTACTCTGCAATGACAATTTTGTATCTACGTTTGTTGCACAGTAATGATGTGAATTCATATCTCATTACTGCAGCTGTCTTAATATCGCTAAGCGTTAATATATATATATATATATATATATTTTATAGGCCAGCATCATAACTCTGTTTTATGTAGAATATTGCACAATTGACGCACAATTGGTAATGATTTTTTTAAATACAAATTATTAGTGTATAGGCATAATATGCACCAGAATGTTTGGAATTGGCTTTAATAGATTAGAATAACCAAGGGCATTGGATATTCAAATCACTGCACGGAACCCAATTACATTTAAAGATTCTTGTTGTCATGGATTCACCTTGTACCGCTTCAATAGTTAAATTCAGTCCCAGAATTCTTCTGTGAGATACTTTATCTAAAATTTCCATTTAGGTTAAGAAGCGAGGAGCTGCATGGAGAGTAACCTTTCCTACATTTACAAATTGGCTATTTAAATCTTTATCTATACAACTCAAAGTAAGCGAAGAATTTAACATGGGTGCAACCAATAAAACAAGTCGAATTTAAATTGTTGCATTCCTTAACACAATTGTTTAGGGTTCACACCATTTATTTCTTCAATTTTCTAAACTTTAGATAAAAACATTTTTAAAGCATTGTGAGAGATCTTTTTAAATGTCACTTGCGAGGTAGATTTTGTCAAAACTAAGAGAGATTTTGTTATGGATATGAGGGTGGTTGGTAAGCCCCTCTTATTGGTTAGGTATGTGAGGGTTGTGGTAAGGCCCTCTGTTAACTGATAAAAATGAGGGTGGATGGTAAGGCCCTCGTGTTGGGTAGGTGCCTTGAGGGTGTTTGGTAAGCCCCTCTAGTTTGGTATGGTAGACTGAGGGTTGTTGGTAAGGCCCTCTAGTTGAGACGTAAAGAGAGGTGTGTGCAAAAGAACTTGAGGGTTTGATGGTAAGGCCCTCGTTAATGGGTTTCAACTGAACGTCACCGACAGTGCAGTCCAGAGTAGCTGCGTGGATTTCATCGTATCGCTTGTTGAAGGATTGAAACAAATCCTTGATTCAAGGTTGTCCAGTTTTGGTAAAAAAATTGAGTATCAAATATACTGATGGACATTTTGATTCGAGGCAGCTGAAATCACCAAGCTACATTTCCGTGGGGTTTTCCATCTAGGACTTCCATCCTTGGCCAGGTATTATGGTAAGGTGGCATCTCCAGGTAATGTGGTAACATTGAGATAATGATTAAATACTTAAGGTCTTAGACTTTTATCTTAGGCCAGCAGAAGGAAAAGGACCAAAGGGGTATTGGCCATATTGAAGTGTGAGTTTTTAAAATTATTTAAAAGCTACAATTCTAGAAAATCCATTATTTATAATCTTAAAGTAAAGCTCTGCAGAATGTTTTATTTTTCCCCTTCAGTTTGTCATGGTTTGCTCATTGAAATTGTGTGAGTGTGAATGAATGTTTCTGAAAGATTTTGGAGAATGGAGAGCATGGCTTTTATCTTAACTGTGTTCACTAAGTGCCTCAATATTTAATGAGTAAAATGGCATTAATGGGCTGTTAATGAGGATCACCCAAAATTTAGAGATGACATGTGTGGTCCAAGCTGTTGATTACAACGTTTCCTTGTTTTTGTGATCTACCTTGAACTGCCTTAATTGTTATTTGCATCATTTAATTCTGTAGTACTCAAACAATCCTTAATATTTTTTGAACATCAGAGAAATGGTGTTTCCCTGAATTTTACAAAGCTTTTTTTGAAGCACATGCTTTAGTGTCTTGAGCTTTGTCAAAGGATGTCTGGATTTTGAATTTAGTATTTAAGAGCATTCTCACAATCTCCAATGCATTATACTTAAATTTAAGGAATTAAGAAACCATAAAATATGGATTTATATGAGGTGAAAATGGTACATTAATCATGTACAGGGTTTTTCCAAAGTATAGTGATAAATATATATTTTTTTCAAGGTATGCAGTCTTTATTAAATGTATAATCAAAATGATGAACATTAGTCACTACTGTCCAGATTTTTAATTTAGCTGTTTTTGTAACATTTGTTGGTGTGCCTCAAAGTGTGTAATCATGAACTGAACGTGTGGTACATAGTTTTTTTTTTTTTTTAAATAGATTGCAACATTGCCAATTTATCTCGTTACTGGTGGCTTATCCATTCAGAGGTAAACGTATGCCTTTAAATAGCTTAACATGTTTGAATGGAGTTCATCCCAAAGTCAAAGGTATGTAGCAGGAAATACTCTTGTGTGTATTCTTGTTTCTCATTGTCCACCTCTTTCTTTCTGTATTCTCCTTATTCCCTTCATCCCTCGATCTCTTTTCTTCTACTGCTCTTCTATCAACTTCTCTAGCTGCCTATAAGCACGCAGATGGCAAGAAGATTGATGGACGTAGAGTGCTTGTTGATGTTGAAAGAGGACGAACGGTCAAAGGATGGCAGCCCCGGAGACTTGGTGAGCATTTCCTGTTCTCTTCTAATCAAGTGTTCTTTTCAAGGCCTTGTGTGTCCAATGTTGCTCGTGGAAGCCCAATGTCCTGTAGAGTTTGGCTCCTGTCTGCTCCAATTTCCGTAAAGTGCCTATTAATACAGAAGATACTTATTAGCTGATTTTTCCAGGATAGTGGCCCTCCAGGAGCAGGATTGGACACTCCTGTTCTCGAGAAAAGCCAGAATTGCCAACCCCTGGTACAAATGGTGTGGTTGGGTTTGTATGTGTTACTTCAAGTCTTCATTGAACATTTATTTCACTGTCCAGGTGGAGGTCTTGGCGGTACAAGGCGAGGAGGGGCAGATGTCAACATCAAGCACTCTGGCAGAGACGACACTTCCCGCTATGATGACCGACCAATTGGAAGGTAAGTTGAGTGGTGCATGATTGTTAATAAAGGGCTAGTTCAGCCAATAATGGAAATTCTGTCATTACTCACTCATGTCGTTCCAAACCCTCAATACCTTCTTTCATCTTTGGAACACAAATGAAGATATTTTTGATGAAATCCAAGAGCTTTCTGACACTGAATAGACCGTAAAGCAACTACTATGTTCAAAGCCCAGAAAGGTAGTAAAGATTTCATCAAAAATATTATAATTTGTGTTCCGAAGATGAACTAAGGTCTTACAGGTTTGGAACGACGTGAGGGTGAGTAATTAATGAAAATTAAAATTTTTGGGTGAACTATCCCTTTTAAGTAGGTACATTTCAGTCTTCCAATCCTGACCTCTGTTGTCTATTATCCTGCAGTGACCGGGATCGTGAGCGCAAGGATCGCAGTCGGGATCGAGACAAGGACCGTGTTGAGCGCCGCCGTTCTCGATCCCGAGAGAGGCGCAGACACACCAGATCTGGTGAGCGCGAGAGGGTCATCGCGGCTCCAGTGGAGGAGGCAGGAGGTGGCAGCCGGCGCCGAGAAAGGGAAAGAGACCGAGGTGGTGCCGGAGACAGCCGGGAGAAGAGTAGAGACCGAGATAGAGAAAGAGACCGCAAGAAGAGAAGCAGGAGCAGGGATAGAAAGAGAGACCGAGAGAGAGGAAAGGGTGCGGATGGAGGCGAGGAAGGCATGGGTGGGCTAGGTGATGGCATGATGCCCGAAGGAGGAGATAGGGCTATGGAGGACCCATTGGGGGTTGAGCCAGGACGAGGGGAGGATGGAGGGCCCGAAGGAGAAGAGAGAGGACGGGATCGAGACAAAGAGAGGGAGAGAGACCGTGACAGGAAGCGCAGCCACAGAGATAAAGATAGAGACAGAGATCGGGAAAGGAGGAGAGACCGGGATAGAGATCGTGAACACAAACGGGACCGGGGCGATCGGGACCGTGGGGACCGTAGGGAAGACAGACATGTGTCCTCCTCAGGAGATCAGGAGGGTTTGGGTAATGGAGGTGAAGAGGGTGAAGAGCAGTTGCCGCCACAATCAGAAGAAGGTTCTCAGGATGGCATGAGGAGGATGATGGATCAGGATTCAATGCAGTCAGGAGAGGGCTATGCCACCAATGAGAATGGATACAGGATGGAGGCCCAGGGCGATGAGTACTGAAAGGCCACCATTGTTTGAATGATCCAGTTGTAATGTTGATTGGATTCACAAGTATCTTCGACCATTATTTAAGGCCTCCACCCTTTGCTTGCACTATGTCTACAGTGTGTAAGTATTATACTGTACTACCAACAGCTATCACTGAAAGTGTTTAGTGTCTCCCTAGTAAGAAGCATCCTTTTGTTAAAATAAAAAGATTATGTAGTTGACTGTGAGGTGTGTTTTGTTTTTTGGAGCCCAGTTATCTGTGGGCCTTTTTTGCTTAAACTTCACTAAATAACTAGCCATATGATACATTTGAATTCCCTGTCTGACATCAGCTCTGTATCAAGTGACTGCATTGCTAGGAAGTGACTTTTGGAACTGTTTTATTACAGTAGTTTATTCAGTAAGAGATGGGTTACTGTCAAATCAGAGGATTACAGTTGTTTAGTACCATTATGTCAATTTTCATAGATATTTGTTGATTACAGAAGTATTTGTTTGATTTGAAACATTATCTGTACAACGTTCCTTTAATATCTGCCCCCATTTCTCTCTAATTGTTTTAATTTTTTTATCTATCTTTTGTCTTGTACATTTTGTTTTATATATGGTTCAATATATGGATCGTTTGCAAATTGTACAGTGGCCCCTAAATTTACTGAAGTAAGAAAGGCAGTAAAACATGGACACATGTTTTTTTATATATAGGAATGTCTGCAGTGGGTTCAGAAAAATCGCTCTTAAATTAGTTTTAGTTGTGGCTGGTCGTATTGGTTCTGCTTTTTATTCTTGAATAAACGCTTTTTATTGCCATATTATTGTCTGCCTGTCTTGATTCCTTATTTCTAAATTCTTGACCTAAAACGATAATGATAGATCAGCCATTCAGTTCAAATTTACTTTGACTTTACTCATGACTTCAAAGAATCTCCTCCAATAAAATGCCTTAAAAACATCCAATCACAAGTTGTAACTTTTATGATTGTATGACTTGACTATACTATTTATTTATTACGTTTCGAATTTTGGTTAAATCCCTTAAATAAGGTTTGTGGTTCACACAAGCTCAAAATACTTTCATGTTTTATTCTACGACATTCTCCGGTTACTATCGCAACCTCGGTTCCCTGAGAGCGGGAACGTGACATCATGGAGATTCTATTCTACCATTCCATAAACACTTCCCATTTCAGAGCATTCAAACGGCTTGTAAGAGGGTGCCCGCACCTCCGAAAGTGTGTCGAGCACACGAGAATGCAGGGCACTTAGCTCCTCTGATATCCCCGAAGCAGCCAGACATGAAGGCTCCAAAGCTGTGGGTTTGGTTGCCGCACCAAACCACTCACCTGAGATAGCAGATCCTTCCTGACGGGGGATCGGCCACGCCACCATCAGCTCTGTCAGGTCCGGGAACCAAGGCTTATTCGGCCAGGTCGGGGCAGTGAGTATCACCGAAGCACCCTCCTTCCCTGATCATGCATTACACAAGTGGCAATATGCGTGGAAATGCATACAGCCTGGCTGCTGGCCAGTCTGATGTCAGCGCGTCCCCATTCAGCGGGAGTGAGACGGAGAAGAACAGCGGACAATGCGCATTCTCGCTCGTGGCAAGCAGATCCGCTGGCCAGCTCACTCACTCTGCTGTTATTTAATAGATTTAATGCACTAGAATTTTATTGAATGGTATGTGGGCACGTTTTTTTATTGAAATATTCATATTAATCAAAGATTTGACTTAATTCACCTTATTTCGAAATGTACAGAAATATGAGCTTTCATATGTTCTTTAGTTATGATTATTTAATTCACTATACTTTTTATTACTATTGTCTCATTTCAGTTTTAGTTTGGCTTTAGTTTTGTATTTATTCCAGTTATATGAAAAGGTTAATGAAGCGTGGATTAAAATTCATATACAGAGTAAATCCTTGTCAAAATGTCAAAAATAAGTTTGAGAAAGTTGTCGGGAGCATGGTGGAGGTGACGTTGAAGGTGAGCGACCGTGGTGCATTAGCTAATTTATAGCTTAAGTTTAGCTTCCCAGTTCTGGCGCTTTTATTTAGGCTTCAAAATTCATCAAAGTTATATTACTTTGTGAAGATTAACTTGATGGACAAAATGTGTGTGTTTCATGAACTATGATTGAACACAGGGCTTATTTTTTGCGGTAATCCAAAAGCGTATGACAAAATCGAGGGAACCAGTTTCATGCTAACAGCCGATCCGCATACAAAGTGACGCCATAGTTCCCCAACTCTATTGCCTTTAAAGTCTGCGTGAACCGGAAGTTTGCGACCGTTTTAATTTCCGTATTGTGACATGCTTCCAAGAGAAACAGAATATTAGCTGTCTCATATTTAAAAGACTGCGTCCTCTGGAGTTCGAATCCTCTGGAGGTTGCATCGTCTGTAGGATGCGTAACGTATACGAAGTGTCCTGAACCTAGAATTAAACGAGACTGCCTTCATAGAACGGGCGGAAAAGGAAACGTCTCGGGTTACTTGCGTAATTTGAGTGAGCTTTCACACTTTGGAAACGCCCCTGGGTGTGCTGAAGCCTGTATAGAATCATGCCAATTCATTCTTTCATCTGCTTCTCAGATTTCTCTGCCGAAAAGATCCCTGTCGGCAGCATGAGGAACTTGGCAGCAAACGCAGCATCTCGTTCCCTATTCAGAGAACAAGGGTTACGTGAGTAACCCGAGACATTCTCTATCATAGGTTCACTCAACGCTGCGTGAACTTTCACACTTTGGGAACGATATACCAAACACGCCAAGCTAAAAACGCTGCCCTCTCTGGTCCGCTTACAAACCAAACAGCATATATGGCTGGTTCAAACAGACAGAACCTGAGAACCCGAAGCCGTATCAAGATCTAGGTTGTAGAACCAGATGAAAGTGTGTGGAAAGTACCATCCTGCTGCTACACAAATTTCCTCAAGGGGAACCCCTCTGAAAAGAGCTTGAGAGGAGGCCACGCTCCTAGTAGAATGCGCCCGAACGCTGAGAGGTGAAGGAAGGCCACGCACCTCGTAAGCCAGCGAAATAGCGTCTCTCACCCAGTGAGAAGTTATTTGCTTTGATGTGGCAAGCCCACGGCGGCCAGCACCAAAACACACCAGCAACTGGGGAGATTTTCTCCAAATGTTGGAGCGGTCCACATATATCTTCAAAGCTCGAACTGGACAGAGCATGTGAAGCCTTTCATCCTCACTTGAAGCAAAGGGAGGAGGATGGATAGTGCAGTGTGACCACCTGAGAGTGAAACGATGCGGATAAAACCTTGGTAACATAGCCAGGCCTAGGCCGCAGTGTCACCTTGACCAGACCCGGGGCGAAGTCCATACACATTTCACTGACAGAGAGGGCCTGCAAGTCCCCAACTCTCTTTAATGACGTAAGCGCCAACAAAAGAGTTACCTTAAGAGTCAGGATCCATTCTGGAGCTGACTCTAGGGCCTCAAAAGGGGCTGCCACTAGACCTTCAAGGATGACTAACAGGTCCCAAGAAGGAACTCCAATAGGGCGTACTGGTCTCAGCCACCTGATGCCACGCATAAACTTAGAGACCATCCAATGCCTTCCCAGGGGAATCTCATCAAGCTCTCTCCGAGCTGCAATGGCCGCGACATATGGCCGCGACATAAACCCTTACGGTGGTCGCGGCCACCCCTGTTGTCAGTTTCTCCTGCAAAAACTCTAGTACTAGACCTACAGAGCAGTTAACCGGGTCTATTGCACGGGCCAAACACCAAGACTCAAAGACACTCCATTTGAAAGAATATTTGCTCTGGCACTAGCGATGATCTCCTGGACCTCGACAGGCAGACTAGATCAAGGCCCGTGACCCTGTATGGGCCATACCCACAGCTTCCAGATCTCTGGTTGACTCCCGGAACGTGAACTGCCCTTAAGGAAAGGAGCTTGTCTTGAGACCAAAGGAGAAGATGACGCGTAAGCCTGTCCCAGCACTTTCATTCACCAAAGGAACGGCCTCATGTGGAGCAGCCCTAGGGGCAGCACAGGGGAGGCCGCTGCCATGAGGCCTAGCAACCTGCGGCAAGTACTCACTGAGACATGATGGCCTAGCTTGAAGCGGGCCAAACATGCTGCGAAATTAGAAATCCGGGCAGGAGCCAGATGGGCCTGCATCTGAACGGAATCCAAGTGAACCCCTAAAAACAGTTTGCTGAGAGGGGAAGAGAACACTCTTCTTGGCGTTCATTCTGAGGCCAAAAGAACGTATGTGATGGAGGACGATATCCCTGTGACTACTAATTCCCTGGAGTTGGCCAGAATGAGCCAGTCGTCCAAGTAGTTGAGCAAGCGAATGCCCTGGAGCCTCAAAGGGGCCAGCGCAGCATTCATGCACTTCGTGAATGTCCTCGGCGCCAAAGGGAAGGACCTAATATTGGTAAACCGAAGGAACGTCCTGTGCCACCGGACAACCTGGATGTGAAAATAGGCATGCTTCAGGTCGATAGTGACGAACCAGTCCCCTCCCTGAATCTGGGACATGATAGTCTTCAACGTCAACATCTTGAACTTGCCTTTGTAAAGGGAGAGGTTCAGACAATGCAGGTCCAGAATGGGTCTTAGGCCACCGTCTCTTTTTGGTACGAGGAAGTAGCAGCTGAAAAAGCCTTGCTCAATGTCCGACTGAGGTACTTCCTCTATTGCTCCCTTTCAGCTGAACCCCGTCGAAGCGGGGGGGATTTCGCCCAAACTGAAGTGTGTAGCCGGACCGAACTGTGCGGAGAACCCAAAGCGATACCCCTGGTAGACGCTCCCATTCGTGAAAGAAATGCGATAGAGGGAGTGGAGTGTCGTGCTGAGGAAGACATACCTGACTTGGGGTGTCGAGAAGGTCTGGGAGAGGTGACGTCTTCCACCATGAAGGAAAGTCCTCGGCGTCCTTGTTTGGGATGATGGAGAGTGAAGCACTGGACTGAAAAATGGCCCACGCAGTAGGAGCCATAGGAGTAGTACGCTGTAGGAGATAACTAAGTGTGTCTCTTATCACGCGGTCTGCTGGTGGCAAAGGGATGGATGGTAGAGGGAGAAGGCACGATGCGTCCCCCAATTGCCAGACCGAAGAAGAGTGATGCTGGTGGACTCTTTCTGCACATCAAACCCTGAGGGGTGGGTATGACAGATCTGAGTGAGGAGAGCATGTTGGAGGCGGACAGATACGCTTTAGCGGTCTGGTCTCGCCTCTTAGCATGCCTGAAAAAGCTCTCCTCATCCCGATCTGAGGGTCAGGAACGACTCGGAGGAGCCAAAACAGCAGGCCTGTCGGGCCGCTTCAGGTCAACCCACCTGCGTGGTCGTCGGTGGGGAAATGGTCGGCCACGGGCTCCCCAGACCGTGGTCGGGGGAGGATGTGCCGGGGCGCAGCTCCTACCAGTAGACTCCGTTCTAGGTAAGGAGTGCTCTCTAGACAGGGAGGAGGAGGGAGTGGAGTGGTCCCTCATCCTTCTAGGCATGAACTGTTTAAGAGCAGGCGACTTTGTTTTGGCGGAGTGGAATTTCTCCACCACCGAGCTTAACCGCCTCTCCAAATAGCCCAGCAGGAACACCTTCTCCTTCTCACGAATCTCTGTGAGGTTGAGCTACAAATGGCGCTCTGCGGACGCCGAGCTAGCCATAGAACGCCCCACGGCGGCTTTCGCGCCATCAGCCAATGAATTGCGTGATTCTATACAGGCTCCAGACAATCGGCATGCCCAGGGGTGTTCCCAAAGCATGAAAGCTCACGCAGCGTTGAGTGAACCTATGATAGAGAACAGGAAGTATAACGTTGATTTGCCAACACATTTAGAGCATCGTTGCACTCACACTACTTATATGAAGGAAAATTATTTCTAAATTTGGAAAGTAATTTGAAAAACAAAATGCTATTGTTTTATTTTGCTCAATGTTTGAGGAGCAGCAGCGTATGTACAACAGACATCTGTTAGAGAAAAAAAAGGAGGAGGATATTAAGAACAAATTTTACCCATTTTTACCGGAAGCACTTTAAGTTAAGTTGAAAACACCACATCTGTGCTTGTGTGTACACCTGCCGGCGCCGGCATTTTTCAAATTAACGACAGTTGTTTACGGCGACACAAAGAATTGTTGGTTATCTGTAACAGTGAAGGATATCCCTGATGCATCCTCCGAATTCCAGTGAAAGAAGGACGTATTCGAAGGTCGCATTCTGAGTGTCCAACTTGCTTTTCTGAAATGAAACAGCCTCGATGACGTATGCAACCTTCGAATGAGACCCAGCCATTGAATGAGTAAAATAGAGGGCATGGCTTGTTTTTTCTACTGCGAATTGATTGGATGTAGTAAAGTAGGCTTTTCTTTAAAAATAAACACTAACAGTTGGAGAGGTGAGGTTAAGCCATCAAACTGGGCTGCGTTCAGCAACTATGGCAGCTGAGAAGGCCGCCATTTGTCTTCTTTTTGAAGAATTTTCGGAGCCTAATGAAATAGGTATAAATACGTGTTTAATACTGCAAAATACGCCCGATGTTACAGTCACTACCCTTGCCATCCAGAATAAATGAGAACATCCCAATCGAGTGAAGGGATTTGTGGAAACTGGTTCCTAATTATTGTCATCCAACATTTGCCTCGTATTTCAGGATGAAAAGACAAACATTTCATGTGAAGGATAATCCACTTCTTACCTCGGTGTTATGATCTATATGACCTTATTGTTTTTATTGTGAATATTAGGTTTATCATTATTGTTGATCACTGTTGTTGTGCTGTGGTATTGTAATATTTACCATTACCATCCACTCAATGGACAGTGCAAAATATGTAACACAACACAAGAGAACATAAATATAGGTAAAAGAAGAAAAAAAAATTGCAACAAAATGTGCAGCACAGTATACTGTGGACTTAATAAATAATAATATAAGCAGGGATGTGCAAACAGGTTGTACCAGGTATATACACATAGCAGCAATACGGATGATGGAGAATAGTGAATATCTTACTGATTATTAAATGTTGATGTTATGAGTTTGAGTTTAGGAGCCAGATGGCCTGAGGGAAGAAGCTCCTCCTATGTCTCTCAGTTTTTGCCATCATGCTCCGGAAGCGCTTGCCAGATGGCAGTAAAAAGTAAAGATGGTTATCAGGGTGATTTGTGTCTTTGATTATTTTAGCAGCTCTGCTTTTGCAGCGTTTGAGGTACGCTTTACAAAGCGTATATTTTGTACCTTTACAAAGCTTCTCGTGTGTATGCTAATTTTATGTACGCTTACAGTTGTATGTACACTTTCACAAATCTTACCCTGTGCATGCAAATCTTTTAGGCATTAATTTAATTTACCTTCATAACTTTGCTGCTGATTGGGCTGACATTTTTGACACTCCCACCAAACAAGAGAAAACATATCTCAAACCCTTTTGCACACTGTTTCCAGGAAACATGTCATTCAATCCGGAAACCGTAGCAAAACGTTGGGCACGGGTGTGAGCTTGAACGTGCCGTGCCCTTGATGTCATGAGAGAAGGCCCATCATTTTAGAGGGGAGGAGCATTTTCAGATTTGGATTAAAGATTATGAAGACAAACTATTTTTTTGTGGATTGACTTGCATTAATGAATTGTTAACCACAAAAATAGTAGAGTGCGCAACCAAAATAAATATAGTCGATGTTGATTTTACGCGGACTTTATATGTTAAATGTATTAATTCCCCCATATGTTCTTGTTCTAATATTTATCTCCTTTTTCAGAGATTGTTAATAAAAGAGAAAAAAAAGATAGAACAGCCACTAGGTTGCAATAGCGTTTGGTTGAACTCTCGCGCCTCTGACGTACTGTATTGCGTCAATCAGTAAGCGGCTCCGTCTTCGCGCATCTCGCCACCGGAGCATCTGCTCTTTCACTGCGAACCAGCTGAAGACGATTGATTTTTACTATTGAAAACCCTTTCTATCTGCTTCAAAACGATATCTAATATATTACGCCTGCCTCTGGTTGAACACGGTTCGGTCCTCCGCTGCAGCAGACCGTCTTCATGATGTCATCGTATTATCACATGGGGAAAGAGCTGGACATGGCGGCGATGACGGAACCGCTCTGCCTGGAAAGAGGTGATTTACTTAATTATGTCCCAACAGACGCGAGTGTCTGTGGATATGTCATCTGTAGATATAGAAAGGCATGGACGTAATTAATGTTTCCTATTTTTCCATGTTATTTTGTCCTACTTGTGATGTCTTCATCGGCATCGGTGCTGATATTTACGTACGTTAGTCCCCTTTATTTGTCTTGAGAAAACCAGATGATCTACCATTCATTTGGCCGTGAACTCAGTTATTGAATTGGCCATAATTTATTTTTAGTACTTTTCATGGAAGTTATTTAAAAATAAAACAGCCTTGAAGGTGTAATTACTTGAAACCATGTTGCTTCAAAAGAAAATCTGTAACTATCTATCTATCTATCCATCCATCCACCCACCCACCCACCCACCCATCCATCCATCCATCCATCCATCCATCCATCTATCTACATATCTATCTATCCACCCATCTATCTATCTATCCATCCATCCATCCATCCATCCATCCATCCATCCATCCATCCATCCATCCATCCATCTATCTATCTATGTTCAGGCAATTTTTTAAATGTATATTTCTGTGATGTTTTATTTTCTGCCAGATGTTTGCAGAGTGATAGAATTGCTGGACAGGCTTCAAAGAAGTGGTGAACTTCCTCCTCCTAAACTCCAGGCCCTACAGAGAGTTTTACAGAGCAAGTTCTGTGCTGCCATCCGAGAGGTAAAGGCTGCCTCCAGTCCTTCAAACATAAGTTCGCTTGACTGTGACTTTGCTTCTATTAAAACTGTTTGCTGGATTCTGTTCATTTGGAACATATTAAATTAATTTGAAAAATATTTAAAAGAAAACATGTATTTACTAATGTGTACCTTTTTCCTTGCACTGATTTCACAGAACACTATTGGAACATAAATAACTAGGTATAAAATTAAGTTTTGAAGTGAAATTATGTGTCACCACATAAGACAGCACTTTGTTGTCTGCCGCCTCCACACACGTTTGGTCTTTTCTCGTAGACAGAATTGTGCTGCACTGTTCCTCCTCCTGAATGACTCACTTTCTTGTCTCTTTTAGACAGTATCTCACTTCAGTCTCCATACCTCACTCCTTGATTTGTAGTAATGGGTTTCAATGGCAGGAGTCCAGTCTGTTCACAACTTGCACAGATATTCTACATGACACTCTTGTCAGTAAACATGTGAACATTTTTCACATGTTCTTCAGATGCCCTGCTCTTTTGCAGAGAGATAACGGATTATAGGAAGACAAAATTTTGATCAGTATGTCTACTTTGATTGCGATTCTTTCCACAACAATTTTCCTTCTATTTCACAAACCTTACATATGATTTACCTATAAAACTGCACAATAACTTTCATTGTTACACAGCGCTTGATTCTTGATTTTTGTATGAGAGCTTAAAATATCATTAGGTGCTGTTTCTTCCCTCTCATATAGTATATATATAAATCATTTTGACTAAAGTCAATATTTCATGCCCATTTATTTATTTATTTGGTAATCAACAGCTGTGTAATAAGCAAGATAATGGAGTCACACAGGCTTTATTTTGCAATATTGACCAACAAATTGTACAATATCATTTCTTATGAAGTTAATAATGGAACATTATTATTGTTTAAAGACATCAGCAGTTTGTGTTAACTGAATTATGTTTGCACTTAAAAATATGAATCAAAGTTTCAGGACATTTCTGTTATTTGAATGTACATTAATCAATGATCTGCAAAGCATTGTGTAATGTGATAATATTTGTTGATCTTATTCATTATAAAGTGTTACTAACTAACTATAAACTACAAAAATTGAAATAACTGTCCCTTATTTAAGGTCTATGAGCAGCTTTATGATACATTGGACATTGTAGGTGGACCAGAGGTTCGAGCACAAGCCACTGCAAAGGTAATTTTTTACCAAATAATTGCCACTATATCGATGGAGAATGATCGTGTACTGAAGAAAACACTTTTTTTGGTGTCTTTTTCCAGGCCACAGTAGCAGCGTTCGCAGCCAGTGAAGGCCATGCACACCCAAGAGTGGTCGAACTCCCTAAAACAGACGAGGGACTTGGGTTCAACATCATGGGTGGAAAAGAACAAAACTCTCCCATCTACATCTCCAGGGTCATCCCAGGGGGTGTTGCTGACCGACAGGGTGGTCTGAAGAGAGGAGATCAGCTGCTCTCTGTTAATGGAGTGGTATGTTGGCACAGTAGGATTTTGAGTTGTATAATTTATATTTCTGTGTGACCATGATTTTAGGAGCTGTGGTTTGCCTGAATAACTAATGTCAAAATGTCCTTTATTTCTTCATTGTGTGTAGAGTGTGGAGGGAGAACATCACGAGAAAGCTGTTGAGCTGCTAAAGGCAGCGCAGGGTTCAGTGAAGCTGGTGGTGCGTTACACCCCTAAAGTCCTAGAAGAGATGGAAGCCAGATTTGAGAAGATGAGAAGTGCCAGGAGACGCCAGCAACACACCAGCTACTCGTGAGTGTGGCTATCACTTTCTTTTCCTTTAATTCCTTTTCTCTATTGTTCTTTCCTTTGCTCATCTTCTCTCAGCCCATCATTAATCAGAAGAGATTTTTTTTTTTTTTTATTATACATTTCTATTCAGAACTTTGGGATTGGTAAGATCTTTTATCCTTACCAAGGCTGCATTTATTCAGTCAAATGTACATCAAAGATTGTGAAATAATATTACACTTTAAGTATCACAACTGTTTTCAAAACTGATAATACAAAATGTTTCTGAGGCAGCAAATAAGTATGTTTCAATAATTTCTGAAGGATCATGTAACACTTAAGACTGGAGTAATGATGTTAAAAATTCAGCTTTGCCATCACAGAATAGTTTTTGCTTAAAATGTGATACATTTTTAGGATTCTTTGATGAATAGTACAAAAGAACAGCATTTATTTAAAATATAAATAATTTGTGACAAATGTCTTTTGTCACTTTTGATCCATTTGAAATTGAATACATCCTTGCTGAATAAAAACACTAATTTCCCTCAGATCTTACTGAATGGAAGAGTATCTCACAACATTTATTTTGTGTTTATTACAGAAGACATTGTGTACAACAGACTGTTAAAATTAATACAATAAAAATTGAATTGTCATGTTCATTTTTATTCTGTCATTAATTACTCACCCTCATGTCGTTCAGAACCGAAAGATCTTCGTTCATCATTGGAACACAAAAAAATTATAATAATAATGACATCCAAGAGCTTCTGACCCTGCATAGACAACTGAAACTTTTATGGCCCAGAAAGGTAGTAAGGGCATCGATATAATAGTCCATGTGACATCAGTGGTTCAACTGTAATGTTATGAAGCTACGAGAATGTGCACGTATACATCGTGTGTCGACTGACACGGAAGAGAAGAAGTTGTTGATTGAAGTGATTGTTGAAGTATTCTTGTAGCTTCATAAAATTACAGTTGAACCACTGATGTCACATGGACTATTATATCGATGTCCTTACTACATTTCTGTGTCTTGAGCATTGTAGTGGCATTGCTGTCTATGCAGGGTCAGAAAGCTCTCAGATTCCATCAAAAATATCTTACTTTGTGGTTTGGAAACTTACAGGTTTGGAACGACATGAGGGTGAGTAATTGATGGTTTTTGGGTGAACTATCCCTTTAAATGTATTTAATGAAATATGCAATATTCTATTGAATGTGCTAGTAGCCTATCTGTATTTTGACATGTCATCCATCGTCGTCTTGTCATCGACAGGTCTTTGGAGTCCAGGGGTTAACCGGTCTCAGCCTCTGATTGACCTGCTGATCCATTCGCTCCACCCTCTCTGCTCCTATAGGATGACAGAAGACCCAGCGGAGATCAGTGTAGACTACCCTTAGCTATTTATATGTTAGTGGAACAATCTCAAAACATGTAGACCTCAAATATACTATTTTCCCTGGCCATGCAGAGGGAGAGACTGCATAGTGCATCTGGTCTGTCTTGAGTCTAAATTTCTATTGTGTTTTTATGTGGACCCTGCACCCTGTGATGTTCTCGGGGGTTGTGTGTGTGCTTGTTAGCACAGAAGAGAACTTTAAAACTGTCTGGCTAGTGCAAATACACAGTGTGTGTACGTATAGGACGTTGTGTCTTTTGCCATAGAATCATTGCTGAACTGAATGGCATGATGGCTCTTACTTAGACCATTATTCGTTCATTCACGTATCGAGTCTGTGTTTCAGAAAACAATGCATTTACAGTAGAATTAAAGCTATGCATCCAATTTCTGTACGTATTCTTGTATCGTGTTCTGCTCTATGTGAACTACATCAGGAGTACACAAACACTGTTATTACAGAAGAACCTTCCTGAATGAACTGATCGCTCTGTACTAAGCATGAACAGATTGCTCCGTACAAAGCATGCCATACTCAAATAGGGTCGTCATGACAGCGCTGCTATGAGTGGCTTAGTGCTGCCATTCATAGTGCCTGTTCAATGCTTGAATTTTTGACTTTGTTTCTATATTTATTCATACATTAAAACCAACAATGTAATTTAATAGTCTGGTGAGTTAATTTGTTCCCACAGATTATAATCATTTACCATGATCAACAACGTTATGACAAAAATATCATAGCTATTGTAATAATTTACCACATACATTTTATGTTTTGTAATAATGAGAGTGAGCATTTTGTTTTGCACTATGGTTTATTAGAATTTAATTGTCATGAAAATTGGGATTTATTGTCATGAAAATATCTCAATGTACTTTGTTTTGTTTTGTTTTATTAAATTAATCTCTAATGTGAATGGCCCTAATACAACCACTTTACAACAACAAAAATTAATAAATATTGTAAAGGCTTCTTTTGTTATTTATTAATTTACTCGTATTGTTTCATTGTTTTAACTAGTTAGGTTCACATTCCTCGGAAAACTCGCCTATGATCGAGGACTGTTTAATGTTACTGTTTGTTTAATTTCTCTGCGCGCTCTCGGACGCGCGTTCGTTTCCATAGCAGCAGAGACGCGTAAACTAGGCCGACTCCATTCCTATGGACGGAGGCAGCATTATCTATGATTAAACACGTAAAGGGGCTTATCAGTAATATTCCACTTGACGAATTTTCGACGCAAAGGAGTTCCTGTATCTATATGGTTGTTTATTTTCAGCTTTTGCGAGGGAGTGTATGAAGCAAATGGATAACCAGAGACGAAATGTCCAAACCAGCTCAACCATTGGACATGCGCCTCTGCAACCTTTTCCGTTTTACTTTAAAACTTGCAAGGTAGGCACGAGAAACATCAAACTTGGTTACCTACCAAGTTTGTTGTATTGACTTTAACAAAAATCATGGTAACCCAAGAGTTGTTGCGACAGTTAAGCTGGCAACTTGCTTTTATAGCAACTTCTTGGACCGAAAACGGCACTAAACAAATAAACAGACGTCTACAGGACGCCAATGAAAACTATTAGAGTTAGACTGTATCAGAAAGTATAAATACTATTGTGTTTTTGATGTTATTTAGAGCTTTTATGCCATGCTATGAAGTGCATATATGGAAGTAAATAATATTTATATATTAAACCTCAGGTTTAAAGTGTCCTAGGTTTGAACCTTTCTTGTTGACTGCCCTAATGGTAACACAACCGAAGTGATACTTTCAACTACCTTCTTGTCACTGCCCCAGAATGCCCCTCTTCCTCCAGTCCTCCAGCGTCAGAACAAAGTTCCTGCCTCTGCTCACTTCTCTCTCACCTCGCACACTGAGCATGGCAGAAAGCCACTGAACGGACCTCTGTACAATGAAATCCACTCTAAAGCCCCTGCGCACTGGACCACACACTTCCTCAACGAGCTGGCCCAGAGGGTGAGGTGTGTGTGTGTGTGTGTGTGTGTGTGTGTGTGTGTGTGTGTGTGTGTGTGTCTGTGTCTGTGTCTGTGTAAAATGAGTTTTTCTTTGGACATTTTGGTAGGTTTTACTTAATGTCTTCCTGTATGTCATTCACATGTGTCTGTTTGATCCTCTGCAGCTCAGAGACCGGCCAACAGTGAGACTGGTCTCTAATCCTATCAGTGAAAAGCAGGACCGCTATAGAGGTCAATTAGCAGCACATGAACCCCCGGCTGAACATTTTAGCATGATGCAGGTGAGATAAAGAGGATGAAGGAATAGTTCACCCAAACATCACATTTGTCATAATTTACTCACATTCATGTCTTTCCAAGCGTACATGACTTACTTTCTTCTGCAAAACACAAAATAAAATATTTTGAAGAACATTGGAAACCAAATAGCTGTCGTAACCACTGACTGTGCAAAAAAAGAAAGTCGTACAGATTTGTAATGATATGAGGAAGTGTAACTGAAAGTTTACCCAAAAATCTCTTTCATTTATATTGAACCAAAAATATGTATTTAATAGTAAATGGTTACACTTTATTTTAAGCTGTCCTTGTTAGAGTGTAGCTATTCATTTAAGTACTGAGTAATATTAATTAACTAGGCTAAATGTACATACCATATGGTTAAGGTTAGGATTAGGGTTTGGCTTATGGTTACTTGAATTAAATAATGCATAATTAATTGTTATTATAACAGTAAGTACATGCAATGTAACGTGTAACAAGGACACCTTAAAATAAAGTGTTACAGAGTACATTTAGCACTGAGAGCCACACAAAGGTTTTTTTTGGGAGTGGAGAACAGAAATGTATTTTTGAAATGTTAGGCAGCAGGGAACTGCAGCGATATTAAAGAACTCACAGTGACGCGGGTTTCATAAACAATGGGGATTATCTGGAAAGGTCTTTTCAAAGCATTATCCCTCACTTTCAACTCAGGAAGTCCAAGTTTGACTACTTTGGTAATTTCCATGAGTACAAATCTTAATGTTTCAGCATATAATGATATTCTAGGGAATTGTGTGCTTCTAATTGTATAGCAACAGTTTGGACAGGATCCTTTTCTATTCTAACATGACAGTGCCTCTGTGTATAAGTCAGGGATCAAAGAGAAATGATGATTCAGTCAGTGTGGAAGAACTTGACTGGTCTGCAGAAAGACAAGTCCTAATCCCAGCTGAACACCTCTGGTGTGACTTTAAACGCAGACCTTGAGCCAACAACTCATCACCAATGACATGGGTACAGTCATTTCATACTCTTCAAAACAGAGGTGGAAATACAATTTATGTATTATGTTTCCATCTTTGTTGCCACAGTTTTGTGGTACCAAGTGCTTTTTTCTGTTCTTATGAAGGGTGTGTCCCAGTACTTTTGTCCATATAATGAATGTACAAGTCATTGGTGTTTAGCGATGAATTTTTGGCTCAAGGTCTGCATGTAAAGTCACACCAGAGGTGTTCAGCTGGGATTTCTGCAGACCAGTCAAGTTCTTCCACACTGACTGAATCATCATTTATCTTTGATCCTTGTCTTATAAACAGAGACACTGTCATGTTAGAATAGAATAGGGTCCTGTCCAAACTGTTTGCTATACAATTAGAAGCACACGATTCCCTAGAATATCATTATATGCTTAAACATTAAGATTTGTACTCATGGAAATGACTGAAGTAGTCAAACCTTTCATTAGAAGGGGGTGACCCAATATTTTTGGCGATATAGTGTATAATGAACACCCAGGTTCAGTCACGTGACAATGTGGGCATTTTTTGTTGCCATGGCAACATTTCCAAAATGGTGTCCTGTCTGGTTAGCACATGCTGCAGTGTCAGCAATTTTTTAAAACGCTTGTTTTTGTTACAAAAGGTATGTTTCAACCCATGCAACAATTCTAATGTTTTAATAACATATCCTAGATTACTCGTAACCTGATTTTAATACATTTCTCGAACAAATTGATATAAAACAAGTTACAAAGATATTGCGGTGACATATATGTCTTATATGTCAAGGCTATTAACCTTATAAAAGTAGGCAGAATATTGTTGACGTATTTGTCACATTAAGAAAGATTGTAAAACTGGTAATGAGCTGCTCAATTAATTTAGCTGATTCAATTATTTTAGTGTTATATATTTTCTGCTGCTCATTTCAAAGCATATTTTAACAAATCTACGTGCATGTTTAACATGTTGACCTCCAGTGTGAGGCAGTTATTTATTTTTATTCAGTTTGCAAATTTTCGAGTTGTGAAAGGTAGCATTTTGATATGTTGCAAAATAGTTGTTGTAAAATGTAATGGTCACAGTTATATGGGTTTGAAATATGTTGTGGCAAAGCAAATAAAATGCAAAAACTATATTACTTCTGAAAAAGGGTTTTGTTTTATCTTCTTTATCGCAGAAAAGTAATCATTTTGATATATGTTGAGGAAAAAGCAAATCAACCAAAACAAAAATGTTATTTAGCAAAAACAAATATATATATATAATTTTTTTAATGAGAAATAAACGCCCAATGTAGCATATATGTAACATGAAAATGTATCATAATTGTCCAATGTCATATATATGTAACGTTACAGATCTTTCACAAGGAGGAGTTGTATTTCAAAAACTTTATAAGTGGTCCATTTGGTCTGTTTTATATGCCCATAATTTTCCTATAAGGAGAAATTGGTCTGGGTTCTTATGGGTTTAAGAAAATGCTAATTCATGTAAAGTATCTTAATGGATGGCTCTCATAGCCACGAGGATTCAGTAGCGCTCCACAAACCGCAGTTTTATCTCCGCTGGAGCTTCTAGGCTGATGGAATGACTCACACTTCTCTTGATTTTAATCAGGCACTGTACAGAAAGCTGGAAACCTCTCAAATGGCGTCTGTGCAGGAACCAGTACGTAGTACAACCAAGACCGACTTCAGGCACTTTAACAGGTAACTCTCCACCACCAGAGGGCGGTGTGAATGCACTGAAGGATTAAATGCTAATTCTGAGACCTGAGGTCAGTAGTGGGGGATTTTCAAAAGTGATGAGGGAGATCAAAGGGTTTACTGACATGATTCCATCTCAAGATGTAAGTGGAGGGTAATTTACTATTTGAGTAATCTGCTTTTAGATGCCATTAGAGCAAAGCATCCATCACCAAACATCAGGGGTGATGTAAATCTGCAATCTGGCCTACAGTGAATCATGTGCAGCTCCAAGTAAAGTAGTTCCTGACTTTTGACTGTGTATAGCAGCAGAACGGATATCTCACATTGTTTGATTATTATTTAGAATTACAGTGCATGTAACACACTACACAGCTTATTTAACTGAACAAAAAAAAAATTACACAGTCACTTTAAAAAAAAACAGAATGTTTAGGGTCAGAACTGATTGCAAGACAGTTTTTTAGATGATGTAAAGGAATATTTACAAAAAAAAAAATGAATTCTTTAATTTACTCACCCTCATATCGTTCCAAATATTCATGATGTTTTTGATTGAACACAAAAATATTATTATTTGTGCACACAATATTGTTTTGGGCCCCATTTTCTTTATTTCTGTAAGTAAAACCTGTTGAAACATTCTTCTTTTATGTTCCATAGAAGAAAGTCATAAGTTTGGAACGACATGAGGGAAAGTATATGATGACAGAATTTACATTTTTGAATGAATTATCCCTTTTATGATCTTTAGCTTAAAGGGACAGTTCACCCCAAAATGCAAATTCTGTCATTAATTACTCTCATGTCATTCCAACCCGTAATACCTTCGTTCATCTTCGGAACACAAATTAAGTTTTTGTTTTTGATGTTTTGATGAAATCAGAGAGCTATCTGCTCCTCCATAGACAGCAACACAACTGAAATGTTCCCAGGTCCAGAAGCGTAGTAAATACATAAGTAAAACAGTCCATGTGACATCATGGCTCAACTTGGGGGGAAAGCGTGCGCATGAACGAAAGCTACGTAATAAGCGTTGTTTACCCTTAGGCAAAAAGCGTGCGTATGCATTGTGATACTCTCTAAAATGGCAAATGACGTAACTTGGGGGAGAAGAATGGTTAAGTAAATTGTTACTTTTGTTTTCTTTGTGCAAAAAAAGTATTCTTGTATCATCGCAAAACTAAAGTTGAGCCATGAGGTCACATAGACTGTTTTACCGATGTATTTACTATGTTTCTGGACCTGGGAACATTTCAGCTGCGTTGCTGTCTATGAAGGATCAGATAACTCTCCGATTTCCTCAAAAATCTTCCTCCGAAAATGAACAAAGGTCTTACGGTTTGGAACGACATGAGGGTGAGTAATTGTGACCCTCTCTGTGAAAACCCAGCTAAAGTCTTTTTTACATTTACTATTTTCTGCATAAAACCATCCTACTATCTACAGT
Organism: Gymnocypris eckloni scoliostomus; assembly: GCA_027564155.1. NCBI lineage: Eukaryota > Metazoa > Chordata > Actinopteri > Cypriniformes > Cyprinidae > Gymnocypris > Gymnocypris eckloni. The sequence continues at coordinate 29,623,130 of CM050415.1, read as the reverse complement.
AAAGAATATTCTGTGAAAATATATTATTTTTATCTTTAATATTGACTGAGTAAGGCCATGTCAAAGATTGAAATCATAATGAAATTAATGCTTGTAATCAAACTTTGATGCTCGTTATCTCAGAATTAGATTTTCATTTTGGGGGTGAAATAACCCTTTAAGGTTCATCCAGCTTAGACAGCATTAGACAGATGCTTTATTTTTCACATTGGCCTGCTGCAGGGCTTATTAAAATGATTTAATGAATCATCGCTCATCTCACCTTCTGGCCTGGCCTCGTGAACCTTGTCAGCTCTTGATTGGTGGGCAGCACTCAAGGTCACAAACACTTATTGACATTAATTCAAACACCTCTTCACAGAAAGTCTTTGTATGACAGTGTAACATATGATCTCTATTTTTTTAAACTGGTACATCTTCTTTGCTGACTTCATAACTAAGAACAAATTGTTTTAAGAGCACTTAAACCTCCTTCCTGTGTTTTAGCTCTTTTATTGAGGCAGCGATGGAATGTAATATACAAAGACATTTCCTTATGCTATGGAATGAAGTGCTTTAGTCTAAGAGGACCCACATTCTCCCAAATGCGTTTCTATTGATAAAGTAATATATGAGCTAAGTGAATGGTCAGCATAGAGATAAGGCAAGAAAATAATAGACTTCAAAGCACTAGTATGTGCATGCAATGTATTAATACTCATCTGAGAGCCTTGTGCCTTTTCTTGCCACACTGAATCATTTTATTTTCCTCTGTTATTGATAATCCTCTTTTTTCAGGTCAGATTTGTCTCCTCGCTCTGTCCTGGATGCAGCTACCTTTAATGGAACCCTTACCAAGAGTGGAGCTCTCAGCCGACTTCCTGCACACAAAGCCCCATCCACTCTATCATGTCAACCCCGTCTGCCTCGCACACCTCTGCCTGTGCCCCACAGGGGTCAAAGTAGTCTGTATATGGATAGTTTTACTGTACCTGTGCCTCCCTAACATCGCAAGCCGCTGGTGTTGCACAAAGTGGGGTGAAATGGCAAGAAGATGGTGGTAGAGGTGTGTTACGGGACATTTTAGGTGTTCCTAAAATGTATAGTACTGAGAATCAGACATATGGAGGAAATAAGATGTCTATGGTATAAGAAAATAGACAAAGTAGGGTGGATTGTTTGATTTTCAGTTTAGCTATAATTGATCTGAACTTCAAAAAATGGTTTCATCAATATTGCTTAATTTTCATGCTTTTCTTTTGTCACTCAGAGGGTCAGTAATAAATGGAGAACAAAACATGTTAGAAGTGGTTGGTGGAAACATTATTGATTTGCAGTTCTGGAGCGTGTGCCTGTGTGTATGTGTTATTTATCCTTAAAGGGATAGTTCATTCAAAATTAAATTTTTTGCTCATCTCATGCTCAGGTCATTTGAAATGTGTATGACTGACTTTCATCTGTGGAACGCAACAGGAGATATTTTGAAAATCATTCAGCTTTTTTTGTCCATATACTGAATTCGTTGACCTATCAAACTAGTCTTATGTTCCAAAGAGGGAAAAGTCATTAAGGTTTGGAACGACATGAAGGTGAGATGAGTAAATCTTTCCCAGTGTGCTGTAATTGACTGTATATTAAATAATTTAGTGCATTTTATTTAAAATGTATGCTTCTGAAGATTACAGGACGTGTGCTTAAATCCCAGGAGAAAAGCTGCAAGCAAGGAGGGAAGACCAGGAAGAGACAGAAATATCGCTGAGGAGGCAGCTGGCTGCACACCTAGACAACCCAAGAGGGTTGCACAGTAGTGTGTGCTTAAACACTACCTTTCTCTGCTCGTGATCTCATAAAGAGAGTCTAAACCAAAACAGAGAGGTGGGGTAATGGGTCAAATATAGAGAATTAATAAGAATGTTGCAATATAGTCTGAATTTTGTCCCACCCAGTTTCCTCCACCTACTTGCTCTTGCAACATTTCGCTCTCCTCCCCCAGCTCTGCCTTCGGCAATATGCCAAAGAGCAAGACTGATTTAAGGCCATATATGAAAGCTAGATGAATAAAAAATAAGGAACATGTGAAAGCAAAGATTTTGAAACAGGAGGCTAGATTTATCTTTTAGAGAACTATTAAAAGCAAATAAAATAGGTCAGGGATAGTTAAAAGACTGGAAAGAATAATTGACCATAGACATATATGACCTCTTACTGCCCTCAGGTTTTCTTATTCTAGATTGTGGTATAATTTTATTCGAATATTCTACAATCTTGCCTACAATTTTTAATGCAGGCTACATTTTTCCATATTTAGGTGCGTCCTTTCGAATTTTATTCATTCGATATCTGCCTACTTTTACACTGCTTGCATTATCTGATTTTCTTTGGATGTTGAGTCTGCTCATGCAGAACTCTGTGACCTGTCCTTGTGCTTATCCTAACTGGTGTTGTCTCTCACACCGAGACACAAATTCCACCATCTTGTTTTGGAACACCCACAAGAAGGAGATTTACACGGTCATTTATGGCCCCTGGAAATACAATGACCAAGGTAAAAGACACATTCCTAATGGTCAACAGGTCTTTCAACATGTAAGAGGAGGTAATCTGTAGGCCATTTATTCCACTTTCTGTATCATTTCTTGTGTAATATTTTTAATAAACACTATATTTATCTATAGCAACATGAATTGTAAACGTATAGCCTACGTTTAATGTTCATTAATTACCCTGTTTGTTTGTTTATTTATTTTAATATAATTCTGCATTATTAAGTGATGGGATAATGAATATGTTTGGGATTTTTGTTGTTGTTTGTTTTAAGAACTTATCACGTATAAAGGTAATGCTATTGGGAATGCCGGAAATAGCGACAGGTTTGTTTCTTGGCGTGTACATGGTTAAATGGCACAGGGTGGGGTTTGGGGAGGGTGCACCCACCAGCTGCCACCTTTCCCTTTAAAGAGCTAAAGGGAGGGTATAACAGAGGGATCCCATGTCACGATTAGATTAAGGAATAAATTGCATGGAAATACAGATTTACAAAACAAAAACATCGACAGAGAAAAAAAGGGAGGGGAAAAACGAACGGAAGAAATAAGAGAGGCAGCTGAAGGAATAACATTTCTAGTCGTGCCCGGCAAGCTGCCTGTTCGGCATTAATAATTTCAAACAGACCTCTCAGTCTGCAACTAAAGACCTGGTTACGGTCTTCTTAACCCTGGACAACGAGAACAGGCGAAGATACGAGAAAGGATGCTAAAACTGAGAAGAAAGGGATAGACTGTTTATGGAGTGAGTGCATGAAGATAATAATAAATGGAGAGCGAGAGGTGTTTTCCCGCTACACGTTTCGCTTGGTTGAATAGAGTGTTTCTTTTAATTAGGAACTAAAAGTAAAAGGTTAATACGAGCTTTGATAAAAACAAATAGCAAAACATAGAAATGCTTATTTATCAGGTAAATTTTTTAATGCTAGACCTGTTACATCTATGTACATAACGAATACTTTACTTGAGAAACAAGGATAGCAAAGGTGCAACTTAGGTTATAAATTATATTTGTCGTAGGTTAGTCTTTTGTATCACTAAAGGAACTGACCTTGCACAACAGCACAGTTGCGTTGTTTTCAACTAGAATGTGTTGTAGCGATAATAGGCTATATTGCATTATTCATAAATGTAGCCATTTTATAGAGAACAAAATCTCAGGCTTCTGTGCAGTCATTTGGACCTACGCCAAGAGGATCCCTCCGTTCAATCAGAAAACATAGTAATTTCCACGTAGCATTTTTGTGCAGTTTGTGTGTTCATGTGTGTGTGTTCAGTGACACGCACATTGCACGCACGCCAACAGAGCCAGACCCAAAGCGAGTAAGTAGCCTATGTAATATAGGTGTTTGTGCCGTGTCTGTGTCGTACTTTTGTGTACAAGTGACAAAATATCCCCTGTGATCTGAGTATTTCTGTCTGTGTGACCAAAGTACTGATGCAAAGCAGGCCTGCCTACCCACTGCCCCTGCCAGTCAACAAACTCAACAAGTAGTATTCAGGTCTACTTTGTTTTGCCACTTAAGCCCGTGTGCGAATTATGGGAGGGATTTGATCTAAGCACCATAAATAAGATTTGGGGCATTTATTTTTCACATATAAACATTTGTACTGTATTACAGCGTTTTGCTAACCATAAAAGTCACATTACATGTTTTAGTCAGAATATGTTAAATGTAACGAATATAATTCTGAGAAGGTAACCAAAGATACAGTGCGCTATCGGGCACTACAAGTCATAACATAAGTAGCCCATACTTGTCACATAATTATAGATTTACACTATATAAATCGTTCACACCAAACTTGTGTTTTGTTAAACTGTCTATTAGTTGACAATTAGCTAACTATAAGAGGTGTGAGACATAAATTGCTGACAAAAGAATTAGACCCCCTAAAGGTCACTCAATAATTTGCACACAACTTAAAGGAATAGTTCACCCAAAAATGAAAATGTGATGTTTATCTGCTTATCCTCAGGGCATCCAAGAAGTAGGAGACTTTGTTTCTTCACTAAAACACAAACAAAGATTTTTAACTCAAACCGTTGCAGTCTGTCAGTCATGTAATGGCAGTTAATGGGACCCACGGTTTTGAGAGTAAAAAAAAAATTAAACCCTGCGGCTCGTGACGATACATTGAGGTCTTAAGACACGAAACCATCAGTCTGTGCAAGAAACTGAACAGTATTTATATAATTTTTTACCTTTGATCCACTGCAATGTCCAACTGTCCTGAGTGCGTTCTCAACATCCAGCGTGTGATGCATCAACGTGACTGCCATTACATGACTGACAGACTGCAATGGTTAAAAATCTTTGTTTGTGTTCTACTGAAGAAACAAAGTCACCTACATCTTGGATGCCCTGGGGGTATACAGATAAATATAATTTTTGGGTGAAAACATTTTTGGGTGAACTATACCTTTAAACCCCTTCACAATTGTATTCGTAAGCATTTATTAAGGTGTTTCTGGTGTTACATTTTTGTTGAGTTGTCAGTCCAACAAATACATGGACGTTTTATGTCCCACAGTGATTTGTGTCTGATTTTTTGCTTCTTCACACAGTCATATGTCACCTTGGTGATGAATATGTATGTAGGTGTCTTTTCTCTGTCAACATAAATGTCAAGTCTTACTTACACCTGTCTGCCCACTATTTATCCCCTCTGTAACAGAGTAGCCATGTGTATGCCCTTCTGTATGTTATAGGGAACAAGTGTTCTCGTTCCATGCACTGCATATGCATGCTTTGCACTGCATGCTTTCTTTCTTTCTGTTGGCATCATCACTCCCTACCCAATGGTATGGTTCTCTACAATCAAATGCGAACAAAACTCTAGAACGTTTATGTTGATTGTAGATGGGGCTCTTCTCATCCTGCCCTGACCACTACATCTCTTGCTAATACTCTAAAATCAGGTGGATCTTGAATAAATGGGTTCCAATAGGGTTGTGGATAATAATAACATAAAACGATGATAAATACAGATACTAGAAAGTATAGGTTGGACAACCAAATTGTTTACTTTTAACTGTGTGATCTATAATCGTAACCCTGAACCTGGTGAGAAGTAGCCTTCTGATCTATAATCAATACTTTTGTTCTAACTTGTTTTCCTTTTCCTCTACACTTTCTCATCTTATCACACACACCAGTTAAACTTTTTCTGTGTGTTTCTCTCAGTTTTTGGTCCCTCCTTCTTTTCCCATCTCACATCCCATTGGCAGTGCCTTATTTCAGACCATTTACTCTCCCTCCTGCTGATGCCGTTCCATGATTTTGCATCCGTACAAATGCACTCCTTCCTAACAGTAAGATCACCTGAGATGACGTTGGTTTGACCTTCTCTGTCCTCCGTCTGTTTTTCAGGGTTTTTTTGGTTTTGTTTTTTTTGTCACCCTACTCCATTCTTTCCCACCACTAAGAATAGTTTCCATCAAGTTCATGTGTGATTTGGCTTAACACAATTATATCCCATCCCTCTCCGGCTTCATTCCCTGAGTACTTAATGGGGGACTATAAAGGGATGGTAATTAACCAGAGAGGGCACTTTTATTAATTAGGTTTTAACTAGAGCCGAGGCTGGGGGTTGGGGAGGAGGGAGTGGGGTTATAACTATCTTAAGAACACTGTTAGTGCTAGATATGGAAATATAGTCATGCACGTCTCAACGCTGTCGCTGTAAGATGAGTCCTCTAAGCCCCTTTCTGAATCTCGTTCTCACTCTCTTGACTGAAAATAAAAGGGCTGAGAACAGAGCTGTGATTAGTTTCAAAGCAGAGGTCAAAATCTGACTGATGACCTTCTGAGGATATATCGTATATGTGCCAATGCTTTGTAGTTTGTCTTTGCACAGCTTAATTTCATTTAAAGCTAATTAATTGTGCTGTGACATTGCTTTTTTAATGTGTTTGTGTGCGTAAGCGTCCTTGCTCTGTTAATTTATTTTCTTTTAGTGCTATTCCACAAGAGACGTCGATATGAGCAACTCGGCTGAGAGTAGCTTAGTGCACACAAATAAGGGAGAGAGACAACGAGGAAGGGATTGCAAAAAGCCTTAATCACTGAGATCAGGAAGCTGAGATAATACATTGTCAATTCATATAAATCAGCGATTGAATTGCATTTGTTAAGTGATTTCAGTTCATTAAAAGGGTGTATGGGCTAAAAAGGGACACAAACCTGTATGCAATGCATCGACAGATGGTTTGCATAAGGCATCCATACCTCAGTCGGAGAGGAAGCTTGAAGAGGAGGGGGTACTGCAGTATTTTGTGCAGTACAGTTCCCCAATGAGTCCTCTAGGTGGCCTTTGAGCACCGCCGAGCTTCAACTGCAGTGGGATAGCAAGCAGAAAAATCCAAAGAACCTCCACTGCACCAGACAGAGAGAAAGGGAGTCAGAGTGAAGGTACAATGCAGACGCACTACAGCATACTGTACGATAAAAGAAAAAGAGCATAGATATGGTTCAGTTTGACCTTCTTCTCATAACAATGCATGTACATATATCACTTCTCTTTGATGTTGTTTCTAGAAACTGAATCATTTATGAATGGAGCTTCATTTACCTTTACTGCAGTCATTCCTTCACATTTTCCTCAGTGGCTGTAACCTGTTCTCTCCCTTTCTCTCTCTCCATGCTCTCTGTCGGTATAGTGCTGTTGTCTTTTATAGGCATATCTGTCCTTAAAACCAGCCCCCATCCCAATGGACATACACACTTTAATGTAAAGCCCCCATCCAGGCACACACACTTAACAATGATTTCCCTTTTTAATAAGAGCTTTTTTTTGCTTTGTCAGCACAATCTTTTTCCCTAGTTTCCTCTCAGTTTGTTTTTCCTATTCATCATTGTATTTATTTACTCCTTTTGTGTTCCTTATTGTTATTTATTTCACTACCACAAGCTTGGCATATTTAAACACCTGTCAAAAACGGCGCTGGTTTAGCTAATATTGCTATGTTGGGCTGCCCAGACGAACATAGAGATGTTTTGATGGTGTAGCAGAGCCAAAGTTCCACTTTTGATGATTTAGTTATGTATAATTATGAGAACTACTATGAGGATGTAAAAGCAGTGTAACAACAGCACAGTTGTGTGTTGAGGTTTTACATGATTATTTTATAATTACTTTATATTATGATTATTATTCGGTTTATTTTTGTATTTTACTCATGAGTCTTCAGTGTATATCTGTTATAAAACATATTTTTCCTAATTTTCATTTCCAGTGATTATACTGCTTTAAATAATTAACAGAAACTCATACGCTGTCCATGGTGCTGAAAGCAGAAACCAGCATCTCAGTTACATGTTTCATATGATTCAGCCTCTCTCCTTCATACAGTTCTCATATTCCTGTGATCTTTGTTTCAACAGTTAATCACAGGGGGACATAAGGGAATGCAAGAGGAAGAGTGAGCTGAGGAGAATGGATAAGAGTGGATAAGTAATGAGGGGAGACAGTTTGACAGATATGTATGGAGGAGCCATGCAGCACAGCCAAACAAGACAAGAGGAACAGATATAGGAGAGTTATTATGAAAGCAAAAAGAGACAACAGAGCAAAACATGGAAGGAGGTCATTTGTCTGTGAAATTTGACCCTTTTACACTGTAAAAAAAAAAAACCTTATTTACCATGAGGGAGTCAATGTAGACTTAAAGTAAAATAGTAATTTTACTTTAAAATACTTAAAAAAATTAATTTTTAAAGGTTAAATCAGTTACAAATGGCATGTTACCACAGTGCATGGCAACCCCAAGAGAAAAAGATAATAGCACCCCTGTTCCATATTTCCAAAATGGGACATTTTGATTGGAAAAAAGAGAGCCAGGACTCATTCTTTATTCTTTATTCTTTATTCTTTCACTGTGGCTGTGAAGTAGAAACATTCAGTTTTTAAAGCACTTGCTTAGTGTAATGGAATGAAAACATGCATAAGAGAGGTTACAAACTAACCCTTTTTAGGTAAATTTGAAGATTGCACACTCAAACAATTACGATTTTCAGGATTTTACGTCTGCAACAAAGGTAATACTGTACTGAACTGTCTACATAACATTAGCATTGCCCAGAGAGAGAGAGATAGTGTAAGAGTTAATGCTCTGCAGTCTTTTCTCCCTATTTTGTGTAGCTCAGCAAATAATCATTCTGCCTTTAGCATTTCTCCCTCTTCCTCCCACCCTTCCTCTCGCTCTCGTTTTCTTCCTCTTCCTCTTTCTATTGGATACGCTGAGAGTATGGTGTGGGGAGGGGGGTGGCTGTGAAACATTCTGTCATTTTCATCTCCCCTTGCTGTAATTGAGCAGAGTGTTTTAGTGAATTGAGGGACATGGGAGCTGAGTGATGGTAAAAGACAGAAAAAGAAAGATGGGTGGGCATTGCAGAAAAGGAGGGGTCTCTTTCCTGTGTATTATGTGACACTTGAACATTTATTGAACTCACTCCTTCATTAAAACGCTTATGCCATATTCCTGCATCATCATTTGTCTTATTTTGTATGTTGGCTAGGGCTGTCATTTTGACCGTTTTTATGGACAGGCCCTCTCGTTTCCAAGCCCAATGAGTAGACTATACCATAAAGAACCTTGGGTATATGATATTCAACAGACAGTGGTCTTATATTTGCAGTTTCTTGTAAATTCAATAGTATTTTGACTAAATCTGAAATGGAAATGCATTGCACCACCTGCACTTTTAAAAAAGTTACAAAACTGGGGAAGAACCATTTAAAAGGTACACTTACTTACATTTACCCCTTAACGGTACATGTTTGCTACATATTATGCTCTTCAAAAATAAAGGTTCCCAGAGGAGGTTTTGCAGTAGAACCACAAAAGAACGATTTGGGTTCCCCAAAGAACCTTTTAGCGAGCAGGTCTTAATATAACCTTTTTTTTTGTTGAGTGAAGATCATTTGAATAATCTTCATGGATGTTAAAGGTTCTTCATGGAAACATAGATTGCAATAACTCTACGTGTAATACCTTTTTAAAAGGTACCACCCTAGTGACAGCTTTTGTACCTTTTTTTTGTTTTGTACAGGGCTATTAGAAACCGGTACAAGAACTGACTATGTGATGAGTTAAAGGCAGGTTACTTTGACCAGTCTGGTACTGTAGAAAAAGTATGAGCATCACTAATTTTCTCTTCTCTTCTCCCACCGCAGGCTCCTCCTCCCGCCCTCCCCTGTCGGTTCTCTCTCCCCCTCTCCCTCTCCCTGCTCCTTTATGCTCAGTTCGGTGTGTGTCTCCTCTTTCAAAGGGCACAAGGGTGGGAACAAGTCGTCCAACAAAGCATGTTACAGCGCAGACATGACTTGTCCGTCAGAGAGCGAGAAAATAGTGATAAACTGCGGGGGGATTCGGCACGAGACGTACCGCAGCACACTGAAGACGCTGCCTGGGACGCGCTTGTCCTGGCTCACGGAGCCAGATGCGTTCAGTAACTTTGACTATGACCCCAAATCCGATGAGTTCTTCTTTGACCGCCACCCCAACACCTTTTCTTTTATCCTCAATTATTATCGCACAGGGAAGTTGCATTGTCCCAACGATGTCTGCGGTCCTCTCTTCGAGGAGGAGCTCGCGTTCTGGGGTATCGACGAGACAGACGTGGAGGCTTGCTGCTGGATGAACTACCGACAGCATCGGGACGCCGAGGAAGCGCTGGACAGCTTCGAGACGCCCGAGCCGGAGCTGCCAGATGACGACCCGGCGCTAACGGGTGCGGACGGGGACTTGAAGAGGTTGTGTCTACAGGAGGACGGTCGCAACCGCAGCTGGTGGAGTATCTGGCAGCCGCGCATGTGGGCGCTGTTTGAGGACCCCTACTCCTCCAAATACGCCAAGGTGAGTGAGTGCACCGGCATTTTGTCAGTCTGTTTTATTAAACGTGTCTGTAGCAGTTTGAAGCTCACTTTAAGGTATTAGCGTTCGTGTGATAGGCTATCTATATGTTCAGCTTGTATTTGCTTGGATATTTCTCGTGTACGTGGAATTGTGATGAGCTGGTTCGAAAGATTTGCATAGGCCTAGTCCACTCACTGTCGCACAAGTTGTACACTTTTGGAAAGTTTGTTAGCTGCGTTCGGAGAGAAAAAGACCCGGGTTCGTTATTGGGAGCGTTTCTTTGTCACTCTCTCTGATAAATGCAGTATTTTGTCTTGCTGTCTGTCACTGTCTCCACGCGCATTAGTTGCCGGACCAGTGAACACTGCGTCTCGAGCTCTCAGCATGCGCAGTCGCCTCCTCAGCATTTTGTCGCGCTTTTTTAAAACTTATCTTTTTGCTTCTGCTTCTAACGTTATTATAACCTCGCTTGAATGTTGAAAGGAAAGTTGCTTTAATGGTTTGAAGAACGTTGACTCTAAAAAGTTGATTCTAATTCGTCAGTCGCAGCATTCAGCGGTGAAGTAGGCTATTTCTTCTTCTATTCCTACAGTGATGTGGTCACTACAAGTAAGCTAATAAAATGTTTTCCACTCAAATCAAATATTTAATGTCCATTTATTTGCTGAATAGGCGTCTAGCAAGACGAATAATTATCAGTCAGACAGTAATTATCGCAAAAATGAACTTAATTATGAGACACCACACGCATTCATATCTCAACCGCCAGTCATTGTGTTACTACATTTCGCTGTTGTCCATACTGCAGAACGGTACCTGGCAGACCCCTAAGATATTGAAGGTCACCAGGGCATGTGCCCTGAGGTAGACACTATTGAGTTTTGGCTCTGAGCTGCATTACCTTGCAAGCTGAATGTTTTTTATGTTAGAAGATCGTTTGTCCCACTTGTTCCTGCTTTGCTGGAACAATCGTTCCTGACAGTAAGCATGTTTTTATGCTCACAAACGTTTTAGTAATTTTGTATATTTGATCACATACATTTTGTGACCCTTAAAATGCTATAGTGAATTCTAGCTTAGCAAAGCAAGTTACTGGTGTCAGGTTGTGCTTAGGCATGTATCCACTTTGGAAGTACAGGACCTTCACGGTATCCCGGGAACTACTGAGTTTCCCATGGGTCTTACTTTTAACTGAATCAGTTTCCTGCTTACTCAGCAGAAGCCCTGTATGTCACTGGCACTACAATTACCTGATGATCTCTGCATCCATCTCACATCCAGACCTGAAGCTTAAATTAGTTTTCTTTTTTTTCTGGGCGCCACACTTGGGATCCCAATTTTGGGATAATGAGCATAATAAGGTCATATGAATTCATAGACTTTACCCAGATTGCAGCCCAATTAAATGCACCAATTATTTTACTTGACTCTTAAAGCAAGTATTCAGTTTTTTTTGTCTTCATATCTTTTTTGTTATATAGCTACAAATCTATAGCAATTTTAGGAAAGTAAAGTCACTTACTGACTCTTGTTGGTTAAGAGATGTTTCAGCTGGAGTGCATGAAAGGCAATTCAACATTTGCCTCTCAGAGCATCATTCACGAGCTAGTGAACAGCGACCATTTATCTCCTTTATGATCGCAGGCTGGATATTTAAGATATTTATCTCCCGCGGCACATCTAGGTCAATAGATCATAGTCATGAGCTTTCTTGAAATGAGCCCAGGGTTCCATTTAACTGATCAGTTTTCAACTGCATTTTGGGTTGCATTTGATTGCAGAAGTGCTCTTAATACATTTGAAGTTACCCAGCTCTTCTCACAGTTCTCAAGGGGAGGGAGAGATGCCGTCATCTTTTTACTGCATCGTCATTGAACGGAGGTCTTTTATCAACCGTGACACGCATAGTGTTTTATTAGTGGGCTGCTGTATGGGTGCAGGGCCTCGTGCCGGATTGCTAATCATCCCTTACAACCTCCATGTCCCTTTCTCTCGCTGTGCTATAGCGTAACACTGCGGCATCTCATACTAGCTGACTGCGCGTTGATTTCTGCTGCAGAGCAACTGAATAACAGCAACAGAGGCAGAGCCTGTGCATGTGTTTGTGTGTGCAAGCAATGCTGTTAGTCACTTTTATAAATCTAAAAGTATGCAAATGCATGAGAGGTGTGTGTTATCTAGATTATTGGTTACATCTTTAACTGATTCAATTTTCATTGCAAGCATTTGTGAAGATGGTGAATGTGTCTTCAAAGTACATGCTGACTTTCAAAAGACTGTGGCTTCAGGCAGCAATAAAATACTGGCATAAATAGCTTGATTATTTGAGTTGATTTATGAAGGCAAGACTGAGAGCTGTATCTCTCTCTGGTTAAATCCCTGGTTTAAATCGGATGATCCAGTGAGCCTGTACATAGGTAAAGACTTGCAGCAAAACCTGGCTCCTCATTGGTCAGATTAAAGGATTCAGATAACTGTTAACTACATTAACCTACAGTGTCATTTTATTCAGCTGTTCTCTAACTTTTTGATTCCATGAACTACCAGATATGATGAATGGATTGCAAGTGGCCCTTTCCTAAAACACAGAATACAAATACATTTTGATGTATAAAATTACAATTTATATTGTGAAAAAATATTATAAATCTGGAAAATATTAAGTTCACAGTGTATTTCATTCTTCATATCCACCAATATTTTATTTTATTTTATTTATTCTACCCATAATAAAGTTAATTGAATTTTATTTACAACTTATATTGTGAATAATATTTTATTTTCATTTTTGTATTTTAGTTTACACACTTTTGTAGCTTCCTAGTGTCCCCGAGCTATAGATTGAAAACCACTAATCTAATTGGCAATTATGTCTGTAGCGTAAAGATTTGTAATTTATGTGCAGAACAGAAGGTGCATCACATGGAGAGGAGAAGATGCAAAAACAGTTATATGGCAGGTTGATTAAAAAAGAGGCAATAGAGATTACAAAAATAAAGCCTCCTCAATGACAATTACGTGAGGAGCAAATGCACAGTATGCAGAATGATCGGAATTGCTTTACTGTTGTTGAGCATCTCAAGCTTGTAGTCGAGCACATGTTGTATGAGTGGATGGATAACAACCTGCGGGTGCATAGTCATTCACGTGCAAAATCCCATTCGATAAGGATGAACAACTATTAAATGAACTACAGAGCTCTAGCAGCGTTTCTTAGCAACAGCCCTATAGTCAAAATAATCCCTCTTTGCAGTGCTCTGTGTATTTTTTCCCACGCGTAAATAATATATATATATGCAGAAAACCTTTAATGTAATGTCACAATGCTTCAGGTAAACGGTCCAGTATGTATTTAGAAATGTATGTTTGTTTTGACACTTTGCATTTTCATTATACTCATCATCACTAAATAATTGCTTTTGCATGTGGAATGTTTTAGTAGATCAACCCACAATCGATGGCTGTCTCAAACCCTAGTGCGTTCCCTACTTAGACAGCATTTTTGTGTATCATATCGGCCTGCACGCCTATGTTTGTTGCCAGTACTATTCTAATACATTTTTATTTTAATCAAAGTAAGTGTCTTAACAACAGCTGTTCACATTACCTTACCTTATTTAGTTCTAGCATTCCTGCAAACATTTAATGATCTTTTTCTAGTAGACAAATATCTTGAATAAATATAAATATATATATATAAACAGAATATGTTAAATATATTAAAATTAAAAAATTAATTGGGCAATGATACTTATATCGTAATCTAATATTCTAATCAGAGTAAATGACTTAACTGTTCCTCTTATTAATATTTTATTCCCGTTATGAATAACACCCCTTTTTAGGTACATCATACCTGCAAACATTTGGTCATCCTTTATCTAAAAGACAAATATTTAAACAAATAAATAAATTGGGGAATTTTTGGGGAAAACATCATTTTAAGTGTAGCATATCCACAAACATTGGGCTCAAATCCTTTGTCAATAACTTGATTTAGTTATTGGGATTTCCCAATGTCCCATACCCGCCGTATAGTACTGTCTCACCACCAGGTGTTTGTTAACAGTTAGCGACACTGAATGCTGAATATTTGTGCCAAAAATAACTGGAAATAATTAAATGTCAGGACCCCAGGGACCTGAAACTATTTGTAAAGTGTGTCGCTCCTTTCTCGTGTATTGGCAAATGAATATTACTCCTTACTTCCTTTGCAACATTTGATTTATTCATTGCAAACATGTTTGAAGCGCATCCTCAAGTGCTGCATAGACCACAGCATCCCTCTGTGTACAACACATCGAGTGTGATTGGATTCCTTCGGATGCTTTCCTTTTAACCGCAAGCTTTTTCTTCTAAAATGGGCTTGTGTTTATCAGTTCCTTAAAAGTATCAATTACCTTTTGTGTTCCCTGTAATGATCATGCTCATTTATAACCAGAGTTTGTCTGGCTGTGAATGCTCCTTTTCAGATGAGACCCATGAACACACCTCCAATCTTCCCCCACTCTTTCCCTTCTTCTACTTTTACTACATCTCTAAATATAGTAAGAAAATGAAGGATATGTGGGACAAGATCTCGCTCCTCTCAGTAACAAGCAGGCCTCTTCTTTCTCCTGTACAGTTCATTTGCACAATCCTGACCTGGCAGCGAAAGCTTAACTGAACCACCAGGGTGACTTGGGTTTTATGCAGTATCTGTACTGCACATGTCTTCTGGCCACACATTGCAGCAGCAAAGTGCATGATAATAAAGCTTATTGAACCAGTCACGCTGAGACCAATAAATCGGTGAATGAGAGGTAGAGTGCTGGATGCGCTTGAATCTACAGTCGCAGTGTGCCCCCCCCTCACTGGCCACTGTCCAGCTTGCCGGTGAATGAGTCCGTCCGAGTTGCTGCATATTTGCTTTTACAAGGCATCTCTCCTGGCTCGAGGGATTTTGTTTGCTTCAGCCTTTTCTAAAGTAGACTACATCAACATCCCAGTGAGCCGGTCATCCACCCTGAAGTCTAGTCAGCCAGTGAGCTTGTACCTGGTGCTATATGCTGTACAGCACTCCTACTTTGCATTTTAAATAGGTGTTGAAGAGCAGCCGATGCCAGAGCCAACGAGTTATAAGTGTGAAACCACCTACTTTAAGGTTTTTTCATAGCAAGACCATTATACTGCCAACATAATCATAGGATGCCCAGTAAAGTCCAGACATTCTCATTTTGGTCAACCTCTGCACCCCTTGAGCTTTTTTGTTAACTGGGCAAATGGAAAACCCCGTTCCCTCGAGCACTCGTTGGTCACAGGGGACAGTCAGCTAAAAACAGAAAAGAAAAGCCTTGTATTTCAGCCCTACACACCTCCCAGAGGTCTATGTGGGCCCAACGAGACTTTAACTCTTCTGACCCACAGACATCATTTTTATTGTGCTTAATTTACAGGGCAAATGCTGAATTATTCTTATCGTGCCATTTGGGAGACTCATTTTAAAATGTATTTCAGT
Organism: Gymnocypris eckloni scoliostomus; assembly: GCA_027564155.1. Classification (NCBI taxonomy): domain Eukaryota; kingdom Metazoa; phylum Chordata; class Actinopteri; order Cypriniformes; family Cyprinidae; genus Gymnocypris; species Gymnocypris eckloni. The sequence goes on along the minus strand of CM050415.1, from coordinate 29,607,250 downwards.
TCGTCATAGCATGTTGATAAGCTAGCATTAAAAATACAAGGCAAACACAAATATTAGGTAAAACATTCAATTTTCACTGACACTATAGCCATTTATTCTTCTATTTACTATACTTTAGTTCTTTGGACAATTACTTTTATTTATTTATTTGTAGATTCAGTGTTTATCCACCTTATTTTTCAATGCAGTAGTAGGCTAAGCTTTTATTGAGAATGTGCCAGACGTCTTATTCTTTAGATGCTAAAGATAAATAATTAGTGTAGCCAAGAGAAATAACAAAATGCAATAAACTGTAAAAGTGTAAAGACGGTAAAAATTTGCAAGATATCAAAATTATTTTAAATAATATGATAACAATTACTAGTTTGAAACAGCAGCTAAAATAAACAGAAGTGGCTGGTAATGGAAGCCACATTGAAGTAAAAAATGACTGCACGCGCTTTTATGCTAAAAATAAATGGTTTTCTCTGCTTTTCTTAAAAACAATTCTACCAAGCTTTGTGTAGTTGCTTGTCTTTTTTGTCTCAGAATTATGTTTTATTATGTGTATTAATAAATTGATTTTTTTTAATCATGACTCGTATAAAACAAAAAGCCATTCAAGATAACTTTACTACACAAATGCTACACTTAAAAGAAATGTTGTCCAAAAATCATCCATTTACTGACCCTCAACCTGTATGACTTCAACATTTCTGTGAAATGTTTCAACTGCTTTGTCCCCCATAATTTAAAAGCCATTAAAATCCAAAACAACATTGGACACCACTGACTTTCTTTGAGAGGACAGAAGGACATTTTTCAGAATGTTTCAAAGAAAGTCATACATGTTTGGAACTACAAAAAACGACACGCACTCCCAGAGTGACAACATCTATTTGCTTGTCTGTGCTCATGGCACTTGAAAAATATTCACAACAGTCACAAGGGGGACTCTGCGGTCTCTCATATGACACACATACAGAATATTTCTCTCTTTCTTTCTGCCTGCCCCAACCCCTCCGTTTCCCACCAAATCCCTTGCGTTTTCTCAGGCATACTCTCACAAGACTTCATTTTTGCAGAGGGCAGGAGAAACTGACCTATGACTGGAAATGAGGAAGAGAGATAGAAAGAGAAAGAGGAAGAAAGAGTTAGTGAAAGAAAGAATAAGGGAATGGGGGAAGGGGGAAACCATGGTGCTGTAATGTATCATGGCACATTTACCTTATAAATAGTATATCCTTGTTCTGTCATGTTAATCCTAACAAGACGCTGTCATTCCATACACACACACACACACACACACACACACACACACACACACACACCAGACTATTAGTATGAAGCGATTATTTTCCCTGCCAGTTTAAGATAAGCGTTTTTCCCATGGATGTGGCTAGATTGCATGCTTGTGTGTCTGTGTGAGCGCACCAAGGAGAGACAGAGCAGCGTTCATAAGATGCTGATGGTGGTAATACTGCAGCATGCTGGATGGAGGAGCAGGAAAGGGAGAGGGGAATTGCAAATGAGAAATGAGGGAGTAAGACTGAACGAGAGCAAAGAGAATGTGGTAAATGGAGAGACGAAGCTCTTGTTGGACAAACAGAGCAAAATAAATGGTAGGGAAAAGACAGAAAAAGGTAAATGAGCACTGGACAATGAAATAATAAAGATGGCCGGCGTTTGTTAGCTGAAATGCATCAAATATTTGTTCTACAGGTGCACGCAGCAGTTTTTTTCATGTTCCACGGGCTTATGTTTGCCTTTGGATGTATACTGATGACTAGTGTTGATGCTATGGAAGCCTGATCCGCCTCTGAATAAAATATAAAAAAGGTAATTGCGACTTTTCATCTCGCAATTCTGAGTTTCTGCATGATACAAACTCACAACTCTGACATTGTCAAAATTTCACTTTATATTTCACAATTCTGAGAAAAAACTTGCCAATAGGAGGAAGAAAAGTGTCTCAATTCTGACTATATCTAGCGATTGCGAGTTTATATCACGCAATTCTGACTTTATAACTCGCAGTTGCAAGTTTATATCACACAACTTTTAAGGGGGAAAGGTCCGAATTGTGAGATTAAAAGTTGCAATTACCTTTTATTTTTCATTCAGTGGTGGAAACAGGCTTCTATAGGATGCAGCATAACACACAAGCAAACATCGATCGACACTTGTAGAAATGCTCTACTCCAGTGTTTCTCAACAAGGTTCCAGTGGGGCCCCACTAAGTCCAACAATTATTTAAATGTAGTTATATTACCATAATTGTAATTAAAATGCAACAAAACTAACGATCTACAACATTACACCGAGCTCATAGTTTTTAGCTTCCTTGCTTCTTTTACAATAGAAGCAGTGGAGCTGCATATCAGCTAAGCTTCGAATAGCGCCTTGATTTACGGGGGCTTTAGAGTCAGAAAGCTTGAGAACCACTGCACGATTTGCTTTGAGTCATCATTAATTTCATAATAGTGTGATCATCTGAAAAATGCCTCAAACCTCTTCAATAGACAGTCAATTGGGTCTCTTCAGTAAGTCTCATCAAACAGTCAACAGAGCTGGGAGGCCAGCTAAGACCAGCAAACTAGCTTAGACAAGTTGAGGTATGTAGGAAAATCATGTCTTGCAGTGTGTGAAAAAGTTCTGAGATAATGACTTTTTACTTGAAATTGCTATATGTGTGTAAATCAAAGGTGTTTGTATGCGCACTTCCACATCTAGATGTTTTTCTGCCATAGTTGTGTGTATGCATACATAATACATAAAAGAGAAGCTTGTGCATCTCTGTGCATTTGGCACTAGCCACTGCATGCTAGCTTTTAGCATTTTCTCAGAGTGGGGCTCTCACTTGGATTAAGGACAAAGGGAAAGGCACTGAAGGTGAAGGAGAACACTGCCAAACTACAGTCAAACAGGGAGAGAGAAGGGACATGCAAGGAGGAGAGAGTGTTAGAGCGATGGAGAGAGATCAGGAAGGATTGATTACGGGGAGCGCAATGATGAAGAGAGGAAGGGAGACAGAAAATCTGCAAGGACAAATGTGTGTAGTGTGCTGCAGTTATCAGTATTGAATACTAAGCAGAAAAAAAATGCTGTACTACTTATTTTCTCTGTTTCACCTCGATGGAGTGAGTGTGTGTGCAAGAAAAGCAAGGAGTGTGTGCTTTTTGTGTATGTCAGGGAGTTTTGCATGTGTGTTTTCTTTATCAATACTTCAAATGTGCAGTACACCGGCAGTTTTAGACTAAGAGCTTATTTGTAGGTCCTTTAAGCCAAATTTCTAATGTGAAAAAGACAGTTCAATTACACAATAAAGTGAATAACAAATATTAAAAATATAATATAATAATAAAATACATTAATAGAGAGAGAGAAAGGGAGAGAGATACAAATATATTTTAGTGCATATACATAGATGTATATTTACTAAGTGTGTGTGTACAATATATATATGTGTGTGTGTGTGTAGTATATAATTTTTTTTTATTATAATCATATTTGACATATTTTTCGTTTAATGATGCACCAAATTTTCTCTATAGGTGTAGGGCTGTCGCGATAACCGCAATATCGCAATACCGCGCTATTGAGGAACATAACCGCATTGGAATGCAGCAACCGCAATATTAGCATTTTTTAGGTTATGCCCTTCTCATTTTACACTTCATGCATGTGTACTGAATATTAAATAAGTTAGTAATGATAACATGTGTACCATGCTGATTTGTACAGAGGCTCAGTAGATTTGCACTTAACAAACCTAAACAGATAGCGAATGAGAGCAATCGACTGTTCTCATGCGATTACCTGAGTCTGTCCTTCAGGCTAAGTAATGGATATTTGAGAAAACAAGTTGTCATATTCCAGGAAAGATCTGTCTTAGCATCGACACTCTGCTGGTCAGCTGAGCCTTTAAAAGTGGCGCTCAAAGTTAAAATGATTTCAACAGCGTGTGTCATTACGTATCTCTTTGAATGAATATGCAGTTGAATGAACGGTTAAAGACTCACTCAAAGACAGTCTCTTACTGCCATTTTTTGGCCAAACAATGAAACTGCACTGACTGACAGCCCATCTACAACATGCAGGTGAAATATCAACAGAAAAAGTATATTGTCCAGTCAGATTTGAGGATCAGCATTAACTGTTATATAGGCTAACAATAGACTAACAATCTTATTGTCAGGTTTATGTTCTGTTATGTGGACCATTATTTTTTCATTCTCTTCTATTAACTTCACTTCCTGTTTCAATGCGATTTTAGTTTCTGAATTCCTTACATCGTAACATCATACATATGGCGAATCGGCGATAATACCATATACCGCGCTTTTGAGCCACTCAAAATATCAGCAAGGGAAATTCCTTATCCACGACAGCCCTATATAGGTGAAAGATCTGGACTGCAGGCAGGTCTATTTAGCATCGGACTCTTCTACTACAAAGCCATGCTGTTGTAATAGCTGCAGTTTGTGGTTTTGCATTGTCCTGCTGAAATACACAAGACCTTCCCTGAAATAGACGTCGTCTGGAGGGGAGCATATGTTGCTCTAAAACCTTTATATATTTTTCAGCATTCATAGTGCCTTCCAAAACATGCAAGCTACCCATACCGTATGCACTTATGCACCCCCATACCATCAGAGATGCTGGCTTTTGAACTGAACGCTGAATGACACGCTGGAAGGTCTCCCTCCTCTTTAGCCCGGAGGACACGGTGTCCGTGATTTCCAACAAGAATGTCAAATTTGGACTCGTCTGACCATAGAACACTTTTCCACTTTGAAACAGTCCAATTTAAATTAGCCTTGGCCCACAGCACATTTAGTAATGTCAATGACAGAATCATGCCGATGAGTGATGCAGTGTCGTCTAAGGCCCGAAGTCCACGGCATCCAATAAAGGTCTTCGGCCTTGTCCCTTACACACAGAGATTTCTCCAGTTTCTCTGAATCTCTTGATGATGTTATGCACTGTAGATTGTGCCAGGACCGCTTCCAGAATAAATCACTGATGTATCACCAATGTATTTTTGTCCCGTCCATTATTTATCACTAATATTTCGAGAATGAATCCAGCATCATTCCAGAAACTTTGCAGCATGCACGTGTCCGAAAAAGATTATAGCCTAGAAAACACACAAAGCGAACTCCCTTTATTATAACTGAAATAATCAGTCATCAAAGTTCATCGCGATCTCACAAAGTTCTGTTATAATCAAGCTCTCTAAACTACACAATAAATCTCTTATTTACATCGCGTCTGCACTTACTTAGTCATGAGACTATTCACGAGCATGCAAAACTCTGGTGATGAGTGAATTCTGAAAATTCTGCACGTTTCTGATTGGCCATTGCGTTGAATAAATCAACAGATATGTCTTTGATTGGCTACATTGGGAAACTATCTAACGTGTTTTTGCAGCGTTGAGCAGATCTTTTAATTGCTTTTGCTTTCGTTTGAGGGTATTGAGCACCGTCTAGTACCCCTGTACAGCCGGGCCTGCACTGACATAAGAGATTCCATGACTGAGGATATGAGAGGGGGGGGACTGCCCATGCGCATATGTCGCCCATGCACATACACACATATATATATATATGTGTGTGTGTGTATAATAAAAAATAATCAAATTATTATTATTATTACAATTCTCTTCTCTACATGTCTTTGTTGCGGCATTAGCACGTCTAAAGGGTCCTAGGGAATGTACGGTATGTTATGAATGGATATTAGAAAGAGAAAGATAGAAAGTGTGAATCTGGTGGGAGGTTGAGTCACTCTCTTGTTCACTATTAGGCCGAGAACCTCAGTGTTTTCATCAATGAGATCCAATGCGTCATTCCCAAACAAAACACTCAATATTGTATTGTCTCTCTTTCACTCTGTCTTTGTCTGTATCCCGAGCTACCTCGATCACACTACATCAACTACTGTTATGCAATAGACTCATCTTCAGTCTCAAAGGTTCATCTTTTGCTCTCCCTGAGCTATCAGTCACCACACCACAATCCACACTCGTACCAAAGACATGTGAGGATGTTTACTCATACATATGCACTCTATACTATATGGATACTAGGATTTTGATCAAGATGCTCTTTGGATTTTTGCTTTGGAGACCAGGATCATCAAGTTTTACTCAAACTTGTGGAATTGATGCAGCTCGAGTGCTGCCAAGGGTGCAAACCAAACACTAAGACGTTCTGAATGTTTCACTCAAATTGTTATTCTGATGGAATTTGCAATGACAAATTTTGCATTAATGCAATATGCATTTCCACTTGAGCTCTTATACTTTTGGACCTCATCGTAGGAAAGAAGTAATCAGGTGGATTGTTTGATTATGTCTGTGTTTTTAAGAGCCGCTGTGTCTGCTGCTTTTCTTATGTGCTGATTTGAGAGGGTTCATTCCGTTCTGTCAGTCACTGACTGTTATTAATCTGTTAAAGTGCTGAGCTGTGTGTGTGTGTGAGAGAGAGAGAGAGAGAGAGAGAGAGCTTTCAGAGACCATCGTGTGTGTGTGTGTGTGTGTGTGTGTGTGTGTGTGTGTGTGTGTGTGTGTGTGTGTGTGTGTGTGTGTGTGTGTGTGTGTGTTAGACATAATAAAGTCTGGCTGTATGCAATATTATTCCATACCTCTGTTGAATGAACCATGTTTGCTAAGAAACTTATTGATGTAATATAAGAGTGTTGAATTATATTTACCTGTGTTATAATGAATGTCAAATCAGTTTTGCCTTGTAAACACTTTGAACATCAGTTCAGTATTTGCTTTAAATCAAACATGAATAATTGAACCTGTGATAAAGATATGTACAAGGAAAGCATTAGAACTAAATGAAGAATGTAAAAAAGCACAACATAAAACACTAAAAAAATAACCTTAACAATGATTGTCAATTACTTTTATGTTTACATCGTACTTTAAATGTTTATTTTTCTTGATTCTGTGCAGCAAGTGTGTGTTTGAGTGAAAGACTTGTCTTCAGGTCTTCAGTTTGTTTGTTTTTCTCTTTACTTGGACCATGGGCCCCCTTTATCCTTCATTTATTCTAAATGATATATACTTACCAAGGCACTGTATACTGCTATTAACGTCTTTTAAAATCTCCTTTAGCCTCTGGCCTCTATCATTACTTGTGTCCACGTGTTAGTTATCAGGGGATCTAGAGTACACACGCATGGGCTCAATGCTGGTTTTTGCTTCTGTCTGTTACTGGACTAAACTCCAGCATCCTGCATGCCAGATAGTTGTTGCTGTTTTTTTACATTTAGTAATTTAGCAGATGCTTTTATCCAAAGCGACTTACAAATGAGGACAATGGAAGCAATCAAAATGAACAAAAGAGCAATGATATGCAAGGGCTATAACAAGTCTCGGTTAGATTAACGCTTTTTTGGTAGCTCAAAGTCACTATACTTTTCTTCATTTTGTTAACTTCTTGGTTGTTGTCTTGACAGTAGAGAGTGGAGGATGTTATTCTGAAACAAAAAGCAGTAAAGGGAAATCAGACATGAATCTCCTGCATAACTGCCACGGCACAGTGTGTCTGAAGCACATACACTAACTCCTACATCAAGCTGTCAAATTTTCTTCAAATTTTTGTCAAATTGTGCTTGATGTTTTGAGACAAAAGAGCTTAATGTACTCTGAAAACCCACCATAACTCGTGGAAGACTGGCCTCACTTCATAATGATCAATTCAATTCAAGATTATTTGCATAGTGCTTTTTACGATACAATCGTTGCAAAGCAGCTTTAGAGGAAATTACTTTTCTACAATAGATTTATATATTGCAGAAACTTAATATATTTAACTTATGGCAAAATTTGGTTAATTCTGTATGCTGTCTGAGGGTTGGCTTCCTCTGAGGACCTCATTGTAAAAAAAGACAAAGTCTTTAATAAGATCAAGAATAAGACAATTTTATGATCTTTTATCATTCTTTTATTATAATTTTTTTCAGATGGCCTATATTTCTTTTTTATTTTGATGTTTCTATTACTTTAATTGTTTTATTTCAATTTTTAGCAATTTTAGTACTTCAACTTACTTTATTTCAGTTATTTACCAAGACAACAACATTTCTAATTGTTATTGTCAATTTTTTTTAATTGGCCAAGTTTTCATATAATATTTATATTTAATTGCAGCTTCATTTCAGTTAACAAACAAAAACTGTTAATACTTTCAACTTTAGTACTAGAAGGAGAAAGACGCTTTTAAAGATGAACACCATAAGAAGTAATGATTTTAGAGTCTGTAAAATTGTATACTTTTCCTGGTAGATAGATGCATGATGTTAGAACTATATTTTGACTGGTTTTATTGAAATATGTATATATATATATATACATTTAGATAAATCTACTTTAAAATGTTTTTAAAATATGTAGATGTTTTTGAGATAAAAACTACTTTCTCTCTCCCTCTCTCTTTCAAACATATTCTTTCTCTCTTTCTCTGGCTGGTGGAGGTACCAGATGCTGATCCCTTGGGGTTCCGGGGCTCTGGCCTTCTCCCTACTCTGGTGTCCTGCCAGATCTTGAGAGAGAGGGATATGGAGATGGGTTGAGGGTGGAGCACAGCTTGTCCTGCTCTTATCCCAGATGGCTGTTATGGCAGTACTCTCTTGCTCTCTGTCCACTTTTTCTCTCATCTTATTTATTTCACTTATTTATTTTTTTCCTCATTCAATCACATTATCCTTCCAATCAAACACTGTCACACATACACACTCTCTCACAGCCTCATTCATGTACACTCAGCAGTTCAGCTGACAGCGAGGGATCAATATGAGCAGTGTTATTCTCTGTAGAGGATGACATCACACCCGTACACCTCACAGCAAGAGGCAATCCTGCATGTTTTGTGCTAATAGGAAATGCCTTACAGAGTTTTACCCTACATCAGCTTCTGAAAATCACTCAGGCACAGTGAATATGGACTAAAATATTTAGCTACCTGATAAATATTGACCTGGATTTTAAAAAGTATGTTTATTCTTGTAACAAAGCAGTCCATTTGATTCATTTATTTTAATATTTTGACTTTAAACTGTTATTTTTGATGGTACCACTTGATGTTATTTGACAAAACATTTTTGGTAACTCTTTAATGAAACGGTTCTATTCATTAACATTAGCTAATTCATTAAGTGACCGGAAGTGACATGTTTGATTCACAAAATATTAACTCATGAGAATGTGATAATTGTTGTAGCCACGTGATGTGAAGTCATGGCTTTAAGATACTATGTTAAGAGAACACCTCTTCTTTTTTTCAAGTTTAATGCCTTATCAAATCAACTTGACTATAGCAACCATTGATTATCCATAATTGGAAATCTTTAATAAATTACCATTTTATTTTTGAGTTAAGAATCGCTTAAAGAGAATGCAGCATATCATTTTTTACAAAATATATTATATTATTTACATTTAAGCTATATGTAACATCTTCAAAACAGTGCTCTTTACGTCACCCAAATACACTTTCTTAAACCTATAATAATGATTTATATTTTTGAGTTGTTGGGATGGATTCCATGGAGAATTTCATGGGATTTCACACACACACACACACACACACACACACACACACACACACACACACACACACACACACACACACACACACACACACACACACATATATACATTTACTGTTTTTTTCTATAAATAAATATCTAACTATATATATATATATATTTGTCTAAATCAACCTGACAAATTAGGTTACATCATAAAGTCATAACATGTATTATTATTACATAATGAACATGTAGTATTAATATTATTATTCAGTGTACATCAGTATAACAGTAAGCACAAAGAAACAATGGTTATAAGTGACCTTAGAACCGATAAGAGGTGTAACTTTGATTAATATTTATTTTACTTTTTTATTTTATTTGGAATAAAATGTTAACAAACTAAATCTAAATATGAAGTGTTACCACATTTTTACAGTATGGCTCAATTGCTTGACATAGCCATAATCTCTCACTGTGAGCTGAAGCAACATATACAGTATGAGTACACACACATATGCTACGATGCAACCTCCTGCTTGCCAGTTATTTCCCTAAACCCTCTTTCTCATCCCTCCAGTAATAGCTGTTATATCATCGTGCCGTGTAGGTGTGTGTAAGTGCCTGCTTGCTGTGTGAGATGGTGCTCCCAGCATGCCTGTACCAGATCCTCTCGCTGACGATATAGGGGGGATCTCAGCTTGGCAGCCTAGCGCTATACGGCCTTGGCAGTGTGCTGCAGGAAAGAGGAGGAGAAGGAGGATCTGGCAGGTGTCCGTGTCATTTTTACAAAGCTCCGCACCAGCCACTGCACAGAATCCCCAACCAATCAGTGCTGCTCCTTACACAGCAGAACGGGCCGTCACTTGCTTCTCCCCCTCCTCCCGTATCGCCCGTTCCCTCCTCTGCGCTTCACATCCCTCCGTCTCCCCCTCCACATTCATTTGATGTATTTTCATCAGCGTTGCGCTCTTCTGTTGTTTCTGTTGTTCCATCATCACACCCCCTAACCCCTTTATGCATCTCCACACACATTCCAAGTGGGTTTGATGCCGGTTATAGGTTGCTTTTGCATTATGGATGGCTTCTCTTTAGCAGGCGACCATTTCGGCATCCCACTCTCCTATCTCTTTTACTTTCTTCCACCCATTTCTCTTCTCGGGCCCCTCCTCTATCTGTTTTCCACCTTGGGTATCCATTGGTTCATGTCGTTATGGTGCAGTAAGGCAAAAGAGGGAGAGGGCTCGAGGCGATACATTACTGTGACGCTCCAGAACGCTTTCCCCTCCCTCTCTACCTTTCCCTTTCTGTCTCGCTAACCTGCTTGCTTAGCAGAATACATTAGTGGCCAAATATTATATTTTGTCCGGTAAGCCACTGTGTGTCCTCTGGTATGCGTATAGCAGAAGGCTGCACATTTTTGACATATTTATGCTTTTAGTCGATGGATTTATCAATTGATTTATAATTAAATGCTCTCCACCACTCTTTGTTTTTCATTTAAATGATCCTATTGATTTTTGTCGTGCTGATTCAGTGCAGTGATCAGCCGCAAGCACTGAGTGGTACCGATTACCCCCCGAGAGGCGCTTGTGTGCGTGTTTATGATGTGTATGCGCTTGATTAGATCAGGGATTCGCCACTGGTTTTGCTTCAGGATCCAGATTTATATTGGAGAAGCCAACGCTGTACCTAAAGTGTTTATCATAAAAAGTGTGTTTATTCATGCAGAAGTGAAATGTATTACTGCTTAGATCTAATAATATACAGTATTAATGTGACTTTACAATTTTTAACATTTTCTGTGAAATTTTGTGGGGCAGAAAAGGTCAGTTGTCCATTGTCAACAAATGTATTCTTGCATTTAGCAGACTTTGAACCAATCCGACTTACAGTAGTGGAACAAAAGCAATTTTGTCAGAGAGCCATGCAATATTCAGAGTGTATGTGAATTGCACCTTTGGGCTAAATAGCAAAAATGCACCATTTTGTAAATGCCTGAACAAAAACAGATGAGTGATTTACCAGCCAAACAAATAAATAATAAATATTGTAAACATTGAATTTGTTTGATCAAGTGACAGTGAGTTTTATTTGACATTAAGCGTTTTCTCCTTTTTTAGTCTATTTATATCCAAACTATATGCTTGCATTTTGCATTTTATTAGTAGTATTGTTTTTATTTTAGATTTTTGTATTTACTCTTTTTCTATATGTTCAGGTATTATAAACGAGTCCATCAAGTAAAGAAGGACTGCACAAATAGCTAGAAATGTGTGTTTGGCATCTTTTTACTGAATAAACTGAATGGTGTGGAATGTTTTTGAAAGGACGATTGGTGTTGCTAAAAGTAAGTGTATTTTTCTGTCACATTAAAGACACGTAATATAAATAGACATCAAGTCCATTAAACCTCAAACAAGTTTATTTAGAGGTGCTTTTATACATAGTTTTGATTTGAAGTTTTGAAGAATTTCAAATTCTGTTTTTGATTTTTATATACCAGTCTAAATAATGTCATGCTTTAAAATCATATTGTTTTCTTATATGGCATGTTCTCAGTAGCTTCTAAGGTTTTATGGCTTTCCAGATTACCGGTTGCATTTTATATTTATTAGTTTCTGTTGCATATTGGTTGCCATAAGGTCTCATCGTTTTCTAAAGCAACATATTCAGTCGACATTATATGCTATGATATTTTCTCAGTGAAGTGTATAAATTCGGGAATTTCGAATGGTTAATATCTTTAGGTTAACAGCGATTTTCTAAAAGCAAGCAGCTTTTTATTCTGTCACAAATATAGACAATTACATGCATTAAAATCACAATTTAAGTTACCAATATCTTGATATGGAAAAAATATAGGCTACACACTTTTACCTGTAGCGTATACGAGATCTAAGCTTTTTACCATCTTGCTGAATGTTGCACAGTTGGTGGTGTTGTTGAATCTGCCACCAGTAAGGTGTTGTGATAATGGTGGACATGACCCTGCGTGACAGAGGTGACTGCTCTTCTGTGTTCTGCGCTCCGTAATGATTCCTAATATGTCTTCACCTGTGTGTGTGTGTGTGTGTGTGTGTGTGTGCGTGCGTGCGTGCGTGTGTGTATGTGTGCTTTTGTATTTTGTATATGTGAATGTGATCCACAGTATTCTTGTATACAGTATATGTGCAGTTGCATCAGGCAAATGCTGCATTGCACTGGCATATAGCAGATTAGGTTCGTGCAGGATTTCTCTCTTTCTTTCTCTTGCTCTCACACACAGCACTGCTGGATATGAATAGAACAGACCTGGGGTGCTGGGAGCAACAACAGGCAGAAACATTAGCGCTGTGTGGGGAGAACAGCATGGCCTCAGTTTTCCCATGCCAGACCTCAGAGACCTGCACTTTCACTTCTCATGTAAGGAGGGCGCTGTTTCGTGCAAACCCTAACATACAAGCACCCTCTGCATTGCCAGCTTCTAGTTCCATCTCTCTCTCTCTCTGTCTGATACTCTAATATCTCTGCAGTTAATGCAGAATTTGTGGCTTGCAGCATCGTGTACACTCATGCTGGACACTTCCCAGTCCCTGCTGAAACTGAGCAGAAACAGACACTGTGATGTGACCTGAGGGAGTGTACGGACCATTACACTCTGTGATTATATTCACACTTGCATGTTATTTACTGTATGGTGCACAAGAAAACAGATTCTGTTTTAAGTCAAACAGATGTTTGAGATCATAAAAGCATATTTTACTCATTGAAAAGAAACTAAATTGAACTCTTCACGGAATTTCAAGAATCATAATCAGAATGAGCTTTATTGGCCAGGTATGTTTACACATACGAGGAATTTGTTATAGTGACAGAAGCTCACAGTGCAACAGAATGACAGGACACAGGACAGGACAAAAAGTAAATGGTTTCTTCAAATGTATCTGCTATTGCTTGTGTTAAATGAACTAACAGTGTATAAATCATTTTAATGCGACATTTTTAATGCATAAAGCATCTCCATTTTAATATATTTCATATCTATATAAGGTGTCCTATTCATATACCTGCAAGTGAAACATTTATAGTTTAATGTTTCCTACAGAACTTGATTGAGTCAGTTTTACTGTCTCTTTGTTTTCTTGAAAATCCTATATGTGTTGGAGTATGAACATGCATAGCAGTATAAGGCTAAAAAAGATTTTTAAGGCTACTGCCAATAATTTCTTCATCTTCATTTCATTTCATCAAACATTAAGTAGTCAATAAAATAAAAATGTGTTTCCATTAAGTTATGAAAACATTATTTCAGAATGTTCAATGTCAGTTTTTTATAATTTTTATATTTAATAATGCGTTTCTGGATTATCCAAACATTAAAGGAACATTCCATTTTATAATTTTACAAGCATCATGGGAACTTACACTCTTAAAAATAAAGGTGCTTAAAAGGTTCTTCACAGCGATGCCATAGAAGAACCATTTTTGGTTCCACAAAGAAACATTCAGTCAAAGGTTCTTTAAATAATCATCTCTTTCTTACCTTTTTATAATCTGAAGAACCTTCTTTCTTCACAAAGGACCTTTTGTGAAACAGAAAAGTTATTCAGATGTTGAAGATTATTTATGGAACCATTTACACAAAAAGGTTAATCTAAGGCATCAAGAAGCACCTTTATTTTTAAGAGTAACATTTAAAACGTTGGACGAACTTTCAACTAAAATGTTTTAGAGAAAAGGTTCCATGAACAACATATACGTAGTGTTTTTGTACTAACATATTGAGAACCTTATTAAAGACTAGATAACTTTGAACGAACGGCCTATTAAAGGGATTTTTCACCCAAAAATGAAGATTACTCCATGATTTACTCACCCTCAAGCCATCCCATAGGTGTACATGACTTTCTTCTTTCAGAGTTATATAAACAAAAAATCCTGGCTCTTCCCAGCTTTATTATGGCAGTGAATTATGGTCGCGATTTTGAAGCCCCAAAAGTGTATTCTTACAGGAGCTCATGCTACGCCTACGTCATCCGCTGGACATCACTCCATTGTGTACATGAGTACAACAGTTAGCGGAAGTTAGAGATTACGGTTAAAAAGTTTTAGAAATGGATAATGTTCTTACAAAAACACATCGATTTGCTTCAGAAAGCATTTATTCACCCCTGGAGCTTCAAAACATTGACCCCCGTTCACTGCCATTATAAACCTTATAAAGCTTCTTTTAGATGATTGTATTTGTCTGAAAGAAGAAAGTCACGTGCACCTCGGGTGGGTTGAGGGGGAGTAAATCATGAGGTAATTTTCATTTTTTGGTGAACTTTTCCTTTACAGTTAATGGAAGAATATGTGTTCATAACTAACAGGGATTGTTTCCTGTTAGCTGATACTGTACAGAATTGCTTAATTCTTTAAAATTACACAATGGGACTTGCATCCATGTGCAGTAATCCAAAAATAGCAATGTTGTCCGAAAATGTAACAATGACATTTTAATGGCTGCTAGAGCACTCATTTGTACAATGTAGAGAAAAAGCAGGTGAGCTGACTCAATAGCGTGTTCTACATTTGGGATCAGAATTCTGCTTTTCATTTTTCCCATTGTGTTTTGTGTCATGATGAAGGCAGGTTTTTTCCTGCTTGTTCTCCTTTCTGAATTAAATGGTTAGTTCACCCCAAAATAAAAATGATGTCATTAGTTACTCACCCTGACGTTGTTCCAAAGCCGTAAGACCTCCGTACATTATCGGAACACAAATTAAGAAGTTTTTGTTTGAATCTGAGAGCTCTCAGACCCTCCATATACAGCAACACAGCTGAAATGTTCTCATGTCCAGAAATGTAGCAAGGATATTGGTAAAATAATCCATGTAACATCAGTGGTTCAACCGTAATTTTACGAAGCTACGAGAATAGTATTTGCGCAAAGAAAAAACAAAAATAACGATTGTATTCCACATATTCGTCTCTCCTGTTGCTCTTGTAGACGTGAATTCACGACAGTAAATGACACAAGCACGTGGTGGTGCAAGCGCTGATCCAGATCCAGCGTGATGACGTTGCCATGTGTTCAACGTCATCACGCTGGATCTGGATCAGTGCTTGCACCACCACAAGCTTGCGCTTTTCTTTGCGCAAAAACTATTCTTGTGGCTTTGTAAAATACGGTTGAATGCCTGATGTTACATGGATTATTTTACCAATATCCTTGCTACATTTCTGGACATGGGAACATTTCAGCTGTGTTGCTGTCTACGAAGGGTCTGAAAACTCTCAGATTCAAACTAAAATATCTTAATTTGTGTTCCGACAATGCACGGAGGTCTTACGTCTTTGGAACGACGTCAGGGTGAGTAATTACTGACAACATTTTCATTTTTGGGTGAACTATCCCTTTAACATTCTTATGTAGCCCTGTTCTGATCTATTCCTGATGAATTCTGATGTACTCGCTCCCTCTCTTCCTGTCCTTCTTCTGCTAGTTTCTTTCTCTCACACACTCTTTCTCTTTTCCTGTCTACAAATCACTCTCTCTCTCTCTCTCTCTCTCTGTGGCATAGTTAGGTCACGTATGCATCACCGGGCTCTGATTAGTATGGACCTGTCTGTAAGGCTTTATACATCCCAGTTAATTGATACTAATAGTGTGTTGTAATCTTCTGTCGGAAATGCTGCTTCTTTTCCTCTTAATCCTACTGTACTTCTCTGCACTGTTCCATTATGCTTGCACTTCCTTATTCAACTTTTTGTTAATTCTCTTAAATCTTTGACCGACAAACACTCTTTGCTCCTTTCTTTGTATTTTTCTTGACATCTTATTTCACCTCTCAGACAATCTTACCATGTTGCCATTTTAGATTGTTGTACTTTTTCAGTCATGTACTATACCATTTTTAGAGGCAAAACACATGCAGCTGGGTGTGTCTTTGACTTTGTGGGAAAATAAATGTGAACTGTATTTTTAGTATTTACAATAATATGTTTCTATACTGTACATTCAGAGGTGGCAATTGTAGGAAGGACATTTTTAGAATAAAATTATAGACTCCTTTGTCTTTCTAAGGTTTAGTTTACACCTAGCACCAAATTTACATAATGAAACAATATTTTTACCCTTTTTATGTAATTTAACAAAATTAGAAATGATGCATAAATAACATTTATTTTGTTCACAAGTGATATTTACCTTAATTTGTCTTTATTTTGTCATATTTAGTCTCAAGCTGATATTCACTGACTGTGTCATTAAACAGGCTACGCTAACTTAAATAAAACTATTGGATACAAATTTGTTGGCAGTAGAGTTGACACCACAAAAAGAAGGACAGTATTAATTTGTGTAAAGAAAATTTGTTGTTGATTCCACTCTCTCATTTTTATGACAGATGTTCATAGTTAAAATTGAAAATCTGCTTCTGGGACAAGAGTCAAGCATAACATTTATACAAAAGAATTCAAGGAAAAACGGGATTTCAAGACAACAAAAAAGAAAGAGAGGTCAGGATTTTGACTAATGTTAGGTGTTTAATATTGCTATTTGCACCTCTATTGATTATTCATGGTGAGAGAAGACAGGAACAGAGGAATGGACAGAGAAGAGAGATACAGAAAACAAAGAGAGTATGACAACATGATCAAAAATAGGAGTCCTGCAAACTGTGATGTGAGTGAGACAGTGTGGTCTGTGATATTTATAGTGTACTGCACAGTGCTAATACAAATTAGGTCACTCCATGTCTAATGAAAGATGTGGATGGAGGAAAAACAGAAAGATGAAGGTGGCGGGTGAAAAGAAAGAGGATACAGAGATGGCTGGAATATAAAAGAGGGATTTTCTCCTGAGAGATCAAAGAAGATCAGAACATTTCATAGATGCATATTAAAATGAGTAGTGGAGGGATGTGAAAGATGATATAGAGTTCTGGTTCTTTAAAACTACGACATCTGCCTATTGTATCCACTTCCCATCTCCTCTCCAGTCATCTGCTCTTCAAACTTGTGCGCTTGCGGCCAGATTGCTCCTTTTACTCGAGATTCTGCCTTCTGTTTCCAATACTCCAGACAAATCTAGACCTCTATTTTTAGCCCACAGCTTATGTATATTCATAAACACCAACTGTAGATGACTTATTAATGATAGAAAGAATTATTGAGCTGTGGTTTTAGCTTTGCATACTATGGAGAAGAGCATTTCCATTCATTTCAGTGGTTACTTTCTTATCTCTGGTGCAGTATTAGCGCTGCAACATGCAAGCTAAGACAAAATGTGGACTTGAGTGCTGTGCTCGATATACAGTGTGGTCCAAAAGTCATGAGACCACATAAAAAATCAGGGATTTAAAATGTAAACTTTAAACAAACCGAAAATTTTGGTATTTAGAAAAGTTTAAAACAAAGAAATGTTACATTGTAAAATGTATAATTCTACACCACGGCTACATTTAAAGCGTGACTGACGACTTCCACTGCAGCTCACTTTACACAGCACAGATTACAGAAAATTAGGTTTAGCATCCTGAAAATGTAACGGTGATAAGTTGCATGTGAACACAACCATACTAAGGGTCAGTTCATTCTGGGCTGCTTTTAAATAGGTTTCATATGTAAACATGAGCTACACTGACACCTATGACCGTGTCACGTGCATGTTTAAGCGCCATTTTTTAAAAGATACATTAAGTTCATCAAGTTCTCTTTAAACTGAACATAATACATGACTGGCAACTGTATTATGCTTCTGCCCCCTATTATTAGGTCACTACTCAAATGTACACATTTGTGACATTCATATTCAAGGTCTCGGACCTCCACTGTAACAAGTGATGGTACAGTAGCTTGTAGAGGGTTTTAACTCATGCAGTAAACGAAGTGTGGCCACCAGTGCTGTCGTCAGTCAGAAACAATATGTATATGACATAACTAGTGTAGGTTTTGTATTGGGGGGATTTTGGACGGGATTAATTCACTGACTCAATGACACTATGCAGCACACACACACAACACACACACACACACACACACACACACACACACACACACACACACACACACACACACACACACCATTGGTGTGAGAACAGTGTTCAGAGGGATCTGAGACCAAAGCCTTGACCTTTCGTGCTTCAAAGAATGTGCAGTTCTGTGTTCTGTACAGTGTTCTGCACGATACAACAAAATATTGTTGTTTTGTAAGACATGATGCATTGCTTTTTGATCTCTTCAGGCCTTCTGATTTGCTTGAGTATGTTTTTTAGTATTTGCTCTGCAGGCAAATCCTCCAGAAATCTAGCAGGCGTGTCCCACAGAGCTGACACAGTGTCTCTGGGAAAAGCACCTCTTAAATGTTCCTCTTGGAATAGCTCGCTTTACTTACTTACTCGACCGTTCTCAAGAAGGTTCTCCTGAGCTTTCTGGAACAGTTTCTGCTATTTTCTGGGGAAAGCTGATGATTGTGCTAATCCTAAATGGAGTGTGGGCTTTCACTTGGTCTTGTTGTGTTGAATGTACTCCTATATAAATAGCACAAAAAGAAAAGATTTCTTATAAATATGCAATTAGTTCTTGAAATGATTGGGAATCTTACAGTTGATGATCTGAGGCTATGTGTTTTATTTATTACAGTCTCATTGTAATGTAAACATTAACATGAAAAATATGAATATTGTAATTTTAAAGTATGTATACATATGGTAGCATTTTTCTGCCTTAAAAATATATTTATGTAGAAAAAAGGGAAAAATATTGAAGTAATAATCTTAACATTAAGAAAGACAGTATAAGATGCATTACAGTAAAAAATAATTTAAGGGTGAAATATGCTTAATTATCCTGAAAATAATCTCACAACGAATAATAATTACACAATATCTGTACAAAAATACAGTAAAAGCTCATAATAGCTTTCTGTATGCAACATGATTTTTTTTTTGTGACACTTTACAATAAGGTGTCATTTGTTAACATGAGTTAATGTATTAAATAGCATAAACAAACAATGAACGATGCATTTATTGCACTATTTATTAATCTTTGTTAATGTTAGTTAATGAAAATACAGTTGTTCATTGTTTATTCATGTTAGTTCACAGTGCATTATCTAATGTCAAGAAACTTATGGTTATACTGTACACTCATCCCATTGTGTACAATCCACACTCATTCTCCTATGATTCTGATATTCTGTATACACGGGACGATGGTTTTATGACATTTAGATGCATGCACACACACCTGTCTTTATTTTTTGTCTGGTATGTTTCAGCATGTTTTTAGAAAGTTTGACAGCATGGAATCAGCAGGCACCATCTCAAGAGGCCACACAACCTTTCTTACATAAAAAGCTGGTCATGATGGGAACAAACATGTCCGTAGCATCAGAGTATCGTGTAATGGAATACAGGAACAAGAGCAGAACTGTGGGCAGCAAACAGCCATTAGGAGCGCGTCCACACTCCCAGGAGTGGCATTAAGGCATTATGGTGAAGAGTTACTTCATTCCAGGAGAGTCTCTCCTGCTCGAGTCCTTATTCATCCTCTAAATCTTTAAACAGTGATGCTCTTAGACTGCAGTGATATAAGCAAAACTCAATTCTGTTCTTGCATAAGCACTGAGGTTTTGTGACCTTCAAAAATAAAGGGCCGTTCACTCATACAGTGCTCTGCAGTGTAAAAGCCAGCTGAAAGTTATTCATTTACAAAGAGTTGGCCAGTTTTAGTCACTTGAGCGACAGTGAACTTTGGTGATGTGAATGTGTTGAGTGTCTGCCAAAGCTGAGAGTATTTTAACTTTATGCAAATGAGTGGCTACCAGTTGGCTTGAAAACTGTCAGATACTGTATTCAGTAGACAAAATGAAGATAAATTAATCAATTTAACTATTTTCGAATGCCAACCATTTCTGACACAAACGGTTCCATATAAATATAAATGTGTGTGTGTGTGTGTGTGTGTGTGTGTGTGTGTGTGTAATATATATATATATGTCCATGGTATGATGTACTTTGCTCTGCTCCAGCATTTTCCTACTTTCCTCTCCAGAATATTACAGAAAACTGATTTCTTGTCAAATTAGAATGATATCTTATTTTTACCATCAATGCATCGCTGTTGTGATCAGAGGGTTGAGAGATTGTATCTGGAGCAGAACGTGTGGAGTACTGGTGACAGTGTGCGTGGTAGTGCTTGACACACAAACGGGTCCCTCATCAGGATTTTGAGGGCACGACAAGATGGGTTCGTTAAATTAGTTCATGCTAATCGGGTTGGGGAATTAGTTAATTCTCCCAGGATGCCTCAGTCCTTCATTTGACTGCTCCTCTTTCATCATGGGAGGATTGACCTGACTGCAGCTATTTGAGAGATGTCCTTAAAACTGTTTTTTTAGGTGTCTTCATTCAAATGGTTAAGTAACTGTGTTTGTGTCTGTCTTCACAGATCTTTTCATGTGTTATTGTTTTTTATGGGTACTTGAAAATTAGTTTGTCTGTGCATCTAGACTGAAAAAATATATTTTTCATAATTAGTATATTTGTTGAATTTTCAAATACAAACATCTTTAAAATAAGAAAAATGTACCAATAAAATAATATTATAAGATTAAGATTATAAAGTTGACATGAAATGAACATCCTTTTCATTCCTCTCTTTTGTAAATGCATATTATAGATCTTAGCACTATGTATTTTTTTTATTTTTTTTAAATACAATTTTTTTTGTCTATATGTCTGTTTCATTGAAACTATAACAAATAAAATATGAATGAAGATAGTCTTTTCAGGAGAATAGATTTCTTATCTTTCTATCCCTGTTAGCAAGTTTTTTTTCTTATTTTAAGCATAAATCTGCATAAATTGGCAGATATCTCGGCATGGATGAAAGAACATCACTTACAACTCAACCTGGCAAAGACTTAGCTTCTTGTCTTCCCGGCCACTCCAACTCTACAGCATGATTTCACGACTCAGTTAGCTTCATCAACAATTACCCCATCAACTTCGGTCAGAAATCTTGGAGTAATCTTTGATGATCAGCTGACCTTCAAAGAGCACATTGTGAAGACTGCTCGATCTTGCAGGTTTGCACTTCACAACATCAGAAAGATCAGGCCCTTTCTGACAGAGCATGCTGCACAACTTCTTGTCCAGGCCCTTGTCATTTCTAGGCTAGACTACTGCAATGCTCTTCTGGCTGGACTTCCGTCAAACACAATCAAACCTCTACAAATGATTCAGAATGCAGCGGCACGACTGGTCTTCAACAAGCCCATGTTACACCTCTCTTTGTCTCCTTGCACTGGCTTCCAGTTGCAGCTCGCATCAAGTTCAAGACACTGATGCTTGCATATAGAACAACCACAGGCTCAGCACCCACCTACTTCCACTCACTGATGACAATCTACATCCCCTCCAGAAGTCTGAGATCTGCTAATGAGCGAAGCCTCGTGGTACCATCACAGAGAGGCTCAAAACCACTCTCCAGAACATTCTCGTTCACCGTTCCTGGCTGGTGGAATGATCTTTCCCCCCCCATCCGGGCTGCTGGATCCCTGTCAATCTTCAAGCAACACCTGAAAACTCATCTCTTTCAACACTACTTGACTTAAAAATTAATCCTTCCCTTTTTCTATATCTTCATCTTTCTCTTCACCTTTCTCTCCTTCCCTTGCTAGCTTGTACTTATTTGAACAATGCCTGAGACTTGGTGTTAGGGGCACTTCCTCTGTCTGTTTGCCTCTTCAAGATTAATCGCTTTATGTATTCCCCAATTGTAAGTCGCTTTGGATAAAAGCATCTGCAAAATGACTAAATGTAAATGTAAATCTAACAAAATGTAGTGATATTTACTCAAAAAAGGTGGAGTAAGTTTAACTTATTGTTTCTCATGTAAATGCATTTAGAAAATACTGATCATGAAAATTATTTTTGTAGTGTAAATGTCTGGCATGTCATTATGAAACGTGTGGGACATCTGTGCAACTTGGAGAAAAGCCACAGAACAAAAATGATAACAGGATAGGTGGACTGTCAGTGCAGAGGAGCCAGAAAAGGAGGAGTACAGATATTCCTCTGCAAAAGGAATTGGTTTACCCCAGTAAAGGGAGGAGGGGAAAGTGAACTGACAGAGAGGAGGGGGAGAAATGAGGAGCGGGGAGTGGGGTGAATAATGTGAGCACTGCAGAGGGGGAATGGAAGCAGCAGCAGTGTTTCACACACACACACACACACACACACACACATGCCTACACTTCCAAATAAATATCTGTAATGTCAGGCTATGTAAAAAAAATCATAGTACGGATGCTGGCACTGAGGTGGACTGAGATAAACAGATTATATTGATTGCAGGTGATAGGAGAAGAGGCCGTGGGCTTTAACAAGAGACGTGCACTAGCCAATCAATGCACATATATCTGCAGGAGAACCAACATGACATCTCTGTTTTCAGAATGGTGACCATGCACAGCGCACACTGCTATAATTCACCAGACCCTCCCTTCCTCTTTTCTCCCCCTTCCATTTCCTTATGCTCTCAGATGTTTTTTCTATTTCTAAATATACATTTCTTTTTTTCTCCTCCTTTATCCCCTTCCATTACAGGTCTTTTTATGCATACCATCTCTTCTCATTTTTTTCTGCCTTCATCATCCATTCTCCTCGTCTTACTCACTATGTCTGCTTTTCCCCATCTTCTTCCCCTGTGGTGTTTCCCCAGTGCAGTGTCAATGAGACTGCTGCATTCCCACCATTCCCACTATTCTCAGAGCACTTTTGCTGTTTTGTTGTAGTATTTGGCGCCCTCTATCTGTAGTACACCTGCTTCTGGTTGTGAAGGACCTCTGCAGCGGTCCAAACTGCATCAAAGCAGCCTCTGGATGTTGAAGTGCTTATAGACTATTTTGTTTTCAAGGGTATTTCCATGCGCTTGTGTACCTGATGTCAACAGCTTACGGCTTTAAGCACAGAACGGGAAGGCTGGCATGCCATTTGATTTTTAGAAAATCTATATAGAAAAGGGTTTTTCAATCTTTTTCAGGCCAAAGACCTTGGCATGGACTCTCTGTTACATATTGTTGAAATTGAGCATTGCAGTTTAAGCCTGATCTATAATAACACATGTTGTATTATATTGATACATTCACATAGACTATGGTACTTAAACTGTAAAGCCATTAACATAATTATTATTGTTACATTTAAATTTTGCATTGTAAATTTTAATGCGGCAGGAAGAATGAAATGTTTACTCGATTTTCAGCTTCTCAAGGTTAGCTTTAGCTTGGAACATGTTCATATGTTTTACAAAAAGTAAGGTCCCAATGTACATACTTATGCACACTTCTGTGCCATTTGATAATAGTGTGAGTAGTGTGTTCACACTGAAAATTCGACAACAAAAAGTGCACTTCAAATACCTGGAGGATACATATATATAAAAACAGTTTAGAATGGTTTAATGCACTTCACTGTCACAGCTTTCCTTAGCAGAAGGGGAATGGTTAGACACTGGATGAGAAAATAACCTTTAAAAATACATAGTGTAGATTATGTCATTTGGGACATAACTTTAGTTTGTTTGGTATAAAACAATATTTGGCAGAGCCCCTGTTAAAGACTTCTTATCTACAGTAGAAAAATGCAGATGAGAAAAAAGTCATGATGTTGATGATGTTTTAGATCAGAGTAAGTTATTTTTGCAGTTCTGCCACAGAAATGACACACTTCAGATTTAAGCACTGTACTAGTTCTTTATTCCAATAGTGATCTCACTGATTTCACTGTATAATATTAATGTGCTCATCTTCTCATCTCTCTTTATGTCTTTCTGTCTCTCTGTGTCTTCCTCTCTCTGTTTCCAGTATGTGGCGTTCGGCTCGCTCCTGTTCATCCTCATCTCCATCTCAACATTTTGCTTGGAGACACACCAGGCCTTCAACACCATCTACAATAAGACAGAGAACGTGACGGTGGGGAACGTCACGCGGGAGGAGGTTGTGTTTGAGGTAGTGACTGACAGCTGGCTGACCTACGTGGAGGGCGTATGCGTCGTCTGGTTCACCATCGAGGTGTTCGCCCGTGTCATCTTCTGCGCGAGCAAGGTCGAGTTTTTCAAGAGCTCACTGAACATCATCGACTTTATAGCCATCCTGCCCTTTTACCTGGAGATGGCGCTGAGCGGCCTCTCCTCTAAAGCAGCAAAAGATGTGCTAGGCTTTTTGCGCGTTGTGCGATTCGTCCGAATCCTGCGAATCTTCAAGCTCACGCGTCATTTCGTGGGGCTGAGAGTGCTGGGCCACACGCTCCGTGCCAGCACCAATGAATTCTTGCTCCTCATCATCTTCCTCGCTCTGGGTGTGCTCATCTTCGCCACCATGATCTACTATGCCGAGCGTATTGGTGCAGACCCGGCCGACCCCACTGGAAGCGCCCACACCACCTTCAAAAACATCCCCATCGGCTTCTGGTGGGCAGTGGTCACCATGACCACACTGGGCTATGGAGACATGTATCCAGAGACATGGTCTGGTATGTTAGTGGGTGCCCTGTGTGCCCTGGCGGGCGTGCTAACCATCGCCATGCCTGTGCCCGTCATTGTAAACAACTTCGGCATGTACTACTCTCTGGCCATGGCCAAGCAGAAGCTGCCCAAACAGAAGAACAAGCACATCCCACGGGCTCCGCAGCCTGGATCGCCCAACTACTGCAAGCCAGACGCCCTGGTCATGGCCTCTGCCTCGCCACACAGGATCATGGGTAATGTGCTGGGCACTATGGTGGGCTCTGGAAGCATGGCAGGAGACTGTCCTCTTGCACAGGAGGAAATCATAGAGATTAACAGAGCAGGTGTGTGTGTGTGAGTGTACCCATGTGTTTACGTGTTTGTGTGTGTGACATTTCTTTGCACTAGTAGGTTACATTTCCAGCAATAAAGGTGCGTTCATATTTACAGTTGCTCTGTGAAATTTAGCAGGTGAAATTGTTACCTCATGATTTGGGAGTTTTGCATGAGGGCGAAAAAGTTTCCCACAAAATTGGTCACTTGAATCTATCACACAGATTGAAAGTGATTACTGTGTGAGCTGTGCTTTCTACATTGTTATGCTAGTGAAAAGCGATAATTTACTTTTTTTACCTGGAAAATTTTGCTTTAATTTCACAAATGTGACCACACCTTAAAGTATTAGTTGACTTCCAGAATAAACATTTCCTGACAATTTACTCACACCAATGGCATCCAAGATGTTCCTGTCTTTTTTTCTTCAGTCGAAAATAATTGAGATTTTCGAGGAAAACATTACAGGATTTTTCTCTATAGGACTTCAACAGGGAACAACAAGTTGAAGGTCCAAATTGGAGTTTCAATGCAGCTTCAAAGGACTTTGCACGATCCCTGCCGAGGAAATAAGGTCTAATCTAGTGAAACAAGCGCAAATTTTCTAAAGAAATACACGTTTATATACTTTTTAACCACAAATGCTCATCTAGCTCAACCTCACGTGTTATGTAATCACGTTGGAAAGATGGTGAAGAAAATCAGATGGAGTTCGGTATTACCTAAGTCACGCTTGACCTTTCCAATGTGATTACGTAATGGATTGAAGTTGTGGAGGCAGAGTTTGTGCAACATGAGCATTAGTGGTTAAACAAGTATATACATTTATATTTATTTTAGAAAATGACGTTCATTCGTTTTTGCTAGATTCCTCAGCTGGGATTGTGTAGAGCCCTTTGAAGCTACATTGAAACAGCAATTTGGACCTTCAGCCTGTTGGCTCCCACTGAAGTCCATTATATGGAGAAAAATCCTGGAATTCTTTTAGCTCAAAAACCTTCATTTCTTTCTGACTGAAGAAAGAAAGACATGAACATCTTGGATGACATGAGGGTGAATAAATTATCAGGATATTGTTTATTTTGGAAGTGAACTAAACCTTTAAGGCAATGAATAGCTGTATTATGAACAAAAAACACTATTGACGCACAACACTTCAAGTGATTGTATTTTGTGTGTGATGTCAACTACCTCCATCTCAGCCATCAAGAAACTTCAAATGCCTGTGGTCAACAACTACAGCTCTTTATAATGAACAGTCATCAACTAAACTGGGTCTTTTATATAATATTGTGTAGTCTACACACACACACACAGAAGTATTTGAGAGTAGTAATATGCAAAACTACGCTGTCACGGCCGAGTTTGACAGAGAACAGGAAGGTTATTAAAATTATTGCAGGATTATGCTTCATGCCTTCCAATCAGTTTCTAAGACTACCAGAAAACATCCCACCAAAACAGAAGAGAAGAGAAAATGATCCTGAAACTAGCAAACGGCTTTGGTAGATGATTGACATGGAGCTTACAGTACTATTTGTGTGTGCAGTTTATTTGCACACTCACTTCAGAAACACATTTTCCTAATCAGTATATTTTTATAGATCCAGTGAGTTCATGCAGTCTGTCGTTACTGAGCAGAACACAGATATACACACCCCATGCTAAGAATAACATGAGCCAGGTTAGTCACGACCTCTCAGATTAGCATATGCTATGTTTGATCCATAATATAAGCAAAAGGTTTCAAATCAACAGCACTCTGCATACTCCCACATATCTGCCGATATTTAGATGATTTCAACACCAAAGATACAGATTATGACAGATGACTGTGCATCTTTATAAATATGATTACTTTAGATCATTTATCTTGTAAAGTAAAATTTTTGGAACAAGCAGCCTCTTAAGTAGATGACAGCTGTAGTTCTCGGCTCCTCCTCTTCCGTGGAGTTCTCACAGCTGGAAGTTCCCAAGGAAATGAAAGGGAGCATGAGCATCCTGAGATGCTTGCTGTGAGGAAACGCTTTAGCACATGTGCCCTCCTGTAGCTTCAAACCATTCCCACATGCCCTTGACACCTACAGTACTGGCATCATATCCATAATGTGTGCTGTTAGTTCAGTCTTATTAAGTAGTGTAAAACTAAAAGTGTGAAACATATAACAAAGTCATTTGTTTGTCACCCGTCCCCATGTGTGAGTGTGGTGGGTTTTTTTTGGCTTGTGTGAGAGGTGCTCTGATTATGTAACTGATTTTATGCTGAAGGTTTCTAAAAGATTCACCCAAAATTCCAAACCCGTATGATTACATTTTGTCAGTGGAAAACACAAGGAGATGTTTTGTCTGAGCTGCTCTATTTCATACAGTCAAATGTAATGGGGTCAATACAATAGCTTTATGTGAAGCACACGCAGAAATGTACTCATTATTTACTCAAAATACAGCCATGGTTTCCATTTCCTTCTGTTGTATGAAAAGAGCAGCTTGGACATTGCTCAAGATTTCTCCTGTAGTGTTCCACGGAAAAAATTAATCCATGTGGATTTTTAAAGAAACTAGGGTGAATAAATATTTTACATTTTATTGTATTGTAAGTATTTTTATAATCTCTTCAATGGTTGTCATGGCTGCCAGGAAAGTGAGTTATATCTGATGTAGTGAACCTTATGTCATGACCTTTGCTATAGACTTTAGTGTCATCCATTAATTGCCTTTTGTCACCATTCAACTGTGAATGTGTTCATCTTCCCAGATTTCACTGATAAATATTTTTAATTTCTTCCAATGAGGTCCAACTGCATTACGGGTCTCTGTCATCTTCTCCCTCGCCTCCCCATCCTCCTTTTTCTTTCCATCTCTCTCCATGTCTTTAGCAGGCTTTGCCCCTGGCTTATTTCTGTAAATTGTTGAGCGGTAACTCACGTCAGATTAGATTTGACAGCTGTGTCGGAAGCTATAAGAACAAGTGCCCCTGCAGCTTCTTTGTTTGAGTGTGTGTGCACATGCACATATCTCCCTCTTTCAGACACACTCATTCATGTTGTGTGTGTTTGTGTGTGTGTGTGTGTGTGTGTGTGTATGTGATGTTCTTAGTTCCTCTGCACCATTTTAATCAAGTGATGCTGCTCTTTTTGTAGTGCATCTATTTTTGCTCCTTTTTATTCATCCCTTTTCATCCCTTAATTGTTTCTTCTCTCTTCCCTGGCTTTTCATGTTACTATGACTGTCTATAATATCACATGCACACAGTACCACAAATAGTCATTTCTTTCTTTCTTTCTTTCTTTCTTTCTTTCTTTCTTTCTTTCTTTCTTTCTTTCTCTTTCTTTCTTTCTCAGACTCCAAACAGAATGGAGATGCTGCAAACGCAGCTCTGGCTAATGAGGACTGTCCCAACATAGATCAGGTGCTGGGGCCAGATGACAAGAGTCCGGCCACCGGTGCGCTGGGGACATGCACGGGGCGTGAGCGTTACCCCCATGATAGGGCCTGCTTCCTTCTCAGTACCGGAGAGTTCCGCACCACAGACAGCAATGTCAGGAAAGGTATGCAGCACCCACAAACAAACACGTTATTATACTCTTCCTTTAGTGTACATCACACAGAACAGGCCCAGGAAAGGTAAGTTGTATGTTCAAAGGCATATTAGGGCATATTAGGGCAAAGACCACATACATTGTAGCAATATATATATATATATATATATTATACACAAATATAC
Organism: Gymnocypris eckloni scoliostomus; assembly: GCA_027564155.1. NCBI lineage: Eukaryota > Metazoa > Chordata > Actinopteri > Cypriniformes > Cyprinidae > Gymnocypris > Gymnocypris eckloni. The sequence continues at coordinate 29,578,182 of CM050415.1, read as the reverse complement.
ATGCACTTCACAAAGTACGTCAGAGGTATACACATTAAAGCAGACTCTCCCGCATCCATACTAACAGTATAGCTCCCCGCCTTCTCTTCTTGCATTTCTCCTCATAATTCACCACATCAATCATTCTGAAGGCCGCTCATCATTAGCAAAGCTCTTACCACACACGCAGTAATAATTCAATGCATATATTTGTTAAATGTGTTTAATCTTTGATCAAATCAGGACTTTTCAGTTAAAATAATTCTAGCGCAAGTTAAATTATTAACAGATATATCAAACAAATTCACTGCGTCTGGCCAACAAGCTCTTCAAATACTATCTTTCTGTCTGTCTGTCTGTTCTTTCTGTCTGTTGATATATCAGTCTGGGTTGTGCAAAATTCAATTAAATGATTAAAATGAATTAAAGAATTGGCTCTCTTTCAATTTAAGAGTTGAATTGAATTGGCCACATCCAGAGGAAGTTAAAATAGAATGACAGAAAGAGGAGTTTAATACAGATAATGCATTCTGTTATTCCATCTTGCTTAATTTATTACATATTAAGATTCAAGGCTTTTAAAATATGTTAATTATTTTACTCTTACATTTAAATGCAAATTGCAATTCTGATTCCTGTTTTCTACCTAAATTCAGATTCAGGAATTGAATTGAAATTCTTGACTAAATTTTGAATAACACAAAACCTGATACCGGTCTGTCTAGTTCTCTCTCTCTCTCTCTCTTTATCTGTCTTATTTATCTGTCTTATCTATCAGGCCCGCCTTTGCTCTTTCTTGCTCTCATTCATTGATTTTTACTTCATTCTCTTTCTCTTCCTGGCCTCCTACCCTGGCTTGTCTCTGCCCATGTCTCTTTCCCTCAATCCATCCACTCATCTTGACCTTTTTCTCCTTATCATCCACACTTTGCGTCACATCCTCTTGAATCTGTTCTTTTTTGCTATGGCATGATTGACATCTACTGACTTTCTTTCTATACTATACCTTCCTACTCCTGCACCTTTCCACCGACCTCCACGTATTCCAAATACACCCCTCTACACAACCAAATCCTACAACCCCCCCACCCACAAAAACACTAGAAGCTGCAGGCGCCAACCCAGTCTCCCCCCCAGCAGAGGAGTGGTTCAAGCCGGAAGGGCCACTGCTACAGCAGGACCTCAATGCCAATTCTCCCTCTTCTTGGATCAAACCATAATGAATCAGAGGTAACGCTCAAAAAAGCATCTAGTGATGCAGCGTAGAAATTAGTTGAATGAATAGAGCTCAATATTTAATTAATTCCATACAGCACAGTGCTATTTTACAGGGAAATATTTTATATGCACATATTTCAACAGGATATAAAGAACTTGTACAAAAGAATATATTTAGCACGTTCATGCATTAGAGCAACCGTGCATATGAAACGCAAACATAGCTAAGCCACACTCAGGACTAAAGTACACAATACTAAACTGAGCTTTTATAGAGGTTGATGTCTACATGTTTAATTTTAATACTACACCCAAGAAGTACTTAGAACACAATCGGTGTTGGGAAGTTACATGTAATTACATAATTTAATGACAAAATAAATCAAATCACTTTTATTGTCACATCACCACAGCACATGTGCCTTGGTGAGTGAAATCCTTGAGAGTGTGCTCCAGACAGTACAGGAACAATTTACATATAGACAGTACATACTTACAGACTTATACAGATGACAATGTGCAAAGTACACATACATATACTCAGTACCAGGGGCGTCGCTAGTGGGTGGGGAAGGGTGACAGAGTGTATAGGGCCCAGAGGTCTGGGAGGCCCGTGATCGTCTGGCCATTGGGAACTCCCGATGCGTCAAAGCAGAGCGGGATCAGTGTCCCACACAGCGCTGCGCTTCTGCAAATGATTCATAAGAGATAAACAGCGCAAGACGCTTGATCCATTCAGATGTGACACAGAATTGTTGTTATACAGTCGTGTGATATGAGAAAGGTTAGTGATGCTGGCTGAAAACAGCCACGACAATGAGGTATCTTGAAAAACGCTCATTGCTTGTCAATTCAGCACCTAATAATTTAACTTTAAGTTATTAACACAAATAGCCTATGTATTTATTATAAATGTTACTGTTATTACATTTTGGGGAATATAAAAATGTTAAAGAAGGTATTTTGTTGTTTCATCATGTTTAGTCTTTTTTTTTTTTTTACAAAAAATTAGATAGTTTATTATTAGGCTACCCATTATTTTAAAACATATAACCATGGTAATGAGAACCATGGTTTTACTTCTTGTGACCACCATCTAATAGGATTTCTAGTCAAATAAACTCTGGATTCTAAGCAAGAACTTTCTTTTTTAGATGTTTAGTTCTAATGAACTTTAATTGAAGCAAAATGTAATTTCAATAAGGGCATGATTAAAGATAAATATAAATTAGATGCTTACTATTTACAAATAATAACGTTCTTAAAGGGAGATACCCCCAAAAATGAAAATTGACATCATTTACTCAACATGTCATTCCAAACCTGTATGAATTTCTTCATTCATAGCATAATTTGATAGATGTAAGAAATTTTGGTCCATAGAAATCAAGGGTAATCAAAATGGTTTGGTAACATTCTACAAACCCTTCTTTTGTGTTCAACATAAGAAAGTCGTTTGGAATGAAATGATGACAGCATTTATTAGCAGTAACTTTCCAGTAGTCTAGGTGGTCAAAATCAATGCTTTACTGTTGTAATGCTTCATCACTCAAACTGGGATCCATCTGCAGTTTTATAAGCAACTGAATCAGACAAGCAGAGGTCAAGACACAGATCAGGTAGAATGGTATGGTAGACAGAGGGGTAAACCTAGAGTAGAGCTGAGATCGGGGCAGGCGGCGGTCAAACATAAACTAGGCTGGCATGGGTCAGGGCAGGCGGCAATCCAATAACAACAGTCCGAGAAGCAAAGCACAGGTCACAAGGGTAGGCGGCAACGAGAAACAAAGAGCAGGCAAGGTATAAACACAAGGCAGTCTGAAGAAAACAGGATAAACGCTAAGTAATGTTCACCGGGGCAATACAAGACTTCGCAATGGGCCTGGGTGACAATGTTCTATAAATAAATAGGCCAGATAATGGGGAATGGGTGGGGAATGATGATTATGGCCAGGTACGGGGCCGATGGGAAATGTAGTGAAAGGGTAAGTCAGTATTCAGGTGACGAAGCCCTCTGATGGCCCAAAGAAGGAGTTACTGAGGCGCTCTCCATAACTCCATAACAACTGTCAAGTGTTTTTCACTGTGACAAACATGCATTATTACGTTTGTTGCATTTGTCGAGAATTAGGTCATTTCTATCAGTATTAATTTCTGTCCTGTTTTATTTATTCATTTATTTACTCAGATTTAAGGCCCTATGACCCATCAAAACATTCAAGGGAAAATGATTTGGGCTGGATGGGCTTGATTTGTCCATGGCCACATTTTATCCCCAGTATCCAGCCCCCACCCCTGAACGTTATATTATATTTTACGATTGAAACCTCCACTATATATCTACATATATCTCAAACATATGAGTGATGTCACTATAGCACTTTCTCCCTCATCTCTATCTTTCTCACTCTCGTTCTCTCATTCCCTCAAAAGTAAACTTTTGTCATTCTAATTGTATTTGCCTCTGATTATTTCCTCAATCCCACCCCCCTCTTTTTTAAAACATTTTTCACACTCTTTTCTCTTGACTGATCACCAGACATTAAGGATTGTACACAAGTTAACGCTGCACTTTTAACCCCTTAGGCCCGTTTAGTTCAACACACACTCACATTCACACGCCCACACATATGATGAAATGAAAATGTGTTGAATGTCCTAATTCTTGTGTGACAGAAGGTTATTTGTGTGATTCCTGCTTAATTTGTGTTTGTGTGTTTGGAGGATGTTGCATTATTTCCACACACCCACACATTTGATGAAATGAAAATGTGTTTATTTAAATTTGTGTGTGTGTGTGTTTGGGGATGTTGTATTTTCTGATGTGTGTTTTTGAGGTGCGCTTGTCTGATGAGCTGTTGTTGTGTTATCTCCTTCCTCAGGTTGTGTCGTGTCATGCGTTTGTATGTCAGCTCTTGTTGCTACACTGTTACACTGTCTTCCGCTGTTCGTGTGTTGTCGTGTGTGTGCACTGTCTGTAATCCATTCAGTGTTGCTGTGACTTCTTCCTCTTCCTCCTCCTCCCTAGCGGTGACCTTTCACCTCAGTAGATTGCCCCCCAGGCCTTTGTAAAGAGATTCAATGCTCACTGTACTGCCTCTCAAAGGCAAAACAGCAATTACACATTACATCATGACCAAAAAATTGCATCTCTTAAACTTTGAGTTCTCCTGTAACAAACAGGTTTGGCTCAACTATGTTTAAACTCAGATTATCAAATCAGCGAAGCCGTCTTCCTCAGTTCCATTGTTGGTGTAGTTATTTTGTTTTGCCTTTGTAGGGCTGTATAATTGCCATCCCACACTATTTTATTACCAGAAAGAGTAATGCCTTTAGGCGTTTTGGTGAACGGTCACTGAGAAGGGTTGTGTTTATTTGCATTTTCTGTTTATTTTTTGAATAAAGCTGGTTTCTTCTCTCTCCTGGAACTGCCCTCCACTCTGTGGTCCACTGACCAGTGTTTCATCACAGCCAGCAGATGAAAACCCTTCATTATATGGACCAGAAACAGTCAACTCCAGTATTCTAGACATTAGTAGATAACAAATGCTTGATAGGGCTGTGCTGAAACACTGCACTCTGACGCTGTTGGGATGTGTGCTACAGTCCTGTAGTCTACTGATCAGGGACACAATTCTGCCTCACAGATACACTAGTTGAGCAGAAACAAATGTGTCTGATAGACTTGAAAGAGACACATGAAAAACTAAAAAGCTCACCAAACACATATACTGATAACCACAGACACAGGTAAGTTCTTGTTGGGCTGTAATGACCTACCTGGGCTGTTGCCATGGTAACTGGACCTTTAAAGGCTGTGATGCAATTGTTACAAATTAACGCAGCAACGTTTTCCTGCAGTAAGACCTAAATCAGGGGTAAATGTGGAACAATTTTTGCTTTCTCCTTTCTCTCTTTTACCTTTTTCTTTCTCTCTCTCTGGCTTCCTTTGTGCCCACAGAGTGTTTTACTGTGGTCACAGTGCCTCTTCAGTTATACTTTTACACAATTATGTTGACCAATGCAAAAGAGCACGGGTCAGGAAAGGTCAAAAGTTTATAATTTGGATGTTTTCTCATTTTTTTCTTTATAGATTCCATAATATTCAACAATACATGTGTGTATTTTTGTGTTGTATGGACGCATATCTAAGGGTTTTGTTTCCGTTTCTATTTGTGCAATTGCTTTTCAGTGTGGTCTGCTGGTATAGATGTTTTAAAATAGTTCACCCCAAAATGACAGTTCATTTACTCACTGTTGTTTCAATCCAAACTTGTATAACTGACTTTCTGCAGTAGAACACAAAAGAAGATGTTTATCAGAATGTCTAAGCTGCTGTCTTCCATACAATTTGTGAATAGGTTGTCAAGATTAAAGGGGTGGTTGATTGAGATTTCACTTTTTTACAGTTAGTTAGTGTGTAATGTAGCTGTTTGACCATAAAAAATATCTGCACAGTTGCAGTGCTGAAAGTTCAATGCAAACGGAGATATCATCTTTTAAAATTCTGGTAGTTTAATGCCTACAAAAACGGCTCATAGGGACTACGGCGAGCTATTTCCCGGGTCCGTTACGTCAAGAACCCAGATAAACCCCGCACCTGGGAACACACAACTCCTGCTCTGCATCTCTCTCTCTCTCATTCAGATCATCAGCTCAGTGGATCCGTATATTAAAAGCTAACCGAAGCAGTAGCATTTACAAATAACAGCGTAACTTAAAGTATGAGACAACAACAAACAAACATACCATTAAGAGCTGTGCATGCACAGGTTCTGTGCGATCCTCTTCACTAATATTCTCTGGATCTCAATCAGGCTTAAATTGATAAGAAATATAGACGACGACATTGTTTACAAGACAACTGGAGCACATGCTGCTGAGCTGAGGGGCGGGACGTTTAGACATGCATTAGACAGTTTAGCCAATCCCAACCCACCGAACCAGCTAACCAATCAGAGCCCATCGTGTATTTCTGAGGGAGGCTTCATAAAAGCAGGAAACGATCAGTGCGTTTATCAGAGAAGGGACAGATCGGTGTGGAATAAAGGTAAATTATGTGAAAATAATGTTTTTTTTTTTTAACAAAGCATTAACACATGTTAGACTGCACCCATAAACACAATCAAGCCTAGAAAAAAATAGTCAACCACCCCTTTAGAATAAGGACAAAAAGGCAGCATAAAAATATAAAAGTGATCCAAATTACTAAAGGCTGAAATACACTACACTACATGTTTGTCTGGTTTTGTCAGATCAGTGAGTTAACACTGTCGGCATCTGTTTCCATTGGTCTGTGCTTGTTAACACCAATTGAACATGTTGAATCGTTGTTTGTTTGGTCTCTTAATGTCTGAGAAGTGACGTACTCTAATCGGTTGCCTGTCGGCATTGGTCTGGGTCTGTCGGAACAATATGTGTAATCAATACGTGTTCTAAAATTGGCTCTAAATATCAAACATGTTTAATATCTTCTGACTGGACAGAATAATAGTGTGAAGCTAAAAAAAAATGTGCCCGTCATATACTACATTATTTTCTGTGAAATCTGTCACCAGAATCTGCAGACTGATTCTTAAATTTGACAACTAGCGTTGACTGATCCAGACTGTAAGATCTGTAACAAAGCCATGTAGTGTATTCCAACCTTAATGCTCTATATTTCAAGACAATAGAAGCTTTAGGTGCGTCCCAAATTGTGTACTTATGCACTATTATATAGCATTAGTTGTGTAACGTTCACACTGAAAATTCCAAAAAGAAAAAATGACCTTTAAATGCACTTAAATAACCGGGAAAAAACTAAGTGTGGAATGTTGAACACTTCATGCACTCAACTGTCGCAGCTTTAATTACGGGGAGGGACTATCAGACTCTGATTATTCATGCCATAATAACCTCATACACTGCATACAGGTGCATCTCAATAAATTAGAATATCGTGGAAAAGTTCATTTATTTCAGTGATTCAACTCAAATTGTGAAACTCGTTTATTAAATAAATTCAATGCACACAGACTGAAGTAGTTTCTTTGGTTCTTTTAATTGTTATGATGTTGGCTCACATTTAACAAAACCTCAACAAATCTCAACAAATTAGAATAACTTCATAAGTCATTTTAGTGAATTGTTGGCCTTCTGAAAAGTATGTTAATTTACTGTATATGTACTCAATGCTTGGTAGGGGCTCCTTTTGCTTTAATTACTGTCTCAATTCGGCGTGGCATGGAGGTGATCAGTTTGTGGCACTGCTGAGGTGATATGGAAGGCCAGGTTTCTTTGACAGTGGCCTTCGGCTCATCTGCATTTTTTTGGTCTCTTGTTTCTCATTTTCCTCTTGACAATACCCCATAGATTCTCTATTCTCTATGGGGTTCAGATCTGGTGAGTTTGCTGACCAGTCAAGCACACCAACACCATGGTCATTTAACTAGCTTTTATTGCTTTTGGCAGTGTGTGCAGGTGCCAATTCCTGCTGGAAAATAAAATCAGCAGCTGGTCATGGGAAGGAAGCATGAAGTGCTCCAAAATTTCTTGTTAAACGGGTGCAGTGACGTTGGTTTTCAAAAAACACGATGGACCAACACCAGCAGATGACATTGCCCCCAAATCATCACAGACTGTGGAAACTTAACACTGGACTTAACACATGCAACTTGGGCTATGAGCTTCTCCACCCTTCTTCCAGACTCTAGCACCTTGGTTTCCAAATTAAGTTCAAAACTTTCTCTCATCTGAAAAGATGACTTTGGACCACTGGGCAACAGTCCAGTTCTTCTTCTCCTTAGCCCAGGTAAGATGCCTCTGATGACAACTGTAGTCAAATTCCTTGACACGTCTGTGTGTGGTGGCTCTTGATGCCTTGACCCCAGCCTCAGTCCATTCCTTGTGAAGTTCACCCAAATTCTTGAATCGATTTTGCTTGACAATCCTCATAAGGCTGGTGTTCTCTAGGTTGGTTGTGCATCTTTTTCTTCCACACTTTTTCCTTCCACTCAACTTTCTGTTAACATGCTTGGATACAGCACTCTGTGAACAGCCAGCTTCTTTGGCAATGAATGTTTGTGGCTTACCCTCCTTGTGAAGGGTGTCAATGATTGTCTTCTGGACAACTGTCAGATCAGCAGTCTTCCCCATGATTGTGTAGCCTAGTGAACCAAACTGAGAGACCATTTTGAAGGCTCAGGAAACCTTTGCAGGTGTTTTGAGTTGATTAGCTGGTTGGCATGTCACCATATTATAATTTGTTGAGATAGTGAATCGGTGGGTTTTTGTTAAATGTGAGCCAAAATCATCACAATTAAAAGAACCAAAGACTTAAACTACTTCAGTTTGTGTGCATTTAATTTATTTAATACACAAGTTTCACAATTTGAGTTGAATTACTGAAATAAATGAACTTTTCCACGACATTCTTATTTATTGAGATGCACCTGTAGTTGAGTACTTAGTGCATAACAACATATATAAGGCATAGTGTATAGTGCATCATTTGGGATGCAGTTATAGTTTAGGATAGCTTTAAGTCAAGAACAGACTGAAATTTAAGTATTCCTGAAAATAAGCTGTAGTCATTCACTTTCACTTTTTTATGGAAAAGAGCAGCTTGGAAATTTTGCTCAAATGTTACGGTGATTTAAAGAAAAAAGTAATAGGAGTGTGAGTAAATGATGACAGAACTTCAACTTATGGGTGAACTGTGCCTTTATATTCCACTCCCTCGCTCTCCTCCTCGATCACCACAGCATGTATGCTTCTTTCTTCTCCCCACTTGAACTTCTGCCTTTTTTCGTTTCTACCTTCTTCCTGCCCACTGTTGCATTCTGGGACTAAACAAAACATGATGAAATATAAAATGATGGGGTTAAAGATGGTTCAGGCTAAAAAAATGACATTTGGTCTTTTAAAACCTGGCAAATTGGTTGACGTTACAACCTTAATGTTCAGACGCCCACTTACTCCCAAGATGCACTTAGGTGATTATTATGGTTATTTTATTGCTGTTGTGCCTCTGTTGTTTTTTGTTTCTTCTTTTGCCCCTTTTATCAATCATTTATTCAGTCTAAAGTGCTCTTTTGATGTTCTGGTGTTTTTGTATTATATATTTTGAGTACGCTGAGGACCCTTAGGCCCTGCCATTGACAGACTCTAGTGGTGAGGCTAAATGTGTAAGAGCTGCAGTCTGGATGCTGGCCACAGCACATTGACTGAGGGCATTGTGGTCATCTTCCTCTCTAGCCATTGTCTTAAAGCGTAGAAATAGTACTGCACTGCAGGGCTGCAGTCACACCCCTCTTTCTCTCTCTCTCTCTCTCTCTCTCTCTCTCTCCTCCCTCCCATTTCTCTCTCTCTGCAGACTGATTGATTTTCCCCTGTACTCCCATTTAACCTCACTTCTGAATCCTTGCTGTAACCGGAGAGCTCGAGGGTTCTCTCTCTGGGGCTCTAGATGAGCTAGACCAATTCATTATCAATTTCACCTTATCATGTATCACTATGTGGATAAACAGTGCCTTATGTCCTTTTCAAATCATTTTTGAAGTTGCAATTGGACCTTAACTGCATTCTCTCTCTCTATATATAGGATAGGATATATATATATATATATATATATATATATATAGTTGTACTATTTTATAAATTAGTTAATATTGTCCACAGAATGGCAGTCCAGAATTATTCCCAACAACTAAATTGGCACAACTACTGATTGCAATTGCTCTTTCATGCTGTTTTTAGTCATTCAGCAGTTCCCACAAACATTGCAGCCAACTGTCAGAGTTCCATGTTGCATCGGTGTGAGAATTTGACTGCAGTGCAGTAAAAATTGAGTGGTGAGATATCGCTGAGAGGTTGCTGGCCTGGCTGATAATGCTTCCAAAGGGGTCAATGCTTTCATTCTGTTCAGGTCACTGCCCCTCAGGGGACAGAGATCGAGGGGAGGGGCCTGTCATGACCTCACCTGATGATGAGGGGTTTTTCTTTTTGACAACACATCTCTCATATATAGACTCTAAATAAAATATTTGTAATACCTCTTCTTAATCATATAGTGAAGTTCTACATTATTTAGTTTTTGCTGGACCAGACTGCTGGATTCAATCGTTGTCTCAGCAGTATTTATTATTAATTGTATTAAAATATAATAAATTATTCAAGTAATGGTAAATTATCCATCAAGAAATGCACATAAATGCAGAGATCTGAAGATCCACTGCATTTAACTTTAGTATGACAGAAGCCTGAATCTGAATGGTTCAAGTAAAGAAACTAGTAAAGTAAAACAAATGTAAATATTGTTTATAAGATTTTTGGTAATTCATGTTCCATTTTCTGTTGAATCGACACCAGTTTATGCCCAGGGCAAGTTTTTTGTTCAAGGTTAGTGAAAGGTTGAAGTATATGAATAAGAAACAAATCAAACTGGGTGTGTTGTGTGTGAATGAGCGTGTCTTGTGCACCATCAGTGGCGGTGAACTACATGTATGACACTATTATCATACATGATCTGAATGTTCTGTGAATATTATTTCAACGTTTGTTGTTTCACTCTGTCCTCTACTGTCTTAGATGAAATGTCAACATCTGCACACTTATATTTCTTTCTGTTGTTTCTAACTGTATAAACTACTTGTTTCTTTTTTATGAAATATTTTATTATTAATGTAAATCCACCTACTGTTTTGCAGTCAACAGTGACATGTACAACACACTTACTGGGAACTTCTCTATGTGCACATTGGAGTGAATTGTTTATCTTGCATCATGTTAAATGTCATAAGTTTATATGTCTGTCCATCCTTATACTGTATATACTGGTGTTCATTTCTGAATTTAAACTATGCCCTCTCTTCTCACCGCAGTCATTACATCCATCACATATTCCTGCCCTCCTTTAATTATTCTCATTGTGATCATCTTTTCTTACAGTTTGTGTCTTTGTTGTGTTATGTTTGTGTTCTGTTGTGTCATGTTGTGCTGTATACTGTTGTGTCGTGTTGTGCTGTCTAAATCATACATGCGGATGGGATGTAACTTGTATGTATGTGACTACCAGTGTTTGGGTTTAAAAGAAGAAGAAATATCCACTGATGGATATTGCAAATATTAACCTGGACAGATTCACACAGATCAAATATACTGTGTATGAACTCAGACACACTATTGAAACTTAGCTGCATTATAGACTACTGTAATGCTATAATTCACATCATATTGTAATTACATTAAATATTCCCACTAGTAAAAAACATTGGCGCCTTCTTCAAAAATTCAGATTTTACACACGACATTTGTGATGTAAGTGAAAATATGGACTTTCTTTAACATGCTGGATACTGCAAACAGACCAAATTTTTTGTAAATTGTTCAACACAGAATATTAAACCTTATTTTATTGCTGCACAAATTCTAAAGCATTCTGTGGTTAATATTTGTGCCTTATACTAACACTCACCTTCCATCCCACCCCCAGGCCTCTCATACAGTCTTCGTAGTGTCACTAAAGTTTGACATGAGGTACGTAAACACAGAAGAGAGGGACTTTCATCTATGTCAGGTCAAGGGCTGGGCCATACGGATATAATCTCTATGGGCTTGTAAGCATGATTGTTAGACTCATAAACTGTGCTAAGCTGTGAAGCTACGATGTTAAGACTCTGCATTTCATGCATTCAGAGAACTTGCTTCTTGACTCTTTGACCATTTTCACAAATCCTAACAAACAGTGACGGTCACACTGAATGTAGCCACATCTCTATCACAGATGCTAAAGAACTAAGCACAGAGTCTGTCAAGCTAAAGACTTGAATTACACCAGTCCACAACACTGCTGTAATTCATCATACATAAACTCTCACCAAAGCTCTTCAGTGTTGCATGTGTGAGGCTGGTGAGTTTGAGTTGTGTTGTCATGTTGTCGTTAATGAGATTAATTCAATTAGGTCAATGATTATTAAATTCTTAAATATATATTAAATAGTTTTGATAACGGCTGATGTAGACGTTTCTTTCTCTTACCCTGCTCTCTTCCTCTTATCAGTTTCAGTTTGCCTGTTTTTTGTTGTTTTGTTTTGTTTTGCTTTGCTCTATTTTGTTTTGTTCAGTTTTACTGGCATTCTAAGTACCTATATCTGTTGTTCTACGTATCTTTGCACTGGAATCCAAAAGCATAGTTGTGTTCAAAACACAACAATTTTCATGTAGGCATTGTCATAAAACAGTAATTCATGTGAAGAATGGGCTACTAATGCTTTTTAATCGTCATGTTTACATTGTAATTGTTCAGAGAGAAAGAGGAAAAAAGATTGCCGTTGACAAAGCTGTACTTATTTCTGTTGGACACATACTACCTAGCCATATTGATCCTAATTAATCTCATTTAGAGAAAGTAAATGCTAATAGGGAGGTAAAGACAAGTCCAGCAATAGGAAGGAAGTGTGTTCTTATCTGTGCAGTGTTTGCATCACAGATGCAGAACATGACGTTCACGCACACATTATTTATTTTCTCTCTGTAAATGAGCACTCCTATGCGTTTATATTATTTACAAACAAAATAATTTGGTTAAATATGTACATTTCCTCAAATCCATGGTAGAAAACAGTCACTTTCTGGCTTGCACAAGAGGTCTGGTGTAAGGAACATGATGACCCAGATCTATCTACCACTGCCTTCCTTTGCAGCTCCTATAGGCGATGCTTTGGTGTAGATTTTGAATGACAAGTGGCTGTGCAGCACCCAGAGTGTCCCAGCAGCCCTCTGTGTCAGACTCACACACACACACACACACAAACACACACACACACACACACACATCCTAACAGAACGGCATCACGCAAGGGACTGGAGATAGGACTGCCGACTATACGACAGTAGGACCTTCTTAACACCCCGTGTTTTTCCTTCCTTGTGAGCTTTTGTCTCTTGTTTTGTTTTGTTAAGACTTCTAACTCACTGTGTTTGTGTCCGTGTGGGAAGTTCTCCTGTGTCAGGAGGGGGTTGTCTACTGTGTAATGTGCCAGCTCTTCCTTCCATATCCATTCGTGTTGGCTTTAAAAAAAGAGTCCAGTTCCCCTTCTTAAACAAACAGACTATACAAAGAAGTTGTGTTTAGCTGTTTTTATAACCTATTTTCATATTACTAAGTACAGCTATTTGAAAAATAATTGTCAAAACAAAAGTTTTTTTCACCCCAAACTTTAGAAAATTTGGTCATGATTTATTCCCCTCATCGTTGAAGACCTGAATGACTTTATTTCTTCCGTGGAGCACAAAAGAAGATATTTTGATTATGTTTTTGCTTATACAGTTAAAGTCAATGGGGTCCAAAAATCACATGTTTATTTTTCAAAATGTCTTATATTGTGTTCCACAGAAAAATGCAATTCACACAGGTTTGGAATGACACTTACTAAACTTTCAGGATTTCAGTAGCTGGATCACAGTAGTGGAACAACTTGTTACAGTTAAGAATAACAGATCATGGTAGTTTTGCATACTGCTTCATCTACAAGCTTGTATTTAGATTGACCCGCAAGACTATGCCATGAAATTATGCCATGAAGCACATATTTTTGTGGCCATATCAGCATTATCTCTTTAGTGACATAGGAACCAAAACGCACAAATTAACGCAAACCATTTTTAGTAACCTCCTGAAGTCATTTGAAATCTGACCCAAATTATTATTATATCCCATGGAGATCACTAAGACCTGTAAAGGGAATTTGTAACCAAATAAAACAACACTAGACTTGGTGGGTGAGAAAAAAGACAAACCTTAAGAAAGTTTGGCCACCCTTACAAAACAAAGTCAGCAATGGATGTGGAAGGAAAGCTTTCAGGCACCTTGGGGTCACGTGAAGCTGTTTTAAGTCCCTTAATCTACTGAAACACACTTATGTGTAAATGGAAGACAAATTTGCTACTAATACTGGACAGACATTTAGTCTGAAAAGCTTCACCTGGCCCACAGTGCTGAATAAGGCTGCTTTGACTAGACGGAGCTCCTCTGCTACTCCTCTGTTGGACTCCAGTGCTAGTATCAGAACGCAGAGTGTTCCGTCTGAAACTGGGTCAAACACCTGGATGCTAAACTCTTTACCTCACTATTGGTCTGAGTCAGCCATCAGGTGCTTCATCCACCTGCTCTTTTACACATCTGCTCTTATCTCTCCCTGAAAACTGTATGTGGCTGCCTCTAAAGGGAGTTTTATTTAATACTGCTGTGCCATAACAACAACAAAAATTGACAAGAAATCTCTCATAACTCTCATTTTCCTGTTTTGTCCTTGTCTCTGTCTCTGTCTGTCCCTGTCTGTCTTTCTGTCTGTCTGCTTCTGTCATTTACATCCATTTCATTTTGTCATTCTATGCTTTAAATTCAATTTTTTACCCTTTCTTCCCCTTTTAAAAAAAACACTTTTGTCATGAATCCAATCTTTTTGTTTGTAAAATATTTCATAATAATTCCATTCATTCATCATTCTCTAATGTATGTAACCTATCCACTGACCATCCACCGGATTTTGGTGTTTTGTAGCTGCTGGCTACGAGAAGTCCCGCAGCCTCAATAACATCTCGGGGATGACAGGGGCTCCTCTGCGCCTGACCCCCATAACCCCCATCAACAACCCACCCTATGAGCCCTTTGAAACCCCCGGCCCCCTACGCCGCTGCCGATCCCCTATCCCCTCCATTCTGTAGCACATCTTAGGGAACAACGTCGAAATAAGTGGAAAAAAGACACTCACGCACCATCATACCACAATAGTATTAATAATCCCAATAACGATGTTAAGTACTCACACCTCCGCTCCTCCATTGACTGGACAGGGTGGGGGTACCCAGCACTCTTTTAATATGTCATGCCTCAAAAGAAATGGGATGAATTTGTTTAGGGATTTAGAGCTTTAAGTACTAAAATGACTTCATCGCATATACTTCAGGCAATATTTCTGACAGGCAACTAAAACAATTATATGCTGTGACGTCAGCAGATTATGCCTTTTTATCGAAGATAAATAATGCTGAAAAAGAAGCACTGAATATTACTCAGATAAAACTCCTAACTGGTCCATAGACAGCGACGAGCACCCTGTAGGAAATCTACCCCTGTAGCTGAATGACTGTAGTTGGCTTTTCCTCATCTTACCGCCTGATTGCTGGTTGTATAAAAAACGAGACTGTGATCCAGCAGGCTTAATCATTGAGTACTAGTTGTTGAGATCAGCTTTGATACACCATAATAGGCCTTGAAAATCCACTTCATATCAAAGCTTGGAATGATAAAGGTCATAGGTCAACATGCAAGTAGTTAAAGTGCATGCTAGAAAAGACGTCAGTTAGGCAAGTAGAATATACTCCCAATCCCCTTTAACTGCTATGAGGAAATGAAAATAAATGCACCGTATGCTGGACTGATTTGAACTTATAATTAAGCCCTGTGGTAGAGAATTAATGGATCATTTTGGCTGATTTGACTGAGATGAAGGAGTTTTTGGTGATTCAGGCCATAGAACATGATGAGTATTACGATTACGATAAAATGAAAGGACCATCTTTAATCACACTCTGATCACTTCCTACAGCAACTTTTGTTGTCACTCGATATTTTAACATATAATTCACACCTTTATTCTAATTATGCCCTTTATTTAGGAGAGAGAAAAATGCTTAAACCAGTCTTGTGCAATATCGACTATTATGATGACCTCTGACCCTGAGAAGCTGGAGATGAATTCTGCGGAGAGACCGAGGACTGATCATTATTTAAAAAGAGGCTGTTTTTGTACTAAGCACTTGGACATTGCGATTCGGGGGTTTGGAGCTGCGCGGGAGCGGCTTTGAGTTGACATGTTGGGAGGACAGGATATCGTGCTGTTGCATGGAGATCTACAATTAACGTTTTGGTTTTTGTATTTTGCCTCTCTGCATAATCAACACCAAGTACGACGAAATGAAAATCAGTGGTCTGGACAAATGTCGAAAAAAATTATAATAAGGAGGTGCCATTTCTATTAAGGGCCTATAACCTTCTGCACTTTTTCGGGACCCTTTTTAATTTGTATACTAGTGCATGAAGGAACTGTCTTTAAAATATATAATTTCCTTATTATAGTATTTTCTCATTAATATGAAGACATATCAAGCAGAACTGCACTCCTCACTGCATATCCACATATCCTGGGGCTGTGGTGAACCAGACAGTGGCCTCAGAGTTTCCCTACTAAGGGCAAGAATTAGCTGGACGTTTTCATCATTATGATCATCGTCATCCTCATCATCACTGGCATTACCCTCCCTCATCATATTCATTTTCTGATTACTGTTATTCCTCTAATTTGAATGCAGTAGAAAATCAGTTCAGTTTGTTTTCTCTTTGGTCCTCTTCTTTCTGTTTGTACCTGCTCTGTCTCTTGGATGCTGGCCTTCGTTCCAATATAAAGGAGGGAACATTGAATGGATGCTGGATTGACAGCGGTCAGTACGAGAAGAAAAAGAAAAGCTGACAAAATGAACTCTCTGAGATGCAGATATATGAGCCATATGTTTCACTGTGTGTGTATGTGGGGGGGTCGATCTGCTGCATATTTCAGTGCACAGATGCTATACACACCTCTGGTGAAGATATCTCTGCAATGGCAGCTCACAAAGCTTCTTGGCTTTTTCTCAATGTGAAACAACAGAAAACCTGGTGTATAAATGACTAAACTTGATCAGAAAGCAAAGTAGCATTATATATATATTTTTTTATTGTCTTGCAACTGAAATATTTTACATACCCATATTTAATCATTTAATAATTTACTTCAAATCATCTGTAATCATTCTTCTGAATTAAGCACTATCTTTTTTATTTTAGAATGTATTTATTTATTTGAATTTAGTTTTTTTTTATTTCATGTATTTTTGCTATTGTCACATTACTTGTTACACTCCTCTTTCCCTCCTCTCTTCTTTCCTGTTTAAAGAAGTTCACTGCTAGAGTGAAGAAAGTCACAGAGGTTGTTGATTACATGGAGCATCTGCATGCCAGCAGAAAACTAATGTGTGACACTGTGCTTTAATGAGTCAAACATCAATCATCGGTCGTCTGCATGTGCGCTGCACTGCTTTATGTACATGCTTCATATACATTGAATTCCTCAGGACAGTGAGCGAGGGCCATCTGGTGGATGTGTGATGCTTTGTGTAACTGGAGTGTTCAGTCACCTTTAAGTGTTTTAGGGAGATTCTCAGATCAGTGTTGAGTTATATATACATATACATATATATATATATATATATATATATTTTTGGGGGGTTTGAGCGAGCAGGTTATTTAGCCATTTAAAAACAAAACACAGTAACTACACCACACAATTGTCCTTGAATCTGAGCAAAGTTGAGTCAAACCCATCAACACACTACAGATTATTGTCTTAAGAGAACTGATTTTGCTCATTTTGTAAATATGCATTTACTGTGTTTTGTCATTGCATGGCAGTGAGCAAATTATCTAACGTAGATTTTTACTTCCTTTAATAAGTGTATATGTAACAAGGTACCATGAAAAACAAACAAATGCAAGTGTGCATTATTTATAATCTTAAATTCAGACAAATGACCTGGTACGTTTAGAGGGAGAGAAAGAGGAAGATTAAAATGCCGGTATGATTCAAGTCCAGCCAAAACACTGTTTTATTTCTCACCTTGTGTCTCCTCCATGTCCTTCTCCTCCTTTTCATCTCTCTTTTCATTTCCTTTCTGTGTTTTTTTATGCTCTGTATGAGGGTGTATAGTTCAGGTCTTAATGATATGTACAGTTTTGAAGGTTGACTTTGTAATTTCCACATGCATGGATTTCTATTGCGAGCAATAAGGAAATTATAAGTCTGTGTTTTGATAAGAAAATGTATTTTAACAGGTTTATGTACATGTTTGTTGATACGAGTGTGTACATATGGATGTGTATATTCATATGCACATGCATATTAATGATTTGCATGAAACAAATGTACAAACTTTTTTCCATTGATGTTTTGTTACCAATCTGTCATTTTTGACTTGATTGCTGTTGGGGGCGGGGCTTAGTTTTGCATGCTAAAATGCTATTGGGTGGCAGAGACCATTACAACTGTTGTATTGAATGTGGGATTTTGAATGTGCTTTAACTACCTGTTTAAGTTTTCTTTTCCTTGTTAGACATCAAAAGCATTGCAGATTGTCATTTTATGATTTATTCTTTTTCATCTTTTCACAGAGAACTATTCTGAAAGCCCAGTGCTTATCAGATATATGCAAAAAGAAGCAGTAACTGTGAACTAAGACTAGAACAGAAAATCCACTTCTTCCTTCAAAAATACATTCCCAAACGAACACCTGAGCCCCCAAACCAGTATCAGCTCCCATACAAGTGCATTTTAGTTTGTATTCTCATCTCATGGCATCATCAATCTTGTTTAATCATCTTAGTTTTGCATTTTTAAAGAGCAGATTAGTTGTTCTTCTCCCCCTTGCTGTTGTGTTAACAGCTCTAGCCCCCTCTGCTGGTTTTATGGGGATGACGTAGCATTCACTGTTGTAGATCATTCTCACACTTTTGTCACTTTAGAGGCTAAGAATACCTAACTTAGCCCTTAATGTTTACCTGCTATATTCAAGATTAAAGAAAAGTTTATTCAGGCATTTGTTTGAGCAGACTCAGACCAGAAGGAGTGATTTCCTGTTCACTAAATACTGATCAGAGCAGAGAGAAAGAAGCTAATGCTAAGAAGTCTGCTCACTGCAGAGATGCATGTTTCCACACATTCAAGATAGCTTGCACTTAGCATCCCTAGTACTTTTTGTGGGTTTGCTGTGTGTGGTCTATATGTTAAGGCGTAGTCAGGGTGAACAGAGTGGATGGGATGGCTCCACTTTTATCCCTTTATCTCAGTTCTGAGGTTACGATGTGGAGGAGACAGGCCTGCCGCTAGCTGGTAAGCAGAGGCTGCATGTGATCACAGAGGACAGTGTAAATAATTCTCTGCATGTGGAGTTAACAGCACAGAAACTATCGTTTGATTCAAACGAGGCATTCGAAATGGGTAGAGCAGGTCGAGTTCAAACGATTTAGCGACATTATCCAGAATCCTCTCTGTTTCTGACTTACACTTCCCTGTCACTACTCAGGTAAACTCTTTATGTTTGTCTATACCAGTGCTTCCAAAATGATGTCATTCGAAACAAAGAGAGAGGCAGATGAGAACACCCTGTGTACGCATGCATCTGTGTAAATATGAAATAATCATGTTTGATCCCAACATTCATTCCATGTCTTCCTTTTCCACAGTGTCCTCCTCGCCCTTCATTTTGTCATTCCATCCGTCTCTTTCATTTATTCCCCACTCTTACTGCTTCCAAATAACAACCAAAAAAGCCCGGATGACATAATGAGGAACTGAGGAAAAATAATGAGTGATGTTTTTTTTTAAAGAAGTTTTTAATGATGGTCTGCCATAAGTGGATTACGAAAAAACCTGTATATGGAATAAGGACGCAACCAAATTCAGGAGATGAAAGCATGAGGGTCAGATGGACAGATTGTGTGTTTGGGGAACAGAGTTTTGGGAGGATTGTCAACAAATGAAGAAAGGCGTCGTGAAATGGAGGACAGTTTGGGGAAGAAAGAAAAAAAGCAAAGAGAGGAGGAAGGGAGCTGAACGCTTCTCAGTGTAAGAATGTGCGTATATGGCGTTCTGTGCATCACACTGTGTTTTCATGTGATGTGCCTGACTGTGTGCTTAGTGTTTTGATTTTATTTGTGTGACACTTTGTTTTATCGCACTTCTAATGTTTGGCGCTGCTCAAATGGTGCACTCGCTCTCTATTCCCTATGCCAGCTTCACTGTTTGGTAAAATATCAAAACAAGGGCACTTCATGGGGAATAGTGAGTCGTCTTGGGACGCACCCTCTGTGTGAAGAGGATTAACTGATGTACAGTGAGCTTTTGCTTGGTTCTGGTCCATCCTAGAGGGCTGACAAAATCAATGATTGTTAATTGATTCTGTTGATTTTATTGATGTAGATTTAGAATAAAGATTTAGATTTACTGATAGTAGATTTTGTGGCCCTCAACGACTGGAACTTTTATTCAGCTTCATGTGTGTGTTTATTTTTGTGAGTGTGATTCCTAGAGTCTTGCATTTGTGTTTTTTGTTTTTTGTTTTTGAGCGCATGTTACAATGGGCTTTGCTATGAGTACACTTGGGTTTTTGGTTTGTTTAATTTCTTTTTACATTGGTATTTAGGAGACTTCATGAAAATAATGTTCCATGGAAAAATTGTGTGTTTGGCTTCTTTAGCTTTGGCTCTCGCAGTTGCGTGGTCTAAAGCGACCGGCATCTGTGAAAGCCTTTAGCAGTGTGTAGCCTAGCTTTTAATGCGTTTGTATTAAGGTGATGCGACGTGTGGCGCGATACTGATTTTTCTGTCCTCCGTTTTCCTATTCCCCTCTCTTTCTGTCTTTCTCTTTTCTTCCCTACAGTGCTGAGCTTCTGAGCTGCCCCTTTTCTAAAGCACCCCAACCGCAAAACCTGTCCAGAGGCAACCCCCAGGGTCATCGCGGGATTAGAGATGGCGAAAGAGAGAAAAAGAGAGATGAAAGGAGTGCTTCGCTAAACCAACTTGAAGAAAACATTGTAACGCTCATCTCTCCATTACTAATTTTAACACCCAACGTAGGTGCAATAAACTGACAATACGTCCTGGAAGGATGTGGAACACATTCTTCCTACAGGGATCGCTGGCCTTGGAAAACAGGTGGGATTCAGCATACAAACTGTAGTATGTCCTGACTCGACCTGATGGAAATGGATGCAATTTTAAAGTGATGGTAACTATTTTTGTGGGGCGTTCCACCATGATAAATGCACCTGAAATTGGACAAGAAACCCTCGATCCAGTCTCAAATACACATAATGTGTGGAAAAACACCCATCATGCCCTTCAACGCTATGCAATTCAAACACACGTTGACAGTCAATTTCATCAAAAGCTTCAATCGAACAATTAATCAGCCAAAACTTTTCCTTTTGGAGATCTTGCACGTGCTTTAAATGAAAATAGACAGCGGCGCCATCGGCCTGCCATATTCCTATATCGTACTGTTTCCCCATTCATCCAAATGGAAATCTTGTTCAGAGTGTCCTTCTCAGGGCTCACAGAAAGGTGACTTTGTCCACTATGATGAAAAGAGCGTTAGCCTCTCTCTTTTCTCTCTCTCTTAGTTCAGCTCTCTGCATCTCAGCATTTCTGTTCCACTGTAGATGAACTGCATGGCATGAATGAAAAAAAAACACAGAGAGAAAGATGGTATAGATCATGCTGAGAGGAAGAAGAGGAAACCGAAGACAGGACCTGTTTGCACAGTACAATATGGGTGACTCTGGGTCAGTGGATGGGGTCACTTTCTTCACCTTCATGTGGAAAAAAGAAAATACAACATAAGTGCATGATACCTGTTGAAGGACAGAGGGGTTTTTAAGTGGACTGGGTGAACTTTGAACAAAAGCAAAAAAAAAGAGAACATTAAAAAATGCTTTTTTCTCACTTTGGTTACCAGCATGACTAAACTGCATGACTTCTGCAAGCCCTGAACCCCAAATTAGAGGGCTTGAAATCACTAAACACCGAAATCAAATGGAAACAGTAAAGGTTTATGCTAAATGCTACTAAATTTAGAAAAAAAAAGAATATATTTAAAAAAGAGAGGCTCTATATTTTGTTTATGAATAAAAAAAAGAATAATGTAAAAATATATAGGATTGCAAGATTCACAGAATTTTGTTGGGTAAAAGATTAACAAACCCCACTGAGTCTAGCTAAATGATGAGAAGAACTCCTTCAACTACTATTGATCCCTCAATAGCTTCAAGTTACATTTCTTCCCTTCTCTTTGTCCGTCATTTCACCCTTTACTTGAACTTTCCTGGCTCTCTGCTCTGCCCTTCACAGTCTCCCTCAGTCATGGCAGCCTCCAGCAGTTGCACGACAGCTCCTCTGGAGACCTCCGACACCTACAAGGCTCTTTTCTTTCAATGGTTATGGGTCTGAAGATCAAGGTGAAAGGGGATTTTAAGGCTGTGGGTGAATTTTTCTTTTTAAGTTGAGTCCTGATGGAAAGTTTTGGCTTGATTTGCGATGCTTGTTCTTTTTATTTCATCCACATTCCATGGGTAAATCAAAGCTTTATCCATCGAAAGTGAGCCTGCATCCACTTAATATCAGTCTAATGAATATATTAGCGTTGTGTGAACTGCTGTGTAATGAGACCTTACATCTCAAAGCACTATTATTAAATCAGGAAGCCATAATGTGAGAGTAGCGCCACCATATGAGCTCAAAGGTGCTCAGGAGATTCAGAAACCTGATCATGGATTTGTAGTTGTATTGAGTTTGTTTAAAATGTTGACATTTTATTCTGTAGTTTATTTTCTGGTGGTACAGAGCATTGCAAGCTTTTGTTACAGTCATATAATATTTGTTTTATTTTAAAAGTTTAAAGATTTGCATATGCTGAGCACCCACTAAAACCAGCCACGCCATAACAAAATGGACTTCCTTAATTACTTAGCAGCATATTGATGATATTTGCATCAGTATTAGCATTATCCTGTGTGAGAGGAGGCCATGATTCCACCAGTGTTGCTTAAATCATAGATTACACGAATGAGTAACTGTTTGACTGTTTGTTTGACATTTTTGCTGATTTCTTCGACAAGTTACGAAGCATTGGTTACTTTACAAAAGTTTGGTTAGGTGTTGTTTACGTTGATTTAAAGTGCCATTTGCTATCTTAAAATGCCATAACTGTGTTCTGTCCAGTGCTCATCATTCAGAATCATATGTAAGCTTAGTTTAGTAACTACCTATGCAACACCTAAGCAAGACCTTTGCAGCTCACACACACACACACACACACACACACACATGTGCTCAGGCCAGCTGGCTGATGTCTGTTTACCGGTGCTGTGTGTCCAGGGAGGGAAAACGACACAGATGCAACTCCGTCACCACAAGAGCCAGCATTATCTGCTGACCATGTAGTTATACTTCATATGTTAGCAGCTGGTCCGAGTAGCTTGAAGATGTGACAGAAGTGTGCAGCTGTTGTAGCCATGTCACTTTCCTTAGTGGTGCACTGAATTCCCTCTCTCTTCTCGATTAATATGTCTTGCCTGTTTTATGTTATTTGCAATGTCTTTTCTGCGTGCTTCACGGTGCAGGAAGACACTCATGCACTTTTCTAGTTAACATACATTTATATGTAAGCATATACTCATCTCAAAGGGTTTGTACTAGGACATCTAACTTGTTTTATATGTGGTACTCAGTTCCAGATTGCATTTGCTGACTGGTTAAGATGATGTGTACCTTTCTGGTCATTCATAAATCCGATTGGATGGTGTTTTTGAGCAATAATTATAGAGGGCCACTTTTTCCTCGTTGTCGTCATTAGGAATTGGGGGGGACATGTTCATCTCATCCCTAATAAGAAATCCAGTGTGCCTGAAACTGTTCCCTGAATGTGTACACAAACCGGCCACATCAATTGAAGATGCTCTCTCTGAGAATGCTTCCCATGAGTGTTTGTTTTAGCGTGAATGAGACCCCTCCAGATGGCTGACAGCTCAACATACCTTTACTTGAAACCCAAATACAAAACATATCAGAGAAGAGCAGAACATAGCCAGAATCAGTCTTCACGCTTTCTCAACTTCCTGTTTGCATCCCCTTCCCCTCTCATCTGTTTCCTCTCCTTCTCTATTTTTGAGGAAGATGTTTTTTGCATCCCTTGTTCTTGTGTTTTTCTATCATATTGTTTGAAGTTGACTTGTATTGCATGCATGGAATACAATGAGGACATAACTTGTGAATAATTTGTGAATGGCCTGAATGAGGTAACCATCTCTTTCACCTGGACTCTCTACTCTACGACTTATCTTTCTGAGATAATTAGAGAGGAAGAAAGAGCATATGCTGTTTCTGCTTTCCCTCCCATGCCTTTTCCTTCAAAATGTAGCCATTCCAAATATAAGTTATGGCGATCTGCTAGCCATTCCGAAAGACTCAGTTTCATTTACATATTTATATATTGTTTTTAAGATGATATTTATCTGTATATATCTGTAGTGAATATTCATCAGAGCTTCCACAGACTCAGAGCTGAACAGATGCAGCAAATGTCGCCAAAACAGCCTGCAGGAACTCCGTTTTCACTGCATGTGTCTGTGCATTTATTCTAGTATAGATTGACCCAATATGCACTACATATCCTTTTCTACTTTAGTTACTTAATGTAGCTTGTTTAAAGGGGGAATTCATTGCACTATCACAGCTAATGGAGCTGCTGTGTCTACTGCTGAGCGCAAGCCTAACCATACACCCCCCTAAGTTAAGAAACAGGGCCAGAGAGAAAGAGAGAGAGAGTTAGAAAGAGAGGCCAGTGAGAAAGAGAAGGTTCCTAAAAGAAATGGATGAGTTCTATGCTACTAAGATTGATGCTGGATAACATTTTATTGTCATACAAAAAAATATATCAAGAACTGTATAAAATATATTTCAATGGAATGTTTATTATTTACCTTTTATATTTTTGAAATGTATAAAGAAAAAAATACGAAACTGTAATAATTTAACAGAGTTTGTCAACACTGAGACTTAAAAATGTTATATTACTAAAAGTATGGACGTTTGAACGTGAATGCTAACCTACCTGATCAAATCTTCTCCATTACAGATAGGAAAGAAAATAAAAACAATTAGAAAAATGAAATCCAATTTAAAAACAAAAAGTTATCAAAAGTCAATAAAAATGTTAAAAGCTCATGCCAAAATTTTCATCATGCGTCCTGTGTGATTCTTCAAATGTTTGTTGTGGTTTCTCCATGTTACTCTGGGATCTGAGAGCACATTTACAGTACAATAGTGTGCTTGCCTTTTTTAACACTTTGTACCTATTTTAAAACTTTTTAAGTATTCAATTTATTTTTCAATGCTAGCATTTTAGAATATTTTTTTAATGATCCATGTGTGTTTGTTTTTTTAGAATACATGTAATTACATGCTACTTAAAGGATTAGTTCACTTCCAGAAAAACTAAAATTTCCTCACCCCCATGTTGTCCAAGGTGTTCAGGTCTTTCTTTCTTCTGTCGAAAAGAAAGAAAAAAACTTCTGGATTCCAGTGTTTTTCTCCATGTAGTGGACTTCAATGAGAGCCAAAAGGTTGAAGGTCCGAATTGCAGTTTTCAATGCAGCTTCAGAGGGCTCTACACGATCCCAGGCGAGAAATAATGGTCTAATCTTACGAAACGATCTGTCATTTTCTTTGGAGAAAAAGAAAAAAAGCAATTTTAAATTAATTGTAAATATAACAATATAACTTTTGTAAGTTATATTTCTAGTACACTTTTGTCTAGTTAGATGATTGTTTATAAAGTATTGTCTTTATGCACTGACCCACAACAAATCCATTAAAGAGTTTGTTTTATTAGAGTTAGTCTGACAACAGAATGCAGTTAAAACAATGGCACTAGTGAAAATGAGGTAGTGGTTAATAACAGAGTCAACAGTAAAATGACAGTGAACAGTCCTCTTGGCACAATATCTAGGATATTTCAAATATTGCTGGTTATTTCTAGACTGTATATCCCCTCAGGATGTGATGAATTGTAAGTGCCCTCATTCTTCATGTTTCTCACAATAAAAATAGCAATATTTCACACCCTTTCTCACTTTGCAAAATATCCCCAAACAGCCTTCTCTTATCCTATATTTGGTCACAAATCCACGCCCACCAGATCCGTCCTCTTTAGTCCCCAGCAGTGCTCCACTGAGGAAGATGTTCATTTATAACAACACTCAGATTTGATCATAGAGTGTGAGTGTTAATAAAATTTGTAAAGCTGATATGTGCAATGCTGTTCTGAAAGCTAAACATATGCATTTGTTGGAGTAGGCTACTGGTGATTTTGAAAATGTAAGCTGTTCTTGCAATTAATAGGACATAAAAGTGGATTAAAAGTGATGACAGACAATCATTAATTAGAGTCGGGATTCATTTGTGATTCATAGATTTCACGTCTAAAAGACATGCGTACATGCGTTTTCTGTGTGTACGTTCATTATATGAATTACACATACGCATATTTGAGAAATGATTGTAAGATCAATTTTAGGATGGATTCTGTGCAACATTTTATAAATGAGGCCCCAGAAGACAGAGAGATCGGGCTATATGCGAAACCAATATCTAGCTCAAAAGAGTAACGAGCCAAAAAATAGATTGTTGACCTGCAAGTATTTAAAAGGGTTAATCAATAAATATTACTAATGTCTTTTCAATGATATGCTGTGTTAATGCAACTGCTGTCATGTTTATCAAATCATTAACCCATCCTCCCCTACTGCAGATCCAGTTCTGTAGGTAATCCCTGAAGTAATCCAGTGACCAAGACACAATGCTTGGGACTGAATTTTCAAACAACAAAAAACAAGCGCACATACATCAGTGCAACCTCAGATAATACATTTTGGTTTGGGCACTGGAACACAAACCTTTATTAATTCATCCAGTACTTTTATAATTTTATACTGTGTTTTTTACTCAAATTTACATTTAGTCATTTTGCAGACGCTTTTATCCAAAGTGACTTACAATTGGGGAATACATAAAGCGATTAATCTTAAAGAGAGAAACAGACAGAGGAAGTGCTCGTAATACCAAGTCTCAGGCATTGTTCAAATAAGTACAAGCTAGCAAGGGAAGGAGAAAAAGCTAAAGAGAATGTTTATGATGAAGTCAAGTAGAGTTGAAAGAGATGAGTTTTCAGTTGTTGCTTGAAGATTGACGGGATCCAGCGTTCCGGATGGGGGTGGGAAGATCATTCCATCAGCCAGGAACGGTGAACGAGAATGTTCTGGAGAGTGATTTTGAGCCTCTCTGTGATGGTACCACGAGGCGTCGCACACTATCGGATCTCAGACTTCTGGAGGGGATGTAGATTGTCATCAGTGAGTGGAAGTAGGTGGGTGCTGAGCCTGTGGTTGTTCTATATACAAGCATCAGTGTCTTGAACTTGATGCGAGCTGCAACTGGTAGCCAGTGCAGGGAGATAAAGAGAGGTGTAACATGGGCTCGTTGAAGACCAGTCGTGCCGCTGCATTCTGAATCATTTGTAGAGGTTTGATTGTGTTTGACGGAAGTCCAGCCAGAAGAGCATTGCAGTAGTCCAGTCTAGAAATGACAAGGGCCTGGGCACGAATTTGTGCAGCATTCTCTGTCAGAAAGGGCCTGAACTTTCTGATGTTGTGTAGTGCAAAACTGCAAGATCGAGCAGTCTTTGCAATGTTCTCTTTAAAGGTCAGCTGATCATCAAAGATTACACCAAGATTTCTGACCGAAGCTGATGGGGTAATTGTTGATGAACCTAACTGAATCGTGAAGTCATGCTGTAGAGTTGGAGTTGCAGGGAAGACAAGGAGCTCAGTCTTTGCCAGGTTGAGTTGTAGATGATGTTCTTTCATCCATGCCGAGATGTCCGCCAGGCAGCCTGAGATCCGTGCAGCTACCGTTGGATCATCTGGTCGAAATGAGAGGTAGAGCTGTGTGTCATCAATGTAGAAATGGTAGGAGAAGCCATGTGCCTGTATGATGGGACCCAGTGATGTAGTGTATGTGGAGAAGAGGAGGGGTCCAAGAACCGATCCCTGAGGAACCCCAGTGACCAATTGATGTGCTTTGGATACCTTCCCTCCCCAGGCCACCCTGAAAGACCGACCAGTGAGATAGGATTCAAACCAACTAAGTGTAATCCCAGTGATGCCCAGTGATGAGAAGGTGGACAGGAGGATCTGATAATTGACAGTGTCAAAAGTGGCAGATAGATGTGCAGTTTGAGAGAAAGAGAAATTGTTAGAGAGAGCAGCTGGGGTTGCTAAAACTTCTGGACAAATCCAGGTCTCAGTCAAGCCCAAGATGCTGAGTGTGGATTGTAAAGAAAAAGCAGAAATGAAGTCTGCTTTGTTGACAACTGACTGACAATTCCAGAGACCCATAGAGAAAGAAAGAAGTGTAGTAGACGATTTAGAGATAGGGCGCAGGTTAGCAGGATTACGTTGCCGTCTGCGTGTGATGTTAGAGCGTGGTTGAGAGAAAACTGGAATGGTTTGGAAACACACGATAGAGGTGGAAGAATAGAGTATAGGAAAGGAGAGTGTGTGAGGGAAGATAGAAATGATACTTAAGTGTGTTGCTCGGTTTTGTTGCTCGGTTAAAGTCTCGGTCAAGGTCGTTGGTCTTTAAACTTGCCTGTCTTCACACGAGGAGGCTGAACGCTTTCGCAGACGCTTCCGCGTCAGCGCTCGAACATCAAATAAATACATAATTCCGAGATGACAACATATAACATGCCACTTTGTAATCTGAGTAGCCTATAGCTGCATTCACGCCCTGTCGTCCACATTCTCGGACTCTGATTATGGCCTATGCATTTCTATGGCAAGTCAGCACCAGGCTCGTTTAAGATATTAGCCTTTCCTGAAATTTGGGCTTGAGTAGACGGCTACAATGAGGGGAGGAGTGAAATAAACGTAGTCAAAACGGACAGCTCGGACCTCTCGAAATGGATCAAATATCATCGAGATCAAAGGCGTATATCACGTTATTCTCACTCATGTGCTGTGCTGCTGATAAACATGATAGCATTTAAGTTCTGTTGCTTTTATATGAAAATAAATATCATGAAGAAGACACTCAAAGTAATTGCTATTTAATTCCATTCGAAATACGTATTTTTAGCATGCATTGATTTTAATTTTATTTTTAAATATTACAACAATTACAGCCTATCTCGCACAGTGATCGCTCTGTCATAGTGTTTGGGAATATTCACATATAATTTAAACACATAATCACATGTTAGGCCTATTAAATGCACAAGGCTCGTTCGAGATGAACTACACTAGCCTGCCACTGGTAGGTTCGCTTTGAGATGAACAAACAGCTTGTTTAAGTTCGGCCTTGAAGGTAGAGAGCTGCAGTGGGAGGCCTGAAGTTCTGACTTCTCGTAGCAGATCAGGCAGCTGAATATACCCCCGAAGGCGGGTTTTTCCACAATCAGGCTTGTGTACTTTGTTTCTAATAAATAAAATGTAATTCAAATTCGGTTGTTTTATATACAACACACCCAAAGTAACAATTATTGAATTTCTACCAACGATGTGTTCTTTATCTATTCTTAGTTTGATAAAAGCGCATATTTGGTTAGAATTACCAATATTTATCACAATATATATCACACTAATGTTATTAAGTAAACACTATTTCTGTAAAATTTGTGGTTCAAAATATTAATTTTACCATGGTGAGTAAGTGAAGGGTCAGGGCCGGTGCCACCCTTACAAAAATTAACCATGGTTCTATTATAGTAAATTATAGTATTATATGTAAATTATTATTATAGAATGATTTCTTGGCATAGACAATTGACTACCATTTATATAACCACAGTTGTACAAATACCATGGTTGAACTATGGTTAGTGTAGCAAAACAATGATTCATTTGTGTATACCATTGTTTAACTGTCGTAACCATGTTTTTTTTACATTTCATGAAAATCCTAAAGAACTTGTGGAAAATGGGCATCCGATGTTCCCTTTAACATCTCACCCGAGAATGGCAAAGTTGAAACCACCACACTCACATGTCCTTCAAAATCTTCTACTATACTGCTGATATCTGAAGTGACCGATGCTCGAGACAGCCACGATGATGTACTTCCCAATTGTATTCAGTTCATATTTTTTTTTATTTCATCATAAAGCGTTGAATTAGGTGACATATCTTTTGAATAATATAGATCAGTGGTTAATGGACTGTAAAAGGTAATCCAAATATATCCATGAACTATATTAATAAATTAAATATAAATATATTTGTGAGTAAAGGCTACCGGTCTCCAAGAATAAGAATCCCCTATGGCCTGAAGAGGCACAGCCTCCAATCCATCCTGAGAGGCATCTGACCATCAGACCTTCATTCGATAACACTCTCTCTCTGTGAATAATTCCCATGAGAGTTTGTTTTAGCGTGAATGAGACTGCAACCCCTCCAGATGGCTGACAGCTCAACATACCTTTACTTG
Source organism: Gymnocypris eckloni scoliostomus (assembly GCA_027564155.1). NCBI lineage: Eukaryota > Metazoa > Chordata > Actinopteri > Cypriniformes > Cyprinidae > Gymnocypris > Gymnocypris eckloni. Next base: position 29,547,812 of record CM050415.1, on the reverse strand, counting down.
AAACCCAAATACAAAACATATCAGAGAGGAGCAGAACATAGTCAGAATCAGTCGTCACGCTTTCTCAACGTCCTGTTGCCTATCTCATCTGTTTCCTCTCCTTCTCTATTTTTGATTTCCTTCTCTATGCTTTTTTACATCCCTTGTTCTTGTGTTTGTCATGGCAAAATGTCCAACGTGTCCTGTGTGCTTCAGATGTTTGTTGTGTTTACTCCATGTTACTCTGGGATCCAGATTTTTGTTTTCCTGTTTTTGCTTGTATTTTATAGGTTGGCATTTCATAATAAAGGTAATTCCTCCACATGCTACTTAAACATCTAAATATTTGTAATAATGATTTTCCTTTAAATGTACTATCATGGGTTTGTGGGAAGGACTGTATTTAATGTAATCCTTTTACATTGATCTCTCATAATCTACATTATTGGAAAAGCTGAAACAATTACATTACAAATGTAATAATAATTTTTTTTTACATCGTATTATAATATAATAATAATAATAAACTTTATTTTCTATAGCGCCTTTAAATGAAGATCTCAAAGCGCTTTACAACAACAAATAAAACCATACACAATAACAATCAAAACACTACAAATAAAACAATATAAAAATAATACAAATGTTTAATTAAAAGCTACCCTAAAAAAATGAGTTTTAAGGCGAGATTTAAACGTGCTAAGAGTTTTAGCTTATCTCTTTAGCCTTATCTCAATCGGTAAAGAATTCCACAGTTTTGGAGCTAATGAAGAAAAAGCCCTGTCGCCCATCAATCTTAAACGGGTTAAAGGAACAGTTAGAAGGCCAGTTTCAGATGAGCGAAGGTCACGTGTTGGAGTATAAGGAATTAAAAGCTCAGACAAATATTGAGGTGCCAACCCATGTAAATTAAGCATCAAAATTTTTAAATCAACCCTAAAACTAACAGGAAGCCAATGTAAAGACTCCAAGACCGGTGTAATATGATCTCTCATCCTAGTTCTAGTAAGGATTCTAGCAGCCGAGTTTTGCACTACCTGCAATTTGTTTAGGGTAGCTTTTGACACCCCAGCCAACAAGGCATTACAATAATCAATCCGGGTAAACACAAAAGTGTTAATCAACCTCTCAGCAACAGGAAAGGACAGCACTGGACGTAGTCTGGCAATATTTCTAAGATGAAAAAATTATGTTTTAACAGTGCCTTGAACATGTGGCTCAAAAGTTAGATTGGAGTCGAAACTAACCCCCAAATTCTTTAGTTTTGTTTTAAACTTCATAATTGAACCATCAATGGACAAAGTAATTTACCCAGCTTTACGTAATTGGTGGGGTGAACCAATGAGCATAACCTCAGTTTTTTCACTTTTAAGACAAAGAAAATTTTGTGACATCCATTCTTTTATCTTAGAAATACATGTGGAAAGAAAATCAACAGACACAGTATCATTTGATTTAGTATGTATGTAAATCTGAGTATCATCTGCATAAAGGTGAAATTTTAGACCAAGAGATCTCAAAAGCTGACCAAGTGTAAAAATATAGATGTTAAAAAGCAAGAGGCCCAAAATTGATCCCTGAGGGTCTCCAGATTGCACAACACCAATTTTAGACCTAAATCCACCTATGGAAACAAATTGCTTACGATCAGAGAGGTAGGACCTAAACCAATTAAGTGCAATATCAGAGACCCCTAAGACAGTTTCTAGTCGAGTAATTAAAACCAAATGATCTACAGTGTCAAAAGCAGCACTGAGATCAAGAAGGATCAAGATTGAAAAATAACCAGAATCTGAAGCAATTAACAAATCATTAGTAACCTTAACCAGTGCTGTTTCAGTACTATAGAATTTGCGGAAGCCAGATTGCAAAGGTTCAAAAAGATTGTTTTCAGTCAAATGAGAAATTAACTGAGAAGCAACCACTCGCTCCAGAATTTTAACAAGAAAAGGAAGATTGGATATGGGGCGAAAATTTGAAAGGTTTTCATAATCAATATTTGTCTTCTTTGGTACTGGGGTAACTGCAGCAATTTTAAAACTTGGCGGGACAACCCCAGTACACAAAGAGTCATTTATAATGCTCAAAACAACAGGACACAAGGAAGCAAAACATGACTGAAACAGACTAGTAGGTATGGGATCAAGTAAAGAAGTGACTGGCTTTCATTTGAGAAACCTCCTTTTGAAGAGAGTATGAATCAAGTGTACAAAAATTTGAAAAAACAGTACCAGAATAAGAAACATTAACAGAAGGGGACGACAATGAAATAGAAGCACAAATATCCTTGCGTACATTATCAATCTTGGTAGCAAAAAAGTCAAGAAACTTATTACAAAGATGAGTTGAAGCCGTAACATGTAAAGAACTATTACACTTTAGCAATTTGTTAATAGAGTTAAACAGTTGCACTAACAATTATTAGTACATTGTCATTCTGTCTCTAGCTACAAGGTTATTTATAAATGTATAATATACATTTAATAGACAAGGTAGAGGTTAGTAACAATTACAGTAAACAGTCTTGGCACAGCATCTAAGACATTTCAAGTCCTGCTAGTTATTGCTATACTCCCCATTTTGGATTTATTTTATCCCTCCATGCACACTCACGTGGACTGAGACATGCCCCCCAAAAAATCACAGTCTGTAATTCCTGTCCGATCATGCATTATACATTATATTGTTTTATACTTTCTTACTACGCATAATATTGCCAATCAGTCCTCTCTTACTTGGTCATTAACAACAGTTTTGGTCCGTTGCATGTGTAAAGCCCAGCTTTTCTCCTTTTCTCACTTCATCAGTCCTCCACTGACCCTCTTCAGGAACATCTGTTTAGTTTCCAGACGATGAGGCCACCCAGCAGTACTCCACTGATGAAGAAGACTCCACAGGAGAGGGAGTTCAGGATAGATGAGGAACCAAAATCTCGCTCAAAAGAGTAACGAGCCAAGGAAGAGATACTGTTGATCTGCAGGTATTTAAAAGAGTGACTATTACTGGTGTGTCTTATCTATGCTATATGCTGTGTTCAAGTGCTGTCATGTTTAACAAATCTTACCCATCCTCCCCTAATGCAGATCCAGTTCAGTAGGTTATCTCTGAAGTAATCCAGTGTCCAAGACACAACGCCTGAGACAAAATTGGAAAGAATCTATTCATGAAAAAAAAAGATATTTACAGATTAATTAAAGTCCAATCTTAGAGCATTAAAACTTAGGTTTGGGCACCGAAACCCTATGTTGGCATTACAATTTTATTGTGAAATGTGTAGGAAGTGAGCTGATTTGAATGTATCCTGTACCTCATAATTTAAATTTGTACAGTTTTTTGAGTCCTACAAACACACACACACACACACACACATACAAACGAAAGCAGGTAAAATAAGGAAAGCACTGCATACCTTTGCAATGAATTTCCCAACAACACAGATCAGAGTGACAATTTTCCCCCAGGTGATGTCCTCAACAAACACTTTGTCTACAAGCATCTGGAAACTCTTTCTATCTGCCACACGTTCAAACCCATCAACCATGCTGAAATTAAACACATCTTTAATTAAACAGACTTGCCTTTTCATTATACAATGCAATTTAAATTTTATTTCATTTCTCATAATTGCAACTTTTAATTGAGACTTCATATCTTCAAATTGCTGACTTAAACGGATAGTTTTCATAATTTACTTAACTTTTTTGTGATTTATCGTTACGTATTTTTTTTTTTTTTTTTATTCTTCTGTTGAGCACACAATAAGATATTTTGAAGAATATTGGTAACCAAACATTTGATGTTAGCCACTGACTTCCATAATATGGGGGAAAATATACTACCTAGTGGAGGGTGAGTGGAAGGAATGAAGGAATTTAATTTTTTAGGTAAACTATCCCTTTCTCACAACTTTATGTCTTAACCTATCATATATTAACTTTAACATTAATATTTTTACTCATAAGCTGACTTCAATAATTATTACATACAGTTATACGCTGGTAAATGCTAAAAATACATTTCGATATCGACACTAACTCATTGAATTTCTGCTCTCGATCCAGAGAGTCGCCGATGTCTCTGATAACGTTGGCCATCTGGTCCAGGAGCTGCTCCCGCTCAGCACTCATTGGCTGCGGTTCAGGAAGAGACGGTGCACATGTTCCCGCTCTCTGTACCTGGTCCTTCACTGACCTGAGAACATTATTTCAATTATATAAAAGTTAAACTAATTACACGTACTGCTTATTACTTTATTAAGTGCTACCCAAAGTGAATGCTAATTACATTTCTTAACGAATAACACGGAATACATGGCATCAAACAGCACGGTTGGTTTTTAAGTTACTTTGGGTAGCCTACTCTTTGTTACATATTATAAAAAGTATTCATTCGTTAAGTTATAAGCACGATTTTAACATGTCTGTGAAACTTACCGAAGTACAAGATTCTCTGAAAACTGGTAGTCTAAAAGATTGATACAAAAAATGTTACTACAACTATATTTCATGTCATTATACATGAGCTCACGTTAATAAATAATGACAAAGGGCTGTTTCTTAAAGTCATACCTAATTCCATGAGCGCGTTTTCCTTCTTTCCTCCTCGCTCCTATAGATTTGATGGCCACTTCACAAACCACAATGAAACTGTATTTATGTGTGGCCTCTGCCTTTACGTCAGTGTCATAGTATAAACATATCACACACTTCTAACTGGTTTAATATCGTCTCGTTGTCCAAATCTGTCAGATATAATAAAACTTGTCAGTTCCGCATCTTCACTACTACGCTATAAGTGAAAATAAAAGTGAAACAAGGAAGAGTAGTTTGCTTTATTTCCTTGCATTACTCCACCCAAAACAATCTATGTTTAGCAGCCATCCTCAAACTTTAATGTTGCTCAGAAAAAACTCTCTCTGTACAAAGGCCTATATATTACTATTTTATATTTTATTACAGAACTATCGGCATTAAAAAGGCACATAGTATATTTCTATATATATTATAAATGTTTTTTTAAACCATACATTTTCTAGTGATGTGACGTTCGACACCGAGGCTTCGAAGCTTGTATAAAAAACGAAACATCTCACATCAAAGCACTGTATCGGAGCTTGATTCGTTTTGAGAAAAGCACGTGATTTATGACGTCCGAAGCGTCATTCACCTGAAAACCACGTGACTGCTTCAGTATCTTTAAAAAAAATTATTGTAATTCAAGAAAATACAATATTTGAAAATTAACATGGGGCATACGGACAACATTACATGTAGATATAAGGACTACACAAATCAGCATAAATTATATATATATAGTCACACACACACACACAACAAAAAAAAAAAACATTTACAGATATCTTACAACAGATTCCAGAATGTTAAATGTTTTAGAAGCCTTTGAATTTAAAGGTTTGGACACATTCTTAAAATAAATTAAAAAGATTTTATATCAGATGAAAACATTCTAAAGTTAGGTTTACAATGAATAATTCTGGCTTTCTGAAGGTGAAATTTACCCAGAAGACAAAGCAATAATACAGTATGTTCAAGATTGCTATCTTTAGAATGAAAATCTGACAGGAAAATAATAGATTCTGTCATATCAATCATTTGTTTACAGCAGAAAGAAATTAAGAAGGTAACTTCTGACCAAAAAGACTTGGAGAATGGGCAATGACAAAACAGATGTAGAATAGATTCCTCATCGGTATTACAAAATGAACACAATGAAGAGATATTCTCAAAAAACCTGCTTAAGAATAAATTACATGGGTAGTATCTGTGAACAATTTTGAAGTGGAGTTCTTTAATTTTACTTGGAATAAGAAATCTGTGAGGACAGGTCCATAAATTATTCAAATCAGAGTCCGGATAACAGATCCTCCATCTAGATTGTGCTTTAGAGGGGCATCCTGGAGTTGAAGATAGAGCATTTCTGATAAAGACGTTATTGCATTTGTTATCTAAAACATAAACTTCATTAAATGCAAGTGTAGGAAAATGGTTGTTTATAGAGCCATAGTATAAATGTGCTTTAAACAACGTTTTTAAACTGATAGGGATACTTTTAATCACTTTATTATAATCTCTTAGTGAGATTGTTGCAGCTTTTAAAGACACAAAATCAGGAAAAGAAAGAAGGTCTCCCTGAGCATTGAATAAATCAGAAACAAAAAATATATTTTGATTTGCTTCAGTAATCTGCTTCAAATGAAGCGAACCTCAGCGCCGTTTCCTTTACCTAATAACACATTATAATGCGTTAGCATTGTTTTCTTTTTATCCTAATGTATATATTATAGTCAAATGAACTTTGCCCATGAAATAACAGTCTAATGACAGATCACAGATTTAATTGAGTTTATGTTTGATATATTTTAATTATTTTTGTGGCAGTACACCGACACAAATGAATGGTTTTGACAATGGCAATTATTTTATACAAAAATTAAAACAAGGAATAAGGGGCACGTTCAAGCTCACACCGGGTGCCCAACGTTTTGCTACGGTTTCCGGGCTGAACGACATGTTTCCTGGAAACGGTGTTGAGATATGTTTCTCTTGTTTGGTGGGTGTGTCAAAATTAAAATATCAGCCAATCAGCAGCAAGGTGTATATAAACCACGCGGTATTAAAGAGACCGCTCGCACAATGGGTCCAAGTGAAGTCATTTAACATGTGTCTGCTGCAGCTCGGTATACACAACAATTGAAGATATTAGAAGACATGTTTTTCGTAAAAGTATCATAGTCACATAGCATATCAACACGATGATGATGAATTTGTAAGTAAATGTCATTAACATCAAAATTATTTCACAAGAGCAAGTGTATTGTTTTCACATGTTTATTTACATTAAAGGCAAAATAAATCAAATAATGAGAGCACAAGTATAGATCTGGAACTTCTTTAAGTCTGTCTAAATATCATGTAGTTATTGCAATGTCTTCTGGTCCATATCCTTTCCTTAGGAAGGTGTGCTAGACACTGATTAATGTAATATACAAATACCATACATATTTATAATATATTTTGCTATTGTATTGTGGAGTGACACTTTCATAAACGTTTCTATGCTCCTCTGATTATATAATGGTAAATATTACAATACCATAGCACAACAACAGTGATCAGCAATAATGATTAACCTAATACTCACAATAAAAATAATAAGGTCAAATAGATCATAACACAGTCTCGGAGGTAAGAAGTGGATTATCCTTCACCTGAAATGTTTGTCTTTTCATCCTGAAATACGAGGCAAATGTTAGATCACAATAATTAGGAACCAGTTTCCACAAATCCCTTCACTCGATTGGGATGTTCTCTTTTATTCTGATGGCAAGGGCAGTGACTGTAACATCGGGCGTATTTTACTTCACTTTGCCATCACTAACATTTTCACATACAAACTATCGGGACTTTAATCACATTCAATGCAAAATATTTAAACGAACACCATTTGTATAATCTGGCTTGTCCTCACAAAACAGATTATACAAATCACTATTGTACTATATCATGAGTTATCATGATTTTCAATAAAAGGCTTAGGCTCAGTTTTATCCCAACAATATGTCATGATCCTAAATAAACATGTACCCTTCTTTAAATCAATTAGCATAACCATATTCAATATGTTTTCTACAAAATATTATAAATACAAATAAAATAAAGGCATATTACAATAAAAAGGGGGCAAATTACAAAATGCAGTTGTAATATACATGGTTTCGCCCAAGTTCAACGTTATGGACATTTCTGTTGCAACGTCTTTATTTTCTTCCTCTCAGCGATTTCTTGGAAATTTAGAGACGATGAAGCCACCTAGCAGTAGGCCGCCAGTAAAGGCCAATGCGGCTCCAAAATATGAGGAATATTTGCTAAGTGAAGAACCAGAAAATTGCTCAAAGGAGAAACAGGCCAGTGCAGGGATACTGAACATCTGTATTAAGGGGTACAAACAAAAGAGATGTAATATATGACATTGTGATCAATACTGTTCAACAAATCTTCTAACAACAATAGAGCAAGATTAAAACAATAGTCAAATGCTTCTTCATATTCCAGTATTTGAGACAATAATGTAAAAATGTGTCTTCATTGTTTCTTACCCATCCTCCCATTTTGAATCCATTCCAACAGAGTCCTCCTGAAGTAATCCAGACTTAAGGTCAAAATGTCTGAAACAATTGTGGGTAAGCGTGCAAGGACCATCTATTGAAAGGAAAGCGGTAAATATGCATAGATATAAGCGTAAAAATTAATGTCAACAAACAACAGACATATTAGGATACATTTTAAAGAGGTCAAGAACTGAGTGATCTTGGTCTTTATATCTTCTGGGACCCAGCTATGGAGGTTTAGCCTCTGTAGTGGACATTATATTTTAGTGAATTTCTCTGAGACCTCACATGTCACAGTTATACGTCTGGATGTCCTGTACAGAGCACATTCAGGGCTTTATAGAGATACTACATGTTTGGAGGTTTCACCATGACCACTCCCTCTCCTAGGTCTTTAAAGATGGCTAAATTTAATTTAGTGAAAAATTGTACATCCTTATGGAAATATGATTATATTTTGTAATTGTCATTTAAATGTATTTACTTAGTCATTTAGCAGACACTTATATCAAAAGCGACTTACAAATGAGGAGATTATAGAAGCAATCAAAACCAACAAAAGAGCATCAACATGCAAGTGCTATTACAAGTCTTGGTTAGCCTAACGCAGTACACGTAGGAAGGTTTTTTTTTTAAGAAACCGAATATATAGAATATATCAAAAAGAAACCTAGTGTTAGTTTTACAAGAAAATCTAGCAGTTAGAGAATAAATATGCACTTGATAGAGGGTCAAATGTGTTTTTTTATATAAAAAGAAGACAGATTAAATCTGTCAAATAAATGAATAATTTTCAGATTGTTTGTCATAAAGCAACATCTCAAGAAAATTGTATGGGTTTTCAAATTCAAATATGATTAATTCATGTCCACTGTAGAGGAGAAGTTGTAGTAAAACAATATTTGCATCGGGGGGTTAAAAACAAGACAGAAAATAGCCTATTACTTATAAATTATATATTATGTTGTAAAAAATATTGATTACACAAGTGGACGTCAGATAACAGTACAAAATAATAAAAAGGCAGTTCATGACCCCTTTAAAATGACAACAGAAAAATACAGGATCTAACTAATACAACACCTTTGCAGACAGTTTTCCAACTGAATAGAACAGCACTATAATTCTCCCCCAGTTGATCTGGCCATCTGTGAAAACCCTTTCCACAAGCTCCCAGAAACTTCTCTTATCAGCCACTTTTACTAAGCCATCAATCATGCTGTGAGGTCAGAAGAACAGAAAGTGAAACTGGTGTTTTTAAACCAATATAGACAGCAACACTGGTGTTTAGTAAAGAATCAAATCTCAGACTGACTCATTGAATGCTTTATCCTGATCAAGCCTATCACCGATCACTTTGATGGTCTTCGCCAGCTGTTCCACAAGCTTCTGGTCCTGGCTGTTGTTTATTGGTCGAGCTTCGGGAAGGGCTGGTGGGGCTGCATGACCCTCGGCTGCTACGCTCAACACCTCATCTCTTACCACCCTGAAATATATTTATTTGTTAACTGCATGAGTCAAATGTTCACAGAGATACTATAACAGATTCACAATTACCTCCAATAAACGTGAAAATTTGAACACTGATAATTTCTTCATGACTTTCCTCAAATGACATTCCCAATGGCATGAAGCGGTGCTTGGGTTCTGATTACAGCCTACATTACATTACAATCTAGCCACTATGACATTTAGATTTTACAAAATTATTTGATTGCTACCAAGCATAGTAGATGTTCTACAAGGTAAACTATATTATAATCTCACACAAATCTCACGATAAATTACAGTTTATGCTGTCTGTTTTAGTGAGTGTAAAAATGTTACAGTCAACATAATCTTTATTAAATGTTATTTTAATCGTTACTCGTTAATCGTTTTTAAAATGGAGTTAAAAATGTATAATGAAAATATTATTTATTTTGTTGTCAATAGTTCTGTCAAATATGTTACTAAATGGACAACTCCTGCAAATAAAAATGTTAATCACAACAACATGCTAAAAGCATCAGATGTTATTTTCTTCTGTGGTGGACATTTTGATCACATTATTGTGTATCCTCTCTTTTTTCCCCACTAGTATTTGTTTCTACAATAAAGTAAAGTCAACTATTGTATGGTATGCCAATTCTAGTACGACATGTCATGCCTTAGCCTACTGTGTGACTGTGTCCACTAATTTATCTATTATTTATTTTTTCAAAAGTTTCTTCAAAGTTTCTAAGGCTGGGCTACACTAGTCATTAACGGAAACATTAAGTTTATAATAAATATAAAATACGACATACAGCGACATCATAACTTTAAAAAGTGAAACGTACCCGATTAAGAGTGCTTCTCCAATCTGGTCATCTGTAGAGCGAAGAGAAACATAAGTAACAAACATCTAACATCGCTTAAGAGCACAAACAAACACAGTCACTTACCCTGCGAGACTTCGCAAGCCATATCAGTAAAATACAGTAAATATATAGAATATTGTTGCTGTTACTTAGTGTTTCAGGTAATGTTTTCGACTGGGTGTAACTATGGGGAATACCACTCTATTTTAGTAGACTCTTCCAACTTTTGTGGAGATGAGTAACCGTTTCTGTGTTTCTTTTCTAAGGCTGCGCCCTCATGAGGTTGCTTATGTCGGCCGCCTACACCACCGAGGCTGCCTCATTTCAGAAAAGTAGCCATTGCATTCCATAATAATAAATGTTACCGTAATTCACGATTTACAATCACTTTTCTGAACGGGTACAAACATCGATGACTTATGCGAGCGAAGGGCGCAACCTTCGAAATGAGACAAAGCCTAGATGGCAAGTATGGACGACTTCCTGAAATCCATCTGATATATTTCCCATATAACCACTATGGTTTTACTTTAAGGTCCTGTGCATTTCTAACGTATTACGTATTATAGTGACAGCTCAGTCTATTTTTTGTGAATAATGAGTAGCCTACAAATCAGGAGGGGTTTAGTTTGACGAGGACTACAACGAGGGTTGCCATGTCCACGCACTATAAGCTTCTGTGGGATTGTTTGTTCATAAAGTTTTCTTATAAATTCGGGTAGTAAAGGGTTGTGTGTGTTTCATACAATGAATTTTGAATTATTTTAATTAGCCTATATTGTATTATGTATTTGCAATGTAGTCTTCATAAATATATATATTTTATGTAATCTTTGATTTTTTATTATAATTATTTGTATTATTATTATTATTATTATTATTTCAGTGGTGGCATCCTTCCATGCATTCCGTCAAATCAGGGAAAAAATTGTTCGCTCATTTTCTCTTTTTTGGTGGCTTGCTTAAAGCACAGCATTCCACTAAACCACTTTGCTTGATTTTGTTTGAGCGATCTGGCAACACAATACAATCCAGGAAGACATACCAGCGTTGACTTGTAAGCTCACGTTGAGTGCATTTTTGAATTGTGTATAATATTTACGTGTTTCTTTGATCGCTGTTGTTAAGTCAAAGAATCAACACACATCGTATTATTATTTTATCTTGAATTGTCATGTTTTTCAGAAGTCAGAAACCTTTTTCATTTCCATAGGTTACATTGTTATGGCGGGCACTTCTACAAAAACTGTGCACGACATCTTTCAAAATATGGAGTATGGACCATCCAGCACGAGCACAGCAACTGCACAGGTAAAGCGATCGTTGGGGTAAATTAACTTTGCATCTTAAATGCATTTAATACTTTGAATAATCAAATGGATATTTATGTATCATTTAAAGTGAGACAGAACTTTGCCACCTTTTCACCCTGTGTTAAAATGATTTTCATGTGACTGTACATTAGGGTGCAGACAGCTCACGAGACAAGCATGTGACAATATTCTGGTCCTCTTGCTGTAAATTCGCATTAAAAAGAATGGATGTCTCAAAGGAGTAGTTCTCTTAGAAATGAAAATTCAGTAATTTACTCATCTTCAACATGTACCAAGTCCATGTGACTTTTTTTCTCACAAAAGAACATCTTAGGCAGAAGGTTACGAACTGACAGCTTCAGTCGCATTCACATTAATTGCATCTTTTTGCCATGCAAATAAAGTGAAAGGTGGCTGAGCTCGTCAATGTTTATATTTCTTATATCACACTATAAAAGGCCAAAGGAAAGTCATACAAGTTCGAACAACATTAGTTTAAGTAGGTGTAATTTTCTCGCAAACAAGGGCTTGTGAGCAAAGTTCAAAATAGTTAACTGTTCATGTGTTTTGTGAGAGCTTTATGTTCTATAAATGATCTACTGCAACCTTCACCCTGTTTTCACAAAGCCACTCTATTGGTTCCCTCAGAGAGGTGAAACAACCAAACTATAGTTTGATTACTTTAATTAAACATGCTTGTTGTTTGAATTATCAGAAAAACTGGAATGTTCAGCATAATTTGAGCTAAATTTTAAAGTGTAATGGCATCATTGCTGTCTAATTTGTGTGAGATATTCATTCCAGTTAAACAAATTCTTAAGAAGGTGTCAATTTTGTTCATTCTCTCAGTCATGGCTGGAGAAACACTCTCGCATTCTTGGCTTCTTCATTGAAGGGACATTTTCCAGCCCTGCAGACAGACAGACCCAGGATGTGACTGATTCCAAAGGTAAGCAATATTTGATCATTTCCTGAAGTTCAGATATGTTATATAATCGCCCATGCAGTGATAAGATAAGTTCTCGTGCCTTCCTCCTTCTGTCTTTGTACAGCAACGGTGGTCTGCAGCACTGTTTGTGCTAAAGATGAGGATGTTGCGTCTGCTGCCTCATCTGCAGCTGGAGGCTTCAAAACCTGGAGTGAACTGAGCTGTTACCAAAGAGCCAAAGTGTTACTCAAGTACTAGAGCTTTACTCAAAATAATGTAATGTATGTTCCATGTTACATCATTATTAATGTATGTCTGTGCCCCAGGTTGGCGAGTGTGCTGCAGAGACACAGTCAGTGTGTGTCTGAGCTGTGTGAGCTCTCTCAGTCTTCTACCTCTCCTGCTGTGCTCATTAGACTGACCCAATACTATGCCAGCTGGGCTCAACTACGAGACACGCTCATGCCTGAGTGGATCCCGCAAGGTATGCCAGCATTTCTTTGTGTATGTGAGTCTGAGAGACAGAATTAGTTGAAGACAGTGAGAAAATGTGTTGTAAGAATGAGGCATGGTTGTAAATCTCATGTTTTGTCCGTCCACTAGGCAGTGGTTGTTTCAGATGACTGCTCTGTCTACTTTCTTCTGCTTAAGGTTTTACCAGCTCTAGCTATGGGTGAGTCTTTCTCTTAAACCAGTGGTTCTCAAACCTCTCCATGAAGTACCCCAGCACTTCAGGTCTTGCAGTCTCCACTCAGCTGATGAGCTGAATCAGGTGTGATAGATGAGGGAGGCATACAAAATGTGCAGGGCTTGGGGTACTCCAGGACAGGTTTGACAACCACTGAGCATGATATGATGCTTAATATATGAACAATATATGATACCTTCTTTTCTGATTTTCATGTATTCCCCAGACTTTCAAAGTATGAATGAAATGACAGAAAGGGAAGAAAAATTTAGATTTTTTTTTGTGTGTGTTTTTTTTTTATAACTTGCTGACAGCAGCAGTTTAGGCATTTGTAGGTTAACTTGTGTTAATAGTGTGGACAGTAATACAACTGTGCTTTAAAAAATGCATTGTTTCAGATGCAGTACCAATTGCACATAAATTACATGCTTCACATTTAAAGGTCATTCTGAAAATTATAAATTAATTAAAAAAATATCAATTTTGAACTTGACTTTAGTATTGACCATGTTTTGAACATTGTCCCTATAAAATTGTGTGAGGGTTATGTGCGAGTATTGTTAAACCCTTTTCATTGGTTATCCAGTGTTATTTTAGTATCATAGAGATAGTATTATAGTTTTTATTAATACAAATATTTTGAATCATTTCAATTGTTTGATTTTTCCATTTTAATTTGTTTTGTTCATTGTGAGTTTTTGTCATTTGATTCATTTTTGTTTTTAAAATATATCTATATAGTTATCCATTTTTATTTTATTTTTAGTTATTGTAGTTCATTACTTAAAAATATATATTTTTGTTAACTTTATTTTAAGTAACATATTTTATGGTTTTCGTTATAACTATGATTAACTATATTAGTTTGAATTATGTAAATGTGTATATTTTCCAATTTTAGTTACTTTTTTCATTTCAGTTAACTTTATTTCACGTAAACATTTTTAAATGGTTTTAGTTATTAATATAATGAACTATAATTATAACCTATAATTTATACATTTAAATTATTTACCAAATCATGTATATAATTTATTTAAATAGCTTAATTCATTAGGAGTTCTTGTTCATAAATGTAAAAATCCTATCTGAATGAAATGTGCAGGTGCAAATCAAACTGTGGGTTAACTATTATTTATTTACATGACTATTTATTTTCTAGGCAATGCTGTTATTGTGGTGCCTGGCAAGACTACCGCTCTTCCTGCCCTTCTGTTGGCTCAGCTGTTTATGGAGGCTGGGATCCCTGCTGGAGTGCTGAATGTGGTCACAGGCAGTGAAGCATCACTGGGTGCCAAAGTGGCTCAAAATCCACAAGTGAACTACCTGACCTACAGCGGAAGACAGCAGACTGGAGAAGCCCTGGCTAAAGCAGTGGCTGGCTGGGGAGTCCCTATGTCTTTCTCTCTCTCACTCAGCGCAGTGTGCCCTTTTATCATCTTTGATTCGGCAGACCTCGACAGTGCTGTGGACGGAGTGATAGAGCTGGCCTTCAAGAAGAAAAGAGATGTAAAACAATAGTCATTTTAAATTGTAATAATATGTCACAATATTGCTGTTTTACTGTATTTTGCATGCAGCCTTGGAGAGCATGAGACATTTCTCAAGAATATAAACAAAAATCTTATCTATTCGAATATAGTAAATATTTTACAAGTTCCCCGTTTTCAACAAAGAACATATTATGTGATATTCAGATATGTATTTAATAATTAGGTATCTAATATTTAATATATGTACTACTTGTTATTTTAGTGCTTATTTTCTAAAATAAAACCAGTTAACATCGCATCAACAGTACTAAGTACAGTGTGCTCATTGATTAAAAACCATTTGTCATGCATGTAATAAATATTTTTTGCCTGCTTCTCTCTCTCTTGTCCAGTTCCAGTGGGTGCTCTGTGTGCAGGAATCAGTGATGAACAGTGTTGTGTCCAGGCTGAAGTTGAGAATGACTGGGATGAAATGTGTTGTTCTTGCCACTGAGACTGACAGGAACCTTATAGATGCTGCAGTTCAGGAAGCCCAGCAGCAGGGGGCGACAGTGCGTGAGCATTTAAGTTTAGATGTCGCCATATCTTTAGGATGGATGTTTTGGCATGTAATGGATGAATGCTTTCATCTTTTTGTTTTCTTGTTGTTTTGTATCTTGTAGCTGATCCAGTCATGTCCACCTGGAACTGGTGCTCTCTACCCCCCTACTGTACTGTGTGGACTGGCTCCTTCCTGCGAGTCCGTGATTTCACCTCCTCCAGGCCCTGTGCTGCCCCTCATATCCTTCAGGAGCTCTGCTGAGGGAGTTACACTCGGTGAGGCTGAAATTAAAAAGAACTGAATTATAAGAAGTTAAAAATCTTGCTATAGTTTACTATTTCCATAGGCATGCATTGTTGTCTGAGTGCAGTGATCATCTATTTTTTGCAGCTTTTAATGGAATATTTTTACAAATGTACATATTATATTAATGGCGTTGCAATATTAGTGAGATAAAATGTTTTGTGATCTGTACTTGTGTATAGGAAACCACAGTCCTCATGGTCAGGCAGCCTCCATCTGGACTGAAGATTTGACTCTGGCTTTGGAGTCTGCAAAGAGGTGCATCCATGCTTGGTCAAGTATTTTGTCAACCTTGATTTCATTTGGATCTTGATCTCTTACTTCCCTTCTTTTATCTCTTTTTTCTTTCTCCATAGTCTGTGTGTAGGTTCGGTGTGGGTGAACTGTCATTCTGTAATGGATCCTGCATTGCCTCTGTGTGGACGGCGGGAGAGCGGGAACTGCACCGATGGAGGCAGAGAGGTATATTATAAAAATGGTCACATGTTTAGTTTTATATGCTGAAAATGGGATTCAGTTTTGTCTACGCTATTGTTTCTGTTCCTTTGGGTTTTCTACTATATTTCTGATTGGATGTATGGTCTTGGTTGGTGACCAGTTGAGAATGTCTGACGCCTTCGATGCTTTTTGTTCCTCTGTAGGGTCTGTATCAGTTCCTTCAGCCGTCACATTCACCCGCCCTCCCTCACCCCAGTCCCAGCTCTATCAACTATGCTGATTTTGGCTCTGCAGCTTCCAAATTCATGATACCTGAAGGATTTGATCCTTCCAGGTGGGTGTGTAGTAGCTCAGAGTTCAATGGTTAACTGCAAAATGCATAAAGGTTTGGTGTCATAAATTGAAAGGTTTGGTGTCATAGTGGTGTTATAGCTGGTATACACATAAATATATATGTAGATTATAAATATATATGTAGAATATATTTAGATTGAGTTTAGATTTTTAGCACTGACACCTAATTTCATAGTCAAGCCAGAGTTTTGAGTTTGTTTGTTTGTTTTTTCAATATTTAATGTCATGGATGAATATTTACTGATTATTCCACTGTTTTGTAGGTAGTGTATAGAACTGAATAGGGATCCAAATGACAAAGTAAAGGGGGGAAATTAATTAAGAAAGATGGCATAGAGCGAAATAGGTCTGTTTAGCAATCTTTGTTGCATTGCATGCCAATAATGACAGTTCAAAATGGGAAAATGCACTTCTTGTGTTTATGTTCCCCAAATGTTTCCATCTCAATATCCTCAATAAGCCTCTTTGGTATCTTCGTTTTTAAGGCCTGATATAGCAAAGTTCAATCCAGAGATATGGGTATTGTTGAATTTGACCCCTTTTCAATTTAAGCCAGAGTATACTTATCTTGTCTGAATTCTATTCTAGCCGGTATGCTTTGAAGAGCTTGAATGAGACAGAGCGGAACTCAGAGAATAAACCTGCGCCTTTATCCGGGGAAGATTCTGAATTTTGACACGGAATGACCCTGTACTGAAATCATAATATTTCGATTGATTTTCTTGGTATTGAAGCAGCACTACCAGAAAGATTGTCTGGGACTTTCCTCTCTCTTGAAAATGAATTGTGATGTTGCTGGAAACATCCAAAAACTAAAAACAGATCCAAAATTAAAAGCTAAAACTTTATAAATACTACATATACACATTTAAAAAAAGAAATTCAATAAAAATAACAAATGCATACAACAAAATGTTAAAACTGAACATACATATATATATATATATATAATTTTTCATTTTTTTCATTTAGTTTGTTGAAATATTAAAATAACTCATATTAAATAAAACTTAATAAAAGACCTATAAAGACATAATAAATTCAGACATAATCTAACCAAAATTTAAATAGATAATAAATACAAATCAAACAACAGTAGTTTCAGTAATCCTAAAAAATAACACTGAGCCAAACATGCTAACAAAGAACAACTTACACCGTAAGAAAATGGTTATAAAACTGAAACAGAAGTGAAACAAGTAGTAGGAAAGAGGAGAAATAAAAAGCGATACTGCGTCTTCACATTTTACTTGGTTCCTCTCATCAAAATTGATGTCAAAACAGGTCAAATATGCAAATAAAACTGATGTCAAAAACTTGATATGATGTTGATTTGATGTACAGTAAATTGATCGTCAAATATATTGGCCAATTTGGCCTACATATACATTATTAAACCAGTTTCACTAACTTCCTATTTTCACCCAAATACCACTGGAAATTGCCATCCAAACTGAATTTGAATTATTTTACAGCATCTTGATCAAGTTTTGAGTAATATTTGACATTAAATTGATATCAGGGTGCTCGCTGGGGACGCTTTAGACCAGGGATCCTCAAATCTGGACCATTCCTGCAGAGTTTAGCTCTAACCCTAATCAAACACACCTGAGCATGCTAATCAGAGTCTTCAAGATCATTAGAAAATCACAGGTAGGTGAGTTTGATCAGGGTTGGAGCTAAACTCTGCAGCAGACTGGCCCTCCAGGGAAAGATTTGAGGAACCTTGCTTTTGAGTATAAAATGTGGCTAAATGATCACTACTGCTGTCTGCTAAACTCAGCCCTCCTCTTGTCTTCTATGATCCATTTCTCTCTCCTCTCTTTCACAGTGTCCCTCGCTTTTACTCCCAGTTCGTGGGTGGTCAGTTGCGTAAAGCTGACTCGGGCTGCAGCAGGTCAGTTTTGGCCCCTGGGGGCACCGTGCTGGCTCAGTGCCCAGATGGAGGCAGGAAGGATGTCCGGAATGCAGTAGAGGCCGCCATTAAGGTCCAGCCAGGGTAAGAGCATATGTTAAAGTCATGATAAATCACATGGACCAAAAAAAAGGAGGTCAAACTATTTTGATAAAATACTGACAGATCTACTGTGATGCTCCTTGTGTCATTGCAGGTGGATGAAGAAAAGCCCCACTGCACGCTCTCAGTCCCTTTATTCACTTGCTGACAGTCTAGAGAAGAAGAGACGGGACTTGGCTGTATCAATCCAGACTCAAACCGGAATCTCATTAGAAGAGGCAGAGAAAGAGGTGGAGCTTAGCATCTCCAGGCTCTCTGATTGGGCTGCACGCTGTGATAAAGAGCAGGGTGGAACTCCAGTAAGAACCTATAATATTTATTAATTAGTATTGGAAAGTTTGCACAATTGACCCTTCGCAAAGGACTGCCCTGCTTAGTTACTGTTGCTATGTCCGTTAGGGCTGTCACGATACTAGATTTTTCATATCAAGGTTATTGTGGCCATAAGAATTCACGATATCTATATATCGCAATAGAAACCTTTGTAACTTTCTTTGTTTTTTCAACCCAACAAACATAAGTATATTGATAAACGCAGGGCACAAGGCTCTGGCTTTCTCTATCTTCTTTGGAGCTCCTATGAAATAACAAGAGAGAAAATACTGTCAAGTTCAACTGTATGATGAATAAATATTAATGGTAACTTTACAATAAGATGTCATTTGTTATACATTAATCTATTAACTAACAATACATTTATTACACAATTTAAACAATACATTTATTACTCAATTTATTAATCTTTGTTAATGTTAATAAACATTGTTTCATTGTTAGTTCACAGTGGATTAATATTTACAAACACAGCTTGATATTTTAATAATGCATTAGTAAATGTCTAAATTAACATGAACAAAGATGAATAAATGCTGTGGAAGTATTGTTCATTCTTATGTCATGTTAACTAATGTAATTAACTAATGAACCTAATTTAAATCTGTTTACAGTTAACTTACAAGATTAAAAATGATCTTGAAAAACTGAGCGACTACATTGCTACATTAAACTCTGTAAAATGTTCAGCTGGTCGCAGTGCCATGCACTAAATGCCTCATCTGTGGTCGTTCTAGACGCACATTAAAACTGAATCAGCAGCGCTCTTACTGCATGACTTCAGTGGCGCCGGTGCAACTATAGTTTAAAGAGCTTAAAACACACGTATGCAAGTTAACAGGTTAAATATATTAACTCAGAAAACCTCTTTTAACAGATTATTGTAATATTTCCCATTCTATGACTAGTAAAATAATGGCAACTGAACATCAGAAGGTTTCTTGTTTCAAATGCGGAAAGAAGTCAATTCACAGAATTTTTCAAGTTCAAGTCCACCAACGTTAAACTACGCTCCTGTCTGGTTTGTAGTTATGATTGATCAGATCTCTAGTCAATCAAGCTCCCTGCGGAGGGTCAATTAACCCAAGATTTGATTTGCCTGCTTTCTAATTATATGTTCATCCTATTAAAGTTCCCGCCCCAGTCTGGTTCCGCCCTGTCATCTCCTGAGGCTTTAGGGGTGCTGGGAGTGATTCTCCCAAACTCCAAACCACTGCTCTCACTGGTGTCCTTGCTAGGGGCAGCGATTGCCATGGGTAATGCTGTTGTCATGGTGCCAAGTGAAAAATACCCTCTTCCAGCTCTTGAATTTATACAGGTTTGTTACTTTTCAAATAAATACATTTCTGAATATGTGTATGTTTTAATTGGTAGCAGTAGATACTTTACACTCACACTGTAACCTTCAGACTGCCTCCATTAATGCAGGCCCGGATTAACACCGTGTAGTGCCCCCCCCCAACATTCAGGAGAACCTTCTGATCAAGTGATTTACATATGTTATTTGATATACGAATAGGTAGAATAATAAGAATAAGTTACCAATCAATAATAATAATAATACAATTAGTTTTCACTACAAATGTGGCATTTAGGTACATTTACAGACATTTACAGAGGCTCAGAGGAGGGATGTATATTGTAAATTCATAACAATTTTGTGAGATTAATATTTTAAATATAACATTTTTAACATATAACTATTGATTTAAATGATTTAAATAACTGAAATTACACTTTAAACATAAAAATTAAACTGCCAGTAGGTGGCGGCAAGTCACTGATTTTATCACTGAATCATGTATTTAATTTATTTGTTTGAACAGCTGATTCATTCAGGAATGAAGTAGTAACTGTCTTTATGAATGGGTAATTGAATCACCGACTCACTAGATTAATTTAAAAACACAGGTTCATTCATAAATGAACCGCTGTGTTTGAAAGGAGATGTGCAGTGGCTCGGCTGTGATCATTTTAAATTTTCCTTGACGAAATAGAGCAAAATCAGGCAATATTTTTAAAACACAAGTAAAAATCTTTGAAGTTTCCCTCAGTGCAAACACAAATATGCTGATCGGGTATGTTTTGATCATCGCACTCTGGCTATGAGCCGTGATATTTTCTCTTTTTTAATTTACGTTTCGCACAACCGCTAAACTGATGTGTTGACTGGGGGGAGGGCGCAATTACACTGTGACCTGACCCAATCGCAGGTCTTTATATGCGTGCATATATTTTATATTCTATCTGTATACACTATCATTAACTGTTCATTTTCTATACATCTGCATCTCTTCCAGCAAAATAATATATAAAACATTTTAAAGGTCCAGTCAATATCTTAATCGCTTGTTGCCCCCCTATTGGCTGGTGCCCCAGGGCACTCGCCAAATCCCGTCTATGGATAATCCGGCCCTGCATTAATGTTCATGTTTTACAATTAATCTTCACGTTGCAATTATTTGTTTGTAGTGTATTAAACTTCTGTTTTTTACTCAAAGGTCCTGCAAGCCTCTGATATCCCCGGAGGTCTAGTCAGTATAATAACAGGGGGCAGGGACCAGCTTACCCAGGCACTTGCCAACCACAGTGTGATTCAAAGCATTTGGTATTGGGGAAGTAAAGAGGTGAGGAGATTTGTTTTCTTAAAATGGACGAAGACAAATAGACATAGAGATTTAGGGAATACAAAAATTACTGGCCATATTTACATGCACAACTTTTTTTCAGTCGGACTGAATTCATTCCAATTGATGAATCTGAATGTAGTGTTCACATGAACACTAAATAAAGTGATCAGGTTGATGCGCATATTTATGTCACAAGCTTCTGAGTTTCCAGCTGTTTTCAGATAATAACAAATAGCAGAATTCATATTTAACCATTTCTTGTTATAATTTGGTGACAGTGAGCACGGCTGTGCTGTGCACGCCGTAAAAACGCCCATTCCCGCACCCAAAAACCAGCCTTTTGTGGATGAGAACCAAAACAAGGACTAGTGTTTTACTTCCCAGACGCTGAGTGAAATTACGTTTTATAATGACAGAACACTCATTTGTTGGTTAAGGCTAGAAGGGCGCACATCAATACAGCGTAATTTTTATCACACTGTACAACAATAATTACTATTTTTTCATTCTTGTAAGGGGTAGGTGTACGTGTTATTAAAACACAATCGAATAGGTAGAAAATTAATTGTTCATTTCCGGTTGGAGCTGTATCCCTTCTAGCCACAACACTATTCAACAGGAAGCACAGTTTGTTCCGTGTGCATACGTCATTACGCTATTTCTGCATCATTACACGTGCAGTTCTTTCAGTTTTGGGGTTCAATCTGATTGAGTGTTTACATGCACTCTCAATCGTATTAGAAAAGTAATGAACCACCCCTTCCAATCTGATCGAAATTTCATTCAGATCGAGCTCAATCTGATCGATTAGGAGTTTACATGAAGGCTTTTCAGTCCTTTAGTCTAATTACAAACAGATTATTTATGTGCATGTGAACCTGCCTGTGTATTTGACCATGGCAGAGGCATACATTGACAAATATCCTGTTCTATACTCTTCAAGCATACAGGCTAGTTTGCCCGTTTTGAACGAGGAAAATATTCTGGCAGCACTCATCTTATTGGATGTATGGATCTTCTTTTCATCAGGGCTGTCAGTTTCTTCAATACTCCTGTGCAAGTCCCCTTAAACGTCTGTGGCTACACTGTGAAGAGGAGAAGGAGAGGGAAGCAGAACAAAACTGGACCAGCTCAAATCCCTCTCTTCAAGAAGAGATTTGGAGGAAGGCGGTTGTCTGGAAAAGTATTTGGATCCCTACTGCATAAAGCACTTATTATTAAAGTTTGGACAACAGAAAATTACCAGGCATGATAGGAGAACTACTAACATTTGTTTCACTTTCACAAAGTTATGTGAAATAAGGAAGGTCACTTTAATTAATGTTTCCCATGATATACGGTTGTATTCTGACAAATAAACTGTTGTAACAAGTTTCCTTGTTTATTGCAATACAGTACAGGTTTTATTACAAATGTAAAGCATCATACATTCCCTGTTGTCATATACAGAATGTGAGGTACCTCATTTAACAATGACATGTTTGTTTAGAGTGCTTAAATTAGCTGATTATAAAGATATTAAATGATCAGAAAACTGGCCCAAAATTAGTTGTACTCTGTTCAACTTAACCAAAAAATATCAATGTCTACCCACCCTTGATAATACACGTACAGCACGGAGACTAGATGTAAATGCAGACATAGACGTCTCCTTGTTACTGCATGTAAATGCAGAAAGAAAATAGATGTCTCCTTGTTGTACGTGTACCATCAAGGGTGGGTAGCCATTGATATTTTTTAGTTAATTTTATTTGCTCATCTGCAACACACCTCTAAGACATTTCCTATCAGATGTTAAATAAACATTTAGAAATTACTCCAATATGATTTTGATGTAGAATGTAGCCTATATAAACTGCTCTTATACGTTTATCAGATGCTTTTACACAACAAATGTTTCCCAAATCAAGCGCTCTTTAGAAGACATCTGGGAAGACTTAAAAAGTAGCATAGAGCATTACATAGGTTATACATTTACGTAGGTCTCTTTGTTCAACAATAGACAATAGAGTGGTGGAACTATGACGACAGTTTGTAGGCGAAAACCCGGACGCGAGTTAGCATTTTAGCACTTCCAGTTCCATCGTCCCAGATGTTGCATACACTATGCTGTAATAACGAAACGAACACATGTAATGCCTTCTGTTGAATCTTTACTCCGGAACTGATGTCATGATAACTGTGTCACCTCCTCATAGGATCGTACAACATTATGCATCTCACTGTCAGTGTACCCTTTACAGAACACCTCCCCTTTTAAGTAAGAACCCTCTTTTAACAATTGCATGTAAGAACAAACCTATCTTTGCAGGACCTAATCCACTACAAGTGACATTATCTGTAAACATTATCCTGAACCCACACAAACAACTTTCTTCAGTTTTTGTGTTTTTTTTTACAAATCCAAACGTTCAGGAGGCCGTGACACCCGGCCTGAATTTGTCACGTAAGGCCCCCTTCCCCTATCAATGTCTCTGGACCTGTCCTTGGCTCTTACAGGGTGAGTTTGAGTGTCAAATGTTTCCCCTGTCAAGGGTTGCATTCATGGATTCAGTAGGTTCTTGGTATTGTGTTTGGTCAATTGCCCACATGTGAGTGCGGTTTCTCCTTAACAGTCCTTCATCCGTGCGTATGAGGTAAGACCTCGATGTTTCCGCTGGACGAATGACTGTCCCTTGTGATTCCTCTCTTGGCAGCCACACGCTTTGTCCAGGCTGCAGTATTGGCAACGTACGTGCCGTATGATGCATGTCATACCAGCATTGCTGCTTCTCCTTTGCTCGCCTTCTTGAAACCCTTGATTTTTGGCCATCACGGAGTTAAACACTTTGGGAGTTGTGGTATGGTGTAGCGCTCTCCCCATGAGAAGTTGTGCTGGGGAGTAACCATTGTCCAGAGGCGTAGCACGATATGTCAGCAAAGCTTTTGTTTTCTCTGCGCCTCCTTTCCAGAGTCCTTTCACTGTTGCCACTGCACGCTCTGCCTCACCATTTGCTTGCGGGTATCTCGGACTGCTGGTAATGTGCATAAACTCGTAATCACTTGAAAAGTTCTTAAAGAGTGCACAGCTATACTGTGGTCCATTGTCCGATATAACAGTCTCTGGAATTCCATGGCGGCTGAACACATCCTTCAGCGCTGCAATAACGGTATTGGCTGTGGCTACATTGAGATGTGCTACTTCAATATAACGTGAAAAAATAGTCCACAACCAAAAGATATGTAGTCTTTTCCCAGAAAAATAAGTCTGTGCCCTCCCGCTGCCAGGGTCTCTCAGGCACTGGTGTGGTCAGCAAGGGTTCTCTGTGTTCTGCCCTATGCTGTGAACATGTGCTACAGTTTTCCACGAGCTGACTGATGTGAACGGACAGTCCTGGCCACCAGACGGCCTGGCGAGCTCGGCACTTGACGATACCCTGGTGACCATTGTGTATCTGATGAAGGACCTCTTGCCTCATGCAGTAGGGAATCACAGGAGCAGCTCTCCAGCTACAATAAGATTTTCTCTTTCCGGCCAGTATGGCCCCAACTCAGGGGGAAGGGCATGTTTACCCCGGCTACTCAGTCTCACAGTATTGGATGAGTTTTGCACAAATGGGATCAGCTTTCTGATTCTTAATTATTGTAGTCAAACTTGCATTAGTTGCTGGGAGGGCCTGAACCACAGCATCCACAAACACCTTAAACTCCTCCTCATCCTCTTCCTCCTTCTGCGTAAATGTGTTTCACTGGGGCTCTTGATAACATGTCAACAGTTATGAGCTGCTTTCCAGGCACATGTACAATGTCGAACGTGAACTTCATCAGGCTCAGACGGAACCGCAGAATTTGTGGAGGGAGATCATCCAGTGCTTTGGTGCTCAGCAGTGAAAGGAGTGGTTTGTGATCTGTTTCTAGTCTATATTTTAGACCAAGGGGGTAGGATGACAGACGTTCACTTGTCCATGTGACGGCAAGGGCCTCTTTTTCCATTTGCGCGTAATGTTTTTCTGCCTCAGACAGGCCTCTGGAGATGGAGATGAACACTGGTTTCCATGTACCATCTGACTGTTTTTGACTCAGAACACCCCCCAGACAAAGGAGGAGGCCTCTGCAGTGACAAATGTCTCTGCTGCCAGTGAGTATCAGGCCAAAACTCGATGAGCTCAATTCCGCTTTCAATTTCTGAAATGTTTCTGTTTGTGGAAACCCCCAGCACCATTCGTTTTTCTCACTAAGCAAGTCTTTGATCGGATGGGTGTACGATGCAAGGTGAGGTAAAAAAAAATCCTAGATAATTAGCCATGCCCAGCAGTCTCCTCACTCCTCACAAAAATACTGTAATGTGGCATTCTGAAAGCGGTTTACTACAAAAGCTGACATGAAGACTCCACACACCCTGAAGAGGAGTTCATGTTTCAAACGTGATCGCTTTACACATAAGGAAGTGAAACAGCAAAATGCTGCAGAGTCACTGTGACAGCAAAATTACACATCTTGTGAGAGGACATGTTTTATTGCTGACAAAAGTGCGGTTTCGTGTGCAAATTATGTAACCAAAATGCTTAGTCACTGTCACCTGATGGATTACCTTTGCATCCGATCCCGAAGGCAGATAAATTAAAAACAGCTCCAATGGAAGACTGTCCCATGATATTACCACACCATGGTTTCCGTTTCTATAGTGTAACATACACAGCAGTGACAGCACAGCAAATTCAACCTTGTTATTAGGATGATTTTTAGATTAAAATGCTGCTGAAAATTACTAATCTTTAACTAATTATTAGATTTATTTCATTTCACTAATTCAACACACTTTAATCCTTTGACTCAAATAAACAAAGTCAAGCGTGCCAAAGTCAAGTGTGCCAAGAAAGTCAAGGGTCATTTTGTAAACCTTAAATATCTGCTGTGAAAATACAATGTGGCACAGATGTTGGGTTGAAACATGCTGAATTAAATTATATGGAACATTTCCCATTCGTTCTACTTTGCTCAGTTGACGCTAATCTTAGAATCAGGTTTACTGTTCAATTTTTTTATATTAATAAAATATATTAAGATTTTTTTCGTTCGATATGAATTGCATAACACACCTGGTGTAGGCTAATTTAAATATCATTGCAAAACATCGAATGTAGGCTACTGTTCTTAAATGTCTGATATTGTCACATTACAGACATAAATTTTACATGCAAAACCTATAACGTAAAATTGTGTTCTGTTGGATTCATCTTGCCATTAATAATGAAAACGGGAACAAATATCCCCTTTGTCCACTGACTCTGAGCTGGCTGTTTACCACTTCCTCGTTACTCAGCTCGTTCTTTGATTGGCTGGTTTCAGTTTCACTGACGCGGCGTGTTGTGAGCGTATATAAAGACGAAGGCGCAGCTTTCATCTCTCACAGCTTCAAGAAGATCTGAATAGGTTCTTGCTTCAACAGTGATTGAACGGAACTTCGATCTCGCTTGAATTTCGCTTAGAAAACATCCTACCTCATATTTATACTTTTTACTAACGTTTTGTAAAACAACAAAAAAAATCAGCCGAAATGGATTCTCAGATTCGCCAGAACTACGACAGTGACTGCGAGGCTGTGATCAACAAGATGATCAACTTGGAGCTTTTCGCTGGATACACCTACACCTCCATGGCAAGTGACATTTTTTTTTTTATCCATATGCTAAATTATGTTGCGACATTGTAATGTTATGAGACATTCTACAACGTGCATTTCCACTAGTATATAATATTAAATTATAATTTTGTTCCTTACAGGCTCACTACTTCCAACGGGATGATGTCGCTCTTCGTGGTTTTGCCAAGTTCTTCAAGAAGAACAGCGAGGAGGAGCGCGAGCATGCTGAGAAGTTCATGGAGTTCCAGAACAAGAGGGGGGGACGCATCCTGCTTCAGGACGTAAAGGTGACTACATTTGAAATACACCTTTTCTATGTTGAACGGTTTGATGAGCAAATCTGGCTCTAGATCTATGCATATTTGTAAGGGCCCATTGAATTGAAGTGGGAGGGGGCATCACGTGCTCACTGATGTGTTTGTGTCCTCTACAGAAACCTGAGTGATGAGTGGGGCAATGGACTGACTGCTATGAAGCGCTCTGCAGCTGGAGAAGAAAGTCAACCAGGCTCTGCTGGATATCCATAAGGTCGCCTCTGAGAAGCGAGACCCTCATGTGAGTTTCGAAGACCATGTTTTGATGTAAATTACTGCATCTATCCCATCCTAATTTATTGAATTAAGTGTCCTAACATCTCATACATTGTCTTGTCCAACAGCTGTGTGACTTCCTGGAGACTCACTACTTGGATGAGCAGGTTGAGGCCATCAAGAAGCTTGGTGACCACATCACCAACCTTACCAAGATGGATGCTGGCAACAACAGGATGGCGGAGTACCTGTTTGACAAGCACACCCTGGATGGGAACAGCAGCTAAATGCAGCCCTCCGATCATAAGCATGTTGCAAAGCCTCCAGCTATTCTGTATGCATAAATAATCAAGCAATGTTGTCTTGCAGCTCTAGTGGACGTTATTAGATTTGAGAGGCTGAAAGGTTAACATTTAGAGGCTACATCTAAAAGATACTGGCTCTGTTAATTGGTTATCTTTATTGTTTTCAGCCATCAAGCTGATGCGTTTGTGTTTAATGTACACTAATTAATTTTAACCAAGTGAATTTGAATAAACATTTCTGGCTGGATTGACTGGTCTCTTTCTCTCTGTTTTCAACAAACAAGTGTGTTAGAGATTAGTGAATAAAAAAGTGATCTTTGAACCAGCATTTATCTTTTAGCAGTTAGTGATTTCCTCTGTCTGACCTACAAAAATGTAATAATTAAACGATATGTATGACTGGCATATCAAAGTGTTTCCTGTATTAACTGAAGCCAAATGCTATGCACAGGATATTGACTGATTACAACACTTTTACTTGGGAAAATATTTAAGAAATTCAAATAAAATTATATCTGATTAATATAGACTCGCATATATAAGGATTGAACTAAATACATTCAGTTTTCTTAAAGGGGGTTATTTGTGAATCAGTTATGTAAACATTGGGTGGCTAAATCTGCATCGTTTACAATTGGTAATGAGCTTTAATGTTTATTGCTATCTTGAGTATGGATACAGTTGATTCAGTATTAGGCCACACATACCCCAACTCTTTTTGAGGGAGACCCTTTAGGTTTACTGCTGAACACACATTCATTAGGTGTGTTCGACTTTGTGCAGCGCCGCACAGGCCTAGAGACGAGAGTAGCTGCTTGCAGTCATGCTTAATAAAGGGCCATCTGTTCAAGAATAAAGTTCAACATAAACTTGTACTATTTAAATACCAATGGGGGTATTTGCTTTTATCAGTGTTTTTTATTAAATGTGACAATATACCATTGCAACTATACAGTAAAAAAAGCATTTATAGTTCTAAAAAAAGGTTTATGAGCAGTATTTCTTTAATGCAAAAATTATACAAAGGTTTGTACAACTCACAACAAGTAAGTTGTTCTATTTAATAAACAGACTGATCATTTCGATTCATAAGACCTAAATATATTGTCGGGAGCTGCAGGTATTCATTTTTAGTTCCTTGATATGCTTCTTTTTTATCTCAAAGATAGGCAATCGTTGCCTTGCATTTATTTTATGAATCAAGGACCACATTTTCATCTTAAAATCACAAAACTGGTCTATTTATACATATATAATAAGTATATAATCGGTAGGCTATTTTAGAAAGGAAAATTAAAAAGACGAAAAAGAGACATTAGGGAGAATCAATGAATTATGAATAATGTATTGCTATCGTGTGAGTAATATGTAATCATGTAATCCATAAGAAACTGTAGCCTGATTACAAGTATTTTCAAATGTTACTTACTCTAATTACAAGTACTTAATTTTTGGAATCTGATTACGTAATCTAGATTACTTGTAATCAGTAACTACTCTACAGTTACTATATGATATCATTGTTATAGTATTATAATTATTATATTATTACTAATTTGTATTATTGTTCAATCTCCTGCCATGTAATCTGTTTGGTGATATGCTTCTGCAGAACTTCTGCAGAACTCAGAAAAAAAAAGCTTTTTTTTTTTTATTATGCCTTGAACACCATATACATAACAATACAACACACAATATAACACCAGGGGAAAAAATGTAATAAAAAAGTAAAATAAATAATATTAATTAAATACCTTAAATAAATATACACTTAAAAACAAGCATGACCTTTACATTACTCAAATATTTTGAAGACAGAACACAAACGGACAGTTTTGATAGCTTTTCTATTAGTGCTACTTTGAATGGTACAAAAATAGCTTTCCAATTCTTTATAAAACACTGTGAAGCAGGGTTTCCTGTTTGAAAATTTACACCGATGAATGTGAAACTTAACTAATAAAACAAGTAGATTAATGACAAACGCTTTGTTATTCACATTATCTTGAATAAAATATCCAAAAACGACATTTTCAAAATGCAATATAAAGTTAGAGAGTACCTTTTCTGAGATAAATACTGAGACATCATACCATAACTTTTTAACAAAGCTACAGTGCCAGAAGATGTGAGGTACAGTTTCCAAGTGTAAAGAGCAAAAAGAGCAGTTAACGTCAATATCCTTCTTAAACTTACTAAGAAAATGTTTAACAGGATAGAATAAATGAATAATTTTGAAATACATTTCTTTTACCTTGTTTGTAACAAAAAACGTATGAGGTAATAACCAAACACTTTCCCACTTAGGGATTCTAACAAATTTAGACCAATAAGATATAGAGCGAGGCTTAGTAGCAACCTCCGTTAAAAATAGAGAGCGAATAGATTTGTTGTTTTTAGTCTGTGAAAAACAAATTTTACCACATATTGTATCCGTTAGATTGACTATGGGCATATCAACCAATTTCACATCTCTAAATAAGGAAACAATACACAAATTAATTGCAGAGAAAACAAGAGAGAATTCCTTGGGAGTCACAGGAAAATTAAAGTGCACAAGAAACTCCTCATAAGTCATAAGATACCCTTGATTGTTAAACAAATGAGACACTAAAACAATACCCTTATCAAACCAGTTTTTCAAAAAAATACTTTTGTGCTTATACAGAATACAACGATTGTTCCAAATAAAGTAACGCTGCGGAGAGAAGTTGTGCTTGTAAATCAATTTCCAAGCCAACAAGGCTTGAGCGTGAAAGGTAGATAGTTTTACAGGCAATTTCTCAATCTTATAATCACACATTAGTAGAAAAGAAAGACCCCCAAGTTGGTTAAAAATAAAATTAGGAATAAAATTCCACAAAGAAGGTTTAGTCAGACAAAATTTTAACCAATTGATTTTGAGTGTGTTATTTAAAGTAGAGAAATCCAAAAAATCAAGTCCACCACTTTTAAGAGAATTTACGACAACAGATTTACGAATATAGTGCATCCGATTCTTCCATAAAAAATTAAATAATGTCTGATCAATAGTATTAACACTTTTATTGTCTAAATGTATAGTTGAAGCAATATAGGTCAGTCTTGAAATTCCTTCAGCTTTTGACAGAAGAACTCTACCTCTAAGGGACAAGTCCCTTAATAACCAAAGATTAAATTTTCTTTTTATCTTTTCAAAGGCAGGGTTAAAATTAAGGGAAACTCTATCTCGTTCATTTTGTGAAATGACAACGCCTAAGTAATTAACATCTTTTTTAACAGGAATACCATCCAAGGATAAAAGGGAAGAATTTTTTTTATCTCAAATTTCAATGTTTTTTATATTAAGGTACAAACCTGAAGCATTAGAAAACAACTGAATAGTTTTAATTGCCTGATGGACCTGGGTCGGATTTTTTAAAAACAGGGCTGTATCATCTGCTAGTTGACTAATTAAAATACTTCTACCAGCAATATTAATTCCTTCGAGCTTACTATCCTTAATAAAATGACAGAAGACTTGAGCTACAATAAGAAAGAGGTATACGGATGCTGGAAAGCCTTACCGAATACCTCTCTCTAAAATAAATCTCTGTGTAGTGCCGTGTCCTAATTTCACTGAGCTATTTCCCCCAGCATACAACGTTTTCATCGCATTACAAAAAAAAGGCCCGAACCCAAAACGCTCTAAACAAAAGAAGATGAAAGGATGCTCAATAGTGTCAAAAGCTTTGAAGAAGTCCAAAAACAGAATTAAACTATCATCCTCAATAAGTTCAGAGTAATCAATTAGGTCAAAAACAAGTCTAATATTATTAAAGATATGACGATTTTTCATGAAACCTGACTGATTTTCATCAATAATGGAGTTCAAAACTAACTTAAAACGTTTAGCGAAAATAAGAGCAAACAATTTATAATCATTATTAAGAAGGCTAACAGGTCTCCAATTGTCTAAAAGAAGAGTGTCCTTTTTAGGTTTAGGTATTAATCAAATGACACCTTGCTTCATACTAACAGAAAGCTCAGAGCAATTTAAACTCTCTGTATACACTTGCAGGAGAAACGGAGATAACAGCTCAGAATATAACTTATCAAATTCAGCCGTTATTCCATCACTACCAGGAGACTTGTTATTTTTAACTGTAAAATTGAATCTTTAACCTCATCGATAGAAATTGGCGAGTCGCATACAATTTTTTCATCATGACTAATAGTATTAACAATACCAAGATGTTTACTGAAAGTGTCCAGATCGGCTTGATTAAATTTAGATTTATACAAACTTGAGTAAAACTTATAGCAAAATTGGGAAATTTCTTTAGGATTTTCTGAGAGAACCCCTCCAATATGTAATTGACAAATAGAATTATGTTTAGCCCTATTTTTCTCAAGCTTAAAAAAATAGGAAGACATTTGCTCTCCATGTTCAAGCCACCTTTGCCTTGATCTTATAAAAGCACCTTCTGCTCTTAATTTATACAAGTCATCCAACTTAATTTGTAAATCAACTAAACGAGTTCTTTGACTATCGGACAGATTTTCAGGCAAGATCTTGGTAATAAAGGAGATTTCACTAACAATATTAGCTTCTTCAAGACGTTTTAATTTAGCCAAATTACCACTACATTTTCTGAGGTAACTGTTATTTCCCAATTTCATATTTTAACAATTCCCAGTTTAAACCAAAAGAATCTTCTCGTTAATGGCGTGTTACATGTAATTGCGTGTTAAGGCGTAGTTTACGTGTTAACACGTGATTACGTGCGTTAGTACCAAACGTTTTGGCCCCAACGGCCTTCCATTGAAACTGCGCGGGCTAAATGAGCCGGCTGCTCTCAAAACGCTCTTCAGCGGCACATTTCGGGGCGTGGAAATGTCACCACAATAACAGACCGGTGTGTGAAACTCTCGGATGTATTTTAAAGATTATATGGCACAAACTTTAAATATTTCACATACTTTTGGAAATCCAGCGTTCAATCTACTCTGATAAGCGTTCGCCTTCACATTTGCAAACACAGCGGCTTTCTTCTTTCGCGAGGGAGTTTTGCGCCACGGCATCTTTGTTTCCAGGCAGAACATTAAAGAACGCGACACACACATCTCCCGGAAATCCAGTATAATTCAACCAATCCGACGACGACTTCGACACTACTGAAGTGTTTCCAGAAAAGTGTACCATATTCATCAGACGTTTAGCCAACGGTCCGTGGGCGTGACGCAGGGGTGATTCTAGGATTTTCATTTTAGGGGGGCTCAGCCCCCAATGAGGGTATAATAATAAATAAATAAAAATATTTACAAATAACAATAACGTGATCGTTTTATATAGTATGCGTTCATATGTGTTAAGGGCTTTCGCTGAAGGAAACAGCTGTGGTGTGATGAGTGGTGAATGCAGCGAAAACTTTACAGTAGATTGGAACAGTATTTATGACAAAGAACTGCATAGATGTAGATATTATAACAATCTATCGATAAATACACACCTTGTCCTTTCCTCTGCGTCACCGCAGTCTGTGGATTGAAGAACGCGCAGAAAGATGGGGAGGAGCCGAAGTCTGCTGCCGTTTTCATTTGAAATTTAAAGGGGAAGAATCACAAGATTTTTAGGGGGGCTGAGCAGAAATTTAGGGGTGCTAAAGCCCCCCTAAAAATGGCCTAGCGACGCCCTTGGCGTGACGTCTGAGGCTGAGACTATTGTCACGTTGGCTTTAATGTGCATTAGGATCTTCTGCACTGACAACAAGATGAGCTCCCTCTGCTGGCCTTTCTAACACCTCGTCCAACAACAGCAAACTGATCTGAACAAATTAGATGTAAATGGATAAATTAAATGTGCACTGTTTTTAATTTATTTCTAATTTTTGACATGATTCCCAATTATTTATATTTATGATTTATAGTATTTGTACAGGCTTTACATTTTTACTTCAGTGTTGTACTTAGCAATTCACTTAATGTAATCTTTGAAACAGATTTGTTACGTAACAGCATTAATTACGGTTTCTTAAAGATCATGTTATCTGCATCTCCTGCGCTTCATCAAGCCCCTCCCATGATATCTGTCATCACTCAAATTAATGCATGGCTCAGATTAACTGTAATAGCATGTGTGTAAGACTTCAATACAATTATAAAGTTATTATTTAATCACTAATACATTTTTCAATGAGTACAACTGGCTGTGTCTATAGTATTATAGACTACACAACATTGTTATCTTATTTTCAAATTAATTTTGACATTATTATTATTTTAAATTATTGTCCCTGAACCAGCAGTGTACTCTTATAATAAAGTAGCGGTGGCTGTGACAGATTTTAAGTATCAATTCTGCGTAAAACGATGCAATCTCATGCGGTTTACATGAAATAAGTCTGCTCCTGCGCAGGTTTAAGCTTACAGACCTGTTGCTATGACAGCAACTCCAGGATGAGCTTCGAGGAACCAAATGATCCAAGAACAAGCGAAATCGGCAACAATCAAATCCAGCTAACTGAATTAGCGACGTACGAAGAACAGATCCCAGTGGTGCGTTTCTCAAAAACATCTATGGTCGCAAGTTCCATCGTTTTCAATATGAGTTCAATGAAACTAACGACCATTCTGTTATAGTACAGCATATATTAATGTAAAGCAGTTCAATATTATAATAATTATAAAACAGTGTAGAGTATTTCAATTTAAAATAGTTATTTTAGTTTAGTTTTTTTGTTGTTGAACAAACTGCAAGGAAAGTCATGGTGGATGTTCTGTTTAAATGAGAATAATCAAATGGAATTGAAATGGAAAAGGTTTAGGGCAGGTGTAAAACTGAAGGTTACACACCCGGTATGGGAAGCTGATGAAATAACAAACATACATATTTCATAATGAATGAGAAATTGCTGAGTCACAGCAACAACACTCCGTGTCAAGTCTTTGTTGACTTATGTTTGCTGACAGACTGAGAGTTCATACTGGCACAACATGCTTTGTCATTGTCACCCTAATGATTTTTTAGATGCATTTACCAGGTGGAACACAGTGATGACATCACTGTTACATGATATTGCAGAACTGTCTCGTGATATTTACCTCATCACACAGGCTGTTGCTGTATGTACACTCTTCAGAAAAATGGTTCTAAACCGTACCAGAAAAGGGTTCTTCGGCTTGTAACAATAGCAGAACATTTTTATAGGGTTCCATACAGAACCATGCTTTGAAAATGCTATATAGCAGTGGTTCCCAGCCATGTTCCTGGAGGCCCCCAAATACTGCACATTTTGCACGTCTGAAAAAAATAATTCATATGTTTTGGGGACAATTTTGAAGTATATAAATCGCTGTAAAATTTGGCAAAGAACTTTGCAATATTTCTTGGATTATCAGTAATATTGCCATCAACCATACGTTTTTTTAATTTGGTTAATTTTAGCTTGTTCTCTTTCCAGTCTGAAAAAATATGCAGGATTTTGTTCACCCTCCTCAAACCATTTCCTACGCGATCTAATAAAAGCCCCTTCAGCTTTATGTTTATATAAGTTATCTAGTTTGTGTTGTAAATCTGACAATTCTGCTTTTTGCAGAGCTCAACAGAATGTGACCAAACAGAGCGCCATCTTATTGTGGGTTCAAGTCATGACGGATACATCGTATTTACGAGTTGAATGCACATGAACGCCACCACAAAATCGTTATTACGAGTGGAAAACTCAACATTTTCTGTAAGCCCCGAGTTTCCCAGTTGGGGCGTGTCAGTGAAAAAATGTGTCGGATGCAATGGACGCAGCCAAAGACTAAAGATATGCAGCATCAGTAAAGTTGTTGAAATGAATAAAATGATTTTTTTTTGTAATGTCCAATAAAACTATATAAGCTACACATAAAAATACTATATTATTTTAGAACTATAATAGAATATATAATTATTTAGTTTACATCAACGTCATAAATTAAATAAAAACAGAAAAATGCACAATGATACACATTCTTCATTCATCATTTCATAGATGTAGACTTTAAAAAATTCATTACATTTTATGTAGAAAAGTTAAATTGCCATCTTGTTCCGGCCAAAGTGACTTGAACGTACCCGACGTCGTAATAACGACTTGTCAACTGGTCAATATGAACGTCCCAGGAGGACTTGAACGCTGCATAAGCTGAGTCTGGGAACGTGACATCAGCAACGCAGTGCATTTTGGGACTTTAGGTCACAGGCACCGCGGTCGATACTGTGTTAGATTAGAAATTGATGCTTTAGCTTGCTTTGTACTAGGGCTGTCCAATTGAACCCACTCGATGCGGTGCAGCACATTCAAAATATTGCGGAAAACAAGAACATCAATGTGGAGAAGATGTTTACCTCAAAACTGAAACACGCCGTTCACACAGAATGCATATTTATTGCATTTTCTAGAGGGATATCTATCATCGTTGCACTTGCGTCTCACACAAGAGAGCCCAAAGCCATGTAAAATTAATGTAATTAATTTTTATTAAGTAAAAAAAAAAAAAGTACTTTCTGGATTAAGAAATTAGCTTGCTAGCGAACGTGCATATTAACAGCGTAAACATGAACCTTGTGATCATATGATTAAATGTTAATAAATTACGTCTATCAGCAATGATAAATCGCATGCACGCAAAACAGACAGAGTGCAATGAAATAGGAGCGCAATAACTCTGACTAAAATATATATTTTGCAGAAATGTTTATAGTTGGACATTTTAAACCTACAAGTAAGTGTATTTGTATGATATCACTACTGTAAAGTGACTGTAATGGGGTAATCAAAATAGCCTTTTTACTCAATTAGCCTAGTCTGTGCTTTTTTTTGTTTGTTTATTGTTTTTTAGTAAATTTAACTTTGCTTTAAAAGCATTATTTTTGTTTTTATATCACAAATTTAGAATGTTAGAATGTAATGTGATTTTAACTCTTTTTTGCACATTATATAGGCCTACATAGTTACATTCACTTTATTTATTTGTTTAATCCAAATACAAAATGGCGAGATATTTGTATACCGCAAATCAGGCAAAAAATACAGATATATAAATTTTTGCTCATATTGCCAAGCCCTACTTTGAAGAAACATGCATTTGGTAATATTTTGCTCGATTCACCCTCTTGTGGCCTCAGGAGAGAAGTCAAAAGCTTATTTTTTTTCTAACAGAATTTATGCCTTTTAAATTTCGAATATAATTCGAATTCTGATAATATTTTATTTAAAAAATTGAATTTAGTTTTTCAGCCAATTTGACAGCCCTACTTTGTACCGCGAAAAATACGTTACGATTGTGAACACGTGTTGTGTAATAAACTGCCATAGTCGCACTCATGACAGTCATGGAAAGAAATCTCAAATAGAGTGTGATTTTTTACTTTTTTGCCTGGAAACAGCACCTTGGATCTCAGGTATCCCAATTAACAAAGTGGCATCGCATGGCTTGGGTAGCAGCAGTAAGAAGGAAAACCATCACCTTCAATAACATTCCCCAACACATGTTTATTTGTTTGTTTACAGCATTTTCACAAAGGTAAGTTATAAGCAAAACACATCTAACTTTTTTTCTGTTTTTACCGTTAGCAATGCAAACATGAATTTGTTGTTACATCACTAACTTTAGTAGCTAACACTGACAGGTTAGGTCTGGTGTATTATTGTTTCTATGTGCTCTCATGTCTCTTGTCTAACCCCGCTCAACTTGTTACCTGATTATTGGTTTAGTTGCTCAACCGGTCACCCTTCTTTTCCCTGCGTCACTATTTATTCTTCCAGTGCTTTCTGTCCTGTGCTAGTTTGTCATCAAATGTGTCCTCTTGTCTGCCCTGCTTCTAAGTTTTCCTTCATGAAAAAAGCTGACATGAAGACTCCACACACCCTGAAGAGGAGTTCATGTTCCAAACGTGATCGCTTTACGCATAAGGAAGTGAAACAGCAAAATACTGCCGAGTCACTGTGAAACAGCAACATTCCACGTTTTGTGAGAGGACATGTTTTATTGCTGACAAAAGTGCGGTTTCGTGTGCAAATTATGTAACCAAAATGCTTAGTCACTGTCACCTGATGGATTACCTTTGCATCCGATCCCGAAGGCAGTTAAATTAAAAACAGCTCCAATGGAAGACTGTCCCATGATATATCCACACCATGGTTTCCGTTTCTATAGTGTAACACACAGCAGTGACAGCACAGCAAATTCAACCTTATTATTAGGATGATTTTTAGATTAACATGCTGCTGAAAATTACTTATCTTTAACCCTAATTATTAGATTAATTTCGCTTCACTAATTCAACACTCTTTAATCCTTTGACTCAAATAAATCAAGTGTGCCAAAGTCAAGTGTGCCAAGAAAGACAAGGGTCATTTTGTAAATCTTAAATGTCTGCTGTGAAAATACAATGTGGCATAGATGTCCATTTGAAACAAGCTGAATTAAATTATATGGAACATTTCCCATTCGTTCTACTTTGCTCAGTTGACGCTAGTCTTAGAATCAGGTTTACTGTTCAATGTTTTTATATTAATAAAATATATTTTTCGTTCGATATTAATTGCATTACTGTGCTTAAAGGTCTGATATGTCACATTACAGACATACATTTTACATAGAATATAACCTAGAATGTCAAATCGTTTTCTGTTGGATTCATCTTGCCATTAATAATGAAAACAAATATATGGGAACAAATATCTCCTTTGTCCACTGACTCTGAGCTGGCTGTTTACCACTTCCTCGTTACTCAGCTCGTTCTTTGATTGGCTGGTTTCAGTTTCACTGACGCGGCGTGTTGTGAGCGTATATAAAGACGAAGGCGCAGCTTTCATCTCTCACAGCTTCAAGAAGATCTGAATAGGTTCTTGCTTCAACAGTGATTGAACGGAACTTCGATCTCGCTTAGAAAATATCCTACCTCATATTTATTCTTTTTACTAACGTTTTGTAAAACAACAAAAAAAATCCGCCGAAATGGATTCTCAGATTCGCCAGAACTACGACATCGACTGCGAGGCTGTGATCAACAAGATGATCAACTTGGAGCTTTTCGCTGGATACACCTACACCTCCATGGCAAGTGACATTTTTTTACATTTTTGTTTTGTTTTCATCCATATGCTAAACCGTGTCTTTTGACCTTTTTTCTCTTTGTAGCGACATTGTAATGTTATGAGACATTCTACAACGTGCATTTCCACTAGTATATAATATTAAATTCTGATTTTGTTGCTTACAGGCTCACTACTTCCAACGGGATGATGTCGCTCTTCGTGGTTTTGCCAAGTTCTTCAAGAAGAACAGCGAGGAGGAGCGCGAGCATGCTGAGAAGTTCATGGAGTTCCAGAACAAGAGGGGGGGACGCATCCTGCTTCAGGACGTAAAGGTGACTACATTTGAAATACACCTTTTCTATGTTGAACGATTTGATGAGCAAATCTGGCTCTAGATCTATGCATATTTGTAAGGGCCCATTGAATTGAAGTGGGAGGGGGCATCACGTGCTCACTGACGTGTTTGTGTCCTCTACAGAAACCTGAGCGTGATGAGTGGAGCAATGGACTGACTGCTATGCAGTGCGCTCTGCAGCTGGAGAAGAAAGTCAACCAGGCTCTGCTGGATATCCATAAGGTCGCCTCTGAGAAGCGAGACCCTCATGTGAGTTTCGAAGGCCATGTTTTGATGTACATTACTGCATCTATCCCATCCTAATTGATTGAATTAAGTGTCCTAACATCTCATACATTGTCTTGTCCAACAGCTGTGTGACTTCCTGGAGACTCACTACTTGGATGAGCAGGTTGAGGCAATCAAGAAGCTTGGTGACCACATCACCAACCTTACCAAGATGGATGCTGGCAACAACAGGATGGCGGAGTACCTGTTTGACAAGCACACCCTGGATGGAGACAGCAGCTAAATGCATAAATTATCAATTAATGTTGTCAAGTTTTTAGATTTGAGAGGCTGAAAGGTTAACATTTAGAGGCTACATCTAAAAGATATTGGCTCTGTTAATTGGTTATCTTTATTGTTTTCAGCCATCAAGCTGATGCGTTTGTGTTTAATGTACACTAATTGGTTTTAACCAAGTGAATTTGAATAAACATTTCTGGCTGGATTGACTGGTCTCTTTGTTTCTTTGTTTTCAACAAACAGGTGTGTTAGAGGTTAGTGAACAAAAAAGTGATCTTTGAACCAGCATTTATCTTTTAGCAGTTAGTGATTTCCTCTGTCTGACCTACAAAAATGTAATGATTAAACTACACGTATGACTGGCATACCAAAGTGTTTCCTGGATTAACTGAAGCCAAATGCTATGCACTGGATATTGACTGATTACAACACTTTTACTTGAGAAAATATTTCAGAAATTCAAATAAAATGTTATCTGATTAATATAGACTCGCATATATTAGGATTGAACTAAATACATCCAGTTTTCTTAAAGGGGGTTATTTGTGAATAAGTTATGTAAACATTGGGTGGTAAACCTGCATCGTTTACAATTGGTAATGAGCTTTAATGTTTATTGCAATCTTGAGTATGGATACAGTTGATTCAGTATCAGGCCACACCTACCCCAACTCTTTTTGAGGGAGACCCTTTAGGTTTACTGCTGAACACAAAGTCATTAGGTGTGTTCGACTTCGTGCAGCACCGCACAGGCCTAGAGACGAGAGTAGCTGCTTGCAGTCATGCTTAATAAAGGGCGATCTGTTCAAGAATAAAGTTCAACATAAACTTATACTATTTAAATACCAATAAGGGGGGGGGGGGGGTATTTGCTTTTATCAGTGTTTTTTATTAAATGTGACTCAATATAACATTGCAACTATACAGTAAAAAAAGCATAGTTCTAAAAAAAGGTTTATGAGCAGTATTTCTTTAATGCAAAAATTATACAACGGTTTGCACAACTCACAACAAGTAAGTTGTTCTGTTTAATAAACAGACTGATCATTTCGATTCATAAGACCTAAATATATTGTCGGGAGCTGCAGGTATTAATTTTTAGTTCCTTGATATGCTTCTTTTTTTATCTCAAAGATGGGCAGTCATTGACTTGCATTTATTTTATGAATCAAGGACCACATTTTCATCTTAAAATCACAAAACTGGTCTATTTATACATATATAATAAGTATATAATCAGTAGGCTATTTTAGAAAGGAAAATTAAAAAGATGAAAAAGAGACATTAGGGAGAATCAATGAACTATGAATAATGTATTGCTATCGTGTGAGTAATATGTAATCATGTAATCCATAAGAAACTGTAGCCTGATTACAAGTATTTTCAAATGTAACTTACTCTAATTACAAGTACTTAATTTTTGAAATCTGATTACGTAATCCAGATTACTTGTAATCAGTAACTACTCTACAGTTACTATATGATATTATTGTTATAGTATTATAATTATTATATTATTACTAATTTGTATTGTTCAATCTCCTGCCATGTAATCTGTTTGGTGATATGCTTCTGCAGAACGCCACACCAGTAGGTGGTGCTAAAGCTCCACACTTCAATACAATACAGTTGAATACAAATGGCGTGTTACATGTAATTGCGTGTTAAGGCGTAGGTTTAAGGTTAGGACGTTAGTAAAACGTTTTGGCTGCAAGGCCTTCCATTGAAAGAACGCGGCTAAATGAGCGGCTGCTCTCAAAGTTCTTCAGCGGCACATTTAGTGGAAATGTCACCACAATAACAGACCGTGTGTGAAACTCGGATGTATTTTAAAGATTATATGGCACAAACTTTAAATATTTCACATACTTTTGAAACATTCAATCTACTCTGATAAGCATTCGCCTTCACATTTGTAAACACAGCGGCTTTCTTCTTTGAGTTTTGCCACGGCATCTTTGTTTCAGGCAGAACATTAAAGAACGCGACACTCGGAAATCCAGTATAATTCAATCCGGACGACTTGACACTACTGAAGTGCAGTGGCGGCTGCTGATCTTTAAAGAGAAGCTCATTTCGGCTAAATCATAAAAATTGTCCATTTATTTATATGTAAATTCTGCCTACGTTCCTTTTCAAGAAAATGCTCTGTAACCCTGTCGTACCAACTAGGCGTCTTTCAGTGACTTGACCAGTGTCCTCTCAATGGCCAGCAGAGCTAGGCTTAACCTTGGAGGCCCATTGTGTTCTGTGTAGGACTTGAGCCGCTTTAAACAGGAGAAGCTCCTTTCTACACCTGCTGTGCAGTTTGCTAGCTGGCTAGTTCAGATTATATGAATTAATGAACAAACGATCTATATATATATATATATATATTTAACTCAAACGGAGGAAAGTCATGGGAATTATGTTTAAACTGAAACAATGAATGTGGTGTGAAATTGTGTGAAATATCGATGAAGGTTGCAGCAGTTTGTCTTTCGACTACACATGCAAAAGATGGGACTGAGTTGGAAATGGAGACACAGAGTGATCAATAATCTGAAGACCACGTTACGCCCACACCAATCTCTTTGCATTGGGGCCTCCTTGTCATTTATTTATAACAAAAAAATAAATAAAATAATAATAATGTCTAAAAGCTGATATGTGACAATGTGTATAGTAAACAAGCTAAAAACACCAATAAATACGTTTTATAAGCTGTCGACCCCAAAAACGAGCGTTTTAGGACATAAAAGTGGATTAAAAAGAGATGACAGACTCAATCATCACGCAGACGCTCGGAGTCCGGGCCAGCCCACTCCTCCATTCATCCCAGAGACGCTGAGCGTCCGTGGGCGGGACATAATGCAGCATTATCCAATGACCGTCTTGTTTCTAGGCACTGAAAAAACTGTTTAAAGCAGCCCCATTGAAGTCAATGGACGCTGGGCTTCAACAGAGTAATGCACTGTACGCTACGGGAATGAATGAGAAGGAAATCGAGTCAGCCGACCTAAGTAGCTGATTCTGAACGAAATTGTTTTCGTTCGAGATGAACGTGTTTAACGCATTTTTAGTCAATAAAATGTTAACATAATAGTACATATATTTGACCATTCATTTTTTGACAATTATAGGGGAAGCTGAGCTTCCCTTGCAGTCTTAAAGAAATCGCGGCTGCTGAAGTGTTTCCAGAAAAGTGTACCATATTCATCAGACGTTTAGCCAACGCTCCGTGGGCGTGACGTCTGAGGCTGAGACTATTGTCACGTTGGCTTTAATGTGCATTAGGATCTTCTGCACTGACAACAAGATGAGCTCCCTCTGCTGGCCTTTCTAACACCTCGTCCAACAACAGCAAACTGATCTGAACAAATGAGATGTAAATAGATAAATTAAATGTGCACTGTTTTTAATTTATTGCAATTTTTTTACATGATTCTCAATTATTTATATTTATGATTTATAGTATTTGTACAGGCTTTACATTTTACTTCAGTGTTTATTTCCAATTCATTTAATGTAATCTTTGAAACAGATTTGTTACGTAACAGCATTAATTACGGTTTCTTAAAGATCATGTTATCTGCATCTCCTGCGCTTCATCAAGCCCCTCCCATGATATCTGCCATCACTCAAATTAATGCATGGCTCAGATTAACTGTAATAGCATGTGTGTAAGACGCCAATACAATTATAAAGTTATTATTTAATCACTAATACATTTTTCAATGAGTACAACTGGCTGTGTCTATAGTATTATAGACTACACAACATTGTTATCTTATTTTCAAATTAATTTTGACATTATTATTATTTTAAATTATTGTCCCTGAACCAGCAGTGTACTCTTATAATAAAGTAGCGGTGGCTGTGACATATTTTTAAGTATCAATTCTGCTTAAAACGATGCAATCTCATGCGGTTTACATGAAATAAGTCTGC
The DNA here is from genome assembly GCA_027564155.1 of Gymnocypris eckloni scoliostomus. NCBI lineage: Eukaryota > Metazoa > Chordata > Actinopteri > Cypriniformes > Cyprinidae > Gymnocypris > Gymnocypris eckloni. The sequence goes on along the minus strand of CM050415.1, from coordinate 29,504,045 downwards.
TCCTGCGCAGGTTTAAGCTTACAGACCTGTTGCTATGACAGCAACTCCAGGATGAGCTTCGAGGAACCAAATGATCCAAGAACAAGCGAAATCGGCAACAATCAAATCCAGCTAACTGAATTAGCGACGTACGAAGAACAGATCCCAGTGGTGCGTTTCCCAAAAACATCTATGGTCGCAAGTTCCATCGTTACCAATATGAGTTCAATGGAACTAACGACCATTCTGTTATAGTACAGCATATATTAATGTAAAGCAGTTCAATATTATAATAATTATAAAACAGTGTAGATTATTTCGATTTAAAATAGTTATTTTAGTTTAGTTTTTTTGTTGTTGAACAAACTGCAATGAAAGTCATGGTGGATGTTCTGTTTAAATGAGAATAATCAAATGGAATTGAAATGGAAAAGGTTTAGGGCAGGTGTAAAACTGAAGGTTACACACCCGGTATGGGAAGCTGATGAAATAACAAACATACATATTTCATAATGAATGAGAAATTGCTGAGTCACAGCAACATCGCTCCGTGTCAAGTCTTTGTTGACGTATGTTTGCTGACAGACTGAGAGTTCATACTGGCACAACATGCTTTGTCATTGTCACCCTAATGATTTTTTAGATGCATTTACCAGGTGGAACACAGTGATGACATCACTGTTACATGATATTGCAGAACTGTTTCGTGATATTTGCCTCACCACACAGGCTGTTGCTGTATGTACACTCTTCAGAAAAATGGTTCTAAACCGTCCCAGAAAAGGGTTCTTCTAACAATAGCAGAACATTTTATAGGGTTCCATACAGAACCATGCTTTGAAAATGCTATATAGCAGTGGTTCCCAACCATGTTCCTGGAGGCCCCCCCAACACTAAACATTTTGCACGTCTGAAAAAAATCATTCATATGTTTTGGGGACAATTTTGAAGTATATAAATCGCTGTAAAATTTCAAGAACTTTGCAATATTTCTTGGATCATCAGTAATATTGCCATCAACCATAAGTTTTTTTAATTTGGTTAATTTTAGCTTGTTCTCTTTCCAGTCTGAAAAAATATGCAGGATTTTGTTCACCCTCCTCAAACCATTTCCTACGCGATCTAATAAAAGCCCCTTCAGCTTTATGTTTATATAAGTTATCTAGTTTGTGTTGTAAATCTGACAATTCTGCTTTTTGCAGAGCTCAACAGAATGTGACCAAACAGAGCGCCATCTTATTGTGCGTTCATGTCATGATGACGGATACATCGTATTTACGAGTTGAATGCACATGAACGCCACCACAAAATCGTTATTACGAGTGGAAAACTCAAAATTTCTGTAAGCCCTGAGTTTCCGAGTTTGAGCGTGTCAGTGAAAAAAAACGTCTCGGATGCAATGGACGCATCCAAAGACTAAAGATATGCAGCATCAGTAAAGTTGTTGAAATTAATAAAATGATTTTTTTTTTGTAATGCCCAATAAAACTATATAAGCTACACATAAAAATACTATATTATTTTAGAACTATAATAGAATATATAATTATTCAGTTTACATCAACGTCATAAATTAAATAAAAACAGAAAAATGCACAATGATACACATTCTTCATTCATCATTTCATAGATGTAGACTAAATTCAAAACATTTGAAAAATTCATTACATTTTATGTAGAAAAGTTAAATTGCCATCTTGTTCCGGCCAAAGTGACTTGAACGTACCCGACGTCGTAATAACGACTTGTCAACTGGTCAGTATGAACGTCCCAGGAGGCCTTGAAAGCAGCATAACATAAGCTGAGTCTGGGAGCGTGACATCAACAGCGCATTTTTGGGACTTTAGGTCACAAGCACCACGGTCGATACTGTGTTAGATTAGAAATTGATGCTTTAGCTTGCTTTGTACTAGGGCTGTCAAAAAAGATGAGAATTTGGAATATTCGGCAAAAAAAAAAAAAATCTACATTCGAATGCAAAACGCTTCATTCGAATTTTAGGTGTCCGTCAGGCAGCTTGGCACAAAATGTGATGACGAGTTGTCGTTGAATTTTAATGCTTTTTTTTTCAGCCTGTCCAATTGAACCCACTCAATGCGGTGCAGCACATTCAAAATATTGCGGAAAACAAGGATATCTTTTGCGGATATCTATCATCGTTGCACTTGCGTCTCACACAAGAGAGCCCAAAGCCATGTAAAATGAATGTAAGTTCAACAAAGAAAAGAAAAATGTAATTTCTGGATTAAGAAATTAGCTTGCTAGCGAACGTGCATATTAACAGCGTAAACATGAACCTTGCGATCATATGATTAAATGTTAATAAATTACGTCTATCAGCAATGATAAATCTTTGAGTTTAAAGCTGCTCTGACAGAAAGGCTGCGTGTGCCCTGACAGAGACCACTGTTTTGAGCTATGTGCTCTTTTCCTAAATGCATAACTTACATTTCACAGGTATATTCTCCATCTGTAAATGTTAGAAAGCCATGGAAATATTTCCATCTTGCAATTTCTCATTTTAAACTTTACGACATCCGCCCAAACAGACAAGTGCAATGAAATAGGGCTATAACTCTGACTAAAATATACATTTACAGAAATGTTTGTAGTTGGACATTTTAAACCTACAAGTAAGTGTATTTGTATGATAGCACTAACTGTAAAGTGACTGTAATGGGTAATCAAAATAGTTAGCCTAGTCTGTGCTTTATTTCACAAATTTAGAATGTTAGAATGTAAGAAACATGCATTTGGTAATACCCTCTTGTGGTTTCAAATATAACATCACCTTCAATAACATTCCCCAACACATGTTTATTTGTTTGTTTACAGCACATGAAGACTCCACACACCCTGAAGAGGAGTTCATGTTCCAAACGTGATCGCTTTACGCATAAGGAAGTGAAACAGCAAAATACTGCCGAGTCACTGTGAAACAGCAACATTCCACGTTTTGTGAGAGGACATGTTTTATTGCTGACAAAAGTGCGGTTTCGTGTGCAAATTATGTAACCAAAATGCTTAGTCACTGTCACCTGATGGATTACCTTTGCATCCGATCCCGAAGGCAGTTCAATTAAAAACAGCTCCAATGGAAGACTGTCCCATGATATATCCACACCATGGTTTCCGTTTCTATAGTGTAACATACACAGCAGTGACAGCACAGCAAATTCAACCTTGTTATTAGGATGATTTTTAGATTAACATGCTGCTGAAAATTACTTATCTTTAACCCTAATTATTCGATTTATTTCGCTTTACTAATTCAACACTTTGATCCTTTGACTCAAATAAATCAAGTGTGCCAAAGTCAAGTGTGCCAAGAAAGTCAAGGGTCATTTTGTAAACCTTAAATATCTGCTGTAAAAATACAATGTGGCACAGATGTCCATTTGAAACAAGCTGAATTAAATTATATGGAACATTTCCCATTCGTTCTACTTTGCTCAGTTGACGCTAATCTTAGAATCAGGTTTACTGTTCAATTTTTTTATATTAATAAAATATATTTTTCGTTCGATATTAATTGCATTACTGTGCTTAAAGGTCTGATATGTCAAATTACAGACATACATTTTACATAGAATATAACCTAGAATGTCAAATCGTTTTCTGTTGGATTCATCTTGCCATTAATAATGAAAACAAATATATGGGAACAAATATCTCCTTTGTCCACTGACTCTGAGCTGGCTGTTTACCACTTCCTCGTTACTCAGCTCGTTCTTTGATTGGCTGGTTTCAGTTTCACTGACGCGGCGTGGTGTGAGCGTATATAAAGACGAAAGCGCAGCTTTCATCTCTCACAGCTTCAAGAAGATCTGAATAGGTTCTTGCTTCAACAGTGATTGAACGGAACTTCGATCTCGCTTGAATTTCGCTTAGAAAACATCCTACCTCATATTTATTCTTTTTACTAACGTTTTGTAAAACAACAAAAAAAATCAGCTGAAATGGATTCTCAGATTCGCCAGAACTACGACATCGACTGCGAGGCTGTGATCAACAAGATGATCAACTTGGAGCTTTTCGCTGGATACACCTACACCTCCATGGCAAGTGACATTTTTTACATTTTTGTTTTGTTTTCATCCATATGCTAAACCATGTCTTTTGACTTTTTTTCTTTTTGTAGCGACATGTAATGTTATGAGACATTCTACAACGTGCATTTCCACTAGTATATAATATTAAATTCTGATTTTGTTGCTTACAGGCTCACTACTTCCAACGGGATGATGTCGCTCTTCGTGGTTTTGCCAAGTTCTTCAAGAAGAACAGCGAGGAGGAGCGCGAGCATGCTGAGAAGTTCATGGAGTTCCAGAACAAGAGGGGGGGACGCATCCTGCTTCAGGACGTAAAGGTGACTACATTTGAAATACACCTTTTCTATGTTGAACGATTTGATGAGCAAATCTGGCTCTAGATCTATGCATATTTGTAAGGGCCCATTGAATTGAAGTGGGAGGGGGCATCACGTGCTCACTGATGTGTTTGTGTCCTCTACAGAAACCTGAGCGTGATGAGTGGGGCAATGGACTGACTGCTATGCAGTGCGCTCTGCAGCTGGAGAAGAAAGTCAACCAGGCTCTGCTGGATATCCATAAGGTCGCCTCTGAGAAGGGAGACCCTCATGTGAGTTTCGAAGACCATGTTTTGATGTACATTACTGCATCTATCCCATCCTAATTTATTGAATTAAGTGTCCTAACATCTCATACATTGTCTTGTCCAACAGCTGTGTGACTTCCTGGAGACTCACTACTTGGATGAGCAGGTTGAGGCAATCAAGAAGCTTGGTGACCACATCACCAACCTTACCAAGATGGATGCTGGCAACAACAGGATGGCGGAGTACCTGTTTGACAAGCACACCCTGGATGGGAACAGCAGCTAAATGCATAAATTATCAATTAATGTTGTCAAGTTTTTAGATTTGAGAGGCTGAAAGGTTAACATTTAGAGACTACATCTAAAAGATACTGGCTCTGTTAATTGGTTATCTTTATTGTTTTGAGTCACCAAGCTCATGCGTTTGTGTTTAATGTACACTAATTGGTTTTAACCAAGTGAATTTGAATAAACATTTCTGGCTGGATTGACTGGTCTCTTTGTTTCTTTTTTTTCAACAAACAGGTGTGTTAGAGGTTAGTGAACAAAAAAAGTGATCTTTGAACCAGCATTTATCTTTTAGTTAGTGATTTCCTCTGTCTGACCTACAAAACATGCAATGATTAAACGATATGTATGACTGGCATATCAAAGTGTTTCCTGGATTAACTGAAGCCAAATGCTATGCACAGGATATTGACTGATTACAACACTTTTACTTGGGAAAATATTTCAGAAATTCAAATCAAATTATATCTGTTTAATATAGACTCGCATATATTACGATTGAACTAAATACATTCAGTTTTCTTAAAGGGGGTTATTTGTGAATCAGTTATGTAAACATTGGGTGGTAAACCTGCATCGTTTACAATTGGAAATGAGCTTTAATGTTTATTGCAATCTTGAGTATGGATACAGTTGATTCAGTATCAGGCCACACCTACCCCCCACCCTTTTTGAGGGAGATCCTTTAGGTTTACTGCTGAACACAAAGTCATTAGGTGTGTTCGACTTCGTGCAGCGCCGCACAGGCCTAGAGACGAGAGTAGCTGCTTGCAGTCATGCTTAATAAAGGGCCATCTGTTCAAGAATAAAGTTCAACATAAACTTGTACATATACTATTTAAATACCAATGGGGGGGGTATTTGCTTTTATCCGTGTTTTTTTATTAAATGTGACTCAATATAACATTGCAACTATACAGTAAAAAGCCTGTATAGTTCTAAAAAAAGGTTTATGAGCAGTATTTTTTAAACGCAAAAATTATACAAAGGTTTGTTCAACTCTCAACAAGTACAAAAACAAATAAACATTCATAAGGATATGTAAAGTAAAACAATTCATGCCAGGGTAAAATTACAACAATTTTAAGTAACAAAAGCTGAATTGGTCTTTCTTTCTGTATCTAATGTAGTAATCTATTGTTAAATCTCTTATATAAAATGTTCAAAGTTTGGCTTAATGTGATATTTTCTAAGTAAAATCAGATTTGTGAGCAGTATTGGACTTGAAGATGTTAGAAACACACGTCATTGTTGTCATGTGGTGAATTTGGCCAATCGTGAAACACCTGTGTCGTCATCAGCGCTCCTGCAGCCTCTCTGGAGAAACTGTATGGAAGGCCGTTTGGGCCAAAACGTGTGGTACTAACAAGTTAACACGCAATTACACGTTAACACGCGATTTACGTGCTAATGCATAATTGTGCATTATAAATAAAACAAAGGGGTGATGTCACGTTTACACTTTTTGTCGTAACAGCTTGTAATCATTTTTATGAATATTAATGTGCTGATGCGCATCTTAATTTTTTTTTATTATTCATAAGATTGTGAATGAGCACTTACCTAATGATCACATTGAGCATACCTCATCTGGCGCATGTGCCTTTAAGGAGGAGTTAAAACTCTTGGCTGCAAGGGAGAAAGTTGTAGAAGAGGAAGAAGAAGAAGAAGAAGAAGAAGAGGAAGGAGAAGTGGGTTTATAGCAGCAAAACGTTTAAAAGTTTTAGAAGAAGAGAAATTACTGGATGCAGCACACATTTATCTAGGTTTAATTTTTAAACATTGTTATATGCTTGAACTGTTTTAGTATATCTATAGATTTTATTTTAGGCAGGTCATGATGATTTGAGAAGGCTAAATTGATCAAACAAGGTTATGATCAGCCTGCCGGTCTGCCGCTGTTCGTTTGGTCGTTACTTTAAGAAAGAAAAAAACGTATTTAACGAACAAAAAAAATAACTATTTTAATACCTGAAACAGTATAATCTGATTTGGGAGAAAGGGGGAAAACACACGGGCTCGGGTTGGACACGGGCCGGGATAGGGCCTGTGCATCTCGGGCTAGGGCCTAAATTTGACGTCCGTGCAGGGCTCTAACGGGAACGGTTTACCAACACCCCCCTCTGGAGGGCCCGAGTGAATATGCTGTCCAGGGGGCCCAGAATCCGTAGCAGCACCTCTGTCTGTCACATTTATAAGACAGTGATTTAATGTGCAAAAAAAAAGTAGTTTTTTTTTTTAGAACAAACTGCAATGAAAGTCATGGTGGATGTTCTGTTTAAATGAGAATAACAAAATGGAATTCAATGGAATTTTGGTTACCTGCTGTTCCTAAATGGAAAAGATTTAAGGCAGATGTAAAACTGAAGGTTACACACCCGGTATGGGGAGCTGATTAAATAACAAACATATATATTTCATAATGAATGAGAAATTGCTGAGTCACAGCAACACTGCTCCGTGTCAAGTCTTTGTTGACGTATGTTTGCTGACAGACTGAGAGTTCATACTGGCACAACATGCTTTGTCATTGTCACCCTAATGATTTTTTAGATGCATTTACCAGGTGGAACACAGTGATGACATCACTGTTACATGATATTGCAGAACTGTTTCGTGATATTTGCCTCACCACACAGGCTGTTGCTGTATGTACACTCTTCAGAAAAATGGTTCTAAACCGTCCCAGAAAAGGGTTCTTCGGCTTGTAACAATAGCAGAACATTTTTATAGGGTTCCATACAGAACCATGCTTTGAAAATGCTATATAGCAGTGGTTCCCAACCATGTTCCTGGAGGCCCCCCAACACTGCACATTTTGCACGTCTGAAATAAATCATTCTTATGTTTTGGGGACAATTTTGAAGTATATAAATCGCTGTAAAATTTGGCACAGAACTTTGCAATATTTCTTGGATCATCAGTAATATTGCCATCAACCATACATTTTTTTATTTGGTTAATTTTAGCTTGTTCTCTTTCCAGTCTGAAAAAATACACAGGATTTTGTTCACCCTCCTCAAACCATTTCCTACGCGATCTAATAAAAGCCCCTTCAGCTTTATGTTTATATAAGTTATCTAATTTGTGTTGTAAATCTGCCAATTCTGCTTTTTCACACTCAATTAAACTATCTACATTTTTAGATAAGAGATTTGTGATTCTGCATACAACAATATTTTCATCTAGTTTTTTCTTTTTTTGCCAAATCAATACAACATTTTCTAATATATTTACCAATTTACCTAGTAAATTACCAATAGCTACTGTATCTATTTTCCTCTCTCGCTTTATTCCAATTATTTTGAATTATTTTAATAATTTTGTCTTTCACCTCATCATAAAGGAGAATTGAATTGTTAATTTTCCAGTAAGAGGAAAATCCACTCATATTATCGGAAGCTAGGAAGTGAGTACGAATAAAAATACTCTTGTGGTCAGATAATGGGGATGGCAAAATATTGTTAGATGTGTTGCATAATTCTTTAGAAATCAGCCAAAAATCAATTCGAGACTGAGAAGAGAAAAAGTTGTTGCACCATGTGAACTTCTTTTCAAGAGGATGTGACTCTCTCCAACTATCTATTAAAGAGAATCTTTGCGTGAACATTTTTATATATTAACAAGAATTATCCGGTGGTTTCGGGGCCACCTATCGATACTGCTGTCTAAAGCCACATTAAAATCTCCACCAAAAATAAGCATGGCATTTGGGTATTTAGTCAAAAGATCTAACACTTGTTCCTCTAGACGGTTAAAAGCTTCATTTTCTTTTGGCTGGTTATAACCATAAACACAAACAAGAACACATGTCAAATTAGAAATTTCAGCAACAGGGCAGTCAAAATGGCCACTTAAATCACTTTTATGGAGTAAAATCGTCCCTTTAAACTAATTTTTAGTATGCATCGGATACACCTGCTGAAGGAGTCGTGCCATGAGACATCCATAAGTCCAGGCCCCACTGTGATCTCCAAAAATGTAAGTCCTCTACAGATAAGTGACTATCTTGCAGGAAACAAAAATCACAATTGAATTGTTTGAGATATAAAATAATAGCTTTTCGTTTAATAAGATTTCTCATCCTTCTTGCATTTAAAGAAACAACGGATAAAGACATAAATTAGGAAACAAAGGAAAAAAAACTACATAGATTTAAGTGAGCAAAATAGAAGTCTACGGGTGAATCCCAATTCTCTGTCTTACCCCTTCCCCTTAGTTTTGCGCATTCACGTGAGAGTAAGGGCTGTCCCAATTCTCGTTTTGATCGAGGGGTAGGAAACAAAGGGAAAAAAAACGAAATAGATTTAAGTGAGCAAAATAGAAGTCTAACTATATAGAACTTTAACCAGTCAAGCATGAGCCTAAGAATGAGAACCACAACTCTGATAACAAGAAAAATAGCTGAAATACAGTATGAAAAGCATTTGATAAACTATTAAAAGTAAAATAACAGATAATTTAGGCCAACAATAAACATGTTCTAAAAAACACAAAAGGGGTTTAACTGAGGCATAGAATGTTTCAAAATGTACTCTACAAACTGAACAAGTTTGAACAACTACTACAAGTTGTAGGATAAAACTCTTTGAACCATATGAAAATGTGTTGCATTAAATGTCTTACATAGTAAGAATGTCACTTAAGACAGAAATGTCTTAAGTGACATAGGAAGAACCGCAAGTGATAAAGTCGACGCCAACCAGTTCTGAAGATGGAACCGATAAACAAGTCAGTAGCCCGTACAAAGTAAACATATTAGGCGTGATGGAATATTTAAATTCCCCCCACGAATGCTCTTCCGCCCACAAAGTCTGCTCGTTTATTTTCTTTCCTCGCTTTATCCATCTTCTAAACTGCATTTCCTAGTCATGACGGATACATCGTATTTACGAGTTGAATGCACATGAACGCCACCACAAAATCGTTATTACGAGTGGGAAAACTCAACATTTTCTGTAAGCCCCGAGTTTCCCAGTTGGGGTGTGTCAGTGAAAAAATTTGGATTGAATTCGTTGATTATCTTGATTTTTTTTCACAAAGGACCGCAACTTTGCTTTCTTGTTCAGTTTTTCTCGATATGGAATCTTACACTTAATCGACATTCGGTCCATCATTGCTCCTGTTTATTTTCGCAAATGTTAATATCCTGACAGCTGATGAGCATTACCTAAAACATGGCGTGGCTACCCAGAATGCAATGCGCAGTGATGTAGTTTCCCAAGAAAATGCAATTGAAACATCATATAGAGTGGTGGAACTATGATGTCACTTTGTAGGCAAAAACGCGGAAGCGAGTTAGCATTTTAGCACTTCCCGTTCCATCGTCCCAGAGTCAATGTTTTTTTTTTATGGGATTTTGGTTAAATCCCTTAAATAAGGTCCGTGGTTCACACAAACTCAAGATACTTTCACGTTTTATTGTACGACATAAAACATACCAGTTACACCACACTCGTGATTTTTTTAAGCTGTTATGTTTCTTTAAAAAGACGGTTGCTAACAAGTTGCTAAATGGGACTACAGGCGCTGTCGGAGACATTCAACGTCATCACGCCAATCAAGTTATCAATTTTCAGTATTTTCCAGTTGAATTATAATTTTTAATACAGTTCATTTTAGAATAAACAATGAATAGTTTCCCACATTTTATATTGTTGTTCGACAAGTTTTTTTTTTGTCCCGAATTGCGACACAAGTCTTCGGATGGAAGATGCTCGTTTTATGACTTACTGATGCGGAGACTCTGGGTTCCTGCCATAAGGTAAACTCGTATTACGATTATTACATGTAAACACCACATTTACCGGCTTTATGTGTTGAAAGTTAAACTTTAATGATGCATAGTGCTTAAAGTCACGTTAAAATTTAATGTTTACGGCCACATTAAGCTGTTAGAAAGCATAAAGATTGAGGATTTCCTTGAAGCAAGGATAAAATAACATTTTGTGTACCCACCCTAACAAAATGAGCTGAAATGTGCTTAGTTCACTAAAATAAGTTTAATCTTAACATATCCAAAAAGTCGTTCACTCTGCTGTTATTTAAAAGATTGAATATGCGGTGATACATTTTTAATTCATATTAATCAAGGAATTATTGACTTTGAATGCACATTATTTCGAAATGTACAGAAATACTAGCTTTCATATGTCCTTCTGTTATTATTTCGTTTAATCACTATACTATTTATTACTTATGTCTAATTGCAGTTTTAGTTTGGCTCTAGTTTTGTATTTATTCCAGTTTATATGAAACGGTTAATGTAGCGTGGATTAAAATTCATATGCAGTGTAAATCCTTTTCACTGAACGTTAAAAATAATTTTGATAAAGTTTTCGGGAGCGCGGTGCTGGTGACGCTGAAGGCGAGCGAACGTGGTGTAGTAGTTTATAGTCTAAGTTTAGCATTTCAGTTCTGGCGCTTTTATTTAGGCTTCAAATTTCGTCAAAGTTTAATTATTTTGTGAAGATTATCTTGATGGACAAAACGTGTAAGTTTCATAAACTATGATTGAACACAGAGCTTATGTTTTGCGATAATCCAAACGCCAATGGAACAATCATTTGTCGAGGGAACCAGTTTCATGCTAACAGCCGATCCGCCTACAGAGTGACGTCATAGTTCCCCCACTCTACTACTCTCATTATTAGGCTACTATTCTATTATCATTACTAATACCTCATAATAATAATATCTCATTCTCGTTACAACCAGAAGTCTTATATGCCTATATAAAAAATACTGATATAAAATAATAATACTGATAAAAAAATACTGTAATGTGGCATTCTGAAAGCGGTTTACTACAAAAGCTGACATGAAGACTCCACACACCCTGAAGAGGAGTTCATGTTCCAAACGTGATCGCTTTACGCACAAGTAAGTGAAACGGCGAAATACTGCCGAGTCACTGTGACAGCAAAATTACACATCTTGTGAGAGGACATGTTTTATTGCTGACAAACCAAAATGCTTAGTCACTGTCACCTGATGGATTACCTTTGCATCCGATGTCGGGTTGAAACATTAATTAGCAACATTATTAGATTTATTTCCCTTCACTAATTCAACACACTTTGATCCTTTGACTCAAATAAACAAAGTCAAGTGTGCCAAGAAAGACAAGGGTCATTTTGTAAACCTTAAATATCTGCTGTGAAAATACAATGTGGCATAGATGTCGGGTTGAAACATGCTGAATTAAATTATATGGAACATTTCCCATTCGTTCTACTTTGCTCAGTTGACGCTAATCTTAGAATCAGGTTTACTGTTCAGTGTTTTTATATTAATAAAATATATTAAGATCTTTTTCGTTCGATATTAATTGCATTACTGTGCTTAAAGGTCTGATATGTCACATTACAGATATACATTTTATATACAAAACCTAGAACGTCAAATCGTTTTCTGTTGGATTCATCTTGCCATTAATAATGAAAACAAATATATGGGAACAAATATCTCCTTTGTCCACTGACTCTGAGCTGGCTGTTTACCACTTCCTCGTTACTCAGCTCGTTCTTTGATTGGCTGGTTTCAGTTTCACTGACGCGGCGTGTTGTGAGCGTATATAAAGACGAAGGCTTAGCTTTCATCTCTCACAGCTTCAAGAAGATCTGAATAGGTTCTTGCTTCAACAGTGATTGAACGGAACTTCGATCTCGCTTAGAAAACATCCTACTTCATATTTATTCTTTTTTTACCAACGTTTTGTAAAACAAACAAAAAAATCCGCCGAAATGGATTCTCAGATTCGCCAGAACTACGACATCGACTGCGAGGCTGTGATCAACAAGATGATCAACTTGGAGCTTTACGCTGGATACACCTACACCTCCATGGCAAGTGACATTTTTTTACATTTTTGTTTTGTTTTCATCCATATGCTTAACTGTGTCTTTTGACTTTTTTTCTCTTTGTAGCGACATTGTAACGTTACGAGTCATTCTACAACGTGCATTTCCACTAGTATATAATATTAAATTCTGATTTTGTTGCTTACAGGCTCACTACTTCCAACGGGATGATGTCGCTCTTCGTGGTTTTGCCAAGTTCTTCAAGAAGAACAGCGAGGAGGAGCGCGAGCATGCTGAGAAGTTCATGGAGTTCCAGAACAAGAGGGGGGGACGCATCCTGCTTCAGGACGTAAAGGTGACTACATTTGAAATACACCTTTTCTATGTTGAACGATTTGATGAGCAAATCTGGCTCTAGATCTATGCATATTTGTAAGGGCCCATTGAATTGAAGTGGGAGGGGGCATCACGTGCTCACTGATGTGTTTGTGTCCTCTACAGAAACCTGAGCGTGATGAGTGGGGCAATGGACTGACTGCTATGAAGAGCGCTCTGCAGCTGGAGAAGAAAGTCAACCAGGCTCTGCTGGATATCCATAAGGTCGCCTCTGAGAAGCGAGACCCTCATGTGAGTTTCGAAGACCATGTTTTGATGTAAATTACTGCATCTATCCCATCCTAATTTATTGAATTAAGTGTCCTAACATCTCATACATTGTCTTGTCCAACAGCTGTGTGACTTCCTGGAGACTCACTACTTGGATGAGCAGGTTGAGGCAATCAAGAAGCTTGGTGACCACATCACCAACCTTACCAAGATGGATGCTGGCAACAACAGGATGGCGGAGTACCTGTTTGACAAGCACACCCTGGATGGGAACAGCAGCTAAATGCAGCCCTCCGGTCATAAGCATGTTGCAAAGCCTCCAGCTATTCTGTATGCATAAATGATCAAGCAATGTTGTCCTGCAGCTCTAGTGGAAGTTTTTAGATTTGAGAGGCTGAAAGGTTAACATTTAGAGACTACATCTAAAAGATACTGGCTCTGTTAATTGGTTATCTTTATTGTTTTCAGCCATCAAGCTGATGCGTTTGTGTTTAATGTACACTAATTGGTTTTAACCAAGTGAATTTGAATAAACATTTCTGGCTGGATTGACTGGTCTCTTTGTCTCTGTTTTCAACAAACAAGTGTGTTAGAGATTAGTGAATAAAAAAGTGAGCTTTGAACCAGCATTTATCTTTTAGCAGTTAGTGATTTCCTCTGTCTGACCTACAACATTTTTTAATGATTAAACGATATGTATGACTGGCATATCAAAGTGTTTCATGGATTAACTGAAGCCAAATGCTTTGCACTGGGTATTGACTGATTACAACACTTTTATTAGGGAAAATATTTCAGAAATTCTAATTATATCTGTTTAATATAGACTCACATATATTAGGATTTAACTAAATATATTCAGTTTTGTGAATAGTGAATAAGTTATGTAAACATTGGGTGGCTAAACCTGCATCGTTTACAATTGGTAATGAGCTTTAATGTTTATTGCTATCTTGAGTATGGATACAGTTGATTCAGTATCAGGCCACACCTACCCCAACTCTTTTTGAGGGAGACCCTTTAGGTTTACTGCTGAACACAAAGTCATTAGGTGTGTTCGACTTGGGGGTATTTGCTTTTATCCATGTTTTTTTTAAATGTGATTTAATATAACATTGCAACTATACAGTAAAAGCATTTATAGTTCTAAAAAAAAGGTTTATGAGCAGTATTTTTATACAAAATTATACAAAGGTTTGTTCAACTCTCAACAAGTACAAAAACAAATAAACATTCATAAGGATATGTAAAGTGAAACAATTCATGCCAGGGGTAAAATTGCAACAATTTAAAGTAACAAAAAGCTTCACAGGTCTTTCTTGATTTATGTTCTTAATTGTATCTGTTAAATCTCTTTTATAAAATGTTCAAAGTTTGGCTTAATGTGATATTTTCTAAGTAAAATCAGATTTGTGAGCAGTATTGGACTTAAAGATGTTAGAAACACACGTCATTGTTGTCATGTGGTGAATTTGGCCAATCGTGAAACAGCTGTGTCGTCATCAGCGCTCCTGCAGCCTCTCTGGAGAAACTGTAGCCACCTGACTTATTATAAAGTTGACAATAAAGATTCTAATTTCTTTATAAATGGTAAAATGTATTTGATAAAAAGTGTACGAACAAAGATATAAGACAAGTCTTTAATGAAAAAAATAGAGTTATTCCAAAAGGACATTTTTTTTGGAATTCCATCCTAAGGGATATTAATTGGAGAAAAGCATGGCTGCTTCCTTACAAATTTTGTATTTCAAACAAGGCAAGAGAAATTCACCTGAAGATTTTACACAAAATATATCCAACTAACATGTTACTCTGTACGTTTATGGATATTGGGAAAGAATGTTCTTTTTGTAACAGCTGTGAGGAGTCTTTATGTCATATGTTTGTTGAGTGTACAATCATTTTGGAAAGAATGTTTTCAGATTTTTCAGTTAAATTTAATCTAATGATAACTCTAAATGTGAAAGAAATTATTTGTTACTTTGATAATGATGATAAAAATATTCACAATTTTGTTAATTTTATCATCCTGAATGGAAAAATGTTCATTCATAAATGTAGATTGGAAATCTCCTCCTTTATACAAGGTTTTCTAAAGAACTAACGTTGTGTTAATGAAGTCTCTTAAAGTTGTGAAAAAGTAAAAGTAACGAATATTGTAAGATATTACGAATCTGTATTTGGCGTCTTGTGAATGTCTTTTTTAAATTCATTTATTAATTAATGTGTTTTCAAACATCTTTGGAACTTCTGTTTTTGATGTCTGTTTTTCTGTAAAGCTGTTTTCATGTTCTTAATAATAATAATAAAAAGAGAAACTGTATGGAAGGCCATTGGGGCCAAAACATTGACACTTTTTGTCGTAACAGCTTGTAATCCTTTTATGAATATTAATGTGCTGATGCATCTTCGTTTTATTTTAATTATTCATAAGATTGTGAATGAGCATTTACCTAATGATCACATTGAGCATACCTCATCTGGTGCATCTACCTTTAAGGAGGAGTTAAAACTCTTGGCTGCAAGGGAGAAAGTTTTATAATAATAATAATAATAATAATAATAATAAGAGGAATAAAAAGAAGAAGAAGAAGAAGAGGAAGAAGAAGAGGAAGAAGAAGGAGGAGAAGAAGAGGAAGAAGAAGGAGGAGAAAAGAAGAAGAAGGAGAAGAAGAAGAAGAAGAAGGAGGAGAAGAAGAAGTAGAAGAATAAGAAGAGGAAGGAGAAGAAGAGGAAGAAGAAGAAGAAGAAGGAGAAAAAGAAGAAGAGGAAGGAGAAGGAGAAGAGGAAGGGAAGGAGAAGTGGGTTTATAGCAGCAGCACGTTTAAACGATTTAGAAGAAGAGAAATTACTGGATGCAGCACACATTTATCTAGGTTTAATTTTTAAACATTGTTATATGCTTGAACTGTTTTAGTATATCTATAGATTTTATTTTAGGCAAGTCATGATGATTTTGTCACGGTCCTGCTGGTGTGCCCAGGCTGGCCACCAGATGTCTCTGTGTGTTGAGCACATGGCTTGTTGTTTGTTGGTGCCATGTGTTCCCATGTCGATTGTCTGTCCCTCCCATCTTGTTACTTAATCATTGTTTCAGTGGCTCCAGCTGTGTCTCCCTCGTTACCCTCGTTTGTCTCCCTATATAGTCTCCTTGTGTCTGCAGTCCTGTGCTGATCCGTTGTCTTACATCGTGAGTGTTTCGTGTTGACTGTGCTCCAGTCTCCTGCCTGCCTGCTTGTTTTTCCCCTTCGGGGTGGTTTATGTTCTTTTGTTCGATCTTGTTATTAAAACCCTGATTTCCTCTGCATTTGAGTCCTCGACCTCATCTCTCCTGACAGATTTGAGAAGGCAAAATTAATCAAACATTGTTATGATCAGCCTGCCGGTCTGCCGCTGGCCGCTTGGTCGTTACTTTAAGAAAGAAAAAAACGTATTTAATGAACAAAAAAAATAACTATTTTAATACCTGAAACAGTATAATCTGATTTGGGAGAAAGGGGGAAAACACACGGGCTCGGGTTGGACACGGGCCGGGATAGGGCCTGTGCGTCTCGGGCTAGGGCCTAAATTTGAGGTCCGTGCAGGGCTCTAATGGGAACGGTTTACCAACACCCCCCTCTGGAGGGCCCGAGTGAATATGCTGTCCAGGGGGCCCAGAATCCGTAGCAGCACCTCTGTCTGTCACATTTATAAGACAGTGATTTAATGTGCAACTCAATAAAACCATAGTGTTAGAAAGGCTGGGTCTGTAGTACTCGTGCACTATCTTTGACCTGTCCGCATGCGCAGAAAGCACAAGAGAGACTCAGCAGAAAAGTGCAAAGACTGTGCGTGTGTTGAAGTGTGCGTCAATGAACAAAAGTAAGTTACTTGATTAGTAAGTTAGTAATAATTGCTAGTTAAACACTTCGTTATGAATGTGTTTGTGTTCGTATGTTGTCAAGTGATTTAGGCATTTACCCGTGTTAACCGTGTATCGCGCTGTCACGCACATTTTAATATGCATTCCCGTCATTATCCAAATGACTCGAGTTCTTACGAACTATGGTGTAGTAATGTAAACAAATGTCAGATTCCATATTCCACTGTATGCTACTGCCATATTTGTAACCGAATCGCTGTTTATCTGAAGTTTATGTATACGATGTTCATGCTCACATCCAGTTTATGTAAATTCCTCATAAGCATTTGAGTATAAAGCGGTTGTCATTACTAACCACTAGGTGGTAGTGTTGTTAAACAGTTTCATTGTTGTTTATATAGTTTGGATCTTTGATGACATTTCATCTGGGAATTTAATAAGAAACTAAGTTTTTTTATGTGAATGTCTTGGAATAATATTTGAAACATGTAACTTAATCAACCTTTTATTCTTTTTCCATTGTAGACCACACACACACATTCTCACGAATACCTAATTGATTACCTTTAATGCCCTTGTACAGCTGTGTTGTGTGCATCTTGGTTGCAAATGACTCCTACGCTAAAGAGAAATTAAACTATTTGAACGAACTGATCAGACCCTGTGTTTTGACTGACACCCTTTGAGGAAGGCTAGATATCAAACTTTACCTAATACAGTCCTTTTAGTCATACTCCAGAATACATAACAATATCCAATATTTTGGGCCTGTATATTGTGTGAAACTCATAGAAAATATATGAATATAAAACATTAACTATATTAAAGAAACCAATTGAACAGTGCAACAGCTGAGTGCAATTCAGCAAAAAAGAAATAGCAAGTAATTATTAGTAACTCAGTATAAAAAAAAAAAAACATGTAAAAATAATTTAAAACCTTTTACTGCAAACCAAATTGGCCTAAACTCGTCATCCTCATCACTATTAAATCTTTCAATGAGTAAAACTGGCTGTCTATAGTATTATAGATTACACAACATTGTTATCTTATTTTCAAATACATTTTTTAATTATTATTATTTTAAATTATTGTCCCTGAACCAGCAGTGTACACTTATAATAAAGTAGCGGTGGCTGTGACAGATTTTAAGTATCAATTCTGCTTAAAACGATGCAATCTCATCCGGTTTACATGAAATAAGACTGCTCCTGCGCAGGTTTAAGCTTACAGACCTGTTGCTATGATAGCAACTCCAGGATGAGCTTCGAGGAACCAAATGATCCAAGAACAAGCGAAATAGGCAACAATCAAATCCAGCTAACTGAATTGGCGACGTACGAAGAACAGATCCCAGTGGTGCATTTCCCAAAAACATCTATGGTCGCAAGTTCCATCGTTACCAATATGAGTTCAATGAAACTAACGACCATAGTTAACCGATGCTTTTGGGAAACGCACCCCAGGCAGATTCAACCCAGCTTAGCTTCAGTCAGTGGGCAGCTGAACGCTGTGGTTGATAACACTTCTGGTATAATTTCTTAAACATTTAAAATTATATAAAAAAGTAAAATCAATATTGATAGCATTTAGATACCTGGCCTTCAGAGAGCTGAAACCATTCAGTTGCACACAAGTTCAAGATCATTTGGTTTATAGATTGCACATCTAAAAGAGAAGTGTACGTGTATTTTCTGTGCGTAAATTAATTCTATGAATCACACATAGGGATGGGTATCGTTAAGGTTTTAACGGTATTACTACTCTTATCGATACTGCTTATCGATCCGGTACTTTAACGGTATTCTTATCGGTACTTTTGTTATTCATTCATACATACATACACATATATGTATGAAATATATATTTATATGATAAATTAGCATAGATAGATAGATTAGCAGCTTAATTAACATTGCTTTATATTCTGAAATGTTAAATACATATTTAATTAAATGAATATAAAGCATCAATTAGTAAATGCACCAGTGTGCAGGCATTTTTAGTGTTTTATACATATTATAAGATACAGTAAGAACATGAACAAATAAACAAACTGACAAATATACCATTTGTCATACCATAAAACAAATGTACACATGAAATGAAAAAAAAACAGTGCTTTCATTTTTCCATGAATGTCTACTAACTTTAATGTTCAAGGTAAGTAATAGCTAAAAGTGATCAAATGTAAATGAACACTGCATAGTTTTCACTATATATATTGATAGATTAATGCTTATTAAAGCTATAACATTATTCAGAAGAAGAGCTGTGGATGATTTTCTCTTTGATTAACATTGATGAAGCAGTCTGTCACTTTAAGACAAAATATTGACACACACAATTTTCTCCCAACTGTTCTCGTTCACTTTAAGATATAAACTGTATTTAAGTGAATACTCTTCAAGCCGGCTGTTTTTTTTTACATGTTTTATGTGTATTTGATCGTTTGGACGCACCAAAACTCAAAAGTGTCCTTTGCTTGTCAGTTTTAGAGCGCGCCGCGCACGAGCACACACACACATACACGGGGAACAGCGTCTCTCGTGTGGATTGTACTTTCAACGTTTTATTATCATACATGTCCAGCAATTTAGTAACTGTAAAGACGGCATTTTACAACAATCGACAGACGATTGATCTGATTCTGACGTTAAGTTTTGGTCAGAGAGGAACAAATGCGCGCCGCTGTGAAGGGAATGAAGTTGTGCAAGAAGAAACGCGGCTATAATCCTTAGAAGCAAAAAAAAAAAACATTAAATAAACTTAGTTTAACATAACAGCCACAGACCTAAAGTGTAAGCATGTTTTAATGGTTAGTTTCTCTTCTAACATAAACAGGGCTTTCATGTTGCGCGTGCTGAAACTCATCCACGTGAGCGCAATCTGAATTGGGAATAGCAAAAATGCATCATAGACAAATGTTTGAATTTTATTGCACATAAAAACAGCTGGTGACTCTGGTGGGTTAGAATTTGCAAGATAATGTGTATATATAGCAATAATATATGTGTGTTTTCTTAATTTCTCCAGTACCGATAGCAGAACCGTTAATGTCAGAGCTTATCGACATCGATCTTTTATAATTTAGCCCCGAGACCGATTAAATACAGGGTATCGGTACCCATCCCTAATCACACATATGCACATTTGAGAGATGATCGTAAGATCAAATGGTTTCGGATTACCATTTTATAAATGAGGCCCTATATATATCTCTGAGAACTCCAAATTTAAGGCACTAACACAAAAGATGTTTAGAATGTTATAGAATGTTAAGCGCCTCAGTGTTCTAAACAGAAATCATTTATTATAACTTAAATTAACTTAAACACTTTCTTCCACACAATCAAAGACCATAAAAAATACTAGGAATTAAATAAAACATTTCACCAACTTTAACATTTACCCTTCCAGTCCAACACAAAGCACAAAGAGAACTAGAAATCCACTGTCCAGTTCCAGTTGTCAACAAAAATGAATCATGTAGTTACAATTTTTGTAGATTGTAGGTGTGGGGTGTTGTGCTCAATTTTGAGTTTGGTGGAATGGATAATGCTTACTCATTCCTGCCTGTGGTTTTGTGTTTCTCTATAATTGATGTATCAGTTTCAGTGCCTATATAAATGCTTCAGTCTCAGTTCTGTGTTGTCTCTCACAAAATGACAATTATGTTTGACATGGTTATAAAAATAAAATACGTCTTGCAATACATTGTCTACAAAATCAGCTTTAAAAATATTTTTAAAATGTATAGGTTACACAAAAATAAAGTTCACATACCCTCATGTCATACAAACGAATATGACTTTTTTTATTGTAAATAATGACAGAATTTTAATTTTAGGTGAACTGTCTCTAAGACAAAACCGCACATATTACACACAGGATTTGTGTTCTGTTATAGTACAGCATATATTTATGTAAAGCAATTCAATATTATAATAATTATAAAACAGTGTAAAATATTTTAGTTTATTTTTTAGAACAAACTGCAATGAAAGTCATGGTGGATGTTCTGTTTAAATGAGAATAACAAAATGGAATTCAATACCTGCTGTTCCTAAATGGAACAAATTTAAGGCAGGTGTAAAACTGAAGGTTACACACCCGGTATGGGAAGCTGATGAAATAACAAACATATTTCATAATGAATGAGAAATTGCTGAGTCACAGCAACATCGCTCCGTGTCAAGTCTTTGTTGACTTATGTTTGCTGACAGACTGAGAGTTCATACTTGCACAACATGCTTTGTCATTGACACCCTAATGATTTTTTAGATGCATTTACCAGGTGGAACACAGTGATGACATCACTGTTACATGATATTGCATAACTGTTTCGTGATATTTGCCTCACCACACAGGCTGTTGCTGTATGTACACTCTTCAGAAAAATGGTTCTAAACCGTACCAGAAAAGGGTTCTTCGGCTTGTAACAATAGCAGAACATTTTTATAGGGTTCCATACAGAACCATGCTTTGAAAATGCTATATAGTAGTGGTTCCCAGCCATGTTCCTGGAGGCCCCCCCAACACTGCACATTTTGCACGTCTGAAAAAAATCATTCATATGTTTTGGGGACAATTTTTAATTATATAAATCGCTGTACAATTTGGCAAAGAACTTTGCAATATTTCTTGGATCATCAGTAATAATTTTAGCTTGTTCTCTTTCCAGTCTGAAAGAATATGCAGGATTTTGTTCACCCTCCTCAAACCATTTCCTACACGATCTAATAAAAGCCCCTTCAGCTTTATGTTTATATAAGTTATCTAATTTGTGTTGTAAATTTGCCAATTCTGCTTTTTCACACTCAAGTAAACTATCTAAAATTTTAGATAAGAGATTTGTGATTCTGCATACAACAATATTTTCTTCTAGTTTTTCTCCACGAATGCTCTTCCGCCCACAAAGTCTGTACGTTTATTTTCTTTCCTCACTTTTTCCACCTTCTAAACTGCATTCCCTGATAAAATAAACCACTGAGTTTGCAGAGCTCAACAGAACGTGACCAAACAGAGCGCCATCTTATTGTGCGTTCAAGTCATGACGGATACATCGTATTTACGATTTGAATGCACATGAACGCCACCACAAAATCGTTATTACGAGTGGAAAACTCAAAATTTTCTGTAAACCCTGAGTTTCCCAGTTGGGGCATGTCAGTGAAAAAATGTGTCGGATGCAATGGACGCAGCCAAAGACTAAAGATATGCAGCATCAGTAAAGTTGTTGAAATGAATAAAAATATATTTTTTGTAATGTCCAATAAAACTATATAAGCTACACATAAAAATACTATATTATTTTATAATTATAATAGAATATATAATTATTCAGTTTACATCAACGTCCTAAATAAAATAAAAACAGAAAAATGCACAATGACACTGTAATGACTGGTCAAAGGCGTGTGGATCCAGGTGCAGTAAGATGTTTAATAGACAGAATCAAACAGGCAAAGGTCAGCGGGCAAAAACAGGAATATCAGAGGCAGGGCAGAGACCTAAACAATACGAGGCAGAAGTCAGGGTCACAGGCACAAGTTCAGAGTCGGGGCAGTCCGGGGTCAAACACAGAGATAACTAACAGCAGGATGAATAACGCTCAGAAATGTCAGCCGGGGCAAGAACAAGACTTTGCAGTGTTTGTATGGAAGTGTGCTGCTTATATGTGTGTGTGTGAATGAGGTGCAGGTGTGGTGAGACAATCAGGGTTAATGAGTGATTGGTGTAATGGTGGATGGGAATGTGTGAGTGCAGTGAATGATGGGAGATGCAGTCCATAGGTGATGTGCAGCTGTGGTGTGGTGCAAGAGATGTAGTGAATGGCAACCAGATTCATGACAGATACACATTCTTCATTCATCATTTCATAGATGTAGAGTTTTAAAAAATCATTACATTTTATGTAGAAAAGTTAAATTGCCATCTTGTTCCGGCCAAAGTGACTTGAACGTACCCGATGTTGTAATAACGACTTGTCAACTGGTAAGTATGAATGTCCCAGGAGGACTTGAATGCAGCATAAACTGAATAGAGTCTGGGAACGTGACATCAGCAACGCAGTGCATTTTGGGACTTTAGGACACAGGCACCGCGGTCGATACTGTGTTAGATTAGAAATTGATGCTTTAGCTTGCTTTGTACTAGGGCTGTCCAATTGAACCCACTCGATGCGGTGCAGCACATTCAAAATATTGCGGAAAACAAGAACATCAATGTGGAGAAGATGTTGTTTACCTCAAAACTGAAACCACGCCGTTCACACAGAATGCATATTTATTGCATTTTCTAGAGGGATATATATCATCGTTGCACTTGCGTCTCACACAAGAGAGCCCAAAGCCATGTAAAATGAATGTAAGTTAAAAAAATTTTATAATTTCTGGATTAAGAAATTAGCTTGCTAGCGAACGTGCATATTAACAGCGTAAACATGAACCTTGTGATCATATGATTAAATGTTAATAAATTACGTCTATCAGCAATGATAAATCGCATGCACGCCAAACAGACAGAGCGCAATGAAATAGGAGCGCAATAACTCTGACTAAAATATAAATTTGGCTGAAATGTTTGTAGTTGGACATTTTAAACCTACAAGTAAGTGTATTTGTATGATAGCACTACTTTAAAGTGACTGTAATGGGGTAATCAAAATAGCCTTTTTACTCAATTAGCCTATTCTGTGCTTTTTTTGTGGAAATTAAACTTTGCTTTAAAAGCATTATTTTTGTTTTTATATCACAAATTTAGAATGTTAGAATGTAATGTGATTTTAACTCTTTTTTGCACATTATATATGCCTACATAGTTACATTCACTTTATTTATTTGTTTAATCCAAATATAAAATGGCGAGATATTTGTATACCGCAAATCAGGGAAAAAATACAGATATATAAATTTTGCTCATATTGCCAAGACCTACTTTGAAGAAACATGCATTTGGTAATATTTTGCTCGATTCACCCTCTTGTGGCCTCAGGAGAGAAGTCAAAAGCTTTTTTTCCCCTAACAGAATTTACGCCTTTTAAATTTCGAATATAATTCGAATTCTGATAATATTTTAATAAAAAATTTGAATTTAGTTTTTCAACCAATTTGACAGCCCTACTGCACCACTAGATGTAGCTGGCCAGAATGATGAAGCTGCAGGCGTGCTGAAATGAACCATTTGTTAGAGGAGATCAGGAGACTGAAGGAAGAGCTCACCCAAAATAAACTGGATGAGGATTCTTTTAAAGATGATGATGCAAAGGTGAAGTACTACACTGAGCTTCTGTGTTTTGTGCTTCTGATGGGTGTGCTGACAACTTCCCTGCCTGACACAGACTGGAAGAAAACTCCCATCTTTTAAGATGCTCCTTTCAACACTGATGCGCCACGGGTGGGGAAGTCGCAGCAGTGACAAGCATGTGACTGAGAAAAGTGGCCTTCTTAATAAACTATTACCAGGGGAATTGGTGTTGGCAGATCGTGGATTTGACATCAGAGACAGTGTTGGACTCGTGTGTGTGTGTGTAGGTAGAAGTGAAAATACCTGCATTCACATGAGGACGCAGCCAACTGGATGCAAAATATGTAGAGGCATAGCTCACCTCAGGGTTCATGTGGAGGGATTCGATGTGTACACACAAAGTACGTTGATTACACCATACTAAATGGACTTGTACCAGTCAGCATGGTACTCCCATGTCAAGGTGAAGACATGACGTTCCTGGACAAGATCATGACAGTATGCTGCTGTGCCTTGACTAATGTATGCCCCAACGTTGTTATGAAACCATAAACTATGCTATGGCATTAAACTAAAGCTGTACAGTATACACACATAAATATGTATTATATATACACACACATATGCATGTATATTTGTATATAAATATACACAAACATGTTAACAAATTTTATTTTGGATACGATTAATTGATTTAACAGTCTTACATGTAACATGTTACCTAGACATGAACATCATATCCTGTATTATCAGTGTTCAACAAGTTACAATAATAAAAGACAAAAGTATCAATTCTGTATATCTTTATTTTGCATCATAACTCTGAGGTAAATGTGTGCAGTTTACAATAAACCCATACAAACTGGGTAAAGTTGCAGTGTAACCTTAACACACAAAATGAAAAGTAAACAAGTATCAAGACCACAGGATGTAAGATAAGTTAAATAAAAGACTAAAAATGAAAACACTACTAAACCTAAAAGTCCACCACTACTGTAGTGCAAATACAACAGGTGTAAGATATAGCAGCAAAAAAAATGGGTAGCAGAACAGCTGAAAAACCATCTAAACTTGGGCCACACCCCTTTGCACCCAATGCAATTTGGATTTCGCACAAACCACTCCACAGAGACAGCAAACTGTTTTCTCCTTGAAAACATCAAGTCAAAATTAGATAAAGGTGGTATAGTAGGTGCAGTGTTTCTGGACCTTAAAAAGGCTTTTGACACTGTGAATCACCAGACACTATTATCAAAATTATATTTTTTTAATTTCTCAGAAGAGGCCATGAAATGGATGGAGTCATATTTAACTAACAGGAAACAGAGCGTACATATTGGAAATTCTTATTCTTCATGCCTCGACTGTAATATTGGTGTACCCCAGGGGTCAGTATTGGGCCCTATCTTGTTTAGCCTGTATATTAATGACTTGCCTTCAGTCTGTCAATCTGTTAATATACAAATGTATGCAGATGATACAGTTCTTTATTTGCATACCAAGAACAAACAACTAAATTAACCGAAGCACTGGTGCATGTTTCTGAATGGCTAAAAATGTCAGATCTGCATCTTAACATTAACAAAACAGTCTGTATGTTCTTTTCTAAGAGGTCCTCAATTGTACAGCAGGCTGATGTTTTTATTGAAGGAGAAAAACTCATGGTTGTGTCAGATTTTAAATACCTTGGTATTATTTTAGATTCGAATTTAACTTTTAAAAAGCATGTTAAAAAGGTGGCTAATACCATCAGATATAATCTGGCTAACTTCAGACACATAAGACCATATTTAACCACAGAGGCAGCAAAACTTTTTATGGATGCCATGATTTTTTCCAACATATCATATTGTTTTACAAGTTGGTCCCAAGCAAATGTGACAACCAATAGAAACCCTTTATAAGCAAACATTAAAAATATTAGATCCAAAACCTATCAGCTATCACCATTGCAATATTATTATTAAATATAACTTATTCAATTTTGACAGTTTCTTACACTATCTAGATGCCTGTCTCATTTTCAACATTTTACATGGGCTTGCACCACCACCACTGCGTGAATTTATACAAAAGAAGAGCAATAGTGGCAGGGCAACTAGGGCAGCTACCAGGAGACTGTGTTGTACCGTATAGACGTAGTAAGTTTGGCCAAACAGTCTTCTCAGTACGGGCTTCAAATTATTGGAACTGTCTCCCTACTGAACTCAGAGAGAGCACCAGCTATTTATCATTTAAATTTACACTTAAGACATGGATTAAAAACACTCAAACCTGCAATCATTAATAGTTGGTTTACCTTATCTTAGGTACTGCCCTTCTTTGTACTGTACTTATTATTATCTATTTATTTTCTTAATTTGTTTTCTGTTTTTTTCATGTATTCTTTTTGTACTATGATGCTGTATTGACCTGCCAAGGGACTACAGATGAAAGTTAGCTTTCTAGCTAACTCTGGCACATTTACATTTTGAGTGTAAACAAAAAAATGTTAATTGATGTGCATTGTCCCTTTTAAATAAACAATAAAAAAAACAAAATAAAAAAAAAACAGTGTACCCTTCAAGTATCAAGAACACAGATAATGCAAGAAGTAATAAAGGTAAGTAGAAAAACAGCCATTGCACTAAGTAATTGAAAAGACAACTATAAATACAAAAACACACGTGTGCTCCAATGTGTCAGTGTGTTCAAGAGGTACAAAGCCATGTACCACTTTCTGGATGTGCCTGACTGAGTCCCACACAGCTGAAGTGGAACCACTGGGCTGCACAGTTTTAATTGTCACAAGCCACCATGTCATTCGGGTCTTCAGGCCCTTTGCAAATGCACCAGAGTTTTGTATGTTCTCATGTGCCTGTGTTCTTGCCCGTTTTGTGCGACATGGCTGTAACTCTGTTGAAACAGATGTCTTTGTGGAGGCTTTTGAGTATAGCAGGGTTTTCAAATGGGGTTTCCAAATTTGTCTAATTTCACTCGCCCGAGTGAAAGAACTCCTGTGCCCTCTTTAGAAGTGTTGTCCAGTAGTCTGCATCCTGTAAGACCCGAAGCACAGCACAGTCTTTCTCTGTCTACACAACAAAGTCACAAAACTGTGATCCAGTAACAAAGATCTGTGTTTGTACTTGGCCCTAGTACTTGGGTGTAGGACTGCTCCGGGTGTGTGTTCACTGTGTGTGTGTGTGTGTGTGTGTTCACTGTTGTGTGTGTGTGCACTCGATCGGTAAATGTAGAGCACGAATTCCAGTATGGGTCACCATACTTGGCTGTATGTCACGTCACTTTCACTTACTTGAGGGTCTGTTTCAAGTCTAACTTCACATCAGTTACCTGGAGACAGAAATGTATCTGAAATTGCATAACATACAAGGTCCTGCTGTTCTGTAGCCACAGATTTGCGGGTCTTGTTTTCTCTACAGATGACTTGCAGGACACTGTATGTTATGATATTAAATTAGTTTTAATCATTAACCACCACAGCGTCTTGTCTCCGTTGATAGCACTTTAGTGCGATTACGTGTCGAATGCAAGTGGCGTCACAGGTAGCAGAAAGTGCAAGCAGCGATTGCAAGTGACATTGTATTTTAGTTTATTTTGTCTTGTCTTCACCACCTGCTACTGTTGTAAAATGTTGAGAGATTCAAACAAAAAATAATCAATAAACAGAACAAAATTAAAAATTAAAAAGACTCCAAGTGACATCACTAGCAGAAGCGGGAGTGTCTGCGCGTGCAAGTGTTGAGAGTGCAAGTGCTGAGAGTGCAAGTGCTGTCTGCAGCCAGACCCTATTGGTTAGATTAATGAGCCAGGTCCTGGCAGATCGCTAGGTCAACCCTGTCCTCACAGATAAAGAAAACAAAGTGAATAGGAATCGATAGGCGGAATCGAAATTTCCGATTCCTAACCTTAAGTATCCGATTCTGGAATCGTAATCGATTTTCGATTCCCAACCCTACCAATAAGCAATAAGACTTAATGCATCTTATTTCGAAAAGTACAGAAATACTTGCTTTCATGTGTCCTTCTGTTATGATTTCATTTATTCACTATAGCCTACTATTTATTACTTATGTCTCATTTCAGTTTTAGTTTGGCTCTAGTTTTGTATTTATTCCAGCTTATATGAAACGGTTCATGTAGCGTGGATTAAAATTCATATGCAGTGTAAATCCTTTTCACTGAACGTTACAAATAATTTTGATAAAGTTGACTCAAAGCAAATTTTTTGTGAAGATTATCTTGATGGAGAAAACATGCAAGTTTCATGAACTATGATTGAACACAGAGCTTATGTTTTGCGATAATCCAAAATCCGGATTTTTGTCGAGGGAACCAGTTTCATGCTAACAGCAGATCCGCCTACAGAGTGACGTCATAGTTCCCCCACTCAATTACTCTTATTATTAGGCTACTATTCGATTATCTATCATTACTAATACCTCATAATAATAATAATATCTCATTCTCGTTACAACCAGAAGTCTTATAGGCCTATATGAAAAAATACTGATATAAAATACTGTAATGTGGCATTCTGAAAGCGGTTTACTACAAAAGCTGACATGAAGACTCCACACACCCTGAAGAGGAGTTCATGTTCCAAACGTGATCGCTTTACGCACAAGTAAGTGAAACGGCGAAATACTGCCGAGTCACTGTGACAGCAAAATTACACATCTTGTGAGAGGACATGTTTTAGTGCTGACAAAAGTGCGGTTTCAACCAAAATGCTTAGTCACTGTCATCTGATGGATTACCTTTGCATCCGATCCCGAAGGCAGTTAAATTAAAAACAGCTCCAATGGAAGACTGTCCCATGATATTACCACACCATGGTTTCCGTTTCTATAGTGTAACATACACAGCAGTGACAGCACAGCAAATTCAACCTTATTATTAGGATGATTTTTAGATTAACATGCTGCTGAACATTACTCATCTTTAACCCTAATTATTAGATTAATTTCGCTTCACTAATTCAACACACTTTGATCCTTTGACTCAAATAAACAAAGTCAAGTGTGCCAAGGAAGTCAAGGGTCATTTTGTAAACATTAAATATCTGCTGTGAAAATACAATGTGGCATAGATCTTGGGTTGAAACATGCTGAATTAAATTATATGGAACATTTCCCATTCGTTCTACTTTGCTCAGTTGACGCTAATCTTAGAATCAGGTTTACTGTTCGGTGTTTTTATATTAATAAAATATATTAAGATTATTTTAGTTCTATATTAATTGCATTATTGTGCTTAAAGGTCTGATATTGTCACATTACAGTCATACATTTTACATACAAAACCTAGAATTTCAAATCGTTTTCTGTTGGATTCATCTTGCCATTAATAATGAAAAGGGGAACAAATATCTCCTTTGTCCACTGACTCTGAGCTGGCTGTTTACCACTTCCTCGTTACTCAGCTCGTTATTTGATTGGCTGGTTTCAGTTTCACTGACGCGGCGTGTTGTGAGCGTATATAAAGACGAAGGCTTAGCTTTCATCTCTCACAGCTTCAAGAAGATCTGAATAGGTTCTTGCTTCAACAGTGATTGAACGGAACTTTGATCTCGCTTAGAAAACATCCTACCTCATATTTATTCTTTTTACTAACGTTTTGTAAAACAAACAAAAAAATCAGCTGAAATGGATTATCAGATTCGCCAGAACTACGACATCGACTGTGAGGCTGTGATCAACAAGATGATCAACTTGGAGCTTTACGCTGGATACACCTACACCTCCATGGCAAGTGACATTTTTTAAATTTTTGTTTTGTTTTTATCCATATGCTAAACCATGTCTTTTGACATTCTTTATCTTGGTTGCGACATTCTACTATGTACATTTCCACTTATTCAAATCTTTCATATATATATATATATATCTATTAAATTACGATTTTGTTCCTTACAGGCTCACTACTTCCAACGGGATGATGTCGCTCTTCGTGGTTTTGCCAAGTTCTTCAAGAAGAACAGCGAGGAGGAGCGCGAGCATGCTGAGAAGTTCATGGAGTTCCAGAACAAGAGGGGGGGACGCATCCTGCTTCAGGACGTAAAGGTGACTACATTTGAAATACACCTTTTCTATGTTGAACGATTTGATGAGCAAATCTGGCTCTAGATCTATGCATATTTGTAAGGGCCCATTGAATTGAAGTGGGAGGGGGCATCACGTGCTCACTGATGTGTTTGTGTCCTCTACAGAAACCTGAGCGTGATGAGTGGGGCAATGGACTGACTGCTATGAAGAGCGCTCTGCAGCTCGAGAAGAAAGTCAACCAGGCTCTGCTGGATATCCATAAGGTTGCCTCTGAGAAGGGAGACCCTCATGTGAGTTTCGAAGGCCATGTTTTGATGTACATTACTGCATCTATCCCATCCTAATTTATTACATTAAGTGTCCTAACATCTCATACATTGTCTTGTCCAACAGCTATGTGACTTCCTGGAGACTCACTACTTGGATGAGCAGGTTGAGGCCATCAAGAAGCTTGGTGACCACATCACCAACCTTACCAAGATGGATGCTGGCAACAACAGGATGGCGGAGTACCTGTTTGACAAGCACACCCTGGATGGGAACAGCAGCTAAATGCAGCCCTCCGGTCATAAGCATGTTGCAAAGCCTCCAGCTATTCTGTATGCATAAATAATCAAGCAATGTTGTCCTGCAGCTCTAGTGGAAGTTTTTAGATTTGAGAGGCTGAAAGGTTAACATTTAGAGACTACATCTAAAAGATACTGGCTCTGTTAATTGGTTATCTTTATTGTTTTCAGCCACCAAGCTGATGCGTTTGTGTTTAATGTACACTAATTGGTTTTAACCAAGTTAATTTGAATAAACATTTCTGGCTGGATTGACTGGTCTCTTTGTTTCTTTGTTGTCAACAAACAGGTGTGTTAGAGGTTAGTGAATACAAAAGCGATCTTTGAACCAGCATTTATCTTTTAGCAGTTAGTGATTTCCTCTGTCTGACCTACAAAAAATGTAATGATTAAACTATATGTATGACTGGCATACCAAAGTGTTTCCTGGATTAACTGAAGCCAAATGATATGCGCTGGATATTGACTGATTACAACAGTTTTATTAGGGAAAATATTTCAGAAATTCAAATCAAATTATATCTGTTTAATATAGACTCACATATATTAGGATTTAACTAAATATATTCAGTTTTCTTAAAGGGGGTTATTAGTGAATCAGTTATGTAAATTTTGGGTGGCTAAACGTGCATTGGTTACAATTGGTTACAAATGACTCGCATAGCCAGACCTTCAGACTGACGGCTGCAACGGTCAGTGGGCTGAGACTATTGTTACGTTGGCTTTAATGTGCAGTGATGCATTGCTGCCGCAGACATAATATTTTTTTCCACTCAATTATGTTGTTATAACGACATTTTTTCTCATTAAAACGACATCTTTTCTCATAATAACGAGATCTTTTCTCATTAAAAGGACATCTTTTCTCATTAAAACGACATCTTTTCTAGATCTTTTCCTCATAATAATGACATATGTCTTAAAAACGATAAGTTTTCCGTTATAATAGATAAATGGTAGGCTACATTATGTGAGTGAGCTGAGCGATTGTCCGCAACTCCGCGCTGCTCAGTCTGACATAAACGAGGATCTGTACTCTGCTGAATTGAAATACACTGTTTTAAATGTATTTAATGTAATGGTTTTAATTGTAGCAGCACGTTTATTAGGATTAATCTCCAATCTGTCTACAATACTATCCAATAACAGCACTCAGACCCATGACTTGTTTAGGCTATATATGATCAGATCAAAACAGTTATTTTTGTATAATTGACTCTGGGCTTGGAATATTTATTTATTTGAATGAAGTTTGATTTAACAACAAATCGAAATATGAACAGATAAATAAAGAGATTTTCTAATAGGTTAATAATAATAATAATTATTATTATTATTATTTCGTTCTGTTTGAAAACGGGCAAACAAATTAAGCTAAATTTTCCGTAGGCCTATTTTTGTTCGTGGGTAAACAAATTAGCTGCTTTAATATTTGTTTCACAGGCGTGGGCCGCCTTGATAGCTACTTTAGTCTAATGATGATGTATAAATTATTTTATATTATTAAATGATCTTTAGCGGAATCAAGCGCACGCATCGCATCACGTTCTTCTTATGGGTTAAATTCCAGGCTTTGCTTTACGGAAGGAATAGGCTCGCTGCGCCTGGGTGTGAGCACTGAGCACAATAGTACAGATGAGCTCACAGGAAAGACTGTACAGAACCTCTTGCTGGATTTAGTCTATACGAATTAAATAAACAAATTTGTTTTCGATTGTTTTAAATAGACTTTTAGACATAAGGCGCACCAGAAAGCGCACCCTGTTATTTTACAAAAGCAATTTGTAACATTTTGTTCTTATTGTGGAAGTATATAAAATAAAGCAGATATTTATATTGCTTTCCTCAGTTATCACAATGTAAGGGATCGAGTCGGTGTCGCCGAATTGAGAAGAGCAGTGGTGTGCTTTATATGAGATATAGGCTAAAGCAAGAAGCGTATACAACATCCAGACTGTATGAAACGTTATTGTGACTAATTTGCAGAGCGGTACATAAGATGAACTCTTGTTCTGCGTGATGGGATAGACAGTAAAGACAGGCTGAGTTAAAACATTGATTTTCTTAGGGCTGCCCACACACAAATATACGGTGCCCGGGAGGGGCCGTCCTCAGTTCACATAGTTTTGTCGTGGTTCAATGAATCACGCATACTTACATTTGAGAGATGATCGTAAGATCAAATTTAGGATAGTTTCTGATTAACATTTTATAAATGAGACCCTAAATGTCTCTGAGAACTCAAAATTAAATTCTGGGCACTAAAACAAAATATGTTTAGAATGTTAAGGGCCTCAGTGTTCTAAACAGAAATCCTAAGTTTCTCATAACTTAAAAACTTACATACAATTAAAGATCATACAATCTGATAAGAATTAAACAACAACTTTTCACCAATTTTAACATTTAGCCTCCCAGTCCAACACAAAGCACAATGAGAAATAGAAACCCACTGTCCAGTTCCAGGTGTCAACAAAAAATAATCATGTAGTTAAGATTTTTGTAGATTGTAGGTGTGGGGTGTTGTGCTCAATTTTGTGATTAGTGGAATGGATAATGCTTACTCATTCCTGCCTGTGGTTTTGTGTTTCTCTACAATTGATGTATCAGTTTCAGTGCCTATATAAATGCTTTAGTCTCAGTTCTGTGTTGTCTCTCACAAAATAATAATTATATTTGACATGATTATGAAAAATAAAATTAAAAACGTCTTGCAATACATTACATCTACAAAATCAGCTTTAAACTTTTTTTTTTAAATGGATAGGTCACACAAAAATAAAGTTCACATACCCTTATGTCATACAAACGAATATGACAGTATGACTTTTTTTATTGTAAATAATGACAGAATTAGCATTTTTAGGTGAACTGTCTCTTTAAGACAAACCCACACTTTTTTACACACTGTGAATTTGTGTTCTGTTATAGTACAGCATATATTTATGTAAAGCAGTTCAATATAATAATAATTCAAAAATAGTGTAGAATATTTCAAATAATTATTTTAGTTTAGTTTCGTTTTTTTTTTTTTTACAAACTGCAATGAAAGTCATGGTGGATGTTCTGTTTAAATGAGAACAATAAAATTGAATTAAATGGAATTCTGCTGTTCCTAAATGGAAAAGGTTTAAGGCAGGTGTAAAACTGAAGGTTACACACCTGGAATGGGGAGCTGATGAAATAACAAACATACATATTTCATAATGAATGAGAAATTGCTGAGTCACAGCAACACCGCTATGTGTCAAGTCTTTGTTGACGTATGTTTGCTGACAGACTGAGAGTTCATACTGGCACAACATGCTTTGTCATTGTTACCCTAATGATTTTTTAGATGCATTTACCAGGTGGAACACAGTGATGACACAGTGAATATAAAGTCATGGGATAGCTAGGTATGTTTATGCATAAACCCTCGTAATAAAAATATCTAACAAAATGGATCATAAATTCAATATCTTTGATACTTAGTGAAGAGGAGGAGAATATCCTTAACTGAACAGAGCTTGTCACATGTACATGTTCTCTTAAATTAAAAAGAGAAAATACATAGAAAAACCTATTAGCATTTGAAATGTATAATTTATAGACATTTTAAGAAAGAAATGATTTACCTGTTGAGAGAGTTGACAGTCTGTGTAGTTGGATGGTTGAGCTCCAGAAAATCAGCAATGATGCATCTTAGAGTATAGCCTCGGTTCGGGTTTCACATTAAAACAACAAAAACAACAATAACCTCAACAGCAGCATGTTGTGTGAATTAAGTATGTTTTTATTGACATAACCCAATGTCAGTGCTCATAACAACAGTTATTAGCTCAACGCATGAATGAATGACAATGAACATGAATAAATACATAAATTAAAACACGAAAATAAGAACAAAAAATAGATGTGATGAAAACCAAGTTTCAGTGAAACAATCACATTCCAATCAATATGATGCCTTTAAGTCCATTATTTTGGTGTGATTAAGTGGCGATTTTCTCTGCAGATGATGAGGTTGAAGGATGTGATACATCTGAAATACACAATTGAGTTTAGAGTTACAGTGTGTCCATGTGTTTATTTAAAAACAATTATGTTTATGAAGCCCAAAAGCAAAAATGGACAGTATGTGAGCCCTTCACAATCTTAAAATTAAAGATAAAAAGTCATGGGATAGTTTTAATATGTTTTTTTGTGACTGGGTATGTTTATGTTCATTGTCTCTTTTACTTACTTAGTGGAGAAGAGGAGAGAAGTTTCCAAAGTGTAGCAGAGCTGCACACACTTAGGCTATATGTGACAAAAAAAAAGAAAAAAAAAAGAACATTTTTGTTTGGAAACCGGTTACAATTTTAAAGTTGTATTTGTATTTAAATTTAATAATGAAATCATTTACCTCTTGAGAGTGTGTTGAAAGTCTGTAGTTGGATCACTGAACTCCAGAAAACCAGTAATGAAGTGCTTTGACAGTTTTTGAAAAACAAAAGGGCGAGAAAAAAGAACCCTAAACTCTAAAAGAACCATTTCGGCATAAAACGGGTTCTTCAGAATGCTATGGTTCTAAATAAAACCATGACTGCAAAGAACCTTTAAAGAACCATAATTGTTTTTAGAGTGTAGGTTCACATGGAATCCTGATATTTTGTAATAAAAATAAATTAAATAAAAAATTGCTTAATTGAAAAATGTTTGAACCTATACAATAAAAATGTTTGCAAAATTGTATCGGTTTGTAACTGCTGCCGACTGCATATTAGGCCTATGTGACATGAAAGTTGAGTATCATCATAATTAAGTACTGATATCACACATATTGCACAAAGACACTTCACCTCAATATTAAGTAAATGCACAGTTGGGTGTTATTGATTTGTTTTCTCTATGCCTACTCATATTAAACTCTTAGGCTATATATTGGTTAATATATAACATACTTTTAACATCAACATTTCCATAGAACTTCTAGTAATGATTGTAAAAAACGAGTGAAAAACAAATAATTAGCTTTTAATTGTTCAACCTTTCATTAAGTATATATTTTTGATTGCCCAAGCAACCCAATGACCCTTGGACAAGCGATTTGTAAAATTGATAGGTATTTATTCATTTATTGAACTCCCATGTGAACTTGATGAAATAATGTAAATGCACATTTAATTAATTTTAGGTTAGCTCATACTGTCACGGTCGTGTAGCGGGAAGGACGCGGGAGACGAGAGGTAAGGTAAATAATGGGATTTAATGACGGAACACAAGACACATAACTACATCAACGTACATAGACGAGTTGACGGACCAAGACTCAGGGAAAACTCAGGGCTTATGAACTCATAACACAATCAAGGGAAACAGCATCAGGTGAGGAGCAAATCAAACACAGATGGGGATGAATGAACTAATGACAGGAAACAGGAAGGACCATATAAGGGTGTGGAAACACAAGGAAAAGGAAGACAAAGTCTGACATTACCCCCCTTCCAATAGGCGCGTCCCGCGCCGTACGACATCGAAAGGG
The DNA here is from genome assembly GCA_027564155.1 of Gymnocypris eckloni scoliostomus. Lineage (NCBI taxonomy): Eukaryota > Metazoa > Chordata > Actinopteri > Cypriniformes > Cyprinidae > Gymnocypris > Gymnocypris eckloni. The sequence goes on along the minus strand of CM050415.1, from coordinate 29,467,527 downwards.
GAGGGGGGGTGGGCACTTTGGAGGCCTCAAGGACCTGGAGACCGGACAGGTGACCTCCAGGGCGGTGCCCGTTCCGGGACCCATGGCGGATCCGGGGACTCAGGTGGCCACGGCGGATCCGGGGATTCCGGCGGCCATGGCGGAGCAGGGTGCTCTGGCGGCCATGGCGGATCGGGCGGCCATGGCGGATCCGGGGACTCAGGTGGCCACGGCGGATCCGGGGATTCCGGCGGCCATGGCGGAGTAGGGTGCTCTGGCGGCCATGGCGGATCGGGCGGCCATGGCGGAGCAGGGTGTTCGGGCGGCCATGGCGGAGCAGGGTGCTCGGGCGGCCATGGCGGAGCAGGGAGCTTGGGATGCCTCCATGGCGGAGCAGGAAGCTTGGGAGGCCATGGCAGATCGGGGAGCTTAGGTGGCCATGGAGGGTAGCCCCCCCCCAAAATTTTCTTGGGGAAGCTCCCCATCTCAGGGGGGCGCTCAAGGGCCGTGGAAGGCGAGCTGGACAGGGCCAGCGGAGGGAAAGGTGAGCTGGACGGGACCAGCGGAGCTAAGGGTGAGCTGGACGGGACCAGCGTAGGCCAAGGTGAGCTGGACAGGACCAGCGGAGGCCCAGGTGAGCTGCAGAGGAACAACTCTTGGGGGCGCTCTGGAAGCGCAGACTTTCGTGGGCGCTCGGGTAGCGCGGACTCGCGGGCACTTGGGCTGTGAGCCTCGGGCGCTCGGGAGGCGCAGGAGGCTGGACGGGACCAGCGGAGGCCAAGGTGAGCTGGACAGGACCAGCGGAGGCCAAGGGGAGCTGGACGGGACCAGCGGAGGCCCAGGTGAGCTGGACGGGACCAGCGTGGGCCAAGGTGAGCTGGACGGGACCAGCTGAGGCAAAGGTGAGCTGGACGGAACCAGCGGAGGCCAAGGGAAGCTGGACAGGACCAGCGGAGAAGCATGAGGTGAGCTGGACGGGACCAGCGGAGGCAAAAGTGAGCTGGACGGGACCAGCGGAGGCCCAGGTGAGCTGGACGGGACCAGCGTGGGCCAAGGTGAGCTGGACGGGACCAGCGGAGGCAATGGTGAGCTGGACGGGACCAGCGGAGGCCCAGGTGAGCTGGACGGGACCAGCGTGGGCCAAGGTGAGCTGGACGGGACCAGCGTGGGCCAAGGTGAGCTGGACGGGACCAGCGTGGGCCAAGGTGAGCTGGACGGGACCAGCGGAGGCCCAGGTGAGCTGGACGGGACCAGCGTGGGCCAAGGTGAGCTGGACGGGACCAGCGGAGGCAATGGTGAGCTGGACGGGACCAGCGGAGGCCCAGGTGAGCTGGACGGGACCAGCGTGGGCCAAGGTGAGCTGGACGGGACCAACTTTTGGGGGCGCTCTGGAAGCTCTCGTGGGCGCTCGGGTGACGCTGACTCTCGTGGGCGCTCGGGTGGCGCTGACTCTCGTGGGCGCTCTGGAGTGCTGGACGGAACCAGCGGGGAAACTTGAGGGCGCTGGCGAGGAGCAGGCACCGGAGGGCGCTGGTGAGGAGCAGGCACTGGAGGGCGCTCGGCTAACGCGGACCTGGACGGAAGCAGCGGGGAGGAATGTGAGCTGGACTGGAACCGCGGAGGCAACGGTGAGCTGGACGGAACCAGCGGAGGCAGCGGAGAGCTGGACAGAACCAGCAGAGGAAACGGAGAGTGGAGAGGGGCCAGTTCGACCTCTAGATCAGTTTCCCAGTCTATAAGATCCTCCTCTATGTCCAGCAGTCCCAGCTGCTTAATCCGCTCACCCTCAGCCACGATGCAGGGGGCGGAGCTTTTCTCCACGCTCTCACTGTCCGCGACATTCTCCCACGTGGCAGACACTGTTGCCGGCTCTCGCACCTTGACTGACGTCAGTGGCTCTGGCTCCGCGTCGATCCTCAGCACTGTCGCTCCGAGTGGCGATGGCTCGTCGGTCGTGGCGGGCTCCGGCTCTACGTCAGCGGTGGGCTCGGGCATGCGTTCCGCGCAGCGGGGAGATGGTGGGCTGGGCGAGCCGCGTCGAAGGAACCCCGCGAACGGCAGACCAAGATCAGCTGTGGGCGGCGGCGCTCCTCCATCTTCCTTTTTTGGGTCCGTCAATCTGTCACGGTCGTGTAGCGGGAAGGACGCGGGAGACGAGAGGTAAGGTAAAAAATGGGATTAAATGACGGAACACAAGACACATAACTACATCAACGTACATAGACGAGTTGACGGACCAAGACTCAGGGAAAACTCAGGGCTTATGAACTCATAACACAATCAAGGGAAACAGCATCAGGTGAGGAGCAAATCAAACACAGATGGGGATGAATGAACTAATGACAGGAAACAGGAAGGACCATATAAGGGTGTGGAAACACAAGGAAAAGGAAGACAAAGTCTGACACATACATTGTTTCATATTTTAGATTTAGATACATTGCATGCTTTCTTTTAGGACATGCGTGGTGTTATTTAAAGTAACCTACAGGACCATGTAGCCTACCATTAGAGTTGCCAACTTTAGTAAATGAAAATACAGGACATTCGGTTGGGGAGGTGGTGGACACATAAAAGTTGTCCATTTATGTGTCCCAAGAAAATATCCCCCACACCAGCAGCCTGAACCGTTGAGACGAGGCAGGATGGATCTATGCTTTCATGCTCTTTACGCCAAATTCTGACCCTACCTCTGAATGTCGCAGCAGAAATCGAGACACATCGGACCAGGCAACATTTTTTCAATCTTTTATTGTACAATTTTGGTGAGCCTGTGCAAATTGTAGCCTCCGTTTCCTGTTCTCAGCTGACAGGAGCGGCACCCGGTGTGTCTTCTGCTGCTGTAGTCCATCTGCTTCAGGATTCGACGTGTTGTGTGTTCAGAGATGGTGTTCTGCATACCTTGGTTGTAACAAGTGTTTATTTGAGTTGCTGTTGATTTTTATCATCTCTAACCAGTCTGCTCATTCTCCTCTGACCTCTGACATCAACAAGGCAATTTCATCCACAAAACTGCCGCTCACTGGAAATGTTCTCTTTTTCGGACCATTCTCTGTAAACCCTAGAGATGGTTGTGTGTGAATATCCCATGATTAGCAATTTGTTACCAAGCAATTGAACAGGTGTACCCAATAAAGTGGCCGGTTATATATTAGTATATATGAAAATGTGTATTTTTCCATTTAAAAGCGCTTCTAGATTTAATATGGGCTGCTTTTGGTGCTTGACACTTTTTTTATTGGTCATTTTGTGTTTCAAGAAAAATGTAACATTTTAAATTACATTAGATTTACATTTATGCATTTAGCAGACGCTTTTATCCAAAGCGACTTACAGGCTATAAAAAAATGTTTTGTCAGTATGACAAAAAAATGTCACCCCAGTGACAAGCCCATTTGTTAAAATAATTCTCTCTATTTAACAACATTAAAAGAGGACTCGGCGACCCGCTGCTCCCGAGCCGTATGCAGGCTCTATCATCCCTCTGCGGTGGCTCCCTGTAGCGTGGGTGTACAATACGTGGGGAGGTGTCCCCCCGACTTTTAATACAACCTAAACTCTTCCCCTGCAATTTTTCAAAGTAGAGGTTTTCAAGGGCCAATGTGAGTAAATTGAGATTTAAATTAAAAGAGAAAATATAGTCACATCGTTTTGGATACGTTTAACGTTTTATTTGTATGCAAAACGATGTGAATATCATGGAGCGTTGAACACTCTCATGCGCTGTATGTTTCATTCATTCTCGAAGCCAGAGTTCAAAAGTTCAAAACGGACTCATATGAGAAGTAACTTTTGACAGGCATCCCGCTATCGCTGTAGCTAAACTAAATAACAAGCATTAAACTTAACTGATGAAACGTGAAGATGATATGGTTTGTGTGTTTTTCAAGTCTTCTCCAGGTAATAAATATGAATGATACAGTGGTAATTGACAGCATTAATTACAGTACAGAAGCTATACAATATGGACCACAAAACCAGTCTTAAAGGGATAGTTCACCCAAAAATGAAAATTAGCCAAAGATTTACTCACCCTCAAGGCATCCTTGGCGAGTCTGATATTCCTCTTTCAGACGAATACATTCAGAGTTATATTCCACATTGTCCTGTCTGTTCCAATCTGTATAATTAAAGTGAATAATGCCCGTTTCTGTATCCGAAAAAAGTATCCGTCCATCACAAAACTACTCCACACAGCTCCGAGGTGTTAATAAAAGACTTTTGAAGCGAAACGATGTGTTAGTTCAAGAAAAAATTTGTTTCTTAAAACTTTATAATCTGTTTAGTCCAGCTTCCAGTCTTTCAAGCAGGCGCGTTCCCGACAAGGCGGTCAAGCGTATGACGTAACGCCGCAAATGCATAATATTGGTCTTCCTTGTCTTTGAAGAGTTTAGCTCCAACCCCAATTAAGCAGACCTGAGCAGCTGATCAAGGATCACCAGAAACTCTGCAGAACGTTGGTCCTCCATGCCCAGGACTGAAAACCAGTGTTGTAAGTCATCAATCTAGAAGTCATCCTGCCTCTCTGAATTGTCATGTTCAGAACATATTGCAAGAGATCTCAACATTGTCACTCAAGGTCCACTTACATACAGAGTTTTGCTCCAACCTAGTGCAGTGCACACAAACAAACTAAATCCCAAAGTATACTTCGTTTTTGTACGCATGCTAGCATATGCGTACAGTCGAATGCGTAGCCTTTGAAAGTATACTCCATTTGATGTGCGCGAACGCGGGCGGTCAACATCCGCTCTAGAAAGCTTCATCCATGTATAGAGTCTGTTCTATTAATCCCAGTTAATTTATGGCCGATAACATATTTTTTAACTCTTTTAAACCAAAGCTGAGCTGTCTCATACCTTCTCGCTCACAAGCGCTTGTCAATGCGGCTGTCTGTTCTTGTTGTTGCAGTCTCTGCTATTTTGTTGTTCCGTCTCTTTAGGTTAATTTTCTACTGTGAAACAATGGACAGTGGTGCCTCCTGTGCAAGTCCCCTTAAACGTCTGTGGCTACACTGTGAAGAGGAGGAGGAGAGGGAAGCAGGACAAAACTGGACCAGCTCAAATCCCTCTCTTCAAGAAGAGCTTTGGAGGAAGGCGGTTGTCTGGAAAAGTATTTGGATCCCTAAAGCACTTATTAGTTTGGACAACAGAAAGTGACCCTGCATGATAGGAGAACTTCTAACATTTGTTTCACTTTCACAAAGTTATGTGAAATAAGGAAGGTCACTTTAATTAATGTTTCCCATGATATACAGTTGTATTCTGACAAATTAACTGTTGTAACAAATTTAACTTGTTTATTGCAATACAGTACAGGTTTTACAAATGTAAAGCATCATACATTTCCTGTCGTCATATACAGAATGTGAGGTACCTCATTTAAAGATGACATGTTTGTTTAGAGTGCTTAAATTAACTGATTATAAGGATATTAAATGATCAGAAAACTGGCCCAAAATTAGTGGTACGCTGTTCAATTTAACCAAAAAATATTAATGGCTACCCACCCTTGATAGTACACGTACAGCACGGAGACTAGATGTAAATGCAGACATGGATGTCTCCTTGTTACTCCATGTAAATGCAGACAGAAAATAGATGTCTCCTTGTTGTACGTGTACCATCAAGGGTGGGTAGCCATTGATATTTTTTAGTTAATTTTATTTGCTCATCTGCAAAACACCTCTAAGACATTTCCTATCAGATGTTAAATAAACAGTTAGAAAATTACTCAAATATGATTTTGATGTAGAATGTAGCCTATATAAAACTGCTCTTATATGTCTTATCAGATGCGTTTACACAGCAGATGTTTTCCAGATCAAGCACACTTTAGAAGACATCTGGGAAGACTTAAAAAGTAGTATAGAGCATTACATAGGTTATATGTTTATGTAGGTCTCTTCGTTCAACAAGACAATTACTCTCATTATTAGGCTACTATTCTATAATTACTAATACCTCATAATAATAATATTATCTCATTACTACCAGAACTCTTCAAGGCCTATATGAAAAAAATACTGATATAAAATACTGTAATGTGGCATTCTGAAAGCGGTTTACTACTAAAGCTGACATGAAGACTCCACACACCCTGAAGAGGAGTTCATGTTCCAAATGTGATCGATTTACGCATAAGGAAGTGAAACAGCAAAATGCTGCTGAGTCACTGTGACCGCAAAATTTATCTTGTGAGTGGATATGTTTTATTGCTGACAAAAGTGTGGTTTCGTGTGCAAATTATGGAACCAAAATGTAATATACACAGAAGTGACAGCGCAGCAAATTCAACGTTGTTATTAGGATGATTTTTAGATAAAACATGCTGCTGAAAATTACTTATCTTTAACCCTAATTATTAGATTTATTTCGCTTCACTTATTCAACACATTTTGATCCTTTGACTCAAATAAACAAAGTAAAGTGTGCCAAGGAAGTCAAGGGTCATTTCATCATTTTGTAAACCTTAAATGTCTGCTGTAAAAATACAATGTGGCACAGATGTCGGGTTGAAACAACATGCTGAATTAAATTATATGGAACATTTCCCATTCGTTCTACTTACTTTGCTCAGTTGACGCTAATCTTAGAATCAGGTTTATTGTTCAGTCTTTTTATATTAATAAAATATATTAAAGATATTTTTCGTTCGATATTAATTGCATTACACCCCTGGTCTAGGGTATTTTAAATATCATTACAAAACATCGAATGTAGGCTACTGTTCTTAAAGGTCTGACTTTGTCACATTACAGACATAGATTTTACATACAAAACCTATAACGTCAAATTGTGTTCTGTTGGATTCATCTTGCCATTAATAATGAAAAAGGACAACAAATATCTCCTTTGTCCACTGACTCTCAGCTGGTCTCAGTTTCACTGATGGCATGTTGTGAGCGTATATAAAGACGAAGGCGCAGCTTTCATCTCTCACAGCTTCAAGAAGATCTGAATAGGTTCTTGCTTCATTAGTGATTGAACGGAACTTCGATCTCGCTTGAATTTCGCTTAGAAAACATCGTACCTCATATTTATTCTTTTTTATCAACGTTTTGTAAAGCGACAAAAAAGAAATCCGCCGAAATGGATTCTCAGATTCGCCAGAACTACGACATCGACTGCGAGGCTGTGATCAACAAGATTATCAACTTGGAGCTTTACGCTGTATACACCTACACCTCCTTGGCAAGTACATTGTTTTTTTTATCCATATGCTAAACCATGTCTTTTTACTTTTTTCTCTTGGTTGCGACATTGTAACGTTATGGGACATTCTACCAGAAACGTACATTTCCACTTATAAAAATCTTTCATATATATATATATATATATATATATATATATAAAATAAATTACGATTTTGTTCCTTACAGGCTCACTACTTCCAACGGGATGATGTCGCTCTTCGTGGTTTTGCCAAGTTCTTCAAGAAGAACAGTGAGGAGGAGCGCGAGCATGCTGAGAAGTTCATGGAGTTCCAGAATAAGAGGGGGGGACGCATCCTGCTTCAGGACATAAAGGTGACTATATTTGAAATACACCTTTTCTATGTTAAAAATTTGATGAGCAACTCTGGCTCTAGATCTATGCATATGTGTAAGGCCCCATTGAATTGAAGTGGGAGGGGGCATCACGTGCTCACTGACGTGTTTGTGTCCTCTACAGAAACCTGAGCGGGATGAGTGGGGCAATGGACTGACTGCTATGCATTGCGCTCTGCAGCTGGAGAAGAAAGTCAACCAGGCTCTGCTGGATATCCATAAGGTGGCCTCTGAGAAGCGAGACCCTCATGTGAGTTTCGAAGGCCATATTTTGATGTAAATTACTGCATCTATCCCATCCTAATTTATTGAATTAAGTGTCCTAACATCTCATACATTGTCTTGTCCAACAGCTATGTGACTTCCTGGAGACTCACTACTTGGATGAGCAGGTTGAGGCCATCAAGAAGCTTGGTGACCACATCACCAATCTTACCAAGATGGATGCTGGCAACAACAGGATGGCGGAGTACCTGTTTGACAAGCACACCCTGGATGGAGACAGCAGCTAAATGCAGCCCTCCGATCATAAGCATGTTGCAAAGCCTCCAGCTATTCTGTATGCATAAATAATCAAGCAATGTTGTCATGCAGCTCTAGTGGAAGTTTTTTGTTTGTTATCTTATGGTTTTCAGCCATCAAGCTGATGCTTTTGTATTTAATGTACACTAATTGGTTTTAACAAAGTGAATTTGAATAAAAAAAATTGACTGGATTGACTGGTCTCTTTGTTTTCACAGGTGTTTTATAGGTTAGTGAATAAAAAAAAGTGATCTTTGAACCAGCATTTTATTTTTAGCAGTTAGTGATTTCCTAACCTACAAAAAGTTAATGAATAAACTATGTATGACTGTGGCATATCAAAGTGTTTCCTGGATTAACTGATGCCAAATGCTATGCGCTGGATATTGACTGACATTTTGACTGATTGCAACACTTTTACTAGGGAAAATATTTCAGAAATTCAAATCAAATGAAATCTGTTTAATATTATTAATATAGACCCACATATATTAGGATTGAACTAAATAGATTCAGTTTTCTTAAAGGGGGTTATTAGTAAATACGTTATGTAAACATTGGGTGGCTAAACCTGCATCGGTTACAATTGGTAATGAGCTTTAATGTTTATTGCAATCTTGAGTATGGATACAGTTGATTCAGTATAAGGCCACACCTACCCCAACTCTTTTTGAGGGAGACCCTTTAGGTTTATTGCTGAACACAAAGGCATTGTCTTACTGATTATTAAATGGAGTAATGTTGATGTTATGAGACCGAGTTTGAGTTTAGGAGCCTGATGGCCTGGGGGAAGAAGCTCCTCCTAAGTCTCTCAGTTTTTGCCATCATGCTCCGGAAGCGCTTGCCAGATGACACTAAAAAGAAAAGACTGTTACCAGGGTGATTTGAGTCTTTGATGATTTTAGCAGCTCTGCTTTTGCATTTGATTTTTGAGGAAGATATCCTGCAGAGAGGGGAGGGCAGACCCTAAGATGCGCTCAGCTAAGCGGACAAATCTATGCAGAACTTTGCAGTCCTGATTGGAGGCGTTTCCATACCACACATACCACAAACGGCAACCTTTGTTTCCCTCAGGATTTCAATTATATAGGTACTGACCAGGGGTCTCATTTATAAACACTGCGAGTAGTAAGTATACTACACCACCTGTCAAAATGATTGATTGAGGGGCGGGGCTTCCGGTATAGGGGCGGGACTTCCGGTATAAGGCGGGACTTCCGGTGTAGGCGGGACTTCCGGTATAAGGCGGGACTTCCGGTGTAGGCGGGACTTCCGGTGTAGGCGGGACTTCCTGTGTAGGCGGGACTTCCTGTATAGGCGGGACTTCCTGTATAGGCGGGACTTCCTGTATAAGGCGGGACTTCCTGTATAGGCGGGACTTCCGGTGTAGGCGGGACTTCCTGTATAAGACGGGACTTCCTGTATAGGCGGGACTTCCTGTATAAGGCGGGACTTCCGGTATAATCAATCATGTTGTCATGACAGTAGGTTTTGATGTTTTGACAGGTGGTTTTGATGGTTTTGATGTTATTGACAGTAGGTTTTGATGATTTTGACAGGTGGTTTTGATGGTTTTGATGTTTTGACAGCAGGTTTTGATGGTTTGATGTTTTGACAGTAGGTTTTGATGATTTTGACAGGTGGTTTTGATGGTTTTGATGTTTTGACAGCAGGTTTTGATGGTTTTGATGTTTTGACAGCAGGTTTTGATGATTTTGACAGTTGGTTTTGATGGTTTTGATGTTTTGACAGCAGGTTTTGATGATTTTGACAGGAGGTTTTTGTTTTGAAGGCTGTATAATAAATGACAGAAGGTTTTGTCTTTTGAAGACGCTGTTATCAGGAAATTCCCTCCCACCCGGGGTGCGTATCTGGGGCTGTGAAAACTGTGAAGACTGTTCACAGCTGTGAACAAAAAGTTGATTGTTTATAGAATAGTTTACTAAAAAAATCCACTGAACATTATTTCAGTTTAAAAATAAAATGGAGTCAAAAATAAAATAAAAATAATGCAATCAGTTAAATGTTTATACATACAGGTTATGAAACAATAAGTTGAATGTTTAGAAATCAGGGTCTCCGGCCTCTTTTCACACACAGCAGCATTCACCTTGAGCAGGCCTCTCAAAACAGGCGCAGCGCATCTATGTGTGTGTGTGTGTGTGTGTGTGTGTGTGTGTGTGTGTGTATGTGCCTGTTACACAGACACACACACACACACACACACACACACACACACACACACACACACACACACATTATCTGTACAATTATAATCTTTATCGATAGTAGTTCTTCCACGGGAGTCGCCCTGCCTTTGACAGTTGGCGTGAAATATGTCCATGTATCTCAGGTCACGGACACATTCCGAGATAAGGTACCAAAATGCATAGTGCAATGGCGCCATCTATTGGACACAACCGTGTTTTTACCCAATATTTGATCACCATATATATACAGGACAAATCCAATATATCCTCGACACAATTTTTGGCTGCAACATCGCATCAACTCTCTCTCATCAAAATGCAGAACGGTGAGTATTTTCTCTATATTTTTTGCTATGATGCTTTAAACATGCTGGTATTGGTGTGGATTTGAGAGATTGTTTTGCTAAAAGATCTACAATTCGTTTCCTTTCACACCTTCATGACAAATGATACATTCTTACCATCATACATTATTGTTTTAAACATTCATTTTTGGATACAGTGTTTTCTGTAACATTGATTTATTTTAAAAACAATCTTTGTCAGGCTATATTTATTTTATTCAAGTGTTTTAAACATGTCTATTACTTTTGCATCTCAAAAGATTTTTAGTCATATCAGTTTATTATAAATGTTTTGCAGGATTGTTCTACCGCAATGATGTTTTAATTAGTATTGTTACAGTACCCAAAACAATACATATTGTTATGGGTTTTTTTTACCATTGCGTTACCCAGCGGCTTTTATTATGAAAAGACTGAGCTCCTCTCACAGGAAGTGTTATCAGCTATGGGCTATGTATATTTTTCAAGTCTGTTTGCATTAAATCAGCGTCCCGTCATAGCGTTATTCATGTATTTTTATTAAGATACCACCCGCATTACTGTCGGCGCTCGGTTGTGAAGCATGACTCAGAACCGTCCCCTGTTAGGAAATGCATGGTTTAGCTTAGCAGCGCGTGTTACGTTGCTAACTGCTCTTAAATGAGCATGATATCGTGTATCAAAAACTAGTTTTGGCGTGTATCTGTTTTCACAAGTCAGATCGACCTGTTTTTGATATTTTAAAACATAAAAGCTCGTTTTAGCCGCTGTCTTAAACACATCATGTTACTGATACGTGTGGCTCACCAGCTCTCCGGCACCACCCGGCGTCCCGGAGTTAAAACTACATCCTGTCATGGTGAAATTGTGCGCTCTCCGGCACCACCGGTGTCCCAGAGTTAAAACTACATTCTATTATGATTAAATGATGGCCCTAGAGCACCGGGTGACATAACACTCTGAAAATGAATTACATTTTTCAACGTCTGCCTGTAGGTTCGTCATCAGACAAAGCATATAAAACGACTCACATGTGTTTTCCATTCATAACAGGATTTTTCGCCGCAGGTTCGAATGTTGAAAGCGATGCTCTCGATGGCGATGCATGTAAGGACTGATATTTTTCTACTCTTTTATAAAAATAAAAAATGTATAATAATAATAATAATAAAAATAAAAATAATAATAAAAATAAATAAAAATAAAATAAAATGAACATATTTTAATTGTCTCTCTTTTTATTCGCAGTGAGCCCTCAGGTGGTCGAAGCGGACAGCGCAACTGATGGTAAAACAAGACCCATCGCCTATGTCATGTTTTTCTTAACGTTTATGAGAAATCTAATTTATTATTTATTTTAGACTTCATTCAGTTTATTACGCAACCCGGCTTCCCGCTGGTTGACGCCATTCAACAGGATAATGAAGACCACACCGTCGTCGTAGCAGATAGACGTGACGTACCTGACCCCACTCCAACGCACTCTGTGGATCAAATAGTTCCTACCGGCTCGGCTTTAGACCAGACCGCCGGACCAAGCGGCGAACCTTTGAGAAAGAAGACTAGAAAAACGGATCGTTCTACCTCACCGGCCTGTCCTGAGAGAAAACCGGTTCGTTTTGCAGCGATCAGTCCTGAAACCAGTCCTGACAGGAAAACTCTTTGTCCGGCGCGCCGAGCAGTCCTGCGGCGAGTCTTGACAGCGTATTTCTTTACGGTAAGACTATCTACATTATTTTATTTAAACTCAAATTGAATCATACCATTAAGATTTTTGTGTTATATTTCTACACAGCAGGTTCGGGTTATAGCCCTGACCACATGACGAGTTGGAATACGCCTCAACGCATCACTTGGACAAGCACAAAGGCGGGTCAAACATCATATCCTTTTAACTCACCGGAAGAAGACATTGAAGTTGAAGAAGTGCCGGCGGTGTCTCACTCGGGTGACGAGCCACTCACCGATACTAGGCGTACTAATTCGATAGAGACATTAGGTCAAGAGTTTTTGCGCGCACAGATTGATATAAACAACAAATACATTGAGCTGCGTGGCGTACAGGATGATATAAACAGCAATTTGACTGCGCTGCGTAGTGAGTTGCGTGAAGCACACAACGAAACCCGTCACGCATTAGACGCATTAGCGCGAGGCTCGCGCCTCTCACCTCGAGACACGTGGCGATTGGACACACAGGATCGCTTCATTCAAAATGCGGTCGATCAAACATTTAGTCGTATCCAGACCATGAGATCAACCCTGGATCAGGAATTTAATAGAATCGATCGTAGGGTAACTGAATTCCATCGCGAATTGGTACTCATGTTTCATCATCTTATTCTCGTCATCATTGATGGTACAGAGGAGTAAATTCAATATAGATGTATTCCATTAAACTTTTATGGTTGTAGTTGTTTTCTTCACCTATCATGTATTGATTTTTATATTCCATCTATGCTTTGATTTTTATATTCCATCTATGCTTTGATTTTTATATTCCATATACTCTATGATTTTGCATGCTTTCTATACTCTATGATTTTGTAATATTTCATGTTTTGGTCTGAAATCTAAAATGGATGGGTCAAAAGCTTTTTGAGACGACGACACAGAACTGTCACGGACGAGATTGAAATGCTAAGTTTGCTGCGGACGAGCTTTTAATGCTTCCGGATTCTTTAGAACAGTATTTGTTTAATCTAGAATCTTCGCAACCCCCACTAATTTGGATCTTTTGAATTAGCTGTAAATCCAAATATTAATTTGTACGATCATGTGCTAAGCGTGAACAACAATCCTGTTGTACAATATGGTGGTGTTTTAAATAATCAACTCCCAGCATGTACCGACACCGATCCTGACTGCGACGACACAGAGCACCATGACGGTGATGATACTTCACAGCCATCGACCAGCAACACGAGACCCACATCAGGTAATGTTGACGCTTTACGCGAGACTGAGCCTAATAAACAGAGTCGATTAAGCCGTACGGAAATTGATACGCTGATTCGAGAAGGTGGGTTCGTTAACGGATATCACGTTTTACCGCGACCTCGGTTCAACAGCGTGTCGTTGAGAAGGAGCATGAATCTGAGAGAGATTAACTCTACAGATTTGGCCTCTTATCACACTTCCTTACACGGCATGTTGAGCGAGATCGTCGCCTTCGCTAGAGAAATCGGTCACGATGCCCCCGTGATCAATATGACCATGTCGGCACCCACTCTACAAACACCTATCAGCGGTGTTCTCACACCCGGTAATGATTATGGCGTGGATTCGCTTATGGATCAATTTGAAAGAGTTTTACAGAGCAACGAGCAGTTATTATCGGACGACGCTGTCGAGATCGACGCTGCCGTAGCCATGAACAGACAAGGAGGTGGTCGACGACTTACGTAAACTTACAGATCTGGCCGTTGATCAGGTAATCCAAAAAAAAGACGAATTTGTTCTGTCCCATAAATTTGTCGAATCAATTGTGTTTCTCTATTTGTCGCTCGTTTTCTTAACCCCAACTACCCGAGAGAGTTAGAAAAACTGGCTGTCACCATCCAAAACAGCGTCGGCTTCTCAATTCAAGACCGAATCGCTCTTAGCGACATAGCTTCGTTTGAGCGAGCACTAGGCATTAAAATCGTTGTATTTCACAGATCGAATGCCATGGTCTTAGAAACGCATTAAAATTGTGACGAACTCCACCCTAAAGCGGTGTTCCTCTATCTACATGATGATCATTACTACATGATAATGAATCTGACCGGGTTCTTAGGTTCGCCATACGTCTGTCAATTTTGTTACAAAAGTTACACCAACCGCAGAGACCATCGATGTAAGCAAGCCTGCAATGTCTGTTTTGACGCCGAATGTCACAGGTTCCCTAAAAGAACCATACATTGCCCGATTGTTTGCGTTACTGTAAATCGAGCTATTGCTTGAAATGCATAAAAGAACCCTCCCGGTCAAGAATCCCCCTCCTGTGATATTATCAAATACTGCAAACTATGCGGCTGGCGTTACTCGTTAAAGCGGGTGACAAGAAAACAAAACACATATGTGCCCAGGACAAATCGTCCATTGTCGAGAACGTCTGGCCGGGCAGGGATCACACCAATGCTTCATACAGCCCCTAGAGCCTAAGGAGCCATGCGAGAAATACATCTTCTCGATTTTGAAGCAGCGTTACAACGGTGAACCGTGGCTAATTTTGTTTGCGCAATCACGTTCAAAGGGAAGAAATTTACGGCTGAGGGTACCGACTGCATCGCTAAGCTAATCAACCGCTTCAGACACCCCGATATAATGGCTACTGCTTCATAGCTCATTACGCCTCCAGATTCGACGCCTTTCTGATTCTCGAGTATTTTTGCAAAGCCGGGATTGCTATTGAGGTCATAATGCAAGGATGTAAAATAATTTTCATGTCTGACGAATCGTTTGGCCAACGATACATCGATAGTTACTCATTTTTTCCAATGGCCCTTGCCAAAATGCCCGTGGCGTTAGACTTAACGGCGACTGAAAAAGGCTACTTCCCCATCTTTTCAACAGGGTGGAAAAGCGAGAACTATTTCGGACCATACCCGACAAAAGTTCTACAACTACGATAACATGTCGGATAAAGACCGTGAAAAGTTTGATGCGTGGTACAGCACAGTTGAGGGCAAGTGCTTTGACTTCAGGAAAGAACTGTACGCAGCGTCTGGCGTTAACGGCGTCGTCTTATTACGCGGTTGCATGAAATACCGAGGCATTCATGCAATGCGCCGGACTTGACCCTTTTGGCCGTGGCGCCGCCGCTGCTCGATGGGGGTCTTTAAAACACATTATCTCGGCAGAAACACGCTCGCTCTCACGCATAACAAAGCGTGCATCGATCAGAATAAGTCCTACTCAAGCGGCTCGATCGAATGGCTCGAGTATGTCAAAAGACTCGAAGCGTGGAAGTTCACCACGCCCGTAAACCACGCGGTGATATCGATCGGTAAGTACTTTTAGACGGCTACTACCAGCAGGACGGTGTGCGGCACGGCTTAGAATCGCAGGGTGCATCTTCCACGGGCACTGCTGCGCTTTGAACCCCATGAGTCTCACCCTTGTCGGGAGTAGCCTATGGGGTTCTCAGGAGACAGTTTGACGATAAGATCGAAATTCTGCAGAACGCGTACGGTTTGCAAATCGAGGTTCTTTGGGAATGTGAATGGAGCGACATGAAAAGACCGATCCCTCTGTGATAGAATTTATGACCGGTTATTCCGCCCCAGAGAGACTGAACCCTCGAGACACCCTGTTTGGCGGGCGCACTAACGCTTATAAACTCTATCACAAAGTGAGCGGAGATGAGAAAATAAGGTATCTCGATTTCACCAGCCTCTACCCCTTCTGCCAGGCTAGGAAAAGCTACCCGATTGAACATCCAGAAATCATTTTCAACAATTTTGAACCGATTGAAAATTATTACGGGCTTATCAAAGCGACCGTGTACCCTCCCGCAAATTACTGCATCCTGTTCTCCCTTACAGATGCCAAGGAAAACTCATGTTTCCGTTATGCCGAACCTGCGCTCACGATCAAAACCAGACCACGAGCTGTACCCACACGGATGAGGAAAGATCACTCTCCGGCTCCTGGGTATCCATTGAGCTTTTAAAAGCCATCGAGAAGGGTTATGTGGTAGCCAAGATTGACGAGGTTTGGCATTTTCCACAACAGTCAGACACGTTGTTTGTCGAATCGTCAAAACGTTTTTGCGGTTGAAACAACAAGCGTCGGGTTACCCGTCGAATGTTGTCACGGACGCTGAGAGAGAAACTTACATTCGCGAATATTTTGAAAAGAGGATTCAACTCGACCCGAAAGATCAAGCACAAGCGCTGCCCAGAGAGCGATCACCAAACTTATTTTGAACAGCTTGTGGGGTAGGTTCTCTTTAAGACCAAACTTACCTCAAACGACTCTGGTGAGCGAGCCCGAAGATTTCACCAGAATCGTTTTCGGTAATACCGACACCTTGTCGTATTTCTCATTAGTCTCAGGCGGCGTGGCTCTCCAGCATAAACCCAACAAAGAGGATGTTTGTAAGGGTCGCGGCGTTAACGTGTTTATTGGTGCGTTCACCACAGCACACGCCCGACTGGAATTGTATGCAATTGATGGACAGACTCGGTGACCGTCTTCTTTACTCGGACACAGACAGCGTTGTGTTTGTGTCTAGGGGACGGCGACTGGGAGCCGCCTCTGGGTGATCATTTGGGCGAGCTGACGAGCGAAATGACGATGGGGATTTTATTACAGAGTTTTGCGCTAGCGACCCTAAATCGTCACGGTTTCCAGGCGTCCAAAGGGAAAGTGTGTATGAAAGCTAAGGGATAACGCTGAATGCTAAAAATTCCCAAGCCATCCGCCTGGAAACCCTGATTGGTCTGGTTGACAGTTATGTGACGTCGCATGATAGTACCAAATACATCCTGGCTCACACAGAAAACATTGTGAGGGATAAAAGACTCTCACGTTGCACAACAAATCAGTCGTTAAAGGTTTAAGGTGGTGTATAATAACGCAGACTTTTGCCCGATTTCACCACGCTTCCTTATGGCTACTGATCAGATGATGATGATGCACAGAGGGTCGATGGATGTTTCCGATTTTGATTTCAGACTACAACATCCATTTAGTTGTGTTATAAGCGGACCGTCCAATTCTGGAAAGTCTTATTTTGTGAAACTTTTGTTGGAAAAAGGTTTGAATTTAATTTCAAGAAAATTGAAAACATTGTTTGGTTGTATGATTGTTGGCAGCCTTTGTACGATGATGTGCTTAAATTGTACGACATTAAATTTGTGCAAGGAATACCAGAGAGTCTGAATGATGATGATTTGCTACCCGTCACTAAACCAAATCTTCTCATCGTGGATGATTTGCAGCAAGCCAGCGCAAATTCGGAGCTTCAAAGGGTGTTTACGTCGTCCATCACCGCAATCTTAGCGCTATTTATATAGTGCAAAATTTATTTGTACAGGGTAAATCCAGCGAACCATCAGCTTAAACGCCAATTATATGATTCTGTTTAAAAATCCTCGGGCGTCAATCAAGTAGCGATGCTAGGGCGCCAAATGTACCCGGAAACACAAAATACTTTATGGAGTGTTACCACGATGCGGTCAACCAACCTTTCGGCTACATAATGATAGACTATAAAGCAAAAACTCCCGAGCAGTACCGTCTCAGAACAGGATTGCTTTCCGACCGTCAAGTGGTTTATATCCCGAAAAAGAAGAAGAACGTGATCAAATCACCATGTCCGCCAGACTTTGTAAACATCTGCCGGTGTTAAAACTGCTACATAAAGCATCTCCTAAACAACGGCGTCTTATTTTACAATCGGCGTCCGGCGAATTCATTTTATCGCTGTGTGAAGTGGCGCTTAACATCCTCTACGGACTATTCCGGTCAATCCGCAACAGTACCGAAAACTGAAAAAGCCGAAATTAAATTTGTAGCCGATAAAAAATCGGCATAGCGGCAAAGAAAGCGAGTCTTCAACCAGAAGGGTGGATTCCTTTTACCGCTCCTGAGCGTCGCCGTACCCTTTCTTTCGAGCTTGATAGCAAACAGATAGGATGGAGTACGCCGAGAAGATGTATTTAGTCCGCAGCATCAACTGGATAAGGCGAGAACTGAAAATGTTCGCGAGACTATTCAACAGAGCGTGGAAAACGATTTGGGACGTCGCCATGAGAAATATTTTACTCCGCACTGATTTGAACCCGTGCGAAAAAGCAAAACTTTACACAAATACCCTGAGCAGGTTTTTGACCATCGTTAAACAAGGCGATCGCGAGAGCGGTGTTTTAACGCAGTCGTTACCGACCCCACTCATAAAGATGAAGTACCGACCGTGGCTAGCGTCGAAGACGACGGTGCTGAGGAGCATGTGGTGGATGAAGTTCTGAAGAATGTACCTTCGAGAAGTGTGAAAACAGCAGATACATATTAGACAAGATGTCTAAAGCTAAAGGACTAAGCGCGTGGAAGCGAATCGGGGAGTTTGTGTTCAGGGTAAAGCCATACAAGGCTCACACATGGTCGATTTGTTAAAAAATGTCACGGCCCCCATAAAGGTTCGTGATAACCGGAGACCTGTAGGATGGTCAGAGTTTCTACGTGCCTTTGCCGAATTAAACATCCCTTTTTCTACAGTGCCGAATCAACAGGTCAGGAGCACAATTAAATCTCTAAAGAGTAAACCCGACACCCGCCCGTGTCAGACCTTCTAAAGAGCACGAAGACATTCACGCTCTGTGTTTCCAGAGTCCGAAGACTCTGTGTTTAAATCCCCGACTATCGATCCAAGACAATGGTTGGAATTTTAACGAATCCTTTCATGTGTGTGTGTGTGTGTGTGTGTGTGTGTGTGTGTGTGTGTGTGTGTGTGTGCATTAATATGTATCTTATGATTCAATAAAAAGACGATTAAAAATATAATGGTTTTAAGATTTTTTTATTTATATGTCAGACATGTCTGCACACAGTGAACGCAGGAAAATATTTTATCATTACAAACATACGGTCTTAATCTCTTCACAAATAGGGACACCATTTTATCATTTTAATATAATCATCGGTGTATAGTTTCATCACATGGTTATAGTCGTATCTTCTGGCTAAATGATATAGAAAAAACACACAGTGCTGACCGCAGGTATCCGATGAATAATCCTGGACTCGTCTGTCGGAATATAATACGTCGGCTGCTAGAAAGTTATTGATGGTGGTTGGAAAGCGATGGCTGTTGGGCGGATTGCGAAGCTGTCGAAAAAACACGTGGGCCCGTCTTGGGTTAAATAAGCGGCGATCCAGTGCTCACCTGGTAGCCTAGCAGGGTGAGTGTTAATGATACAGGCCGGACGGTAAGATCCTCATGGGTTTTGGGTAGTTGATCGCTCGGTAGAACGCCGAGAAAATGAGTCCTGCATGTAATTTTATCCATGATGGCGGTGAGTTGCAGTGTGTTCATCTCAATAGTAGTCTATCAGTACCTGGCGGTTAGACAATTCAATGATGCTGTCAAATACTGCGTAAACAATTAAATTAATGGTATTCGGCAGTGGTTTTCTGAAAGCGCTTCGACTCTGATATTCCCGGACTTGATGAGGGAAATGTGCTGACCGCACTCTTCGTCCGGCGTGAGGTTAAATGCGTAAAGTGTGTATCCGTTCAGGAAATCATTCCTGCCAATACAGAGCGGTTGGTCTTTAAGGTGTCTCCCGGTCGTCATCACCAACTGATAATATTCTCGTACTGCCGAACCAGCTTCAAATTAGGTTGTAGAGGCTTGGAGGATATTGTTGACCGTCGGCGTGAGCGGCTAAGAATTCAGATCGTAATGTTTGAGCGAATGGATTTTTTGTGTAGGAACCGGTGAATGCATCGTTGTCGACCATAGCAATGACGACAGACTTTGGTAGCGTTCCTAAAAACAGATTTTCCTGATTCGAAACACGAGAGCCGGCCGGTATGGAGAACGATTTTAGACTGACCCTATCGACAGGGTACTTGGCCGTTGTCGAGAGTAGCGTCTGGCGTGAGCCAGTCTCACCGGTGGTGATACAGTAACTTTCTTGACAAATAGGGATGCGGACACTATATTTAATTTGTAAGCCACATCGCCCTCATCAGACAGAATTCATCTTTTGCTTGAATAAGTCGTATCTTGATATCAACCCGTTTATCATAAGTTTCTCTTGGAAGAATATATCGCTGTGTATGGGGGCAAGTAGTTCCACCTCCTTGCTTTCGCTGGTGTAACCCGATCTCTTCGACAACCCTGCGTTATGGCCTGCGGGGTCTTGAACATCCATGTGACCCGCCGTGTCTTTATGGAACAATCCAGCGCTGAAGACAGATTCCAATCTTTACCGTAGTTGATCAGACTCTCGATGATACAGCGATAAGGGTAAGTGCTCGAACTCTGAGAAATCAGACGATCGCCGAGGGTCACGCCGACTTGTGAAAATATAGTGGCTCGGGGTAGTTGATTAGACCCACCTTCGCAGGGTGTGCAATCTCTTCCCGTTAGGTCTCGTGATTTTCACCCGTAGATAGATCATCGTGTTATTGAGATCCACATAATCATCGCCGTTGCCTGCGATAAAAATTCCAATGGTGCAGAGCCCGATATGGCCGATAATGGGGATACTTCTAAATAGCCGTTTTCTCAATAACGGTCTGTGTCAGCGGGACCGAAAATAAGTCCAGCTCGGACTTGATGCATTCTCCGACATGCGATGCAGTAGCGCCATGTTAGAATATGGATTTTGTGGCTCTCTTGATCGACACGTTTCGACTGACAGACCTCTTACGCTTTCTGCGTCAGTGGCGCTTGTTTGATCCGCGCACTGTTCTTCTTCTTCTTCTTGGCGCAGCCCGTTGACCACGCCTCCTCACACCCGGCGGTTTAGACATTCTCTTACGTGCCATGACCATCAGACCGGACCCGTCTTGAGCTTTATCGCTATGCGAGCGCGTCAAAACGTTTGAGACGACGTCGGATACTATATTTTTAGCTGCCGATTTTAGGTGTGGTTTCGGCTAAATCCTCTTTTAACAACGGTACGGCCATCCTGAACAGCCCTCTGAATAGACCTCCTAACCCCGCACCGTACATAACTCCCGATCCCGAATAACCCGGTAAACCGCAGCCGGCCTGATTTTGGTAATAGCTCACATAGTCCGCGGTATTGGGCTCTCCGGGTCTATAATAAACCATTTTTAAAGAATAGAAATATTTTTTGGTTTAAAGTGTAGTTTTACGATGACTTTCCCATAAGAAAATGGTACTTTGTGGTTTTGATCGTCCTTCAACTCTATGACGATGCTGGTGATGTGATCCTTGCTGATCGATGCGTAATGGGGGTTGTCGTATCTAGCAATGACCGCGTCGTTGCCTTTACCCGTTATATGTACGCATCTCAAAAGGGGAACGTAAGAATCTCCGACCGCTTGGTATTGGATGATGTCGGTGTAAACATACATTGTGTAGAACCCTGCGTTGATATCGCATTGATGAGGAGCGTACATGATGACGTTTGCGGTAAAATCGGGTTCTTTATGATAGTTTAAACCTCCGAGAGGTTTAGCGTCATTCCTAAAATAGTGGCGAGTCTTCCCGGAAACTCATTGAAATGTTGGGTTTCGGTCAGATACACCTTGTTTTTAATTCGTCATGATTCAATACGGCCGCTGGTGCGATGAGTTGATTTATAGCCGGAGGATCGCACGAATGTTTGCGTAGTACCCTCCGCTTATGTATAATTTTGTAATTATAGAAAACCAATATTTGAGGGATTGCTATCCGGGGTTCCGGAGCCGTATGTAGGATGAAATGCCCATCTTCGTCATTAAAGTTGTACCAACTTCTAGGATATTCGATTTCGAGTCCGACTTCCCATTGTCCTTTCAAGTTTATAGCTTTAGCCAACCTGGTTGTATAGCTGGATATACGATTTTCAGGATAAACCGACGACGACGCATTGCACGGCAACGTGGCGTAGAACCCGTGATCCTCCATGACGGTCCTTCGCTCGTATGGTCTCATCCGTTAACGACGGTGCGTTTAAGGAGATTGCAAGTCCAGCAGAGTTTTTATCTATATAACTATTAAATTTTGAAGGCCATCCTAGCCATTTCACTAAAACAAGCGTAGATTTCCCTTGTTTTTTCTGACCTAAAATCTTTTCCACCTTAAAAGATTTGTTTTTACTCACAATTATTTTTTGCAGCTCTTCTTCATAAAAAACCCCCTCGATGACATCGCCATCATAATCCTTGAGTCTGTAGACCGGGGTTGACGTGGAATACGAGGATACGGTGAAAAATTCTTCCGTGTAGTTCTGCTCATAACCTTTGGCGACGGGCCTCTCACTTTAGAAATCCTGGACGTCGACTTTGAAATTAAATATGGTCTTCTTCTGCTTCTTTATATCGCCGTACAAGTTTTGAAACACTTGACCCTCATTTACTTTGTCGACGTCCACGGGTCTCATTCTGATACTTCGGTGATAACTGGTGTTGTACCCTTGAATAATGTCTTGTAAAACATCTATGTATCGGCGGGAATTTGTAGCCGTTAAAAATCTCCACATGCGGCTTTTTAATGTTCTATTAAATCGTTCCACGACACTGGCTTTCAAATCCGTAGCGGTAGCGAAGTGGTTAATGTCGCTTTTCATCACATCTTGAAAATGTTTGTTAAAAATTCCTTTCCCTGATCCGTCTGCAATTTCTGAGGCACACGACCCTCTTTGAGTATAGACTGGGCGCTTTAGTAACCTCAATGCCGCTCTTATTCTTCAAAACTCGAACCCATGAGAACTTGCTAAATACATCTATGCATGTCAGTAGGTATTTATGACCGTCATTATCCTTGGCGTAGGCACTCATGTCGACAAGATCGGCCTGGAACTGTGTATCGATCCGTACACAACCACTCTATTTCGTTTGTATTTTATAGGTGCTGTTTTGTGTAATGTGTAAGCATCCTCACCAGCCAACCATTCTGAAACCTCTTTATCGCTTAGACGGACGCCGCTATCTTTTAAGGACGGCGTCTTTTAATCGTTTTACCCCTAGAGAGCCGGGGTTGGACGGTGTATAATAAGCCTTTTCATGAGCTCCGACATGCTGTCGTTTCAACCGATGCAAAAGAATAAGCAGCGTACAAGTAGTTTGAATCAATCTTTTATTAAAAAACGTTACAGGATGCATGCAAAATCTAAGTAAATGGTATTAATACAATCTAAGTAAAATGATACACGTAAAGTAAAAATGGATATAATACAACACACTAACTAAGAATGGTTAGTAAAAAAGAATAATGTAGCAAATAGTTAGTAATAATGACATCAATGATAGTCTAACCAGAACAGAAAGTCGCGGCAGGCCATCATGTTTTTGTCTAGGATGTAATCAACATACATTACGACAATTTTGTCAACGGTCTCATGAATATCGGCATGTTTTTGAATTTCATCATCATCGCTTTCATTCAAGATCAACTCAGTACATACATCCGCCACATAGGTAGAAGTACACAACACATCGGTGATTTCGATCGTACATTGTGATTCAATCATCATATCTAGAACCTCTTTTATCATTACATCAGGGGGGTCGGTACCATCAACACATTTATCCGTCAAATCGTCCCATGAATTAGCCAGTCCTCTTATTAACACCATATTTTTCTTGAGATTTGCCTCACGCGTAGTGTTGTGGCCAACTGGAATATCGGGGTGGGCTGCGTCCGCAATAATCTTATACAGCAGCTCAGTCAACTGCCGTCTGTAATGCTCTTTAAACATGAATTCCATACAGCTCCTTAGGCTAGAGGCTACACCCATGCTGGAGCTGACTTGGTCACCGCCATTCACAATTGAAAGACCTTGCCAGAGATCAACGACGTCGTAGACTATTTCCTTGCAGGGTTTGTCCAGAAGTTTCAGCCTGATTTCTTCTAGCTTGGCAACTATGAATGGTTCGTCTTTTAATTCGTGCAGAATAGTCCCGACTGTCCCTTGGATACGATGGGGGTGAGATTTTAACCCACAGCGGTTTAGGAGAATACCGATGATGGAATGAAAAAGGGCTTAAACAGCTTGCCTGACAGCTCGTCAAAGTGTGTCGGTAGAAGTTGGGAGGGTCAAACAGACAGGAATGTTGCAGCTGGCTAGGATGGTCAATCGCACACCCTCGCAGTCTTCCTTCAGCTTATCGCCGATGAGATGTTCCAGCAGCACCACGGTCGCTGCTTTTATGATTTTGAATCCGGCGTCGCTGAAACATCCGTCTGTAGCGTCGAGACCGGCTTTAGTGGCGAGACCGGCTTTAGCGATGGGAAGGTAAGTCAGGTTGTGTGATCCGAGGTCTGAGCCCAATTTATCCAGCCAGTCTTTGGAGGGTTGACGATGTTAGCGGACCCCAGTCGTTTTGGAGGTCCGATTCCCAATCTTTGTGGAGGTCCGATGGTCCAAGGGGAAAGTCAGGCAATGGTCGCTTGCGTTGTCGTCAGGAGGGTCGAGAATGCTGCGAAGGAGATGCCGCAGCTACACACATGAGCGGGTAATGAAGCGCCGTCTTCAGCCATGGTTTATAAATGCTGCTTGAGAGGGTCTGGTCACTGACTTTATTGCAAATGTAGTAAAGGCGGGACGTCGTAGCACTGCAGCCATGGTTTATAAACGACGCCTGGGAGGGTCTGACCGGCGAGCTTCCGGATGTCCGTAGTAAATGGGGCGGAATAGCGGCGTATGTACTGCTGCGCACGCATCTCTCAGGGTGGAACAGCTGCACTTTAATTTTGTTGTAGCCGTCATGCAGCTCGCACCATTTGAACATCTTGTTTATTATTGAAAAATACCGCCAGCAGATCCAGATCGCGCCACTTGAACAAAAATTGCATTTCATACAGATCGTTATGCTCGTTAGGCAGGGCGACCCTGACCGATTTTTGTTGAGCTTTGTCTTGTCTTTACAGCAGAATATGTAGACAGAATCATCTGGGTTCTTTTTAGCGTGGTCACCTACCACGCGGTACCGGACATTCGGGTCTACCCGTCCCACTCTGAAATGTACAAGGCTCTTCGCCGCTGTTCAGATCCTTCCAGACAAATTTGTAAAATAATGACCAGTCTTTTCAGGAAATACAACACGCGTCTTCCCCGGGCTGAAACTCGCCTGCGTTGTCGGTGGTGTAGAGTATAACAACTCGAGTTGATTTATGAAATTTGTACCCGAATACACGGTTACTGCTCATCATAAATTCACCTTTAGTCCATTCCGAAGTTCATGGAGAAAGTTTGTCAAGCGGACGTGACCGAAAGGTTTTCTCGGTGCCATAGTCAGACTGGCCATCAGACTGTCCGTCGTCCTGCTGCTCACCCCGCCTCTGGGGATTTAGGGGCGATAAACAGTCCATGCTCATGTAGCTCATGTTTTCTCTTTCTGATTGATGTAGAACACGCTGACCCATTTATATACGCTGTGGGTGGGAGGGAATTTCCTGATAACAGCGTCTTCAAAAGACAAAACCTTCTGTCATTTATTATACAGCCTTCAAAAACAAAAACCTCCTGTCAAAATCATCAAAACCTGCTGTCAAAACATCAAAACCATCAAAACCAACTGTCAAAATCATCAAAACATCAAAACCTGCTGTCAAAACATCAAAACCATCAAAACCTGCTGTCAAAACATCAAAACCATCAAAACCACCTGTCAAAATCATCAAAACCTACTGTCAAAACATCAAACCATCAAAACCTGCTGTCAAAACATCAAAACCATCAAAACCACCTGTCAAAATCATCAAAACCTACTGTCAATAACATCAAAACCATCAAAACCACCTGTCAAAACATCAAAACCTACTGTCATGACAACATGATTGATTATACCGGAAGTCCCGCCTTATACAGGAAGTCCGCCTTATACAGGAAGTCCGCCTATACAGGAAGTCCGTCTTATACAGGAAGTCCCGCCTACACGGAAGTCCGCCTATACAGGAAG
This sequence comes from Gymnocypris eckloni scoliostomus, assembly GCA_027564155.1. NCBI lineage: Eukaryota > Metazoa > Chordata > Actinopteri > Cypriniformes > Cyprinidae > Gymnocypris > Gymnocypris eckloni. The sequence goes on along the minus strand of CM050415.1, from coordinate 29,441,374 downwards.
TCCGCCTTATACAGGAAGTCCCGCCTATACAGGAAGTCCCGCCTACACAGGAAGTCCCGCCTACACCGGAAGTCCCGCCTTATACCGGAAGTCCCGCCTACACCGGAAGTCCCGCCCCTATACCGGAAGCCCCGCCCCTCAATCAATCATTTTGACAGGTGGTGTAGTATACTTACTACTACTGCGTAAGCGATTTTCCACACACATCCGGATTTATACAAAAAATTACTTGGCGTAAATATGTATGCACCGTACGAAAATTATAATCTAAACCATGCGTACAAACACTTTGAGTAAGTAATGAAGTAAATTATTTGAAACTGTTTTCATTTCGATATGCATTTACAATAAATATTCCACTCTCATTAAGCACTGAAATTACAAAAAGTAATTGCGCAGAAGTTGAACAAAATAAAATTTAGACATAACGGATGCATTTGATCACTTTTTTTGTGACATCCTGTGTTTTATTGACAGCGAGGAGTGCTTTATGTGCACAATAAATAACATTTTTAAACTAAACTGCAGATCTCATGTTACGAGGATTTTTTTGCAAGAACAATGATCATGATGTGCACTTACTTCGATATTATGGCGGACACAGCTGGATTCGGTGGTCGAACGGTCAATCCATTGTCCGGTTTGAAAAGGACCAATGGTAATATCTTACTGTACAACCCACTGCACTGTACTGCACGGAGGTGTTGATGTCATGTAAAAAAATCTCCAAAACATTATAAAAAAATACCACTGTATTTTTATTTTTAAGCATACCATTAAAAAGAAAATTGTATAAGATTTGCAAATTTACTTTTTAAAACACTTTCAGTAATTCGCCGAGTCAGAATTTACACTGCACTGTATTTACACTGCAAAAAATATATAGGCCTTTTATATCAGCTGTTTCCACAAAAATAGATGTTCAGCTTGTGTTCACATTATCGGCAAAACTGCAGAATTTTAATTTGATTTGAATTGTTTAAAACAATCGAAATACGATACGACCCGTGTAAAAGAATGAGATCAACTATTTTAAACCGTTTTTATGGATATTTTCATATATTTATTAAAAAACGTAACAAGGATACTGCATAATTTTGAACAATAAAAATGTGTAGGCTATGGTCCAAATGGAATTACAGTCAGGATCTCATATTTCCTTAATGTCTTGTACCATCGACGGTGTTAAACATGGTGTCACGTGGATGTAATATGCATGGAACATGATATGCAGATGAGGTAATGCATATTAAAACTAGTCGTTGTAAGCTCCATATATGGTGATTTCTTGGAGGAGTCGGAGTGGAGATGCACATATGCAAAATTTTCCCCTGAATGGGATTTATAAAGGGATTTTTGTGCAGGTTCTGGCATACGCATGGATTTAAAAATCTGAAAAAATTCACGGCGCGTATGCAAAATCTAGCTTTTTTGCGTACGTACACTTTTAGGATGAAATCTACAGAGAGTTTTATAAAATGAGACCCCTGGGGTGCGTTTCCCAAACACAACTATGGTCGCAACTGTAATGATAACATATAATATATATATTGTTATAAGGGAAACAGGTCAATTTAGCTCAAAGGGAATCATTAATGATTTTATAGGGAATTTGAACAGACTCACTGTTTCACGGCGATTCACTGAACAAGCCGTATAACAAACTCTGCACTGGATATTAAAATCCCAAAATATAGTGAAAACACTATTAAATAGCACAGTAACAAAATCGACAGATTAAGACATTAACTTATGAGCACAAAACACAAGATGTTTCTCTTTTCAATATAAACAAGACTTTATTTATATAACTCTAAGACATGTAAACTAATCTACACATGAACACAAGCATTCACGCGTTGCAGAAAGAGAGAAAGTGAGGAAAGGATTAGATTAAGAGAATGAGAATTTGATATCCCACGTTGACAGCAATATGTGCAATTGCATAAACCTGAACAATCAATCACATATTTAACACTCGCATTGACTTTTTCAATGAGGCTAAAATCTATTTTCAATATTACACCAGTTTCAGCAAGAGTCTGGGGTTTGTACTTGCAGCTTTTGTGTTTAAGGATTCCCCTTTGTTCTCCGTCTTTGCGGGAAAGGGTTTCTCCGAAGTCGCTGATTGGCTTAGAGTTCAGGAGTCGTTGAAGTGGGCGTTGGTTCTTGGCTGGTGTTGCAGAGTTTTTGGGCTGGTTGTCCTTGGCAAACGCAACTTAGCACACGAACTCAACGGAAAGAAAATAAACTAAAGTAAAAGAATAAAAGGATGTAAAGAGACTAGGTGGCTTTTCTTCTCATCATGGTATCAAGCTGGCTTGTGGTCCAGAGCACATGGCTGGAGAGAGAGTCAGTAGATGGCATTCTCAAGAGAGCGCATTTTTCGGAGAGAGAGAGAGAGAGAGAGAGAGAGAGAGAGAGAGAGAGAGATCCAAAAAGAGAGAGGAATTCATGAGGACGGAGCATTCAAGAGCGCGAGGAGAAGTTAAGAGGGATTAGAGAAGTGTGTCCTGGGTATTTACCCTCTGCTTTTAGACACCACCCAATCAATAAATCAACATGTCATGTTCAGTCACATTGCCCGAATTTTACATTCTCTTGCAAAGTATCCTTTTGAATGTGATTTCTATATCCAGAATATGATGCATTTGACAGGAAATCAATCAAAAGAAACGTTTCAACCTAGAAGTATGACTCTCATACATACCAAACATGACATTAACCCTTAAGGCTTAAGCTAGTCAATACTAATTAAAAGCACGATAACCACAATGATTAAAACAAGGATAGTCAAATTTGTGGGTCACATACATAATATGCAGTTATGCATATAAATTATTATTTTCATTAACAATGAGAATGAAAGTCCTTTAAGATGATTTTACAGTCTGTAGCTGTGATTTCTATCACAGATTTACATGTAATGGTCACATGTTGCATCTCTTTGACCATCAATATTTATTCCTCAAATGTATTACCAAATTCCTGCATTGGAATTATCATTAAGTGTTCCTTTGGTTTTGCTGTTGCAGGCTGTATTCAGACGGGCTGGAGCTAGGGTCTGATTTATGACTTCCTGCTGTTGTCTTGTGGAATTCGGCTCCTCATGTTTCAACCATGCTTCGATCGAATCTTGATTTGTCTGATTCGGTCCTTGATATACTACACAACCCTACACATCTGAACTTGACAAAGGTTGTAAAAAGGTCCAAAATCGGTCCAGTCAGACCTGAACGTCTATAAAACATTTATAATCACGTGTACATCACAAACAATAACACATTATTCGTGGACTTGACCAAGAAAAAGAGTATTCTAATTTAGCACAACATTTTTTATTGTGAACTACATTTTTGAAAAATGTCTTCCATTTGTTAAACAGCTACTATTCAAAACAAGAAAATAAAAATAGTAGAATGTGGTTATTTCTAAATCTGTGGCAATGGCATTTTCTTTAACGGTTTTACATTAATGTTAAGCAGCCATTATTTAAACAAGAAAACAAAAGTACAGGATCATAGTTAACACATGTAACTATTAAGGTGCGTTCACACCAGACGTGAATGAATCACGCTTTTCGAAGTTGGACGCTTGAACATTTTGAGTTTACTCGCTTCATTCGCGCGAGAAATTCACGCCATTCGCGATTCACTACACAACAGACGCGAATACGCGTCATGGAAGGGGCTTATGCCAGGCAGCTCCAGTCTCGTTGCAAAATGTATTCCTGTTTTTGTAAAAGTACGAAGATGTATATACAGCTCCAGGTACCCACATACAACCACAATTACTTTGTCCTCCATTGTGGTTTCGGATTTTCTGCCTCCGCTCGTAATGACGTCACTGCTAGAGCAAGCTCCTGATTGGTTAACGCGGCGTGAATATCCGCCAAAGTTCAGATTTTTCAACTCGCGCTATTCGCGCGAAAAAAAACGCTCAATTCGCGCCATTGGCGCTGCCTCATTCTCGCGAATATATCGCCGCAGGATTGTATATCGCGTCTTTGCATTGACTTAACATGTAAATAATTTGCGCGATACGCATCATTCGCATCTGGTGTGAACGTACCTTTAGTCTTTCAAATTTTTGTTTCCAAAATGTTTACTCATTTTCTTGGTCCACACACCACCAGACTCTTCCAGGAGTGTGATTCATGTGTTCCACCATTGATCCATGAAGTCAGAGCTGTGGAAGTACTAATTTTTTTTCCTAACAGTCTTGCGTTACTGTTAAATAGCCATAAATCAAACAAGTAAACTGTGAAACAGCCATAAACTCCTGCAGAGTTTAGCTCTAACCCTAATCAAACACCTGAGCATGCTAATCAGAGTATTCAAGATCATTAGAAAATCACATCTAGGTGATTTTGATCAGTGTTTGACTTGGAGCTAAACTATGCAGCAGATTGGTCCTACAGAGAAAGATTTGAGAAACCCTGCACTAAGGCATCGGCCTTTGCCCATCGTCGTCTCCACTTCCTTTGGTACTCAGATGACATGTTTGAATCTCTGAATCCTTACCCATCTTCAAGAAACGGCTAAAAACACATCTCTTCCATCTTTATTTGACCCTCTAACTCTAGCACTCTCTATTCTAAATTAATTTTATCTAATCTGTCTTCTTTTTATATATAAAAAAACACAAACATTTGACCCTCTATCAATTGCATATTTATTCTCTAACTGCTAGCTTTTCTTGTAAAACTAACACTAAAGTTTAATTTGTCTATATTTTACATACTAGTTTTCTGAAAAAAAGAAAAAGAAAAAAAAAATCCTTCCTACATGTACTGCGTTAGGCTAACCAGGACTTGTAATAGCACTTGCATGTTATTGCTCTTTTGTTGGTTTTGATTGCTTCTATAATGTCCTCATTTGTAAGTCGCTTTGGATAAAAGCGTCTGCTAAATGACTAAATAAAAACAAAATAAAAAAATTGTTTACTTAGCAAATCTAAAATTAAAAAATATTTTTAAAGCAGTTACTGAAAATATCCATGTTCAAATTCATTTACAGACTTCAGCACATGTTATTATTGAGCTCTTCCTACATTTACTTAAACTTTCAGTCTCTTTCTGGTAATTTACTTTATGAAAAACTCTGAAAAGGCTACATCTGACAATAATAACTTTTACTGGATCTTTAAACATTATGGTGTGCTATTATCTGCTGCCTCATAGCTACTATATGAATTACATATCCATTCGTTTGGAGTTTTAACAAATTCATGTTTAATTTTTTTAAATTCACAAAACGTACTTCTCATTTTAAATTCCAATTCTAGCAGTTAAAATAGCACCTAGAAAATTAATTATAAGTTAGAAGATAATAATTCATTTTGCTCTCCCACACCAAACTCATCTGAAATGGTATCTTCCAGCTTGTGATTGACTGAACACACCTGATCCAGGTAACCCAGGGTAGGGCAGGGATAGTTTGAAAATAATTAAACCAGGTGTCCTTGGGGACCAGGGTTGGGAACCCCGGATCTATTACACCATGTTCTTGCAGTAGCACGAAATTCAGCCAACATTAACAGATCGGGGACTTCGTGATTTTGCTATCAATTTTCCACCAAGAAGTTTGCTTAACTGCATAAAAAAAGCACAACTCAAGTGTAGAGATCCCCATGGTGGTTTATACTGGCGAACTCACGCCAGCAGAGTTTCTTTTTAGGGTAAAGCCTAACATTACGCCAACTAACTTTGAGCCTACTAGTTAATTGTAGCCAAACTCAAAATATATTTCAGCTGACAATGTGCGTATCATAGGGCTGGGTGATATGGCCCAAAAAATTATCACGATAATTATTTTCATATCAGTCGATATCAATAATTATCACGATAAATGTCAAATCTTTATTTCTTTCAAGTTTAAAGCCAGATTTTTGCTACAAAGTAAAAGTTTTAGAAACCTGACCATTAATTTTCCTTAACACAATAATTATCTAAATAGATATGTATTTCTTAGTTTCTGCATGTTCTAATGAGTTTATATTGTTTCAAAATCAAGAAACCGGTTTGGGTTGCCTCATAATATGAATGATAATATCACTTTTTTGTAGTGATGCACGATCATGATTTTTCGTGGCCGATTCCGATACCGATTTTTTTTGAGCAAACTGGCCGATTCCGATTCCGATACCGATTTTTTTTCCTTTAAGCAACCAACAAGAAATAATGAAAGATTCTAACACAAATAAAGTGGTTATATAGTGAATATAGATTTGATTTAACATGTATAATATTTAATTGTTTAAAAAATATATATATTTAAGAAAAAATTTGCCCCCCAAATTCATGTCTGTGGTGTTTCAACAATGGATGTCACCCCTTTAAGAAAATGAATAATTCTATTTGGACTTCTTCCTGTGTGTAAGGGTCACTGCAGGTGCTGGTTGATCTGAGGGGTGCATGGGGAGTACATTCTTTCTTATACATTTTGAAGTTAGCTAAATCTCTGACAATTTCATGTGTTGTCATTAGTGTGGTGTTATGTTGATAACTTGCAGATCTGGCATATTTTAACAAAAAAAATATAAATATAATGTTGATATTTCCAAAATGTCCCCTGATCTTGAAATCATCATGATGGTAGCCTCCATTTTAGAAAAGTCTAAGCTGATTTGTATGTGGTGTTACTGTCTCTGGTGTTAATGTATTTTCTAGTAACACAGAGCCTTTAGTAACTTGCACTATAAGGTATTTGGTGTTATAATTACTTCTGTGGTGTTACTTCAATAAGACATAGACATAAGTGGCTGTGTCACAAGTTTTTGATTAAAATTATTTAAAATTCAAAATGTTCTTAAGCTTTTATTTTAATGGATATAGCATATTAAACAAATTTTAAATGCCTATCAATATATTTTATAAGAAAAAACAAACAAGCATCTTTACAAATTCTGCCTCTCATTTGCCACCCCAGTTGAAGATGGACCAAGATGGTTTTTAAATTGGGTTGAAACTACATAAAACTGGCCTTAAATGAAAACATTAACAGTAACCATTTGAAATGAAAGGCAACATTTGCAGTTACAATCTAAACAACACAACCAACACACATTCAACAGTCCAAACAAAGATGTTACTTAATCAACATTTGTTGTCGTTTTTAAAATTGGTGTAAAAGAAAAAAGGTATTTACCAGTGAAACTAAATACAACCAAAGTAGGCTATATAAATAAATTATTCCAAAATGTTAAATCAAATAATGTTTAGTGCAACGAGCAAAAACAAAGATGCTACAGCTCGTGCTTGTTAAACCGAGTTAAGTCAATGTAATTTTAAGATAAAATAAAAATAATAATCTCGGACAGAACTGACGTTTATACGTTTGAACGTTTTATTCTTTACAAAAAGTAGCATTTCAGCTTTGTCACAAGTTGGTCTGTTTCTTTTCTCATCCAACACGTGAGAAGCTGCGCTGAACAACTGTTCACGGTCTATTCTTGTGCAGGGCGTGGACAGATACGCTCGCGCAAATTCTAGTGATGGGAAGTTCGGATCATTTTACCGACTCGGACCTTTGAGTCTCGTTCAAGATCAACGAACGACTCGAAAAACCCGAAGACTCGAAACAGGTGAACTAATTCCAGTACAGAACCTTTAGGATGGTGCGCATGCGCCGACTGAACGAATCACTCTCGAAACGACTCGCTCTTCTCGAGTCTCATTAAAGATTTGTTCAAGACCGACCCATCACTAGCAACTTCAGCTAGAGCAGCAAAGGAAAGCGGCTCTTATTTGTGTGCCAGTAACGTTACACCAACGGCTGTTCGCTTCATTGTATCTGTTTTTCTGTGTTTGTTGTGATCCTGCCGAATGTATTCCACACAAATGACATGTTCGCACTTTCGGAAAAATCGGCCGAAAAAAAGACAAAAACCGGCCGGTTGCCGATCGCGCATTATAAGCAAAAACCGGCCGGTTCCGATCTTTGGCCGGTCAACCGGTGCATCCCTACTTTTTTGTCTCTTAGAAATACACATTTGATCGTAGCTTGAGTTAGGATGCAGTAACATTTTTGTTCATAATCAATATCAGTAACATCTTTACATCAGTAACATCTGTAGCAACCTCAGTTTTATATAGTATAATGTATTCTGACCAAGTTTTTATTTTTATTAAGCATTGGTCTCCTATAGTAGCATACATTTAAATAATGATAAACAGTTAAAACCACACATATAGCACCTCAATAACATGGTCAAAATATAACTAAATGGTTTTTAAGTAGTCTATTTGCATGAAAGACAGTAGTCTAATTCAGTATAAATGTACACATGCTATAGCTGCCTTAACCACACATACTTACTATAATTATATACCGTGTGAACCGCCTGAATGACGGCACTTATTATGTGAACATTAATTTTAACGTCTGTCTTCATAACAATAACCTATTTCATATATAAAAATATATTAAATGAACATGTTCACATGCTCGGGAAGAAGACGGGAGTGTTGTTCACAATTAGTTCGGTGAACTTTGAATTGAAACAAGGGAAGGAATATAGAGCCCTGCAGCTTCTCATAATTCTCCGCCTGAGCCCGTGTCTCTCTCTCTCTCTAGCTGAGCCATTTAAATAGTTCAGTTTTGGTTTTTAATAGCAAATTGGTCATTATTTTGTTTCCTTTCTTTATTAATTTAATTTAGAAATATGATTGGAACATCTTATTTTTGTTAAATTCAAGTTTTTGTTTTTTTAAATACCAAGCGGCCAGCGCAAGTTTGATCAGTTTATCCTTCTCAAATAAATAACTAAATAATAAACATCATAATATTTTAAAAATAAAGTCAAAATTACGATCATAAAATCATGTTACATTGCCTGAAGTTAAAGTGAAAATTACACCTGTATACTCTGCCAAAAAAAATAATAATAATAATAACTGTGGCATCCCACCTGTCATTCTTCACATTTAACACGAAAAACAACACAAATATTTTGCATATAAATATAATATATCAACCAGTGGAATATTACATTATTATTTCATCAAAAAACTAATAATTAGAATGCAGGGAGCTCGTCACGGCTTCATTAATGGGAAACAGGACGTGAAGGCGACAGAGGAGCACTCCTTTTGTTAACTTTGTACAGCTCCGTCTTTCTTTTATCTGCGCTTGCAGTTTTGGCACGATTCTCTCACTAACTGAGATTTGCAAGCGCAAAGGGGAGGCGGGTCCACCTTCTTGTAGCCAATCAAATGAGGCTCTCGCTGACTCTCCATTTACTCTTATCTGATTGGTTCAAATAAACACATCAAACGCCAAGACATTTATCTACATTTAGTTTGGGGACGTTCTTGCTGCTGGTATGTTACTTTTATCTTACACATGCAGTAAAAAACTAATAAATACCAACTTAATTAAAACATTATATTTTATAAGTCGGGTACTATTAAGCTAGACTCCCATGTGTTCAAACTAAATTACGAGCTGTGTAGCATCCTTCTCTTCCTAAACAGGCTATATGATATATTTCGTTTCTTTTAATATTATATTGTAATTTTAATGATAATTAAAGAAGGCCTAGTATCTGCACTAGCCTAATACATGCATAATTTCACCTGTCTACTGATCAGGGATGGTTAAATGTTTGAACAAAAATTTGGTTCAATAATAATTGAACCAACAGAAGCAACAGTAATATATTTTTTCTTTAACATGTTGTAATTTAAGGGGACTTTACAAAATATTACTAAAATATTTATCTATAACTTATTCACTATTTATCATCTGTAATACCATCGTGTAACCACTAGATGACTGTTTAGCTCTCTATATATATAAACACATAAACATGGCTGTGCGGCTGGGAACTTTGTATTCCCACATAATTAGTTACTTGAATTTGGATATATATTTAGACATGATTAAATACATATTTATCAAAGTTTTTGCATTAGTCATATCTGGACACAAATAAAGTATTTTGTTACTCATTCTTGCTTCATATAATAGCTTGATCGGTCACATGAAAGTTATCAGAATCAATGCTGACATTTCAAAATATACAATTGAGTGTTAAAAACCATAAACAGAGACATGGTTTGAAAAATTGACAAGTTCAGATTTAAGTAGCTTTATTGGCATAGCAAAAAAAGGTTTTACAAAGTGTAGCACTCTGATACCATAGTGTTGAGCATTTTCACATAACATCATTTTAATTATAAAGTTTAATCAGATTATACTATTTCAATGTAAAGCAAAACCAAACCAAATAACGTTAACACCAGCTCGTAAATCAGTTTGAACACATGGGAGTCTAGCTTAATAGTACCCGACTTATAAAATATAATGTTTTAATTAAGTTGGTATTTATTAGTTTTTTACTGCATGTGTACGATAAAAGTAACATACCAGCAGCAAGAACGTCCCCGAACTAAATGAAGATAAATGTCTTGGCGTTTGATGTGTTTATTTGAACCAATCAGATAAGAGTAAATGGAGAGTCAGCGAGAGCCTCATTTGATTGGCTACAAGAAGGTGGACCCGCCTCCCCTTTGCTTGCAAATCTCAGTTAGTGAGAGAATCGTGCCAAAACGGCACGCGCAGATAAAAGAAAGACGGAGCTGTACAAATCGGATTATTTCGGGAACTTTTTACCCTACATACACAACAAGTCATTTAGACATGTGACAGTCTGTTTTTTTACACATACAGATCGGTTCTACGCGGTCAATCCGTTTTGCAGTTCTTTAAACTGCTGTTTTCGCTTGCAAATCACTGTTCACAGGCTTGCAGTACTTTTGACCATATTTTGGCGAAAAAAATGTGCCAAAAGTGTAAACGCGGAAAAATGGAAGTCATAAGAATGCAGATCATATTTATTTAGTGTCAGCATGAAGTTGCCGTTTCACAAAACATGAATTACACTTACGAGTAACAGCAAAATGCTGCAAATATTTTTTTCTTGCGCTTAAAACGCGATTTACACCTTTACAAAGCTTATCTTGCGCTTGCAAATTTTATTTGCGCTTGCAGTCTTATGTACACTTTCACAAATCTTACCATACGCATACAAATCTTTATGACGTAAAATTACCTTCATACACCCCAGGCAGATTCAACCCAGCTTAGCTTCAGTCAGTGGGCAGCTGAAAGCTGTGGCTGCTAAAGCTTCTGGTATAATTTCTTAAACATTTAAAATGATATAAAAGAAAATATTGATAGCATTTTAATACCTGGCCTTCAGAGCTGAAACCATTCAGTTGCACACAAGTTCAAGATAATTTGTGGTTTATAGATTGCACATCTAAAAGAGAGGTGTACTTGTATTTTCTGTGCGTAAATTCATTCAATGAATCACACACACGCACATTTGAGAGATGATCGTAAGATCAAATTTAGGATGGTTTCTGATTAACATTTTATAAATGAGGCCCTATATATCTCTGAGAACTCAAAATTAAATTCTGGGCACTAACACAAAATATGTTTAGAATGTTAAAGAATGTTAAGGGCCTCAGTGTTCTAAACAGAAATCATAAGTTTCGTATAACTTAAAAACTTACAATTAAAGATCATACAAAAATGATAAGAATTAAACAACAACTTTTCACCAAGTTTAACATTTAGCCTCCCAGTCCAACACAAAGCACAATGAGAAATAGAAATCCACTGTCCAGTTCCAGGTGTCAACAAAAATTAATCATGTAGTTACAATTTTTGTAGATTGTAGGTGTGGGGTGTTGTGCTCAATTTTGAGATTGGTGGAATGGATAATGCTTACTCGTTCCTGCCTGTGGTTTTGTGTTTCTCTATAATTGATGTATCGGTTTCAGTGCCTATATAAATGCTTCAGTCTCAGTTCTGTGTTGTCTCTCACAGAATGATAATTACGTTTGACTTTACGTACTTACGTGATAATTACGTACTTTATGAAGAAAAAAAAAAAAAACGTCTTGCAATATACAACCATGACAAACCTATACAAAATCAGCTTTTAAATATATTTTTGAAATGGATAGGTCACAAAAATAAAGTTCACATTCCCTCATGTCATACAAACTAATACGACAATATGATTTTTTTAAATAGTTTTTGAGTAAATAATGACAGAATTTTAATTTTAGGTGAACTGTCTCTTAAGACAAAACCGCACTTATTACACACTGTGAATTTGTGTTCTGTTATAGTACAGCATATATTTCTGTAAAGCATTTCAGTATTATAATAATTCTAAAATAGCATTTTTAAATTTAAAATAGTTATTTTAGTTTAGTTTTTTTAAGAAACAAAATGTAATGAAATAATGGATTTCTGTTTAAATGAGAATAATAAAATGGAATAAATGGAATTCTGCTGTACCTAAATGGAAAAAGATTAAGGCAGGTGTAAAACAGAAGGTTACACACCAGGTATGGGGAGCTGATGAAATAAACATATATATCAGACGCGATTTCTTTAAGACTGCAAGGGAAGCTCAGCTTCCCCTATAATTGTCAAAAAATGAATGGTCAAATATATGTACTATTATGTTAACATTTTATTGACTAAAAATGCGTTAAACACGTTCATCTCGAACGAAAACAATTTCGTTCAGAATCAGCTACTTAGGTCGGCTGACTCGATTTCCTTCTCATTCATTCCCGTAGCGTACAGTGCATTACTCTGTTGAAGCCCAGCATCCATTGACTTCAATGGGGCTGCTTTAAACAGTTTTTTTCAGTGCTTAGAAACAAGACGGTCATTGGATAATGCTGCGATTATGTCCGCCCACGGACGCCAGCGCCCTGGGATGAATGGAGGAGTGGGCTGGCCCGGACTCCGAGCGTCTGCGTGATGATTGGAGGGTCTGTCATCTCTTTTAATCCACTTTTATGTCCTAAAACGCTCGTTTTTGGGGTCGACAGCTTATAAAAAACGTATTTATTGTTTTTTTTAGCTTGTTTGCTATACACATTGTCACATATCAGCTTTTAGACATTTTTTTTTTTTGTTATAAATAAATGACAAGGAGGCGGCAGCTTCTCGCAATGCAAAGAGACGGTTGGTGTGGGCGTGGGCGTAGTCTTCAGATTATGACGTATCACTCTGTGTCTCCATTTCCAACTCAGTCCCATCGCGGATTTTGCATGTGTAGTCGAAAGACAAACTGCTGCAACCTTCATCGTATATTTCACACAATTTCACACCACATTCATCGTTTCAGTTTAACATAATTCCCACATTTCCTCCTGTTGAGTTAAATAAATATATATATATATAGATCGTTTGTTCATTAATTCATATAGTCTGAACTAGCCAGCTAGCAAACTGCACACGATGGCAGACAGTGCTAATATTGTCGACCTGATTTTGGCAAAGCCATTAGAAAGTCTTCCTTACGAGGAGAAACTTAGAATTAAACAGCAGGGCAGATCAACACCTAAGATTGATTTAGTGCAAAAGATAGGGAAAAGTAACAGGTCTTTTCAGCTCTCCTGGTATGACAAAGTTAGCTGGCTGACTGGAAGTGCTGTGAAAAAGAAAATGTACTGCTGGCCATGTCTCTTGATGAAACCATCTCATGGATGTGTTGTTTGGTCAAAATTGGGGTTTGGAGATCTGTCAAACTTTGACAGGGCATATAAAAGGCATGAAAATAGCAATGAACATGTGAGTGCATGTGCAAGATTAAGTTGCATGGGCAGGATCAGGGTTGAGCATGCAATCAATGAAGGTGCTCGCATTCAAGTGGCTAAACATAATGAAACTGTTAAACAAAACAGGGCCTTCCTAAACCGCCTTATTGATGTGACATCCTTGCTTGGCGGCAGGAGCTGTCATTTAGGGGACATGATGAGAGTAGTGAATCATCCAACAAGGGAATTACAGAGAGTTCACAGAAACATTAGCTAAATATGACTCTGTCCTGTCCACACAATTCGAGTCCTCAACTGTGTTTTCTGGTATGTCACACACTATTCAAAATGACTTGATCTCTGCTCTTGCAGCCACCATTTCTGATCAGATCAGAGATGAAATTCAGGATGCTCCCTTTTTGGATGGGAGGTGGATGAAACCACTGATATATCCTGCCGTGCCCAACTCTCTGTCATTGTTCGCTATGTGGATAGTGCAGGTAAAATTCAGGAGCGCTTCATTGGATTTTTGATGTTTCTGGGGCGAGATGCTCAGTCCGTTTTGATGTTTTAAATGAGAACATGCAGGGCTACAATTTTAAGGATAAGCTTGTGGCACAGACCTATGATGGGGCTGCTGTCATGGCTTCAGCTCTCAATGGTCTGCAGGCCAAAGTGAAAGCAATAGCCCCAGTGCAATGTTTGTGCATTGCTATGCACACAGACTGAATCTGGTGCTGTCACAGGGGCCAAATGCTTGCCTGAGTGCAGAATTTTTTGCATCACTCTCTGGGTTTGCCACATTTTTCTCAAAATCCACAAAGAGGACGTCTTTTCTGGAGTCTGCAGGCTGCTCAAGGTTGCCCAGAAACGCTCCTACTGATGGAATTTCACATCACGGATAGTGAGCACTGTGGCAAACAATTATGATGGCCTCCTGCAGACATTTGATAACATCATTGCAGATACGACAATGGATGATGATACACTGGATTGTGCCAAAGGCTTCGTGAGGAAACTGGAGGATTTTGAGTTTGTGTTCATGTTGTACACATATGAACAAATCTTCTCTGAGACTGATGTGGTCTTTGATATTGTCCAGCAGAGAGCGATGGATGTTCTTTACTGCAAGAAAAGAATTGAGTCTCTTCTTGCATTTGTCAAAGAGAAGAGGTCAGAGGGGGCTTTCCAAGCTGTTTATGCCAAAGCAGCAGATCTCACATCAGACCCAAGAGATGAGCCCATGAGAAAGCGCCGTCTGACCCAATTGCAGGATCCCCAAGAGCGCTACAGAAATCTGTACATGGCCATCCTTGATAACATCTTGGAGCAGATTCCTCAACGTTTTTCAAATTTGGAAAGTATGCTTTTCTTAGAATTAGTCAATCCAGGGAAATTTGATGACATGAGACATGCATTTCCAGAGGAGGCCTTCCAAAGTGTCCTGAAAAGTTATGGCCATCACTTTGATTCAGGGAGACTGAGGTCTGAACTTCAAGTCCTGTATTCAGATCAGGACTTGCAGAGTAACAGGAAAGCTGTGTGATTACTTGGTGTTCCTTAAAGACATGGAGTTGGACAGTGCAATGCCTCAGCTTTACAAACTGTTCTCATTAGTGGCAACAATTGGAGCTACATCTGCAGGTGTAGAAAGGAGCTTCTCCTGTTTAAAGCGGCTCAAGTCCTACACCAGTAACACAATGGGCCAAGGCCGTTTAAGCAGCCTAGCTCTGCTGGCCATTGAGAGGACACTGGTCAAGTCACTGGAAAAGACGCCTAGTTGGTACGACAGGGTTACAGAGCATTTTCTTGAAAAGTAACGTGGGGCAGAATTTACATATAAATAAATGGACAATTTTTATGATTTAGGCGAAAATCAGCTTCCCTCTTTAAAAGATCAGCAGCCGCCACTGATATATATATATATATATATATATATATATATATATATTTCATAAAATGCCATGAATAAGACATTTGTGTATACATACATTATTTTTATTTAAATTATACAAGTGCACTGATTGGATAGGCTTGTTTTGTATAATAAAAGTTTAATTAAAGCAATTTTATGTATCACTTTACTTCTTATTACTTGACTTAGATTTTATGAGATGAAGGAAAAAAAGAAAGAAAATCGGCCACACATATCGGCATCATATATCGGCCATCGGCTGCCCTGGTTTCTAAATATTGGCATCGGCCAGAGAAAAACCCTTATCGGTCGACCTCTAATTTTGACCCCATTTCACTACATTGACATAGGGCTGAACGATTAATTGCATTTGCGATAATCAGGGCTCGAAATTGCGACCATTTTGGTCGCATATGCTCCCGAAATGTAATCTGTGTGACTCCAAACTATATTTGGGAGCATTAGTGCGAGTCCAAATGATTGCTGGGGTGCGACCTCTACAGTTCTCTGCTAAACGTTCAAGAATTACTGCACAGCATGTGCCACGTGACCGGGAGCTAAAGCAGGTTAAGCTTTTCATTCGCGCGCTGGTCTAAAGTGTGCTTTTTCTGAGCCCGTGCACCCGAAACGCGCGAACTAAAAAGCCTGTCTGGGGTCGTTCACAGATCGCGCCTAAAAACGCATGGAAAACGCTAGGCGCGCTGCTTTCTCCTTTTTTCCAAAGCGCTCGGGCGGTTGCGCTCCGGAGGCGTTTGTCATTGCTAAGCAACCATCAGCTGCGCTCTCCGTTACACCTACGGTGCGCTTGCGGCATTCTGAAAAGTTGAGATGATTTTATCTCGATGCGGCGCGGACGCGCCTGGAAAAAACGAGCGCGTCGCACCGCGACCGCGTCGCTTCCATTATGAGCGCGCATACCGCGCGTCTACATTTGAAATAACGAACTTGAGCGCGCAAAAGACGCGATATGTGAGCGGCCCCTAACAGCGCCTGATTACTCAACTAAGTTATCTTTTGAGCCAATACTGTCAAAACACACAAGGTTTACATATAGACTCAGTTGGTTATGTTTAAAATGAAATTAAACCGGTGAGTGGAACGGAAGCGTGCCTGTATATTAGATGCGTGCAGCTCTTAAAGGGACAGTATTAAACATGCAGCCGACCTTCATTAAAGGGATAGTTCACCCTACAATTTTATTTCTGTCATTATTTACTCACTCACATGTTGTCCCAAACCTGTATTAATTTATTTCTTGTGGTGAACACAAAAGAAGATATTTCAAAGAATGTGGGTAACCAAACAGTTGCTGGTCCACTTGATAGTAGGATATAAACAAATACTATGTAACTCACTGGGGACCAGCAACTGTTTGGTTTTCCACATTCTTCAAAATAGCATGTATGTTCAGCAGAAGAAAGAAACTCACTCAGGTTTAAAACTAATTTTGAGTGAGTAAATTATGGTATTAATATAAAACACTATGACAGAATCGACAGACAGATGACCGAATTTATTATTTAATGTTAAAACAACAAAACCATAACTCGCTACTCTTGACTGAAGACAAAAAAAATACAGTTACTTTAATAGGAATCAATCTATAGTGTTTTATTTTTATTAATGGTTCATTCAATTTCTTGAATGCTCCTACTAAATATGCCTATTGTACCTGGTAATTAAACACTGTTTGTATATTATGTGTAGTTGTAATGTGTATCTTTGTTCTTATTTTTTCATAACAAAGATAAAATAATGACAAAGATTTTTTATCTTCGCCCACTTTGGCTTAAATATCCACCATTCTTATTTATATTGTGTTTCCTTGAAAGGCTTTGTCTTTATAATAGGGAAATTAGTTTGGCAGTACTGCTCAGACAAACTGGTAAAACTAACATGACAAAGAACTGTGATAAAATCGTGAAATGTCTAAAAAATAAAAATGTATATGATATTTTTGCCATATCGCCCACCCCTACTTGGAACTGACCGGTTTTGTGACCGCACTTGCACAAACTGCATTGAAATCATTTTCCAAATTTTCATTTGTGTGGAAATATTACCAAGTCTGTAAACAGCCATTAACAGAAGCCAGAGATGCTGAAGACGGACACAAAGAACATAAAATACTGTAGCAGCCTGAGCAAGCTCAACGTTCACTATGCAAAATATAGAAAGGAAATCCTAAATATTGAATTGGGAGTGGGGGTCTATATGAATGTATTTCTGAGGGGAACTGTTTTGAGAAAAGTTTAAATGACATTTTTTTCTCATCTTGCATGTATAAAAAACAAAGCACTGCAGCTTAAGGATCAGGTTCAATTGATGAAGCTTTTAATCATCAGGAAGGATGATGCCCGCCCTTCCGCTCAATTGGCGGTTGTGTTGCTCCTTAATATTCAGTGGGTGCTCCTAAAATAATTGTGGTGCTCCTAACTTCTTGAAGTTGGGAGCACCAGTGCTACCAAGTAAAAAAGTTAATTTCGAGCCCTGGCGATAATATTGCGATATGAAGAAACGAGATTTTTTAACCACAGAGGCTGCGATAATAATGTCACGTGACATGCGAGAAAGTCGGTAAGTGTATGATGCCTACGGTTTTAAAAATCTGTTCAGATTTTAAAAGTCATGTACTGTATTCCAGCCTTTAGATGTCATACGATCGTCATGTATGCATTTTTAAAACCGTAGGCATCATACACTTACTGACTTTATAAATGGTGACAAAGGAAGACTGGGCATCATACACTACGTGTCTGAAGATCATACACTACCAGACTTTAAAGTTGTACCGATCACAACGAACTCATGCAGAAACGTGCGCCTTGTTGCTAGGAGACGCATGACAAATTAAAAAATATGTGTTCTAAAATCGGCTGAAAATATCAAACATGTTTGATATCCTCCGACTGGATAGAATCAAAGTCTGAAGCTAAAAGATCTGAGCCTGTGACCATAATACACTACGAGATTTTCTGTGGAATCTGTCAGCTGTAATCTGCAGACTGGCTCTGACCTTCCTCAAATAGCGTCAACTTGATCAGACTGTAAAATCGGGGGAAAATCAGAGCAAAAATCGCATAGTGTATTCCAGGCTTAAGTTAAGTATGGCGAGAAAAATCATAAGGAGACATCCTCTCTCTCTTATAGCTCTAGAGGTACTTTGATGACACACACCGATCGGTCTAGCTGCACTGCTTCAAGTCAAGCACATCTAAGCAATGTTCAGAGGAAGCATCAAGTTGGGACGCTATGTTGCCAACTACGCAGTTTGCCGCGGGTTGTTTTCTTGTCAATGGAGATTCTATTGCCAAGGTGTCCATAGAGGGTTGATAATATTTGCAATAATCAATTGCATTTGATAGGTGTCTCTCACTTTGTCCCACAGAAACATTAAAAGTGTAGATTAGTGTACAATGTTTTATAATAATAATTGATTCTATTTAGTGACATTTTGTTCATTTAACATTTAATATTGGGGCATCCAAATTATTTGACATATTTTTTAAAGTAACAATAGTTACTTTCCCTGGTAATTAGATTATTTTATAATGATGTGACTATTTGTGAGAAGTAACTAGTAATATAACTAATAACTTTTTGAAAGTAACCTGCCCAACACTGCAAAAAAAAAAAAAACATTGCATATTAAAAATCGCAATATTGGTAAAATAAACAAAATTCCCAATTAGATTATTTTCCTAAATCGTACAGCCCTAGTTTCTATTGACAAAATGCATCTAAAAATAGTGGAGGAAACAGAATGAGATGCTGCGGGAGAAATAGACTACGTGATCCAAGTTGCCCAAAACATGATAATTCTTTATATTAATGCATTAGCATAATGGCTTGCCCTGTCAGGCTCTTTGACAGAAATGTGTGCGTCCTCAGTGCAAAAACGTTCAGTTTACGGTCATATCCTTATCTAGAAAAGTCACAGATTCACGCGAGCATTTCCATTTTTGCATAAAGGTCCATCCTGACAGCTGGTGTTAAGTTTAAAATACTGAATGAGCGCCGGGCGGGCACGTCAGACAGACGAAACACAGAGGGAGACAATTAAAAGGTTATTCAGCACAAAAATATAAATTGTGCTGAAATATCTGTTGTTGAAAGTGAAATTAAGGCCTAAAAGTCAACATGCCATGCGAGTATTTTATGTTATATTAATATGTTTCAGCAATCATATGTCACCTACAACCATTAATTGGCTTGGGTTAAGATAGACAAATCTCTAATTAATTAAACAGTTTGAAAGCATGAATGGTCTTTCTCACTCTCTCTCTGTTTATGGGTGTGTGTGTCTGGGGGTGCACATTTTTAGAATAGTAATTGAATAATACCCATCGATTATTGAATATTACTTTTGCTTAAAATGCCCATCCCTAATATATATATATATATATATATATAATATGGGGTGGGGTTGGGCTCAGATTACTATACGTGTCTGTAGTGGGGGCCCATGAAAAAAAAGGTGGGGAACCACTGACTTAAGAGATAGGGCAGAATCAGGCAATCACAAAAAAAAGTATTTTTAAAACAGACACCGAAATATAGGCAGATTGTACATATTAATTTCAACTTGTCTGTATTGTGATATTTTTGTGAACACTAAGGTTAGATGTATTTGACAGTTGTGCAGTGGCTCAAAATATTTGATGCAAGGCACATTATTAAAAACATAGAGAAAAAAAATAATAAATAAACCAACGTGTTTAAGTGAAGCTCTCAAACACGAGAATATTTAAGATATGGACATACATTACTCAAATAAAAAACATTAATATAAAAATAGCACGGACAACTATTCATCTGTGCAGGGATTGGCCACCATGGCGCTTCAAGGTAAGCATTCATGTACAATAATTCAACTGTATTATTTTATGTACTTCAGACTTACTATATATAAAGTACTGTTGCTTTAAAATTTATTTGCAGAATGCTAAATACAGCTGACTATTTACGCACCCTGTTGTGAATGGGTGGCTGTAAATTACGACTTATACATATTTGATTCGGTTAAATGTAAACATCAAACTCACCTTTGAATTTCCTCTCTTCGTCTGATAATTCGAGTGGAGCCTCTCTTAAGCTTATGAAGTTCCTCTGACGGTAAAGAAGCCGAAGTCCTGGTAGTGCTGTCGCTGTAGACGGGCGCTCTGCATCCCGCTCTCCGCTGTTTGAAAACTCCGCTAACGGCTGCTGCGACTTCGGCCCTTCAAGGCTTGTGTGTTACGATGCCCATTTAACGGATAATATTTAATAAATACAATGGGCAGTGTTGAGCAAACGCCAAATTGTTTATATAGTCGCGATCATTTAATATTAAATCCATTCATTGCATTAAAAACATGTTTTACGTTGAACAAATAACGTTAACTTACTTTAGCTAAAACAATTGAGCACATAAGGTTAGCTCCATTAACTATTTTAAGCCATTAATTTCACGTTGAGAAGCTGCAACATTTACATTTTCGACTCGTGTATTTAATATAAACGTAAATGATCAAAACGCAACTTTAAATCTCGTCATCCTCGAGATTAACGCTTAAAATCCACCCTCAAAGAGCTTTTCTGATGATAAAAGGGCAAAGGTAGCCTGCTTCCCGCACTGTGTTCAGTTTAAAAATCCTGTAACGGCCGCTGCGATTTCGACCAATCAGAGTCTTGTTGCTATGCCTAATAGTTAAAACAGCAACCAATCTTGCATGAACAGTAATTTTTGCCTATCACTTCTTGTACCTTTGACGTGAAAACATTATGTACCTTCGTTTCAGTTGTACCTTGAAATGTACCAAATAGCATCATAAGAGGTATTTCCTGTACCATTAAAGCTACAGTTATTGTACCTGAAAACTGTTATTTGAGGAACATTATTTGTACCATCGTGTAGGCCTACCTTTTTCCTGAGAGTGTGTAACTTACCTACCATGCAACAGTTGTGAACAAGAAAAAAATATCATGGAATCCTGATCCTTCACGTGCTATCAAAGTCGTGATTTCGACTTAGTTACTGTTGCTTCTTCGGACAAACAGACAGCTGCAATGTGAAAACCTTGTCTCACGATGTTTTTGCACAATTTTGGGCACAGAAGACCACCAAATGGGAATTCAATAATCCATGGAGGGATTTATAAAATATAAAAAAATAAATACGGTGGGTAGCTCGAAGGGAGGGTTTACAGATCACAATTCAAGCGGTAGAAGTCTCATATTACATTCGCGGATGACATGTTTCACACAGTGTATCACACGGTACAATTAGATCAATGTACATGTAACCAGTTTAATATGGAGGGACACTGAAATGTAGACCTTTGTTTATGTGCTTTTGAGCTACACTGTATTTAGGTTTGTAGGTCAGCATGGACTCACTAAATTTAACGTTAGCTAGTTTTAGCCAGAGATACCTTGCTAAAGCACAAGATAACATTAACGATCTGCTTGAGCAGATGAAAAGTGTAACGTTAACTTAATGAGTGCATGACAAACCAGAAAATTAACGTTTTTGTCTTTATTTGTATTGGGGTAGAATTCAGGAAATGTGAGTTAATAAATTATATAGCCTATCCTCTCAGGATACCTGTAATCAGAGTTTACAATTACCCCAGGCACGTCGTTTTTCCATTTCTTTTAAACATAAAATCGATGCGAGCTTCAGATCTTCTAATGTTTTTCTATGGAGCTGAAACCTAAAGATGTCCGAGTTCCGCTCCCCGTGCAACTAATACTCGACTGCCATTGGCTAGTCTACGTTCGAGAGGCGGGGCTTACCGATAGGTTAATTGCTTTGATGTCGGATAGAATACAATTTAGCATCTCATTGACAATTATATAAACATTCACCGCGCTATAAACGCAGTTCGCTGACAATTCTGGAATTTTGGTCAAATACATGCTTATTTCACTGCTCATAAAACATACAATATGCTTCGCATGATCGTTCATATCTAGCCTATAAAAACACTACTTTAGCGACAAGACAAAGGGTTAGTTGTTGTGAGAAGTTGAACAGCATTGACAGCAGAAATGATTGTCACCTCCACCATGTTTAAAGTTTATGACCCGCCCAACTCGGAAACTCGAGTATCAAAATGATTTCCGAATTTCCCAGTATTAACGACTTGAGGCCGTTCACGTCCAATTTCCGATTAGAAAACTCATATTTAAGATAATTCCGATAGCAGGTGAAGGCAGTATCATTATCTCAAAGAATGGCACAGCAGTGTCTCATCACTTAATTATTCAGCTCGTTCTTTGATTGGCTGGTTTCAGTTCCACTTACTCATCATTCGCTGATCATAGCCTATATAATTTGAACGTGCACCTTCTGTTTGCTCACAACTTCATGTAGATCTGAAGAGGTTTTTGCTTCAACAGTGATTGAACAGAATTTCAATCTGGTCCATATTTCACTTTTTGTACGGTTTTGATAGGAAAACGATATAACTTGCAGAGATGGCAACTTCTCAGATTCCGCCAGAACTACGACATCGACTGCGAGGCTGTGATCAACAAGATGATTAATTTGGAGCTTTACGCTGGATACACCTACACCTCCATGGCAAGTGTTTATTTTTGTTCATCTCTATTGATCGGACACTTTATGGGGCACCAGTGTTTATAGACTGAGCAAGTGCTTTTTCTTGGTCATTTCTCAGTGCTTCGTATCTGGACGTGTGTGTGATTTGTGTTCAACCCTAGACTTGATTTTGTTACCAACAGGCTCACTACTTCAAACGGGATGATGTTGCCCTTCCTGGTTTTGCCAAGTTCTTCAAGAAGAACAGCGAGGAGGAGCGTGAGCATGCTGAGAAGTTCATGGAGTTCCAGAACAAGAGGGGGGGACGCATCCTGCTTCAGGACGTAAAGGTGTTTTGAGCAAAGTGTTATGAAGTTACCATACGCCTGTGTAACTTGCTCATTACTCTGATCGTGTCTCTTCAGAAACCTGAGTGGGACAATGGACTGACTGCTATGCAGTGCGCTCTTCAGCTGGAGAAGAACTTCAACCAGGCTCTGCTGGATCTCCATAAGGTCGCCTCTCAAAAGGCAGACCCCCATGTGAGTTCTGATGATTTACCTTTGGACATGAAAAAGACCCATCTGAAAAACCAATAAGAAAGGTGTGAGTGCATTTTAGGTAGTTTAATATTATTTTCCTAAATTCTGTTCTGATGTTGTCCAACAGCTGTGACTTCCTGGAGACTCACTACTTGGATGAGCAGGTTGAAGCCATCAAGAAGCTTGGTGACCACATCACCAACCTTACCAAGATGGATGCTGGCAAAAACAGGATGGCGGAGTACCTGTTTGACAAGCACACCCTGGATGGAGACAGCAGCTAAATGCAACCCTGAGATCATTTGCATTCTCCAAAGTGTGGGTCTAAGTTAAATTAGGTTAAAAAGGCGCATTGTTTCACAGCTTATTTGCAGAACTGTACATTTTAAACAGCTGAAAGGAATAAATCAAGTAAAAGCTGATGTAATGTAACCTTTTTGTTATAGCCAAGCCATTGCTTTCCTGTTAAATGTACACTAAGACCAATGTCTTAACCTGAATTTGATGAATAAAACACTTTGGACTGGGTTGACTTGTCTTGGTTATTTTTTTTATTTGTGAGACTAAAGGTCATTGCACACCAAGTCTGAAATTTTCACATGTGGTCTTTTTTTGTATTCCTCATACCTTCCTCTCAAAATGGATGTGAACACGCAGGAAATCAACCTGGTCTTTTTCTTTTTTAAATGGACAAGTTTCGGAGGCAGTGTGCAAACGTGATTAACACAACATGAGGTCTTATTTTAACATGCACAATTTTTGTACGAAAAATTTGGCCTAGTGTGCAAAGACCTTGTTTTAGGCTATATTTAACCATTTATTTACTTTGCATGTAGTAATATTTTGATTGCCTCTGAGGAAAAACACTGGGATTTTAAGAGTGAACTTATTTTGAGAGACCGATTCAGTGGCGCTTGCAGGTGTACGGATGTACGCACGGAGTCCCAGGAGCGCTCAGACCCGAGATTAGCCTGCAAACATTTCAGCAGAGCAGTAGCCTCTGTGTTCTGTATCTGTTGACTGAACAGCCGTGCCATTATGAATTATCAGTCTTTTGCACACTAAAGTCAATTTCTACATGAATATCACGCCAAATAAAAACAGAAATTCATGCTAAAAGCACCTTTATCACATAAAATCGAAAGAAAAACAACAGCTTATCAGCTTATAAGGGATAGTACCCTTAAAAGGATATCGTTGTACCTTATTTACAAAAAGTTTCATAGTTGTACATTAAGGTACTAATGTGCACCTTTTTGAGTAAGTTACAAAGATGTCCTTATAAGGGTACTATTGTTTACATATTTCAAATTGTATTTTGTGTATGTTGTATGCACACCGTAATGGATACTTGCACATTCACATACTTCTTTTCTGTTCTGTTCAATTATACGGTCCATGTTTCAGGAATTAAATAAAAAAAGTTCAAAACAAACTATTGCAAATAAACTATGTATTGAGCTCAACTGACAAACGTGTCAAGGTATGTAGACCCTAAATCAATTAAACAGCGAGATGAAATAAACATTTAGTGACATTTCCTTTAAGCTTTCTGGATGGTTTGTTTAAAAGTAGTAGCTTTTTGACAGTATTAAAGCTAACATATCTAAATATATAAAGCTACTTAAAACTGAAGTATAAAAAAGCACAAATTAGTCTGATTATGTTAAAAGGTATAAGAAATATCTTATAGACCATGCTGTAAATAATCTGTCCTTTACCTCTGAAGCCTCATTGAAACTTTCTCCCTCATTCACTCTCAACTCTGAATTCACTTCTGTTTCTTGCAAATAAAGTAGTGTTTGAAACATGTACATACAGGTACATGTACATACAAAATAACAAATTAAATCCACTGCTGGACAATAACCAATTATTTGTATCCCAAATTATTTGTAAACACTATAGTATGGGGAACACATATTCACTATTAACTATGACTTTTGCCTCAATAAACCCTTAATGGACCATATGCACGGAGCGCTTTTTAGAACTTCCGGATAAAGATACGCCAGCTCGTAAACTTCCGGTGAAGCTCATTATATGTGCTGTATATAGGTAGAGACTCTCACAGAAACCTCTCCTGCCTAATTTTAATCAGAATTGGAGAAAAATTCATTGCAACACCGTAAATAATGACCGCGGCATTAACACACAGTTTCATGTTATTAAAGAACATATTATTGTATACACACAGTTTTGTTATCTCAGGAAAGTAACCATAAACGTAACTAAATTTAAATGCTGGCAAATAAACACCATCTTAACAGTTTAGGCTAGGGGTCGACCGATTATCGGCCTGGCCGATTATCGGCGCCGATATTAAGCATTTTACCGATTATCGATATCGGCCATTTTAAAAACAGATTTGCCGATAATTTTTTTTTTAAATTTTTTAATTTTTAATTTTTTTTTATGCAAACAAACATACTATTTACAGGTGACATTATTTATTGGTGAATAAATAATACAGGTGAAACTATTTAATGTTTAAATGCACTATTTGTCTCGATGCACCGTCTGAGCTCAACACTCTGTGAGAGTGAGGCGATCTCTCAATCTCTGAGAGCAATCTCCGCCCACCGCTCATCTGATATGTAGAGAGTCACGAGTCCGACCAATCAACGCGGAAAACTGAAGGCAGTCTCACACCGAGAGCACTTGCTAACTGGAGCTGCCTCAGTGATCACGCATCAGTTGTCTCTCAAAGGTAAACCAGCAGCAGACGTTGCTGAAGTTGCAAAACACCTCAATATAACCCATGATGTCGCGATGCGAAAATGCGGGCGGAATCGCGGAATGCAGTCATATAATGGACTTTACCGTATAACGCGGAATGTCACGGAATGTGTCAAGTTTGGATGAATTAATCAAAAGTAGGTCAGTACACTTAAATCGACTCGCTATGGACTAGTATCTATTAATATTGCCAAAAACACTATTTAAATATGAATCCTGCATGTTCTGCATCTCTGTTAATGAATGACACAGGACGGCGGTTTCATTTACTGCACACATACATACTGAAGCCGCACGTGACGCCGCAGTGACTTCAGCGTCTGCCGTCTCACTAAATGAGGACATAAATACATGAACAACATCCCCAGAACTGCTCGCAGAGTCACTTCACGAGCATTTGACGGTTTCATTTGAGTAAAACGATCGTCATATCATATATACATAGGCTAAAGAAACTTAAAAGGTCCTCATGGCAACCTGTCAAAATATAAGTTCGGTTTAGCCGAATATATTACTGTATACGTAATACAACTACAACAAATATTACAACTTTTGTTGCGAATAATCACACAATACGCTAAATACGTTTACTTTAAGTTTTACAAAATGTTTACAGAATGCTTCTGGGTGATCTCTGTACTTATGTTATTATTCATATTTTTAATATTACTGTTTATTTAATGTTGTTGTTATTAACAGTTTTCAGAATTAAAGACATGTTTAAAAGCATTTAAAGAACGTTTTTTTGTCAGAGCTCTTGTTATTATTAATTTTGGCATTAATTTTCATTTTTACACCAGACACGTATATCGGTTCAAAATATCGGTTATCGGTCTACTTGATCTGTAATAATCGGTATCGGTATCGGCCCTGAAAAACACATATCGGTCGACCCCTAGTTTAGGCAGTTATGATAATCTCTTAAACGACATGTAATGTTATTCTCCATAATCAATATCTTACCTTCAGACTTCAGACAATGAACACTTTTAAAATCTTAGAAAAAATGTAAAGCCTTTATTATTTCTCAAATCTGTGCAGTAAAATTCACTTTATTTAAAGGTTCACTTTTCAATTATAAAGAAATGTGCCAAAAACGTGTCTTAAAAAAAAAAAAAAAAAAACAAGACTTACGAATTAAATTAAGACATTTTAATTACCGTTATAACCAGGAGATAGCAGTATAGGATCCTTTATTGGCTGAAGCTGCCATATATAAACTGCCTATTTTTTTCTCGTCTTCTGATTTATTATAACATAAATATTATAACAACTTTAGTACTTTATCGCACTGAAGTATAGCAAGTGCAGGAAGTCACACAAAGTCACTTGTCATTTAAATAAATAAATAAATAAATAAATTAGGCCAGACAACAGCCTATGCTGAATTATTTAAATACAAAATAAATAATTTGGTATAATAATAATGCATTCAATATTTTGAAATGTTTAGATTGAATTTAGTAACTACATCGTTTAAGTTTGATCCAACACAGACCTGTAGTTTTGTTAGTCTGAATTGAGTATGAATCACTTAATGCACAGCTCTATTTTGACATAAGCTCAGATTAATTAATTCTGTTGCCTCTGTCAATCATAGCAATGACTCGCCGCATAATTTAATGGATTCACTCGCGTAAATGTAACATTCGCTTTTGTCATTCCTGAAATGGAATACGTGCACGTTTGGTCATCTTAGACAAACAAAACTTCTCCTGATTGTGAATGGATTGTATAGAGAAACCAAGCACAGGACGCTCCTCTTACAGCACAGTACAGTTGACCGGAAATGACTGAGCCGGCTTATCTACAACCAGGAAGTAACCGTGCATAAGGTCAATTTACTGCTTATTAATATCTTGTAAGGTAGTCGTTGTATTTGTTAAGTTTAGGTGTTAGGTAGGATTATGGGATGCAGAATATGGTCATGAAGAATACCATACCAAGTTGTTTATGGTACTAATGTTAAAATTGTTTTCTATATTTTACTAATTATGTGTTTTTTATGATTGGTCCATATATAATCCTACAAACACTTGTGTATTAATCGATTGTATACAATGTAAAAACAGCCAGGTGTTAAAAGCCACTCTATTTGTTCTTCTCACTTGTGAAGTTTATTTTTCTTGGGTGTTATCCTGATTCTGCCGTGACAAACCTGTCTGTTTCTTGTTCATTCTTGACAACACATAAAAACGTAAAATTAGTACAATAATGAAAGAGCAGCCCTAAATTAAGATCGTTCCTATATCGGATCGTCAATGCATGCTACTTGATTGAAATACATTATGTAGAATTAAACGTCACAACGCTGTAAAATCTCAGTTCAACATTATCTTTATTATTATTTGAAGGGTTCTGATAATATACAAACGTGTTAAAATAAAATACGTTACAAAAGAGTTACGAAAAAATACACTGAAAATAAGTGCATGTTTGTCCAGGCAGCTTTTTTCTCTCAACATAATTAACACCAAAACTTGCTAATTATTCAGCAAGAGCAATAGCAGAGTCACTCAACATTGTGCAACACTATTCGGATACCACATGCCAACTTACGCTGCTTGACTTTTTCGTAAAAAAGGAGTGGAGAGTTTTTTGCCGCTTTGAACTCATCGGGACCTCTATGAATGTTGGATACAGCGCGGCACCGCGCGTGCGAGCTAGGGTGTGTCGTGACGTGACAAACTGAGTGACTGATTGCCATGGAAACGAAAAGGTCATTTATAGACTATCTTGTCTTTTGAAATGTAAATAATTCTGCATTAATATACATTGCTCCATTAAAACCTCAACATGTTGAGAACACAACTGTCCAATGAAAAAGTGCGGCGGACGAATTTACTTTTTATAAAAAGTGAGGGTCTACGCCCCTGATGTAAATGTAGATAAAATGAAAATAGAGGAGACTCGCTCATCTCCATTCTGAAAGGATGATGTCACTGACACAACTGCACATTAGTATTTCATAAAATGTTATGTACAACTTAATATTATATACAGAGAGTAAATACAAAATACCAGCTTACAACCTTTTCGTGTTCTATTGAATAAAATCTATTCACACTCGTTATAAGGCACATTTGTAATATTTCATTTTGCCACACGAGGGTGCTGTTTGTTCGTATGTTTTATAATCGCACAATGACCATAAACACAGAAGAATCAAGGCTCGTTGTAGTTCATAAGATTAGTTTTTTAAATAGGTCTCCATAATCGTCGACTATTGGTGAAGTCCTCATTTCATAACCAGAAAAAAGTTTAGAGCCTCCTTGTGCTATAGCCTATCAATCATGCCTATTAGCAGCAGTGAACCACCGACTATAATCCGATTCAGGAGGTTTACTGAACGAAAATTATACTGGAAATTAGAATCGGATAAACAGCATGCAGGAGATTATATGGGATACTAGCAAACTGATAGGCGGTCGTACGAGATGGGTGAAATAAGACTGTCACGTCGTGAGAAAGCCCACATTACTGTGTGGACAGAAGGGAGAGCACGATTAATCCACGCGAAAGAGGGTTGGCGCTTCAAATGCGCTTTGGGGAGAGAGGGACAGATGATAAAGTGGATGATAAGAGTAAGTTAGAGCAGTGTGTGAGAGGGCTGCTGTGTTACTGTGCGCTATAAACAAAGCACAGGTTTCTATCTATTTAAGAGAGTAAGATCTGTGGAACATCATCAGGTAAGTTTGATTAATGTTTGCTTTATTGGCTCCACTTAGTCAAGGAAATATCATACTATCTTGGAATTGATTGACATGTCAAGCAGTGTAATTTCAAATGATTTAAAACAGCATTTCTAGATATTTTATGATTAATATATAATATAGCCGGTGTAATTTAATAGCATCATTAATTAAAATACTACATTGAATAGTTGTAACTACTTGAGTGAACAACAAAATAATACATTGTCACTTAATTCATGGAGACTTTATAGGCTACAACACAGTCCACAGACACGCAAAGTCAATAAAAACCATTCACATCAAATTTCATGCAATTACAAGTGAAAGCTACTTAGAAATAGCCTATATAGCACAGTGACGTTAATAAGCTAAACATTTTTTGTTCGCCACATTTTGTAAAACTGTTCATATTTTCTATAAACTCTCGCAGATTGGGTCAGGTGAATTTTGTTTGAATTGATGTTTATATGCATAAATTATCTTAATTTTTGGACAACTGTGTGTAGTACTAAGCATCTTTATAATAAAACAAAATACAGAAAAGGGTGACTGGATTAGATTTAGGTAATCCGAAAATACAGCAGTCCTTCCCGCTGGTGGACGAAGTAGAGATGAAGGAAAAAAACAAGGCCGTGTGACGCCAGCTGATGGCCCGTGACGCACTGAGCGTCAGGCCTTCTTTAGCCAGATTAGTACAGTCGTGTCTGTAGATGACACAAATGATGCTTTCTGAACTCTCAGATAACACTCTTTCAATGTAGCCTATACCTTCTCTCTATGGAAAAGATGAAAAGAATAAGAAATCACTTCATTCTTTCAACCCTGTGTTTCAAGTTATAGAATAAATGTTAGAAACATTTAATTCTCTTTTCATTCAAAAACTAATGTTGAAAAACGTTTTAATATGTTGGAAGCTGTGTATATATGTCGCAGATGTCAGAATAGTACTTAACAGCAAAGAACTGCTAGGCCTAGGCCTACATGAATTAAGTATAGACTCCTGCCCTATAGCTATAATTTACCTACATTTAAATAAATAAATAAGCATGTATACATATTAAAAAGTTATCTAAAATATGATCTAAAAATGTATTATGTATTCAAAATAGTGCTGTCAATCGATTAATCGTGAATCTTAATTGCATCCAAAATAAAAGGTTTTGTTTACATAATATATGTGTGCCTTCTGTGTATATGTATATTTAAATACACACCCATGTATTATATAATTTGAAAATATTTACATATATTTATATGTCTATATTTATATTCAGATAAATTATATCATAAATAAATATATTTATAAAATATATAAAAATAACTTATTTTTCTGAAATACATGCATGTATATATATATATATATATATATATATATATATATACACACACATAATAAATATACACAATATACATACATATATTATGTAAATTAAAAAAAACTTTTATTTTGGATGCGATTAATCATTTGACAGCACTAATTAAAAATAAAATTGATATTTTCTATTTAATTTTCTATTCTATTTACAATATTCTCCTGAGTGGTTGAGGCACAGGTGAGGTATATTAATTCAGCTGTAGCAATGATGCTTCTTAAACAACAAACACATTTAAACAGTGATATACCCCTAATAATTATATATGCACACATAATGTATACGACTTTACATGTTTTAACGCACACTAACGAATTTAAATAATATTTTTACTGGATTTAAAAATCCAGAAAATATATAAAACAATCTTAAAATATCTTAAGTCATTCTCAAGGTATTTTTTTTATTTTTTTTATTGGTTTGGTATATATACAAAGTGAAGAAAATGCATCAATCATGAATTAATTGTGATAAGCCAGCAAGGCCAATAGAGAAAAATTAAGAATTTAATATTTTTAACTGTAAATAAGAAAAAGGTTTATACTCTTCGTCTTTCATCGCAGTGGTCAGTGCATATGGCTGATGTAGAATCATCATAAAGTCCTGTCATAAATCCAACCGTAACTTTTCTATTCGTATATATAATTAGGAGCAGTGGCTACCTGAAGTCTTTAGCCTTAAATGGGGGTCTAGTGACAAGATGCCGTTGGCTGCGTAAGCTCAAGTGTGAAAGTGTGGTGGCAAGGGGAGGGCTCTGTTCCTAATTTTCTTAAACCCAAGGATTAGCTTTGGCAGTTAATCTCATTACGCATCTGCTGAGAGTGACAAGAGGTCAGTTCAACAGAGTAGGCCAGGTGGAAATATAACCATTTTGTGCTAACGTGGATGACAAAGAGTTTTTGAGCACATTCTGGTGTTGGAACACATGGGCATTACATGTGCATGGTTGTGTTTTGACATGTCACCATTCCAGGATTAATAACGGACATGCTGAGCTCAAGCTTTAGAGTTTACTCCATCAAAAGTCATGCCAGACACAAACAGGACAGAGGTGGGGAGGGAAAGAGAGAGACTGTGGGCTTGAGACCAATCTATAGGCAATATATGTGATTTGGGGCATTTAGTTTATGTTATGTCAGGACAGTAACAGTCTTTTTTTATGTCTGTATCTGATCAGCCATGCGATTGGTCAGCATGCATCGTGCGGAGGGCCGCAGAATCAGAGGAGGAGTCCAAACCTGCTCCACCTCCTCCGCCTCCTCCCTCTCACCACTCCCACAACTTCCTAAATATGAAGAACAAGTTTTTCAATGAGCTTAGCCATCTACCTAGTAAGTAATAATTCTATGTCAATATACACCACACTTGCCTAATCATACTCCAGCAGGCCACCATTGTTGTAAGACACGAGTGTTCAGTTGAATGTAGGTTCTGACATCGGTGATGGTGTCAGGACAACATCTAATGCTAATGTCAGTGTGATGCAGAATAATAACATTCATATTTCGATGCCTTTAGTTTTAAGCCATGGTATCGTTTCATGCTAACACCATATTGGTGTCCAACACCAACCTTTAGTTGTGAAGTTTGATACCAAAATCCAACATGTTAAATGTGATTATCTTAAAGGAATAGTTCACCCAAAAATGAAAATTCTGTCACCCACATGTTGTGACAAACTTGTGTGACTTTCTTTCTTCTGTTGAGAGGATATCATAAAAAAATATTTTGAAGAATATGGGCAACCAATCACTTGCTGGTCCACTTTGTGCAAGTACTCCAGAGTGCAATCTGGACGATATGTGTCGCTCCGCCCACCCCCAATTCCATTGGTCTGTAACACGGCAAGTCTTATTGGTGTAGACCCGAGCATGCGCATTCCTTTGTATTTGATTTGGCCATATTACAGAAATATTATGTGCTAACTCTAGAATCATAGGCCTATCTTAATTATTATCTGTTTAGTAACCACGGTAATTTTAGTCAGATGAAGTCATTGTTTACAAATAAACTCTTGATGACAGCACCTCCGGGTTCTTCAGGCTGAATAGCACTTCATTCATATTTCCTTGAGGATCGGCAGGCCGCGGATCCGCACTAAGTTGGGATTTTATACGCAAATGATGATAATTTACTGTATTTTAGAAATAGACAAACACAAACATAAGCAGCTGATTTTATGTTTTAAAGCACAACCGTTTTTTGTTGTTTTTTAAAGAGATGAGTTATATACGTTGCTCAATATATCACAAACTTGTAGGTTATAAAGTGCTAATAAAATCTTTTCATGGCAAGCTCAATGTTTCCTTGTTTATATCTTAATACAATATTTGAGCCTATATTGATTCTCTTACAGTTTTTAAAGTCTCCAATCTTATAGTAAATAAGTGTCCGTGACATCCGATATAAAAAATCCAATGATTTCTGTAGCCACACTCTCATTGTGTGTGCGTGTTCTAATCTGTGTACCAGATTAATTTAGATCCAGTTATTAACACTCGATCATTGTAGCCATATACACCTGCATAACTTTCGAATATTAAGTCACTCAGAGTGTACATTTTAATGAGTAAAACAGACCTTCTCTGTGATTCATATTATTTTATTTACTACATATTATTATATTATTATTATATATTATTATATTATCATATTATTTTATTTTATATACTACTAAACATCTAAAATCACTAGGCCTAATATAGTACAGTGATTCCTGGTTCTTTTTAAAGGATTGAGCCACAAAACCAGTAATTTAATTTGTGCATATAGCCTATATAAAAGTATAAATGCTCCAGGTGTGTGTGCACTTGGATGGGTTGAATGCAGAGAACACATTTCACTGCTGGTTATACTCTGTATAATTTTGTATGTGACAAATAAAGCTCACCTGAGCTTAATCATAATAATTATTATTATTTATTATAAAAATGCTGGAGAGAAAATTAACATTTATTGCTTAAATATGCACATTACACAAGTACATTAATAATAATATTTGTAGGTCAGATTTAATAACTGTTTTAGTAAACAAAACATTTAAAATAGGCCTATATGCAAAAAAAATAAAAGTGTATATATATATATATATATATATATATTGTTTCAGCAAGGTTGTTATTTCCATTATCCACACATATAACCCCAGTTCACGCTGATGAACTATTTGGTATTATTGTCTTATTTGTCACAGCAGTTGTTCTTTAAAATAAAACATTTGCGGGTTTGTATATGTCTTACTGAACTACAGTGAATTATCATCATATCCTAAGCTTTTGCTTATGCACGATCCTAAAGTAAAGAATATAGGCTACATATATAAATATCGTTATACAAAACAACTAAATCTCAAACAGTGGAACATTTTTATCAAACTGCTCAGTCTGCTTGGTGTACAGTGAAAAGTGCAACAATATCTGACAATTTAACGTGTAACCCACCTGTTGAGATCGAGGACCACTATTTACGTCCATCACACAGAAACATAATTCATATTTCTCATAGATGAGGCTATTTATAGCATAGGTAGGTCTATATCATGGCCACGAATTAACAATTTGTTCCCCAGACTTAATTTGTGAGGCGCTCATATTACACAGCTCTGTTCTGCCCGAAGTACTCTGAGATGCCGCCACCAAGCGTTTTATAGGAACTTAATCTAACTAATTCGTTATATTTCTATAGTACAGCAAAACAGCGTAGATCATTCATAAAAACTTATATAAAAGAATGCTTATGCGCAAACATCTACACCAATAAGCTCTGCTGTATTATAATATAAACCAATGAAATTGCGGGTGGGCGGAGCGACACGTGTCGCCCCACCTTAATGTGTCGCCCGCCCCATCGTGCAGGGTGCACTCTGGGGATACTCACTTTGTGTGGTATGGCATAGTATGGACCAAAAAAAACTATGGATGTCAATGGGGACCAGAAAAAGTTTGGTTACCAACATTCTTCAAAATATTTTATTTTGTGTTTAAGAGAAGAAAGAAACTCGTACAGGTTTGGAACAACTTGAAGGTGAGTAAATGAAGACAGAATTTTCACTTTTGAGTTAATTATCCCTTTCGCATCCACAAAAATGTTAAATGCAGAGTGTCAAATAGACATTTATATTTTCTTGGTCATTATATTAAGTAACCAAATCATATCAGCTCTCCAATGTTGACTTTTCACATCAATCCTTATTTTCATCTTTAGCCAAAATGTACATCTGTCCAATGCCTGTCTGGTGTCAGCTGGGATCATTCATATTTCAGCATATTATCATAACGAAACACACATTCCCATCTCTGTGTGTGTGTGTGTGTGTGTGTGCGTGCGTGCATGTGTGATCAATTAATTCCTAAATTTTTTTCCATTTCCATGTACATCCTTCATGTCTTATCTGTTCCATCAACAGACCCCAAGATCAGAAGTAAGTTTCAATTTTCCAGTCTTTTTCTGTCAGCCCTCCATCCACCTATCCATCTACTTATTCATTTAGCAAAAAACAGTGTAATTGGTTGAAATTGTCATTTTTTAACTAACATAAATAAAATGCAGATCATTGCTTTTCTCTCTAACTTTATTTCTTTCTCCATTGCACAGTGCCCATGTGGGCTATTGGTGCCATAGTTGTGGTCGTGCTTGCCCTGGTTTGCTGCTTTGCTTTCTGTATCTATAAGAAGTGCTTGGGAGGGAAGAAAAAAACTAAAAAAGTCAGAGAGAGGAAGGGAGGGCGAAGAAGGATGAAAAAGGAAGGAGGTGAAGAAAATGGCGAGGTAGGAGAGCCTGAAAGTTTAAAGCATGTGAAGGGCATAGTGTTTCAGATCTTGATCTGTCAAATTATTAATTTGAATCTAAATATTAAAATGAAAACAGGTAATGTTTGGCTTAAAGTTTGCTGAAGTATTTAAAATGTATACTGCCGATACTTAGGATCAACCCAAAGATGGAGAGGGCGAGGGAGAGAAAGAAAGTTATGGCAAGTTGGAGTACTCTCTGGACTATAGCTTCACTGACAATCAGGTTGGTTGAGATTAGATGTTCTTAAAATGCATTCTGATCATGAGTTGATATTATAAATTATTGACACAAATCAAGAAGTGCTATTGTAAAAAATGTGTGACTAGCTGCTTGATTTTGAAAACCTGACCCAGAACCTTTTCTTCAACAACTTTCAGCTCATTGTTGGTATCTTGCAAGCCCAAGACCTTCCTGCCATGGATATTGGTGGAACATCTGACCCCTACGTCAAAGTGTATATGCTACCAGACAAGAAGAAAAAGTTTGAAACCAAGATCCAGCGCAAGAATCTGTGTCCTGTTTTCAACGAGACATTCATATTTAAGGTATTGCAGTTATGTTTTTATAAACTTGCATTTGTTGGCATTAGCATGAAGAAAATGTGTCATACACTGAATTGCTTAATTTCACAGTGGAATAAGTGCAAAATAACGTTTTTTGTTCAAACAGGCATTCATGCAACATGATTTTATTTTATTCTCCTAGATCCCTTTAATGATCTAGCAGGACAGACTCTGGTCCTGCAGGTGTTTGACTTTGACCGCTTTGGTAAACATGATGTAATCGGAGAGATCAAAATCGCTATGAACAGCATTGACCTGGGCCAGCCCATACATGAATGGAAAGACCTTGTCGGAGGAGAGAAAGAGGAAGTAAGGCTTTCCATCGGCTTTCTTTTTTTTTCGTCAGCTGACAGTCTGTTTTTTATGTTTTTAAACTAAACACTATCCTCTTCCTCCTCAACAGCAAGAAAATTTAGGAGACATCTGTATTTCTCTGCGCTATGTGCCCACCTCCGGTAAACTGACCGTCTGTATCATGGAGGCCAAGAACCTGAAGAAGATGGACGTGGGGGGTTTATCAGGTTAGTGTGGTAGTGTAATTTTGTTAAAGTTAAATTTCCTTTCTGTGATGTACTTGATAGTAAAATGAAATTATTTTCTACATCTAATGTGACTTTATCAATATAATTAGATTTTTATAATTTGAATTATCCTGGCTTTTCTGTGGAAATGTGGTGCTAAGCTGCATTTCTTGTCTTTGTTCATATAACAATGCCTCTTGGTTACTTACTTTTCTGTCTTAGATCCTTTTGTGAAAGTGGTTTTGCAACACAATGGAAAGCGTCTCAAGAAGAAGAAGACGACAGTTAAGCAGAACACACTGAACCCCTACTTCAATGAAAGCTTCAGCTTTGAAATCCCCTTTGCTCAGATTCAGGTAAACATGTTTGAAACGCATTTCCGTGACTACTTGCATATCTAATACATTTACAGATTTGTATTTTTGGTCCTTTAATGCATGGAAATGCAATCTTTTCACTGTGCTAATGTTACTACACTGTAAAAAAAAATCTAAGTTGTAAATAAAACTGATTATTGCAGTATATTTGTCTTTCTACTTAAGAATTTTAAATTTCATTCAGTGTTACTTTCTGTTTCTTATTAATTAATTTTACTAGCAACATTTTGACTGTGTCTGATACCTGTTTCAAAGTAAATCGAATGTTTTTCAGTCTACTAAACAAATTGCAATTGAAAGGTTTGATGAGAAAGAAGTGAATTAAATGCATATTGACCTATTTTTCCTCTGTTCCTCTGTCTTCTTGTAGAAGATCCAGGTTTTGATCACGGTCTACGACTATGATAAACTGGGAAGCAATGATGCAATTGGGAAGTGCTGGATTGGGTTCGGTGCTAGTGGGGTGGGTCTGCGCCACTGGTCAGACATGCTGGCCAATCCCAGACGACCTGTGGCCCAGTGGCATACCCTTCAGCCCGAGGAGGAAGTAGATGCTGCCCTTAAAGCACCTATGCGCTAAATATCTGATCCTCCCCTCAACTAGAAGTTCACACACATCTGGCAAAACATCATTTAAATTGCATCTGTCCTTGCACTGACTGAGGTGTTTCTGTCTGTTATGTTATTTATTGATCATCATCCTGTACCCTCTTTACCGTGAAACAAATTAGTAACTTTTATAAATGTTATGTATATTATGTTCATTTGATTGTGTTTATTATTTAAATGTGTATGTGTGATGTAGATGATAAGTGTGTGTGTGTGTGTTTTGTTTGAAAGTGTTGTATCTGTCCATAACTGTGAGAGAACTGTCCTGATTTGCCTCGTCTTTTTCTGTGAACCAAAATGACTAAAAACACAACAACTGGATACATCATCCCAGATTATGTTTTTTTTTCATATAGGCTACAAATGTGACTCTGGACCACAAAACCATTCATAAGTAGCACGGGTATATTTGTAGCAATAGACCACAATACATTGTATTAGTCAAATGTATTGATTTTATTTTATGCCAAAACCATTAGGATATTAAAGATCATGTTCCATGAAGATATTTAGAAAATGTCCTACCGTAAATATATCAAAACTAAATTTTTGATGAGTAATAGCTATGCATCGCTAAGAACTTCATTTGGACAACTTTAATGGTGATTTTCTCA
Source organism: Gymnocypris eckloni scoliostomus (assembly GCA_027564155.1). NCBI lineage: Eukaryota > Metazoa > Chordata > Actinopteri > Cypriniformes > Cyprinidae > Gymnocypris > Gymnocypris eckloni. The sequence continues at coordinate 29,402,534 of CM050415.1, read as the reverse complement.
ATATTTCCCCTCAGATTCCAGATTTTCAAATAGTTGTATCTCAGACACATTGTTCTATCCCAACAAACCATACATCTATGGAAAGCTTATTTATTCAGCTTTTGGATGATATAGGCCTAGGTCATACATCTCAATAATAAACAATAATATTATTTGACCCTTATGACTGGTTTTGTGGTTCAGGGTCACAAATAGACATACAATAGATGTAAAATTCTTGGGGGTAAAAACTAGTCTTTATTTGTTGATCAATAGCCTATTTCATCATAATAGAAAAGGAGGATTTATTAATAGCAAGCATGTCTACCAAAAGCAGTTGTCTGGTTGGGTTCAGCAGTATTTCGAGCGGTCCAGTTGTAGGTGGAATCCTGGATTAATCTTGTGCCGTTTTCGGTGTTCCAAGTGCAGTGCTGGACTAAGCCATACATGTGAGCAGGGAATTAGAGCCGGTGAAGGGCGGAGGAGAGGATGAAGACCAGAGAGGACACAGACAAAGTCATACAGAGTGAAAGGGAGAGCTTGGGGAAGGTTGGACAGATAGAGAGACAGCACTTTGAACTAAAGTTAAACTGGTTAAATATGAATTGATTAAAAACTACAAAACAGGCACAAACATTGTGATTAACACAAACCGAGATGCAAATCGGTGCATTGCAAAAATGATAGCAAATGACCATGACTGCATCCAACGTTTAAGATAATAACATTTAGTATATCTTCAGAATAAGTCTTTAGATTAATACTCTCACAAATAAATATTCTCAAAGGCTCTTGAGGTAGCTTGTATTAACATGCTTATTCACACAGCAGGAACATTGTAAAAGTCTTTACTTACCAGCAGGAGGCGTAGTGTTAACATGAAGTTTTGCATGTCTCCTCATTTATTATGACCAAACACAACATGCGCTGATGGCCACCAGATAGTGGTTGCAGATCAACAATAGTTATGCAAGTAATTATAATATATATATATATATATATATATATATATATATCCCACCCACCTAACCACAAAACCGGTCACTAACCTTAAAGGTGGTGATACAGAGGGCAATTTTTGAGCAATCTTACCCTGTTACACAGGGCCCACGACTGATCTAAAGTAATCAGATAGAAATGTGTTACCCATTCTCAATGGGAAAGTGCCAAAGCAACATTGCTCAAAAGCTGCCCTGTGTGTCATCCTCTTAATAACCTTCACTGTAACCCAGCTCAGTACAACAACAAAAGTGTTTTGCAATACAAAATGAACACAATATATTTCTATTTAAAAGCAGACAACTGGATGAAACAATGTGAAAAATGTGTCAAATCATAGCCTTCTGTTAACAGTGTAGTGTTAATATGGGTCTGTCGATTGCCTCCAGCAAGCCTTAATAACTGCAGTACACACCTTCTGACAATTACACTTATTTTATCACAAATATGGGAGCTACAGCATAATGGCACTTTGTATAAGAGAGGTGAACACTCATCACAGAATCCTCCCTCATACAACCTGCTCTTTACTAATATGTCCCTCCACCACAAGAAGTTTCATGTCTGATGTACATAACAGCACCGATGTTTGGACTCCATGATAACATCCCATTTTACTTCAGCAAACCCAATGAAAACTAACCAAATACAAGTAGGAAAGTACATTTAAGGAAATGACTTAAGCTATTAATGGCGAGGCATGTGAGCTGGAGACCACAATTTTTGTGCAGCATCATGCAATCAGTATTCTCAGGCCACGTTTTAAACACTATGAATGAAGACGGGCATCTTTAAATGATGTCAAAGGCACTTCTGTCTGACACAACTTAGTTTCATTTCCTCAACACACATTTCTCTTCCCTTAAAGAAGGAATTCGTTTCTGGGGCATTAGCAGTCTGGTTTGCAAAGAATAGATGATGATTCAGATGTGTTTTTTCATTTACATTTATTCATTTAGCAGACAGTTTTTTTCCAAAGTGCCTTACGAATGAAAATAATACAGAAGTGATTCCTCTAATCCAAGCACATTAGATCTGAGAGGAGTTTCGAAACATTCAGAAATATTATTATTTTGCAGAGGCTGTGAAATTGTCAGAAGAGTCAAAAATAAAAGCATCCATGTTGTCTTTTCATTATTTTTCCAATTTCTTATTTCCAGCGACCTCCAACCTTTCCTTTACCAAGTCCTTTTTTGCTGTGATAAAGAGAGAAGTGAGACATGAGTATAACTGAGGACTTTCTATGGACTTTTTTCTATTCGTTTTTCACTGAAGAAAAATTCTCCAAAACCTACATTATTTATTTCTTCTGTGAAACACAAAAGATGATATTTGGGTGACAAAACGGTTTCAGATAATAGTAAATATATGAGCTCATTTTAAAACTCACATTGTTTTCATTTGACTTCTTGCAGAGAGGCGCATGTTTCTGAGTTAGTTGAGTTTGGACATGAATGTCTGATTGTGTGTGTGCGTGTGTGTGTGTGTGTGTGTGTGTGTGTATTCCTCAGTCATTTAGTGTATTATTCCCAGTTTTTCTTGGTATCCATTTACAAAGTTGGCCAGTAAAAGGATACTTAAATCATAAAAAATCTGATACAAAAAAAAACAATCTGCTAAGTAACTTAATGTGACTTACAACTTTTGAGCGTGATAAATCCTGTTCAGCAGAACAACAATCTGTTGAGAAGGAAGCAAGTTCAGATAAATGCATTTTTGGCACTTTCACTCTTTCTTTTCACTTAATCTGTTTTTCTCTAATTCAACAGAGCACAGATCAGTAATCGCCAAAACAAAGACAGACAGATTAAATACTGCATAATCCTTCTCAGTTGCCAACACCTACATCTCTCAAACCTCAATTCTGTCTTAGTGAATCAAATCACCACACCTCATACTTCTGTCTCTTCATATAATCCAAGAGGTCAAACTTCTCTGACTCCAGCTGGTAAATCCAGTTCCACATCTCCTGGGCTCGTTTCCTGTTTTGTGGGCGTAAGGAACAGACATGATGTAAAACTGTCAGGTTTGAATAGACACCTAGTCATGGAGCACGGGGAAAAAACATGAGTCTAAAAAGGAACACACTTTTCAATGTAAAATTAAACATGCTGTGCACATCCTGAATAACTGTAAACATATGACTGTATTTGGATGTGTATGTGGGGGGTTACCTCAACTCATCTTCTCGCAGATTGTCGATGCCAAGAGGAGAGCGCCTCTCTGAAAGAGTCTTTCTCTTGATCTCTCGTCCAGTAAGACGCTTCCCCCGTTTCTGCTCTGCCTACAACACATAAATGCTAATTTTCTGTACAAACATGTATTAATGTACATATGGTAAGACACACGTACACAACAGTAACTTACCTTGGCTAAGAAGCCACCAAAGTTTGCCCCCATATTGGACAAAACCTTCTTCTTCTTGGCCTCGTCTTCTGCTCTCTTCTTAGCCTCCTCATCCTCTTTCCGCTGACGCTCTTCCTGATGAGAGAGCATAGATAATACATTTCACATCAATTTTATCTTACAAGTGCTCTGTATTAAATTCCACATTCAATTTAGAGATACATTTGAGTATTTTGTTTACTAAGTTTTACGCTTCATTTCTGAATTACCGCAATCCTCGTCTGTCGGTCTCTTTCTTTTTCTGCTCTAACACGCTGCTGTTCTGCTCTTTCTGACCGCCGCCCCTCCTGATGGACCGAATGGCCGACAATTAGTCCAAAGCAAAGAGAACATTTAGTACAGAATAAAAAAAAACACTGAGATGATTAAGATCAGGCATTACAATTCTCTCCTTGAGACCTATAATTTCTTCCTCCTCTTTCTTCCTTTGCTCAAAGTGGACATTAATTAAAGTCTGCAACTCCATAAAGTCCTTCTCCATCCTTTTTCTGTGAATATCCTGAGAAAGGAAATTATATAGATTTTTTTAAAAACAGCTTAAAACTCACAATAGTATGTTTCCATGTCTTCCTTGAATACACCATACAAACATTTACCCTGCATGGTGGGAAAAAAATGAACCCTGCATATTTTCAGTTTGCAGTTCATTTTAACAGAGGAACTGAACTGAACTGGAGTGAAATACTGTGGTGGATTGGTACTTACATCGAAATCAACCCGATCACCCTCTGGAATCTTTGGAGGGGCAATTTGTGGAACCATAGGCCTGTGTGAGAGAGGGTAATTAGCACGAGACTGAGGGCAATGAGTGCTTGAAGACCTTAGGAAATTGCAGAGCGTGTTTTCGGAAAGTCTGAACACTTACTTGGGCCGGGGTTTTTCCTCCTCTGCAAAATGGTGCAAAGAACCGGGAAAAAAAGAAACAAGGAAGTTCTTGTCAAACTTAGTCATAAAGCCCTTCCTATTCGCACACAACTGTACAATAATCCACTAGTCTTGCTGACTTTTATGTGGCTTCATATATGTGGCGTCATATTTAATTACACTGGTTATATAAAATGTTTTTCTCCCTAATTTTGACATTTTCCCATTTTAAAAATATCTGGAAATTCTTTCAAATAAAGCTGGTCTCTTGCAACACAAGACTAAAGGACACAGCTGTCACACGGTTCCTTCAAGAACTCTTCAGTGATTTATTACAGGACATATAACATTATGTGTTTGGAAAAAAACACGTCAGTCTGCTGAGAAACACAAAAGAGCTGCAAAAGTTGAATTTGATCATATTTTTAGAGCCTGTTCCCAATATATATATATATATATATATCAAAAAAAGTGTTAAAGTAAATATTTTCAACTAAAATCCCTCACCTTCTTCCTGAGTCTCCTCTGGTGAAACAATACAGGAACATAAACAACAGAGAACAATGGTTGGTGTGGAAATAACATTTGACAAATATAATTTACATAATAAACAATGCAAATCTCCAATCCAATTTCCTATGGACCTTTTTTTAACATTTACGGGTTTCTCAGAAGCGGAAGTCTTCATAGTTGGGTTAACTTGAAGAGCAGTGAATGGGAGAGTACCACAGATATATTTTTTGCATTCCCACTTTGTTCAAATAGCAAAATAAAAACTCTATGATAGTGTTTTCATGCTTTCAATAAAAGGAAAAAAATTGAGAAAGACTGATAACGGCAGCCAGAAGACAGAACGATGTTAAATTTACCATCCCTCCCATAGACGCTGTATTAGAAACACCCTCTCATTAGCGTAAACTATTTTTTGTAATTTGATGCAACGGTAATATGACAAAAAGAATAGTGTTATAAATGTCCATACATTTTTTTTTTAAATACAAATATGAAAAACTTTTGAGGATTTAAGATGCTGATGACCGTTAAACGCGTCATCACAGTCTTTGTGAAAAGGGTTCATTGTGGACATGCAACATACTCTCGCTCTCATTTCATTAGAAAACAATGTAATGTGTTTCACAGTGTGTAGTTTACAGAAAACAAACCATATTCACAAATGTCTAAAATGAAGTTATATTTCAAATAACTGACTACATGATTTATTAAATATAAAACAGCCCTTACACACAACACTAAAGATGCATGTTACAATCTTCCATTAGGTTGATATTTTCCATGCCATTCTGGTGGTGCATGTCTTTGAATCAAGTACCTTGATATTCTGTATACTCCTGCTGTTCTGTAATATAGATTCAACAAATCAAACATATCAATATCTTCGACAGATACAGAGAATCTTGGCCTTCAGTCCTCAGTAATCTTATCTGTGTTTATATGCCTTCCTCTTGCTCCAATTCTGTCCTTCTTTTAAACAGGATAAAGAAGTGTGTTTTGACTTTCGAATGTGGATTTTGAATTTTTTGAGACCAATATACTATTTTACTATGTTTTTATTGCTATTAATAAAGCAAATAAACTGGTATTATCAATTTTATTAACATTATTACATTACATTACTCAAAAATATTGTGGAAAGTTTATTACATTTTGCCAATCATTAGAGTGCAGCTGGTTACTTCAGCAATCCACTTGTTTTATTTCCTTCGATTATGTATTACAAGTCCTCAAGTACTTTGTCTGTTATGAACATCAAGCCAGATATGTTTACCTTCATTTGAAAGTAAGAACTAGAGAGCTATTGCCTCTTTGGACCATACATTTTCAGTTCATCACAAATAATGGCTGCAGACAAAGAGGTGCTGCTTTATTTCTAGTTAATTTGGATTCACGTGTAACCAGAATTAATGCTGTCTAACTGCAATGGGGAGTTCATTTCCCAGAAATATTCTTTCCATAAGGATTTTTAAAGTGTTATAAACCAGGAACCAAACCATACAGTTACAAGGTGAATCGCAACATCACACACTTTGATTTGAAGCAAAGATATTTGAAATTTCACAACAAAAGACAAAAGTACAAGACTGTCATAACATAATTGATTATTGACATAATCAAAAAACAATGCATAAAAATAAATGTGTTGATTTAATGAATTAACTATTGCTAATGATTGATTTATGCATTTAGAAACTATGTATTTAATGTTTTTTTGCTAATATTAATTCAAATTTGAATCTTTTTTCTTTAATTGAGAGCTTATAGACTCTATGTTATTTGTAGCACTTCTTTGCAGTGGGTGGTCGCCAAAGAGACTTTTTAAGCTTTTTTCCTCCCGATTCTCTGGTTTGTGGAGAACTCTTTGCAGAATCAGCAGGAATTACACTGTTAAACAAGATTATTTAGCCTCATGGCTTCAACAGAAGCGTATATTGTTTAACTAGCCTGTAGCTCTACTCAATTGGTTTGTCCATTTCCACGATGGATTAGTGGACCAGTTATGAACATAATCAGTGGAAATAATCCCAAAATAGTGTGATGAGTCAGGCAGCGCATGACTAGTCTCGCGTAGCCAGACCTTCAGACTGACGGATAACGGTCCGTGGGCGTGACTCTGAGGCGCATCACTGAAGCTGTACTTCCAGTCAGGTGACTTTGTGCTGAATTTTACAGTTACTGCCTCACTTTCACACTATTTCGGCTAGTGTCGCTCTCAGTCCGCGTTGATTGAGTAAAATGACTGCATTACATACCATCTAATATTCTGTATATTTATTTTTGTATGGCCTGTTTTTTTCTCATCGAATTTAAAGACACTTTGTTTTGAACTCTCCATGAAGTATTATTTTACCTGCTCCTGCATCCTCTGCAGCCTCCTCCTCCTCTGCTTCTCACCAATAAACAATCCACAATGACAAGATGAAGGAAAAGGAAAACATAAATATCAATTCTGTGCCCAAGATAGCACAGGAGGACAACCAGGAAAGAATGTAAGTATGTATATAAATAAGTGTGTACAAAGGATTATGTAAGTGTACACCATTTATTAGGGATGTACGCCAACAACAGCAACATGAGATCAGTCTGTAATAACTCTTCCAGGAATAGGCATTGTGAAAAGCCTAACCACCCCATGTCAGCTCTGTGAAAACCAACTGAAGTTCACCAGGGCCTCAAGAGACATCTATAACTGGCCTCTGGGTACACATTATGCCAAGGATTTACTGACAATCACTAAAGTTATAGTTTTAGAGAGCAAAAAACAAAACAAAGAACAATTCTACTCACCCTCTTCTTGTTCACTAAGAGGCCATTTAGGAAAATAAAAGAAAAGGTATGAGTAAAAAAATCACAGTAAATGTAATGCTTTATTAGTCCGATAATCAGTAATGATAGAAAAAAAGAAACATTACTCACTCATATTCCTCCTCTACATCAGACATGGTGAAACTGGATGAGAGGAGGAGGAAGAGAAAGTGAGACAGACAGCACAAGGAAAAATAGTAGATCCACATGGCTTAACATTTCGTAATAGCTTTAGAAAGAGGATGAGAGAGCAGGACAGAGTGACAAAACCAAAGTAGCATCGGATCTAAATTGTTCCATTGTCCCAAAGTGCTGACATCTGATTGAATGCTTCATATGAAGACTGATGGGGTGTGAACAGGTGGGAATGCGCAGTCAAAGACAGGGTCAGGTACGATTTCTGACACTCGTTCGGTTCTTCCATTACTAGAGTTTCAGACATTTTGCTCTCTGAGAACATGAAGCACCTAGTTCTGCTTTGCACAAGGGTCAAGTCAGTGGACAAGGCAGCAAATTGCTGTGAACCTGGCCTTGCTTGTTTTCCCTAACTGGAACTTCTGGATTTGATTGCAGGAATTGCAGTTAGTGACTGTCATACACTGTTTAATTGCAGTCTTTAACATTCTGCTGTCAGATTAATTTCCCTCTGACTCATCATTCACATCAGTGTCATATCAAAACTGCTATTTGAAACACGTTTATAGCTACTGTGTCACCACGCCTTCTTGTACTTTACTGTCTCTGGACAAAGGCTTGCAAGCACATGCGGTGCCCATCTAAAACCAGCATCCTTTCAACAGTTTGCCCTGATGATACTTTGCAAATGAGATTCTCAGCATCTAAAGGGCATGAATCTGGCAAATTCTGCAAGCGATCGATCAAATTACAAAGGAAGATGCCCTCACTCTGGATCGACTCAAGTAGGGATAGAAGCAAGAGACAACAGGATGAGAAAATGGCAGTCAGAGAGGGCGTTTGAGGGGCATGTAAGGTCATAGGAGGTCATAGCTGCATTAACCACATAATTCTGGCAGGTTAATTTTAGCCATGGATGCAGAGGGAGATTATATGAGTTACAGCGAATTCTTATTGCTGTGAACCTGGCCTTGTTTGTTTTCCCCAACTGGAACTTCTGGATTTGATTGCAGGAATTGCAGTTAATGACTGTCATTTACTGTTTAATTGCAGTCATTAATATTCTGCTGTCAGATTAATTTCCCTCTGACTCATCATTCACATCAGTGTCATATCATAACTGCTATTTGAAACAATTTTATAGGCGTTTGAGGGGCATGTAAAGTTATAGGTCATAGTGGCATTATCCACAGAATGGTGGGTTAATTTTAGTCAAGGATGCAGGGTGAGATTATAGGAGTTACACCAAACTCTTATTGCTCTAAAAGATAATTTTATTCATAGTTTCATAAGTCCATGTGGTCTAGGACAAAATCAGACGTTACACAAATCAGTGCAGACTACAACAGGCAATTATGCCAGGAAGATGTATGCAGGTTATGACCATCATTGGTGAACTACATGCGGTTCTGCCTTTAGTAACTTAATTGCATCAATTTTTGAATAAGCACACGAGTCTGGTACAGGACAATAAAACACAGTAATGGAACTTGCATTATTATATTGGAACTGCACACAAGAATTATACTGAAAATTCAACTACTTTTCTCCAGATGGAAAGACATGACTGAAAATGCAATTGTTTGAGAAGTTACAAAAAATACTTTTACCTTTTGGTGATAGTAGGATGGGCTCACAGTGGATGAAATACAGGCACCCAAAGGATGAGAGGAGAGTCCCCGTTTATGAGTTTTGTAATGTGGGACAATGGCTCGTTTTTATATGAGGACAGGGACAGATGGAGGGTGTTAGCAGCTACGGCAGAGGACTATAGATGGATTAGAAATGAACCCTGGGACAGAAAGATGACCACCTCGAAGGATTAGGGGAGACAGGGGGAATGACCTCACACAACAAACACAGGGATAGAAAAAGAGATAGAAAAAAAACAAAGGGACAGTTGGGAACAGAAATAGCACAGGGGATTTAGACACAATTCTTCCCAGAAGACATATTTTCTATTCAACAATGTAAAACAAGGTAATGACTAAGACAACATTTCTTATGGGTATTGGTCAGGAATATAAAATAATGTTTTTTTAAAGTCAGATAATTAGCCAAAATACCAACCCTGCAGATAGTTGATTGAAGTTCCAGTAGATGGAAAAGCTGCTAATATATGTAGTGAGGACAAGGGCAACATGTTCAGCTTGCACAATTGTTGCCTTGTTGGGAAATTACTTGGCATTTGTTGGCTGAATGGCAATACAACAGACTGCGATTCAGTTATTTTGTTGTAAAAAAAAAATATTTTAACCAGCAGATTACAATAACTTTGAATAACTTTAAAATGCTCACTTTATTTTCCTTCAGTGAACATGAATCACCATGACTATGTACATTTTTTCTTGAATCAATATTTAGTTCATAATCCTTCCAGAGTCTGTTTAGGTTGCTCATAGATTTGTACAATTACATAGTGGACATGTATTCCAATCAATGCCAGTTCAGTGATTCTCCAGCTTTTTTTTAAATAGACTTTCTCTTGACTGAGTTTCAAGCCATACTCCAAGAATACTAACATTTTCCCATGTGGCTTCCATTTATATTGCATTGGGCTTTATCGAAGCACCAACTAAATTGTTGATTAAGAAAAACCCCAAATACGTAAATTGTATTTCCAGTGGGACTGCACAAAACATTGAGCCTTTGCACTCACCAGAGTACAGAACGTCCTTAAACTCTTCACATAACAGTTTTTCTTCTCTCTTTGCTGTTTAAAGGACATAAATAATCCTCTAATAATCCCTGGCAGAAAGTAGAGTGCAATGAAAGAGACATTTTCATCAATGTATCTCTAAAAAAACACGTATAATTATTATATAATTTGTCTATATATATATATATTCAACCTTTATATAATTAGTTACCGATTAAATCTTATTGAGCAACACGCATAACACTTTCTTTATACAAAATTAAGTTTATTATGGAATAATAGCCTTGCAATAGTTTTTATGAAGACACTACTGGCATGGTCACTGTGAGCGTCTGAAAAGAAAATAGAAAAAGACTGTATGAGCCATACTGCAAAACAAAATACAAAAATGTATTTCCAGTGGACTGCATACAAAACAGAGCCTTTGCACTAAAAAGACAGAGCACTTAAACTCTCACATAACAGTCTGTTTTTTCTGTTGCTGTTTACAGGTCAGGAAAGATAATAGTCAATAATCCCTGTGGAAAGAGAGCAATGAAAGAGACATTTTCTCAAATCTCAAACAAACCGCAATTATAATTGTTAACATTCTGTCTAAACATTTAAAAAAATATATTCAAAACAAAATTAAAATTAAATCTCTATTGAGCTAAAAGCATAATTGTTAGACAAAATGTTAAAGATACACACATAACCTTGAGATAATTACCTAAAAACATTTTTCACCAAACTGTATATACTACATTAAAGAAAAAAAACAATGGTTGATGAAGGCAAAGAAATTCCACACACAGGAAAAGTGATTAGATCAAATAGTGTAAGTATGACTAAAATGTGGTCAACAATGCAAAAGAGCAATGAGCCTCAGATGAAAGTACCCTCCTTCTGTTGTAAAGACTATAACTGAAGTTGCTTTGAATCAAAAGTCTTTCAAACTTAAAAGCATTTAAAAAAAAATGAATACATGTGAATGCATGAATAAGACATGTCACACTTTTCTGATTCTGTAGTATTTTTAACACATGAAGCCATTTCTCCCAATCCTTTCTTGCTATAGGCCTAACTGTTATTTCCTCAGCAAGGCTGTGATGGTGTTTTGATTAATCTTCTCTGTAATGAATACCTGTGTTGGAACTGTTCGCTCCATTTCAACTAAACTCATCTGTGTTGATTCTTAAAACCCAGCACAATGGATAGAGCACCAAGTGGATAAAAGCCAACTCAAGCAATTACATATCCACTATGCTGATTTTACTGCCAGATGATAGCTAGCAGTGTGGTGGGAAAATAAACACGGTGGCTGCAAATGGCAACAAACTGCTTTGAGCAAAATTCACTCCTTTGCTATACTGATCCAGAAATGTCAGCCCATTTCAGCTCTTTTCTTGTTGGGTTCAGAGGCAAGTAACCTTATTAAACAATCATTCCACTTGATTCACTGAAGAAGGCTTGCTGATAAAAAGTTTGATTGTCGATTGCTCTGTTACAAAATTTTAATCAATTAAAAGTACGTAAGAAGATACAGCGAGTGTGGATCCTTTATCTGAAAGGGGAGAAAAAGAATTCTAGTTTCTAAAAGGTCAGATGAAATTTTCAATAGCAGATGTTTATACAGATATCTACTACTAACATATTTTACACAAATTATACTTAAAATTCAAACTGAAATCACAAAATGTTTACCATCTATTGACCGCTGTTTGCAGAATGTCACTATTTTGGCCAATTCAGTACTAATAAAATACACATCTTATACAACCGAATTATGTTTGTTTTTCTTATTAAGATTTTTCAATCCATAGCAATTCTCAAATACTAATTTTCCGCAGTATTGATACACAGATCCCAGTTGTGCTTTCTCACTCTCTCTTTCAAAGAGTAGCGAGCCCCATTACTTCATGTGCTGTAAGTTTAACATGCATTTGAAGGGAACTGATTGTCTTCAGAAACGTGATATTTCTAGGCACAGCACTGGTTTGTGTACGGGGTAACCGCTGTATTTCTGCTGTCCCACAAGCAGCCTGTGCTTTTTAGAAAACCTTTTGTTAGTGTCAAATCTTTTCCTGTTAACAGTAAAAGTTGTTTTAATAGCTGTTTTACAGTTTAGGATGTTACCATATACATTGGTGTTAACATGTAGTTCCATTTTGAACAACATCTGAATTTTCTGAAACAATTAAACTGCTGATTCCAATCAATTAGTAGGCTTCTGTGATAATGAGTATTATTGAGCACCACCCCAATCATTCCAAAGAGACTCATTTTTGAAGAACTCACTTTAAATCAATTTCCTGGATAACTGGCTTGCTCTTGGTACGAATATTTTGTTCTGCTATGGAGCCCATGATCTTCCTGTTCTTCAAAATTTTAGCATCTGAAAAAAAAAGGAAGTGATAGGATCAATGGACATGGCATGGAAGAGGCTTTTTCTGAACTATACACATGCAGAGTACGGTTAGAAATTAATGGTGGCAATTAAAAATGCCCACAAAATTACAGATAAGAGGGGAAAAAATGTCCCTAAAAAGTTAAGCTAGACTTATTACAGCTGACACAATGAAAGTGAAATGAATAAAAATACATCATTACATTTACAGAAGATTTTCTCAAGTTTAAGAATACTTTTCATGCATGTTGTAGTGCCTCGTCGAGGGAGAAGACGCACAAAATGATTGAGAAACAGCACATTCCTAAGGAGGTCGTAAAAGGTTAATACATGAGTGGTCCGCATTTAACTAGCTTGCCAATTTCCTGCCCTAAGTCTCCTTATCTCTGGAGACATCTAACAACTAGGAGAGATTTGAGGGAAACATCTGGATGTTTTACAGAACAGGACCTGACTGTTGGTTCTTACTACTTTACCATAAATAACAATCTAAAGAACAAACAACGACTTATCTGGAGAAAGTCAAGAAACAGATGGCTCACGACACCCGCGACCCTTTTTACGCATTAACTACTAATCTGGTAAACACAAATGATTGACTTATAGCTGGGTCCGAGCTAAGAGAATCACAGATGCACATAAAAAGGTGACTTCTTGACCCCACACAACATTTTTTTATATTAATCAACACTATCAATGATTATTGCAATAACAAGAGCAATAAGCAATAATAATGACTTTGTCGTGATATTGCACCTTAACCTCTAATGAGTTTAATGGCTATTTTCATTACAATGTTTGTGTAAACACACACATGAGCAGTCTGTGTAGATAAATGCCAAGTCAAGTGCAGCTTCTGTTCCAACTCTCAGTGTAAAGATGTTTTTTGTTGATGGTAAATAAAATGTAATTGGTAACAGTCTCTAGTATTGTGATGATTGAAATAATTGGTACAATTATATTTAAGTAGCTGAAATAAAAGAAACACACAGATAAATGTAATGTTATTATAAAGATTTCCCTCACAAAAGTAAAACAGTCCCTGGAAATGAATTCAAGACAGCAAATATTGTCCCTTAATGAAAAAGTAAATTTTGACCAGAATAATACATATCAGATATGCTATATTTAATCTGACCTCTGCTCAGCTCAAGGCTGTATTTGTTTTCCAGTCCCTCCAAAGATACAGCGATAAGAAACTGCTGGAACAGGGTATCTTTCTGTTGGGTACAAACACACACAGTGATAGTCATGAATGCAGTCACATATTTCCGAGGTACTTTCAGTGTGTACTTTCACATACCTGACATTTCTGGAAGAACTCATCGTTGATCACGACATCATACACAGTACAGCCTTGTGAGCCTGGCAAAAATAATATCTTAAATGCACTTCAAGAATATTTGAATTTGATACTTCTTTATCATATATGACAGTCATTAAGTGGCTTGTGTCCTTATCATTATATTTATTATGGTTGGTGTCAACCAGATTAGACTCCGCCTTGCATTAAAACAACACATTTGAGTTTGGATTTTGGGAATGATAATAAAAGGAGAATGGAGTAAATTTGAAAATGTGAATCCTCTCACTGTTGTCCACTTCTGTGTGCGGCTCGCCGAGACTCATGGGCACTCTGTAACTCGTCGGGTCCTCTGACTCCAGCAGTTCCACGAGCGCTTCCTGGGACAGATGAGGAGGGGGCGGCACTGCCTGTGACTGACAGATATTCAGGAAAACCTTCTTTTTGTCTGACATTGAGGAGGTCTTCACGCACATGCCTGGCATCAAGAGGATACATTCAGACAGGTTTAATCACTTAATAAACACAAACATCACCAATGTCTCAAAATATAATGGTTCTGACCAGTCCTGAGAAAATGTTTGTGAAATATCAGACTAACCTGGTTGTGGACGGATTATTTTGGAAGGGGGACTTTCGCTTTGCACTTTTCCCATGGTCTGTAAGGTTGGATTAAACAGTTGGGTTTAGTGACCACAGGACATGAAATCTAAGTTGCAGCTTAAGGGATATACATTTGTATGTGTGCATTTGTTAGATGCCTTTATCCAAAGGTATTTATGAAACATACAGGGTGGGAAAAGAAAGAAAATAATAAAGGAAAACAAAAAACTATTTGAACAAAAGAGAGGTAATGAGAAAAGAAAAATACTCAATAATACAAAGGTAAAGCAGTGAAATATACAAATATAGAAAGTGGATGCACTAAGTACAAACAGAAGTATATACATGTATGATAAATCAAAAATATAATAGTGTGTGTTTAGAATGTAAAAGTGAGCTTAAGGCTGGAATACACTACACAATTTTTGCTCGATTTACAGTCAGGAGAAGTTGACGCTAGTTGCGAAAATAGAGCCAGTCTGCAAATTTAAGTTGACTGATTTAATAGAAAATTGCGTAGTGTATGATGGTCACAGACTCTGTTTTTCTGTGTGAGTTTGTGATCAGATCTACTTCAAAGTCTGGTAGTGTGTGATCTTCAGTCGTTTAATGGGTGATGGCCAAGTTTTCCTCTGTGACGGTTTACAAAGTCAGCAAGTGATGATGCCTAGTGTTTTAAAATCTGTTCAGATTTTAAACGTTGTGTGGTGCATTGATCAGACTGCAGAGTTCATAACCTTACTGTCTGGGATAGTTCACCCAAAACTAAAACTATATAGTCATATGGACTACAGTGTAATTTCTAAGTGAAAATTGTTATTAGGCAGAAAGTCAGTGACAGACAAACTCAGGTATAATGTACTTTAATTAATTTCCATACAAAAAACGTGAATGGTGACTGAGTCTGTCAGTCTCTAAACTCTAACCTCCTAATCAACTTTTGTTTAGTAAAAGACAGTCAGCAACACAGGTTACAATAGTGCTGTCAAACGATTAGTTGTGATTAATCGCATCCGCATTTTGTTTACATAATATATGTGTGTTTACTGTGTATAATTTATAATATTTATAACACGTGCATGCATTTATTTAAGAAAAATATGTTATGTTTAAATATGAAATATATTTATATATATTATAAAATATAACAATATGAATATATAAATGTATAAACATAGACATATTTAGAATATATATACTGTATGTGTATTTATGTATACATAATAAATATACACAGTACACATACATATATTACGTAAACAAAAACGTTATTTTGGATGCGACTAATCGCGATTAATCATTCGACAGCACTAAAATAAGGACGAGAAAATAACAACATTTTCATTTTCGAGGAATTGTCCCTTTAAATGTGCATTTTGTTGCACATGAAATAAAGTGTTTACTGTGACACTCGAGTTTTAAAGTGTAAGGTATTATTACACTGCTTCGAAAATACAGTATACATGTCCTATATGATGCTTACATAATATATATACATTTAGCTAAATGGTGTCAAAGCGGTTACCTGCAGCATAAGTTGTTGATACAGCTGTTCTCGCTGTTCCTGCTCCAGTTCAACGTCGAGGAGAGACGCGTCTGTTTCCATGACTACACGCGAGGTGCTACAGGACAAATCAACACATTTGATAATAACTCTCAAATTTCGAGTGTGTAATCTGAACAGCTATCCATCCAAAGTGTCACGGAGTGCACAGACCCAACCGCACATGCTAACTGCTAACGTATGGAGATAAACTAAGCGCTTACGAACGCAGAACACGCGGATATAAAGCCAAACAGCTTGTTTACAGAATGATATACTCACTGAGCGACTTAGACATGCAATAAAATATATGCCATAATCATATCAGCATGTGCTGTTCAACATGACGTTAGAGGAAGAGCCTTTCTTGTAATTGTCAAAATAAAAGTACTTTGCTTAGACCGACGGCTTCCCTCTTCAAAGTATGGAAGCATACGTGTAGCAAAATTCAATTTTAAATGCAATATGCAAAACGGCAATGCAGTATATAAAATGGCAATATATTTCTGTATATAAATTTACATTTTCCCATACATATGTGCAACATTTAGTGCAAAATGAAATTCAATTATATAATTAAAATGTGCCATTTTCTACTCTAGTTTTCAAGGTTAGGTTCGGTTCTTTATTATTTGTCACATACACAATCATACAGGGTATAATAAGTAGTGAAATGTTAGTCAGGACAGGTCCGCTCAATGGAAAGTGCAAAAAAATAATAATAATAATAATAATAAAATAAAAATAACATAAAAGCAATAAAAACTATGAAACAAAACACGAGAGAGTATATATATAAATATGGTGAGAATGAAATAAGAAACAAATAATGAAATAAAATAAGGAGTAAGATGTGCAATGAGATAAAGTGTGCAGTGCAAGAGAATGTGCAAATAGGTTGTACCGGGAATGTACACATAGCAGCAGTGTGGATGATGGGGAATAATGGATGTGTTACAGTTTATTAAGTTGAGTCCTGTGGATGTTATGATGTTATGAGACTGAGTTTAGGAGCCTGATGGCCTGGGGGAAGAAACTCCTCCTCAGACTTTCCGTTTTAGCCAACATGCTCCTGTAGCGCCTGCCAGATGGCAGTAAAATGAAAAGGTGGTTACCGGGTTGCTTCGAGTCCTTGATGATTTTAGCAGCTCTGCTTTTGCAGCGTTTGAGGTAGATGTCCTGCAGAGAGGGGAGAGTAGACCCTGAGATGCGCTCAGCTAAGCGCACAACTCTCTGTAGAGCTTTGCAGTCCTGGTTTGTGGCATTATTATACCCAAAAAATATGCAAATTCAAGACAAATATGCAAATTAAGAACATATTTTAAAGCTTTATAAGTTGCTAAATGAAAAGGAATTGCCCAAATGTATTAGATATGTTTAACATGTCCAAGCAAAACATTTAGCAAAATGATCATTTAAATACTGTTTTTCCTAAATGCATTTAGGCTTAGGACACTTGAGATTACATTTTCATCGTGATACCGCTTGATAATTGTAGCAGTGAGAATTTCAAAATACATTCTGAGCCAAAGGTGCAGCAAAATGGTGATTTAAATGTATTTTTATTGTGCTTAAATGCATTGACGCTTACATATATGACGTTTCAATTACATTTTCATTAAATACCCTGCGATGAATATAGCTGAAGTCATTGTGGATTTGAAAATGCATTCCGAGCCGTGCACGCCCCCTAGCTGTCAATCATTACATCAAGGCGGGGCTCGGCAACAGGACGCACGATAGGTCTATATTCACCGTTAACCAAACACTTTCCACTTGCCTGAACATCTCTGTGTTTTACACTCGGATTGATGCACAGTGTTGGGAAAAGTTACTTTTAAAAGTAATGCATTACAATATTGCATTACTCCCTAAATAAGTAACTAAGTACGTTACTTAGTTACTTTTCATGGAAAGTAATGCGTTACATTACTTTTGTGTTACTTTCGCGTTACTTTTTAAATATGAGCAGGGCTTGATTGTTTGTTTTAATACAAGAAGTTATATTTATAGCAAATATAAAGGCCTTTCACACCAAAAAGTGTCATGAATAAACCTCAGGCTGAAGGAAGAGTAAATCACGTCTGTACAGTAGAATGCAGAAAAAGAAGGTTCAACACTCTTCAGCAAAAATAAAAAAACAACAAAGCACAATTGTTAGATTATCTAAAGTAATTTTTGCTTATTAGTAAGACTGAACTGGATCAAAGGTCAGCAGGAAACACATCGGTTAATAAAATGAGATTAGATACATTTGTGTTGTTAAAGTATTTAATTATTGCAGGTTTGCGTCATATTCTAAATTTGCATTTCACTGTTTTAATTCATTTTGATGAATACTGAATCTGTTTTTTGCGAGTGGTATGAATTAATACACATTCACATCTAGACTAGATTAGAACTACAGTAAGATTATACTCACAGTTCTCACGGCGCACTGTCATCAATAAATGGAAAAAAGTAACTGGCGTTACTTTTTTTGAAAAAGTAACTCAGATATTTTCTAGTAAATTAAAAAGTAATGCGTTACTTTACTAGTTACTTGAAAAAAGTAATATTATTATGTAACTCGCATTACTTGTAATGCGTTACCACCAACACTGTTGATCCACATAAGCAAACAGACTTATAGCTAATAGTAGAGAACACATCATTTCCTGGTAATGAAGACACAACATTATAAAAACTACTGTCCATCTGTTTGTTTGTTTGTTTTTTAATGAGAACTTTTTAGTGCCATTTAATGAGGTCTAAGATACACATGATCAAATTATTTCCTGTTTTTTGCAGCAAACTATCGTAAATTCTTAACAAAAGCACAAATATCAATAACATAACATTTACTGAGATACCCAGAAACATATTATGCACGTCCTCTCTTACACGCAAGCATAGCAAATTATAAACATAGTAAGATATTGTATAAAATAAACAATACAATAAAATATAATATAAACTCCTGAAAACAACAGGATATATGATTTTTTTTTGCAGCGGCACCTTGGCTGTAAATACTTTTTGTTCCCATCTGTCACAACCATTCAGGACTGATTGCTCAAGGGGACAGATTTTTCCCCCCAATAATTTTTGTACTAGTTATAGTCAATTTGTGTAAACAAAAATATATAATAGACATAACAAAGAGAACCAGTGATGGGTAAGTAGATCAAATAAAAACAATGACAATAAATACAAAGATAAATAAAATAAAGTGTTAAAAGAGGGGTTTCTTCTATTGCAAATGATGGCATATTTAAAGTATTTCTTAAAACATATCCCACAACCTGTGGGCTGGACAGAGAGACCATTTAATTCCATATAATTCTGGGTCAGAAAACCATGAACAGGTGTACTTGATAGATGAAGGATAACAGTTACAGAGGCACATTCAAGACAATCACAATTACTAACTGAAAAATACACAAGCTGTGTGGACATGTAAAAACAGCACTGGGCCATGCATAGAGAGTGGATGCAGTAACAGATGACTTGAGACTGATTATGTGGCTGGAGAAATACGTCAACAGGTGTCCGACTTGAACAAAAAAAATATATTAGATGTATACAGAAACTCTATGATTAAAAATGAGATGAGTGACAAAAAATCTGCTTACCACAGTTCTACTATAATTCAATTCAAGCTGTAAGAGAAAAGGGGGAAAGAAGAATAATGTAAATATTTTTGCATTCTTGTGATGTATACATGGCTGATTGTCCAAGACAGCTGTAAAAGCTTTAGTAAACGTTTCATATACAGGTGCATCTCAATAAATTAGAATACTTCATAAGACCAATAAAAAAAGCATTTTAGTGAATTGTAGGCCTTCTGGAAAGTATGTTCATTTACTGTATATGTACTCAATGCTTGGTAGGGGCTCCTTTTGCTTTAATTACTGCCTCAATTCGGCGTGGCATGGAGGTGATCAGTTTGTGGCACTGCTGAGGTGGTATGGAAGCCCAGGTTTCTTTGACAGTGGCTTTCGGCTCATCTGCATTTTTTGGTCTCTTGTTTCTCATTTTCCTTTTGACACTAACCCATAGATTCTCTATGGGGTTCAGATCTGGTGAGTTTGCTGGCCAGTCAAGCACACCGACACCATGGTCATTTAACCAACTTTTGGTGCTTTTGGCAGTGTGTGCAGGTGCCAAATCATGCTGAAAATGAAATCCAAAACTTGCTCTCATCTAAAAAGAGGACTTTGGACCACTGGGCAACAGTCCAGTTCTTCTTCTCCTTAGCCCATCACGCCTCTGATGACAACTGTAGCCAAATTCTTTGACACGTCTGTGTGTGGTGGCTCTTGATGCCTTGACCCCAGCCTCAGTCCATTCCTTGTGAAGTTCAACCCAAATTCTTGAATTGATTTTGCTTGGCAATCCTCATAAGGCTGCGGTTCTCTGGTTGGTTGTGCATCTTTTCTTCCACACTTTTTCCTTCCACTCAACCTTCTGTTAACATGCTTGGATACAGCACTCTGTGAACAGCCAGCTTCTTTGGCAATGAATGTTTGTGGCTTACCCTCCTTCTGAAGGGTGTCAATGATTGTCTTCTGGACAACTGTCAGATCAGCAGTCTTCCCCATGATTGTGTAGCCTAGTGAACCAAACTGAGAGACCATTTTGAAGGCTTGGGAAACCTTTGCAGGTGTTTTGAGTTGATTAGCTGATTGGCATGTCACCATATTGTAATTTGTTGAGATTTCTTAAACTACTTCAGTCTGTGTGCATTGAATTTATTTAATACACGAGTTTCACAATTTTAGTTGAATTACTGAAATTAATGAACTTTTCCACGACATTCTTAATTTATTGAGATGAACCTGTATATTCTGCTCATTTGAAGCTTTTTCCCAAATCTACAAAAAGGGTGTTACCGAAATCAGATTCCTATCTTGTAACTCTAAGTGTGTCATCTTTTTGGATGTTTTTGACTGAAAAGAAAAAAACTATGGTTTTAAAAACCATCACTTAGTGTATATCGAAGGCCTCATAAGAGACGACTTAACTGGTTTCATTAACAAAGGATCAAAATATTACATAAATAAAACATCACATACTGATATAAAACTTTTTCTTGTAGTTAAAACTTAAAAAAATGCCATAAAAGATTGCCATGTGAACAAATTAAGGATTTAAATGTTAAAACCTGTAATAAATAACAATCCATAATCCATAACAAGGCTTCCTCCAGTAAAAATGTCTGTGTTATCCTCTTACATGAAAATTAGTTTAGAGCTGTTTAGGACTGTTTTCACTTTTAAACCGTGCTTGATCTGTGCATATTTCTCTTCTTACTCAGACGAAAGTGCTTTTCATGGAGAAAGCAATATTGCGGATAGATTACTCATATTTTAGCCAGCATAATTAGTTTGAAATTAAACCACGCCCCCTTATTCAAACACAAAATAACCTGTTTTAATTGTACAGAAACTCACAAAACAAATGAGTGCTTAGACAATTTTACCTTCCTGTACATGTAAAACACCGTGAAGAGTAAAACAATATTCAGCAGGAATGACACAACCAGGAGTCCAGACCATGTTTTAATGTTAGCTTGAAAAAAAAAAAAACAATGTCAGTTTTCATAGAGATTTGTAGGAACAGAGCAGACTTGAAAGCAAACATAATTGGTCAGAAAGACCCACAGATCTGACACCTACCCCACTGATTGTCATCTTTAACTGTAATAAAAGGAAAAACCGCACAAAAACATGAGATATAGCAGCCAGTGTCAACTTAAAAGACAATATAGTGGCATATATGGCACTGAAAATAAAAAAATGGCTTGTGATGTTAGAAATTATGATGAAAGAAATCATATTCGATTTTTTTTTATAAAATACAATTAGTAGTTATGCACAAAAGGATTAGTAATTAGTAAATGGCTATTTTAGTAAAATTAGTAATTTGTGACAGTGCACAAGCTGTGGTGACTTCATTCGGTGCAACCTGGTATACAGGTGCTGGTCATATAATTAGAATATCATCAAAAAGTTGATTTATTTCACTAATTCCATTCAAAAAGTGAAACTTGTATAATGTATACATTCATTCCACACAGACTGATATATTTCAAGTGTTTATTTCTTTTAATTTTGATCATTATAACTGACAACTAATGAAAACCCCAAATTCAGTATCTCAGAAAATTAGAATATTACTTAAGACCAATACAAAGAAAGGATTTTTAGAAATCTTGGCCAACTGAAAAGTATGAACATGAAAAGTATGAGCATGTACAGCACTCAATACTTAGTTGGGGCTCCTTTTGCCTGAATTACTGCAGCAATGCGGCATGGCCTGGAGTCGATCAGTCTGTGGCACTGCTCAGGTGTTATGAGAGCCCAGGTTGCTCTGATAGTGGCCTTCAGCTCTTCTGCATTGTTGGGTCTTGGCATCTTCCTCTTCACAATACCCCATAGATTTTCTATGGGGTTAAGGTCAGGCGAGTTTGCTGGCCAATTAAGAACAGGGATACCATGGTCCTTAAACCAGGTACTGGTAGCTTTGGCACTGTGTGCAGGTGCCAAGTCCTGTTGGAAAATGAAATCTGCATCTCCATAAAGTTGGTCAGCAGCAGGAAGCATGAAGTGCTCTAAAACTTCCTGGTATACGGCTGTGTTGACCTTGGACCTCAGAAAACACAGTGGACCAACACCAGCAGATGACATGGCACCCCAAATCATCACTGACTGTGGAAACTTTACACTGGACCTCAAGCAAAGTGGATTCTGTGCCTCTCCTCTCTTCCTCCAGACTCTGGGACCCTGATTTCCAAAGGAAATGCTAAATTTACTTTCATCAGAGAACATAACTTTGGACCACTCAACAGCAGTCCAGTCCTTTTTGTCTTTAGCCCAGGCGAGACGCTTGACGCTGTCTGTTGTTCAAGAGTGGCTTGACACAAGGAATGCGACAGCTGAAACCCATGTCTTGCATACGTCTGTGCGTAGTGGTTCTTGAAGCACTGACTCCAGCTGCAGTCCACTCTTTGTGAATCTCCCACATTTTTGAATGGGTTTTGTTTCACAATCCTCTCCAGGGTGCGGTTATACTTATTGCTTGTACACTTTTTCTACCACATCTTTTCCTTCCCTTCCTCTCTATTAATGTGCTTGGACACAGAGCTCTGTGAACAGTCAGCCTCTTTGCAATGACCTTTTGTGTCTTGCCCTCCTTGTGCAAGGTGTCAATGATCGTCTTTTGGACAACTGTCAAGTCAGCAGTCTTCCCCATGATTCTGTAGCCTACAGAACTAGACTGAGAGACCATTTAAAGGCCTTTGCAGGTGTTTTGAGTTAATTAGCTGATTAGAGTGTGGAACCAGGTGTCTTCAATATTGAACCTTTTCACAATATTGTAATTTTCTGAGATACTGAATTTGGGGTTTTCATTAGTTGTCAGTTATAATCATCAAAATTAAAAGAAATAAACACTTGAAATATATCAGTCTGTGTGGAATGAATGTATATATTATACAAGTTTAACTTTTTGAATGGAATTAGTGAAATAAATAAACTTTTTGATGATATTCTAATTATATATATATATATATACAATGTATATCTGCTAATCATCAGCAAGTCAGTACGTACGAGTCCCATACCTGGACTTCAGAATGAAGAATACATGTTGAGTTTAATTATTCAATGATTGTTTGGATTAGTATTTCACAAACAGATGAGAATTGTGCAAATAGCAACAACAAAAAAAGCGAAAGAACCTTTCTGAATGCACAATATATCAGATGGCACTAAAAGTGACCACAGAGTGTATGCTGAAGGTATCATGCTCATTACAGATGAAGCTGCTCTCACAAGAGACAAACTTACTGATGGGTTCTTGTGCCGATGGATCTGCTGTCAAATCTACAAAATATTACATACTCATATTTAAAAACAGCACAGTAAAAGTAGGCCGTATAAATCTGATGTCCCCATATAATCAAAAGTTAAGGATATTTCCAGTTACATTTCTTTTGGCTTCTTTCACTCTTATCAAATTTGTACTTTTTTTTTTAAACAAAACTAGGATTAAATGCTCAGTATGCACTTAAATCAAGAAGATTAATGGGATCCTTACTTTTAGGAGCAATGCTTTTTTGGCTGACCAGTGTTGTTAAAGATGTTGTGCCTAAGTGATTAGATAATGTGGTTTGATGTCAAAAACTCTGATAAAGTATCCGTGCTGTAATCTGTGTTGATGTGAATATGAAACACAATATTGACTTTGCTTACTTTCATGATCTGTGGTGATTAAACTGGTCGTTGTTAAAAATCTGTGCCTGATTAATTAGAAAACAGATTATATTATGCTTAGCTTCAAAAGACCAATACAGCTATAATGTGCTCAGAAAGCGGATATACAGTACGGGCAAAACTTTGAATATGACAGTTTTCTTTTCCCTTTCATTATCTTCAGTTTCACATCTGCTTCAACAAGCAAAAAAACAGACATTCTTGTCAAAGCGAGATACTTAGTTTGTTGTCTCTATTTGATCACTAGGTTTATTTAGTAGTGGATGGTTAATTCATGTACTTTCAAATAGTTCGATCTGACATGAAATTTTGGTGTAAATTATTTTATAAATAGTTATAGTTATTTGAATGTACATGAACTAATGATGTTTTTAATGTTAATACTTATAAATGACAGTTCAAATATCTGTGTTTGGGATTTGAAATAATAAACTGAGTAAGCTTACTGAATTCAGGAGTTGGGCTGATCGTTGTTAAAGGTGAGCCTGTGTGATACAAAACATGATATACTTTATTTTAAACACATTTTATATACAACATTTTAAAATCCCAGTTTATGTGCGTGCGTGCGTGTGTGCGTGTGTGTGCATGTGAAAAATAATCAGCTATTGCTTAAACAAGTTAGCGATTTCCTTCTCATCTGTTTACTGACGCTTTTTTACAAAGAGTAGACAAAAAGGTATATCATGGATATACTGTAAGTGAGAATGTCAAATAACTTACTCTTTGATGGACACTTCAGGTCTAAGTAGAAGAAAGAGAGAAAGTGAGAAATGTTTTTATTTTGAAACCTGTATTATTTATAACATGCTACATACCACTTCATGTAATTTAGCGTGTTTGTTTATTTTATATTCTGGCTAATTCAATGTCTTCAGCTACAAATAAGTGTTGCCTTGCCAGAACTTTATGGTGGCCATTGTTCATATTATGAATAAATGAAGGAAGGGCAAGACTAAAGAAAAAGGATAAATGATGAAAGGTTAAATGTCTATACCTGATACTGATCCATTGCAAGAGTTCTTATACATTTCTCCAAAAGTGGCTGTGTCAATGCCACGTACTGTGTAAGCATCCGTGCAGTTGAGATTTGCACAAAATTTGACATCTAGCTATAGACAGAAATAGGGAAACCATGCAGTCAAAACTGAATCATTTTGATATTTGAAACAGAATGACAGAATATGGTAGAGTAGGCGGCATACTCACATCGTGCAGCATTATTTTAAATGTATTTACAACTAATAATTCATCCTTCTCCTTATTATTTGTCCAGTATGAACAGAGGGTATTTATTACTGATAGAAGTTCACGATCCTGGAAACACAGTCAAGAAAATAATGTACCCAAAACATAACTATTATTAATTATTAAACTCAGTTATTTAAACTAAAATTCATAGACTGTCTAGAGTATAGACTGATGAAGAAATAAACGTTTGTGGCTAAAGTTAATAAACTGTTATATATATATATATTGTGTCTTATATGTGACCCTGGACAAAATGGTCCAAAATTGACACTGGTCAATTTTTCTAAATTGAAAATCTATTTGAAAATCTGGATTCTGAGGGTGCTAAAAAAATCTAAATATTTGGAAAATTGCAGTTAATGTTGTCCAAATGAAGTTCTTAGCAATGCATATTACTAATCAAAAATTACGTTTTATATATTTACGGTATGAAATTCACAAAATATCTTCATGGAACATGATCTTTAATAAATGTCCAAATGATTTTTGGCATAAAAATTTATAATTTTGACCCTTACAATGTATTTTTGGCTATTGCTACAAATATAACCCAGTGACTTAAGACCACCTTTTGTGATCCAGGGTCACATATATGTTGTGTCTTTTTCTGTACAATACATTTGGGATAACAAGAAAGAATAACAATATTAAAAGTAAATAAAGTTAATAAGTAAATAAGTCACCGTATGTTCTTTGCTCTTACCTTCGTTTCAGGTGAGAACACCTTAATCTGAAACACGTGCTCTTCCAACAACTGGTCATCCTATGTGGATTTAAGAGAAGATTCAGTATGTACATATTTAGGGGATCATGTGAATATATATATAATCAGTTATAAAATAAATAGTAATAGTTTATTTTAAAGTCCTATTAAACATGTACATACTACTAGTAATAGTAATTATAATAACTAGGCAGTAACTAGGCACTAACGCTAAACCTAACTCTAACCCATGTAGATAGCTTTTATTATTCAGCACTTTCTTAAGCGAGTACACTGTAAGTACAGGTAAGGCCACGTACTGTACAATAAAGTGGAAATAAACCAAAAAAAACTGACAAGGTGATCAGAGTGTAATCTTTTATCATCTTAAATTGGTTTATTTTTACAGCAATGATTGTAGATTATACTGATTGTTACAAGGCTACTTAACAAATACATAAAATATTGATTTGAGGGTAACGCTTTACAATAAGGTCAAGTTAGTTAACATGCATTGGTAAACTAACATTAACCTTAAGTGACACATTGGTAACAATATTTATTAATCTCGGTTATAGCTAGTTAATAAAAATACAACTGTTCATTGTTAATTTATGTTGAAATGAACATTAACCATGAGAGACATAAATCAAGCACATTATAGGAAACTGTTAGTCAGAGACAACACTTTACACTTTAGTGGTGATTGCACCAGAACATTTGACCTGAATATTACGATTGACTAATTAGAATCAAATGTTTCATAAAGCTATGAAAAAGTGTAGATAAGGGACAAAAGACTAGTGTGATGCACTATGCACTTATACTAGGCACTATGTACTATAATGTCTAGTGTATTGATTGTCTAAGCTTTATTTCCCTTCCCCTTCCATAAGAAAAGTGCATAAAGTGTCCAACATTTCACACTTTTCTTTTAACGATTTGCTCTTTTCTTTTAGGAATTTACAATGTGAACTCACTGCTGACAGTATTTATAAGAAAAATGGCACAAGAATGCACATTTTTACATTTTTTTACATTTTACATTTGATGTCTGAAAATACTAAATCAATTGTAATCATGTGTTACATGAGGCATCAATTAATGAACATTTTTGTCTCACAAACCACTGAAGAATTTGTATTCTTTACACAATATTTGGGTCAGTGTGTTTTGTAATTTTGGTGTAACAAAAGAGATAGACGACAGACAGATGGACCCGTCACAACTGGTTAAACTAACCCTGCTGCTTTATCTGTGCCAGACTGAATCATTAACATGTCAAAAATCATTTTATTTTGTGTGCTTAGAGAAGACTAAAGGGACTCTTTCTGAAATTAATTAACAACCACATTCCTAGCTCTCATTCTTGCAGACATAAAAGCATTGGCAGGTTAATATACTACTAAATATACAATTAAGTAACACATTAATATACATTATACTCTAAAATATCAACCCATGTGGCATATGCAAAAACAAAAAAAAGATGCTAAAGCTTTTTTCAGAACTAACTTTTTCATTCTTTCAATTAATTCACATTTTTTTACTTGTATAGCTGTATGAAGCCAGTTCTCCTCAAGTTCACACAAATGTCCAGGCAGAAGAACCACTAGTTTATTGAATTAACAATGTTCAACAAAGTCAGAAAAATAAATGCTAATTGTTCTGATGTATAATAAATACATTTACACATTATTATGTTAACCAAACCACTTTTAGATTGTACTAAATTCTGTGTAGAATTACTAACAGAAGAGTAAAATACATTTTCCCACTGTCAAAAAATAAATAAAACACTTAGTTGTAAGAATGATAACACAGCTACATATTGTGAGATGTTAATATTATGACTTTTTAGAAAACACTTAACATTTGCACATTATTGCAGGATGCTTTCCCAAATTAAAAATGAATAAATGTGTAGGATGAAAGGCAACAAGCCTCAGATTTATTTGGGAGTAATATGGGCAGAAAATTGCAAAAACAATGAAGAATAGACTCACCAGATGTGTCTTAAGGTCTCGATCCATACACTTGGACTGGACATGGTAAACATGGGTGATGAATGAAACTGCCTATGAAAGAAATGCCAAAAATCAAGTCCCACCTCTGGACAACTGTCATCTGAAATAATGAATCTTATGTTATGGAATCTTATGGAAACACTGTGTGTAGATTAGTTCTCGTAAAACAGTTAACATGGGCTATCTTTAACAAGGTGCAATAAAAAATAAACTGCAGTCACACAACACCTCACTGAGAGGCTTCCAAGGACCAACACTAATATATTAGCAAAGACTGATTATAACTCACAGTGATCAATATCCAGACTTTCCCACTCATTACGGTGTTTTGTTAACCATCAGAGTTTAGCTCCATAAGCCACGACACTTTGCCTTGCTGGATGAATAACATAGAGAACACACAAGAGACCGAAGAGAAAGTATTTAAGAAAAGACAACAACAGTGAGGGATCATAGCATTATAGCATAACAACAACATTTCTCAAGTGCTGTCAGAAACAACATCATAATTTGGTATTAATAATACATTGTCCCTTGATAAAGCTCATTCCGTAATGGACTCAATAAAAAAAGTTTATTGCTTTATCCAGGGAAATGGACTGTGTCTATTATGTCATCCTGGTTAATGCATCCACCTAACAAAATGTGTAGTATACACACACACACACACACACACACACACATAGCAGTGAACACACACAGAGCAGCGGGAAGCCTTTTATGCTGCGGCGCCCGGAGAGCAGTTGGGGGTTCGTTGCCTACTATATATACACAATATATAATTGATGTTATATCCAAATATATAATATGTGTATATTTATTATGTATATACAAATACACACACATACAGTATATATTTGTAAATAGTACGTTTATACATTTATATATTCATATTCTTATATTTGATATAATACATAAATATATTTTCTATATAAACAACATATTTGCTTAAATATATGCATGCATGTGTTTGGTTTTTATATATACATAATAAATATACACAGTATACACATATATTATGTGAACAAAAACTTGTAATTAGGATGCGATTAATCATGTAAATATATATATAATGATGCCACACCCTCAGTGGTGGTCAGTAACGAAGTACAACTACTTCGTTACTGTACTTAAGTACATTTTTCAAGTATCTGTACTTTACTGGAGTAGTTTTATTTTGAGTAACTTTTACTTTTACTTCACTACATTCCAAAGCATAAGATCGTACTTTTTACTTCACTACATTTCATAAAACATATCGTTACTCCTTATAATACATCACGTGCTCCGAGACGCAGAAACGGTGTCTGATTCATGAACAAACTGATTCTTTTCAATGAACCTGTTCAATCGGTTCGCAAATCGCTACAAACGATTCATTGACGAATTGCAATGATACGATTGCAGCTGTTCTCGAGTCGAAAACTCACTGATTCAAATGATCCGTTTAGAGCGAGTCTTCTTCAGTGAACTGAACTCACAAGTAAAGAACCGGGAGATCTTGTGAGCGCGCGCTACTGATGCTGTGAAAAGTAAGTTACTAATGTCGAATTTTAGGATTCATTATTGTAACTGAAAATAATATTTAGGTCAAAACTGTCAGTTGTTTGTGAACTAAATCTGCTGTAAAGGGTGATCTATTTAAGCCCACTGAAATGCTTGAATGCAGACAGATCAACATCAGTGTCTCTAACGTTATGTTTTAGGTCAAAAAACAAAACATTAAAATAACACCGATTAACTAAAATAACTCATGCACGTTCATATTCCCCGCTGCTGTAACGTTAGCAGTTTTATTAAAATGCTATGCATTTAGACCTGACGTCTGTTTTTATATTGTTTATCAACAGTTTAAGTTACATTTTTATATTGTTTAGATCACTAGTAGACAGATATGAATGTTTATTCATAACCATACTGAAAATAAGTAAATATTGTTAGCTGATGCTAACTGTCTAGCTAACAAGCTTGCTGGTGCTAAGTTGAGGAAATGTTTAGATATAAAGTCCAAATATCTTTATTCAGCCACCTAGATAGATTCCATCTGAGGGAAAAAGAAAGGATGTGATGTTCAGAACATAGTAACTACAGTAATTATCAGAGTGGGAAGTGATGCCCTCTGGGGGCATTTGGCCAGGGCTGTTTTTACACCACAGACAAGGTTTGAGAAGAAAAAAAAATCATTATGAAAATACAATTAGATTTTCCTTAAAATGTTCTTCCTAATTTCAGGCCTAATTCTCATGTCATATATAACTGACGTTCTGCAAAACAACACGTTCTAAAACACTTTTTTCTTCCTGGTGAAGATTAGATGGTGAAATCTGTTTTCTCTCAGGTACATCGCAGTGTAAGCTTCACAGTGAACATTACTACATCACTCTCATCAACGTAGTCCATATCAACAAAATATATATCTTGACTCTATAGTGGTTATTTTGGGAAAAAGCCAGGTATTTTGGGCAGTAGGATTATAAAAATATGTGCTAATATAAAATTAAATTAAGTAGTCTATATAAAATTGCAAAATAAATCTATCAGTACTTTTTTACTTAAGACAAAAATTGAGTACTTTTGTACTTTCACTCGAGTAAAATTGAAAAAGCAGTACTTTTACTGGAGTAATATTTTATTATACGTATCTGTACTTTTACTCAAGTACTTGATCTGTGTACTTTGTCCACCACTGCATGTAGATCCAGGTCCCTACCTGCTTGCCTTACCTTGCACGCATTATACACTTAAACATTTACATTACATTTACATTTAGCAGACGCTTTTATCCAAGGCGACTTACAGTGCATTCAGGCTATACATTTTTGTGTTCCTGGGATTCGAACTCACATCCTTTGCGCTGCTAACGCAATGCTCTAACCACTGAGCCACAGGAACACTAAACGCAGTCAGATCTAAACACAGTCAGATATGTAGCTGTTTGTGAAAGATGTTTTAATTAAGATAATATTTACAATTATGACAATCTGCAGACGATGTACAAACTATTTGCTAATGTTGCTAGCCTATTACATTAGTATAGCCTGCCTAACAGACTCCATGCCATTATTTTAAATGTTTAATGTTAGTAATATAACAAAATATGTACTCCTTACTGACGAGAGACCCTGCTTGTTGTTCATACATATTTCTACACACGCCTATCATTGACATATTTCACACTGTAAACCTTTTCTACAGACTGTGTGATAGTGTTATCTGTCAGTCGACTTTCGATCGGATAGAAAGGTTAGAAGAACTCAGAACTGTCTCAAGCCCCGTTCACTCGACACGAAGCGACCTCATTCATTTTCTGTTCACAATCGGTTTGACAGAATGAAACGCGCAGACACTCACGTGGAAATGTACTCGGGTCGGGTGGTTTGTCATTCAGACAACCAACTGAATATTAAAAACTGACATACATTGTTTTAAGTTACATGCCATTTAAGCATGCAATATTTGAAAAAAACATTTAGTAAAAAAATAAATCGCTAAACCGTGACGTATGATTGCAGAGATACTTTCCTTTAGAGAAGAAATGTCTACTGCCTAAATATGACAAGATTCACACAAAAACCCAGTGATTGGGCTGCTAAACACGTCCGCATGGGCTCGCACACGGGTAACTACGTCACTAAATTTGGGAATACTTTACAACGGCAAACCTCAGATGCCACTTATACACAGACTGTAAAATGTCGCAACACAACACAAAATGGCTATTTAATAAATACATATTTTGTATGAATATTTCAGAACTAAATAAAAAACATTAAATTCGTATGCTATTTTATAATAATAAAATCCCACGGGAGTTTTTGGGTTTGAAAACCATGCCTCTCACAGCACACTCTCAAACACACGCCTTACCTTTCCGCCGCCTTGTCTTGATCTGCAACATACTTTCGGTTTTGCTGCTTCGAGCAATGAGCCCCCTTGTGTTGCGAGGAGTTTAAAATCCCCCTAAGAAACCAGGCAGGAAGCAAGAGAAACTGACCCAGTGGAATTTCACGGTGTTTATACTCAGTGAACGATGCTCTCGTGTAAGCGTGGGCTCCTCGTGCGAGGTGCAGCTCTGTTTAGAGACCAACCGCAAGTTTATATGCAGTCGCTAATGGACAAGTGAAGAAAGTCCCCACCTTCCTTCACCTCTACACAGTTTGTTGTAGGACACTCTATAACCAATAAAACAGGGGTGTTGCATTTAAGCGACAAGACACGTGATACTGTGAATTTCGAAAGGTTTGAGTCAGTTTTGTGAACATCGAAAAGGGTTGTTGTCATAGTAACAGAAATAAGTTTATTTTGTGCCAGGACTTGACTTTTTCTGATCCATTGCGTCATTCTATCCTTTTCTCTTTTGTTTTCAGTACGACCTAACAGGTCAGATGGTTAATTATATATATATATATATATATATATATAGCTACTATATAGTAACTACGCAAGTACTAGGACAGATGTAACAATTATTTAATATTTCACAGCAATAAAAAATATTTGTATTTATCTTATTTACCTGTAAGTAAAAAGCATATTTGTATGTCCTCTACAGAACTGAAAGAAGGTCATACTGTGCTTTGAACATGTATTTGTTTCCCGGAGATGTTCCTATACAAGAGTCCATTTGAAAAACAAATATAAATTATACA